>OY540832.1:22788959-25188959 GCA_961205895.1 Mythimna pallens
GAGCAATAAAAATCAAATAATGACGAGCAATTAAAAGTAAAGAGCACATTCATTCTTCGTGTAAATCTCACCATAAACATGTTCATTATGGCTGTTTTTAACCGACGATAATTAATCCGTGATTAATTCCCTGAAAATATCTATAGTAAAACTAGAAGGAGACATTTTAATACTCATAATAAAGCATTTCAAACATTAGTGGGAAGAGCGAGTAAAATACGAAATGATTTTGATTAGTTACGAGTACACATCGGTCCTTGATCGTTTAGTTGCTAATCGCTAGCAAAGGTACGGCGGTACTTCACACCGAGACAACTTCTAATGTTATACAAAGCACATGTTCGATCATGTGTGGAGAATTGCAGTTACATATGGGCTGGTGCTGCAAAGTGCCATCTTGCAGCTTTGGACTCAGTGGAAAGGCGTGCAAAGAGGCTAATCGGGCATCCAGAGTTGGTTAAGACCAATCTGCAAAGCCTCGGGCACAAGCCTAGGGTAGCCTCTTCGCACGTCTTTCTACTGAGTCCAAAGCGTACTTGCTTTTTCTTGCATTCTATTCTGTCAGCCATCATGCTATCAGTATATTTCTTCTGTCCTTCCGTTACGCTATCAGAGTATGTTCGTTTGGGATAATTTATTTATTTACAAGCACTTGTACAACGTTGCGGAGGATGTCCAAGGCGTTGTACAGTAGAAACTTATAAACTAAAAAAAACATTTAATAAAAACAATAATAAACTAATAATAAATCCATACACATTCTACATAATGTTCTATTTTTAAGCAAGTGAAGTTGCTGGCAGAAGCAAATTCATCAATTCAAAAGTTACGGTAACATCCGCATCGGATTACAACCATATCGACAAAAAACAACACTACAATGCCTATAAACTCTCGATTATATAAATACAAAATATCGATTATCGCTGCTCTCATGGTCGCAACCTAATAAATAATAAACAATTTCTTACAATAGAAAAAACGAAAGACGGCAAATGTCAACAAAGCCTACTGAGACCGACATCGAATTAAAATAACTATTCAGCCTTTCCCACCTTTATTCCAAAGTGGCAAGGTTTACTTTCGTTTGATTTGGTAGCAAATAAAATTGGCAGTCGTAAACCCTACTGCACCAACCGAAGCTGTGTAGCAGTTTTAAAAATATTTTCTCTTAAAAGTAATTTGTTTGTTGGTTTGAGTAACTATTTCGAGAATTCAGCACAATTTATTTAAAAGTTATTTCTTGATCGTTTAAATGTGTACTTTGAAAGCTATGCTTTTGCAGGTTGAAATATAATCTAGTTTAGAAATAAACTGTATTTCTATGTTGTAATAAGGCAAAAAATCGAGAATAGTGTACTTTTGTTATTAGAAATAACTCGCATATACAATGTCACCATTATATTTTTACTCACACAAAAGACTCAAACAAAAGACACCCGATCAAACTATCTGTAGGCCCTATGAATATTTTTTTTTATGAGGAACTCAAATCCGCGATCGCGTCGCCATACGACACATCACATCGTCATCATCATCATTTCAGCCGAAAGACGTCCACTGTTGGACATAGGCCTTCCCCAAGTATCACCACTACATAAGTCCTGTGTGTCTCGTATCCCTTACCAGGTCATCGGTTTGCCTTGTGGGAGGCCATCCAACGTTGCGTCTTCCGGTACTAACACTTTGAGCACCATCGATCAACTGTTCTGCTAGCAATGAGCTCACTGCCAGTTAAGTTTGATACACCAGATGACAGACACATAATTATTAGGACCACAACAACTCATTGTTGTTGGCTAATTTCCCATTTGGTTACAAGTCCGATTCGCCACTACCTCAAAATTTCCTTCCAAAAAGTATTGCACAACACAAATTGCTTGGCTGCAGCTGAATTGTGGCGTATATATCTATGGACGCCTTTATCGCAAGCCTTTATAAATTCTTCTCCGCTTCATTCAATTGTTTTCGTAAATAAAGTCGGCATTACTAGCAGATCTCGTCGTGCCCATTAGTACCACAGTTCCTGATATGGAGAGCTGCTTGTTTTACACTTAGGAACTGTTGGCTGAGGCTTAAAATGTTGAGATTATTTTGTGCAGGTTATATTGGTAAAAAGGGTGAAATTATAATTTAGGTGTCTTCAAGGCCAGAGTGATTAGGCTATTTATAAACTTCCATATCAAAGATTACATCACTGCTTACAATCAGGTGGGATAACAGTCAAGCACTAGTTTATATCATAAAAAAAAAACTTTTTCCTGTTAGTCCGTTACGTTACAAGGTACCATCGATCTGAGCCGATGATGAAACTGGAAGGTAAATACGGGAACTCTGTAATAAAACAATGTACTTAACCGTATTTGAGGCTTCTTGGAATAGTCTTGAAATGTAGGTACTCTGGCTATAAGTGGTTTATAAGGTTATATATACGTACAGTACTATAGAACGTGCATACTTTTCTGGTTTAGCTTAACCCTCAGCTAAAACTGTAAAGTTAAAAAAAAAACACTTTTTACTAGAAATAAACAACTGATTTCACTACAAACAACACTAGAAGTTCAAATCAACTGTAATTTCGAAAGTAACGAAAACCTCCTCCATTATTGAAGTCTGTTAAAATGTTGTAGATTGGTGTTGAAAAAGCAAAAAGTTAATGTATAGTTTAAAAAAAAATATTGAGTGTTTCCTACTACTGGTTACACACGAAAAATAATCACGAAACACCCTTTGACCAACAACTATCTGACATTTAGAGATGGGAGTAGTAGGTAGCCCGCCATTTAAACTAATGAAGATCAAATTTTCCACAGTAGTCCCTTAACCAATTACTCCCGAATCCGAACCGAAATGAATATTCTTTGATACTGTTAAAATCCCTCCTCTAACCCCTAAATGGGATCTAAATAGGATTTAAATAGGCTGAGGGCTTGTAGATGTCGCATTAGAGCCCAACGATGCATGTTGCTGGCCTGCGATGCTGTGCATTCCCTAGAATTTCCAATTACAGCCTTATTGGGCCATTGGCTATTGTAAGGCGCGCTATAAAGCCGGGTGTGGAGGCTGCGTTTTTGACGCGGATATTTTCAACGCAAGATATCGTCAAAAATCGTCGTCGTGGGTAGATCTGTTATTGATGTTGAAGATACTAGATAATATAGCTGTTAAAAACTAAAAACACACAGCGTTTTTCTTTCACTCAAACTTCTTAGCTTGATGTATAAAATAACCTTCAATAGTCTCTAATTTATGTTACTTCTAGGCAAGCGTGTTCCATTGTCGACCCATCGTCGCATCCTATATTTGTCTTTATTATAAAATATTAGCAAGATATGACACTTAATTTGTAGGTATCAACAGAGAACTGCTGTTTATCAGCAGCCCTAAGAAAACTAGATTTCCATACGACCTCCATACACATATCTTAAACTTTCTATAAAATTGCATTTCTCATGCATGCACTTACTGGACGCAGTCACATTAATGACAGAATTTCAAACGAATAATATCGTTGCGTTTTGCGAATAGTCG
This sequence comes from Mythimna pallens, assembly GCA_961205895.1. Classification (NCBI taxonomy): domain Eukaryota; kingdom Metazoa; phylum Arthropoda; class Insecta; order Lepidoptera; family Noctuidae; genus Mythimna; species Mythimna pallens. Next base: position 22,792,491 of record OY540832.1, read on the forward strand.
CAAGTATATACACAGCCTAACTTTCAGATCGCCATTCAATGAAGGGGATAAAGTATTAGTTGGGAACTGATTAAATCTTGTTTTAGTATTAGTATCTAGGAATTAAGGCTGGTGTAGATCATTGGGAAAGTTGCAAGTCCATTAAACGATACATTTATTACGTGTAAGCAGTAAAAATGTCTAAAAAGCACATTTTAATTATAATGTCTAATTCGTTTTAGTTAACCTTTTTAACATGTTTTATTGACGTATAGTGGTAGTTACTTCTTGTTCATTTGATTGGTTTTATGTAAGTGGCAGTTTTCCGGGTTACAACTACAAAGAACTCATAAAGAAGAAGATCCTCTTGTATCATCAGTATGCCATCGTACATCGAACAGACTGTTTTCCTAACCTAATAACATTTTGAAAATTTTCTTTCTACTACAAACCCTTACGAATCCCTATTAATTTTATTATTCCCAATAATATTAGCTACATTATCCTGTGGGATAAATCCCCATAAACACTCAAACACTATCACTTAAGCCTTACAATACCGGGGTCCATATTTCCTACAATCCTTAACCCAGGGCGTGACTCCGTTCCCTCTAGCAGCCCATATTAGGAGTTAGGCAGGGCCCATTTAGCAGCTAAGGACAATTAAGGCTTTCCCTAGTGAGATCACGAGCGTTATTAGCATGTTTGGTTTTTGTTTCACGGTTTTTAGAGTTATGGTGTGCTATGGTGAATTGTTTAAGGTTTTTTGATATTGTTTTTTTGGTGGTGATGATCGGTATGTTTTGTTGAAACTTTCAATCATTCTAAGTTAGTTTTGAGCAGATCTCTGAAGAAACAAAGTAATAATCAGGTACGGTTTTTGAAGTGTTCATTGAAGGAGAGGGCAAACAGAGGTGCCTTCAAGGTTAGAGTGAATAGGCTCTTAATAAACTAGTGCGCCTCACCATCAATGATTGCATCACTGCTTACCATCAGGTGGGATCGCAGTCAAGCACTAGTTTATATCAAATAATAATAAATAAAAAAACAATGTCAAACTAAAATGTAGGGATTGTGTGAAGAATGACAAAAAAGGAAAGGGAGTGAATAATATTATGAAGGTTGACAGAGGTGAATCGAAGAAGAAAACTACAAGGTAGACCTTAAGTAACATAGAACAACGCCGGAAAGATGGCGATAGAATCTGAAATGAAAATAATTAATATTGTATTTTAGTTGAAGAGTAATGAAGAGAAAATATGAAAGAAAAGGAAATTAGTGTCAGCATGACGGGTGACAGGATAGAATGAAAAAAAAAAACGTTTTGCACCGACCCCAAATAAGACGGGACAAGGTCAGGAAGATGATGATTGTATTTTAGGAAGTAAAATATGAATTCGAAAAATCGATTCAATTTTAGTCTTTCTTCGCTTACCAAACTGAAAAAGCAGTTAGAAGCGAGACCATATTCAGTCTGGAATATTTAGATATCATCAAATAACTGCTCTGGCTGGAGCTAGAAGAAGTGTCAGACTTTCACCTACCTGTGATCCTTCAGTTGCCCTTTGCATTCCAGGGATTCTGGATAATCTGTATATCATTATAATTACTTATTTTAAAAGTTTTTTTTTTAAGATTTATTTTATCAGCATCTGCCTGGTAAGTAACGATATCGGTTCCATGAAAGCTCTTGTTTTTCCTTCACAGAGATTTTATCGGAGTTAGAACGAATTCATACAGTAAATCTAAAACTTATGTTTATGCTAAGAGGTGTATAATATAGTGCTTTGTATGCACCTTTGTTCCTTAGCTATTGGCGTTGGAAGTAAACACTGTCATCCTTTAGGAATTAGTATTTTATGGGAATTGTAACACTAGTGCCATTATACAGGTTGATTTTCTTTGTGTTGAAATGTTTTTGTACAAAATTTCGTGTGTGTATATTGTCACATAGTATGGATATTGAAAAATGCAGTGTTTGAAGATATTTCGTACCTATGATTTGGTAGATTTGGAGTCCACTCGCAACAAAAAATATAGGACCTATTGATATGGCGATCTTTGGTGGAGATCTACATAATTATGTCAAACAGTAGATATCTTTCGAGTTTCGACTGTTTTTTTTTTGTTTTTTGAATGTTATTTTATTGCCTAATTTTATTGTTGGAATATACAATCAATTGCAAAACAGATTAAACAGCAAATAGAGGTCATATATAAGGGATGGCCAATCACCCGGGTCATTAGTAATCCCTTTTATTGTTTCTCATGGACATTGTATTTGAAGTCCAGTTATACTTTTCTTTAGTAATAAAACCTTACTGCAATCATCAATCCTTTAACCAACTAAATAATTTATCGTTCTATAATAAATATGATGACGGTTGATTAGGAGGACCTTATTCTGTAGTAATTTTATTGTTAATAAGTTTGTACGCCATATTTCGTTCTTATTCTTGGTTAACCTAAATGTCATCCTCAGTATAATGGCTGGTCGTTTCCTCCAACATCATCTTCGCATCGTAAACCCAGTCTCCAATTAACATGAATAAATTTTTATTATATATAATTCAATTGCTCCTTGTATTGAAGGTAAAAATAGCTAAGTGGCGCGAGCAAATTCATAGTACGTTATTATTGCAAAAATTATTCTTTTTACGATAATTGTTTTCTGTTATTGTGAAATAAATAGATATTTACGTTTTAATCGTGCTGTAAAGTGATTGTTTATTGGTTTTTGAGTATCATTAGGTTTATGGCCGTGGTTTTTCACTAAAATTATAGTTCATAATGGGAAACCATTTTTTTTTTTACAATGGCTGACATTTTTTGTTTATATTTTTTAAATTATTCGAACATCATTTATTAACCTCACTAACGTTTTTATGAGATCAGATATAAAGTATATATATATATATTTAATAATATACAGGTAGCTTAAAAAAATACGTATTTTTTAACTAGTGAAACAGAAAATATGAACCAAAAATAATAATTCTGTGTCCATCGTGTCGACGAACCAGCATCCAATCAATCGAATGCTCCAATACGTAACTTTTATGACCGTATAAAATGTAACAATTACAAACAAGTTCAAACCCGAATCATACGCATATCCTGGCAATTACACGTAAATTCGACTTCCAAGTACACAGTAACCGAAACTAAAGTAAATCAACTCGGTAAAAACTCGATGAAACAACATAAAAATTTTCCTACACCAATATAGTAATTGGCAGTTGCTCCGTTGAAATGATGACTGGAAAGGGACAGCACATACGAAGTGCTGATGATGAAGATGATTAAAAAGAGACAAAAGATCCAGGGGTAATAAACGCGGGGTAACGTGAGAGAGACTGGGCTCTTTCGCAAGCTGAGCATTAGCGTCAATAAAAATCATTTCGTTTTATTTTTTTTTATTTCGAAGTAAGAAATGTGTTATTTACAACTGTGATTGTACTGTTGACCCTTTGATCGATGAAAGTCATTCTGTAATATGTTTTGTTTCTTTTCACGTATTGTGTAATGCTGAGTTTCTTTACTTTGTCGCTCTTTACTTTGCCGATCGTTCCAGTTGCCAAACTTCTACTAGTCTTTAAAACGTATTTTCTTATACGAAACGTGTCACCTGTTTTTAGCATTTCATTAACTGTAGTGAAGAATAGAAAAGGAAATCAGAGTTGCCTGTTTGACGTTATTTTTTTGATGGTTTTATATTTGCCTTCTAGAATGGCTCCGTGAAATTTGACAAAGTTCTAAATAAGAATTAGGAGTGTTTATCGAATAAGCTGTACGAACAATCCAGATCAATAGGTTAGCGTGTTTCTTCTATACTTAGAGCCGTAATTTGATGTTATAAATCTTGCACGAACAAGCTTTATGTAACGTGAACCTCAACAACTACAAGTTTTTTTTTGCTATCAAACAAAACCTAAAATCTACATACAAGAAACGCTAATTTCACATACCTAACAAATTAATCAGAAAAAAAATCTACAAATCCTCATAGTTTTAAAATGCGTGCGTCATTCTTTGATGACTCCTACCACACTTCAGCAATCAAAATTGGACTTTAGTTCTGAGAAATTAAGGTTTCAATTAAATTGTATTTTGGGAACCGTCCGCTATTGGTTGTGAGGATGACTTTTTTTTCTGCTCAGGCCTTTTTATAAGCACGGGATGATGTTTAATGGGAGGCTTGGTAATTTTGGCTGCAGGAGTGTGGGGGAAGGAGGGGTAATTATAGTGGCAGGCTGTGTCATTGTCTGTCTGTATATCTCTGTTCTAACTCGTAACGAAATTGAAAAAAATATGGAATTTTTTGATTCTCAGTTTCTGTGTTGATTGAAAATGAGGTTTTGGGTGAATTTTCGGTTTTATGATTCTGTCTCGAGGTTTTATATTATAACTATTATATTTGTGTTATTTGTGATGCGTAATGACTGCTTGAATGATCTTCGTGTGTTTCGAAGAATATTGACGAATGGCTGTCCAAAGAAGTGACGAACTGCTGCCATTTTATGGTTCAATTTATATCCCAAGGATATAAGACTAATCTTGTCATATCAGAAGCTTGCTATATTGGTCTTGTATTTAGGCAAGCGATGATCAAGAAACATATTATGTACAGCTTTCTAGGTCTATCCCAAATCATACCTACAAAAGATGTCAAACAAAAGCTGAAAGCTTTAGTGCTGTACATGTTCAATCAATAGTTACTTATAGAAGATTACGTAGGTAGAACAAAACATAGCACGAAAGTAAGCCATACTTAGAAACATATTTATAACCTAAGGCTTAAGTCCAAATCACCACACTGACATTTTTCACCTCCCAAACAAATCCTCAATTCACTATTAAAACATCACAATGATGAATAAGAACGATTACATAGATGCTGCCTCTAGAATTAACCTCAAAATATTTTTACGCCCAAAGCTTTTACTCATCTTTTTCAAAATGTGTAATGAGTAATAGACGTAGGATATGACTGATGACTTCAAAGTCTCGAATAGTGGTGATAGATAGATCGAATTAAGATCTTTTTGAAGTTTTTTTTGGTGTTAGTAATCATCTAATCACTGGTCCCGTGATTATTAATTGGTCTCTCTCTGGCCTAGTGGTAAAAAGATTTTTGCCGCTAATGCGTCTGCGGTTGCTGTTAAGAGAACTAGACCAAGTTGAAGATTATTGCGGTGGGTCTAAATTCTCGTTCTTAATTATACGGTTGAATTATAGTTTTGACACTAATATACATAATTATGCAAGAAATGCTATACACTACTACTTTTCCAATCCAAGATATAACATTTACTATCTCTACATCTATATTTTTTTTAAAATTACAAACGTTATATTTTCAATTTTAATACAGAGAACCGTTATTTTTTTAAACAGTGAATCGTAAGTCTTATAAGTACCTAGTAAGAAGTACATAAAGTTCACGAAACAAATTGTAGACACGAAAAAAAAAACTAAAATAATTGTGACGAAACGTCATTATTTGAGAACCGAATGATACATCGCTAGGTATGTTAATAGGCGCCCGAAACCCAGCCATGTAATTTTGTTTCATATCATTACTGTGGCCATCGAGGGATCCGAACGGATAATGGCAGCCGAGAAAAAAAAAACAATAATTACTTTAAAAAAACTACCCGCCATCTTTGTCTAGCGGTCAGTTCTTTTTTGGAAGTTTTTCTTTTATTATAGGCGATGACGGTAGTCGTTGTATTGTTATTTGTCATTTCGTTATGGGCTTATGAGATTTGTCGTCGGTATAGTGATGTTTGTTTAGATTTATGTTATATGTTTTAGGTAATTTTTGGTGAAGGTTTGATCTTTGACCTCAAACAATCTTTATCGAAGGCTTGGGTCATTATCTCGTATTCAGTTTCAGTTTCTATAGTCTGTATTCAGTTGTTCGAATGGACAAAGTAGCAAGAAGAGACTATAGATGGCATTTTCGACTTTGTTTCTGAGCCTTCAGTTCTTAATTATATAATAACCAAAGAGCACATTTTTTATATCCAAAACCTGATGCTTCCTTACATTTTCTAATTCATAAAACAATATCCAGCCTGTATCTCACGCATCTAATCACCTACTCTATGGACTGACGGATCGACCTTTTTTTATCCAACCTTCACAAAAAATGATCCACGGACGCTACTCCGAAACTTAATTCGACAATAATAAACCACTAATTTCTTTGTAATGACATGTTTGAGGCCAATTTTGAGGTCCGAAAATCAGAGGACGATGGGACAGGGTAGGTTGAGGTCAGATTTGAAAAAATGGCTGGTAAAGGTAAAATTACTTACGAATATGTAATCTTGTTGTCATAATTATGCACGGCTTAACAAAATCACAATAAGATTATCGGTGCTTAAAAAATATGAAACATATATGAATGATAGAAAGCTGCAAATATCAATGAATTAAAAATAACTCGAAATAATATTGCAAAAAAATTAATAACTAATACCTAATGATTGACAGTAAGCATTAATTGATTTATCAGATAAAATAAATACAAGATCAGATTAGATTGACGATATCGCAGAAAAAAGTAATGCTTCAAGCGTAGGTTGTCTGTGACAGAGCTATAAAACGATGTATGTGGTTGAATATAAAAAATAAAAGCTTGACATGGTATGTAACTTCCATCAAGTCACGCTAGTGATCACAAAAGGTAAAACAGAGTGGAATACGATCAAAACAATTTTTATAAAATAATGTTCTTTTCTTATTATTAGAAATTACTATAACATAGCGGATTAGTTGATTACTAGTTTGAAACTAATGGAGCAAGGGTCATCAATGCCTTTTGCCTATTTAGATGACGTTCTCGGAATGCCTTAGGGAAGTAATTTTTAAATTTAAAAAACTTTTTACAGATGTTGTTATGGCCAAAATAGAATCTTGAACAGTTACAGCATATCATTATTCCAATGGTAAGTGACATGCTACACCCAGGAAGAAAATTATCTCAGCAAAAAGAGCTAGACGTACCTACTCGTTTGTCTTGTATACTAGTCTATAATTTAAGTATTATTTACTTTAATCCAAGCTTCGCGTGATATGGTAGCCGTATTTAATAGCGTCATTTCAAGAAATTACTGGTTAATTTTGTCATTTGTAGCAAATGTAATTTTGAGTACGAAAATTTTAATTGGAGGGTTAAATATCGTCAACAAAAGTACCCATTTTGTCTCGGGGAAAAAACAAACAACAAAATTACCCATTTTGTTGTTTGTTTTTTCCCCGAGAGTATCGTATGTGTGTATGTGAAATGGCAAGATAGCACTAGCACTTTAAATTCAATCATAATTCAAATGGAATAAAGAACAGCTTTCCATCTGAGAATTATGTGAAGAAGCTATAAAAAATCAACCAACAAGATTTTTTTAGCACAGCACTAGGCAAGCGGCAAGGGCTGGTGATTATAATAAAATAACAACTATGGCTGGAGACATAAGCTGAGATAATAGGTGGTGTTGATAGCCTGTAAAGGCTAAGGCACGAAGAATTCATGAAGAATAACCACATAACACTTTTTATTTCACTTAACGTATTTGTCAACCGCAAGAGCAAAGATTATTATTTAAATTAATTTATATGCAAATTGAATACGAGTTCTGATGTATTTTTTACTGGGTGAATTAATTTCATTGCTCTGTGATTGTTTGAGTATAAAATAGTCGATTTCGTTTATTCTCAGCGAATATAATAATTGTATTAAACATTTTTCTTTTCAATTAACTTTAGATTCTATTATTATTATTATTTATTTAGATTGACTAAGATTTATGAATGGGTCTTGCATCCGTTTGCATCAGGATGTACTGTGTGCGTTCATCATTAACGTGGAGAAATCTATCTAATTTAGTAGTAATATTACATAGGTTAGAACTGACTGTGTGAATGCTAGAAATAATTGTGTTCTTATATATGCTTCACAGATCATAAATGTCATGTTTACTGTATGGACTTTAAAAGAGGCTTTGACCCCAGTGTTTCTTCTCCGGGTAGTCAGCTAGGAAACACCGACCTCATCTAGTTTAAACTGACGAAAAAAATGACCTAAAAGTGTTTTTTTTTTAACTTATTTGCAAAATAAATATCATTTATCATTAAAATATCCTTTCGTTATTGATTCTAAGAACATGATTCATTTCTTAGATTTTATAACTATTTTTACATCACATTTACTGTCCTTATTTACCTGGACGTAACAACGTAATTTTAAGATGTGCTATTAACTAGCAACACGTCTGAAAATTAAAAGAAAACTTTGATATTTATAATGTTTTATATTTTTTTCTTTATATTAAAGTTCATCTGGAATTTACATCTTCAGGGAAACATGTTCCAAGCCAATCAAATACAAAGTGTTCTACCTGGCTCCGAAGCAGTGAGGTTTGAAGATTACAAACTTTGCGAGTCAATTACTTGGTCGTATTAATACGGTTTTAATATTCAAGTTTAATAACATTACTGCTCTTTACGACGGTACATATAGAGGCTGAGCACGGATGGAGGTAGATGTACAAACAGGTTTTTTAATTTTCTTTTTTTGTCATTTCAGGTACGTAATTGCTGTGGCGATAGTTGTGCGGTTTGCGAATGTAGACTGTAATTCGTTGAATTAAATATGAGAATTGATTGGTACGTATTATATTTGTTTATGTTTCAAGGAGTAATATTAAGAATCGTAATATTCTTGGGATGAGTAGCGCCTCTTGTCCCGTCGGTAATAAAGTATTTTATTAAATGTTTTATTGTGTAGAACATAGATCTATCTAATTCAATTTTCTTATCGTCATCACTCGGCTATAAAAATGCTTTTGTTTTATCACTATGAAAAAAAAAAATATTATTGTCGTGCCTGAATGGAGGATCGTATAATAATATAGTATCTATTTTTTTCAACTTCTCAGCTCCATCGAGCATATTCGTTTTTCTCGTTTTCAAAGCAATAACCATGTGTACATTAAACGTTAGACTTCATATCGTGTGACTTGTCTAATTAACGAGAAAAATCAAAAATCAACCGATTGGTCACACATCTTGATTTGAAGTCTAAACTCGTATATTTCATGGTGTACAAAAATATCTAATTACCTATACCTTTTATATAGATAGTATTACAAACAGAAATTACCGATTCCGTCACGGTATTTACTTAAATATTTCGACTCTAACAAATAAGTTTCATGGGAAACCAGATAACTAAAATGGCCGCTGTGGAATAACGGTAACGTATTCGATTGATTTCTTTATGGCCAAATTGTTTTTGATATTTTTTATGATTTGTTAAGGGGAAGACATTGATGTAATTGTGGGCCCATGACTCTATAATTGCTTCACAGATCACAATTTCAAATATCAATTGTTCGATAAATATGTAATCTATTTTATGAAATTTAATAATCAATATTTAATGGATTGAATTGAATGAAACAATTTCTTACTAACTGAAAAAAATACCACGGGTTGATTGACAAACAAAACAGATGACAAGTTTGTATCAACCAAAATAATCCCATTTCATTTTTACAAATATTCAAAAAGGTAATTCATCTATTCAACCCCTATTTGTAGTATCTTTCGCTTCTTCTCTGATCATAAAACTTAAAGTATTGTAACGCCATACCTCTAAGCTTTAATACGACGTACTGTATGTCTGTGTACATTAACATTTTTTTTTTAGGGCACAGCTCTATACAGATTCCGGCTATGTCGTTTACCTCTTCACAAAACCTCGAAAACACAAACATCGCCTTAACAGAAGCGGCATGCTCAAACACGTAACAGACATTATAAATTCGTTACCCCTGTAACCTAACTCAGTAATAGATCCGTGGCATACATCGTCTATATAATTGCTACAAATTGCTATTAATGATCGATACTGTGTTGATGAACTCGATAGTTGTTGTAGAGTTGTTGGGAGTTGTGTAATAGCCTGTCATTGCAGGGGTTGAGTGTTGATTGGTCTTTTAGCATTCTTGGTGAGGCGCCGTTGATTAGGAGAATTTTGCTTAATAGGCCATTTTGAAATTTGTTTTTGCTAGTTTTAGTAAGCAGTGTTCTTTTTAATATCATTTAGATATTAGATTTGTGTATTTATTTAAAGTGTACTGCCTGCCACATCATCTTTTATCATTATAGAAAAACAATTGAATTACTATTGATCTGATGTACGTGATAATAAGGGCGTACATAGCATATGCAATTTTACAGCTTTGAATCAGAATGTAAATAAATATAAAATATTATAATTATATCTACATATAATATAATACAATTAAAATTAAACAATCTAAATATTATATAGATAGAGATAACCAAGCAATAAAATACTTTAATTAGATCCAATAATAAGTTAATTATTAACAAATTGGTGTTAGTTGCTTATAGTTATGAGTACAGAATACCCAAAATTCTGCAACAAAGTATATGGTGGCGCCTTACACTAATCAGTTTAAGCGGAAATATAAAAATTGAATGCGGTCATCCCGAACGCAGGGATGGATGGCACAAAAAAAAAGGAAAAAAATGGACTACATTCATAGCGATATGTTACGAAATCCAACAGTATAATTTTATGGTTATTAGTAACTGAAACTTTTTTTTTAAAATTGATATAAGCCAGTGCTTGACTGCGATCCCACCTGATGGTAAGCATTTATGCAGTCATTGATAGTGAGGCGCACTAGTTTATTAAGAGCCTATTCACTCTAGCCTTGAAGGCAAATTATAGTTAGATTCTAAATTTCTTCTAAATTTTGACATGATTAGACATATCATCTGTAACAAAAACCAAAAAACGATTAGTGGTATAACACCCACCCAGATAGACAGACCTCATTGAATAGTCTACGAAGTACTACTACTGAATACACATGTAGTGCTACGAATAGGAAAAGATGAAAATTATGAAAAAGTCTCCAATAAGCCACAACCAACTTATGAGACGATTCGTGAGCATGACCACAATACACACCACACCCACTAGGAGTGTACGACTAAGAAGAAGTGGTTAAAACAGCAACGGATACAGATAACAGGCAAACCTAACTATGAAATCAGAAGTCATTATCCACAAAACTATTCATTGAAATTCCTAGGAATTAGCAGACCCGATACAGTTTCCACGTAAACATATAATAATACAAAAGTCACCTGTCGTACACGCGATAAATTTCAAAATTTGCATAAGGCTGTGCCGTTTGCATACCTCTATAAATGTGTTTGCGTAATCGAGATTTGTTGACGTTTAAGTAACCTGTTTTTTTTTGGGTTTTTACCCTGTATGGATTAAACCTGTACGTGGGTATCCCCAATTAGGGGTGGGTTAAGAAATTTTCATTGAGTAATTTTTGTGGCGGTTAAAAATAATTTAAGATGCACAAGATTCCGTTTCACATTTTGTTATTTTCTCTTTTACACCTAAATCTCTTTTTCATATAAAAGGAAAAACTGACATATCAACACAAAGCAGAAAATACAAGGCCTAGGAGAGTAAAATTTTGCACAAGGTTTCCTCTTATGACGTAAACAAGTACTAAGAGAGATTTTTTTTTTAAATTCGCGCCCTAAGGAGATGTAAAGGGGTGAACAAATTTTCTAGAGAAACCTATTATCATGCGGGCGAAGCCACTGGCAGAAGCTAGTCTGTAATATGGCATGCCATTTCTACAAATCCATAAATAAATTATGTTTCATTCATGTAAATAAGTGTCTTCCGGACACATCACTACTGGGGGTCACTCTCACAATCCTAGATAGTAAATTTCGAAGCGCCGTTGTAAATGCCTGAAGATTTCCCAATCATTAATTTACATAGATTTCTACTACATATTTAATTGCCAAGTCGTATTTTCTTTAAGACTCTGTGTTTATGTACTTCCTGGTCGCATTCAAAGAAAAATATTACACTCTTAAGTTTTAACTAGGTATGTATGAATATTCATTTTAAAATAGTAGTTTTTAGAATCCGTTTTTTTTCCATTTGGTAGTGCTAAAAATAATAACATTATTATGAAGTAAGTAAATTAGCAAAAACAAAATAAAAAACAGAAACTCTATATTACATTTTGTTTTTACGAGTTTTAATAGGTATAAGTCGTCCCACGCAATTTTCTACTATTATGGTAGATTTGTATTAAATATTGGTATAAAATTTATGTCTCCTGCTGTCAATGAAATAAGTTTTTTTTCTGATTTTTTTTTGGCGTGAATTTTATGTATTTGCTGTATTTGGTAAAAGTATTTAACGTTATAATCATATTGAAATTTTAACTGCGAAATTAATATATTTGTTACTGTAAATATTCTATTGAAGGAGACTGCCCCTTCTTCATTATTTCATAAAGTCTAAATTATGTTCCTTTTATCATGTTTGGTCTTATGAGATCAAATCTAACTTACCTGATTGTTCTAATATTATATGTAAAGTCGAATAGGGATTTTCCACATAATTTCGGATTTTATAAAAAAAACTGGACAAGTGCGAGTCGGACTCGCGCTTTGAGGGTTCCGTACAAACTCACCTGTGAAAATAGTTCAATTCCCGTATCTGTCGAAGATTTTTACGAATCGCAAAAAAAGTTTTTTTGTGACGTAACAACAAAATTACGGTTTTCAGATTTATTCCTATTATGCTGTAATACCTTGCTTTATGCCAAATTTCAGGATTCTAGTTCAACGGAAATAAGTACTCTATGGATTTCGACTCCCTTGAGTGTCGAAATATACGTTTTTTGCGCCATAAACGGCCGTATCTATTTTTCGTTAACTTAGAAATTTTATTTTTTTACAGCTTCAAGGGACCGCAGATTTGAGTATATGGTTTAAATTTCAACTCGATACCTCCATGTGTTCTCGTGATAAAGGGTCTTGACAGACAGACAGACGAACAACAAAGTGATCCTATAAGGGTTCCGTTTTTTCCTTTTAAAGTACGGAACCCTAAAAAGAAGTATATGTTGAGAACTGTTATTTTTCTATACCAACCATGATATTTCTGACTTACGCGATTGGTTATAATCATAATGTTCTGATCAAGCTGCTGTATTTAACATTACTATTTTTACCAACTGAATCCGGGTGTCCACCTAGTCTAACAATAAAAAACCCATTCACAATAAATCAGGCACATTAAATCAGATATTCTTCTTAGATAACACTCTAGCTCGAATATTTTGTAGTTTCAAGATTGTCTTAAGAAATTTTTATAGCTTTTTTACGACTCAGATTCTGTGATCCACTGATTAGTCGTCTACCGAATAGAAGGTCATATAGTGCTGTTATTATACTTGGATATCATTTTAATTGATTATTATTACATTTTAATTGACTATTTTTGATTTTAACACGTTAGTAAGTAAAGCTTTGGTTTGGAAATTACGGTGATGGGATGCCGCTTTTGTTTAAGCATGCTTTCTTGTTAATTATGTATTGGTTGGTTTGGACAATTCACTTGATATGGTGGAGTGGCGACCATGTACCGGACTAACATGGACTGGACGTCTTTCAGCTGAAATGATGAATTAATGTTGATGATGTTAGTTGAATTTTTATTAAATTAAAAAAAAAACCTTTTAGTATGCAATAGCAGTTATAAGATGTAATATTGGAAAATCATGTAAAAGAAAAAAATTACCTGTATTTTTTTTGCTATTGTTTCTAAAGTCCAGCCTATATAAAATACGACTAACAGCTGTTGTTTGATTAGATTGTTATCTTAAAATACAACAAGATCTATCCAAGAATTTATTGCAAAGAATTTATGCATCTGATGGAAGATATGAAGCGAAACAACGATGAAAAAAGCCTAAAATTTATCGGAAAATCTAACATTTGTCTACTTCTTTAAAATGCAATGGATGACTAGATGATTATGACATGTAGAAAGTAAATTTTACTACTAAAGGGTGTCCCAAAATTATTATTAACGCAACATTTGAATTAAACAGAAAACACAGTTTTTAGTCTTCAGATTGTGATTTTTTTATTGAGTCATAAACTAAAGGGTGTCCCAAAGTTTTGGATTTGCTGCCATTTGTGCAGTAAAGTGTTGAGTTTTTTGGCGTGCATTTAAATTGCACCCATCTACTCTCACGGGCGCAGCTGCTGCCAGCAACTAGTGCTACACAATTATGAAAATGTTTACAGATACATGGCAGTATACAAAGTAGGTACTTCTGCACCTTCTATGGTGAAACAACTGCATACCATAATAAATTAATAAGACAGGACGTGTCGTAAGACCTCGTTTTCAAATCCTCCTATTAGGGGCAAAACGTCTCTTGACTATCATTAATTCAGCCGACTTCGCCCGTCTCCCTGAGTGGCAGTGTAATGAGCTGGGTTACTTGCCGTCAACCCTAAGTGGTTGATTGTGGTGAAATTAACCTAAAGATTACCGTTAAGTGGGAATTAATAGTCTAAGGTTGGGTGTTGAATATTTTTCGTTTAGGCGTGCATAAGGGTTAATTGAAAAATACAAACAGCATATTGTGACAGTAGGACTGTTCGAAACAGTTACCCTTGACCCTGAACTGGAAAGGACAAATGAAGGAACACAGGTAGGTTTAAATTTGTAATAAATTTGTACTCCCTCTCATTCCACCTAGAGGAGTAGATCATCATCATCATCATTTGAGCTGAAAGACGTCCACTGCTGGACATAGGCCTCCCCCAAGTGTCGCCACAATGAACGGTCCTGTGTGTCTCGCATCCATCGGACTCCTGCAACCGTTACCAAGTCATCGGTCCACCTTGTAGGAGGCCTTCCAACGCTACGTCTTCCGATACGTGGTCGCCATTCCAGAACCTTTCGGCCCCAACGGTCATCCGTTCTGCGAGCAATGTGCCTTGCCCATTGTCACTTAAATTTGGCGAGTCTTCGTGCTATGTCGGTAATCTTGGTTCTCCTGCGGATATCCTCATTTCTGATTCGATCACGCAAGGAAGCTCCAATTGAGGAGTAGATATCTAATGAGTATTACGGTTTTATGTGCCACCGCTGCGAGACGACGTATTAGGCTTTTTCTGACTAAAATCCAGTTGTGTCCTTCAATTATCTTTTGCGTTTTAGGACTACTGTATCTCTTTCTACAATTGCCGTGGCCCTAGTGGGTACTGGCTCAAGCTGGCACCGGCTCTAAATTTGTAACGTACTTTTAATGGGCCGAGTAAAACTTTGTCCATTGCCAGAGAATAGAATATAATACTACGTGCACTAGCTTCTGACGTTTTATAAGTGCCCATGTAGGCCTAAGTGAAATAAAAAATTTTTGACTTTGACTTTGACTTTGAATAGAAATATCGTTTATTTACAAAAGTGGCACATTTAAAGTAAAATACATAAAAACAATTATAACGCACACAGTAGCATTTTTGCTTAAACTAGGGCCTGTATTTCAGGCTAGAAAGTAGTAAGAACCTTAAATAATAAATTAACAATCAATAAACTCACTATACTTATTAAATAACCTAAATTTAATTGACTAAAAACAAAGTATGCTTTATTTACAATCTAAAAGGAGATCTTCAGTCTCTCCGTAAGGGAATGATACTGAGTAAATATTTTACAATAATCTTTTTACAGCTATAATAATTTAATTTATACAAATTTAATTTTCCATTTAATCTATTGTACAGAAATGGACCTGAAAATGTGAAAAACCTTTTCACAAAGACATATTACGAAAAAGTATTGGAATTGCATACAAGAATGCTTACAAGCTGGATTGATTCTAACAGCAGATGACAGTATGGTGTTTTTAACACAATGACCACACACATACACATCCCGGATTGACACAAAGATGCATAAATGCTTTGACCAATACACTACTTATACACAGAATTTATTCATCGCCATTCTGGCAGCGAATCACTATAAATAAGACAATTTGAATGACACTGACAAGCCTGGCTTTATTACCAGTAGAGTCACGATTCTTGATATGATTCAAACGATTATTGTGGTACAATGTTTTATGTTTATTTGCTATTTTTAGGGATGATTTTGGTACTTCTTTTTTACACAATACTAAACAATTTTCTTTGGCTTCATTTTGGTGTAGTTCTTAAAGAAACAGCAAAGAACTAGTCATTTTTATGGTTGCAAAAATGTAATAATGACATGCAAAGAAAATTCCTAAGGCATTAAGTCTGCCTTTGTACCTTTAGTTGTATGAAGATTAAATAAATTTATAATATAAGAGTAATAGAAAACTGAACTTATAATTTCAAGACATTCCGAATATATCACTGACCAAATTAACACGTTTTACAAAACACAAATTTCATACCATAGGTTATATTAACAGAAGATGCCCATGTGTTCCTAGCACTATTTATAGTTTTTTTAAAACAGCCATATCGTGGAAATTAAAACCCAGTGAAAGAGAAACACAAATGAACCTACTTATCATTCCGCACATGTATTAGGACTCAAATGAGCAAATATCGTGATAATCGTGAACTCGCTAACTCATCACGTTTGTGCTACGACCTCGAACGACAATCTGGTAGTTGAAATTCGTACTGCATGGAGACCTGTGTTTGAACTGACCTGGTAGTCATGAACGCAGTAGGTACTGAATTCTGTGTGTCCTTTGTGGCAGTGGGCAGGGCATTTGTCATAGGGCCGAAAGGTTCTGGGGTGGCGATCGCGAACTAGTAAACGCAGCGTTGGTAGGCCTCCCAAAAGGTAAATAATAAATAAATATAATAAATTATTTATTGCCCAAAGAAAAGAAAATACATGACGTATGAGTTTGGTTGAAGGTGGGCTGATGATCTGGTGATAGTCGCGGTGATCCATTGGATGCGAGACGCACAGGACCGGTTGTAATGGCGTCACTTGGGACAGGTCCCCATGCCCAGTAGTGGGCGTCTTTCGGCTGAAGTGATGATGGTAACTAAATTCTGACCTATTTAAAAATAAGTTTGAATACTGGGCTACTGGAGTCAATACGTAAATCATGCCAATATTTCGTAGGCACGGGCTTGCGGACGGCGAGCAATGGGTAACTTACCGTCCGACCATCCGGTAACTGTCCGGACCAGCCCAAGTTGTCGACGGCGCGTAAGTGTTCCACGCGCGCCTCTAGGAGATGTCAGCAAACCGTAGTGGCCCAGCAGGGTCGAAGCCTACTGGGGCCATGGGTTCGCTTCTAAAAGGAAAACCCGATCCTGGTCTGAAAGGCAAAGAAGGAACAGAATTGGGTTTTGAGTCAGTAAAAGTCTGACATACCCTTACGCCCCGTCCAAGAGCGAGAGATGTCATTGGATGATTTTCCAACCTAAAAAAAAAATGTAAGCCAATGTTTGTTGGATTAGTATTTTAGTTTTTTTTTTTTCCTTATTAGTATTTATGTTGGATTAGTCCTTATTTCATTAAACATTAAGTGAACGCTGGCGTTCATTCGCTCATTGTTTTTCAATTGTGTCTCTAATTACGCTACATATTATGACTATATGACTGGCCTGTTGGTCTAGTGGTTAGTGGCCCTGACTGCTATGCCGGAGGTTGTGGGTTCGATTCCCACCCAGGACAAATGTTTGTGTGATGAGCACGATCATTTGTTATGTGTCTGGGTGTAATTTATTTATCTATATATGTATGTATTTAGAAATATATAAGAATGTTTATCAGTTGTCTAGTACCCATAACACAAGCTCTGCTTAGTTTGGGACTAGACGGCGTTGTGTGATAGTTGTGGAATATTATATTATATTAGAGCGTATAGACAAAATCGTTCTAAAACGAAAACGGCAGCTGAACAACATAATGTAGGATTTAGTTAGTAAATTCTTACACGCCTTCTCACCCTAGAGCTGGTGAAGACATTAGAAGATTTCCCACCTTCCAAAAAAAAAACACGATGTCATCGACTTTAAAACTAACATTCCTTTAATCAATACACTACCTCAAGCTATAGATCTAAGGAATAAGGAAGTAATAAGTCCGATAACAAAAAGTCAGTTTAAAATACCCTCAGCATAACAGGGTGTGAAAACAAAAACTGTCTCCGCCGGGCCAGTGACTCGCGCGCGTGCGTTCGCAACTCCCGCGCATATAATTGAACCGCGCATTGTTCGAGAGCGTCGCCAGGGCATGTGATTTGTAGTAGCAACGTTTTTTTTGTTTGTTACAAATGAGTTTTGCAGTGTCTTTCGTGATGGCGGCCGTTTTTAAATTGAATTTTTATTTGGGATTAGATTCTTTGACTTATATTGTATCTTTATTAAATATATATAAATATACTTGTGATAAAAAGATAAGACTCCGGAATAAACATAAAAAATGCCTATTATGGTTCAAACTCATAATGATTACAGAATTTAAAGTTTAATATTTAATAAAGTATTTTTAATTTTTAATAAATTATAATATTTATTATTATTAATAATTTACTAGTCACAAATAAAAAAGATTGGAATATAAAATAATGTGCATAACGAAGTACGAACGAAATATAAAGAAATAATGTACATAGCGAAGTATCCCTTATAAATTCCATCGGGAACCTATATACACTTCCCACCAAAATCAGTAACCCGGTAAGGTTACCAAAAAGTATTCCATAACGGTTTGATATAATATACGACAGCGTGCCCGTCATCGGTTCACAATATTAAATGACCATTTTAGCAGTAACCGTACAATAAATTACCCGGGAACCGTGAGAGGAACCGAGAGGAAAGAAGAAAGGTTCTGTTGCTTTTGTTAAATTTTATTTATCACGTGTAATTTAGATGGATTTTAGTGTTAAATTACGGGATATGTGACAGTTTGGATAAATTATATTCACTCTTTGTTATTTACTGTGGAAAACAATCTGTCAGCCATGACAGATTAGAGAAAAACAAACTGTCATGGCCTGGCGGCATGGCAGTTTGTTTTTCTCTGTAAATATGCCTGTCTTCATTGTCTATATTCATCTAAAATTGCTCATTTATGGTCATTTATATTTATCTAATTTTTTTTTGTCGTGGGAAATTATGAAATGACTTTTACCGCTTTAGGATGGAGCGAAAGGGCATGTCAGATTTTCACTGATTAAAAACCCTCTAGTTGCTCTTTGCGTTCTGAAGCCACGGTAACGCTCTCGAATACCGAGTCGATCGTGGCCTGCCACCCTAGCTAAGTTACAACCGTTTCGTTTCGATTCTCTTTTCGTTGATCACCTCGAGTCAGCCACGCCTCCTATTCCTTTGTTTTGACCACGTGACTGAGCGTTGAGATGACGTCAGAATAAAGAATTCGGAGGTGTGGCCTACTCGAGGCGATCGACGAAATGAGAATCGAAACGAAACGGTTTTAACTTGGCTAGGGGGTTGTTATTTTTGTTTTTCTGTTGCTCAATAATCCCCCCTATACATACTCTATAACCTTCTTTCCCATCACCAATCTTTTGGGCCCTTGTGGGTCGGCGCAGTAGCTGTTTTCTTTTTCAAAAGTCTCTATTTGAAATTGCTCAATAATGCCCACCATACCTACACTTTAAACTTCTTCTCTTTTTTTTTCTCAATAGTTATCATCCCCTTACCTAATTTAAGAAGGAAATGTATTTATTTCCTTTTATCTCAAAGGTCCCTAAAATCGAATCCCCAAACCCCAATATGGGTGTTCTTGAGTTCATAATTTTTGACCGATGCATCATTGAACAAATTAAACTTGGTGCCAAAAATAATTTATCAGTCCTCGCCCCAGTCGATTATTCACGCTTATGACAAATGGTGGAGAGCTGTGCAGTATATTTCACGGATTTGTGATTTGCAATACATACTGTTCGGCAGTGGATATTGTTCGGAATTTTTAATTTATAACTTTATACTTTTGTCTGGACGTATTTGTATTTTTTGTGAGTATTTTTTTGTGTGTTTTAACGGAAACAAAAAGAACATAAAAATGACACTAGAATATATCTACTTGTCTTCACAACGTGACTCAAACGCCTATCTATTAAAATTCTAAAACACTAAAGTAAAATAACTTGGTGTGCAAATAAAAGGCAAGGGCACTACATCAATCAAAATGCGGTGTCTTAAAGAAAAGGTCGTGATTTTAAATCAAATCAAATCATCTTTATTGTGGATCATAGGTAATTATAATATTGTATTATAATATTGTGGTACATAATATAGATGGTGTTAATTAAATATTCTACGAACGGCTATGTCCCACCCTTAGGGCGCACAATATAATGTAAGGTAAGTACCTATAGTGATATTACATTCATGTCAACAATATTAGAATACATTGCAAATTATTAGATAATGAAATATTTGTTGCAGTAACAACAAATTTCAATAAAAAAACAGTTTATAAATGCAATCCTATTGCACCATTACGCTAAATTCTAGCCAAAGTGGACCTTATACATAAAGGAGGCGCGGACGGTGAGCTACCTAATGCTCGTCGTACGATCGATAACCGAACCAAAGAAGCCCAATCGGGCAGGCATCGGCCTACTAGGCCTGCGGGAACTATTAAAAGAGTTACCCTCGCTCTAGAACGCAACAGGCAAAGCAATGAACATAGGTAGGTTTTAGTCAGCAAAAGTCTGACAGTTCCTTTCATTCTACTAAAAGCGAGAGAAATAATATGACGATTTCCCACATAAAAAAAGAAAACGGTGGACCTTATGCAAGAAATGCATCGCACATTGACATAAAAAAAACGGCAAAAAAAAAAACTGGACCAACAACATCGGTAAAAATATTTGAAATGTGCGCTTTATTTATATTTTATTCTCCACATTAACATATTAATATACGACAATCTTCTAATCACAAATCTGATAACTCGGACATTACCATAATTACAAAAAACCGAAACTATACTGTATACAAAAAAATCTACAGTAGATACTAATTAATTAAACACTCACATCAACTTAATAGATAAAAGTTGCAAAATGAACAATTACTAAGAAATAGCGTTAATCCATTGCAGGTTAATAGTGGATTAAGTTTATTAAAATGCGTACATAATCTTCAATGGATGAGCGACGCATCGATAGCATCTTTGCGAGGATAAGATGAGAACACTAATTATGTTTCTATGGTGCGCGGACGCAGGGAGGGGCGGCATTCCGCCAGGGCGTTGACCTTTTCCACAGACCAACACACCCGCAGACTCAACAAAAAAAAAACTTAAATTGTAATATATATTAATGATTTCTATTAATTATCGCACGTATAATAAATTATTCGATGTTTTTGAATTATGTGTATTTTTGAATATGGAGTCAAATATTAATTAGAGTTGAAATGGCGCTTCTACTTTTGTAATCGTTGTATCGTTTAATTGATGTTGCAGATCCTGACAGCTGATTAATTGATACAGGAGTGATGTAGTTAATTACCAATTAATTGACTGTTATATGTTACTAAGTCACCTAATAATTGCTTGGCATTTTGAAAGTACAGTTTGAACTATTCAGTCCATTAAATATCTTCATGTTTAATGGACTTAACAGTGCAAACTAATTATGTTGTTGCCGTAAAATAGAGATCTTTTATCGCTTAATTTATACA
This sequence comes from Mythimna pallens, assembly GCA_961205895.1. Lineage (NCBI taxonomy): Eukaryota > Metazoa > Arthropoda > Insecta > Lepidoptera > Noctuidae > Mythimna > Mythimna pallens. The sequence continues at coordinate 22,814,040 of OY540832.1, forward strand.
ATAAATATCAATTGGCTTTACAGTTTTCAGCAAGTAGGAAGCAATAAAGTATATATTCGATTGATATCAGCAGTCCATAAAATAATGGTGAATGTATCTACAGAAATATTAATGGTCTGTTTTACCATCGATTAGCAGATAATTTCCGGTAAACACTTTAGTGCATAAATTCTTGCAATTTCTATTGCAATATTTGAAAAATGTATCTTCTGAAATAATAAATTATTCTTATTCTTATTTGATTAATTTGGAGAAACCAACTGTTATTATTGTAATTTATTGATATGACAATAACATTAAAATGACAATAACTTTCGTATAATTTTTATATCAACGCCTGTTTACGTCATTCCTGGGTCTGTGGCAGGCAGCAGATGATATACAGTATCACAGTGTGCGGCGCAAATGTGCTATCTCAAGCTATTCTGTTTAAAGACAATCGTACGTTTTGTGAGGAGCCTTTTTGAGCACTGAACTGACATTGATGAAGTTTGAAACAGAGTGGCATAGATCTTTTGAGATCTGTGAAGAGTGAGACCGTTTGATCTTAGGTGAGGGTCGGTTTGGTTAATTTGGAGGGCGAAGAGTATTAGATGAAATGGGGGGGGCGGGGTCATGTCCATCTTAATAATGATATTAAATTCATGAACTCTGCATTTTGTATTTTTTTTTAAATATTTTTTTCAAGGAAAATAGTATAATATAGTTCAATACACTAGAGGGTGATTTCAGAATGAAATGATGATGAATATTTTTTTAATATTCGATTACTTGTAGGCAGTTGTTAAAATAGAAAAGGAGGAATCAAGAATTAATTTCACAGTTGTCAGCTTCAGTGTTAGCGTGAAATTAATGTTTCTACACGTACCATTGTACAGACCATGGATGCAATTTCTATTTTCCTTATTAAAAAAGCGACCGTTATGTAAATAACTAAAATTGATTTTTTTTTAACCAAAGAAAACTATTTTTTGCATTAAGAATACAAAGGTTGGCTGGAAAGAACTTGAAAATAAAAGCCAATTGACAGAAAAAAAAAACACAATCTTATACAAACCAAATTATATTCATCGTCCTATCTGAATAATATTAAATGAAAACTCTCAAATGTCGAGTATTTCAATCGAAACCTCTTGATTTTTTATCACACTTCAGTACAAACAAGTTTTTTATATCAACAGGAATCATATGAAATTCTGAGATTGTTTTATATGAAAAAAATTGGCAGCTGTTATATGAAGTTAAGAAGTTTTTGCCACTTAGAAAATATTGTTATTCGTCATGGTGTGATTGTGCAGACTGAAGTGCTATTAGGATATAAGACGGAATAAAAAAAGTTTACATTATATCCTCAAAAAAGTAAGATCTAGTCGCTGTGTGGTCTTTATGGTTGTAATATTAAATCTATCTTCTTCTCCTTCTTTATTATATATAACTAGTTTTGCCGCCATCTATTTCATAGTCGGTCGAAGAATTGTTGGAAAACAAGTGTGTTAGTGTTACCCTCTCCCCTTTCCACACACGTCTGTCCTCGGCCTTTGCGGGCCAGTCCCTCCGGTAATTATCCAGCTCATCTCTCCACCTTCGCCTTAACCCAATAAGTGGCTCTTTTAGCCCACCGCTCATCCGACATGCGGCAGACATGTCCGGCCCAATCCTACTTCAGAGTGGCAGCTTTTTGGGTAACATCTTTTATCTTAGTATTGTCGCGCAGGATTTTGTTCCTTACGCGGTCGAAAATTCGAATACCCAGGATCCTGCGCTCCATGGTTCGCTGACAAACCTCGAGCCTGGAGCTCTGCTGAAGCATCAAAGACCAGGTTAGTGCTCCGTACGTAAGTATAAGGAGAATGCTCATGTCCATAATTTTCCATTTCAGGCATAGCGGGAGATCTTCTTTGAGAAGATGTTTCATTGACCAAAAGCTCCTCACACAGAACAATCCCTGAAACAGAAAAACAACAGTAATTTACCTAAATACGCATTGACGAACTTACAAATAAGCTTCATTATACTGATTCTATTCATACTTTCGTGTCCCACAGACACAAACCACTTTCAAGCATACTTCAACTTTGAAACTATGTATGTAACAAGTCATGTTCTCATTGTAAGCGAGTCAATTGCAGAACGGTTCTTTTAATTACCTTAGCTTGTAATTTCTACACACTTTAATTATTCGTGGGATTTATTAGTTGTTGGTGTTGAAATCTTACATTAAATTATGAATGGTTTTGTTTGTCGATAGCATGAAAATGGGTATTCAAAAACAGCAATAAAAGTTATACTAGTTAACAGTTTATATCCTTGTTTTTTTTTTCATTATTGATAGACTCGTGATTTACCACTATCTCACTTCACGCATGAGGAAACGGCTCTCACGCGCCAGCCGCCGGGATCCCGACCCCGATTTTCATCCACCGTAGGCGTGGGCTTGCGGACAGCTAGCAAGGGGTAGCTCGCCGTCCTACCGTCTAGTAACCGTCCGGACCAAGCCCGAGTTGTCGAAAGCGCGTAGTGTTCCACGCTCGCCAACAAAATCGTAGGGGCAATTAGAGAGCGAATTTCCATATTTAACTGTGTGCTGAGTGCGAATTGTTATAAAGGTGGGTTTACGCTAGAACGGAGCACAAGCGGATCACGAGCCGAGCTCAAATTCGTGTAGTGTCGCTCGCGCTCGGTTCCTCTAGAGTCGGTCCACACTACACGAACTTGAGCTCGGCTCGTGTTCCGCTGGTGCTCGACTCCTCTAGGGTAGACCCACCTTTGTAACAACTCGCACTCAGCGCACAGTTAAATATGGAAACTGTGTAATAGACATCTAACAGCGATGGAAGCCCACGCACAGCATCCTGACCCTGATTGCCCCATTCAACCCTGTCTCCTAGGTTAGAACGTAAAAGGGGAATCTTAAATTTCGATGTGTGTACCGTTTGAATCCGCTACACGGCAAATGGGTACGTATCTACGATTAGTGATAAACGCCTACATTATTAAATAAGTCATTAAGACTAATAATTTATCTTAAGTACTGATAACTGATATTTAGGGGCTAGTTAGAAGTAACAAAAGGTTTTAAACGCCTGCCCCTTTAGCCAAGTTACAACCGTTTCGTGTTGAATTCCGTTCTACAATCGGTAACGCCTCGATGTCAGCAATTGTAGAAGACGATAATTTGGAATAAGTGACATCCTTTGTTTTTGAGGTAGGAAATCATCAGATGACTTCTCCCTCTCTACGGCAGAGTGAGAGGGCATGTCAGACTTTTACTGACTAAAACTCACCTACGTTCTTCAGATGTTCTTTAAATTCTATGGTCACTCTATCAAACGTTCCCTAGCAGACCTCGGCCGGACTTCTTCAGTTTTGCTGACGTCTCTTTGAAGCGCAGCTGTCCGGCCATCCGGTAAGGATTAGTCCTTACTGTATGGCCCATTGCCGTTTGCCCGTCACAAACCCGCGCCTACGGTGGCCACCCCCCTAGCCAAGTTACGATCGTTTCGTTTCAATTCTCTTGCGTTGAACGCCTCGAGTAGGCCACGCCTCCAATTTCTTTGTTTTGACGTCATCTCAACGCTCAGTCACGTGGTCAGAACAAAGGAATTGGAGGCGTAGCCTACTCGAGGCGTTCGACGGTTGTAACTTGGCTAGAGGGACTCAAATCGCCCTGCGACTCGTGGGTATCTCCTTTGGCGGCGGCTGGGACATGAGGTTATCACGCAGTGACATCCTTGGCACACAGATCAATCAATTAAAAGACCATTACAACCTAACCCAATGTTTAGTAGGTTACGAACTCTTGAACCTAGTTAAAGTTGAAAGATCACCATCATTAGACGTCAACTCAATGTCAAGAAAGTAAACTTTGAAACTACAAACTTTAAAAAAGACCGCACATTTAAAGTATTTAATCAAAGTCAAAAAGAGAATAAGGATTAAAATAAAATACATGGACCGTCGCCATTTGGATAATGTTAAATATTTTTTGTCGAACCACTGAATGACACTTTACAAAAACTCAGCATTAGATATGACCTCAAATTTATAATAATTTTATTGCTTATGAATTATGATAATAATTCAACAGATTACTTGTAACAAAAAATATTATACAAGCTTATGCAAGTTGTCTTGCATAAACTAGTTTTTGTTTACTGCTAAATATTTTCACTGACAACATAATTCGTCGCTCAATCTTTTCTAGATTTTTTATTAAGTTTTTAATACTAATTGTTATGTTTCACTCACTAATACAATGTTATTAAATAAGTTGTACCATAATATTGATAAATTGTATAAACATATACATTCTAACCTGAAAAAAAAATACCTACAATGCGTACCAAATAAGAATAGGATCGATTGCCATGTTGTGACGTCACATCAAACTGTCAAATCGAAGAATTATTATGGTGCGCCAAACAAGATTTTTTTAAAATTTAGTTTATTTACGAACTGCGAATGAAAGAAGTTATATTAGAATCCAGTTCTTCAATTTTGCAAATCTCTGAGTTCTTCAGTTTTTCCCAATTTCTTGCGATTAGACAGTATGACGTGACGCACAACATAGCAATCGATCCTATTCTTATTTGGAACGCATTGTTTAAATGTTTATAGATGTCTTATTACATCATTTTATTACAGCATTTTTTCTGCTATGTTTCTGACAGCGTCATAATTTTTTTTCTGGATTTAAATAATTTTAAAGTTCGGAAAAAAAAATATCACGGCATTTGAGGTATATCCACTTTATTCTTTTGCTGTATGAAATCAGTGTAAGTACATAAATAACTCTACCTAATTCCGACCTCTGCTTATTACACTTCTTACTTTATCATACTAATATTATAAAGGCGAATGTAAGTATGTTTGTTACTCCTTCACGCCAAAACGGCTGAACGTATTGGGATGAAAATTGCCATATGATTGATTTATCAAAAACAACTTACATTGTGTGCGAATATTAAAGTTAATAGTAAAAACAAATAATATTGAATTCGTTAAAATTGAATGAAAAAAAATTACATTACAAAAAAAAAAAAACAATAGTTAAAGTATATGTGTGTTTGTGTATGTGTGTGTGTGTGTGTAAGTGTATGTGTGTGTGCGTTTGTACAGGATACGTTTTAACTCGGGAGCATGTTCCTTATTTTGCATTTTTTATCTAAGGTTTTTTTTTTTTTTCGGTTGGAAAATTTTCTTTTAAGGTGGGAAATGAAATCATATCTTCCGCTCTGGGTGTTAACTCTTTTGAAAAAAGCTTGCCGTGGCTCGGAGTATGTTCCCTTGGAATATTTTTTTACTATCACATAGCCGTTGGTGCAAAGAGGCCTGCCTCTTGCATAATTTAAATGAAATGTAACAAAAAGACTTTTTGATTATAAATGCACGATATGTTTTGAAAACCAAAATAAAAACTATAAGTGTAATAATGTCTTTTTTTCAATTTTAAATGATCGATGTCTCTATCCTGCTACCAAAAGCTGCAACTCCTTGATCGCCTGCGCACACGTTGTATTGAATCGTTTTAAAAGGAAATAATAACATCGTCTACGTAGTTTGATATCCCGGTGATTTGTATGCTTATTTGTCATATGTAAATAACGAAAAATGGCGGCTTATGCTAAACAATGTCCTTTACTCACATTGAAATGACTGTGATTGTATGCTAAAATATTAGGTTCGATGCTCGTATCATTGCATCGGTAATTATTTTTGTTCATGTTGTGATTTACGTCGTTGGTCGATGTTAAATTGAAACAATACAACCCATAATTATTCTAATAAGTTCGTTTTGTAATATAAATAATCACTATCGTGCTAAGTCTCGAAATTTTTCCTGCTATGGTCTTCCCTTCCGATTATTCAGGTGTATTCAAGGCAAGAGCGAATAGTCTTAATAAAGTAGTGTCCCTCACCATCAACGATTGCATCACTGCTTACGGTCAGTGGGATCGCAGTCAAGCACTAGTTTATATCAATTAAAAAATAAAAGACTAGATAACAAATCGGAAAAAACATGCAAAATTCTACTTGTGAAAGAATTTTTAAAATCGGTACAATAGTTTTTGAGTTTATTCATTACAAATAACAATGTTTTTTTTTAAATATTAGTATAAATTTGAGTTTGCAAATTTGCCTGTTTTGTAGTACCAATGTTAGCAATAAACGTGTAAGTTTTATTGTGATTACCCTTCTTAAAACTTCATGTGTAATTTTATAACATACTAACTCTACACGACCACTTATCCAAGATATTACCCAATTTGTTAGCTTCGCACATAGTTGCCAAGACAGCCAAACTTAATCACATCATCCTCAACATTTGTTTCTCGAGCCAAAAACACAAATACAATCTTATTAGTCTCGCACATGCATTATAAAGGACACCTCATAACTTTGTTTCTCGTTTTGACAAAAAAAAAAAACATGCTTAAAAAACGCGTTATATAAAAAAACGCGTTTTAAAAATATCACTTGGTTCAATCTCTGGTCGTATGTAATTAAAAGTATTACAGGCGACTTATGGTGTGCTGATTAAAGATTGCTATAATACAAGTGTTCGTGAAATATAGTGTAACTGGTCGGAAATAAATATGCTGTGCACGGGACACTGATTGGGGGCAGGAAATCGTGATACCAATGACTTGGAAGTAACTGTAAGTGTGGATTAAGTTGTATAAAAGCTTTAATTAAGCTAGAGGCACGAAGGAAGGAATAATATAAAAAGGTATCTACTTGAGATATTTATTTAGTGTTATGTGCTGGCGTACTGTTAAGTAGATTATGGTAAAATATTTTAAAATATAATTGTGACGCTCACAATTATGTATATCTAAAAAAATAAATAAATGTTAAACATCATACGTACTGACAGTGTTATCAATTCCCTTTTTGGGCTGCTTTAATGAGAGAGGGGTATCCACTTGATGCAGCTGTCTGTACCTACTATGCTATATATCATAAAGCATGAAACAAGTATAAAAATAATACAAGTACCTAGGCAAGTTAAATGCAGAATAATGATGATAACAACGTTGGATTAAGTAAACGGAGATAAGCGTACTTACAGTTAAACTGAAATGTAAATTGAATAACCGTAACATTGTGTTAACGGGACCTTGTAATTGTAGTAGTTAGCCTATTATATCCCACGGCTGGACGAAGGTCTCCCTTTTCCACGCACGTCTGTCCTCAGCCATTGCGGGTCAGTCCCTCCGGTAAGAGTCAAGCTCATCTCTTCACCTTCACCTTGATCTGCTGCAATGTCACCTTGCGTCGACCTCTATTCCAGCTTTAAAAAAAATTAAGTTTGAAATAATCTTCATATAAAGATTTAAAAAAAAAACAACAGAAACAAGCTATTAAATATCACTTAATACATCGGACAATGTCCTTTATACAACATCTTTTACTACACTTCATAAGAACATAATCAACATTCGCTATCGCTTATGATTCGCACGCAATCGGCAAGCGAATGATCGCTCTTTGAAAAAGTGATAAACGTCCAATCCAGGTGTTATCTGATTTTACTAATTTCAAATAATTAGAGGCGTAAATACCGCATTACGGCGTAATAAGCCCCCGATACGCCTCATTAAAAAACTTGAATGGAACTGATAAGTCTATTTTTGTGTCTCACAATGTGTATGAGAAAATAATTGTAAGTATAATTTAGACAAGATTCTTGGTTACAGTGAATTAATGACAGCCATTTATTTTAGTATGAAAGGATGAAATATATTTATTTTATTACATATTGTAAATTAAGGCATTATTTTTTCAAGGCAGAGGACAAATGATATAGAATGCAATAACTTGTAATACAGTTGATAATTAAGGGTTTTATTGTGCATTTCATTCAAATTACTGTTCATTTATAATTATTAGACGTTGATAACACTTGAAATAATGTTCAACACAGCAACAAATACTTAAAAAATAACAGTAAGCTATTATTCATAGACAGCAACACAATTAATATATCATTTACACTCGAACGACTTTCAAAAGCAGAATAGAGTGAATTTTAAAAACGTTACTTAGAATATAAAAAAAACGCGTTTAAAATAGCGGTGTGCTTTCAAAACGTGTTGTCATCGATCAAATTTTGTGCATATGTTTGACCTTGTGTAAGTACTAATACTAAATAGTTTTTGTAACAAAAAAAGTGTTACAAAAAATTCTATACAATAACAAAACAATGAGAAAATTCCGTTTGAATGTTAAGGGGACGTGCGTGCGTTTGTAAGGTGACCTCTTGAAAGGGGTTCGTCAACATTATGTTTAGGTACTCTTTTTGTTTTATTGAATTGTTTATATCATTGTTTAACCTATGAGCCACACACTCCACCCAGAGTGGGAGAACTTATTTGATGATTTTCTATCTGCAAAACTGGTATTGGTACTAGTTTTTAAAATAATCAACCTTCAGAATAACAACTTCTTTTGTAAATCCTTTTTAGGGCATATTGTCTTGTATACTTTTTAATATAAAATGGGAATTGTCTTTTAAAATTCGTGTAAATGCAAATTCACGTAATTGGACATAGCAAGCGCGCGCGTTTTACGCTCTTATCTTCAAAAATGTTTTTGTCTGTGTCATACTTCCCCTTAACAAACAGCTGTGATGTCCAGTCTTGCGAAGCTACGATGGAGCTGATAAAAACACCATTAAATTAATATTACATATTTTTTACTGACCCGCTATGGTTTTGTATTGATGAGACAGCACAAAAGATAGTTTTAACCGTGATCCGTGATGAGTTTAAGATGACATAATTTTCTATTAAGTGGGTGCTATACGATCGAAATAAGAATATGACCTCTTACCATTATTGATGTTATTTAATACTCATATGATGGTAAGTGTTACATGGGCATTTTTAGGGTTCCGTACAGGAAAAAACGGAACCCTTATAGGATCACTTTGTTGTCCGTCCGTCTGTCTGTCCATTTATCTCAGAAACGTGTGGACGTATCGAGTTGAAATTAAAACCATATACTTAGGTCTGCGGTTCCTTGAACCTGTGAAAAAATTAAATATCTAAGTTAATGAAAACTAAAGAAATGGCCGTTTAAGTCGCAAAAAAACGTATATTACGACACTCAAGGGACCAAAATTCTAGAGTACTTTCTGTTAACTCAGAATCCTGAAATTTTGCATAAAGCAAGGTCTTATAACAAAAATATAGGTGTAAATCTGAAAACAGAAAATTTATTGTTGAGTCACAAATTTTTTTTTTTTTGTTGTTTGGAAAAACTTCAATACTCTAATCAGGAATTGAACTCTTTACATACGTGTTAAGAGTGTGTGTATGTCAGACTTTTACTGACTAAAACCTACTCTTATGTTCGTTCTTTGCCTTGCGGTTCAGGATCCCGGGTTTTCTTTTTAAATGCGAACCTCAGTAGACTTAGGCCCTGCTGGGGCCCTAACTACTTGCTGAGATCTCCTTGAGGCGCGTGTGGAACACTACGCGCCGTTGACGACTTTGGCTCGGTCCGGACGCTTACTGGACGATCGGAAGGTGAGCTACACATTGCTCGCCGTCCGCAAGCCCGCGCCGTTGTGTACCTAAGTTGGCCATTTTATGCTAATATAAGCTATTGCCGCTATAAACTTACTGCAGTTGTCCAGAAAATTTTCTTTAAAAATTTATTGCTCTACAAAAATGTTGCGCAAATTGATTATAATTTATTACCTCTTTAAAAATTAATGTCTCTTGTATAAACATTGGCAAATTAATCTGGTTTCAGACTTATTTACGACTTTGGTTTTGCTTTGAGCTCTAAATTATAAAGAACTAGCTTTGATTTGTGACTTTGCCTGGTTCTCATGCATTTTATTATTCGTGGTAAAAAATTTGGTTAAATACAAATTTAAGTTTTGAACTGTTATGTTTTAAAATAAACGTCAACTGTCAAATAATTTCGGAAGTCGGTGTTAAATAAAAAACAAATAATACCGAGACACACCGACTTCCGATATTAAAGTTATTATGATCCTTTTAGTTTTTTTGTTTTTAGTGAAGTCGGTTATTTTTTTTTTTTTTTTTGTAAAACGTTTTTATTATAGGTACATACAGTTTCTTAATCTGAGTAAGTACCTAGGTCCTTCTCAATTCTAACTACTGAGTTACTCAGCTATAAAGTGCGTAGGTACAATCAATTTGCAAGTTTGATTAGCACTCTTTGAATTAAATGACCTGAATAAGAAAACATCAATAAATCATTCCGCCTCCAGCTTTCTCAGAGTGTTTGAAAGTTTCGCAATTTACCTACTCATATAAATTGATCGATCACTTATTGATTCAAATCGCTGGACTCGACTAGCTGTATCTCCTATTTATATTAAGTATATTTAGGTAGGTATTCGGTTCGTTCGTAATCTCGGTTCCAAAACAAATTTAAGTTTTGTTCCACAAATCCACTAAAAGCATTTACCGCTAAACGAATTTATAATATTGTTCTAATTTTGTCTATCGTTTGAAAATTACAGAGGCAGATGATGATACATTTCGAGTATAATGGTTATGGCAAGTAGGCCTCTGTTCGGACTTGCGGACGACGAGAAAAGAGAGCTGGCCGGCCGGTAACTTTCTGGACCGAGCCCAAGTCATCGATGGCGCATAATTTACCACGTGCGCCTTATAGATATGACAGCAAAACCCTTAGCGTAGCAGGGCCGATGCTTACGGGGGCCATGGGTTGACTTCTGAAAAAGTTACCCATGTTCCTAGAAAGAAAAGCTACAGCCTAGGGGTCTTTAAGTCAATTCGTCATTCCAACACCATCCCATTGTCATTTTGCTAAAAGATCCTAATCTGCAAATTCATAATGACCGATCATTGGTCAATGGTCTCGTAATAGAGTTGTAGTAGAATGACAATATTGAGCTGTCTTGTAACAAATTAAAAGCAATGACTGCACAATGACGTTCTAATGATAGGTCACTGATCAAAGGAACTGTCAAAATTTTAGCAGATTACCGCATACGGCAGATATTCTTTTGTCATTATGTATAAGATTACCATTCTATGCCATTTCTTTCAATGCAGTGTCAGTGGTTGACCAATGGATAGTCATAATGACGCCATTATATTAGTAGATTACTAAACTTGTCGAATTCAACAATTATAAAATCAATGATAAACTATTCTGACACTACTGTAATAGCAGACTCTCTAGAGGCCCTGGGCAAGTGTGCTCCATCGTTGACCACATCATCGCTTACAATCAGATGAGATAGTGGTGAAACGCGAGAATATATAAAAAAAAAATAAACTGTAGGGATAGAATTGAAAAAAATAAGGTGTGGTGTTACTGACTAAAAGTCAGTAAAAGCCTAATACAATCTCGCGCTCAGCCCTAGAGTGGGAAAAGTCTTTGGATCATTTCCTACCTCAAAAAAAAAAATTGACGATTCTTTTTTCTGTGATAATTCACACAGCAGAGCAACGTTTGCCGGGGTTAGTTAGTTATATTAAATAAATAAGTAAGTAAACTCCTAATTATTTGAAAATAAAATCAATCGATATGCGCAACCAAATCAAATGACCGGCGCAATATAATCATAATTATGCCATCTTGATTCAGAAGCTATCACGAAAATTCCAACGCAAACACTAAAAATGTATGATTAAATACAAGTTTCTAAGCCTATCCTATAATTCTAACGCACAATATATAATGAAGATAGTCATTTTTTGTTCGTTCCCTCCATGTCAAGGATGGAGGGTGTAATTTTCTTAATTCATATAATCTGGTTCGAAGGAGCTGAGCGGGATGCTGTGCCTTGCAAGGTTTTGTTCCACTTTGTAGATGTAATTAAAATTGTTCAGGTTTCTGATTGGCTTTGTCGTGTAATGGAGTAAGTGATCAATTTAAGAATTGTGTATTTTTTTTTTCTTCGAGCTTAGTGATGTGTGTTCTGTAGGCAAGAAATTATCGGTAATTTTTATTTCTGTAACTTTTTTCGGTTGATACGTTTCACATTATATTTTTGTGAACAAACCAAGAATAGTTTAAATGTAAAAGCGTTTAAATTTCGTTCATCTTATTTTTATTAGGTATTAATAAAAGTGCACGATCTATTCCAAATTCTAATTAATGATAGTCGACAAGAAAAAAAAAATACTATGACAAACCCCTATTTATATAATATACCTAGGATCATTCGTAAATCCTAAAAGAAGTTCTTTTTTTTTAATTTGGTTGTACTGAACCCTAAAAAGTTTTTGCAAAAATTATATTTTGGTAAATGGTAATATTGGTCTATTATCCGCCAAGATCCTTTTATAAAGTTCAACCCTCCTAATGGTCAACAATAAAGCAACATTCCATTCATCACTAGTTTAGACTTTTACATCCTACACGATTTTCTATCGCCATTTTTAGAAACAGATCTAGCGAAGGGTAATCTTCGAGGTTTTCCCACGTTAACGTCGGTAATAACATTGATATATTCAAAGAATGCCTCTTAAAGGCGATAAAGAAACACGGGTCAACCGATATTGTCTTCAGGAACCATTTAAACTTGCGGGACTTTGTTATTTTCTGACATGTAGGTGATGTGATGAAAGATCAGGATAGTATCGATATCCGAGTATCGATATTACTTGTACTTAAGCAATCTAGTTCTTACGTTTGACAGCTATAAAAAAAAATATCGATAGTTCTTATATTTTAGGCTTTCTTGTGACATCGATACTTAGGCGAGTCAGGAAATTGATGAGTAGGTACTAAATTTGTGACTGATTAAACTCTTTTGTCTTATTCCTGTAGTTCAGACAAAATCGCCAATTCTGAAATTTAGTTTTGACGTGCCGTTTTTTTTTATTCCTAGAGATTCCGAATGAGAACACACTTGAACTCATATCGATATTTTGTCCCGGCACTACTCCATAGGTACGGTTAGCAAAAGAGTTCATTAATAAACGGTCATAGTGGAGCGTCGAGTAATGGACAGGGCTCTGTCGTGCGTACATTGCTGAGGAAATTAATTAGATACGGTGCGCGGAAGGGCGGAGTACGGTTGGAGGAAAAGGGAAAAGGTTTTCTGATAATAATAGTATTTTTTTATATATTATATTAACATGCTGTTTGAAAGAAATATTAAAAAATGTAAATAATATGTAGGTATATAAATAAATGACAATAATAATATTCCACAACTGGTTCACAACGCCATCTAGTCCCAGACTAAGCAGAGCTTGTGGTATGAGTACTAGACAACTGATAAACATAATATTTTAAAACCATTTTTTATTTATTTTCTTCATCTTACATCTATCTTTACAGGTTTTTTTTTATCCCCAATGCGATGAATGCGCTTATCCTAACTTATTAATACTAACATCTATAACTAATTATAAATAATGTATTCCTTATGAATTCACCCAGAGTACAACAAAATAAGTCCGTCTCATTAGCTATCAGGTTGAGCGTGTGAACTGCGCGCGTAAGCGGCGCCTCCCTTAAAAGGATTAAATTTTTATTTTATAAGTTAGTTATAATTAGTTTAAGTTAAAAATATTAATGTATTACTTATATAGCAATAAATTAATTAGTATACTTTGTTCACAAAAAATTACATTATTAAATTTAAATAGAACTATAACATAATTATTATGTTTTTGCTGACCGTACCCGGTAGAAGCGGTACAGATAAGTGTAAAGTTATTATTAAGTAACCTGGAGTGGAATGACTTGGTTTGAAAGGACCCTGGTCCGCTAGGGGTCCTAGGTAGTCTAGACTAGACGTCTGTGTAAAGAACATCTATGTATTATACAGTAAAAGAAAGACTTAGTTTTCTAAAGTATTTTAAGTGGACTACGGAACGTTTGAAAGATTGACCATGGCCCTAGAATACAAAAGGCAACTGAAGGACACAGGTAGATTTTAGTGAGGAAAAGTGTGACACCGTGACATGCCGTTTAAGAGGGTCCTTTTCCACTCGCCTATCGTCAAAATCGAGCATGGTTTAAAAGCTTGTTGCTTCATCTAAGGCAATCCAACGCGATGTTTGATGAAGACGCAATGCCAAAAAAGAGAGATAACGCCTGAAAACTGTCTTGGCATGCGGTAATTCCGTGATTTACTCAAATATTTCACAAAACTTGTTCCAGGAAATACATGTTTTTTTAAACCTTTAAAAGTTATTCACGTGCAAAGCTTTTAGTGATGTACTTTTTATATTTTTAATATATGAGTACATTAATGATGAACAAAGTTCACGCAAAATAGCAGATTTTCAGAAGTATTAACTAGATTAGTTTTACACAAATTTATGTTTTGATTTCTATAGATACCTAGGTATTATCCACAAGATAACTGTGTATCCAAAATATCTATATACATATCTCAATATCTATAACGTATATATATTAACTTCAGGATATTATTTACGTTAAATCGATACCTTCATAAAAGCAAGATATCTGCACTGCCAACTTTCTATCTATAATCTAACTAGGTGATGAAAATACAGTTCTACGTTAATTTTAATAGCAACCGTTACTAAATTGATGGCGCCCGTTTAATTTGAATTTTATGGCAAATCTAATTTACTGCGTACAAAGTTAACTGGGTTAGCGGTATTTTTTACTGCAGGTATCTGGTTTTCTTAATAGTGTAAACTAATTTAACCTCCTATTACAACTGGCGAATGTTAAGTACTAATGTCTGCGCTAACTTGGTTTGCTTGCTGATTGACACTTAATTTTATTACCAGCTAACTGTCCCCGCCTCTTTGGTTACTGTTCCGGTCTAGTGGGTCGCAGGTTGATGTTATATAGCGTATAACCGTTAGGTATAGTTAGGTACATAAGTCAATCTACATACAAAGCGCGATCGAGCACACGCATAGACACCGTTCACGGACACGATATCTCGGCTCGACTCAGCTCACTGTGAGCGCGGGTGCCATCTACTTGAGACACGCGTCTGTAAACTTTTTTGTGCAATCATGGAGCAACAGAAAAATTGTTATTATAACTGTACAGTAGACGGTCGTTTAAATTCAACATTAAATAGTAAATTATCGTTTTTTATTCTACCAGTAACTGTTTCAGAGAGGTAAGCAGATATTTGCTTGAATGTTGATGGTTGGTTTTAACGTAACACAAAACAGGCCCCACGCCAAGATTTTGTTGCCGTGTAATATTTTTACAATTCAGATTAGGTAGGCATTTATCACCATGCCCGGTCGCACTCTGACAGTTTGACCCTAGCGCGATCGCCGAGCGTAGGAATGAAAAGTGAAGTACATACATGAGATTGACTTCTGTACCTATCTATTTTGTGGTATAGCATTCCTTGTTAAACGCGCTATCCAATACTGTAAACATTTTTCGATTTGAACAGTAGTTCCTGAGATTAGTGCGTTCAAACAACCCATCTCTTCAGCTTTATAATTATAGTATAAGTTTACAGATTATTTAGCTAACAAAGCTGAATATTTGAATTTCGCCGACTGCCTTGGTGCCTTACATATTTTTTTTTTTCGGTGTGAAAATCGTCTTATGACTTCCCCCGCTGTTGGGCGGGGCGGGAGATAGTGTCCGACTTTTACTGACTAAAAACCCACTCCTGTTCCTTCGTTGCTTTTCGTACCAGGGCCGAGTCTTCCTTTCAAAATCAGACCCTTGATCCCAGTAGGCTTCGACCCTTCTGCCCCTACAGTTGCTGACATCTCCTTGAGGCGCGTGTGGAACAGCACGCGCCGTCGACGACTTGGGCTCGGTTCAGACGGTCGGACGGCGAGCCACCCATTGTTCGCCGTCCGCAAGCCCGCGCCTTCGGTGGCCGGAAATCAGGATCGGAATCCCGGCGGCGGTTGGGGCGTGAAGACCGTTGCCTCACGCGATCGGTCGCCTTCTTCGCTAGCATTACTGCTTCGCAGAAGGAGGCGACCGCCTGGCACTCCTCCTCGCCCCGGCCCATGGCCTGTACCAAGGCCCGGCGCGAAAGATCGCCGCCGCCGATCGCCCTTACGAAGACACGGCGTTGCTCTGCCCAAGCGGGGCACACCTCCACCGTGTGCTCCAACGTGTCCTCTGGTGCCTTACCATGACGTATTAAAAGATCAGGCGTGCGAACGAGATAGTGAGAGAGAATGTGACCCTATATGGCTCCATCCTTTTCACATTTCAGTTTAGGTCGTCAAATGGATCACTTTAAAAGCTCGTGGTGCTTGCACCTAAAACGTAAAAAGCCAGTTTTGTTCCTCTTCATAAAACAAAGGTCATTTAAAAATTATCGCAGGAGAAGCCAAAGCACCGACGTTGGGGCATCGCTTAAGAAAATTGCGGTCGCGTCGATTCGACACGAAATCTTCATCAACACGTGCGTGAGTGCTTTAAAGATGGCGGCTTAGGAACGCCGCGGAATATCTTTCCTTATAAATAATGCCATAAAATAAAAGTACTGCTTTTAAGAAATATACTTTAGTAACAAACATTTATTAAAATATATTTATCGATTGTTTTATTATTTCTTTAGTTTGTGTGCAGTTTAAAACCACGAGGTTTAAACTCAGCGCCTGGCTGAGTTCAAACCTCAGGAAAATCATCTAGGCCAGGTGAAGGAAAAGCACCGTGAGGAAACCGGTATGTCTAAGAACTAGAAATTCGAAGATATTATAACCTGCCAGCCTGCACTGGGCCCGCGTGGTGGATTACGGCCTGTTCCCTCCCTAAGAGAAAGAAATCCTGAATCCCAGTAGTGGGAACATTATAAAGCTGATTATGATTGTTTTATTATTTTCGTGATATGTATGCGTGAGAATAACAAAATACAGGGTGTCTTTGATATCGACGCACAAACGAATACCATGGATCCAGTACATGATCCTGGACCCCCCAGTGGTGGAATTTTTCGTTGATTTTATTTCAGGACACAGTCTGCTCGTGTACCAAGTTTCATCGAATTCCTTTCAGCCGTTCGAACATGAAGTAGTAACAAACATAAATATATTATTTTATAATGAAAATGTCGCGTAAATATAGTATCAGAGGCGCCACGAGCTCATAAAAAGATCCATTTTGCGACCTAAATTGAACTGTTAAAGGAATAGAGCTACATAGGGTGGGGACGTGGGACACTGGTCATCCATAAAAGCAATTTGAAGTCGATCAAGTTTTTAGCCACATTTAAAATCATCGCACAAAAATGTTCTCGATGCAGATCCATTTTTAAATGAGACACGAAAATTAGATTTGGCTCTCGAAAAAATGTGGAGGGAAATTCAAAATTCGAACAATGGTATTTTTACTTTTAAATAACCAAAGTTTTCAAAATAATTACAAGTGGCCAGTGCCATAAGCATAAAAACTTTTTTTTTCAAAACTTTCTGAGTGGCCTGGTATTGCTCCATCCCCATTTCTCGGTCGCACACCTGAGAGTCATGTTAAGGCCCCTGCTGAGTTGGTTTATTCGTGTTAGAAGCAATCACAAGTATAGTGTTTAAAGAATAATAATAATTTATTTGTAAACAGACAACAAAGATCTATTAGACTAGATGTTAGTACTTAATTATAAATCGCGACAATGTACGGTCTACCGATGCCCTTACAAGCGGACTATCTTGCCTTCCGGCCACAACACGCAGAATGTTGTTGGGGCTGCCACGGAGTCTGTTTAGCAGTGAGGCCGCTTTCTTTCTAAGGGCGGAATTCACCAATAAAACTAATCGCGTTTTAACGTTTGGCTCGCATAATCGCGTTTAGCCGCTGTCACTAGTGTCATTTGTAAAATTACAACAAAAGAAAAATACAGACAAGTGACAGTAGTGACAGCGGCTAAACGCGATTATGCGAGCCCAACGTTAAAACGCGATTAGTTTTATTGGTGAATTCTGCCCTAAGCATAGCGTCAGAACTGTCACTGTGCCTCAACAAACATTGTTGACGCGCTACAGAACCGAAGCAGACGCAACAACGCCCTAAATACATTGTTGTACTGGATGCGCAATAATAATGTTGGTGTTTTTTTTTTAATTATTAATAAATTATTATGTTTCATTGTTTACAGGTAAGCACAGTTTACTGTTTAAGTGTAAAACTGAGGAAGCGTCGTATTATTGCGGTTATGGTAAGGTTATTTTTAATTTTACTAGCTATGTACTAATATTTTATTTTAAAATTAAGTTTTATTATTCAAAACAGTTAAGAATAACGTCGCTATGACGTTTAATATTCAAAAATTAAAGATTGTCTTTACTGAATTAGTTTTACACAAATTTATATTTCCTCCCTTAGCTTACAACACCGCTTAAGTCGAAAATTAGCGGCTTTCACATTTAAATGCCTTTAGATGGAGCTGCTCATTGCGCATCTAACCATTGGTCACATGATATAGATTTCAGCCAATCAGAAGCCATAATTCGAAAAGTAAGACTTAATCGGTGTTGTTAGGTGAGGGACGATTTGGATTACAATAGAAACTTAGGTAATATTCACAATAAAGCTTTGTTTCTAAAATATCTAGACAAAGCTGTGTAATAACGTCATAATCACATAAGAGCGGTTGTAAAGAAATGTATCTCGGGTTAAGTACTCTTAAGCCTATAGAATAATCTTTAAAAGAAACTATACACAAAGAAGAAAGTACCGTATGTACTAAGAGTTCTCTGGAAAGAGGTTAACACAATCATTTACGACTTATGAAGTATTATAAAAGCTAGCCAATCACAGCCCGTTCGTGTTATCGGTAGGTTTGATCTTCATCTTTTATTGGCACTAAATGTTTGTAACATCTTCTTTACGTAGCATTCTATAAGATTATTTCTAGATTCTAATCGTATTGACTGATAAAAGGCCTTGAGATAGACCGCAAAATTAAAGTTAATCAATAAAAAACTCACTAGACAAACAATACATTGTCTACGTTTATTTTGCTTTGAAAATAAGATAATATTCCACATTCATAATGCGTACAGCTAAGGAGTGGAATTCCCTGCCGGAGTCTGTGTTTCCTGATAGCTACAACCTCCCCTAGGTGGTTCTTTATGTCAAGAGTGAATAGGTTACTTCTATGCAAGCGTGCTCCATCGTCGGCCACATCATCGCTCACCATCAGGTGAGATAGTGGTCAAACGCGAGCCTGTCAATAAAAAATAATAATAAAAAAAACATTAAAAAAAAATAGGTTTTAAAAGTTGTCCGCCATATTATAGTATATTGTTACCCTGGGTGAAAGCAACTTATTTAGATGCGAGAGGGTGTGTCAGACTTTTACTGACTAAAACCCACTCCTGTTCCTTCGTTGCCTTTCATACCAGGGCCGAATCTTCCTTTCAGAAGCAGACCCTTGGCCCCAGAAGGCTTCGACCCTTCTGGGCCCCTACGGTTTTCTGACGTCTCCTTGAGGCGCACGTGGAACAGTACTCGCCGTCGACGTCTTGGGCTCGGTCCGGACGGTTACCGGATAGTCGGATGCGAAGCTATAAATATTGCTCGCTTTCCACAAGCCCGCGCCTATGGAAGCACATAGAAAACTTTTTTACGCCGCGCATGTGATCCCTTGGGATGAGTGTCTACTTTTACGCGAAAGCTTTAACAGATGCTAGTTAACAATATTTTTCAACACTTTCATCTTTAAGCTATCCCATACAAACGCAGCACATGATGCTGTCAGCTTAATCAACATCAGCTCAAACGCCAAAGCAGGAAAAAAAATGACCTCAAAGACCATATTCGAACATATCATCCGCTTTATCGCGTTCCAAGACAAAAGCCGTCCAATCAGCTACCTATCCACAAGTACTTCCCGCAGAATCACCATACTAGGAAGCGTGGTCACTCAGGAGCTGTCGGTGAGCCGAGATAATCCCCAAAGAGACATTACTCATAAATATCTGCCCACTGGATACAACCACCTTTTAATGCTAAGCTCATATAACCGATGAAGGCTAGCGACGTTTCGTGGTTGAACGAAGAAAGGTGTATGTGTATTGCGTGGGATCTTTTGTTGTTGATCTATTTTGAATTTAGGAGATTTCAAAATATTATTATTTTATATTATTTTTTGCCTGCTGCGGTCTTCCCGTCCAACTATAATTTAGGTGCCTTCAAGGCTAGAGTGAGTAGGCTCTTAATAAACTAGTGCGCCTCACCATCAATGATTGCATCACTGCTTACTATCAGGTGGGATCGCAGTCAAGCACTGGTTTATATCGAATAAAAAATAAAAAATAAACTTTTTTGTTTAGAAAGGAAAAAAGAAATAAAGAAAACTTGTTTAAGAAAATAATTTCTCGAAGAATTTGGGGAAGGCCTTTGCCTAATAGATGGAAACTACCTTTAGGTTAAATTAAATTAAATTGATACATATTTGGTTTGCGGGATTGTTCGCAAGAGGAAGGGAAACTAAAAAAAACACAAGTGGTTTTTAGTCAGTGAAAGTCTTAACTCTCTCATTCCACCCAGAGCGGAGGGTTCTTGATGATCCCACTTCAAATAATGCCAAAAAAGTATTTGGGTATGAGATGTTTAGACTGGGAAATATATTAGAATAACGATAAAGTAATTATACAATACTAGCTTTTGCCCGCGGCTTCGCCCGCGTACATTAAATATAGCCTACGTCACTCAGGAATAAAGCAGCTTTCTATTGATGAAAAAATTTTAGCAATCGAAACAGAGATTACCTCCTATAAACAAAAAAACATAAAAACAAAATTTCCCCCTTTGTGTGTGCCTACTGGGGCCACGGGTAGTGTGAAAGCGAAGCCCGGGGCCCCGGGATGAAGGCAAAAATGGAACAGGAGTGGGTTTTTACTTAGTAAAAGTCTGACACTATCTCTCGCTCCGCCCAAGAGCGGGATTTATCATTAGATGATTTTCCCACCTAAAAAAAACCCCTTTGTGTGTAGATTATGTGATCCTTAACATACATGATGTCAAATTGTTAAAATCATCGACGTCAATCCTTAGAGTTCCACAGGAAAGGCCTGATTGTTCCAGAAAGACAGCACCACCAGAATTCATTTTATTGCTTCTGTTTTTTTTTTAATATTTTTTATTGTTTTGTGTTGTCTAATATTATGTTTGTGCCTTGTCCTGTACCAAATAAATTATTTTTCTTTCTTTCTTTCAAGTAAAAATCACCCAAGTCCAAAATCACATATTTTTAATACAATATTCGTACCAATCTACCGTAAGATCTGTTAGTCCCTTAGCTTCTGTCATCCTCCAAATAATATGTATATCGGAACCATAAGGAAAGCCCGCGACACTGACGATAATGGTGCGATTTCAGTTTATATATTATGTTAGTTTGTGGCCGCTTCCCTGACCTTTGGATCGCGAATCCGACAGTCTAATAACTACGAGTAATATCGGTAAGGCTGGCTGCAAACTCTCAGTTATTATTGACAGCTTTATTTGAGTAAGGCTTGAAGTTATTGGTTGTGGTACGGTACTTTGTTTTGTTAGTGTGTGCGAGTGTGTATTGTTATGCTTATGAATTAATTTTGACTGTAAGTAAACTGGTTATCGGGATATTTTTTACTGCTTACTACTCTCTCTCTACTTTAATAACTTTCCTCCATAATACTCTTCTCTAGCTAATCTTCCACCACCACTGTACATGAAGTTTAAATAAAGAAATCTTCCGTAAGTGCCTCTTAGTCGTCACGTTACGTCAACGGACAGTGTTTACTTGGCCGTTTTTCAGGGATACATACCTCAAAAGGAAAAAACGGAACCCTTACAGGATCACTTTGTTGTCCGTCCGTTTGTCTGTCTGTCTCGAGACAAAGGGTTTTGACAGACAGACAGACAGACGGACAACAAAATGATCCTATAAGGGTTCCGTTTTTTCCTTTTCAGGTATGGAACCATAAAAATGGGTAATGTATTTACTAAGTAACTTGCCTAAGTTTCAAAGTTACGTTGAAAGTTTCATTTACGTTTTTAGTATTATTTTTTTTCATTTGAAAATAATGTATCAATTAGAAGTTCAAGAAAGGCGGCTTCATGTGCATGTGAACTTCGAGGCAATCCAGCATCTCGACCACATGAATATGTATACTGAGAAGCCTAAAAAGACCTAATTCGTTTGGAGTTCATATCAATTTATGATACGAACTCCAAAGCTATCTAATAAACACAAGAACGAAATAAGAGACAATAAGAAAAGTGCTATTGGACACATGCTTAGTAAAGACTATTTATTATTTTAAGATGTTATTAAATTACTAAAGGCTAAATGCTAATAAAAATGTGGGCCCAATCTTTATTCTAGATTAAAGGATGGACCCTCCCTCCCTAATCCTAAGATTAGAAAAATAAAACAAAAATTCTGGAATCGATTGACCTGACAACTATTCAAATTCATACCAATAACACGATTTGTCGATCTCACATTATAATGTGTAATGAAAAACGGTCGGACACTTATCAGTCGCCGACTCACTCGTCACGCCAAAGCGTAGAGGAATATGCAAATGTGAAGCTTATCAAGCCCCCTGCCTAGACCGACTTTATGACGGACACGTTGCCTGTCGACTTTACGATGCATACGCAAAACAAATAGCTAACCGTGATTCATCTGCGAAGTTTATGTTATTGCTAGCTGTGGGCTGGTGTGCTACATGGTGAGTGTATGACAATAAGCGGTGTTTTATTTTAATTTTGTTAGCGTCAGGATGGATTCTTTCAGCAGAGGAAGCGATTTAGTGCGATCGGTTTTGAAAATCGAAAATATTTTTTTTGTTGATATCTGTGAACTATTTTGAGTTTACTGTTTTCGTAATTGTTTTTTTTTTTTATTTGATATAAACTAGTGCTTGACTGCGATCCAGCGAAGCAGTGATGCAATCGTTGATGGTGAGGTGCACTAGTTTATTAAGAGCCTATTCACTCTAGCCTTGAAGACACCCAAATTATAATCGGATGGAAGACCGCAGCAGGCAAATTGTTCCTGTCCTTCGATGAACGCAGTATAAACGACGAAGCAAAACGCTTGAAAGACTTACCACGGCTCTGAAGCGCAAGAGGCAACTAAAGAAATACGAGTGGGTTTTTGTTAGTAGAAGTCTGACACTCCGTTTTGCTCCTCAGTTTTAAAAAGGAATCTTATTTGTAATATTCTGGTTGCATCTTTTAGTGTAACTGCTATAATGAATATGCATGTTAACATAGAAGGTAGGGTTGACCTTTCAACCTCTGAAACGTCAGTCAACGCCTCATTATCATCGCTCCAAACCATTGTTTTGATGTTTAGAAATTTCTGTTTGTTTGAGAGGTTGTCACACGTCATAATAATCACAAACAGTTATTATTTTTTCTTCGTTTAATATAACCTATTCCTCTGAGGAATTAAATTGTGTCTGTTGTCTGTCTGCTGCACAAAAAAAAAATATATCTTGATGGAAAACTTTATAACACTACCCTTCTACCCGTCTGATTATAGGTGTCTTGAAGCCTAAAGTACTCTTAATAAACTAGTGCGCTCCACCGTCAATGATTGCATCACTGCTTACTATCATGTGGGATTGCAGTCAAGCACTAGTTCAATTAAAAAAAAAAAACAACTGGGAGTCAAATCGAAGACGCCAGCTAGATCAACGAGGCATTTTTTTTCATAATTTTCTTACCACCCTTGTCATCAGGTACTTACATTTTACTTCAGCAAGCCACAATCGCCAATCTCAAACGCACGCGCAGCCTTACTTCGCGCGAGCTTTCACGCAGCATGCTGAGCGCAAACCCATTACACATATTTCTGTTACTCAACCGCGCTTGACCAAACAAACCGTTAGACAGTACAGTGTTAGGTACGAGAACTCTTCCGGCTGAGCTTCGAGTCTAAATTTCTCAGCGAAAGCCACAAATTAGGAGGGGAAGCTAAAATTTTACCGCATAATGAATTTGTTAAACACGTTGTACTAGTCACAGTTGAACAATCTATACTGACAAGATAGATAGACGTCGACCTTACAACCGTCGATATGTATATCATATCGACGGTTGTAAGGTTAATTAAAATAACTGATTTAAGCGACGGAGAACAATTGACTGATTCCGAATATGTATATAACTCAATATTGAAAAAAATGTGTTAAATATGCCATCAGAGACCTCTGAAATTGAGCGACATAAAACGCAACACAAGGAACGCCTGACCTTGCATCCAAACCCACAAGTTACTGAACTGTTGAACCCAACTGCGGTGGTGAATAGGCTGAAGAGGACCAGCTTTTATAAGTAAGAGGAGCAGCACTGGCCGCTCCACCACAACGCCACTTGTTTTAACAACTAATTCGCTTATGGTCTGACGACCGATTGCAAATGGAAGGAGAAAGAAAAAAAAATAACACAGCACAAAGGCAGGAAGATGAGGATGATACTCTTTGAAGAATCTTTGACTGACTTTTGGTCACATTTACTTTAATACTGCCGCAAATAGCAACAATATTGGGCGAAGGCAACCGCTGATTGGACAGCTGAAGCCGGAGACGTGGCAAGCCCAAAAGGAGATGGCGTGACGAGTCGGCTCCTAATTGAAGGATTGGCTCTCACTCCACCCCAGAACGGGAAAAGTCATAAGATATTTTTCCACCTCAAAAAAAGTGTAACGAGAGGAAGTGTCACACTTTTGCAGACTAAAACCGACCTGTGTTCTTTCAGTAGTCCTTTGTGTTCCTGGGCGGTGGTAACTCTTTCAAACTATCCCGCAACTCGGGCCAAGAATGTTTCCCCAACATTCTATTGGCTAACAACGCTGTTATAATAGATATCAACAACGTCACACTTCCTGTACATGTAACAAATAACTAATGTTCCATGTCCCCCGTCTGTTTGAAATTATATGTCCCTTGTATCAGCGACATGTTGGCAAAAAATATTGCGTTGTCTTTACAGTAGAAGGACGAACTATTGGAGATGTTATTATAAATAATTTTATTGGCTAGTTAAATGTCCAATGATTATTAATAAGTAAAACAAAAGACGGTTAGCAATGTTATTGTTTTTAGAATAAACTTAATTACCTATCAAGTTATTTTCATTTGGTTAAGATCTATTTACAAAGCCTGGAGCACAGGCGGTAGCTAGCTTTTCGGTATTTTACAGGATGCATTTTTATTATTTAAACTTCATGTACTCGTATAGTAGTGGTACATAGGCGGACTATGAAAAGTGTGACTTGATTCCGCCACCACCATTCTACCATCAGGTAACCCGACGTACGGCGAGTGTCCACCCTTGCGTCGTTGACATCTCTACGGTTCGGAATAAGTTTCACCTTGTCGTTTATACCGCATACATCTAAAGACTAGAACAATTTGCCTGCTGCGGTCTTCCCGTTCGATTATGATTTAGGTGTCATCAAGGCTAGAGTGAATAGGCTCTTAATAAACTAGTGCACTTCACCATCAACGATTGCATCACTGCTTACCATCAGGTGAGATCAATCAAGCTCTAGCTTATCTTATTTAAAAAAATTATGACATTGTAGTCAACATGTTTGGACGTGGACTCATTAATTGTATTTTTTTCATTGTATCGATAATCGTGTCGGCCAATGGCTTATTAGCCACGAGCCTTGGCCAAAATTTTGGGAGGCTCTCGCGTTAGTTAGCTGGATCCACGGTACTTCTGGATATGGCTCGTATTGTTAGATGGTTCATTTCCCTAGAGCAAGAAGAAGCTTGTACTCCATTCCTGATGCCGGTGAAATAGTATTGCTCGTTTTTTATTAAAGTCGACAGCGATGAGAAGGAATTTTTTGACGCCATATTTTAGGTAGGAGTTATTGTGTACATATTATGTAATTTTAATTAGTTGAGTGTTTTTATTTTTCTTGTTTATATCCTCTGTTCAAAATAAAATTTAAAAATATAATTTATATCGTAAATGAATACATGGAAACAATTGAATTTCTTGAGCGATGATCTTTGTATGGTAGCTAGTACCAGCTAAATGAGAAAAACCAAGGATAACTACGACTATTCCACAACTATTACACAACGCCGTCTAGTCCCAAGCTAAGCATAGCTTGTGTTATGAGTACTAGACAACTGATAAACATACTTATATATTTCTAAATACATACATATTATAGATAAATTACACCCAGACACAGAACAAATGATCGTGCTCATCACACAAACATTTGTCCTGGGTGGGAATCGAACCCACGACCTCCGGCATAGCAGTCAGGGCCACTAACCACTAGACCAACAGGCCACTCAATGACCTGAGATGGCCTTCTCTTTATAATAAAATTTATAAGTGGATGTAGAATTATGTTTTGTATACTAATTTAAGTTCTTGACGTTAAATTTTAGTGAGACTAAAATGGTTTCTCAGTCATACTTTCATAAACAAGCTTCATAAACTTAAGCAAGGAATCTTTGTGAGTGCAAAATACGTGTGCTTAAACGCAAATACAAGACAGTTAATATTTGCCTGAGGAAAGAGGAAGCTACTAACAGAGTTCTTAATACTTGACTACACTTTACTACTTACCTAAACCAATAAACGAAGAAGTCTTCACTATCACTTTTGCAACAAACTTTTATTCCTCATAAAAAAACAAAATCACTATCTCTATCATTATACTTATCTACGAAACTTGTGATTTTTAGGGTTCCGTAGCCGAATGGTAAAAAATGGAACCCTTTTAGATTCGTCATGTCTGTCTGTCTGTTCGTCAGTATGTCACAGCCACTTTTTTTCCGAAACTATAAGAAGTATACTGTTGAAACTTGGTATGTAGATGTATTCTGTGAACTGCATTAAGATTTTCACATAAAAATAAAAAAAAACTTTGGGCGTTTTCCATACTTAGAACTGAAACTCAATTTTTTTTTTTCATCGTAACCATACGTGTAGGTTATCTATGGATAGGTCTTCAAAACTAATATTGCAGTTTATAATATATATTTTTTTAAACTGAATAATTTGCGCGAGAGACACTTTCAAAGTGGTAAAATGTGTCTCCCCCTATAACTTCTAAAATAAGAAAATGATAAAACTAAAAAGAATATGTATGATGTACCATGCAAACTTTCACCGAAAATTGGTTTGAATGAGATCTAGTAAGTAGTTTTTTTTTTAATACGCCATAAATCGTATACCGCAATTTACCTTACAAGTTTGTACGGAACCCTCAGTGCGCGAGTCCGACTCGCACTTGCCCAGTTTTTAGTCTATACGACCAATAAATGAAATACGTTTAACCAAAAAGTATTTATTACAAAACCCATAGAGCATAGCTGTATATTTACGATTATTTTACGAGCGCTGGTCTATGGACGAAAAAGTACGGCTTTATGGCGCCTCCGAGCTCCGCTGTTCGGGTTTCTGTCAGCAATTTCCGTAGATGGCTAAGTTTTAGTAACTTTTTATGCGAACATATTATTTTGTAGCCACTTTCTGTTTTAATAACTTGAATAACGTGTTATGTGTAGGGCCATAACCAATATAAACTCGGTTTCAACGATTTTCCAAGTACGAGTATACTTACGTTCTTTTTTCGAACTGCTAATACATTGGCATTATTTGATAGATCTAAATATAGCCTGCTTTGCATAAATCTTACATTTAATTTTATATGTACGCGTAAAACTAAATGCAAGCATAGAGATGATGGTAGAAATGTGGCCCCTGCAGATATATTGGTCCCCTTAGTTGGCTTAGGTTAAGAAGCCATATAACAATCACTTGATCCCATATTACCTCTGTTTTTGATAATTCTGTGCAGGTTTCATTTATTTCATGCATGTGTTACCTAGATACACAATGAATGAGATATCCTATAACGTATTTCCTAGATTTCTGAATCCCTTAGTTTTTACATGGGGCTTAAAAAACAAAGTAGGGGCCCATATTACCACCTTCTCTTCTAATCTTTTACCGCGGCGGACTTACTAACAACAGATCAATAAAACAGTACTACCAGCACATTTTAAAACGATACCTAGCTGACTTTAAGATGACTAGCCGACAAACTTGCACTGACATAAAATTTACTAACAAGTTCTCATGTCTATGGTTGGCTAAGCGGCAAAAACACTATTCACTTAGTTTGTTAATCACTTACTAACTTATTAAACCTTCGTCCTTTAGTCCTTAAATGTATAGGAATCAATAGAAACGTATGTTAAGTGATAAACTTACGTTATGGTTTCACACTTGAGCTCAGCTATCATTTAAACTTGGAATTTATGATTTCTTGTTAAGACTGTCGTAGTGCGACGTAGGCGCATGTCTCGACGAAGTGCGCGCTTTTTAAGAAAGCTATATAATTTACAACTTTATTACCTCACAAAAAGGTACATGTTTCAGTGAGAAAATACGAATACATTTGAATGGGAATACAGAGGGGTGTATACTGTAGAGCCTCTTTTATCTGTAGGTACCTCTTTAGAGGGTCTAGAACTGGCACTTGGTAAATAAAGGAAGTAAACACTAATTCTAGTCTTAGAATAAAACTGTTGTCAGATAAAATACCAATGTCAAGCTGATTGGTACAAGACTTCTTCTGTATGTGTGTTGGATACCTAACTCCTCCTAAACGGCTTGACCGATATGGATAAAATTTTGTGTTTATAGTTGACTAGGTCCCTGGATGGTTTAAAAATACTATTGAACTCGGTAAGAGGCGCTACAATCGGTGCTAAATTTTTTTTCTGACGAATACCAGTTTTCAGACAAGACAAAGTGTCGGGGTAGCTAGTACTTCTATATAATACTAATTTGATGAAGAGGAAAGCTTAGTATGTTTTTAATATTTTTATTTGTAAACTGTAAACTCTAAATCAACTTAAAAAATATATTTAATCAGTATAATGCTGTTTTTTTCTTGAGTGATATACTTCCTACTTTCACTTTTTACACGGGTGAAGCCATTGGAAGAAACTAGTGTAATAATAATAATAGATTGTTAGGGATAAATTGTATAGTACGGAATAAATTCTCTTTGTGAAAAGAGAAAGATAATATGAGCAGTGGTAACGAACCTGTCTTACGAGTTGTATATCGTAGGTTCAATACCAAGCAGGCGTTTTACTTAGTAGTACAGAAAGGATAAATTTAGATATATTAGGTAAATATTTATTTAAATTTATTTATATTTTAAATTAAATATATATTTAGAAAAACGGTATGAAAATCGGGATGTCATAGAACCATACATTTGAAGACATCGTGACATCCACCATCGTGTAGTGGATTAAGGTCCTTTGTCTTGCCTAGAGGGGAGCCCTGAGTCCCAGCAGTAAGAACATTACAAGAATAATTATGGGAGAGGATTTTTAGAGTTGTTTAGCCATAAACTAGTAAGGTAGCCATATATCGAAGTAATTTCACCAATTACAAAATAAGGATAGCACACATCCATCAATTTGCAAGTTCATGATTTAAACATTAAAATGCTCGCACAAGGAGGCTCTTGCGCAGGCTGCGCTGTTTTTTATAGAACTCTATTAAAATAGTAGTGGATGTTTAGCGCAAAAGCTCACGAGAACTGACGAGACACCTGCATGAGATATCGGGCCAACAAGTTAATTACATCTAAGCGGGTGACACACGGTTCGACAAAATGGTCAATCTTGTATTGAGCATGATAGCTTGGGAAAGCAAGATTTCTTGTGGATAGGATTTCGTGGAAGGATACCGATCTCGTAGCAAAAACACGACGCCGCGTCGTCACTTCGTGTACAATAGTTAATTTAATCTGTTGTCTGAAAAAAAAAAAAATATTATTATTGTTTACTAGATCTCGCCCGCAGTTACGACCGCGTATTGGAAATATAGCCTATATCACTCAGGAATAAAGCAGAATCTCCGATGAAAAAATCGGTGAAAATATTTTATTTATCGGACCAGTACTTTCAGAGATTACTTCCTACAAACAAACAAAATATTATGTGTAGATTTATTTTTAGATCTGACGTGTGCAAGTAAAATAAATGCTTAGGTCATTCAGTAATAAATAATAATTGTTGTTTATTAATGGCAACTAGTCCCAAAAATTGTTAGTACTTAACAGGATTTTTAATAACTATGTTAGTAAACAAATAAGATAAATAAAATAGTATTTAGCTGGCGACAGAATTTTTAAAATCGTTTCTTTAGTTTTGAATTTATTCCTTACAAACAAAAATGTAAACCTTTCCATTTTTTTTTTCATAATATTAGTATACACATAACTTACATAGTATGCCCGAACATGTTAGCTCAACTATCGGCCCATACATCCCGACATAAAGACCATACAAGCTAGGTATATTTATAGCAAGTTTTAACACCAAGTGTGGACACCATACATCACTTTCAAACAGTTTAACCAGTTTTAAATAGCTTATAAAATCGTCTCTGTGGTCTTTGCGTAAGAGCTTGACTAGCTAAGCAATTGGCTGTTTATATAGTTAGTGTAGTTTTTGTATATAGGGCTGCTAATTTGCCATTTAATCAGAAATTCCTTTCATGGCTCCGTTGGGTTTACTCTGACGGGAAACCTTTTAGTAGTTTACTAGTAGGATCGATTTTACTTAGTACACCTCAATGAACTTACAGCCACTAGATGTCTAATAACAGGCGACGCATGTCTATCAACATATGTGATTATAGATCTGATGTCTCGACCAATGAGAACGCAGTACCTCGCTACCCGTGACTCGGCTAGTTGACAGAATTGTTTTGGTGCGCTAGTTCAAGTATGAGGCGTGTAGTGGCTGTAAGGTCGTTGGTACACCTACTAATGGTTCTTTTTATATAATTTTTTTTTTGATTTGGTGGTAAACCTTTAAATAACTTTTGCCACATTCCACCCTTGTATGTTTATTTGTCTGCTCTAGACAAATAAAAATACACAAGAGATAATGACAATCATTTTTTCTGGAAATAGAGCAAGGGAGTGTATCAGACTTTTACTGATTAAAACCCACCTGTGTTTTTCCAGTTGGACTCCAAATAATCTCGTATACACACACACATACACGTACATTGCTGATGTCAAGATTGAAAAAGTATCTTTGGACGCATTGGTAATTCTATAAGGTGCACTTGTCCATTGTAACCATGACTTTGTATTATCTAGCTGCTTTTAATCTTACTAGTCATCGTGGTAAGGCCTTTTCGTAGGTCAGGTAAAATAAGACCTTTCATGAAAATGTGATCCTCTAAAACCATTTCCAACCAGTCAACAGAATAAGTCAGCACAATGGACCTCATCAGAAGGCTTTAATTTACACAAAAGGTAATGGAGAGGGCTATGCTCGAGGTTTCCTTGCGTGATCGGATCAAAAATGACGATATCTGTAGGAGAACCAAGATTACAGACATAGCCTGAAGAATCTCCTTTAAGTGGCAGTGGGCAGAGTATATTGCTCGCAGAACAGATGATCAATGAGGCCGAAAGGTTCTATAGTGGTGACTACGTTCCTGAAGACGCAGCGTTGGAAGGCCTCCCACAAGGTTAATCGGCGATCTGGTGAGAGTTTCGACAAACCGATGGATGCGAGACGCACAGGATCGGGCATTGTGGCGACACTTGGTGTAGGCATATATCTAGCAGTGGACGTCTGTATGCAGTTGAAGTAAGTGAAAAACGGCAACCTCACCTACCTTTAATTAAGACATTACTTTATGTCCCAATGCCGATTATGCTGATAAGACTCTAAAGCATATATTTTCCTGATATTTATATCCGATTAAGACTGGCCACACGAATTACGATCAATAAAAAAGCATTTAAACTAACTGTATTCTAGTTTCCGTATGGGCAAACCGCGGGCAAAATTTATCCAACCATTTAAATATATCTATCCCAATGCTTTATGGAGGAAACCCAGTGATTCCAGTCTAATGAAGGTTTATTATACTTTTAATGGTTTCAATGCCAATCTCACTTGGAAACCGGCTTGCGATTGCGATTCCTGGATATAATTTTTTATTGCTGGGATGTTATAAAGTGGAGGGTTGCCTCAGAGAGTGTGCAAAGGTTGGTCCGATCACCGGTGTGTTAGTCTATGATTGATGCTGTACGCTTGTTTTGACAACATAAACTGATTAATATCGCATGATAAATATTAGAACGTCTTTTTACTACCGTTCTTATTAAAACTGGTGATGGCACAGGAGGTTTTATAGCAATCGGAGATTTATGCTGACAACTAGTTCTTACTAGATTTTCCTACGGTCATAATGGCGGAACTATAAAAGAATCTCATTTCCTATAAATATTACCAGCTAGCTTCTACTAGCGGCCTCATCTCAGTAGGTAATAGTCGAGTGATATAATTTTTTTACTGACTAAACCCACCTGTGTTCCTTTAGTTGCTCATTGTGTTCCAGGAACGCGATGAATCTTTCGAAACCTTAAAACCCAAAAAACCAGAAATATAAAAAAAAAACCGGGCAACTGCGAGTCGGATTCGCGCACTGAGGGTTCCGTACAAACTTACCTATAAAAACAGTTCAATTCTCGAATAGAGTTACGATGATTTTTCCGAATCGCAAAAAAAAAATTGTGACGTACGTACGACGTAACTACAAATTATAGTTTCAGGTTCAGATTTTTTGACATGCTTCATGCCAAATTTCAGAATTCTAAGTCAACGGCAGGTACCCTGTGAAGTTTGATTCCCTTGAATGTGTCTTAATTCAAGAATTTTTATTTTTTTCACAGTTGCAAGGGACCGCAGACTTGAGTATATAGTTTTAATTTCAAATCGATACCTCCACGCGTTCCCGAGATAAAGGATCACTTTGTTGTGTTGTCTGTCAAGACATACAAACGGACAACAAAGTGATCCTATAAGGGTTCCGTTTTTTCCTTTCGAGGTACGGAACCCTACGAAAAACGTTCCGACCCTAAAAAAAATGACTGCTAGGGCCGATGCTTTTATCTTTATGTGGGAAATCATCAAATAACTTCTTCCACTCTGGGTGGAGCGAAAGAGAGTGTCAAACTTTCACCTGTGTTCCTTTAGTTGCCCTTTGCCTGGGTCTCGATAACTCTTTCAAGCTATCCTGCAACCATAGCAGGCATTGGCCCTGATTAGAATGATTTACCGCGGACCTTGAACGCAAAAGGCAACTGAAGGACTGGCTGTCACTGTGGAAGGAGTGATTGATGATTTCCAACCTCAAAAAAGTGGGTAAAATATATTATACCTACGTCTTAGTTTAGCTGTATTATTTCTAGTTGTAACTTAAATCTTGCTAAGACATCTATGAGCTTTAAAGTTAAATGTTTGATGACGTCATTCGTGTTTGTTAGCAATAAGCTTATCTCTGTTCAGCCTAGGACATCTAGGTTTTATTATCATAATGCGAACTATTCAAACCCAGTTTAGTGAAACTAATGATATTGGCGAAACGTTTACCGAGGTCACTGTAGCAGACACGACAAAAGGTTTACTTCGTACGGTGTGTCTAATAACGTATTCAAATCTATGGAATTTGAAGGGAAAAATCTTATGATATGATGTCATATGATCCGTTAGGAAATTTTACCTATATCTATATATATAAAAGGAGAAACTGACTAACTGACATATCAACGCACAGCCGATATTATTGGGATTAGGAGTGTAAAATTTTGCAGCTTCCTTTTGTGACGTAGGCGAGTACTAAGAGAGAATTTCCCAAAATTCACGCCCTAAGGGGATGAAATAGGGGTCCAAATGTTGTATGGAGAAACCTACTTTTACGCGGGCAAAGCAGCTGGTAGAAGCTAGTGTGTATAGCATAGCATAGCATAGTCGGCCTTATAATATTCCCACTGTTGGGACTCAGGCCTCCTCTCTAGGAGAGGGAATGGGCCGTAATCCACCACGCGGGCCCAGTGCGGGTTGGTGGATGTCACTTGTCTTCGAATTTTTGGTTCTAGGACATGCCGGTTTCCTCACGATGTTTTCCTTCACCGTTTTGAACCACCGTTTTCTAGTGTGTATAATAAATGAATAATACAGTAGGGAAAAGTGGAGAATTTGAAATATTTATAACACCCGTGAGAAACTGAGGCGGGTACTAGCTACCTGCAAAATAAGTAAATAAATAAAATATCGACGGTTGAAAGTTTAATTGATCTAGGCGAAATTAAAAAAAAAAAAAAATTGAAACCTGACTCAAACGACGGAGAAAAATTGGCTGATTCCGAATATATACATAACTCAATATTGAAAATGTGCAATGCCGCCAGTCTTTTGCGGCACACTTCCAGTCGACAGTGATGCGGAGGAATTTTTTGACGTCACATTTTAGATAGGAGTTATTGTGTATATATTATGTAATTTTAATTAGATAAGCTTAAAAAGTAATTTATTTAGGTTGCTTACTATTTAAATTTACATGTAATTTTTGTTTTTATTGTTCTTGTTATATCGTATGTTTAATATAAAAGATAAAATTTTAAACAGAAATCAGAGTGGTAAAAATCATGTTGGAAAAAATGTCGTTTAGATCAATTAGCCTTTCAACCATCGAATTATTATCTTAAATACCTATCCTGTCGATATTACAAGTAAAGGCCACCAGTAACAGTAACCGCCGTGCTAGTTGGAACAATATTATAGAGGGGAACTATAATATTAAGTCTTCTGTACCAACTTGTATTTAGCTATCAGCCTCTACGTGATCTCATATTAAACTGCAAATTGCTGATAAAAAGGCGACTATAAACCTTATCACACTATTAACATCGGGTGGGTAGGCAGGTACAGATAGGCGAGAACAGGTATATTATGAGCTACGTGTGTATCGTTGATTGTATCTGAGTATCCGCTAGGGGGCGGAGTTAACTGTGTTGTAGATTATCTAGACTTCTAGAGTATATATCTCCCTTTATTAGGGGTAGTAGAGACAGCGGCATTTCCCTCCCTCACACACTCACTCAGCGACAGATTACACACAGGAGGTCGATAATTCACTTTTCACTTTTTCATTTATTTTAATTTAATTTCTTAATGTTCCCAACCCAATTAATTTATCAATTTGATTTGATGTCACATTTGTATAATTTGATTTTATAATTTGATCATTTAACTTAGTCATTTACTTACTTTAGTAATGTAATTTACTTATTGTATTTTAATTTCATATTGTAATTTTAATTTATAATGCATGTAATTAATTACGTGCATTAGAAATCTCATGCATTAGTATCTACAATTTTTCTAAAAACAGTTAGGTATAAGATAAAATACGTTGTTTTTATCTTTAAAAAAAACAGTCATAAAATGAAAAAAAAAGGATCAGCTGGCCCTCAACTTAATATGCAAATATTAACATAATATATGCAAAATATCTCATTTAAAATATGATTCATATATTTCAAAGTCAGATTTAAAATATGTAGCCGACTTGAAAGCCGAATCGCTTACAAAAAAAAACGAAGTATCGACATATTTTTTTCATGAATAACATACGAAGGCGTTGATGTGACAAGTACATGACACTAATTAAGGACGTAATGCTCGATACGAAAGAGGTTTTGTTCAGAAAAACCATCCATCTTAATCACTCTCCATAACCCTTATCTCAATGACATAAAACCCAAATCTGAATACCACAACCGAAATGTAATCTTGCACTAAATAACCATGAGCATGAAGACCTTATTAGGAAGTGATAAGGTTGAAATTTGAATAGAAGGAAAAGTATGAGAGATGTCACATGGATACAACGTTGACAATGACCAGCGATTGAGCGATCTGATCTGAGGGTAATCGATAAGAGATCAGAATCGAGAGGAAATCGATTCAATCGATTCGTCTCGTTATTTCAGACGTTGATTATTGAATATTCGTTTAAGGATTATACTTTGTTATCTGATGTTTTATCTTTTAAAGATAAGAGTATCAATATAAAACATACACCGATAAAAGTATGCCCTTTATTAATAAAATAATGTGGCAAATTAACGAACGCTCGGCAGTAAGCAGTTGGTTGAATATATTGTCAAGAGTCAATCAATTGACTTACTTTCAATGTGTGACAAATGTTACTAAAAGAGTTATGAGTTTACATGTGGATGGATGGAGAGGGAGAGGGAGACCAAAGAAAAGATGGATGGATTATGCGAAGACTGATATAAAAGAAAATGAAGTTAGTAATAGCATTACGAGTGACAGGGCAGAATGGAAGAAAAAAACGTGTTGTGCCGACCCCAAATAACACGGTACAAGGACAGGAAGATGATGATGATGATGAAATCAAACAATAAAATTTAAATATTAGACTAAAACTACATGAACTGCACGATTATTTGAAAGTGTAACTATGGCCCTGGAACGCAAAGAGTAACTAAAGGAACGCAGAGGTGTCTTAGTCAGTAAAAGTCTCATACCTCTCTCTTGCTTGACTTTATTTTTTTTTTAACAATTGCTTACTATACTTACAGTATGCACCAAAGCGTATAGCAAGCTAACAAACCAACAATCTATGAACTAAAAAATTTGATACGAAAATTTATCATTTTTTTACTGCTATAAAAAAAATATGTTGAATTTAGGTTCCTGAGCAATCAGGGTGTTCTGCAGATTGAGCGCCGGGCTGAAGTGCAAAAATAAAAGTTAATTAATAAAAGTCTAACAACACTAACGCTGCTCCATCGAGAGTAGAATTAAATTGATAATGTCACTTAAAAAAAAAGATAATAAATAAATTGCTGGAAATAGCCTTCTCTAAACTTAAGTCATTAGCTCAAGACCTGCCATGACGTTTAAAGTAAGATTGTTTCATTATTATTTCCAGTGTGGGTAAGAGATGGCGCTAGACAATCTGTATAGCTCTGTCTCTTACCCATACCAAAATAAGAAACACAACAACAACATAAACAACAAAAAAAAACAATAAACAATCTTACTTTGAACGTCATGGTAACCTCGCAAGTCAAGAAACACATAAAAACCAAGGAATACTAAAGATCATGATCATCCGTGATCACAAATAATAATAGCCTAGGCTTAAGGCATCCTAAATGTTACTAGATAAATTAACATCTTTATGTCCAGCCATAAAAAAATAAAACAACATTTAAAGTTGTTTTAACTTTAAGGTGTTTCTAACAACTAAAAACGTCCTTTGCCGTAAACATTTATAATCCATCAGCTTCTACAGCATGTTATGTTGCAACGTTCTTTACTAAAGGTATTTTATGAAAATAACACAAGGACTGAACTTACATGTCAGTGCACATTCACTTCAAGAAAGCCAATATCAACGCTGACACTTAAAAACAAACTTAAATACAACTACTAGTAAACCATAAAACAAAGGAAAATGAATTTTAATACTTCGAGACAAGAGTGAAGGGGTAAGAAAAATTGTGTGGAAGCGCTTTCGGTTGCCGCAAACCGCTGAAACTCGATGCTATGTAACCAAACTCACTCATATTTAATATTTATAAGTAATAATCAGACAAGGTTTTGTTATTTTTCGAAGTTGTAGGGTTTCTTTTTAGTAAAAATATGAAGACAAAATGTATTTTTGAAGGATAAATTTGGTATATAGGATTTTGATGGCCCATTATTCAAAATAGGTGGCACATTTTGTCTAAAGGCAACTACAATGTGTGAGCAAAGCTTCAAAGCTTCTTCAAAAATAATTGAGATATATTTTAATAATTTTTCACTGGAATATACACATTCATATACTTATAAATTTTACAAACTATATTGTCTAAAATAAACACTTTACTGACGAAATGTCTTAAAATATGACATTAGAATATTCCTCGGCATCGTAATCGACTGGAAGTATATCTAAGACTGGCAATACCACGTTGTTTAGTAAAGTTAATATCTGACCGAGGTAAAAGTCAGCCCTTAGATCATTTATAGTGTCAATGATCATCAACAATCCCGAGCTTTTCAACCGTAAAATACTTGACACTACTAAACTATTTTTACTTTAAATAACCTTTTGCTTATAAAACCAAATTAACAATGTTGGTTTATCTACAAGGTATGCTACATTTTCTCGATATAACAATCTAATTTCCTTCACCATCATTTCGTCCAACTCTATCCCCAACAATATCATTCCATCCCACCGCTAATGTATCAAAAATTCTTACACGGCAAAAAAAGCATTTTTGTAATTCGTCGCAATTCCCGAAAACACTTCGGCAACTTTCGGACTGTTACGTCATCAGCGCCATGTTTAACCGCGCAAAAACCGTGTCGTGCGCTTGCACATGATCCAGGCATCTCTCGTCGCCTAATTGGGTAGTTCTACCGCCGCGCCTGTTCATTGGACAAGGGGCGGCGCGTAATTATTTTAATAACCCCACCCCCTTTTAATTAAAGCGAATTGCACATGATGTAATGTAGTTGAGTTTAGTTATGATTTTTTAATGTTTCTGTTTATGAGGTTGGCCTGTTTACGTAACGGTGTACTAAGTGATAAGAGGTTGGCAAGAATATTATGTAGGCATAGAATAGTATTAAAAGTAGTTATTGATATAAATTATATAAAAAGTGACGATGAAATGAAAAAAGTACCATCAGTGAAAACAACCATCAATTTACTAAAAGACGATATTTTAGAGTAGCTAATTACTACAGATGAAGACCAAACGCTAATAATAGGGAAACGAGAGACAGGTTTTGAAAACTACATACTAGGCATTTTTGTTACTCAATAAATTCATGCCTAAATTTTCTTGGGAAATGAAGCTAAACTAAAAATACAATAATATGCACAATAGAGAGATAGACCAATTAAGGTTCTACGCTTATCATACTCATACCGGATGCTATACTACCACTAGGCGGTAAAGTTTCATCGATATGTCGTTAAATTTTATGTTTTCCAGGAAAATGTTTTACGTAATATTGTGCTTATTATTATTATGAATACCGTTGTTAAGAATGAAACGGAACTGTTCTGGGTTTTCTCAACTTTATGTTGATATCATTATACTTTTACTCAAATTACTACTTATACTTAAATTCACAGAAGACACACGGAAATAGAATATACGTTTAACACTAAAATTCCTAGGATGCTAAATGATATTATTTTACTCAAAATAATTGGTTATTCTAGCAACTAGATGCATTTTTTAGAATTTTGCTTTGATAGAGAGCTAAAAACCCAGTATTATCTTCGCCCATTCACCCATTGTAACACTATGAAACTTTTCATATTTTCATTGTGGAACAAGCTGTAAAACTTTTAATATCGACAAACAATCTGATAGAGCGGATGGATAATATTTTATTTTGAAGCTAACAGTTTTAGCACACTACACTACACTGTGTGCATTCAGCTTTATCCCTCGCGTTTGAGCATCGCAATTGATCGAACACGGTATCTCATATGAGACGGGTGTGGTCGGATGCCAATGGTTGCGATTACCATTAAATTGTGGTAACTTTAACCTGTTGAGTTACCTACCCCGGATAACGTCAGTGATTTCGGGGTTTGTAAATCCTGTTACGTAGAATTTTATAGTCTTCTTCTTCAATTTTGGCAATATCTTGGTATCGATCTCTTATTACTTTTAGGCAAGCGTGCTCCAACGTCAGCCTCATCACTAGGTAATGTTTTTTTTTTTTTTAATTTTAATTTATTCATCGCCTTCTAATTCACTCTCCTCTGACCTGAGTGAGTGACTTTACCTCTGTTTCCCTCTTTCTTGTTCAGTTTTTCTCCCAATCAAGTGCTCGTAAATATGAATTCTTAAGACGTTTCACTTATCCAATATTAGACCTCGCCTAGTACTGCTTCGTTATTCCAATAGAGTAACCAAGTTGTAATCATTGGTTACAAAACGACAGTTTTGTTAGTATCTAAGGATTTATATGGAACTATAAATCATATTGTAGTTTGAATGAATATTTATCAAACTTGCTTTGGATCTCTTTATTGCACAAACTTTATGGGATTAACTCTCATGAAGATCGTATTATATATAGTCAAAGAGGACAGAATATAAACTACTACATTTGATTATAGCCCATCATCAGTTTCTTGCTTCCATTTTTCAGAAATCAGCTGTTTTGTATTCTTGATCTCTCACATATGCCCAGCTTTCGTTTTCAACATGCCGCCAAGGAGCATCTCATTAGGCATACCTTCAAAATTTTTGGGAATCCCGTCACATAACTTGTCTGGACATGTAGTTGGTACATGCTAGTCAAAATAATCAGGAAATTAGTATTCTATAGACCTATCCTCATGGTATTTGAAGTGGTTGGCAAGAATTGTAATAGATTTACATGGGTCTTCCCAACGGTTCAAGGTCATATTATTGATATTAGGCATTGTTCTATTATGGCTAGAGACGTATTAGGTTAGTCTGGACGTGTCTATAATATAGGTTAGTTGTTTCCTGGCTGACATTAGGTACTCGTATTATAGCACTGCCTCATTGGCTTAGTCCTGAAGTACTACTGCTGAGTCGTCTGTCTAGGAAGTCTTTTTTTCCTTGGGAAATCATAAAATGACTGTTATTTTCACTGACAGCTTTTTGAGGGCCGCGCGGAATACGGTTGACTGGGCTTGGTTCTTGTCGGACTAATCGGATATTTACAACTTGCCGTTTGTAAACCTTGGTGGAAGGGATCTCTCTCTGGCTAAGTTTGATTTCGAGATCTGGCAAAGTGTTCTTGAGTTTTTTCTTCAAGAATTCTAAGGTAATAAATACACCATGAGCGTAAACCGACATAATGTTATGCTTTATATGTAACAAAATCAGCTGTTCATGATTCAGAGAATTACTTCAAATATCTACAAGTAAATAAATACTCATCCTGTTAAAGTCTTGACAGCTGCATAGATGATTACCCTGTCGTCTTACAACCATATTGAGTTGAAGCTAAATAGCATAGTGCGTAAAATTTAGATCTGCTGGAATCCTGGCGTTGATAAAATAGACCAATTTATTCCTAGCCACATGAAATAGATTTCACTAACCAAATCAATCATTTATTTCACAATGATATTCAAATTCTATGGCTACTTTGTCGCCGTTTGTTAGCTTAGATAGACCACTTATCTATCTCGAGTTGTAGGTGTTACCTGTTCTATAACTGCTGCTGCTATGAGTGTCAAGGGCTTCAGGTGTTGTACCAGGTGTAACTTCATTAGTAGTGCCTTTGTTTTGTATGAATTGTTAACTAATTAATTAATAACATTGTTTACTATCTAATGGGTCGCCATTGTAGCTTATTTATTGTTTTGTATCAAATGAAAATTTTGATTTCGATTTGGTTTTTTTCAACTAAAGTTCTGTGGTTTACTATTTTTTTTTATTAAGATTTCTAGCTGCAGGATTATTCGAAACAAGTTACAGCGATCTTAGAACGCAAAGGGCAACTGAAGGAATACAGGTGTGTTTCTCAGTCTGTAAAAGTCTGACACTCCTCTCTCTACTCAGGGCAGGGGAATTTCCAGGAGGTTGATGATTTCCCACCGAAAAAAAAAACCTTAAAAATGGTAGGAATACAGATGTTGGTGTTTGTTTTTGTTGCTTTATAATGCCATAGGTTTTATAAAAGCAGATGATAAATGTTTTTGGTTTTGGCTTGGCTTAAACAGCGACAAGTTTAGAAAATATTTAGTTTTTACAGTAATTTTGCGTAATTTTGAGTTTTTTATTTTTATTTTTGGTTTGGCTCGCGTTTGACCACCATCTCACCTGCATTGCTATTCTGAAAAGTTTATTTGCGAAATCACTTCTGAATCCGCAGTGAAATCATGTGAAATTAAAGTTTCGTATTCTTAAATGAAGTGAGTCGATGTAAATCATAACAAGACACAATTCAGCACTGCACTACTACCATAGAGCAATGTCACTTGGGTTCTCGGAACTCTTCTTCTGTTCTCGGAACACTTGGCCTTGATCTTGACATAAGAAGCCTGTACAAGTTTCGTTAAAACTTGTACAGGCGAGATGAGAAGCGAAGTGAGTGTGACTTTCGAGATGATTTGCGAAATGACTTTCGAAATGATTTACCATTTACAGAATAGCACTGCTGATGGTAAGCGATGATGTGGTCACAAGTTCCATTAGAATGCAGATGTAACATACTCTAATGTTTTTGCAGTATTTGGCAGCAAAAGTATCGCCTAAGTCAGCCTCCTCGGCTAGGTTCGCTAAAGTAGTCATCAAGATATCCCGCCAAAAACTCCAAAATTATACATTGAAATTGACAGAGAGACCCTGAGTTTGTTTCGGTGTATTTTTTCTTAGGGATAGTCAGCTAGGAAACACTGGCATCATAATTATAGTTTAAAGAGACGAAAAAATTGACCAAACCTATTTGCAAAATAAATATCATTTATCATTGTTAAAACGTAATACCTATACTCATTGTGTTTTACGCCAAACCACGTCTAGCATATCCCCAAAAATATAAAAACAATTGTTTCCAGGCGTTGTAATCTCGCATAACCACGTATAACTAATCTAAAAACCAGAAAAAAAGAACAAAAGAATCCAAAACGCATCAGCAGACTGTAATGGAGATCACGTAGCCTCAGATCTCTGATTACCCCTCTCACTTTAATTTACGACCGTTATTCGAGTGCAAGCGAGATGGAATTAATAATGGTCTAACCGCAACCCGGACTATCATTAGGTGGTATTCCATTTATGAACACTGTGTCTCTTGGGCGTCCGGAGAGAGAGAGTTTCCTTGTGGGTTGGAACACAGTGTTGGTTGGTTGTAGATGGTATTGAAAGCTTCCAGAGGTTGTTATAGTGGCGGAAACCGTGGTACGTCGGTACAGTAATCGTACAGCCGACAATTGTAAGAAATAAATGAATTTTTCCTTTTTTTTTCTCTGATACCTCAAATTGGTTTTTATATGTTTTTCTTAAGATTTTTTGAGACAATTGACCGTGGTTGGTGTGATTATGTATAATTTAATCGGTGGTTATTGAAGCAGCCATTGTCAATGCGTGATGTCATTATGGATATAAACGCAATTGTTTCCATTCTGTGGAGTGAAAAAAAAAACTAATAGTGGTAATGATACGCTTTATGAAATAAAAAATAAATATCGGTAATGGTCGATCGGTAAACGTAGTACAGTTGAACACACAAGTATTGAAATCTATTAAGATAAAATAACACAACGATTTTTCTTACTTGAGAACCTGAAAAAAAATTACTCAATACTTTGGTAAAATCATCCAATGACATCCCCCGCTCTTGGGCGAAACAAGAGGTTGTGTAAGACTTTTACTGACTAAAAACCCACTCCTGTTGCTTCGTTGCCTTTCATATCAGGGCTGAGTCTTCCTTTCAGAAGCAGACCCTTGGGCCCAGTAGGCTTTGACCCTGCTGGGCCCCTACGGTTTGCTGACATCTCCTTGAGGCGCGCGTGGAACAGTACGCGCCGTGGATGATTTGGGCTCAGTCCGGACGGTTACCGGACGGTCGGACGGCGAGCTACCCATTGCTCGCCGTCCGGGAGCGGAATCGGTATCCCACCGCTGGGGCGTGCGGCCTCCTCCTTTGCTAGTATTACTGCTTCGCAGAAGGAGGCGATAAGTGTGTTTGTTACCTACTTCTCGCTCCAACTGCTGAAACTGGGGACACGGTATGACCATGTCCTGAAACAGCACGTAGGATAATTTTTATACCGGGAGTATGGTACCTTTGGACAATCTTCTATTTTTATACCGGGAGTATGGTCATTTTGGACAATCTTCTATTTTTATACTGGGAGTATGGTCCCTTTGGACAATGTTCTATTTTTATACCGGGAGTATGGTCCCTTTAGACAATCTTCTATTTTTATACCGGGAGTATGGTCCCTTTGGACAATCTTCTATTTTCACGTTGGCAACAACAACTAGTGACATATAAAGATCGATCACCAAAGATCGCCATGATGCATTTCTAGAGAAAGAAATAGGCAAGTGCGAGTCGGACTCGCGCACTTATGGTTCCGTACAGACTTATCTATATAAATAGTTCAATTTCCGAATGGAGTCTCGAAGATTTTTCCGAATCGCATTTTTTTTTTTTAAATTATCATGTAACAAATAATTTACTGTTTTCAGATTTATTCTTGTACCTGTGCTATAAAACCTTGCTTTAAATTTCAGGATTATAGGTCATCAGGAAGTACCTTATGAATTTTGATTTTCTTGAGAGTGATTTTGAGTCACAGACAGACAGACGGATGGACGGACAAGTGATCCTATAAGGGTTACGTTTTTTCCTTTTGAGGTACGGAACCCTAAAAAAAACGATAAGTACTGAGTTGATTAACAAGCGTTAAGCATTTGTCAAACTGACTGACATTCAATTAAAATAATGATAATATGTACGCCAAAGCTGATTACTTAAGATAAAAAATGTCTATTTTTAATTTCCGATACGAATCACAATTAATTGTAATAATCCCTTCTATAACATCAGTAGCACAATATGCTTATTTACCTTGTCATTTTGCGAGCTTTTAACTTATAGCTAACATCATTCATGGAAACTTGGCCTATGCCGCAAATATTTTGCAAACATAACCCTACCCTTCCGAAACCATCTGCTGTTGGAATTTGAACCTTACGACTTATAACTTAAGGTTTATTAATATTACCGGGTATATTTTTAGGGTTGTAGCCAAGCAATATTTTATCCTTATTGTAGGCTGTCATAATAATCTCCTTTACGTTGTTATCGTATTGCAAAAGAGTTAAGTGAGCGCGTGTTTTACATACGCAATCGTACTAATAT
Organism: Mythimna pallens; assembly: GCA_961205895.1. Lineage (NCBI taxonomy): Eukaryota > Metazoa > Arthropoda > Insecta > Lepidoptera > Noctuidae > Mythimna > Mythimna pallens. Next base: position 22,858,703 of record OY540832.1, read on the forward strand.
TGTGAATAAACGCTTATTTACTTTATGGTTCTTGGGCGTTAAAGTGGCATTTGCCAATAAGGCCTGAACTTCTGTAATTTTCTATAGCAGTGTGTGGTCTTTGATGAATTGAGTGGCCTACTTTGACTAGACTGACTGACTGAGTGATCTAAAGGGTAATGGACTGATATAATTTTATTTTGGTATTATCTGCTATTAGTGTAAACAAGCATTTGACTTATCAATATATTAGATTCTACCAGCGGCTTCGCTTGCGTGAAAATAGAGAATTATCTCAAGGGAACATTCCTCCGGAATGTATACCAGATTTCATCCAAATTGCTTCAGCCATTTATGTGTGAAGGAGTAATAACACACACATACATAGAAAAGTTAAACTTTTAGAATATTTTTTACGTAGGTTAACCTACAAGGCTCATCATCATCATCATTTCAGCCGAAAGGCGTCCACTGTTGGACATAGGCCTCCCTCAAGTGTCACCACAATGAACGGCCCTATGCGTCCCGCATCCATCGGATTTCTACGACCCTTACCAGGACATCGGTCCACCTTGTAGGAGGCTTTTTAACACTGCGTCGCGTCATCCGGTACGCGGTTCGTAATCCCATTTTTTACGAAAATCAATCTTATTATTAAAGGGCACAAATCACATTACACATTTGAACACAACAGTACACTTCGTTAAAGTTCGTATTTCCGAAGATTGCCGAACGGTTTTTAATTTGAAAATCGTTATGGCGTTAATAGGTGACGTAATAAAGGGAAGATTGTTTTATTGGCTGATATTTTTATGGTATTATAATGGGATGTTGAGTCCATCGTGCTTGGTTTACGGTGTTTCTTATGTAATATTTGAGCTTTCGTATCTTGTATCTAGATGTACAGTTAATTAGGCTGGTTGTAAATTATAATTAAAATCGTGGTTTTAGGTGTACGCAAGAAACTTGTGACATTAACGTCGCGTCTGCGCAACGTTGGCGCTGCGCAGACGTTGGAGAAGCGCCAAAGCTCGTTAAACGCTAGTGGAATAGCGGCCTAAGTTCTATGACGCCGTTTTCTTTCACAGTAAGCCAATGACGCCTTTGAGACTTAGGAAAGTCCGTATACCTGAATTCTTTACCTCGTTAATTAATGCAAGAGTACACAGAAAGCGAAACATTCTCGAATGCTTCTCATCAGCCTAACTAACATTGCAAATCTACACATAAATTAAAACAAAGTCACTTTTTGTGTCTGTTTGTTTCTTTGCGTACTTTTTCTGAAATAAGCAACGGATTTTTATGCAGTTTTCAAAAATAGAATGTGCGACAAATGGGGAATGTTTGTGTAATAAGAAACGGGGTCTGTGGTTTTACGCCTAAACCGCTGAACCAATGTTAATGATTTTTGACATAGAGATAGATTGGACACACCTTGAAGTTTAATAATTTTTTTAGGACTAGAAGAATTGCCTGCTGCGATCTGATGCGTCTGATTATAATTTAAGGCTAGAGTGAATAGGATCTTAATAAACTAGTACGCCTCACCATCAACGATTGCATTACTACTTACTATCAGGTTGAATAAAAATGATATAATAAAAAATAAATGATAAAAAAATAAAAATAATCACGAAATTACGACTTTCACTCGTGCAAAATCGCTGGCACAAGTTAATTATCTAATTAATAATTAATTATACGCAGTACCGTTTAAATCCGTTGCCAGGAAATAGCGTGCTATATAGCATATTACTACGAGTTAGCTTCACGTCACGGCTGTCATTAATATATCATGGGTGATCTGAATCGTGGCTCATTGTTATCCTATGGTTATTGTTTCCCACACTGGTTAAACACGCGAGCTTGTTTGTAATTTCTTTCAATTATCACATCAAGTTGGATATGGTCGGTGTCATGCAAAGTTTGGTGCGGAGAAATGATGGAGAGAATAAATAGAATTTTGTAGACATGGAATAATTATCTACTATAAATATTAACAACTATTAACTAGCGACTTTGCTCGCGTGATTTTGATATCTTGAAATATTTTGATAGTTGAAAATCTTCTATATATAATAAATATGAATAGCTGTTCGTTAGTCGAACGCTAAAACTCGAGAACTGCTGGACCGATTTGGCTAATTTTGGTTTTGAAATATTCGAGATAGTCCAAAGACGATTTAAACGGTGAGAAAAAATGGAAAAAAATTAACGAAAACGACACCATACTTTTTTTATCTTATTATTGATAGGCTCGCGTTTGACCACTATCTCACCTGATGGTAAGCGATGATGTGGCCGACGATGGAGCACGCTTGCCTAGAAGTAACCTATTCCTTAATTAAAATGTCATTACAAAATGAACTATGCTGTTCTGGTATTGCCAGTAGATGGCGATTTCCATCATGTGAAATAAAAAATTTTTGACTTTGACTTTGACTTCCTTAATATTAGGCGGTACGAAGTTCGCCGGGTCAGCTAGTTTTAAATTCCGAGATAAAAAGCACATAGGATTATGTTCTATTCCTGGGCATGGTCTAACCGTGTAATTAGTTTTAATCAAAATGTCGTAGGTTAAATCCCAGTTAACCGCGTTACTTTGTTTAATTTATTTCATCAGAAAAACTCTTAAAACAGTAAAGGGAAACATCGTGATGAAATTAAAAATAGAACTAAAAAATCGAATACATGTGATAACCCGCATTGAGCCCACGTGGTAGATTTCGACCTATTCCCTCTCTTAGAGAGGAGGCCTGAGTACAGAAAGGGTAAAAGAAGTAACACTGTCGGTTTTAATTAGTAAAAGTCTAATAATCCACCTAGAGTGGGAAAACTTATTTGATGATTTCTCACGTAAAAAATAAATAATAAAAAAACAGCAGTGGGAACATTAAAAGATTAATTGATAAATAAAATACCAATTTAAAAGAGTGAAACAAGCTTGTTGAATCCAAGATAAGTCTGTTTCTATTTCCAAAACACAATAGATATTATAGTTACAAAAGATATATCTATTAATATTATTTCCGCAAACAGACATACGTTGTAATACCATTGTTTATGGCAAAAATGTGGTCGTGATCGAGAAACACCGTGGGATCTGTCGTCCCGACGATATATGGCGGAAAGGTTTAGATGAAAATTTAATATTTTGTCTCACAATGCGGTTTAAACAGGTACACGATAGTATGTTATTGATAATGTATGTCTGGCTTTGTGGAGAGTACGAACTGTGAAGTTGTGGATAAGCTTAAATAACGACAGATTTATTTATTTTTCATCATTGATAAGATCACACTTGACTACTTACTTACCGGTCCTGCGTTCAAAAATAACCAGAGTAGAGTAGAGTCACTACTCCAACCATTTAAAAATGCTTCGCAACCCAGGACTGTTCTTTTATAACTCGAGTAGCTAGAATTAACCCAACTAACTCCAAGCAGGGTAGATTGGTGTAAGCGGCCATAAATGACACTTGCTTGGCATTGACAGTTGAACTCTAAGTTCGCGTACAAAAATGCAAGCGTAGAGTATCTACCCTGATGAAGTCTTTAGAGTTAACTCTAACCTCATTTTTGAACGCAGGCCTGATGGTAAGTTTAGTTGGTTGGTTATTTGGTATGGGTGGTCGACGGTGGAGTACACTTGCCTAGTAGAAACCTGACTTAAAGACTCCTAGGTTGTGGTTATCTGGAAATTCAAGTCTGTGTTTCCTGATACATTGATATGGCTCCGAAGTTGATTCTTGAATGGGTAATGTGTTTTTTATTATATTCTATATGCTCGCGCTTGATCACTATTTCGCATGGAAGTAAGCGGTGATGTGGTCGGCGATGGCGTACGCATGCCTAGAAGGTAACCTATTCACTTTTGACTAAAAGACCCCTAGGTTGTAGCTATCAGGTAAGACAGCTTCCTGCAGGGAATTCCACTGCGGTATTATAAAGAGTCACCGTGGCCTTGAAACACAGAAGGGAACACAGGTGGAATTTATTCAGAAAAATTCTAACACTCTTTCTCACTCCAGAGCGAGAGGAATTATTAATTTCTCTCCCAAAAGCCACAAAGATAATTCCAAAAAACACTCAAGATACTGTAAGAAAAATAAATCATCATCGTCATTTCAACCGAAAAACATACACTCTTAGACATATGCTTACTTCAAATATCATCACAACAACCTGCCCTACACGTCTCGCATTCATCAGATTCCCGCGACCCTCACCGGGTCATCGGTCCACCTAGGGATCTACTAACGCGGCATCTGAAAAAAAAAACATATAACTAAAATACCGTATCCACTTTAGCTTTCCTTACCAACCAAGTATTTCATAGATCTAACACTAACTTCACAGTTATATTATGATTTCACTGAATGGTGTGGGGCACCGCTGCACCGTCCTGAACTTGTACTTGAAGTGTGGTACAACATAACTTGATAGTGAAATGTTGTAGGACTCTCTCCTTCAAAATTATAGAGGTTTCTCTTCAATATACACCATGTTTTAGAGTTAGTTTGGTTGAAAATGATATTAAGTATGAGTTATTAGAATCCGGGGTTTCAAGTTATGCAATAAGTGTTGGTCTTACTTATTTCCTTTAGCTGTATGCCTTCTAAAATCTATCTGTGGTAAAATCTCTTGCTATAGGTTGGCGCGTAGTGTTACTCGCGCGTCTCAAGGAAATGTCGGCAACCGTAGGAGCCCAGCAGGATCGAAGCCTACTGGGGCTATGGGTGATGCGAAAGAGAACCCCGAGGCCCCGGAACGAGGGCAAATAAGGAACAGGAGTGGGTTTTAGTCAGTAAAAGTCTGACACGCCCTCCCGCCCCGCCCAAGGGCAGGAGATGTCATTGGATGATTTCCTACCTTAAAAAAAAAACTGTCAAAACTATCTTTAATTTTTCAACTTTTTTTTTGACAACTTTCATGTACCTTCAAGTATGAATTTTATTCGTAGTCTGTATAGACGTCAGTCATCATCATCATAATCATCATCATCATCATCATCATTTCAGCCGAAAGACGTCCACTGTTGGACATAGGCCTCCCCAAGCGTCTCCACAACGACCGATCCTGTGCGTCTCGCATCCACCGTATTCCCGCGACTCTCACCAGGTCGTCGGTCCCCCTTGTGGGAGGCCTACCAACGCTACGTTTTCCGGTGCGCCACTCTAGAATCTTTCGGCCCCATCGAACATCTGTTCTACGAGCAATGTGCCCTGCCAACTGCCACTTTAGTCATCATATAAAAGTAATATTATAAAGGCGACAGTTTGTTGTATTTATTATATATATGTAAGTAAGCTTTATTTGGATGAAATTTAGTAGGTAATACTTTTCATCCCGGAAGTATATTCCCTCGGCAAAGTTTTCAACTTTTACTCGGGCAAAGCTGCTGGCAAAAGCTAGCTAGCATATGGTAGTTGAGCATGTGTTGTTCGCTTGAAAACCTATTTTGCAATTTTTCACCTTGCAAAGCTGAAAATCTAAAATATCTAAATCTTTGTTGGCGCCAGCTTAAACTCAGCAAACAATGCGACACTTGATTAATTACAAACCTATTTAATTATCATATTTCGTAATTTACCCGACTACTAGAATTACTGTAAGGACTTAGATTAGTCAAAGTCTAGATCTTATCTTACCGGCATTGTTGAGTTACATGCTTTACTTAGGATATTTATAATTTACCAAAACTTAAGATTTTAATGACTTGACTTAAGACTTTAATGAATTGACTGGCCTGTTGGTCTAGTGGTCAGTGGCCCTGACTGTTATGCCGGAGGTCGTGGGCTCGATTCCCACCCATGACAAATGTTTGTGTTTTGAGCACGACTATTTGTTCCGTGTCTGGGTGTTATTTATCTATTCTGTGTATGTATTTAGAAATATATAAGTGTGTATAAGTTGACTAGTATTCATAACACAAGCTCTGCTTAGCTTGGGACTAGACGGCGTTGTGTGATATTTGTGGAATATTATATATATTGTTATAATAAAAAATGCTGAATATTTTTTTTAATGTTATAAATTAGTGGTTGACTGCGACCCCACTTGATGTTAAGCAATGATGCAATCGTTGGTGGTGAATCGCAAATCTTTGTTTTTTTGAACACGCTAATCTCAAAAATTCTTTCAGTGTTGTATAGCCCCTTTATCGAGGGACACTATAAGATATGATATTAAGCTAGTTTTCGATAAAATGTATATAGTCTAAGTGTAGCATACGGACCACCGACCACAACCACAAACGCCGCCACGATAATGTAGAAGCGGCCACAAAGGAAACTAAAGCGCGCGACAACCATTTGTGGCCGGTGGCTGCTACTTTTTTTAAACCATACCGCGCAGTATCGTAGTGGACTCTGACGAAGAAGGTTTAAAGGCGCGAGTGGCGTGTGACGGCGTTTTGTATCGGCGTTTAGTGGCCAGTGTGGGCCGCAAGAAGCGAGCAGTGGCGATTTGTAGCGTGTAGCGGCCACCGGCGTCAACCGTGTGCAGCGAATACATATCAAGTGTATGAGAACTATAGGAAATGCGTTTTGTGGTTGTGGCCGGTGGCCCGTGTGTGGCGACCCTAATAGGCGTCACGACGACTCAGTTGATTTAAATTCGTAGATATCTCAGTGTTATTAATTTAATGAGAGGCTCGCGTTTGATCATCATCTCATCTGATGAAAGAAAAGGGAGTAAGTGATAGCATGGCGGTTGACAAGATACGGTAAAAACTAGTTTACGACCTATTCTCAGACCTAACTAATCTATATATATAAAAATGAATAGCTGTTCCTTAGTCTCGCTAAAACTCAAAAACGGCTGGACCGATTTGGCTTATTTTGGTCTTAAAATGTTTGATATAGTCCAGGGAAGGTTTAAACGGTGAAAAATAAAATAAAAAAAAACACGAAAAAAAAACCGAATACAACGCCATCTCTAATTAAAATGTAAAACGAATTATGCTATTCTGGTAATGCCAGTAGATGGCGTTATCCTTACTAAACATGGGGCAAAAAATGGGGCTCTATCCGTACCACCGTAAAAAAAAAACGAAACCCCAAAATTTACCACGAAAGTTGGTCATAATTGGTAAATTCGTAATAGAATCAATCATTGCTAATAGAAAATACTACGCGCAGTGTTTTTCTATTTTGACCGTCATTTAATAATTCATAATCAATAGTTTGTACAATAGTTCCATAAATTGAGTGACATTTTGGGATATAAATAAACGCTAATAACTTTGCTGTTTATGAATATTATTTATTCAGACTTTACTTAAATAATAATAACAAGACCTTTTCTAATAAGCCCTTCAAGTTTTGTACTAATTAAAAAATTGTGGTATATAGATAGTCCCCCACCAACGGAATGTCACTTTGTTTAGGCCCCTTAGTACTGAATTTGATGGTACGATTGGCCCATTAGTTAAGGAATTGGCTGCTGCGCTACGGGTCGTGGGTTCAATTCGCACGGAACAAATATTTGTATGGCCTGCAGATAGGTATTTCGAGTCTGGGTGTCTTGTGTATATAAGTTTTCATGTTTGTGAACTCACCAATAATACAAGAGTAATTCCTAGTGTAAGGTTCTTAATAAAAATACCAAAATAGATTGATTGACCTATTTGGCGCAGCCGTGAGACAAATATTGTTTTTTTTTTCTTCTTAGTTTAAATTTTGTTTTTTACAGTGTGTGAATCCATGTGTGCCAAATAAAATATTTTTCTTTCTTTCTTTCTTTCTTTCTTTCTTTCTTTCTTTCTTTCTTTCTTTCTTTGTTTTTTTCTTTCTTTCTTTCTTTCTTTATAAGTAACATATTTAATAAGCAAGCTTTATACCTTCACATTGCTCATCAATGGTCACGACTTCACATGATCCCCACGGTTCCCATAGGCACCGTGATATCCTATAACGTAGGTATGGAATATTTTATTGCACAGGAAATTCCTTTAAGAATGAAAGACAAGCTTTTCCCTTGACTTCGGTCTTTCGATCAATGAACCAATCAAAACTTTGTTCCCTTGGGACATATTTTTACTTTTACGCGGGTGACACAAAATAAATCTTATGAGCTTTTCCAAGACATGGTCTATACGTGTGCCAATTGTCATCCAAATCCAAATAAATGCAATAAATTTCCATGTGTATTATTGTATTTATCGTATCAGGCTAGGCGATAAGCGATCCCACGAGTCGCCGGGTCAACCCCTGTTTATTTATTTCTTCGCAAGTGTATTGAAAAACTCATTTAATACACGTGGAAATGTAGCACTACAGCACTCGGTTCCATAACAAAACAAACAACACAAACAGTACAAACTACTTATTGAATTAAAAAAATATTATTATAACACCCTCGCCTGCAGCTCGAGCGAATTGCGCCTCGGTCGCATTGATAAACTTTATCAAAATGTGCTACTGTTAACTTGTCTTCAAAATGTTCAGTAGTTGACAATCTTTTCTAATATCTTTTATACGTTTTCTGAGATAGTTCTGGGTTATTTCAATTAGCTACACTTGTATCATGATAGTTGCGATTTCTTATTAATCTGGTTGCAAATGACAGGGTCGCCCTTTTCGAAAGACTCGTTAAAAGTAAGGTAACCCTGTCTACCTTGACCAGTGGAGCCTTTTATAGACTAAATTAATCAATATAATGTGCAGTAATTACCAGTTAATTGGATAACAGGTACTAGGCCAATTACACGCATTGTTTTGGAGATTGGCCAGTGCCACCTTTAACAGAAATAAAAACTTATTTTTTATAAGTTTATAACGCAATAAATCCATAAGGTGCCATTTGAACCTCGGCTGCAGGCTGCGAATAATATTATTTTTATTCGATATAAACTAGTGCTTGACTGAAGACACTTAAGAAAGCAAGGCACTAAATATTCTGCAATTTTATAAAATTAATGAAAATAAGCAAGCTGCACCAATGACCTGGTGAGGGTCCCGGGAACCTGATGGATCGTTGTGGCGACGCTTGGGGGAGACATAGGTCTCCCTCAAGTATAGAGTAGTGGACGTTTTTCGACTGAAATAATGAGGAGCAGGCGTGGTGGTCAGCCAGAACTAACAAATTATATACTTTTTACATCACCTGCTCGATAATGCCCGTTTATATGTCATACAAACAACACTTAAAGCAAGTCATTCTGTCCCTAGGGAGATAATGCAGTATGCCCCGATCCCTAGAGACTAATGAGATTTGAATTTGGAACATCAAAAACCGTCATTAAGTGAACTAAAATGTACGTGCATCAAGCAAGTTTATTCAAAATTCAAACTGGCCACTAACAAAAAAAAACAGAATAAAACGTGGTCGTGGTTACTGACGAGGTTCGAAAAAAAAAAGTAATGAAAAAGCGGGAGCGATAAATAAAATTGAAACTATAGAATCTTAGAGTAGTGAATTTTGTTTGTTTTAAATCTCAAAACATGTTGAGTGATAGTTAAGATTAACTTGTATATAATACTTTTCACTAATATGTGATTTGTTTTACTAAATTGCCTTAACTTTTGCAATGAAGGCTAAATGGAAGTGGGCTGGTCACGTTGCCCGTTACAGGGCGACAGATGGATGGATGGTGTAAAAAGTAGAGTATCCAACACGGCGATAAAGCTGTCTTTATCTTGGGTGGCTTGAATTCCTCACTTTACTCAGTTTCTTTATTAACTCCCTTGCAATGCTCGGGAGTTAATTATATAAATCCCTCACTGTCGTTCGGGATTAAAATTAGAAACCTTCGTTTCGTTCGGAATTCAACATACCGCCCGCGACTTAATGACACTGATTTATCCCCTAGTCACATAATCTACTATTCAGCATCAAATACTGACAAAATGGTAATACAATCATAAAAGCAAAAACTACAGCACTTGACGCAAACATAACAAAGGTATAATGACAACACGTACAAACAGAGATCAGACTTTGAAACCGCAGAAAAACAAAAAACCATGTCGTGTTTCAAACTCCTTTTGACGATATTATAAGTAGTACTGTAATATTTGTAATGACGAGAGATTTTGTGTAATCAAATGTTGAGATTTGATTTCAAAAGTAGTTTTTGTTTTATTTTGCATTTATAATTTTGGATGCGGAATGTTTTTGGCAGCTGTACGTAAAAAATCATGGTTGGTAGGTAGAGATTTCCAAGAGGAATGCATATTATTAACGCGTACTCAGTATCTAATTGCAACAACCTCGCACTTTAGGCCTCGTTTTGCACACGTCGTGTTGGGCGGCGCAGTTCGCACTAAATTCAAACATATGACGTTGTATGTGAGGGTTTATAGAGAAGCGATTTTACATACGTTTGCTTGAAATGCCGGAGCCCGCGGATGGCATCGTCGTGTGGTACTCGACAGTTGACGCGACAGCGCACGCAGCGTTTTAGCGAGCTACTCTTGGAATTTTTTGTTCACTGTAAAACATAGCGACGTGAAAACGCCCGTCGCGCCGCGAAATACCACGCTGGAGAAGATAAAAAAAAATAAATAAAAAAAATATATTTATTTGAATGAAAGCGTTGTCATTCATGAAACCTTTCTCTAATACAAATCTTTAAGCGCAGACTTCTGTCCATCCCACTACAAACTAACTACCGTGATGTTAACGATGATTTCCCGATAAGGTGTCTATTGTTTCATAATTCACTGCGCGTTAATAAAATGAACAATACTAGACAATTCACGGCTTGCCGCCTAGTTTACTTAATAAGCCATATCAAATTGTGTGCACTAAGGTAGTGTTAGGGTTGCTCAATGCTACTCTGATGTATGCTAGTCGGTAGTATTCGCTAGAATTTGTAGCATAGATATACTGGTAAAGTAATGATTGTAAGCTACTGTTATATTGGCTTACTTTTTCTGTGACTTTTTCGCGAGAATGTTTTCATAAAAACTTTATCATCCATTAAACCGTATTATGAGGGAGGTTTTAAAAAACCTAATAATGACAGTCTCTATCATTCTTTTTTTATTAGAATTTATGTCAAGTTTATTTATTTATTTTTTATTTGATATAAACCTAGTGGTTGATTGCGATCCTCAGTGATGCTATCGTTGATGGTGAGGCGCACTAGTTTATTAAGAGCCTATTCACTTTACCCTTGAAGGCATCTAAATTATAATCAAAAATAAAACGAACTACTAATAAGAAAAAAACTTGAAACTTGGCATAAATTATTAACAAAAGAAATAAGAATGCTCCATACAATCTTTAAGGAAGTGAAAAGGGCGAATTTCGTTGGTTTGCAAAATCTCAATCCATGTGCCCAATATACTTTAAATTAAGCACAAATAGTCATCATTTCTGCCGACAGACGCCCCACTGCTAGACATAGGCCTCACCCAAATGTCGCCACAATGAACGGTCCTCACAACGAAAACGAAACGAAACGTGGTCGCTCACAATGGGCCTCATCAGAAGGCTCGGAGTTTCCTTGCGTGATCGAATCAGGAATGAATCGCCAAATCGCCAAAATCGCCAAATTTAAGTAGCAATGGGCAGGGCACATTGCGCGCAGAACAGATGGCCGTTGGGGCCGAAAGGTTCTGGAGTGACGACCGCGTACCGGAAGATGCAGTGTTGGAAGGCCCCCTACAAGGTGGACTGATGACCTAGTGAAGGTTGCGGGAGTCCGATGGATGCACAAATAGTAACCATAGTAAATAATAAAGGTTATATATACTACTATATACTACTTGTTTTAAAAATTAACCCCGACAAAATATTTTATTAAGAGGGTTTTAGCAGGCATATTCAAAAATACAATCTTAGAGCTGCTTTGAAAAAAACTGAACTGTTTGTGCAAATTATTCAGTCATGCAACAAACTGTTGTAATGCAACCCTATAGTGACGTAACGAAGTCACGGTGCGCATGCGTCACGTGCAACGCCATGTCATATGAATATATCGTGATATTTTAATAACATATTTCATCATAATATGTTCGGATTTGCTTACTTTCATGCTCTATCTCTTTAAAGAACGAATGAATGAGACATTTTGTGAGTCGGGTGAAAGGGTACACCTTCTTGGAGATACACTTAAATAAGCAGTTGGTTGGGCAACTGGTTGCATTTCAGGGACTGTGCATCGGAATTGTATAACTTCATTCCGAAAAGTCCGTTCCATCATCGGATCACCAGGCGTACGGCGATGCAACACTGGTACATAAGAGAGGGGACATCCCACACATACGTAAAAAAACGTATTGGTAACAAATTCATTATGTGTACCGCTAAGGAGAAAAAAAAGGAACGGAAAATGGTCGATATTCGGTCGGGAGTATTATTAATATACTTAATGCTCGGAGTTTCCTTGCGTGGTCGAATCAGGAATGAGGATATCCGTAAGAGAACCAAGGTTACCGACATAGCACGAAGAATCGCCAAACTAAAGTGGCAATGGGCAGGGCACATTGCTCGCAGAACAGATGGCCGTTGGGGCCGAAAGGTTCTGGAATGGCGGCCACGTACCGGAAGACGTAGCGTTGGAAGGACTCCTACAAGGTGGACCGATGACTTGGTAACGGTTGCGGGAGTCCGATGGATGCGAGATGCACAGGACCGTTCATTGTGGCGACACTTGGGGGAGGCCTATGTCCAGCAGTGGACGTCTTTCGGCTGAAATTATGATGATGATGACTTAATGTTTTGGTAATTGGTCAAAAATATGTATTTATAAGCTCCGGCCCGGGCGCTGAAAGTCACAGGGCAATACGCTGGCACCAAAGCTCGCCGCCGTTTGGCTATCGGGTAAGGACCGAGCTCAATTCGTGGACGGTGCGTAATATTTCACGTGCGCTTCAAATAGGTTCAGCAAGAGAGTAGGGGTCCGGACGCTCGTTAAGACCACAGAGAATTACTGAAAGGGCCACAAGTTGGTTTTAGTCAGTTAATGTCTGACACGCCCTCTCGCTCCACCATAGAGCATGAGAATTGAAGTCATTGCATAATTTCCCAAACAAAAACAAAAATAATTTATATGCCAAATTTTTAGTCTCAATATTGCTATACAAAACGGTTTATATACCTACTTCGCACTAGCAAATAATTCTATTAATTAAAAGTTAACTCAGGAACCCTTTCATTCCACCATCAATCCTAACACAAAACAATAAACAATATCCAACAAGCTAAAAACACCCGACATCTAGTCTCACCTCGTCCGCCATTTCGTTTCGCGAACGCAGAACAAAATGGCTGCCGACCATTTCGGTAACAGGAAACGCGTATCTGTCAACACGGCTGCATCGCAAGTGGCCATTGTATGATAATCGTGAGCGCCGACAAAGTTTTAGTGTGTGGCTAGGGAGTGAGCGGGGTAGGTGTCGGGCTTTGTAAGGTTAAGTGGGTAGGTAGAAAAAAATGCTTCAGTATAGAAAACATTGTGAAAAAACCGGAATGTCTTAGGACCAAAAATTCGAAGACATATTGTTATATCAACCATCCCGCACTGGGGCCCGCGTAGATTACAGCCCATTCCCATTCCTGGAGAAGAGGCCTGAGTCCCACCAGTGGGAACATTTTATGGTTGATAATGTTATGATATATGAAACGATACACTTTAGCACCATAGTTATTAGCAGAATTATTTTTATGACACTATCAGAAATATGGCAGAAAAAATTTCTTCCTGCTTTAATGATGAGGAGGAGGATCTTTTTCAATGAAAAATACTAATAAAAAATGTATTTTAATTATATTTGTTTTATTTGTCTTATCTGTGAGGTTTTAATCGTTATTTATTTGTAATATTGTTGGCCACGCAGGATTTTTTATTAGAAATCCCGGGAATATCCATTTTAATATCAACATTTCGATGCAAGTAAGTACATGAATAACTCTACCTAATTCCGACCTCTGGTAATTAATGAAGTTTGTATCAATGTACCTATATTTTTTATAAATGAACTTGTTTAGCGAATAGTGAGATGATTAATTGGCAAAGATTATTTATCTACCTAAAAATTGGACTTGTGTCGCAAGGTGGGTGAGATCTTGAGCTTAGTTTACATCTAAGCATTTATTGTACCAGATAAATAGCGGAGGATGTTGCAAATAGGTGTGTACAACATCGATTACATTCATTGAATGGAGACTTTCACCATTCATAACATTACTTAGGCACCCAACCACATGCTCGTATCATGAACATTAATATCAAGCAACCAATAACAACAAGAACTCGACGTTAATTACTTTATAAATCAATCCAGACCATTTCAAATTACCTAAATGTTTTGAAGATATATTTACCAACCTGACGGCAAGCTGAGAAAACATTAATTCACTTAACAATGACATAAATAAACCTGGGACTTGGTTAGGTAATGCTGAACATAAGGCTTTCTAAGAAATAGTTACATAATTTTAAAGGCCTAAGCTGAGATGCGAATTCTATGTAATCTTAGGCATATTCATGTTTCCTAGATGATGCTATTACTGGGCTTGTGAATTATAATTTAAGGGGTAAGGTGTTATGTAAACTGTTGACTATAGTATATAAAATAGGTATAGACGCGTGCACACCCAAATGAGAGCTTTCAATAAAATATTATTGGGTACTGTTAAAAAAAAAAAAACTATACTATAAATTATTCTAATGAAAAGGTTTATTTATATAAACTTTGAAACCCAGTTTCACCCCTTTAGGGAGTGAATTTTGGCAAATCCTTTCATAGCGCATGTTTACTTTATAATATGTCTGTGCCTTTCAGAGCAATCTGGTCATTGGCTCGAGCTGTGTGTTGATAGATCAGTCTGTCAGTAATTATGGTTTTTTATATATAGGTGTGTTATTGCAAATACAAAGAGGAATGTTTTAATGTTTTAAATTTAATATTCCTAAAATATCATCATCATTTCAGCCGAAATGATAAATGATATTTATTCTGAAAATAGGTTTATAAAACACTTTTACACGTCCTTTTATTTTTTGTTTTTTCAAACTAGATGAGGCCGGTGTTTCCTAGCTGACTACCCTGAGAAGAAACATCGAAACAAACTCAAGGGTCAAAGTCTTTTTTAAAGTCCATACAGTAAATATGTAATGGTCAAATCACATGAGAACCATGCAGATTTGTCTGAGATGGTCTTTTGAAGAAAGAACCATACAGATTTGAGTGGACCTGTCCAGTCAGTGCAAGCATTTGTCAGTATTCGCAAAGCTCAACTCAGGACTACTAAGGAGCTCAACGACTTGACGAACAATACCAAAGAAAGGACATTTGGGTAGGCCGCAGAAAATACTCAAATTGCCAGACATACGTTAAAAATTACTGAAAAGGAAAACAAAAGCAATCCACATAGTCACGTTCACAATAATAAAAGGAAATATATAATTTACAAAATGTAATACTTAGTAAAATAAATATTTATTTATGTCAAAATTTAATTGAAACAATACATAAATAAAAATAATGTCAAATTGAAGAATAAAGAGAAAGACTTCCACTATTGGACGTAAGCCTCCCCTAAGTGTTGCTACAATGAACTGTCCCATACATCTCACATCGATCGGATTCTCATGACCCTCACCAGGTCGCCACTTTAGAACCTTTTGGCCACCATAAACAATACTGTGGTGAAAATATTGTCAAAAAATTGGAAACTTTTTCACCACCTCGTACCAACTTTTTAAATGCATCCCAAAAAAAAGGAGCATGCCAAAAAAATTTGATTTCTCCCATTCCTTTCTATTGCCCATCTCCGAGCCCCATCCTAATTCGCGTCTCGGCTCGCGTTATTCCCTTATTCGCAACGAAATATGGATATTATTGTTATAAGAGCCGACTTCGTGACGAGTTCAGTGATTATTGGCTGTTTCGTATATAACAAGGTGTTAGCTAGTTACAAGGGACGCAAAATCTGTGTGTGTTGATTTTACGAATAACTGCTGTGTAAACTTAGATTTATGACCGCGAATTGTATAGTGTAATAGTCAATTTAATATTGAGATTTGGTTTTGTAATTGATCGGTGTGCGCATTTTCATTTTGCTATTGTGTAATGAAAGGAATTTGTGTTGACAAAATGTTTCAATTGCTGACAAATATTTTTGACCTCATTCGTAGTTATTCATCTGGTGAACATCAAAAAGATATCACAGAATAAAAAGTTTTAATGCTAAAAATGGGTAACTTTGTAATCATTTTTTTTTATTCTTTTTACGACTATATTTACAGGCCTTAACCTAATGCAACAGTGCAGCTATCAAATTATTATACTTAAACCTAAAAATACATGTTAGATAAAATAAAAATATTTTTTTTTTTAATCTATTAAAAATAAAACTTGAAAATGAATAATATTATTCTCTCTTTCTCACTCATTGTCTTACATAAATATCTATACCTATTTAATAAAAATCATGAAAACGACATCAAAAAT
Organism: Mythimna pallens; assembly: GCA_961205895.1. NCBI lineage: Eukaryota > Metazoa > Arthropoda > Insecta > Lepidoptera > Noctuidae > Mythimna > Mythimna pallens. Next base: position 22,875,090 of record OY540832.1, read on the forward strand.
GTGCACGAAAGATTGAAGCTTAATTTCTAACAACTCGCTTACTATAATGATAAATCGACTAGCGATTAACTGTAATGATTTATTTAGCTCGGCCAATTCAGATTACAGAGCACACAAGAAAGTTAATTTCACGAATAACTTCCACTTCTCATAGAACTAAATAGACCGAACATTTTATTCGTATTACTGTCTGTACAATTTAATTGTTAAAAAAGAGAAAATCAAGTTCACTGATTCGTCGAATTATTTAACAAATAATGACGTCGCGATTTTTTTTTACAATCGCCTTTATTCGGTATCCAAGTAACTTCACACAAAAGGTGATAAAACCGTGAAATTAAAATACTTTAAAGTATTTTGAACTTGGATATTTTTTTAGGGTTCCATACCCAAAGGGTAAAGCGGGAGTTTACTACTAATACTCCGCTATCCGTCCGTCTGTCTGTCTGTCCGTCTGTCACCAGGCTGTATCTCATGAACCGTGATAGCTAGGCAGTTGAAATTTTCACAAATGATGTATTTTTGTTGTCACTAAAACAACGACGAACGGTACGGAACCCTTCTTGCGCGAGTCCAACTTGCACCTAACCGGTTTTTTTAGGTTGGGAATTATCCAATGACTTATCCCGCTCTAGGGCGGAGTGAGAAGGTGTGTCAGACTTTTACTGACTAAAACCCACTCCTATGTTCATTCTTTGCCTTGCGTTCCAGGACCCCGGGTTTTCCTATCTGAAGCGAACCCATGGCCCCAGCAGGCTGCGGTCCTGCTGGGACTTGGATACTTATATCGTAATTAAACAATAATAATAAATAATAATACTCAACAACTTTCAAACAACGCTATCTAGTCCCAAACTAAGCAGAGCTTGTGCTATGAGTACCAGACAACTGAATAACATACTTATATATTTCTAAATACATACCATAATATTATAGATATATTACACCTAGTCACAGAACAAATGATCATGCTTATCACACAAACATTTGTCTTGGGTGGAAATCGAACCCACGACCTTCGGCATAGCAGTCAGGGCCACTAACCACTAGACCAACAGGCCAGTCAGATCTAGGATACATTGTTTAATAAAGTAGATAATAATTGTCGTTTAATTATATCCGTTTGCGTTCTGAGAATGCTGAAACTATGATAATTTTATCAAGAAGTTATAGGCCAACTATTATGTTATTGACTACCATTCTAAAACGGGTAAACAATTCTATAGATTTTGAGTAATATAGCTTTTGGGAATTGTTGTAAAACTTGCTTGCATAGCAGTGATATGGCAGTTTTATCTTTGGTAAATTTATTGCTGTTTTGTGATACGGTTATTTAATTTGTATTTATTCATTTGGCTTGTATCCAGCTGCTGAATGTGGTATGCTGGGTTGATTGATTTATAGTTGAATTGAGATAGAAAAACAGGCATGGCACATTATGATTATTTTTTCTTTATTTGTACAAAAAAAATAAAATACTATGAGCTATGCCTGTTTTTCTATCTCAAATTAAACTTGCTAGAAGGCAACTAAAGAAATATTAGTGTGGTTTTAGTCAGTAAAAGTCTTACGCACTCCGCCCAAGAGCGGGAGAAGTCATTAGATGATTTTCCATCTTAAAAAATCAGTAATATTTTCTTTATTTATCTTAATCACACCTTGTGTAATATTGGGCACGCCACAATTATGGCGGTAAGTCCCCTCTTTGAGGCGTGGTTGGAAAGACCTCACGGCGTCCTCACCTACCGTATGACGCAGGTTCTCACCGAACACGGTAAGTTCGGGAAGTTCCTGCACCGGATTCGTGCGGAAGCGACGCCCGGGTGTTGCCACTGTGTGGACCGCCCGGAGGACACGGTGGAGCATACGGTGGAGGTGTGCCCCGCTTGGGCAGAGCAACGCCGTGTCCTCGTGGGGGCGATCGGCGGCGGCGATCTCTCGCGTTGGGCCTTGGTACAGGCCATGGTCCGTAGCGAGGAGGAGTGGCAGGCGGTCGCTTCCTTCTGCGAAGCAGTAATGCTAGCAAAGGGCCTTACGCCCAAGTCGCCGCCGGGATTCCGATCCCGATTTCCGGCCACCGTAGGCGCGGGCTTGCGGACGGCGAGCAATGGGTAGCCCGCCGTCCGACCGTCCGGTAACCGTCCGGGCCAAGCCCAAGTCGTCGACGGCGCGTATTGTTCCACGCGCGCCTCAGGGAGATGTCAGCAATTGTAGGGGCCCAGCAGGGTCGAAGCCTACTGGGGCCATGGGTAGTGTGAAAACGAAACCCGGACCCTGGGACGAAGGCAACGAAGGAACAGGAGTGGGTTTTTAGTCAGTAAAAGTCTGACACTATCTCTCGCTCCGCCCAAGAGCGGGATTTGTCATAAGATGATTTTCCCACCTAAAAAAAAAAACCCCCCAGTGGTAAAATTTTTCGTTGGTTTTTTCCTAATTGGGGGTCCAGAATCATGTATTAGATCCGTGGTATTCGTTTGTGCGTCTATGTCAACGATACCGTGTACATGTGTGTGTATGTTTGTTCCTTTTTCACGCTCAAGTGACTGAACCGATTTGTATAAAACTTGGCACAAAGATAGACTTAGGAGTATGTTCCTGTAGAATAATTTTCGCGGGCGAAGGTGGTGGCTGAAGCTAGTTTAAAATGAAACTTTTTGTGGTTGATTCTGTACTAGCTTCTTACGAGTAACCAATAAAATTCTTTGGCAGGCGGAAATCGTATTAATGGAAAATAACAGTAAAAATAATTTACCTTTCAAAGTATCCCATGACACCTAATCTATTGTATACCTAAGTTAATCACTTACATATGTAACGAGCTCTCGACATACTGGTGTTGACATCCGGCGTCGCTCGGTACCGCTCGCGCTTGCGTGCTCGCGATTTGATTTGCAGATGCGTATGCGCTTTAGAGGTTGTGGTACAAGTTGTAAGCTTATTGTAATTTAAATTGGTCACGTTATGCAACAGTGTGTGTTTTAACTATGGCGTAAACGTTATTTATATATTATTACGTAATTTATTATTGTCTTTTCCAAAGAAGGAAACAAAAATTTGTGAATCACTTTAATTAAAAAAAGGCAAGAAAAAAATAGTTATAAAATCTCAACGGAGATTAACCAGATACGCAGGAGATATCATAGTATTCGAGTTTGTACGTAAACATTCCCTGTTCCTTCACTAAAAGTAGTCCGTAGAGAATAGGAACAGAATCTACTATTCTACGCAGTATCCGAGGCACTATCACCCGCCATCTTCCAAACTCTGGGCTGCCACAGAGTAATTCCAAATGGAAAGGCCCAATTTCACTTGTCGCTCGATATATGAGGTACTTTAAATATAAAAATACCTACTATAAATTCCTTTTGGATTTGTAACCACAGGAATGAAAAAGTGGTCATCTCTTGATCAGCAAACTTTATCAGGAATGCTTAAAAAATGGCCGACCTTTTTGAAGTGAAAACTTCTTTAGCGGCGTTGAGCACTTTTTCTGTAATGGGTATAAAATCTTAAACTCGCGTCAGGACACGTGACCTGATCGAAAAAGCGTAAGACGGATTTCGGAGAGATAAACTTTTTAATGTAAAATAATTGTAATAGTTTTAGTGTTAAATTTTTAATGTAATATAAATTGTCATGTTTGTGTACGATAGCGCAATAAATGAATATTGTATTCTACCACATAAATGATAGTACTTTTATACTGATAAAGCAATTGGTGCAAAATTATTCCCTAACCATTCCAAAATATCAAACATGCTCAACGTTAATAATCAAGTTTTCACTTCTGCCGGCACTCCCGGAGTGCAACCCGTCTTTTTTTTTTTAGTGGAAATACATCAAATAACTTTTCTTCCTCTGCGTGGAGCGAGACAGTGTGTCAGACTTTTAATTACTAAAACCCACCAGAGTTTCTTTAGACACGGTAACTTTTTTAATATTTCCCGCAGTTTCCTTGTCCCTTACACCCCACGTCAACCAAAGTTGAAACATGTCTCAGAACAAAGGCACTAAATTTCGCAGTCCACGCCTTCTCAAAGATTAATTAACCGTATTTACTATACTAATATGAATTGCAGATGCGACAGTCTTGTTCGTTTGTATCCGGTGTTTTTAGCGATCCCGCCCTTCTTAGGAGATAGAGAAATTAAGGGAAATTTTATTCAGAAGTGGGATGACAGGTTGAGTGATGAAATATGACCGTGTTGGTTAATAAACATATACCTAGATGTTACCTCAAAATGTTTTCTATAATATTATTTTTCATTTATTTTCAAGTTACAATAGACTCATTTTAGGCACATAGGTTTTCTCTTCATCACTCTTGGATGACTGGTAGAGAATGCCTAAGGCATTAAATCCGCCTTTGTACCTTTGTTTTGCATGAAGTTTTAATACATAATACATGACTTGATTCCTTTCTACCATCGGACAACCCGACGTACGGCGAGTATCCACCCTTACGTTGTTGAAACACCAACGGTCCGAACTAAGCGATTTGCTTAGTCGTTTATACCGCGTACATCGAGGGACTGGAACAATTTGCCTGCTGCGGTCTTCCCGTCCAACTATAATTTAGGTGCCTTCAAGGTTAGAGTGAATAGGCTTTTAAATTAAAACTAGGGCGCCTCACCATCATTGATTGCATCACTGCTTATCATCAGGTGGGATCGCGGTCAAGTACTGGTTTAAACCGAATAAAAAAAAAAACATCATAAACATTCTGTTATGATAAACATCACAAATTAAATAAGGCACAAAATTGAAATAATTCAAAGTGAATGAATTTAATTTAATTTAAATTATTTAATAGTTTTATCTCATACGAACTGACTTTTTATTATTAACGCTTACTTAATAATATTTTATTTTTTTACATTTTTGGACTACAGAAATGCAAAGTCATTTTATAACGTTAATTTTATTCTAAACATAATTTTCTTGCTTTCAGGTAAGAGGATGCTCGTCACAATGGAACTGTTTTATTTGAGACGCAGAGTAAGTACATTATTTATCTCAACAGATACTAAGTTTAAATCCGTCAACACAACACGTAACATAGCTCACAAAATGCCCATTTACAATACACTACAAAGATTTAAAAGAACTTGGCGGATGCACTGCCGTGCACGCGCGGCGCATACTAAGCGTTAACCTCACTTATTCGCAAATTCCTCACAGTTCGTCGACATTACACAACACTATTATAAACTACACATCGATTGACGAACTAGTGCGGGGCTGATCACCTGTACAAGGCATACAAATTGGAGAAAACACTAACTTCTCCTTCCGAACCCACCTGTTTTTTTTCAAGCTTCCTGAATGATTGTTACTCATATTTCCTAGCTTTTGCTGTCCAGTATTGTGGTCATGGGGAGGGGAGACGCGTAGAACTGTGAAGCATGGCATAAAAAGGAATGTCTATATACCTAGTAGTGGGTGATTCCGGGGTAAAACTATAATGGTGTTGATAGTCAACTATAATGCAAAAAGGATTGATGACATTCTTAGTCTGATGACGGACACATAATTACACGGACACGTAAACGTGTCCGTGGCATCACTAGGCTTTATCAAAATACCAGTGCTCGTATTATTTTACTTTTTTGTTTAAATATCGCAGCATATGCTGTGACAATTCTGACAAACCCAAACACTGCTAGGATACATTGTTTTATTAAGAAGTTCCCGTGTCTATCTTCTACCTTCCGGCTCCATCATCATCATCTGATAACTTCGATGATACCACTTCCAACAATACTATTCAGAATCATTTATTTATTTGTATTGTCATAGTTACTTAACTATCTTCATTGTGATATCTATGTATGTGAGTGTGAAGTTCCGTTGGCCATTCCTGGTCTTCTTTACCAGCTCCACATAGGAGTTTTAGGCCTCGAACAGGTTATTTTTCTTTTTTTCATTTTAATGTTACATTTTTCATTTAAAGTGTAGTTAACATTTTTTTTTTAATTTTATTTTTGTTTGTCTTGTGCGAGTCAAAAATAAATGTTTTTCTTTCTTTTTTTATGTACCGAAAAACAGAGATTCAGTTGAAATATATAATAAAGCTGTTATAAACAAACGAACTCATGAAAACTCTCAATATTATATAGAATCTTAATGTATTGAGTCTCGAGCATTTTACCGTTGTTCCATTCAACGCAGTGGTCTATTTTTGCGTCTCATTTCACTCGAATAGAATATAAATGTGGCGATACAAATGGTTTTAAATTGAAACTTAGCTCTGGCAAAGACGGTATTAAAAAAATAAAACCACCAGTAAGTGATAATAAGTTTTTGATAACTGTGTACTTGTTGAATTGTCAGTCTCATCTGCCTGACAACTTTTTTCTTTTAAGTCAGCATTTAGTCCAATAGCATTTTTTTTCCCACAACTATCACACAACGCCGTCTAGTCCCAAGCTAAGCAGAGCTTGTGTTATGGGTACTAGACAACTGATAAACATTCTTATATATTTTTAAATACTTACTTAAATAGATAAATTACACCCAAACACAAACAAATGATCGTGCTCATCACACAAACATTTGTCCTGGGTGGGAATCAAACCCACGACCTCCGGCATAGCAGTCAGGGCCACCAACCACTAGACCAACAGGCCAGTCAAATTGATTTGTTATAGGTGGTAAGTTATCTAATAAATTCGCCCGTTCTAAGATGAAACTACTCCTGTGTCCTTTAGTTTCCCTTTGCGTGCTAGGACTACGGGTTTTCCTTTCAGAAAATCTCCGCGGCCCTATCGGGTATCAGCCCTGCTGGGCCCCTACGCTTTGCTGACATCTCTTTAGGGAACGTATGGAGTACTGCGCCCTGTCGACGTCTAGGGCTCGACAAGTTATGCGGCCAGCCGGACCCATAGCTTGTCGTCAGTATACGAGAGAGGTTTACTTATATAAATTGTAGCTTGGTGAAACTGGGGTGGTTCACCAGTCTCACATAATAAAAGTTTGGTAGATATCACATGTCTTTGAATGTTTGGTTTTAGGATATGCCGGTTTCCTCAGGTTGTAAAAACTTAAGTGGCAGTGGGCAAGGCACATTGCTCGCAGAACAGATGGTCGATGTGGACGAAAGGTTCTGGAATGGCGACCACGTACCGGAAGACGCAGCGTTGGAAGGCCTCCCACAAGGTAGACCGATGACCTCGTGAGGATCGCGGGAATCCGATAGATGCGAGACGCACAGGACCGGTCATTATGGCGACATTTGGGGGAGGCCTATGCCCAACAGTGGACGCCTTTCAGCTGAAATGAAGATGATGATGATTTAAATACTTAGCATATAGTATACTATATACTAAGTAGGCCGATTATGATCAGCTTTATGCTGTTTCCATTGCTGGGACTCAGGCCTCCTCTCTAGGAGAGGGAATGGGCTGTAATCCAACACGCAGGCCTAATGCGGATTAGTGGATGTCACATGTCTTCCAATTTTTGGTTCTAGGACAAATACATGCTGGTTTCCTCACGATGTTTTGCTTCTCCGTTTTGAGAGCAGTGGTGTTAAAATAAATTATACAAAGTAATGCACGTGGCTAGGTTTAAACCCGCAATCTACCACTCGTAAGTCAGGGCCGCTACCACTTGGCCACCACTGCTCAATTTTTCATAATTCGTTAAATACTCTTACATACCAGAAGAGTCATATAAATATGTTTTTTTCTAGTTTAAAGGCAGTTGGTAAATGAAACAGACATGAAAGTTGACGTTTTTATGATTGATCGTGACAGTTGAGACACGATTCCTTTTCGAGGAATAACTACAAAAAATTATATTCCTACTTACCGAGTATCTCATGATAGAGTTAATCTTAATCGTTTCTTGTATCTAAAAAACTATTCCTATAAAGATACCGTTAAATTTATGACATTACTAACTTATGCCAGTGATTTTGCACGTGTGAATGTAAAACAATATCCCAAAGGCTCTTGGAATAAAAGTATCAAGACATAATCTACTCGTATGTTAAATTTCATCTAAATCCATTCAGTCGTTTGAGTCTGCAGCAGTAATATATATACACACAAACAGAAATACGTCTTTTGTTTCTTGCCCAGATTATTGGTCATTAATTTGACCGGGCAAAAAAAAAAAATCTGTCGTAACCTGTAATTCAGAATCTGCTTATCTGAAACTATCCGAAATTTTTATTTCTGATTCGGTTACCAATATTTTTAGGGTTCCGTACCTCAAAAGGAAAAAACGGAACCCTTGGATCACTTTGTTTTCGGCCCGTCTGTCTGTCTTTCAAGACCCTTCATATCGGAAACGCGCGAAGTTATCGAGTTGAAATTAAAATCATATACTCAGGTCTACAGTCCCTTGAAACTGTGAAAAAATCAAACTTTTGAGTTAACGAAAAAGAAGATACGGCCGTTTATATCGCAAAAAAACGTATATTTTGAATACTCTCAAGGAAATCAAATTTCATAGGGTACTTCCCATTGACCTAGAATCCTAAAATTTTGCATGAAGCAAGTTTTTATAGGACAAATATAGGAAAAAATCTGAAAAAAGTAAATTTATAGTTTCATCACAAAAAAAAACGTTTTTTGCGATCCGGAAAAATCTTCGAACTCAATTCGAAACTTTTTTCATAGGTACCTAAGTTTGTACGGAATCCTCAGCCCAGTTTTTTTATTTTGGATTTCCAAAACTTTCGGTAACGGTTACGGAACGCTATAGCACCCCTGATACGAGCTACCATAAATAATGTATCTTCTGCGTAGAACAGTGACTTACCTTTACTGGTGATTTGACTATAAATGACAGATTGATAGATCGTAATCGTTTATCATAAAAGAAAACTACTAGGACTACCCAACAGTGTTTAAGGCTACGTTGAGAAATTTTATAGGCACTTCTTATGGCACCTATGACCTATCGTAATATGCTAGACACAGTAGGTTTATGGGTGTTTAATAATAAAATGAAGGCTGTATTTGTAATTTAAACGAATTTGTGCCCTGGTTCAGGCCATGGTCCGTGGTGAAAGGGAACGGGATGTAGCCGCCTCCTTCTACGAAGCAGTAATGATTGCGAAAAAGGCGGCCTCAATTGTGAGGGAAGTACATCCCCAAGCCCCAGCCGTCGCGATAGAAGACGCTTCTGGCGTCGGGAACGGCAGAGCGATGTCCGGCCACCATAAGCGCGGGCTTGTGGACGACGAGCAATGGGTAGCTCGTTCTATAAAGACCGAGCCCGAGTCGTTGATGGTCCGTAGTGTTCCACGCGCGCCTCAAAGAGATGTTAGCAAACCGCAGGGGCCCCCCAGGAGAGCCGATGCCTGCTAGACCCATGGGAAAAAGTATGAAAATGATGCTCATGGTCCTAGAACGCAAAAGGCAACTGAAGGAACTAGGAATGGTTTTAGTCAGTAAAAATCTGACACGTCCTTTCCCTCCACCTATATTGAGAGGAGTTATTCTATGATTTCCCACCACAAAAAAATCCAAATAGATATAAGTACTTATAAAACATATTTGACTATATTTTAGTAAGGTAAAATTATAATGAGCTACCACAGTAAAATAGCGCGCTTTCATCTAAAATCCAGGTGAGACCTAGCATAAGGTAGACTATCAACAGTTATATTAAAATATTGGCTTGCTTTCTTCGGTCGTGAGCAAAATAAATCGACACAGGAAAGTTCACGCCACAGAAATCGCTGGGTTGACGTTTATTGAAAATTCTCGCGATTTTATTTACAATTACTCGGTTTTTACATCGAAGAAGGATGAATATCGATAGTTTATTTTGTTTTGTGGTCTTATTTGAATTTAGAATGTTGTTGTAGAAAGTTATGAGGGATAGTCAGAATTTTGCTGAGTTTGACGTTCTAGGGCCACGGTAACTCGCGGTATCTAATGCCTGTTATCATGGTCAAAACGTCAGTCCTATTAGAATGTGTTCGAGTTTTAATCGAACACTAAGCGAAAATACATAATTGCATCGAATGCAAGTATGCACATTCGCTCGTTCACCAAAATGTGGACCAGTTCGTGTTCAGATCTCTTTAGAGCTACATGCACTCAAAACCACCATTTTACCATTACCATTTTACCATTTTTATCTGTCTAGTAACTAAGTGTTGTAGTGATTTAGTGTAATATAGTAATTAATATACAATTTGAGACTTTAACTTACCCTACAAACCATATCCTACCATCAATACGCGAAAAGAGTGTTAGGTCACGATAGCGCCAAGCACTACCTTTTACAGAATGAAAATATTTCATGCTTTTTAAAAAGCTAAAATTTCTAAATACTTTTTCTAATTAAAATCAAGAGCAGTCTTCTACAGAGAAGAAGTTAGAACTATGCTCTTTTGCTCACCGCGTTTTACCTAGGTTTCGTTACAACTATTATTTATCATCAGCAAAGCTTATAACTACAAAGTAGTCGATTTATGAATTATCACCTCATTTGTTTCTCGCAAGGAAAGATAAACTTTTTCCCATAAAAACTATGGGTGTATGACATAACAGTGGTGGGGAAAAAGTGGCTCAGAACAGTACAGGAGAGAGGAAAACGGAAGAAATTAGAGGAGGTCTATACCCTGACAAGGGATCTCTATAAAAACACCTAATAGAAATATAATAATTATTTATAAACTATAACTAACATTAGAAACAGATACCTATTTACTAACATTAAACGATGAATAAATGTCATGTAAATGTTTTTTAAGGTTTATAGGAAATAAAATGGCTTTATTATTATTTCGTTTATTCATCAATAATACATAAAAACTAAATTTTTAAATATTTTAGCATAAAACATTAAAAAATATAAAAAAATAGTAGCCCACTGGTATCGGGAACAGGGTCCAAGCTACCTGCGGTCAGGGCCCCAGAGAAAGGAACCTCCTAACTATACGAGCCGTGTCCAGAAGAACCGCCTTCTGAATCAAGCCCATGATCCAGTCGCCTAACGAGAGCCTCCTAAGGTGTTATTATTACTTTGTTTTCCTAAACTTCCTTTACTAACGGCTAGAGGCTGACTGATGATTTGGTCTCGATTTCGGCCAAAAACTGGCCAAATAATCGGTTCAACTGAAACTAATGTCTTTGAACTGATGGCTGTGACAGATACCTAAATTCTGACTGACTCATTTGTCTATGTTATTGTTTTTACGTAATAGTAGATTTATTCGATTATCTAGTATTTTATGAAAGTTATAACTTTATAATTAAGCATAACTACATCAAAACATAGTTAATAATTTTGTGATCGATTGTGCAATGTGATTTTATTTTCATTTATTTGATATAATTTTAATGTTTTATTTGATTTTTATTTTGTATGCACTATTTTGTATGTATGGACTATGTCTGAATTAAATGAATTAATAATAATACAATAATAATTCCACTCAAGACAAAAGAATCCTATTTAAGACCACGCACTAAACCGATTCTCGTAGTTTTAAATTAACATTTTTTTCTTTTTCTCGGCACTTAGAGTGCGCAGACACATAATGCTATTGTGTCGAATAAAATGGATATTATGCAATAACACGCAGTTCGTGAATATTTATGCCTGTCTGTGTGTTCCTAAGGGCACAGTGAACGGTATGGAGTGGGCTTGTTTCTTTAAACGAGAGAAATTTCTTTTGAGAGTGATCATCTCTTAGCTGCCAGTGGCTTATTTAAATATCTATATTTAGAATATATATTTTTTTTACTTTATTTGCATTGTTCTCACATAATAGTAACGAAGAAACAAGAATAATATATCGGAGATATTTGTCATACATATCAAGATTGAAAAGAGTGTCCATGGAGTTTCTTGCACATTCTTCTCCATAGATCTCTATGGAGAAGAATATGCAATCAGCACAATTTTTCTGACTTGCTGACTTCTTGACATCTCAAAAGTGCCTGTAAACGGTTTATTTGAAATAAAATGCTTTGAATCTTAAAATATATCCATTTGTCCTGAGGGTCTATGTGTATTAAGACGTCAGTTCGAGTATGAGGGAGAAATGGTGTTATGAAGGACGAATAGTGCTAACCCTTTCTTACACCAGTATTAAGATCATTGTAAGACGTCATAGCAGAGAGATTGAAGGCACAGGGAATGTTATGGAATGGGTTTGTTTATTTAAAATATATCTGTGTGTGCTTGAGGGCATAGTGTGATAGTCTGGAGTACGAGTAAGTAAGTTTTGTTTCATTGATCAATGGAGACTGAATCAGTATCAGTGATTACTGGTTGGTTTATGCAGTTTTATGAAATTTTCTGGTCACGCCATTATTAACTATAATATCTTCTTTTATATCATTCTTTATAAAAATTGATACTAGCTGACCCAACGGACGTTGTCCTGTCTTAGCAATGAACTGCCAAACGCTCAAAGCTTATACTGTAGTTGAAGTTTCCCGTAATTTTATAACTTTCTGAACAGTTTTCTTATCTAATAACAACAGGTCAGGCGGTCGCTTCCTTCTGCGAAGGAGTAATGTTAGCAAAGGAGGAGGCTGCACGTGCACGCGCGTGGGAGCGCCCCTCAGACTCCAGCCACCGGGTTCCCGATTTCCGGCCTCCGTGGGCGCGGGCTTGCGGACGGCGAGTAATGGGTACCTCACCGTCAGACCGTCCTATAACCGTCCGGACCGAGCCACGTTCCACCCGCGCCTCAAGGAGAAGTCAGCAAACCGTAGCCTGTAGCCAAGGGTAGTAGAATAGAATAGAATAGAAATAAATAAACTTTTATTCGGGACAGACACAGCACAAAGGTTATAAACACAAACACAAAGTTAGTACTACCTACTCGGCCCTGAGACGAAGGCAAAGAAGGAACAGGAGTGGATTTTTAGTCAGTAAAAGTCTGACATGCTCTCCCGCTCCGCCCAAGAGCAGGGGATGTCATTGAATGGTATCCCCAAACACAAAAAAAATATATATCAACAGGTAATAATAGGTAATAATGTGCAATTTAAACAACGATGACCGGTTGGCGCAGCAGTTAACCAATTGCGTGTCATTGGATTGACTTTGCGAAACAAATATTTGCATGGCATAAAGATAGTAGTTCCGGGTCTGGGTGTCTTGTATATGCGAGATTAAATTTTTGTGAACGCACATTACAGGAGTAATTCCTAGGAATTAGCCACACTAGTGTGAGGTAACTTTTTTTTGTGTAATCAGCAACATGAGAATTTATTTTACATCTCCACGGGTGGCTTAGAAATCATTTTGCTCAAAAAAATCGTATTCACGTTCCATTTATCGTCTTTGCTAGGACTACCTTGAAAGAAGCACCGGTTTGAGTAGAGCCTACAGCCTAATTCTTTATCATCATTTTAGCCAAAAGATGCTGTTGGACATATGCCTCCCCCAAGTGATCCTGTGCGTCTCCCATCCATCGGCTCTTACGACCCCTTAGTAGGTCCTTGGTGCATTCAGATATACTATCGCCATTCTAGAACCTTTCGCCCCATTGAACGTCGTCTCTGCAAGCAAAGTGCATCGCCCACTGCCACTTAAGTTATGCGATTCTTCGGGCTATGTTATATATAATAATAATAATAAAGCTTTATACCACACAATTTTAACATAACAAGAATAAAAAATAGATTAACAATTAGATTAACTTAAATCATACAGATCACATACAATAAAAAAAAAAAAAATAATTAGTACTATATCAATTGATAAAAATAAAAATTAATAAAAATATAATTTCAATTGATTAAATTGGAATAGTATAATAATGATATCTCAATTGATTTGATTATGTATAGGATATCTTTATTCCTGATATTCTTTGTATAACAGAACAAAGAAGAAACCACAAGACCACTACCTACAAAATGCCTTGGAAATATCAATGAGCCAACCCACAAAGTCGATACTATGCATACTACAGACAAGTGTAAATATTTTGCGACCGTTGCGCCATCTGTAAGTCAAGTTATGAACTACGAGCGTAACGCGGATATGTTGAACTAACACTATGAACTGATATTACGTAAGATGATATTTATATCTATTTAAATAGCAGTCAAGATATGGTACTTCAATCATCATCATTTCAGCCGATAGACGTCCACTGCTGGACATAGGCCTCCCCCAACTGTCGCCACAATGAACGGTCCTGTGTGTCTCGCATCCATCGGATTCCTGCAACCTTCACCAGGTCATCGGTCCACCTTGTAGGGGAACTTCCAACACTGCGTCTTCCGGTACGCGGTCACCACTTCAGAACCTTTCGGCCATCTGTTCTGCGAGCAATGTGCCCTGCCCATTTTCACTTAAGTTTGGTGATTCTTCGTGCTATGTCGGCAACCTTGGTTCTCCTGCGGATATCTTCATTTCTGATTCGATCACGCAAGGAAACTCCGAGCCCTTTCCATTGCCCTTTGGGTGACTTTGAGCCTTCTGATGGGGTCCATTGTGAGCGACCACGGTATGGTACTTCAAAAGTTGAGGTTTGTTACATTGTTTTAAAGATGACGACGCACTGATTGAACGACTGCTGCGTTGGTTGCGGGTTCAATTCTTGCATGGAATAAACATTTTCATGGCTTAGCTCATGATAGAATAATTATGTATGCTACTGCTTGACAATCTTGGTATTGTCATAATTTCAATACCACAGATGTTTATAAAATGGTCAGTTTACTAAAAAGTGTTACGTCACATGTCACTTACTGATCGCCCCAGGCGTCAGGATTCGCATGCCGTCTTAGAGATTCAAGATTCAAAGTATTTTATTTCAAATAAACCATTTACAGGCACTTTTGAATTGTCAAAAAGTAAGTCAGTCAGAAAAATCATGCTAATTGCACATTCCAAAGCGTAGATCTCTATGGAGAAGAATGTGCAAGAAACTCCATGGACACTATTTTAAATCATTATAATTACTTAATAATGGTAAGAACCAAGTCCGAGTCAACAGCGCGTAGTGTTCTACGCGTACCTCTAAGAGATGTCAGCAAAACCGCAGGGCCGATGCCTATCAGGGCCATGAAGAATTTCTGAAAAGCAAAGCCGTAGTCCTAGAACGCAAAGGTCAATTGAAAGACATAACACGCCTTCTCGCTCCATACTAGAGTGAGAGAAGTCATTGGATGATTGACCATCTCCAAAAAAAACCACTTCATGAATTTCTCTTCATTAACTTCGACCCAAATTCGGATAGAAATTACAACGATCATAAACGCATCCCTATCTTACTTGAAAGTGAAATAGTTTCCCAGCAACGGTGAAAGTGGAGGTCACACTACAGGAACCGTTGCCTAGCAACGCGTAGGCTCAGCTAATTCACGCTATACGATCTGTAAATCATCGCTAGAAAGTGATTCTATACCATAATATGGTCTGACCTCTGCTTTATGCCAACTAGGATTAGTGGTGTAATTTGAATGGTAATGGTTTGCAGGTACAGGTTCGGTTTTTAAGATGCTGTGTTTGTTAGAAAGGAAGTAAATAGAATTTGTTGGACGTTTATCATTTTGGATTGAGCGTGAAAGCCGAGTAAAGCTATCCCTTACCCTATTTACAACATTATTTTTAGTATATGCGAAACCTGAATATAGTTTGTTCTGAATCAGTAACTGAATCGTTTCCAATAATTTTTACACCATGTTATATTTTTTCCCAAAAATATTTTTAAAAAGTCCCAAGTTGGACGCCGCCGACACTAAGTACAACACAGGTCACGGCAGGTCATTGCGGGAATTAGGTGTCAGGGCACAGCTAGATGCGGAAGCAAAACAACCCCTCAGTCCCCTGGATGGCCGAGTGGAGCGAAAAGGAGTGTCAGATTTTTTCTGAATAAAACCCACCTGTGTTCTTTCAGTTACACTTTGCGTTTACCACGGTAACTCTTTCTGTAACAATCCCACAGTTTCATTAAATCTAAGAAGCTGTGAAAGCAATCACTAAATAATTTCTCTATCCCTTCAATTAGCGGCAAAACAGAAAAACAACCAAACCTAATCAACGCTTTACAGTATCATAGTAAAGTGCAAAGAAGCCATTACTTGTGCGACAAAGAATAATGTATGGTACAGAATATTACACGATACAAATTAGTGCAGAAAGTCAACTCCATTTTTTTTTTAGGTTGGCAAACTTTAGATGGCTTTTCTCGCTTTAAGAGCGTTCACTCGAAATTACGCGCTATTTGGCCAAAAACCACGATTTTCAAACTCGTTTATATCCATTAATGATATATTGTACAAACATGTGATTTACCAATAACATTAGGAAATATTCTTGTCTAAATAGTTAAGTAGGATTTTATTTAAATTAATAGCACATTTGTGAACTATATTCACATATGTAAATATAGTTTTTGAAATTTCACTTTCAGAGGCAATTTCGAAGCTTGACAACTTCTACAGTTCTAATAGAATCAATAAACAAAAAATACGAAACAGTGACTAGAATCCTTAACAAAATAGTTATAGAAAAAGATTTATTGATTTAGTTTACTAATTTAGAAAATTAAAATAAAAACATTGTCAAATTATTAAGAAATTATGGGTAAATAAAGTGATGATTTGCACTGATTTAACTTAATTTTATCATTATAATAATTGCTTATTCTAATAGAAGAACATGTGTTTCAAAACTAACTATATAAAATTTGAATAAAAATAGCTTTTTGTACTGCGGGAACGTTTACAAGAGTAACCATGACCCCAAAACACAAAAGACAAATGATTGTCACAGATAGGTTTAAGTCAGTAAAAGCCTTAAGAGCGTTCACTTGAAATTACGCGGTATTTGGCCAAAAACCATGATTTTCAAACCCGTTTATATCCATTAATGATATATTGTATAAACATGTAATTTACCAATAACATTAGGAAATATTCTTGTCTAAATAGTTAAGTAGGATTTTATTAAAATTAATAGCACGCTTGTGAACTATATTCACATATGTAAATAGAGGTTTTGAAATTTTACTTTCAGAGGCAATTTCGAAGCTTGACAACTTCTACAGTTCTAACAGAATTAATAAACAAAAAATACAAAACAGTTACTAGAATCCTTAACAAAATAGTTATAGAAAAAGATTCATTGATTTAGTTTACTAATTTAGAAAATTAAAATAAAAACATTGTCAAATTATTAAGAAATTATGGGTAAATAAAGTGATGATTTGCACTGATTTAACTTAATTTTATCATTATAATAATTGCTTATTCTAATAGAAGAACATGTGTTTCAAAACTAACTATATAAAATTTGAATAAAAATAGCTTTTTGTACTGCGGGAACGTTTACAAGAGTAAACGTTCCCGCAGTACAAAAAGAGAGTGCCCGTACAAAAAGTAAAGTCAGTTCCATACAAAAAGAAAGTGCCCGCAAACAGATAAAATTCACGTACAGCAAGTGCAAGGGCACTCACTTTGGCTTTGTTATACTGTATTAATTGCTGGCTTGACAGTGGACAGCCCCTGCTTCTGTGTTCTCGTATAGCAGTTGATCGGCTCACCCCGATATCACTCGCACAATACTCCTGTCGTGAGACCACTCATTCCAAAGAGTAGCTGTTATGACACTGGCAAGTAGCTACCGTCCATGAGACTAGAGTTGCTGTCCTGTGGCGTGACGGAAAAAGGTAGTGGGCAAGTGGCAGGTAAAACAAAAAAATTACTGGCACACTTTCACATCAATAACGTATATGTTTATTTTCTAATGACCAACCATTTTTTTTTCCAGGGCCAAAGACAGTTACCGACGCGATTATAAATGTACTTTACACATTATATTTCTTTTTGATTTTAAAATTGATTGATTATTGGAAAATAATGTACAGATAGCGGCACGAATCTTTAGCGCTTGGTGAAAGAGCGGGGATCGTTTTGCGCATAGTAAACATCGGCGAGCCAATCACTGTACAATAATTGCACTCCCCGCCCCCGCATATTTTTTCATACCACTAAAGAGAACCGATATTTCACTTCGGCGTGCTTCTGCGCAAGTAGAATTGTAGAAGTCAGCTCTCAAGATCCGTGCCGGTATCTGTAGTCAGACGGTGCTAGAAGCAACATTGTAACCAAGACTAGAGTAGGCATAAATCTCTACGCTGGCGTTTTTGCTAATTGCGCATAATCAACCTTATTATTTTCTTTATTTGCGTGGAGTTAACCTTTTGTAAATTCTATTTCGAACGACACACACAAGATTGAACCGTTAGTTTTTCTCGCAAACACGCCAAAGGAAACTCATTCACGGAATACCTGAACGATTATGTCTTGATTCAGTCTTTTTTAGCATTACTACTCGTTAAAATAGTTACCAATGGTTTTTATTTAACACTCAATATGTAGTACATATTTGATCGGTAATCGTGTTCTTACATAAATCTATGTTGGATAGTTAGATACTGTTGTATCTGTCTTTATGTTTGTGTCAGATGATGTTAGATTAGCGGGAAAGCTTTTCTTTCAAATGATAAACTGAATATAATTATATGAAAATATAAAAGTTTATGGGAGCTATTTTCGCCAAACTGAAGTGGCAGTGGGCAGGGTACATTGCTCGTAGAACGGATGGTCGATGGGGCCGAAAGATTCTAGAGTGGCGACCGCGCACCGGAAGACGCAGCGTTGGAAGGCCTCCCACAAGGTGGACCGACGACCTGGTGAGGGTCGTGGGAGTGCAGTGGATGCGAGAAGCACAGGATCGGTCGTTGTGGCGACGCTTGTGGGAGGCCTATGTCCAACAGTGGACGTCTTTCGGCTGAAATGTTGATGATGATGATGATGATGGGAGCTATTTTCTGTTCAGGCAGGCAAACTACCGATATGATCATATAAATTTTTCCTTCTCAAAAGGGTTTTATTGTTTGTAATTGAATTGTTAGGAAATAAAATAAGGAAGAAAATAATGTATTATTAGGTTTATTAGATGTTTTAGAGCTGGTTTAGATGAAAGACACAGTCTACTTAAAGCATTGCGATGGCGATTTTTGTAGATCGTAATTTTTTTTTTATTGGCTTGCGTTTGACTATTCTCTCATTGATAGTAAGCAATGATACTGATGATATTTGTGATTTGTATACTATTTTCAAATAATTATAATATTTAATTATACTACAGTGTGACAGTCAGATAAATCCTAAAGTCATTTTCATACTTTATTCAAATTTAAAATTGTTTATTATATGGTACACAGGCAAAATTGTGTGAAGTACATCTATAATCTGCCTTTTGGCATACAATAACATAAAAGATTTGCATCGTTATAATAGTAGCAATAATCTATTATTTAGTTATTGTTAACAGCACCTGTCGCAAAAATTCAAACAACTAAGTTTTTTTTTTGGAATATTTGTAGCACGTTGATGGTTATGCTAAAATAGTCTCTAAAAGCATTTTTTTTATGCAATATAACTTCTCAACCGCATGAAATATAGATAGAACCATTAATAGCTAATATATTTCCAGCGAGCTCAGTTGATTTCGAGCTTCGCGAGATTTTTTTTAGGTGGGAAAATCATCTAATGACAAATCCCGCTCTTTTACGGAGCGCGAGATAGTGTCAGACTTTTAATGACTAAAAACCCACTCCTGTTCCTTCGTTGCGCCGTCGACGACTTCGGCTCGGTTCGGACGGTTACCGGACGGTCGGACGGCGGGCTGCGCGTGCGCGTACTGTTCCACGCACGCCTCAGGGAGATGTCAGCAAATCGTAGAGGCCCAGCAGGGTCACAAAGACCATGGGTAGTGTGAAAACGAAACCCGGGGCCCTGGGACGAAGGCAACCAAGGAACAGGAGTGGGTTTTGAAGCTCGAATATTTCAAATTTTAGAAGGAACTACTTATACTACCGTTTTTCACTACAAAATAATTTCAAGCGTAAAATCTCCGCGCATCGCTTCCATGTTGACACCTACCTTACTCAGCATAAAATGCCTAGGCAATTTAGATTTCTATCCAGACGGTTCACATAACACGGTCACACGCAATCAGGGGGTAAGCAGAACACTATTATTAAGAGCGGCTTCATAATTGGTTTCTTAGAACTCGTATCTAAAGTGATTTAATTGAAGACTACTGAGGAAAGGTTTATTGATTTCACTGTTGTAAAGTGTGAACTTATAAGTAATTGTTGTTATTAGGTTAGTAATATTGTGGATAATTACGTAGAGAAGGCACTTTAGTGTTAATATTTTTCTAGGATGTTAACTTGCTATAGTTTTTTACGGTTGTAGGCAGGTACTGAGAATTCAAGGAGCATAGCATAGCATAGTCGGCCTTATAATGTTCCCACTGTTGGGACTCAGGCCTCCTGTCTAGGAGAGGGAATGGGCCGTAAACCACCACGCGGGCCCAGTGCGTGTTGGTGGATGTCACATGTCTTTGAATTTTTTGGTTCTAGAACATGCCGGTTTCCTCACGATGTTTTCCTTCACCGTTTTGAGAGCAGTGGCGATGAAATAAATTACACAAAGTAATGTGCCTGGCTAGGTTTGAACCCGGAACCTACAATTTGTAAGTCGGGGCCGTTACCAGTCGTCCACCACTGTTCAAGGAGGTTGGTTAACAATTTTTTAGAAACTGGCATAACCTAAAACCGAAAATTCTACCAATCCGTACTGAGCCCGCGTTGTGGATTATGTCTTATTTCCTCCACTAGAAAGGAAGCCTGAGTCCCAGCAGTAGGAACATTATAAAGCTGATAGTGGATATACTATTAAAATTTCTGAAGCATCTTGTATAAGAGCCTGTATCTTTGAAATCGATTGTTATTATTGTAGGTGGTATTATCAACTATATGTGTAAGTAACATAGTTTAACGAACTTTAAGTAAATATTACTACCTATATCTAATGGTAATAAGTTATAGGTAACACAATCCTAGTCATTATCTTATTCTCCTCTAAAAGGAAATCAGGTAAAAAAAAATGTGTTTTATTTTCATTCCACTGGCAAAATGTTGGCCCCTTCCTTATACTTATTAGCAATTGTTGGCCACACTTCTTCAATCAACATTGGTCATCATTCTGATACAGACAGGATGCAAATATCAGGGGAAACGATTATTTACAGGATTTTCATTATTTAAAATGTTTATGTTTTAAATGTAACATGAAATCTTGATACTTGAATATATACAAAAACACTTACTTAACTAATTAAAACTAAATATATACATCCTAACTAAAATATGGCGTCATAAAACTCCGTATCACTGTCGACTGGAAGTGTGTCCAAAAGGCTGGCGGCATTGCCACGTTGTATGGCAATACTTAATCTCTGACCGAGGTAAAAGCCAGCCCTTGGGTCACGCGAAGTGTCAACTAAGTTTTAAATTGTTGTTGGAAGTTAGAAGAAAAAAACATGTTGTGCCGACCCCAAATAATACGGGACAAGGGCAGGAAGATGATGATCTAGGACATTACTGATGATGCTTGCCTTGGAAAGCACGTGAAGTCGTTGGTCCCGGTTGTCAATCGTAGATCTTTGTTATTCGATACTAGTCAGACGCCAGAAAGTCTGACCATCAGTTTATCCAACGAGTATCGTGTTGGTTACCGGGTTGTGGAGGTCTCCATGGTACTGGTATTCAGACGCGTCCTGTTAGGCTGGAAGACTTTTTTTTAAATTGATATCAACCAGTGCTTGACTGCGATCCCACCTGATGGTAAGCAGTGATGCAATCGTTGATGGTTCGGCGCACTAGTTTATTAAGAGCCTATTCACTCTTGCCTTGAAGACACCTAAATTATAATTGGAAATGACCGCAGCAATGATTTATATTTGCGAGGAAAACCCGTAGAAATAACTAGATTTCATTTAATATAATGATTCAAAACGAAATAGGCCTGTCTATAATCACATCGATATAAAAGGTAGACAAAATGAAATATTCAAAAAACTTTGCTCCAAATATTTGAACCAACATTGGCTATTTGTTAATTAATACATAACTTGGTTCAACTTAAAATAAAAACTTGACTGTAAGCGGTAATTGTCAGTAAATTGTATTTTAACGAAGTTATATTTGCTAGGTATTTCAACTATGAAGCTGAACCATAATTATGACCATAAATATAATAGTTGGACACTTTAGTTCTAACTTATTACTCCATTCATTCGTTGATTATGATCTTTTGAACATTGAAATATGTATAATCATTATCATACTATATTTGATACGTGGTTTTGGTTTGAATGATCTAACATCTATTGAGGAGGTTGTGGCTAAAGGATCTATCTTAAGTCGTCCAAATAGGAAATAGGATAATAATTCTATGCTACGTCAATTTCACGCCACGGATTACCAAGAAAACACATCACGCTACAACTGAAAGGAGTTGAGCAGTAATTAAAGAACGTCGGCGAAGTGGACCTTACGTTGTTGACACCTATATGGTCTGGACTAAGCTTTTCACCTCATTGTTAATACCGCGAACATCCTAGAAAACCCGGCCCTGGTATGAAAAGCATAGAAACAACAGGAACCAATTCAGGTCCAAGAAACAATTTTGGAACAATTTGCCTGCCCAAAACGTTTTGTACGTATGTGCAACGCCAAAAAAAAATTTTTTACAAATTGGAAATCTTACATAATTATCTCGCCTATTCATGAAAGAAAGGAGGGGGAAAAGCGTCGTTGATTTACGATCCCATAGACTAACAAGATCTAGACCAATGAGATGCCGATCATATCTTAGTAGGCCGTTGACAGTCTAATTAGAACATCGATTACTTCGGGGAACACTTTCAACATCTCAGGTTTTCAATCAGTATCACTTAGCGAGCTCCACTAAAGACTAATTTATTATCTCGTCACTATTTATCGTATAGTGTTTATCTACTTGACCACTTTCTTGTTGTAAAACACAAAACCATCTTTTATATACTTTTTCTTCTTCTCAAATCGATGGTTTTGTCTTCCCTTAAAATTTTTGGGCTCAGTATGTAGCCACGTTTATAGCGTCGTCAGTGGAGTAATTTAGATCCTTCAATGTGCAGATTTGGGGCATTTTGGGCACTCCAATATTATATGGGCCATTTAGGTCCTCCAAAGAAAAGATGGATGGATTGTGTGAAGAGTGATATGAAAGAAAAGAAAGTTAGTGATAGTATGACGAGTGACAGGGCAGAATGGAAGAAGAAAATGTGTTGCGCCGACCCCAAATAACACGGGACAAGGGCAGGAAAATGATGATTTAGGTCCTCCAAAGTACAGATTTGGGGCATTTTGGGCACTCTAATATATGGGCCATCGTCTGGTATATTTTATATACTGCCCCATACTAACTTCTCCTGGATCGTGGGTTTTTTTTTTTTTTTCCGGTGGGAAAATCATCTTATGCCATCCCCCGCTCTTGGGCGGGGCGGGAGATAGTGTCAGACTTTTACTGACTAAAAACCCACTCCTGTTCCTTCGTTGCCTTTCGTACCAGGGCCGAGTCTTCCTTTCAGAATCAGACCCTTGGCCCCAGTAGGCTTCGACCCTGCTGGGCCCCTACAGTTGCTGACATCTCCTTGAGGCGCGCGTGGAACAGCACGCGCCGTTTACGACTTGGGCTTGGTCCGGACGGTTACCGGACGGTCGGACGGCAAGCCACCCATTGCTCGCCGTCCGCAAGCCCGCGCCTACGGTGGCCGGAAATCGGGATCGAAATCCCGGCGGCGGTTGGGGCGTGAGGACCGCTGCCTCACGCGATCGGCCGCCTCCTTTGCAAGCATTACTGCTTCGCAGAAGGAGGCGACCGCCTGCCACTCCTCCTCGCCCCGGACCATGGCCTGTACCAAGGCCCGGCGCGAGAGATCGCCGCCGCCAATTACCCCCACGAGGACACGGCGTTGCTCTGCCCAAGCGGGGCACACCTCCACCGTATGCTCCACCGTGTCCTCCGGGCGGTCCACACAGTGGCGACACCCGGGCGTCGCTTCCGCACGAATCCGGTGCAGGAACTTCCCGAACTTACCGTGTCCGGTGAGGACCTGCGTCATGCGGAAGGTAATGACGCCGTGTTGCCTTTCCAGCCACTCCTCAAAGAAGGGACTTACCGCCATAATCCTGGATCGTGGGTGCGTTCACAAACATGTAATCTAATATAAACAAGACACCCAGACCCGGAACAATTAGCTATAGGCCCGCTGCGCCAGTTGTGCCGTCAAAATTATAATAATTAAAACCTAAATTAAAACGCACTACATGTTCCTATCAGTCTTAAAATCATTTGTCTATTTTTTGAGGTGGTAAGTTACCAAATAACTTTTGCTCTGGGTGGAGCGAGAGGGAATATCAGACATTTACTGAAGGATCAGTTGCCCTTTGGGTTACAAGGCCACGGTAAGTCGGTAATCTCGCAGCTATTCAGCCACGAGCAATGGGTAGCTTGCCGTCCGGCCGTCCGGTAACCGTCCGGCTAATGTTCTAACGCGCTGTAAACAGATGTCAGTAAAACCGTAGAGGCCCAGCAGGGCCGAAGCCTACTGGGACCATGTGTTGACTTCCGAAAAGAAAACCTCTGGTCCTGGAACGCAAGGGCAAAGAAGGAACCTAGGTTTGAATTTAGGCAATAAAAATTTGACGCGCCCTTTCGCACCGCCTTAGAGCGGGAGAAGTCATTGGATGAATTCCCACCTTAAAGCCTCGGTAGGCATCGGTCCTAGTGAGCCCAGTCCGAAATTCGTCTAACCTAACAACCAATCTGACAGTTTGTACTAATCAAGCTTACGAAATCGATAGCCAAGCGACAAAGTCAATCAATTTCGATGCAACTTCTTCCACAGTCTAACATCAACACGCTTTTAAACTTGCTTATCTACATAGCATAAATAAATCAGTCACTTGAGATAAATTGTGAAATCATTGCACCTATTATCGCATTCGTGGAGACAGAAATGGAGCAATAGAAATGCGATAAATCGTTCGTGTACATCAGTGGTTCTCAACTGTTTTTTGCACCCCTTTTTTCTTTACGTGGGTAAATTAAATGACATCTTTCAATCTGGGTAGAATCGCCAAACTTAAGTGGCAGTGGGCAGGGCACATTGCTCGCAGAACAGATGGTCGATGGGGACGAAAGGTTCTGGAATAGCGACCACGTACTGGAAGACGCAGCGTTGGAAGACCTCCCTCAAGTAGACCGATGACCTGGTGAGGGTCGAGGGAATCCGATGGATGCAAGACGCACAGGACCGGTCATTGTAGCGACACTTGGGGTAGGCCTATGTCCAACAGTGGACGTCTTACGGCTGAAATGATGATGATGACGAAGTATCAGACTTTTCTGACTAAAACTCACCTGTGTTTCTTCATTTGCGTGGGTCACGTTAACTCTTTCGAACAATCCGGCCTCCTCTTTTTTCGGGTTGTTAATCCTCATGGATGTCTTCCACCCTGGAGTAGGTGGAAAGATCTGTCAGACTCTTACTGATTAAAACCACCCAGCTGTTGGTACGTGGAACACTACGCGCCACCATCTCAGGTCCAGATTAATCCTTCAGCTCTAGCAGAACCTTTTTTGACCTCAGATCATTATAGTTTCTTGGAGTCTATATGAAAATTAAGTTAATATGTTTTATAAAATATAATTTATTATTTCAAATCAAACGTAAAAAAACATTGCAACAGAAAACACAATATTTCTGATAAATATTTAAAATCAGTTCACAATAATGTTGTTTTTCATTATTGACCGTTGTTCGGCTTATGTGGGCCACCACCGGACCATAGTTTGGGAACCACTGGTATACATAGTACCACTGGTAGATGCCATTCGAAAATGATTGACTGTCAGCGTGATGATGTGATAGGTGTACTGTTATTAGTTAAGCTGTGGAGTGTGCGGAAGGAAAGCGGTCCAGTTAGTGTGTCAGTGTATTTAATTTTATGGGTAGATTGTGGCTTCTGATGGATGGAGCTTACCTATATTTTCATAAGTGGCAAACTTATGATGGTGTTTAAGTGGGTGGTCCATAGACTTCATAGTTTTACTATGTGTAACAAAACTGTTTTATATTTCAGTGGAATAGGATGATGTCGTCATCATCACAATCATTTTAGCCGAAAGACGTCCACTAATGGACTTAGGTCTCACCTAGTATCGCCATAATGGTGCCAGGTCATCAGACCGCTTTGTGGGGAGGTTTTCACTGCGTCTTCCGTTATGCAGTCGCTACTCAGAAAGTTTCGGCCCCATCGACCTTGAGGTCGTGGTGTGTCTGTGTGTGCTCTGTAGTCACTTAAGTTTGGCGATTCTTCGGGCTTTATCGGCAATGTTATAAAACTGATATAGAGCAGTGGTTTGTCCCAACGATACCGAAATCTCTATACTTACCAATGATTTTATTAATATTTTAATCAGTTATTTGCTATAATATATTTTGTTTCCAAAAATATTTCGTGCAACGCTTGTGTTGGATATTAGTGGAATATTTTCTGTTTTTTTTTTTTTTTATATAGAACTTTGTCCCACTCTATGAATTTTACTCGTGTATCTTGAGTGCGTTCACAAACAATGTAAATTCACATACACATTGGCTATACAAATACAAATACAAAATACAAATACAAATATGTTTATCGTTTCAAAAGGTATTACATAAAATTTTACAGATCTCTGGACTCCACATTAGGATTCCCTGCGTCGTGGAGACCAGTCTCTTCCATCTTATCGAATCAAATAAAAATACAACAGAGAAAACTACCATTAAAACAAAAAACATTTAAAAAAAAGTAAAAATAAAAAGAATTAGTTACACATGGCATGGTTTTATGTATGTGAGTGTAAGAGTGAGTGATACAAATATTGGTTCCATAGGGGTACTGGCTGTCTAAAGAAAGAAAAAGAAAGAAAGAAAAATATTTATTTGGCACACGTACACAGATATACACAATGCAGAAACGACATGTAAATACTTAAGATAAAAAATAAGAAAATAAAATAACTAAGACTGTGTGTCTCGCGCCTGCACCAAATCGTTTAAATTCTTTTATTTTGTAGTAGTGTAAATAAAATAAAAATTTAGTTATAAGAATAAATAGTACAACAGGTTTCCTTAGATTTAGAAACTTGGCGATAGTTTCCATTTACTGTCTGATGTTCTGATAAATCACTATAATTCATCGTCTAGGATGCAATGATCGGTCGACTGGCGATGATGACCAGTTGTCAACTACCTCCGATGACAACTGGTCATCATCGGAGACCCACTGTAATTAATACTAACAAGCTAGCAAATGATCCCGTTTAGTAAATATACAGTTTCTAAGAAGACTACTTGTAGGCTATTGAAGAACTTGTCTTTGATAAGAGGTGGCTGACGCAAGTCACATAATTTCGTTTTTTTTTGTTCTATTACAAACCTGTTTCCTCAAGATGTTTTCTTTTACGGTTTTTAGAGCACTAGTGTTGAAATAAATTACATAAAGTGAAGCGCCAGGGATTGAACCCACAGCTTGCCTCCCGACCGTCCGGTAACCGTCCAGACTGAGCCCAAGTCGTCAACGGTGCGTACTGTTTCACACGCGCCTCAAGGAGATGTCAGCAAACCGTAGGGGTTCGGCAGAGTCGAAGCTTACTGGGGCCAAGGGTCTGCTTCTGAATTTAAAGGAAGGTTCGGCCCTGGTATGAAAGGCAACGAACGAACAGGAGTCAATAAAAGTCTGACACACTCTTTCGCTTCGCCCAAGGGCGGGGGATGTCATTGGATGATGTTCCCAACTAACAAAAAAAAGTGATTGAACCCCCATCGTGCTAAAATAGGTTACTTAAAATCAATTATATTTAATGGATAATTTTAGCATTATAAATGTCAACTTAGATCGTATTTGGCCCACACAGGTCAAACATGAAACTCTTTTAATTATAATAAATCATTTTAACGTTCATGAATGTAATGATAAATCATAATAACAACTGTTAATGAAGTAATAAATTATATTTTCATGATTAGTGTGAGACATTTGGGCACGATTTCAGATAAGTACTAAGTACATACTTCTATTTATACAGGTATTTAGGTCTTATGGTTTCATCTGGGATGGTAGGTAACAATCAGCCGTTTTTAGGCGGAAAATTATTTATTCTGCTTGGGACCAGAGGGAGTGCAAGATTTTTACTAACGAAAGCCGTGTAACTCTTTTGAGCAATCCCAGCCTTGCGTTCAAAAATAACCAGAGTAGGGTAGGGTCGTTACTCTAACCGTTCAAAAATGCTTCGAGTTGCAACCCAGGGTCGTTCTTTTATAACTCGAATAGCTACCCTAGAATTAACCCAAATAACTCTAACTCCGAGCAGGGTAGGTTGGTGTAAGCGGTAGGAATGACAGTTGCTTGGCATTGACAGTTGAACTCTACGTTCGCGTTCAAAAATGCGAGCGTAGAGTATCTAACCTGATGACGTCATTAGAGTTAACGCTAACCTCTTTTTTGAACGCAGGGCGGAGTATAATAGAAAAACTCAAGCCTGAAATCCTGAAAAGGCAGAGAAATAGTGGTATAATACTT
The DNA here is from genome assembly GCA_961205895.1 of Mythimna pallens. Classification (NCBI taxonomy): domain Eukaryota; kingdom Metazoa; phylum Arthropoda; class Insecta; order Lepidoptera; family Noctuidae; genus Mythimna; species Mythimna pallens. The sequence continues at coordinate 22,903,558 of OY540832.1, forward strand.
TACAGGCCTGTTGGTCCAGTTGTCAGTGGCCCTGACTGCTATGCCGGAGGTCGTGGGTTCTATTTCTACCACGGACAAATGTTTGTTTGATGAGCACGATCATTTGTTCAATGTCTGGGTGTAATTTATCTACAATGTATGTATTTAGAATTATATAAGTATGTTTATCAGTTGTCTAGTACTCATAATACAAGCTCTGCTTAGCTTGGGACTAGGTGGCGTTGTGTGAGTTGGGAAATAAAAAAATATATATTTATTTCATTTTTTCTTTATAATTATATCTCTGTATCCTGGGATTCTAGACCACAAGTACACAAAAACAACGTTGTGCTACTTGTTGTTGTGCGTTGTGTCGTTGTGGTTGTGTGGAATACAAGTGGTATTAGTTTTTGGTATTAGAACAGATCTCTATTGATTCATACAATTTACAACCTTAACAACAAAACATAGCTCATCTCACTTCTTAAGTAAACCTACATTACCTAACAGCCTCACTATTTACCACCTAACGCGCCCTACATTCCGTATAGATTTATGTCTGCGCGCGCGACGCCTAGATCTCGCTAGCAGCTACTAGAGTCAATGCAGGAAAATGCTTAATTTTATGTACTAATACCGCGTTTAACCTACTTTAGAGATTGATTTAGATGTCCTTTCTGCGTTTATATTTAGTGTTTTATTTGTTGAGGGTGTAATGGTATTTTTATTGGATATTTTTTGGTAAATTATTTTAACTACTGCTTAAAGTCCTTTCAAACTTAGTTTAGTGTTCTTTGTAATTACCTACATATATAAAAGGAGAAACTGACTAACACACTCGTATTAACGCACAGCCGAAACTACTAGGACCAGAAACAAGAAATTTTGTTCAAACTTTTTTTTTTTTTAACGTGGGAAATCATCCAAATGACTTCTCGCGCTCTGGATGGAGCGGGAGGGCGTGTCAGACTTTTACTGACTAAAACAACACCTGTATCCTTCAATTACCCTTTGCGTTCTAGGACTACGGGTTTCCCTTTCAGAAATTCTCCGCGGTCCTAGCTAGCGAGCATCGGCCCTGCTAGGGGCCCCCCTACGGTTGGCTGACATCTCTTTGAGGAGCGCGAGGATCACTACGCGCTCTCGACGACTGGGCTCGGTCCGGTTAGTTACCTCCGCGTTCCTCCTCGCTCCGGACCATAGCCTGAACCAGGGCCCGACGCGAAAGGTCGCTGCCACCAATTGCCTCCACGAAGACACGGCGGTGCTCCGCCCAAGCGGGGCACACCTCCACCGTATGTTCCACCGTATCCTCTGGGTTTATGACGTAGTCGAGCACTAAGTGAGGATTTTTCAAAATTCAACTCCTAAAGGGTTGAAATGGAGTCAAAAATTTGTATGAAGAAACCTACTTTTACGTGGGCGAAGCCATACACGTTTTATATTTCACAGTCAAACAGTTGAATTGACTATGAAATACAAAAATCAATCAATGCCTTTTAAATATAAAAATATTAAATTGTTTAAAGTGATACACACCTTTTAAAACACTAATTAATTTTGGTCAGTCACAGATTATCTATTTTTTTTTTCAATTCCTAAATGGTTCTCTTTATCTCCCACACTTCTAATCATTAGCAATCTAAATTATCGCTTATCCTACAAATCAAGAAGGTATGCGTGACTAATATATTTTTTAACGCCAACATGTCCAAACGGTACACCTGACATTTAAGACAATTTAATTTATAAATCCGTTGACATTACCAAATAGATACTTTAATTGAATTAGACCTCTATAAATATTTATGTATTTTATCACGATTTCTATTGAAACGCTCTGAATGACTGATTTTATTTCTCAACACCTTATTCGGTATACTTGAATATTGATTATCATTGATAGATTTTCATAGTACTTACTTTAAAAGCCTGGTACTTAGATAAGTTAACATAGGACTATTAGCATTATCAAGCTTCCTTATAAGTATAGGAATTAAGGCTCTTACTAATTTTCTTGTCCGTTCAGTTGCATGTTTCATCTGTGAAACTGGGTAGAATATCTATTTACTAACATTTTGTTACATTTAATATGGATTTTATTGTACGCTTTAATTGCTATTGCGATCAGCTTTGCCCACGTGAAAATAGAAAGTATATAGCCGATGTCTACACAGTGATAAAGTAAAGAATTTCTAATATCAGTCAGTGCGAAAATACGGATCTTTCCTCTTTGTGATACCTATTAGTACAGATGAAAAATGGCAACATATTGGCGTCAGCGCATCAAAAAATAAGTCTAAAGATGTGGTCGTTCTTTTTCACCTCTTGTACAGTTTTAACTTTGCTGTTGAAGTTCTGAGCTCTTTGTCTTATGTTCAACCTCCTGAAAAATTTAATTAGGTTTGCATACATTTTTTATTAGTTTCCCCTCTAATAGGACAACGTTAGAACAGTAATCTGTTACGCGGATATGTCGCATAACTCACTCTATTGTATAGATTTGTTATAATGTTACATTTTTTAAGTTATGTGCCATGTTTGTATTAAATAAACTCTTTTTCTTTCTTTCTTCTTCTTTTTAATTATTATCATTATTTCAGCTAAAAGACGTGCACTACTAGACATAAGCTTTCCTGATAGGCCTGATGAGGCTTTCCAACGCTGCGTCTTGCGGTACGCGATGTCAGTAATGAAAGGCAACAAATATATAACCGTACCTAAGCAGTACGTATTATCTTAGATCTAGCTGACCCGGCGTTACTTCTGATATTTCGCTTTAAATTCATATATTTTTTGATATAAACAACCGATTTCTATGAAACAAAGTCTAAGTAATATGTCAAGTTACACAAAATTCAGTATAAAAGTTAACTACATCGATTTCGTATATTTTACGTGATGCGCGCACAACTAAGACTTTTCTACAGATTTATTATTAATATATATAGATAGCAAAGGCATAATTTTAATAAAAACTGACTAATCATGGACTACTAACTGAGAAAGCATTTCCTAAAGATCTGGTATAATAAGTAGGTATAGATAAATTGATACCAAGGTACACTTTCTTTTTTTTGGAGAGGGTTTGAGAAATCTTCTAATAAATTCTGCCCCACTAGCCAAGTTACAACCGTTTCGTTTTGATTCTCTTTTCGTTGATCGCCTCGAGTCGGCCACGCCTTCTATTCCTTTGTTCTGACCACGTGACTGGGCGTTGCGATGAAGTCAGAATAAAGGAATCGTAGGCGTATCCTACCCGAGGCGATCGACGAAAAGAGAATCGAAACGAAACGGTTGTAACTTGGCTAGGGGGGTTGGTGCTCTGAGTTGAGCTAGAGAATTATACTTTTACAGACTAAAACCGAGTCGTGTTCCTTCAATTGTCCTTTGTGTTGCTCTTTCGAATAAACCCGCTACGCTACCCACTCCGATCTATCCTAAAAACTAAATCTCCTTAAGAGTAGATAAGCATGTTCCAGTACAACATTACTGCACAACCAAAGCGTTAATTCAATTTATTAGCATCGAAACTAGATCGACCGTTTAGCGTCCAATCTAAGTTATGTTCACGAATGTATGAGAACTTGTAAGATTGCCGGTGAACGAGTGAACGATTTGGCAGCTAGCAATTAATCGGCCGTTAAGGGAATTCAAGGACGAACTAGTGAATGGTTCGAATGATTGAAATATAATGAGTGTTGGATTAAATGAATGGGCTTGTAACTGTCACTAATTGGTTCGGTTGTAATTTTTAGACGATGGCCTGGACTAGTGTCGCCTTACCGATTTGCCTTGCATTTTAGAATGTTTGAAAAGGAATTTTGTTTCTAAAAACAAGATTCGATTAGCAACTTTTAAGGCATGTTCTGAAGAGCTGTGGTGGCCGAGTGGTAACGGCCCCGACTTACGAATTGTAGGTCGCGGGTTTAAACCCAGCCAGGCGCATTACTTTGTGTAATTTATTTCATCACCACTGCTCTCAAAACGGTGAAGGAAAACATCGTGAGGAAACCGGCATGACCTAGAACCAAAACTTCGAACACATGTGATATTCACCAATCCGCACTGTGCCCGCGTGGTGGATTACGGCCCATTCCCTCTCCTAGAGAGAGGAGGCCTGAGTCTTAGCAGTGGGAACAATTAAAGGCTGAATATGAAGGCATGTTCACAGTCTTTATCTATTTTAGTTATCTTTTATAAAGTTTATTCTATTCTATTCTTATCTTAGACGATTTAACGGAAAGAGAAAAAATTATGGCTGGTGGAACAGAAAATATAAATAGAAATATGACTGTGTGGACTGAATTTTCACAAACAAAAAAAAAAAACTTTGTGAAGTAAAAATCTTCTTTAGTTTAAAGTCGCGTGCCGCTGAAAATGATGATGAACAAATAAAAGACAATAATAAATATTGCCGTCAATAACCTTTCTTAACTAACAACCATAAAAAACCTAAACCTTAATTTTACAACCTCCAACTATTGATTACGTACCTACGTTTCAAATCAACGTAAAATCCCAGTTTTTTTCTACACACAATTATAAATTATTAAACAATTACAAAACACAAAAATATAATAGCTATCTACAATTAAACTAACTAAGATCAGTGGCTCAATAAACTACGGACAGGTGTTGTGGATGTGTCGATAGCGAGTTATCGAGTAATTGATGAATCGATATCGATACGTTACGATTCGGGTTTTATTAGCCGTGTTCGAGATTACGGAACATTAGACTGAATCGGATTCAGGTATTTACTTAGATAGGTGTAATAAGAAACTGATAATGTTTACTTGTGAGGCTGAAGTAAGGTGGAGTTGTTGAAGTTAAAAATAAATGGTTTTCTATTTTATAGGACTGGTTATCGAGAATTACAGAGAAATCTCTCTAGATTTGGAAGCACAAGATAGCTCCTTCAAAATTATTTGGCATGGTTATTCGTAATTTATTATTAGATACCAAATATTTATAAATTATAAAAGGTTCTTCAGGAAGTGAAAGAAGCCACCTGATTTCAAAAGAAACTTTCCCATATTTTATAAAGGAGAAAATTAATAAATGGGTTACAAAAACAAATGGAGGTTGACAGTATTGATTGATGGCTCGTAGTTACTGTATCTTCTATATTTCCTATATAAGTCTTTTCATTATAAACTGACTTACTCATTAGCATAATCAGTATTTTAATGTTCCCACTGCTGGGACTCAGGCCTCCTCTCCAGGAGAGGACATGGGCCATAATCCACCACGCGGGCCTAGTGTGGGTTTTTTGGTTCTAGGACATGCCGGTTTCCTTACGATGTTTTCCTTTACCGTTTATTCATAAGTAATGCCTGGTTGGGTTTGAACCCGCGACCGACTCGTAAGTTATCACTCGGCCACCACTGCTCTTGGCTTATTTATTAGACGAAATTAATTTAAACAGGTACCTAGGAAAACATTGGTAATATGTGTGTCGTGCACTATCATAATTGTAAAAGGGAATTATACCCTCTTTTCTTTCGTATAGACTTGCCAGAACCCACGTAACTCAGTTTCAAAGACAAGTACCTACCTACAGATCAACATACACGCGTCAATTTAAACTTTCACACGAGCGAAACCAAAGGTAACAGTTATGCGGAGCTTTATGAAAACTATTTACCATACAAAGTCACCAGTCGTGACGTCAGATACAAACGTGCGCAGGAGTTGAAAAAAAAAACAAGAAAGTTCTAAGATTCTGCCAAATGTATGCAAGATTATATCAGACTGGGGAACTAGAAAATGGGTATTTTTGAAGTCGTGATTGCGTATTTTGCACGTTATTGTGGTGACAAAATGTAAAAGGAAGGTAGTTTGACGTGGTTTTTGGTTCAGAGAAGGCGCTGTGGCAATCTGTGAGTGTTGTAAGAGGCAAATAATTGGACGAAATCACGTGTGAATTCAGATTTTGCAAATGGAATGCCAATATAGCTGCAATTTCCTTATTTGGCTGTTAAACATGGTTTTCACTTCAACATTTTCTCTAAGAAATTATAGAACTTAAGTGGCAGTAGGCAGGATATTGTTCGCCGAACAGATAATTGATGGCACCGAAAGGTTCTGGAGTGGCGACTACGGATCGGAAGATGTAGCGTTAGAAGGCTTTCTACAAAGTGGACCGATGTACTGGTGAGGGTCGCGGGAATCCAATGGTTTCGTGACGCTCAAGACCGGTCATTGTGGCGACACTTGGAGGAAGGCCTATATCCAGCACCAGACTTCTTTCAGCTGTAATGATGATTAACTTTTCGAATACCGTAATTAAAGACACAATAGAAAGACAATGAGAGAGCGAACACCGGCGTTCACTTAATGAATGATTTCCTATCTAGTATAATCTAGTTGAAAGTTCACAATAACACATACCACTTTACAACATGGAACCCTTTCTTTCCTTTTCTAACCTAAATCTAACCTCAAAAAACCATTACGCAATTCTCTTACTCAACCACGATCCCAATTTAAAGTTAATATAAAAAATACAACATAGGTATTACTTTAGTTGAAATTCCAAGAAAGATCACGTTGGAGAGAGGAACCGCAATTTACCTGCCCTCCCCCACCCCTAGAAGTTAATACTTTATGACTGCGCAAGCGCAACGAACCGCTGATGTTTAATTAAAAACGGGATTCAAAAAGATGCAAGCTTTATTTGAAAAAAGTTAATTTTATACAACTGTGGTCGTTTTTTTTCCTTCTGTCTGAACAGTGCGGTTCTCTGACTAAAATTATTTTAATTATCATCTGGTCTATGTTTGCGTTTATGTCGCTTTTATTACGGGCTTGTAACAATTATTTAAAGATAATTGCGTTTTTAGTCGCTCTGTTTTAATACATTGAGTAATCAACTAGCAATATTATAGTTATTAATTTTTCAATAAAACATTCCAACACGACTTCACAAACAAATAAATAAAGCCTTTTTTATACAACGCGTAAATTGTCAACTCTCATCAAAATCTATTTTGGAGGACTAAAAAATAATTGAATACCGAAAAGCCTTGTTATCCTTTTTAAAAAATGCCTCAAGGTGATGGGCTAACAGCCATCTTTTCCTTTCGGAACTTGACGGGACGTATTAAAACGTAAAAGCCAACAAGACAGCCCGGTTACCTCTTGACATGCAATTTTCGGATATCCATTTATCAAGTAACACAGCGCAGCACTAATAAATATCGATCATTTTTTGTCGATAGTCTTACAACACCATCACATATTGATTTAACTTTTAATAATTTTGTACGGTAGTTGTCTTGGTTTCAATTAAAAAGAAACATTTAAATAACTCTTCGTGTATCTATAACAGTTATTTGCGAATGATAAATCGTATAAAAATTCTTAACACATGAAAAACTTTACATTTGATAGAGTAGCTCCATAATATTTTACGAGTTAAAAAAATATTCGTTATCGATACTTACATGAAACGTTAATCATTAAATATGCGAATGCTTAATTTAGTGTCATAAAGAGTGATGGGACACCCTCACATTTATATTATCCGTTATCGATAAAATGAGGATTGGTATCGGTACCAACCTTGTTCCAGTCTGAGGTGAGATCGAAACAATTATCTTTGTGTTGCCAGATTTGAACCCGACCTTTTTTGAGGCAGCTAATTTAATTAATTTGCGAACGATACCGGCGCTGTCCATAAAAATAAAGTTCGAATTATGTATTGTTCTCAAAATTCCAATCTGTCTTGTTCATTATATCCTTGTGTGCATTCAATTTCAATGCAATGTCAAGATGGCAGATGCTACCATGTTAAAATAACATGTTATTTTGCTTATTTACTTATACATATGTTCAATATCTCGCCGCTGATCTCTAACGGGCAGATAAAATGGATATGCTTGCTTATTTATTACTAAAAACATGTTTGGCAAACATGTTGTGGCTAGTTTACAGTGTCTGGCAATCGGTTGTCAGCCTTTTGGCTATCTATGAGTAACCTTTGCCGATGTTTCTTGAACTGTACGAGTACAAACAAAATTTTACTGTGCATTGGAATCTTACCCCAATTAAATGTGTCAAGCAAAAATGAACCTAAATGTATGTTTTATATTATGTTGAAGTTATATTCGAATTTAAATGGAACAATCATCCGCGCCAACTTTACAATCCAAACCGGGATTAATAACGAAAATGTCAAAATAATTATACACTAACCGAAATCTGAGCCCAACTTCAAACATTAAAAACGAAGAATCCCTAAAAAGTGTAAAAAAAAAAACTAACAAAAATAATGACTCGGCGAGGTTACGCTTTGTAATACATTAATAATAGTTTTATACTTACACAAAATGACCCATAATCATATGGGATAGAAAATTGTTTTCAAAATGATGTCGGAGATGAAAAAAATTGATGGAGTTTCGCATTACCGCGCGTTGATGAGACCAAAAAATAGCGAATGTGAATTTGGTCGCAGTTTGTTGATACATTCGGTTTCTTTGATTAGTGTTGTGCTGTCGGTCGATGAACCTTTATTATTAAGTGTCCATGTGAATGGTGGGTAGTGTGACGTCACGAGATATAGAGACGTTGACTCGCGGTAATTATACAGTGCTTATGTACCGTGTAGCGGCGGTATCTTTGATTATAATAGCTGGAAATGTGGAAAGACGTGCCTTTTAGATACATGCATGTGTGTGTGTGTGTGTGTGTATTTTTTGCTACAGAACATTAGTTTAAAGTAATTTGTTTCTTTATTAATGAGTGGATATTAATTTCAGTTGTGTAATCTACCAAACAGATCAGTATGTTTTGTTTCTTAGAAGCTCTAAATAAGTATTACGTGTTACTTAGAACTCCTACTTTGTTTCTAAGCCAAATTGAAACTGAAGGTAAAACTATGTAGGCTGCGAGATTTTTTGAAAGAGTCACTGTTCCCCTGAAATGTAACGGGCAACAATGTAAGTCAGTAAAAGTCTGAAACTCTCTAGTTCTCCCGCTCTGGGTGGAGTCAGAGCGGGAGAACTTATTTGATGGTTTCCCTTCCTCAAAACTAGAACAGTATAACATTAAACAAAAAACACATAAAAAAAGCAAATTTGAAAGTAAATTTTCCTTTAAGCGTAAAATTTATTAGTTTATGATTTTAGCATAATGTATTTTGTTATTATAAATAACTTTTTTTTTCTATTCGAAGTATCTGTTGTTTGTTTATGGTGCAAACCTACAGTGTTGTCTTTTTTAACCCAAAGGTTGACTGGTAGAGAATGCCTTGTTGCATTAAGTCCGTCTATGTACCACTACTGTACATGAAGTTTAAATAAATAAATAAATTATTTTGGACCACAAGTAGATATAATACCATATCTTTGTAGTAGACTCTTTGCCTATGTGTTCTTGTCTTCCTTACCTGGGGCCATGACATGTCAAAATGTCAAGCGAGCGAGCGAAAAAGAGGGAATACGAGCTCATGGTAGGGCCTTTGGTCCAAAGGTACTTAAAGGTTTCTATACGTCACAATATGGTAAATAATGCTTGTCCTTAAACGACCTATCCCTAAAAGCATTACCATAGACTATCAGTCCCATAAAAAATCTATAGAACTTCATAAAACATAATCATGATGACGAATTTAATTGTTCAGGGTTTGGTGAAAGTCGGTAACAATGGTGCATTCCATCGGAGACGGGAACTTTTCAATTATCTTCCATCATTGTGTTAAAGTGGACCGTAGTAGCTATTATTTTGTTTATGGGGTATGATTGTTTTTTTTTTCTTGTGGATGGTAGAGAGGTAGACTTCGTAGGTGAGTTACGTAATGTTAAAGTTTTTTTGGAAGGTTGGCAGTACGCAGCTGTCAATGTTATAGGTTGTTTTACTAGAGGACATCCAAGTAAAGATCTTCTTTTTGAGGTTTTAGACTTTTGCACGAAATTAATGAATGAAAACGGAATTAGAAAAGGTTAATACTCTTATAACGAAGGGACTACTGGTCATAAGCCATAAGACGGAGAGTCTATAACAAAATCAATCGAAAATCAGATCAATGATGAAATATTGTAAATTACTTTTAGTTTTGTCCCGGTTTGTATATTCAAGTTTAATTAAATCATAAAGGACTCGGTTTGATTTTAATTAATTTATCTTACAAAGAAAATTTGAAAGTAAATGGAAAACAAATTGTATACAGATTAACAGCTGGTTATCATGGCGCGAAAGTCATAAACATTGAATTGTAGAAAAGGTCACTGGTTGTACTAGCGTAGATTGTAGATGCACTAGCAATAACTTATGTAATTTTATCAGTGGTGTTTTCTATGGGAAACTTGTTGTCCAAGAATTAGCTGCTAGAAGCACAATTTGGTAATTTATTTTAAAACCTTGTTAGATACAATGTTACCAAAAAAATAATATGGTAAATCATAGAGAATCTATGCAAATGTTGCAAAAATCTCACACGCTGTAACTCTAACCTACTGTATTTAAAAATAGAAATACTGAGTCTATTTTTGAACAAAAAGTTAAGCGCCATAGACAAGAGTATTACAAACTTTATTGTGCATAAAATTTTAAAATATTCAAATCGTATTCAATTCTAAATTTAAAATTATCATGCTCCACATTCAAAGACTCGTTTATATGCTGATCTGTGGTTAGAAAAAAGTGGATCGTCTAATTTACTATCCCGCACAGATAGAAAAATGTAAAATTACTGTAAACTGGTAATACCGACTTGCTGAAGTGTTCATAATGAATGGTTTTACAAAGAATCTTAAACTGGATACAAGAATTGAAACACAAAAGACAAGTACATATCGAGCAATGAAAGATCTATGGAAGACAATGATGTTGCAATAAATCAGATCTGTTATTGTTCAGAAATAGACACACACACACACAAAATGCACAGGCTAATAATACTCAATGTCCTAAAAGGGTTTGAAGTATACAATAGAGGAAGCTCAGAAAATGTTCTGGCGAAGCAGTCTTTCTGCGTAAAACTTTCATGTTTCAGAGTTTCCTACAATGTATTTGACATTTAAGGAAAGCGGCCAGCAATAGGTAAGGAAGATGATAGAATACAATAGATACGTAAAGGTTAGTGTATCGATATCGATCTTTTAGTGAAATGATGAGGGCACGCCGTATAGAGGTCATTACTACGTACCTTATCGTACTGAAGCTAGGGATGGGACATCTTATCTATATCTATTAAAGAGTTTCATAAAAATAAAATTAATTACAGTAGTTTTGGTGATGGTGGTAACTGAGACACAACTAATAGATATGTGTAGAAGAAAAAGGCAGAAGATAATCGTTTAAAACTAAATATCAATCAAGCCTGAAATTATTAAAAGGTAATTTGTTTTGACGATCATGGATCATATCATCTTTGCAGACTTTTGAACCAGCAGTATTTATTTAATAAAAGTCCAAGCAATGCTATCTCAATCATAAACATAACAGGAATTTTACAACAGACATACATCATGTACGTACAAAGCAGAAAAATGTTACGAGACAGCCTACACGTTCACAATAAAATCTAACAAGCGTACCTCGAAAATTGCACATAAGTATCATCGCTTACAGATATATTACAACAAAACAATATCCCGAACTATCCTGTCGACATTTATCGATATTTCACATCACTGACTCGGCCACCCCGCCGTGTCAATATAAGCCAGCCAATTGTGTATGAGTCGGCTACAATTCACGGCTATTCAATAACCTCTTCGCTCACCACAGATTGGTATCGATATATACCAAGTAAAACACTAGCACACGGGAAATAAACCTTTATTTTTATTCTGCTAAGGTCGTTCTAGAATGCAAACGCGAAATTGTTGAAAGAAATAGTTTGTATGAACGTAGTGAAATTCTCTATGTGCAAAGGCAAAAAATTGGTGAGAAAACCTAATGACTTGGAAGAAGCTGTTTAGGAGCAAAAAATAGAGTATCGATTTATCAATTCGTCTGGTATCGGTATCTATATAGACCGTCACTATTTTGATAGAAATGTAACGCCTCTTGCTATTGAAAATTTTGATATTAATTTTATTTTAACTTTTTATCTTTGTGAAGTGAAATAATAAGAACATGACTGGTAAATTATAATAAACTGCAAGTTTTTGTGATGACTCCTACTTCAAAGGATACTTACCTACTTATCCATTCTCATATCAGTTACAGATACCGGCAGGGATCTTGAGCGCTGACTTCTACAGTTCTACTTACGTAGAAGCACGCAGAAGTGAAATATCGGGTCTCTTTAGTGGTATGAAAAGAGATGTGGGGGCGGGGAGAACAATCCTTGTACAGTGATTGGCTCGCCGATGTGTACGATGCGTAAAGCGAACCCCGCTCTTTCGCCGAGCGCTCAAGATTCATGCCGCTATCTGTATATCGCTTCTAGTTTCTAAGAAAAATGTATTATCAACACAATAATAACGACGGACGAAAGGTTCTGGAGTGACGATCACGTACCGGAAGACGTAGCGTTGGAAGGTTCCACAAGGTGGATCGATGACCTGGTGAGGGTCACGGGAATCCTATGGATGCGAGACGCAAAGAACCGGTCGTTATGGCCATACTTGGCTTATGTCCAACAGTGGACGTCTTATGTGTCGTATTGTAGCGACATCTATGGCGCCACATAAGAAATAATCCTGCATCGCGCAATCAAAGTTCTCCGCGCGATTGGAACATATAGAACAGCCCGAAATTATCTATCGGGCAGTAGTAGCCCACCAGATATAACAACCGTCTGGTCGGAGGATCCTCCCTTTTCAAAGGAGGTTTGCGGGACTTTACTCTCTGTTCCGCCTACCTCCAAATTGGTGACCCTCGACAAAGAACGTCAGCGCAGCCTTCGTGCAGCAACTGCTTCGTGACGTCATCATCACTTCCTCAAGCTTTCGAGCAGCGAGCCATACAGCCAGCACCCACGGCTTTAAAAAGGGTATCCTGACCACCAGCATGCCTACCTGGTCATCACCCTCAGCCTCATCAGCGACCTTGGCTAATCACACCGCACCTTCGGCCAGTCACATGAAGAGCTATGAAGAACCTCTCCTGGTCGACGCAAGCAGTCAAGCCACCACATCGCACAGCACCGCTCCGACTCACTGGAGCCAGCAGCACTACTCCGACTCACTGGAGCCTGCAGCATCATCCCGACTCACTGGAACATCATCACCCCGACTTACTGGGGCATCATCCCGACTCACTGGGGCATCATCCCGACTCACTGGGGCATCATCCCGACTCACTGGGATAGCAACACCCCGGACTCACTGGGGCATCACCGCAGACAGTTCCGACTCACCGAGAACTATGCGGCATTCGGTTCCGACCCACTGGAACTAACCTACCACTGGCCTGGCACACGTCAAGAAGCATTAAGAACCATCGATCTCCGATCTCCGATCTCCGGAGGGGAGTGATGTAGCGACATCTATGGCGCCACATAAGAACTAATCCTGCATCGCGCAATCAAAGTTCTCCGCGCGATTGGAACATATAGAACAGCCCGAAATTATCTATCGGGCAGTAGTAGCCCACCAGACATAACACCCGTCTGGTCGGAGGATCCTCCCTTTTCAACGGAGGTTTGCGGGACTTTACTCTCTGTTCCGTCTACCTCCAAAGTATAATAATGATGATAATGACAATGATATAAATATAATAATATATATTCTTCTTTTCGTTTCTTAGATCTATCACTACGCCAATCTCATTGCTTCTAGTTACTAAAAAAAACTCTTTAGACAGATGTTTTAGGACAAAAATGTCTGCCATTTTTGTCCTAAAACATCTGTTTTCAGTTAACAGTAAGTCACTACCTACACACGACACAAACCATATCCCTTCACTTCAAATCTGATAACTTTAACCGTAAAGTAACTGTGAAAACAATATAAAAATAAAAATAAAAAATTGTTCAAACAACTATTGTGCCTTTTTGGTCATACTCGTGTGCCGTTGTTATTCTTAAAGTATTTTATAGAACGACCTTAGCAAAATACAATCTACAAAGCCTTGAGCACAGGCGTAGGGTAGCCAGCCTTTCGGTGTTTTACAGGATGTATTTTGGGAGTGTGCGCGGGAATTAGATGACCTGGTTCCACCATCTCATTTCTACTATCGGACAACCCGACGAACGGCGAGTATCCACCCTTAAGTTGTTGAAACCTCTACGGTCCGAACCAAGCGTTTCGCCTCGTCGTTTATACCGCGTACATCGAAGGACTGGAACAACTTGCCTTTGCCACTCAAGAACCTTACGGACTCTTTAGCCATCTATTCTATTAGCAATATATTTAGTCTACTACTGCCCCTCTAGCCAAGTTACAATCGTTTCGTTTGTGCCGATCGCCTCAGGTAGGCCACGCCTCAGATTCCTTTGTTCTGATCACGTGACTGAGCGTTGAGATGACGTCAGAACAAAGGAATCAGAGGCGTGGCTTACTCGCGGCGTTTGGCGCGAACGATACGATTGTAACTTGGCTAAGGGGGCTGTTTAGGTATGGCAATTCTTCGGGCTATGTAGAAACCTTGAGTCCCTTGCGGATTTTTTTTTAAATTTCACTCTTAATAAAAGGGAAACCTCTGTATTACGTAGTACTTAAAACAGTCAACGCCTTTATTTTATGTCTGATGTTTATAACTTTAATAAAACATTTTTAGATGACTTTAAGTTAGATTTATTCCATCTTGTCTCATTTCTTTTTATTCCTAAAGGGTTTAAGTGAAAGCAAGCAGAAAGTTTTACCAATGTTAAGTATCCTATTGGTAAACTGCAAGACCATGAAGTAATGACAAGGTTTTTGATGGATATCACTAGCTGACATCCGTAATTAATTTATTATTTTGATCACCATTCTCGTCTCATTTTATGGCACAATGCCAATTTCAGTTTATTTGGTTTCTTTAGGTCAATAAATAGCAGTATGTTTTGCTTAATTTTAAAACTAAATTCTCAGCAGCTGGATGATATAATAACATTATCATTTCCCCATCTCTTGACCAATGAAGCGATTATTAAATATGAAATACCATCACACAAATTCACATCGAAAACAAAAGAATCAATTTTACTTTTTCGAACGTTCGGAACACGTTTTCTTTCAAAACAGCATTCCATTAGTCTATACCTCGTGTTAGTGATGTGCGCATTATCGATAACACTCGCTTTCGGCCGCTAGAGCAGTGCCCCGACCTCGGCTAACGGTACCAGCCGTCAATCTTACATCAACAATTTTACGACTGCTGTTGCACTTCCCTATTATAAAAACATAACCTGTAATTCTTATGTCGTAAAGTTCAAATTAAGAACAATATATTTTTTAGATGTTCTGCTATTGGTCCGAATGTTTCTAGGTGTCCGATTGACGTATCGGTTGTACCTATAGTTTGATTTCTTCCTCGTTTTTTTACGACACAGATAACGAAGGGTTTGTAATAAAATCTCACAAGGATATTGGTATGGTTAATATCATTACCCTTTAGATATACCGGCTCGTTTGAAAACGGTGGTATTTAATTTTAAACTTCCTCTTGAGCGCGCTAATTAAGTTTGATAGGTTATATTGTAATTTACTTCGTACGACCGATGACCAACATTACCGGTAATTGGTCGACTTTGATTGGTGATGAAAATTGACTTTTCTTAATGAAAAATTTAACTAGTTTGACTTGTTACAAGGATCAGGCTTACTATGTAGAACGGAATGACTTTGCCACCTTCAAATAGATTAACATCAAGTTCTTATTTCCTGTGTTTATCAAGGAGGTGTTTAAATGATCTTGTAGATGGCCAGTATCTTATAGCACACCGACTACTTCAGAATCCCGATGGGTTCGAAAACCAAAACTTGTTCGAAATATGTAAAGAACCTCTGACAAAAGACCTCTCAAATAGTTCCATAGCTCAAAGGACCTTTGTTTGTGGTTACTTTTAGGAAACTCAAAATAAAAATGAATTTAGCTTCCATTGAAAATAAGAAAACATGTCTTTTTGGCACACAATGAACAAACCAGCATTTAAAAAAATAAGCAGAAACGACAATTTCCCTTTACTCAGACTAGGAAAGAAGCATACCTAATCAAAATCAATGATAAGTATTAAAAACACTCATAACCGCTACTCAAGAAAATTGTGCTCATGAAATATCTTCTAGTCTACATTTTCTTCCTATTTCATACTTTCTAGAAAATACCTAATTGGTAAGTAGATGGGAGCCGGGTTTGCGATAATAAAGCACAAATGACTACGCGTGCGATTACAAGCGACAGCCTGGCGACAACTGTGCCTGTCGCACGGACATTTTGTTAAGGATTGGTTGACGTGCGCGATTTTACGATTGTGTTAGTATAAGGTTGCGAGGGTTTTGCTGTTTTCTTTGACGGTAGTTGATGATGAAGGTGAATGGAAATATTTATGAGATGATTATAGAGATGATGGTTAATAGAAATGACATACTTATTTAAAATTTTGATACACACTAACACACACACACACTTTTAGAGCTATATAATACGCCAATGCCATGCTATTACGAATTACAATGAACTATATATGTGGTGATGAATAAGACACATTTTCTATTTATATAAAAATCATTTGCAGTTCGTTAGTCTCGTCAAAACACAAAAATGACTGCATTGAACTATTTTTTTTGTTTTGTGCACTGAAACAATTCAGAAAAAATTAAAATAATATTCTAATAACGGTGAAAAAATTCGAAATTGTTCTTTGGTATGACAATCGTCTCTTAAAAGTGGGAAGTACTAATTTCAAGGGGGCAGAATCGCAGTCGGTAACTAGTTCTAAATAAATTAGAGTAAAAAAAGGCTAATGATAATAATAACACGTAAATACCAGCAAGATACAGACGGTTCAAAGTCTCCCGATTCTTATTATCATTTTATTATCACATTTGTCTCAGCTCACAATCCTCGATTGAACACGTTTGCCTATTCCAGGAATTAATCTATTCACTCTTAAAGAAAAGACACCCAGGTTGTAGCTATCAGGAAACGCTAACCCCGGAAAACGTGTGAACAATTCCATTCGTTGGAAATTTGATGTCTTTTTCGAACGAACCATAAACATCCATAACTTCAATCATTTCTTAAAACATTGTTTCAATAGCGAACATTAAAAGTCGCACCAGAACAACCAGCCTTAGGGTGTGTTTTCACTGTTGATCAGAGTGGAGAGGAGCGGATCGTGAATTGATCAATTTATGGTCAATCATAGTGAAAGAAAGAAAGAAAGAAAAAATAAACAAAGAAAAAAAGAAAGTGTTTTAGTGCTCAAAATCTCCACTCTGCTTCATTGGAAACTGTAAGTAGGCCGCCCCACTAACACACCACTACACTCCACTTACACTTACACTTGCCACTTTTCACTATTTTACTCCGCTCTACTCAGCCCAGCTCTATTTCATTGGAAACGTACCCTTATTGTTTGGCCTGCGGGTTCCGTGTGGGCCGCCCGCTGTACCGTTAAAGATATTCTCTTAATCTTTAATCGTACAACTGTAGCCGGCCTTAGACAATGTCGGATGAGTAATGTTCCTAGTATTTGCTAATGTCACATCTTGTTACGAAGCGGCTCTGTGTGAGTGGGGGCCTAATTGTTTTGATTTAGATGTTGCGTTTGTGTGCGAGTTTTTAGTGCTATTTTTGGTGGGGAGATGTGCAGGCTATCAAACAAGCTTTCCAGTCATAATTTTTTTTTTAGAAAAAGAATAACTTTTATTTGGCACAAACATAATAGCATGAAATCACAAATATAAGATAAGAAACAAAAAATAAAAAGTAAAATTAATATAAAAGAAAATAATTCAGTTAAAAAATAATAAAAGTATAGGTATTTCAGTCAAAAAATATTTATTACTCTCTTTACGTTGTCTGATTCCATTCTTAGGACCAGCATCCCTAGACAAAAATTGTATTAACCAGATCAAGAAAGGTTCTGGAGTGGCGACCGCGTACCGGAAGATGCAGTGTTGGAAGGCCGCCTACAAGGTGGACCGATGGCCTTGTAAAGGTTGCGGGAATCCGATGGATGCGAGACGCACAGGACCGTTCATTGTGGCGACATTTGGGGGAGGCCTATGTCCAGCAGTGGACGTCTATCGGCTGAAATGATGATGATGATGAACCAGATCAAAAATAGTTACAACTGCCTGTACACTTAAAATAGAGTTTGGTATTGTTTGGAATAATACTTGAAGAGGTGTGCAAACCTGAATGATGCCAGACTTTTACTGTCTAAAGTCCACCCGTGTACTTTCAGCTGCCCTTTGCATTTGAAGATCACAGTAACACTGCAACTTCAAGAAATGCCATAGACCTTGGGTTTAGCTAAGTACTAGGTTTGACCTTATCCTTTTGATATACCTATTTTGCTGCGTGCGCGCTTTCTCCCACTTCTTGTAGACCTTATTTTCGATATTTATAGATTACTTGAAGAAGTTTGATTATTTACGTTCTTGGATAAATTTCCTACAAATAGAACGCGTAATATTTTATGAACTACGTGGACGCGTTCGCTTGGTGTTTAACGAAATGGCGCTAAATGACGCGCGAACGCGTTCCATTATTTATCGGCGGGCGTCCCGGGGGTATTATTGTTACGTCATTGCGCGTTTTGACGTAAATCACCAAAAAATATATAATAATAATAAAAAAAACTTTTTCTGGATTTTTCTAGGAAAAACAAAAATATAGAAACCAAAATTTTCGGCTAAAAAAAATCGTACAAACGTATGTATGTAACAGTTAACAGTTTTTCAAGGTCATTCAAGTTGTACAGACGTATGTGCAATCGGCGCTCGAGGGGTTAAATATCGATAGTATTTTCTTCAAAAATCACTAACCAGCGTGCAAATTAAGTAAGCACTTACCTACTTAGCACAATGTTTCGATTTTATGTTCAGCCTTTAGCTTCTCATAAACTTGTAAAGCGTTGAAATTGTAAAGTAGAGGTGACCTGAACTTCGACCTGTGTAATATCATTATGTGATATTTAGAACTATTTGCTTGAGGTTGGGATATATTTGAGTAAGCTTGTTCCTTTTGAAGGACACGATTTTGTAATCGAGTCTTTTTGTTTTGACCCTAAAAATGTTAAACCAACAACAAACAATGTTGTAACAACATTGCTGTTTCTTGTTGTTGTTGTTTAACCTGATAAATTGACGGCACGGTTGGTGCAGTAGTTGAGCGATGGGCTGCTGCTCTGCGTGTCGCGGGTTTGTATCCAGCACGAAACAAATTTATGGACTACAGATGGATGTTCCGGGTCTGGATGCCTCCTGTAGTTTACAAGTTTGTGAACGCACCCACGATTTAGGAGTCACTCCTAGTGTGACCCCAGCGAATCTTTTTTTTATTAAGAAATAGGACTAAGTTTATCGCTAGCTGATATTAAACAGACACAAGATAAAATGATAATTTATCATGATTACTCTACTGTCGGTATATTACTGCAATCAAATTAATATACATTTTAAGCCCTGTTTAGCTATTAAACATTCCAGTATATGCACTGGCTTCATTTGTAAAACCTACGCAAGTTAATTTTATTAATCACTTAGAAACTAATCGGAGAGTAAACGGACTACCAAACAAGATATCTTGTATATTGACTATGTTTAAACCCTAACGATTTAACTAATTTATCGTGTCATGCTAAGTTACTGTCAGTCGGTTGGTTTGACTTTACATAGGTTTAAGTTTAGTTAACCAGGTTTTAGATCGTCATATTAACCTGTTAAAGCTACACCTGTTTTATGACTGCTAAAATGTCATACTTCACACCTGGCAACGGAACTGGTGACGAAAATTATCTACGAGTTCCAGCGAAGTAGAGGAGTTTTTCCGACTTAAAATTTTAGACTAGTTCTCTCCCACCGTTCCCGCATCTTAGGTTATTGCTCCGCTCCTTTTGGTCGTAGGTAAATGTGCTATCCAAAAAAAAAAAAAACGTACCATAAAAAAGTAGTTTCTGAGATTGACGCGTTTGTTATATATAATGACGAATGTCATATACACAACAATATTACTGATTAATCTTAGTAGGTACTTTTACATTTGATTTGAACTACATAAATGTTACCAATACAACAAACTATATTCGTGAAATATTAAAATTCGTGATTTAACTACGACATATAACAACACGTTATAATAACACGTTCATACGAACACTTCAGCTTTATAATAGCAATTAGTATACTAAAGTTAGTATTAGTGTTTCAGAATAAATATTTAGTAGATATTAGTGTAAATTTTAGTTTCTTTTTAGGTTTACTTAGCTAAAGGTTTTTTTTTTGTTTAAGTAAGTATATTATTATTTAATTATTATAGTTGGTTAAACGTTTTTTGGAAGATGTATACATTACAATTATAAGTTTTATAATTTCATCACGTTTTTATTTTATATATATATATTATTATACATATATATAATCTAATAAAATAAAAATTAATATGGAAGGAAAGGGAATTAATGCTAGTGTGAAGGTTGACGGGGGCAAATAAATGTTAGTGTTGTGCCGACTTAGGGTCGACAAAGTACAATTTATTTTCTGCTTTTGTTAGTTTGTGTGAACACCTGTAAAACCAAGTGTCTTCAACACACTAATATTATTAAGGCAAAATTTTGTGTCAGTATTTGTTACTTATTCACGCTCGTACTGGGACATGTATTGTGTTGTTTTTTTATTGATATAAACTAATGCTTGATTGTGATTCCAACTTATGGTAAGCAGTGATGCAATCGTTGATGGTGAAGCGCACTAGTTTATTAAGAGCCTAATCACTCTAGCCTTGAAGACTCCTAAATTATAATTGGAGCAGGCAAGTTGTTCCAGTCCTTCGATGTAAGCGGAATAAACGAAGAGGCGAAACGCTTCAATTCAATTCATTTTTTTAATTTTTTTTTTCGCTTAGTCCTGGCATAGAACAGTGTTTTTTATCCCAAGACCATATTCCCTTGGGATTTTTTTTTAAGGTGGGTAAGTCATCTAGTAACAAATCACGCTCTTGGGCGGTGCGGGAGATAGTGTCAGACTTTTACTGACTAAAAACCCACTCCTGTTCCTTTGTTGCCTTTCGTGCCAGGGCCGAGTCTTCCTTTTAGAATTAGACCCTTGGCCCCAGTAGGCTTCAACCCTGCTGGGCCTCTACAGTTTCTGACATCTCCTTGAGGCGCGCGTGGAACAGTACGCGCCGTCGACGACGTCGGCTCGGTCCGGACGGTTACCGGACGGTCGGACGGCGAGCCAATCATTGCTCGCCGTCCGCAAGTCCGCGCCCACGTTGGCCGGAAATCGCGATCAGAATCCCGGCGGTGGTTGAGGCGTGAGGACCGTTACCACACGCGATCGGCTGCCTTCTTTGCTAGCATTACTGCTTTGCAGAAGGAGGCGACCGCCTGCCACTCTTCCTCGCTCCGGACCATGGCCTGTACCAAGGCCCGGCGCGAGAGATCACCGCCGCCGATCGCCCCCACGAGGACACGGCGTTGCTCTGCCCAAGCGGGGCACACCTCCACCGTGTGCTCCACCATGAATGACATAACTGCTAAGTTCTGTTCATTATTTCTCTTCACGATTTGTTCTCCTATTCCTTCTTCAGACAAAACTATCCATTTAGCCATTTCAACAAGACAATCTTTGCCGTCAACTCCTGTCAACAATTTATTATAAGGAAGGAATACCACCCAAGTGATGGGCGTACCGTAGTATACCGTAAAATTTACGCGTTAGTGATGCACCTGCGAATCGATACTAGATAATTATCGATGTATCGAACGGTGCAGCCCTTTCCTTGTTTGATCTCCGGACATAGCGGGCCGCAGAATTTATTGCTGATTTTAATTGGCAACACTGTGTAAACGGATAGTTTGTGTGGGGATTTATTGAGTGTTACCAGACTTACGGTTACTGGACGTCAATATTTCCTTTTGGCGTTACTATGAGTGTTGAATGTTTTTGTCGTCTTATGTTTCTTCTCGTTTTCTAAGGTTATTATCGAAGTATTGTGTGGTTTCAGTAATTTCTTAGTAGCAGTTGTTACTGTTTAGTTCATTAAATACGTTTATAGTGTTTGCCTTTTGTAAAATAATGAAAATAAGACAGCCTTTTGGCTATCTTATAAGAACTATATATAACGTAAGAAATATGGAATTCTGCGCTGCAAATACACGTCCATATGAAGAGCACAAAATCGGCTGCGTAACTAGGTAGGCCGCTGCATACAACTTGATGAAATGCGGTTTGATAGACATAGCGTATCCATAAGTCTGGATACCCATAGGAAATAAAATAAAATATAAAATTTCAGCTGTTTTGCGCGGATGTCACGCATATCTATATCAATTGACAATGTTTGTTTGCTAGTTTTAAGATTGCGTCTTTTATAAACAGTTATCTTTCTTTCTTTTTCTTTCTCCAGTTGTGCGAGCAAGAGATATACATCCTCTAAGGCTCCATCCCTTTAACAGTTCAGTTTAGGTCGTAAAATGGATCGCGTTAGGAGCTCGTGGTAGGGCCTCAGTACCCCTTTTCAGAACACGTCGCAAACGTAGCCTCCTGGACACTACTTTTGTAAGGACTTTTACCATGGACACTAAAATCACCACAATCTACTTAATATGTATAAACTATTTCAGTTATGTATTGTGTTTTGTATAGGTATATAATTATTTTATACATATGCTTACCTATAGTGTTTGAGTAATTTTTTAACAGACTACCACCTGTATTATTATAAGTTCTTGCTGTTATTGTAAGTTCTAACGCTCCATCCTAAGGTTGTCTGGTAGATATCGCTGTCAGCGATAAGACCGCCATTGTACCCATAGATTTAAGATTTTGTATAAATTGTGTTACTTTTTTGATGTTCAATAAAGTTTACTCTATTCTAAATGACTGGCCAGTTGGTCTAGTGGTTAGTGACCCTGACTGCTATGCCGGAGGTCGTGGGTTCGATTCCCACCAAGGACAAATGTTTCTGTGATGAGCACGATTATTTGTTCTGTGTCTGGGTGTAATTTATCCATAATATGTATGTATTTAAAAATATATAAGTATGTTTATCAGCTGTCTAGTACTCATAACACAAGCTCTGCTTAGCTTGGGACTAGATGGCGTTCTGTGATTGTTGAGGAATATTGTTATTATTATTCTATTCTATCATCTTAGAAAATACATTTTGACATTGCGATTCCCATTTGGCACATCCAATACGATGTGCTGGTACAATATGATTAAGCCGTAGGTTCAGTTTATAGGACAATATGTGTTCTGAAGAACAATGGCGCGTGAAAGCACAATTTAAAAGTACTTTCAGTAGTACAACACTTTGTATAGTATTGAGGCTTTCGTAGTCAGTGAAGACTGCCCTTATTTTAGGTCGGTTGTTTTTGTGAATCGTTTAAATGTTGATTGCCGTTGTTGTTGCTGTTTGTTGTTGTGTCATTTATTGTGTTAAATTATATACTAAGTTTCTACTTCTATTTCGTAAGTATACCTAGTATTGAAGCTTTCATATTGAGCGAAGTTTGTCTTTATTTTAGGTTGGTTAAGTTTTGTAAATCGTTAGGTGATGATTGTCGTTGTTGTTGCTGTTTGTTGTTGTGTCATTTATTGTGTTAAATTATATACTAAGATTATATTTCTATTTGTCAGTATACCTAGTATTGAGGCTTTCATAGTGAGTGAAGATTGTCCTTATTTTAGATTGGTTAGGTTTTGTAAATCGTTTAGATGGTGATTGTCGTTGTTGTTGCTGTTTGTTGTTGTGTCATTTATTGTGTTAAATTATATACTAAGTTTCTACTTCTATTTGTATAATTATATACCTTGTAATAATTATATACCTAGTATTGAAGCTTTCATAGTGAGTGAAGTTTGTCTTTATTTTAGGTTGGTCAAGTTTTGTAAATCGTTTAGATGATGATTGTCGTTGTTGTTGCTATTTGTTGTTGTGTCACTGATTGTGTTAAATTATATACAAAGTTTCTACTTCTATTTGTCAGTATAGTATTGAGGCTTTCATAGTGAGTGAAGTTTGTCTTTATTTTAGGTTGGTTAAGTTTTGTAAATCGTTTAGATAATGATTGTCGTTGTTGTTGCTGTTTGTTGTTGTGTCACTGATTGTGTTAAATTATATACTAAGTTTCTACTTCTATTTTGTAAGTAAAACCTAGTATTGAGGCTTTTAAAGTGAGTGAAGTTTGTCATTATTTTAGGTCAGTTATGTTTTTGTGAATCGTTTAAATGTTGATTGCCGTTGTGGTTGCTGTTTGTTGTTGTGTCATTTATTGTGTTAAATTATATACTAAGTTTCTATTTCTATTTTGTAAGTATACCTAGTATTGAAGCTTTCATAGTGAGTGACGATTTGAGTTGTTTATGTTTTGTAAATCGTTTAGATGATGATTGTCGTTGTTGTTGCTGTTTGTTGTTGTGTCACTGATTGTGTTAAATTATATACAAAGTTTCTACTTCTATTTGTCAGTATAGTATTGAGGCTTTCAGAATGAGTGAAGATTGTCCTTATTTTAGGTCAGTTATGTTTTTGTGAATCGTTTAAATGTTGATTGTCGTTGTTGTTGCCGTTTTTTGTTGTGTCACTGATTGTGTTAAATTATATACTAAGTTTCTACTTCTATATTGTAAGTATACCTAGTATTGAGGCTTTCATAGTGAGTGAAGATTGTCCTTATTTTAGGCTGGTTAGGTTATGTAAATCGTTTAGATGATGATTGTCGTTGTTGTTGTGGATTATTGTGTCATTGATTGTGTAGTTTATATACCTACTAAGTTTTTACATTATCTTGTTTTTTCAAAACTAGTTGCGAGTTTGTTCAATTTCTGTGTCCACCAAAAAAAAGTCTGCTCAAGTGCGTCAACAACACTATGATTCTTATCGTAATGCTAAATTTAAATAATTTAAAAAGCAAAAAAAAAAACAAAGAATTATTTACCTATGGTACATAGTATAGTAGTAGATACAAGTGGAGAAAGTCTGACATGGCAACCAATGCGGAATTTGCCCGAGCCGTAGGCTAGGATGTTATGGAGCCGAGTGCTGCACTAACAAATTTACACGTGTATCAAACGACGCTTTTCAACACACATACGAACATATAAATAAAAGGGGTATGACGTGCGACTCGTGGGTGTCGTTTAGCACCCAGCCCGATTAGATAAATGTAATAAGTTGTGGCGGGGGTGGGCTCGCGCATTTTTCTGCACTTGTATGAAAAACAGCAAATAGCGGACAAAAGCGTATTTTTGATTATGCGTATTGAAAAAGTTATTAAGATTCTGCTGCCAATATAAAGGCACCCTTAGACAACAGTCACTGACAAGCTAACAATACTGTTAGTACATTTCCCGGTGACGCAAGCGCCCTGTTGTAAATAATATTAACACATCGCGGTTGTGCCGTGTTCGTCGGCATTTGCAGAAAGCACGATGACGGTATTTCGGTGTCGGGGTTACGGTGTTAGTGTTGGCGATCGATTTTGTTTCTTGAATTTTTTATTTATTTAAAATTTATGAATAGTAGTGGTACATAGGGGGACTTAATGCAACAAGGCATTCTTTACCAGATGTTTTTATTCTATTATGGTTCTATTACTGACTGTACTGAACAACTGAATTCGATTTTCAGCTTTTATGTTTGCATATTAATTTCTACATGAAAACGGCAAACATTTTCTAATCCCTACCGTTGAGTTATGCCAAAATAAGATCTTAAAAAGCTCCATTTTTTTAAAGTTAATTTATCATAACTTCTTAGAATATTCTTTTTTTCTTTATATCATTATTTTTTGTTAAATAAAATAAATAATAAAAAAACCCTAATCTAATTACAACTAACTAAAACTAAAATATGGCGTCAAAAAACTCTTCCACATCGCTGTCGACTGAAAATGTGCCCAAAAGACTGGTGACATTGCCACGCTGTATGGCAATGCTTATCCTCTGTCCGAGGTAAAAGCCAGCCCTTGGGTCACGCGAAGTGTCAACTAGACGTTCGACAGATCTTTATACAACTTGTGAGCACTCGGACCCCACGAACCGAGAGTTTCAACCCCAAACGGTTCGAAAATATAACTTGTAATTATAGTTAGTATTTTTAAATGTAAATAAATAATACCACTTTTTTGTTTCTCTTGCTGTCTTTCTTTCTATCAAATAAATAATTTTGATTTGAGTTTGGTTCCACGTCTGATTTCAAGAGCCTGTCAAGGAGGTTTCAACTGAAAACCTCAAATTATATAACTACCGTAGTTTTCGTTTGTACAAAACCGAATAAAAATAAATAGCAATTTAAATCAATAAACCGCTGTCACTACGACCCTACAAAGTACACGATCGTTGTTTTCCTTTGATTACAGACGAAAGGGGGCTGCCCTTTCGTTCGCTTGCTCATACATAGGGCAAATATGAGTTAAAATAACAATTTAGTAATATATTGTCGCTTGTAAACTATACGATAAACATTTTGCAATATGGCGGCTGTGAATTTTGAATAGGCCAGCAGTGGGAGGGAATGGGTATTGTGTATTCATTTACGGTCATATAATTGTCTAAATAGCGTAGTTAAAGGCACTATAGACATTTAAAAAAATAAACGAAGTAACAATTGGCTCACATTGGATTGAACAAATATTTGTATGGCCACGGAACAATTTCTTTTATTTGTGAGTTTAAATGTTTGTGAAGCCACCACTGCTTGGCCGAGTGGTAATTGCTCCGACTTACGAGTTGTAGGTTGCGAGTTCAAACCCTGCCAGGCGCATTACTTTGTGCAATTTATTTCATTGCCACTGGTAAAAAATTGTGAAGGAAAACATGATGAGGAAACTGCCATGTCCTAGGACCAAAAATTCGAAGACATGTGATATCTACCAACCCGCATTGGGCCCGCGTGGTGGATTACGGCCCATTCCCTCTGCTAGAGAGGAGGCCAGAGTCCCAACAGTGGGAACATTATAAGGCCGACTATGCTATGTTTGTGAACGCAACCATGATGCAAAAGTGTGGGGCAAAGTTTTTCGTTTAAAAAAATTGCATTTTGATTTTTAAAAGCAACTATTTCTTTGACTTGTGTCAGCACCACTATAGCGCCTAGACAATCCAGTCAGGACTTCAGGGTTGGGCAACTGAATGAAAATAGGAGAGTTTTAGTCAGTAAAAGTCTGACACCATCTGGCTCCACGCAGAACGGGTGAAATTACATATTTGAAGCTTTTCTTTACCAAAAAAAAGGCGAGACAAAATGACATTTTATCACCCAATAACAATCATAAAAACAAAGGTAGATAAGCTCTGTTTTTTTAAATCGATTTTAATTACCGCTAAATAAAAAAGAACCTTTACCACAATTCCAAAAAAATACCACAACAAATAAATTTATTCAAGCATTTCACTGGATGTTACACGCAAAAATTATATCGATAATAAAATCGAGTAATTCGATCTATCGATATTGATGGGCCGCCTCGCGACCCGCACGACACTAAAGGCGTGTTAGAAATACTACGCTCATTTACTTGGCCCCGACATTGGAATTTTCGCTAGGGATGCGCAATGCTTTATGAAATTAGTCGACTAATCGATTGTTGAGGTGCAGGCAAAGATTTTTTTGGCTTTCATTGAAATACTACTTGGTTATTCGATTAATCAGTATCAGATACTGATTTCAAAGGTTGTAAAATGTATAAGTTCGTACATTTGCATACTAGACATACGTAGTCTGACCAATAAGATGATAATAAATCAATAAAACTAAAGTGAGGCATTGGTATATTTTCCATACTTATTGAACAGGACCAATTTAATTTTAAAACTACAAACTAGGCTTGATTCATAATTGATAATAATGACGATTTCAAAATTACAGTATCACCAATGGTTAACGTAGTAACCACACATTTAATGAGGATATGAAACCTTTATAACATTACTTACATAACCACTAACCGATTATTATTCGATTCAACATAATCGACTAAACGTAATCGACTATAATTCATTTTCTAGTACGTCTAGATTTATTTTAAGACAGTTCTATAAACGTCAACACTAGTAGGTCCGAGAAAATAATTTAATCTACTCGAAGTTATAAATATTAAAAAGCATTCACAACTGCTTAAGAATCGGTATGTTTTAATGGAAATACGAGATAAAGTTATGTTTAAAATTATGTCATTCTTCTGGAATCAAAGATTCAATGAATCTAGAATGGTACAAAAAAGATCGGTATACTGACGAGAGATTTTAATAATCATATTAATATTATGTAGGCAATATTATTTTTTACTACGTGTCATGCCTTAAGAACAAAAGACTAGACAATCTAATCATATATATACACTTACAATGCGTTCTAAATAAGAATAGGATCGATTGCCATGTTGTGACGTCACGTCATACTGTCAAATCGAAGAATTATTATGGTGAGCAGAACAAGAAATTTTTAAAATTTAATTTATTTACGAACAGTAAACGATAAACGTTTAATCAGAATCCAGTTCTTCAATTTTGCTCATCTCTGAATTCTTCAATTGTGCGCAATTTCTTGCAATTTGACAGTATGCCGTGACGTCACAATATGGCAATCGATTCTATTCTTATTTCGAACATATTGTAAGAATGTTGTTCAATTTTTGCATCTAGATGACATGTGTACATATTTCATTTTTTCTGTAAACTCTCTCTCTTGTTTTTTGTGGTGTGTGTAGCTGCTTAAGTTCTAATTTATTTTATTGACATAAGTATTAAACATGCATGAAGGTTTCTACACACGTATAGAAAAGGCTATGCTCGAAGTTTCCTTGCGTGATCGAATCAGAAATGAACCAAGGATGCTGACATACCACGAAGAATCGCCAAACTTAAGTGGCAATGGGCAGGGCATATTGCTCGCAGAACAGATGGCCGTTGGGGCTGAAAGGTTCTGGAGTGCCGACCGCGTACCGGAAGACGCAGATTTGGAAGGCCCCCTACAAGGTAGACCGATGACCTGGTGAAGGTTGCGGGAATCCGATGGATGCGAGACGCATAGGACCGTTCATTGTGGCGACATTTGGGGGAAGCCTATGTCCAGCAGTGGACGTCTATCGGCTGAAATGATGATGAGGATGATGAAAGTTTCAGATTTATTGCGTAGATTCCCTTGAATGGTGTTAAAGGTGGTTGGAGTAGCTTTAACTCTGACTTAACATTATACGTTATAGGTTTTGTTAAAACTAAGAATAGCGTCCTTTAGCACTTTTATAGTAGCCCATAGCACTTTTTTAGAGTCTGATATTGATAAAAACACATTCATGTGTTATATGCATATCACTATTAAACACTAAACTAACTCAAAGGGTTTAGTTCTCTTTAGTCTACGCACTAGGTCCGTCTTGTCTAACAGCTGGATTGCCTCAACATTCAAAGTCAAAAGCGATTGCTTTATTAGATGTCATATATTATTATAAATCGACTTCATCTAAAACTACTGCACCTATACATATTTTAATTTAACAGCCTAAGACGTTATTGAACCACTGAGTAATGTTCAAGTATTAAACCTAGATTCAATTGAAAATTACTCTACCCATTCTACAAAATAACCTTTATGCCGTTAGTATAAAGTGTACATTCGCTTGTATTTTACAAGAGCTCAATTTTATATAACATGCTTTAAATCCACAATTTCCTCCCTAATAAGGCCCAGATACGTGTAATACTTATTTATAGTAATAAAACTAAATAACCAAAGAATATACTTGCTATTGTTTCCTAAGTATATGTACTTAATATTTAAGTACATAAATAGTGAGGGAGTTAGGTCAAAAATGTAATAGAAATTGATATGAGTGTCGGTTTGTTCGTTGGAGTTATAAATCGTTATTGTTTACTTCGTCGGCGTATTGGCGTGAAATCTGACTGCTCATTGGAGGTCTGGGGTTTGTATACGGCTGTGCACATACAGGAACGTGCTGTTTTGGTCGAATTGTTCGTTAAAGTTTTGAATTGGTGGAACTATTATCTATATTTTAGTCTCTCCTTTCACAGGTCCGGTGGAAAAAAAATCTATAGAAGTAAGCTTTATTCTCATATTTATAATGTACTAACTACCACTCGTGGCTTCTCTTCTGTGAAATTGGTACTTTCTACGTTTATGAGGTGATTGATACCCATAAAAAAAAAAATGCTTTTCTCCATTTTTTATTTTTTGAGTTTTAGCCTAATTAATGAACAGCTTTTTTTTTTTCGTTTGCAACTATTCTACTCGTAATAAATCAGTAGTTGTATGAATATAGTCATAATTTTTTTGGAAAGATATTATCATACATACTTTTTTTAATTAAGAAAGCAATAATACTACTGATACTTACTGATACTTATTTTTTATTTTATTTGTTCTGTTTGATATATCTGTTATTTATTTATTGTGCAAACCTACCACATTATTTTCTTTTTAACCCAAAGGTTGACTGGTAGAGAATGCCTTGTTGCTTTAAGTCCGCCTATGTACCACTACTGTACATGAAGTTTAAATAAATAAATAAATAAATAAAAAACCCTTTCTGCGGAAGAACAAACTGTCGCTTACGACATTCTTTCTACAACGTAATTTAAAAAAAAAAACATTTTAATTGTTTTACAGGTAGTTTTTTTTTTGCTCTTACATTCCGTATTTTAGACCATATTAGGTTTTATATAACAAATCGCTTTATAGTCGCTTGGTCGCATTTTTTAACGATTCACAGTGAGAACACCCTTACCCAAACAATCCTCAGTTAAAAACAGTGAGCGTGTGAAAGCAGCACCAACTTTTATTGAGTTTTATTCAATAAATAAACCAATTTGAGTGGAATTTATTTTATTGGATATTTTGAAATTTGAATTACATAGACGCTTAAACCATACCCATTAGTTTAAATTATTTGTAAATGCGGCACTGTTGGTGTAGTATAGCCATTGGCTGATGTACAACGGTTCGCGGGTTTGATTTCCGTACGGAACAAATATTTGTATGACTTACAGATAGGTCTTCCGGGCCTGGGTGTCTTGTCTAAAACTCACATAAGTTTTCATGTTTCTGAACGCTTCCACGATACAGGAGTAATTTTTTATGTGGGTCAACACTTTTTTATCCCCTCGCGCGTATAGGGTTATTATTATTTCGTAATTGCACGTTTTGACGTAAAATTATCAAAAAATAAATAAAAAACTTTTACCGTTTTTTTTTTAGGGTAAACGAAGATATAACTTTTTTTTTTATTCAATTTTTCAAGCTCAAACTCACTCGTTTTTGCATATTTAATATTGAGCTTTTGTGTAAATTTCGTGTAATAACTAATAAGGCATATAGATTATCTCGTGAATACTTTATGTCCTTGGGATAAATTTCCCTTTCCACGGTGGCGAAGCCGCTATACAGACATATGTACAATCGGCGCTCGAGGGTTTGCTAACGAAAAAAAGTAGAATAATGGTCGACATATCGACTCTTTCTACAAAAGGCGTAAACACCATTTTAGAGAAATTGTCTTTTTGTTTTATTCAATTTTTCATGCTCAAGCTCACTCGCTTTTGTATCTTTAAAACTGCGCTTTAGTGAAAATTTCTTGTAATAGGATATATGGATTGTCTAGTGAATATATTTCCTTGTGATAAATTTATATTTCCACGCTGGCAAAGCCGTTAGCAGATACTAGTTGTAATGTAATTATCTTATTAATTGTTAAAATTTTCTTATGCCACAAAAATTTAAAGACATTATAAAGTACCTACCTATAATTATGTACCTACACTTTTGGCCAATTTATTTAAAGCACGTTTTATATAAGATAAGAATGGCACGAAGCGGACCACATCAAACGTTGAAGGGATTTTACGACGGATGCATACTTAATTTGGCCTCCAGTGTATTTTTATATTCACAAAAGTGTACTTATTTACTTGGTTTTCTTTTACTGTTAGTTGACTCTTGTTTACTGTCACCAAAATAATTTGTTCTAGTAACAGCTTTTTTTTAGGGGGAAAATCTTCTAATGACATCTCCCGCACTTCCGTGTCAGACTTTTACTGAATAAAACCCACTCCTGTTCCTTCTTTGCCTTCGTTCCAGCGCCTCGGGGTTTTCTTTCGCATCACCCATGGCCCCAGTAGGCTTCGACCCTGCTGGGCCCCTACGGTTTGGTGACATCTCTTTGAGGGCAACGCGTGGATCACTACGCGCTGTTGAGGACTGGGCTCGGTCCGATTAATTACTGGACGGCCGGACGGCGAGCTACCTATTGTTCGACGTCCACAAGCCCGCGTCGACCGTGGCTGGTAGTCGGGGTCGGAATTTCGGTGGGTGCGGCGTGCGGCCTCCTCCTTCGCTAGCATTTCTACTTCGCAGAAGCAGGAGACCACCTGCCATTACTCCTCGCTCCGGACCTGTTGAGTGTTGTGTTTGGTTCAGGGATTTAAAGATTTCCCACCTAAAAAAATTCAAGTCAGTATATCTAATGAAATTTTACTCACAAAAAGGCTTGAATCTCAACTTATAATCAAAATATCTTTATGACTACGATGGTTATGATAGCAAATGTACTCATCGCAAGTGCATGTGAGCATACCGAATGTAAAGTCGTGAAGATATGACGTCACGCCGAGGGATCGTGTGCTTGAATGTCAAAATGTTGACCTCCGAGTTGAAGGTTTTAATAATAATAAGCTTTTCTATATTTTCAGAAATTATTGTTTGTGTTGGATTCATAATGTTAATATTGCATCGACACATGAATGATAGCATAGCATAGCTTGGTCGGCCTAATGTTCCCACTGTTGGGACTCAGGCCTCCTCTCTAGGAGAGGGAATGGGCCGTAATCCACCACGCGGGCCCAGTGCTGGTTGGTGGATGTCACATGTCTTCGAATTTTTGGTTTTAAGACATGCCAGTTTCCTCACGATGTTTTACTTCACCGTTTTGAGAGCAGTGGTGATGAAATAAATTGCACATAGTAATGCGCCTGGCTGGGTTTGAACCCGCGACCTACAACTCGTAAGTTAGGGCAGTTACCACTCGGCCACCACTACTCTCACATGATACCACATAAGAATTAAAATTCGTCAACTCGTACCGCATACCTACGGCCCATATGGTACGAATTGCAGAAAATAAAAATAAATTATATTTTCATTGGTCAACTCGTCCCATGACACTATTACAATGAGGAAAGGTACAATCAGTAGCAAAAGTGTGAATCTTGCATCACGGTATTAGAGTTCTTACAACCACTCGAAATCAACTACCGGGCAGTTGCCTGGACCAGACATAACGCTCGTCTAGTCGGAGGATCCTCCCTTTTTCGACGGAGGTATGTGGAACTTTACACTCTGTTCCTCATACTTCAAAATATCTGTGCTAGGACTAATGACCCAATCGTAATCATTATAAATATCCCCAGTAGAGTCTGTGCGGAAAGAAAACAAGAATAAGATTTGAGAGACCAGCTGTGTATTAACAACTTTTTTATTATATTAAGGACACTGTTACGTTATTATAGTGCAGCTGTAACATCTTGTTATTTTGTAACTATGTCAGACTCGCTTCTGCCTGCGGCTTCGTCTGTTTCATTTTAAACTACTTTGGTTCTCTTTCTACACAGATTTGTATAGAAAATGACTTAGTTAAGTATACAAGCAGGTTGATCAAACCAAAAGCATGAAGACAAATAAATGTATGAACCAAGCAAAGGGCACAAGCACTCATTAAAAAGTCATAAACGCCATTGATTCGCAGCCTGAGGTTATGACGAAACAGATGCACAATGCCAGTGGAAGTCTGCAAAGGTCCGATAGGGGCTAGCACTGACCTATCACGACTGAATTGAATGTGTTCGTAAATTACATTTCATAATTGTGTCTAGAGATCAGGGAGTTATGGTGTGGAAGTCTGATCCTCTGCTTACCATGTGAAGACATGTCAAGAAGTATGTTTGGCTGTAGATTACCACTTCTGTTAGCCTGCTTTACTGATGGGTATCGTGTTGCTCAGTAACTGGGTTGTGGCGGTCAGGTCACAAGTCACTCCATGCAAAGTATAGGATAAAATCTGATGTCATCCATCTACCAGGGTTCCAACGCTTCGGATGGAACCAAGGAGCCTTACAGGAATAAAACACGGCAACTCTATTATAATATTATTAATAGGTTTTATTTTTTTTTCTATCACGAGGGCAAAGCCGCTGGCGAAAGCTAGTGTATTTATAATTGTGTTTTATATTTTTTGCCCGCAAGTCCTTTTTTTTACGCTTTAAATTTTTAAATATACGTCTAATTAGTTAAGTTCTTTTTAAATGTAATCAAAATGACTAATGAATATCTTATTCTTGTTTCAGGTATGCAAATGTGAGAGGTAAAATTAATCCATTTTACGAGGTGTCGTAAGTAAATTGACAAAAAATCTTCGATAACATAATTTAGTGTAATAGAAATTTATCTATTGATTTAGCGATATTTATTTATTATTTTATGAACTGTTAAATGGTATTACTGGCTCTTTAATATGTATAATGACGTGTTAAGATGTAAATAATAGGATTAAATATCTTAGGAAGTTTTAATCTTTCATATCTATTGGTAACGATCTTGAGCCTATCAGGATGTATAATTTTATTGGTTGATTTATAAATCGTTACTTTCGTTTGACAGATATGCTCTTACTTGACTGTTGAGAAGGTCAAAAAATAATTGGAAAATGTGGACCAACGATTTTATGAAATGAAATAATCATATTATACTAGAATATTACGGGCTCTGTTATTAAATTATTATAACTCAATAAAATTGTTATATTTGATATTTGTTACGGTCGCTAATCATATTATTATTTTATTCAACAAACAATTGGACACTGATTTGAATAATGCTAAAATCTTTAAAAAAATCTTTCATCATAACTTAAATGTATTTCAATAATTTGTAAAGTTACCATATATATATGGTCCAGCAGAAAGAGAATAAAAAGTATTTCCATAAAATGTAAAAGTGACGTAAGTGGATAGTTTTAGTAGGTACTTACAGCTTCAAACTGTCCAATAAAAAAACTTTCTCAATCGTTCACTCAAGACCCATCACTGAACGATAACTTACCCGGCCGATACCTACTCCATGACCAACCTTATCTGTCTATTTCATATTTGACAACCGAGATAAATGTGACACTCCATGACACATAATGACATAAGCGCCAAAGAGGTTTATCTACATGAAACACGTCGTACCAAAAAAAGTGGATGATTTATAAATATAATGTCTTAATTAGCTAAAATAAGATTAATTAGATACCAGGTCGCGGATGTTTGTGAAACTCTCGAAGTGTTCGACGATAAAAGGAAGTTATTAATTTGAACTGTCAATATGGTGACGTTGAACTTGTCCCGAAGTGTAGTGGCTTGACGGTGGAGAATGCATAATCACTTAAAAGTAGAAGGCACCTATGTATATATATATATTACCTATCTTGACTTAAGACCCCTGTGACATTTCCATCGTGATTTTGACTAATAATAAAATATGGTCAAGTTAGATTTAACAACTTTGACTTTTTGAATGGTGAAGAAAAGTTGTTTGTAAGGTCTTACTAATTTATTAATTTATTCATATTATTACTTAAAACGTATATCAGAATTAACGATAGTTTTTATCAAATTGTATACTTTTTTTAGAAGTATAATTTATTATTAATCCTTAAAGAAACGTAATTATAATTGTGAAATGTTTCACATTGCTATACATCGGCTTTTTGAACTTTGAATGTACGAAAGTACCTCCGCGATTTTTTGATAGAGCCCTTAAGCGCTCAAATAAATTACAAAATGTCTTATACATGAAATTAAATAGTCTTGACTAATAAAAGAAAAAGTACTCTTTAAATTATCATCGGTAACTCTAAATTCCAAACAATAATTACATTACTTGGTAATATTTTTTATTCATGTATATATATAAAAGGAGAAACAGTCTGACTGACATATCAACGTGCAGCCGACATTACTGGGACTAGGAGCATAAAATTTTGCACAAAGTTTCCTTTTATGATGTAGACGAGGATATTTCGAAATTCGAAAAAAAAACGGGGGTCCAAAATTTGTGTGAAGAAAAGTACTTTTGCGCGGGCAAAGCCGCTGGCAGAAACAAGTAGGTATGTCCATATTATCCATATGACACAAAAAATTGTCAGCAAAAACCTCGTTTCACACACACACATCCATCTTCAATTTATAGGCAGTTTACTTTCCTGTAGAATCTTACATACAAAATGTGTAAAATGCCATCTGTATCAATTCACCTTTTAAAACCAGTCGACACAAGTAAATAAACATGCTTACCATTCCCACTTAAAAAGCCATTGGAGTATTTTTATTCAGTCATTATTAGCAATAGTGTCTCCCATTGTACATGCCGGGTTCACAAGGAGTTACGAGTATCTTCGTAGGTACCTTACCGCGTTCGCGTCTTGCATCCCACACTACTACTTGAGGATGAGAGCAAACTTCAAGAGTATAGGAAAAAAGACGGAGACAGGACTCAACAGGTAGCGGATTGTAGAGGTGTTTAGGATTTACGATGTTTTGAGTGTCTATTTTCAGTAGTTTTGAATGGGGACTTTGCGATACGATCTCTTAAAAGTAATTTTAAGAAAAGTTGACTTATTTTTGAAGAAGGCATTCCGAAAATTGGTGCGATTGGACACTGTGCAACAACGATGCGTTTTCATATTATTTGTTCTTTTTTTATAATATTAAGTAGTGCTTGACTGCGATCTCACCTGATGGTAAGCAGTGATGCAATCGTTGATGGTGAGGTGCACTAGTTTATTAGGAGCCTATTCACTGTAGCCTTAAAACACCTAAATTATATTCGGACGGCAAGACTGCAGGAGGCAAATTGTTCGGCTGATCAGAAGAAAATTTGTACACGGGTAGACCATACCCTGCAATAGGGTATATAATACTTCAGTACTTCTTACGACGGCAGTTGGGAGTTTCAATAAATCTCCCTAGTCGTAAACGTAACGTCCCCGTCTCTTGTAAGTCCTAACACAGAAATGCTAATAGATTGCTATTTAAAACTGCTGTAAGCATGAATATAAGTACAGCAAATACATTTTTGCATTCCACTCATTGAACTGGCCTCGAACTGGAGAAAATAACTGAAATACCTTTTAAATAAAAATAAAATAATACATCTTAGCGAGATGATAATTATTATTGGATATTTAAGAATATGGCTCTGGGTAGATGGGCTCGAGGTATAGGCTCCTGGGATCTGGTAACTATGAAAATAAAATAGGGGCACAATATTTCATATTTTACAGTTATTATTGTACAAGTACAGCTAAGGAGTGAAATGTCCTGGGATCTTTAAGTGAAGGATGCCATGAGGTAAGATAGTGGTAATGGGATAGTGGTCTCGGGCTTGATCACTATCTCACCTGATGGTAAGCGATGATGTGGGCGACTTTAAAGCACATTTGCCTAGAAGTAAACTATTCACTCTTGACTTGAAGATCCCTAAGTTGTAACTACCAGGATACAAGAACTCTGGTAGGGAACTCCTCTCCTTAGCTGCGTACAGCAGGAATTCCTTGCTGGAGTGTGCGTTCAGCTAAGGAGAGGAATTCCCTGCAGTGTGAGTGGAGTGATGCCACTTTATAGAGTAGCATCTTGCTACTCTTTAGCTGTACGTAAGATGCCACTCATCAGCTTGAAAGCCAGTATAAGCCAATATTTCTGAAGTCACCCTTTTGTTAGCCATATTATGCTTACGATATAGAATATTTTGAAAATGATTTGATATTATTGCTTATTTTTTCAAGGTTATGAAAGGTAGAATTGAAAAGATTTTATTTATGAAATATTACGAGTACGTTGTCTGTATTATATTTTGAAGTGAAGTTTAGTTCGAAGTCTGGAATAGTCTTTTAAGAGTCCATTTTACAATGTCAATGCAGCTAGCTTTAGGTTAATGCGCAAGTTACAAGCTGTAGCGATTCTGTTTTTGAAATTAAATAAGTTACCGTTTTTTATTATTATTAATGGGCCTACGCAGAATAGATGGTCAATGGGACCAAAAGGTTTTAAAAGGGCGGCCACGTACTTAAAGATGCAGCGTTGGAAGGTCTCCTACAAGGTGGACCGATTACCTGGCGAGGGCCACACTTGGGAGAGGCATATATCTAGCAGTGGACGTCTTTTGGCTGAAATGATCATTATGAGGCTCGCGATAGACCATTATCTCACCTGATGATGTGTTCGAAAATGGAACACCGTAGCTTAAATGTTGTCTATTCACGCTTGACTCAATGAAAATGTTATATCAAATCCCTGATGTGGCTTATCATGTTGCACATATGTTATTTCAGTTTTCAATGTCCAATAAAAACTAACACAATGTGGATTTTTCAAAATAGCGAAGTTTTTCTGCCATGAAAACTGAAAGACAAACACATTATTAGTATATTGTTTATATCTTGATTTACGTACCACAGACCAGTAATTTCTACAACAAATGGTTTTGTAGCGTATGTGTAGCGTCTTCAATATCACTTTAAAATTACTATTTATTTTAAATCGCTTCCACTTGTAAGTCGAACCACAGACAACCAGCAGCGGAGTAACAGCGGTCATAAAAACATACATTTACAACGTAAATACAGAAAGGAGGATGCCAGCGCACTACTCGCCATTCTCATCCGAGCCCCGCTGAAATATTACATTTTAAATGTACATACAGCCGGAGAGTTTTAAAAAGTTGCCAGTAATAATGGTTGTCTGGGTACAGCGCTAATAGTTGGGTTCAAAATGGACGAAATAGTCCATTTTGGTGTAAGTGTGCAAAGTTTACCATTGAAGCCGAGGGGGAATACACGCCCGACCCAAAGGTGAGGTCATTTTGGAACCGATCAACTACAACAGACTAAGAAATAATAAGTTAAACATCGTAACAAAATATTTTCAGAAATAGCTCGAAGAATTTTTTTCCAATAACTAAGTGAGGCGTGACCAGCTTGATACAATTATAAATATAATAAATTGTGACAGGGGCTGACAACTTCACTTTTCCACCCTAGTGAGAAATACATTGCAAGCCTATGAAACATCGGTAAGAAGTAGCGCAACTATAGATTCCTGCGACCCTCACCGGGTCGTCGTTCCATACTGTAGGAAGTTCCAGTGTCTCCAACGCTGTGTCTTCTAGTAGGTACGTACCACTTAAGATCCTTTCGGACCCATTGATCATCAATATGTCCTGCCCACTACCACTTAAGTTTGGCGATTCTTTGGGCTGTCTTGGTTCTCCTCTTGACTTCTGACAATGACTTCTCTCGCACTAGGATGGAGCGCGAGGGCGTGACCTTTACTGACTAAAACTCACTCCTATGTTCCTTATTTGCATTGAGTCCCAGGACCTAGGGGTATCCTTTCGGACGCCCCATTAAACCTTGGTTCCCCTGCGGATATAGTGACATAAGCGGGTACTATGTTCTTAACTGTCTTTAAGAAAACCATTCTGAAAGTAAGCTATGGTTTAAATTAAGTAATTAAATTAGTTTTAAGCTCGTGGTTCCAGTTCTAACCATTTCATACGTTCACCTCACGATCTGATGTAAATCAGCGCCTCAATTTCCAAAGCCGCGTTCTCTAACTCCACAGGTCTAGCTCCACGCCTCCTACAATATTATTATTGTAACAAAGTAAAGGCCTCCCTACACGAAACCTAACAAATCTTGAGTCTGTGTTATCTCTATTCATTCCTAACAATAGGAACAGTCTCAGACATAGCCGTTTCTCAGCATAACATTAGCTATTTATGATTGCTTATCTAGACTAACGGTCCAGGCAGTCTGCGGTTCAGCCTAGAAACGTAACTTGGACCTTGATTTAGACATACAGTTTTATGGGACTAAAAATAATAGTTTCTGATTGGAATTGGCAACTGGATTACGTTAGTTTTTCATGGTGGCTGGTGTTCTGGATTCAATATTGGTTAGGCTTTTTTTAGGTGGTACCAAAATAACCCCTGCAGCTCAGAATGAAGCGAAAGGGATAGTCAGAATTTAACTGACTATAACTCACCTGTTCCAGAGCTAGGTTGACATGTAGGGGCACAGCAGGGTTGAAGCCTCCTGGGGCCATGGGTTAAGTTCAAATGAATCCCCGGGGCCCTGGGACGCAGGCAATTTAAAGAAGGAACAAACGAATGTGTTTTAGTTAGAAAAACTCTGACACGCCCTCCCGAACTCTTTCGAGCAACTCTGTAGCTCCGGTATTGAATTTGTTTGAAAAATTCACTGAATTTTTCTACGCCATGTGTCCTTTTATCTTACGTGAGCATCACACTGCACCACATGTGTATGTGTAATTGAAAATAAAGACAATAATCGTCATCCATCGATCAATAATACGGTATAGTGATCGATAGAGAAGTGCTGACGCATTAGTAGCATATTTTTTTTTAATGATATTTACTAGTGGTTCGCTGCGATCCCATCTGATGGTAAGCAGTGATGCAATCGTTGATAGTGAAGCGCACTAAATTTTTATCATACTAACATTATACAGGTAAAAGTTCGTGAGCGTGATTGTATGTTTGTATGTGTGTATGCATTACTTCTTCATGCTGGAACTGCTGAAGAGATTTAAATTAAATTTTATAAATTGGTAGACCATGTTCTAGAATAGTACATAGGTTGCTTTTTTATCTCAGAAGTATGTTCTCTTGGGATACTTTTCTATTTTCACGCAGGCAAAGCCGCTAGTAATAATACAGGATTAATAAAAAGGAGTTAGCTAATCTTTTGTGTTTGTGACCGATGTTTTGATTTACTGACGTCATCTCTGTCTTATTCAATAGCAGTGTCTTGGCCGTTCACAAAATCTTTTCAAAAAATTGAAAACTTCTTCATTAACTCCTTTTATTCCATTTAAGTCCAAGATCGTAAAGCAACACACACACACGACAATTCGTAAGTGGAAGGCATATGGGCCAGAGGACACAAAGAGAGGTAACACGCGCAAAATTCCACGATAATCCAGTTTAAATAACTCGGAGCAATTACTCGGCATAAACGTCTTGCCGCGTTGTATCGAAAACGAAACGAGAGGACGTGTTGTGTGCTGTGTGGGGAGTGAGGTTCCGTAGGTATTTAGTGAAGATACTGCATTGCAATTGTGTTTTTAGTGGCATCTGCAAAA
Organism: Mythimna pallens; assembly: GCA_961205895.1. NCBI lineage: Eukaryota > Metazoa > Arthropoda > Insecta > Lepidoptera > Noctuidae > Mythimna > Mythimna pallens. The sequence continues at coordinate 22,944,813 of OY540832.1, forward strand.
AATAATATACCTACCCACAATCTGGAAGAGAAGATACAACCTTTTGTTTTGACAAATGACAATTAGGTAAATTAATAATTTTGATGAGCGTGCAATTACTTACTTGTAGTTAGTTTTGTCGTCAAAATCGATCCTTAATAAACGCGTTTCATGTCGGTTTTTAGGGTTTCGTACCTCAAGAAAAAAAAACCGAACCCTTATAGGATCACTTTGTTGTCCGTTTTTCTGTCTGTCAAGACCCTTTGTCTCAGAAACGCGTGGAGGTATCGAGCTGAAATTAAAAACCATACACTTAGGTCTGCAGTCCCTTGAAGCTGTAAAAAATCAAACTTCTGAGTTTGCAAAGAAAAAAGATACGGCCGTTTATGTCGCAAAAAAGTGTATTTTAACATTCTCAAAGGAATCAAAATTCATAGGGTACTTCCTATTGACCTAAAATCCTGAAATTTGGCATGATTCAAGGTCTCATAGTACAAGTATAGGAAGAAATCTAAAAATTGTAAATTTTGTAGAAAAGATACAAAGAAAAATTGCGATTCTGAAAAATCTTCGCAACTCAATTCGGGAATTGAACTGTTTTCTTATATAATTTGTAGGAAACCCTCAGTGCGCGAGTCCGACTCACACTTGTTGACAATTTGATTGCTAGCGTGAGCAACTACGTAAGTTGTCATAAGATTTGACAGTCGATTCAAATGACGCTACTAGAAACCAGAAGCAGTTTTACCATAAACTTTTAATTTACCAAAGTCTCACTCATTAAACCCATACTGTTAACTTATCTCTAAACGCCATTTCGAAACACCACACCTCATTGAACGTGACTGCAGAACCCTAAAGCAAAAAAGAAACCTTAAAAAATCTCGATAAGACCCGCGTGGGGCGATGACAACAGCAAGTAAACAAAAATAATACAAAAAAAGCCTTTACTTGGACCTCAAAGGTGTCGTTTGGACCTTGTCGCCTTATCTCCACTCGAACCCAGATCGATCAAAGTTCCTTTAAGGAAATTTAAAAATTCAACAATGAGGTGTGTAAGGTTTGATTGAGAAAGTCAGCGTTATTAAAATGTGTTTATTATTATCTTGTCGGTACAAAGAATAATAAAAATGGAGATGCGACATGTCCTGTTAAAGGTCTTTGGCTGACAGCCAGTGTGTTCAGAGAAATAGGTCTGCCGTGTAATGGCGCCGTCTGTTTCCGGGATGAGTTAAATGAAAACAAAATTAGAATAAAGTAGATGAGTAAATAGATGAGAGGCTACTGAGTTAAGAAAACTTTGAAGTAATTATTAAATGTTAATGTCATTGTGTGTGCTTGATATAGAGAAGCGTTGCTCTATATTCTTAAGTATCATATTTATATTTCACATCAAAATGACAACCATAAAAAACACAATGAAAACGCAACTGTTCCCATACCATTACACTCTGCATAGTTTTCATAATAAAGCGCTAAATTTTAATTAAAAATCACTTGCGCCCGCGTCGCGCTCGCAAAAAACGGCGAGGATCAAGGTCCGAGGATGCCCGAACGTCGGCGATGTTACCCGAACACTCGTCCGCCATTACGCGTAATTACTCAATCGCCGAAACGTGGAATGCTTTCGGCCAACTTTGAATGCGATGGGTTTTGTGTTTAACGCCTTATACGGCCAAGAGATTATACTTGAATCATTGATAATGCGAAAATTGGGATTTCGTTGAGAGATCGTTAACGGTTGGGAAGGATGGTGTGAGGATATTTGGCTGAACACTTACATCTTTTTATGCTCATCTGACTATAAAGGTGACCAAGATCAAAGTTAATATAATCCAGAAATCTTCGATTTTGTGTACAATACAAACTGTTTAGAACATCAAATATGTGGTAAACGTCCTCATTGACTGAGAACACGAAACTAAAGCTGACCACGGATCAAAACATCAAAGCAAAGGGATAAGTGAGAATATAGCAGTTATTATAAACCCAGCAATTACTTTAAAACCTACTTCAGCTAATATTACAAATAACTTAACTTTAAGAGATTTAAACCATTGATAAGTAAGCGGCATAATATAAACTTCAAACTAGTAGATTGCAGACCTTATTACTATTATAGCAATGACCGTGCATGGAATGTGGACTTCCAAATGACAAACAAAATTAACCAACCAACAGCAAAAGTCCGACTTTGCGTCAAAATTACATACAATTTGCAGTAACAACGTATTATTAGGGAGCAGTGCTGAGTCGTTGACAAGTGTTCTACAGTAACTCCTGATAGCATCAAATATATGGTAATTTATGCAGTTCTTAATTACTAAGTTGCTGTTAGATTCAAATTTTATTGTAGATATGAAATCATCGGAACAAGGCTGAGTGGCTGTTTTGCTTAGTCATGCTCTTGGCTTAATAATTTGTGCAGCTAGACGCAGTTTTGATGAAAAGCAATTATTTGAAGTAGTTTTTGATGATTCGGTCGTAAAATATATTGCAGAAATAAAAAAAAAATGTTTATTTAGGAATAACAACTTTAAATCAAACGTTAAAGATGAGGTGATTGCTTGTTTCTGAAAGAAGCCGAATCTCAAAACATTTTATGATGCTAGAAATGATGACGATATTTTAAAAGAAAATAATGTGATATGAATCCCTGCAGAGTCCAAACCAAAAGTCACAAAGACACTGCATAAAAATTATATGCTTATTTATATAAATAAGCATTTTATCAATGGCACCATACAACACAGGGTTGACTGTGACAAATCGTGCAAATCGATGTGCCTTCGTAACTGGTTATTAGAATTTATCAAAACCAATGTTACTGACGTAAACCATAGTTAAATGTCGGGTTAAAAAATGAGCCAGGAAAATGTGCAATCGAACACTGTTATTGAATTATGATTCATGTTTGTGAATTATATTAATTTTAGTTGTAAGTTTAAGATATTTTTCCGTTATGATGATGACTCCAGGAAATGTCCCATTGAGTATGTTATCTACAATTATAGCTTGTTTTTGAAATTAATGGTTGTTGTAATCAAAGCACCTATAGTTTGCTTCACATCTTCCAAGTAGTGCATAATGTATGAAATGACGTAATTTGTTTCGCTAGTAAAAAGTATATTTATATGAACGACAATCATTCATCTTTTACTATAGTTAATATCTTTTCGGTGTCGTATTTTTTCACATTCATTGAAATAAGTGATAGACTTATTTCAATGAATGTGGATCGTTTTACTTCAAATGGAATTTTAGGTAGTTGAATGAAATCCCACCACACCATGAACCATGGTTCAAAAACTTTTACCAGACTCAAAAACACAACCACCTTTAGAGCACACAAAAGGAAGTTCTAAACAACTAACATTAATACCAGGAACACACTATAATTTACTTCGTAAGTACTCCAGTATAATTGAAACGGCTTTCTGGCCATAATTCTGTTGGTCCAGTCTAGCTGTCATCGAACGAGCGTCGCATAATCCCTTGAAACCAGTAGTGAAGGGAAATGGTAATACATCGTCCGTTTTAATTGCGAATTATTTGATTAGAAAGGAATGTTTTGGTTGGATGATGATAATAGTGATGTATAATGAAGTGGATGTTTGTTAGAATGAGGTATGGTTGCCTCGTTAAAGTATAATTGAAGGGAATGCATTTTTTAATTTAAAAAAATCGGTTACATCTTCAAAACTATTAAATTTAGTGACGTCAATAATAATCGAATCACAGAAAATATTAGTAAACTATGATGATAACAAAATATGATCGTGTCAATTAAGACAATAATAATAGTATGAATATTAAATATGTATCTGATACAATAAATATTATTACTCTTCTAAACTATGCATCTGTTATCGAGGATGTTAAAGACGGGTTGAAACAGTAAGATAGAGTAGGAAGCAAGCCCAACGATAAGTTCACCATACGATTATATTTATCAATTGGCGAAGGATTCTAAGACTTTGATTTAGTTTTTATTTGATTCTCAGATCAAATCAGCGTAGAAACTGAATTATATTTGATGCACACAATAAAATTATAGTGGCCATATTCTCATTCGCAATGTATTTTTATTTGAATGCAATACAGTTGAAAATGAACTTTGTTTAGTTGGTATAAAGTCTGAAGTTACTTGGAAAAAACAAAGACCGGATGGTAAAGGGGTGGGCAGTGATTGTAACAAAGATAGCGATATTTATGTAGATTTGTAAGTGTCGATTTAATCTGGGACAGGTGTTAATGGGTCTTTTCATTTTAATTGAAAATAGATTTATAATGGCGAAACTGGGTAAGCTTTCATTAAATACCAAGTTAATTCATTTTATTAGGTACTCAAACTCAGAATAAGTGGTTTAGCGATAAGTGCTAAATTCTTGACACCGATTATAATAGACTGGCTATTAGAAAAGGCAGATAAATTAATAACATCAAACAACTACTACATGGTCATTAATGTCTTTGGATGAAGAATTTCACTCTAAAACAAAAAAGACATCGAAATTTACTTTTGCAAGTCGATTCTTTGTATCGATTCATCCTTACAATAAACGCGTGTCCCACCACTACGCTACCCGTTCTTACAGAGAATGCGCGGGCGTGACGAAGTCTCTATCTGCCAATAATCTAAACTGAATAACTAGTACCTTCACTCGGATGCGCTCGCTATTGATCTCTGTCTTCATATAACTGGAACGTCCTCCCACAGAGGATTGTGTTTCGTTTTTATTTTCACACTTATGTTTTATGGGGTGTACAGGTACGTTGGTAAATTGATCAGCGGTACCTGCTAGGTTGTCTGTGATTACAACTAATTTTGCAAATACATTGGGTTACATGTAATATTGCTAGTACAGTCACTCCCTGTTATTTTCTTTGAAAAATCTTCTGGTTTTTTATCTATATGTTCTTTCAAAAGATTCTTTTGAAAAAAGCTCCGTTATACCACACGCTTAATTTAACAAAATGACTAGTACAATCATGATTACATTTTCAGTTTATGATACCATACTTTTCAATTAACCAAAGATTCCCATCGGTCAGTCGAAAATAACATAGTATTAAAATTCATTCAAATATTTCTGAGCAATTGAATTATCTGACCTCATATAAACTCTAGTTCACGACCGCATGAGGAAACGTTCTCAAAATACCCTAATTACCTCATAATGACGCCAAATTACAGTACTCAATCATTTAAACTATCTTAAATGGCAGTTGTTATGCAAATTGAATATCAAAATTGTAAGTAGCAGTGGGAGATTTGAGAAATACCGTTTGAAAGATTTTTTTGAATTATGTTTCTATGTTATTTTTATATCTATAGATTTATTGACTTACTATTAGCTTTTTCTTGCTTTGTGTAATTTTATTGATGTTGATTTTATTAGTTTTGTTAACCATAGATGCTGTCTTAATAACTTACATGAATGCAGGATTGAAAAAAAAATATACGACTAGCAATAAATTCTAAGGATCTTTGTTGGTTTGCAAAAGTTTAACCGTAGTTCCATCACAATTGTAAGTGCTGGAAAAAAATACTTTACATCAAAATGGAATTAAATTAGCTCTTAATTACTTATAACAACTCATCGCCTGTCATTATTTCGTGTACTTGTTCAAACATATCCTGTAGTAATTGTTTAAGTAATTGCCCGTTTTAATGTGTTTTAGCGTTGATTAGCATCACATGGGGCTTTTATTTTCATGTTATTTTACCGTGAGAAATGCATTCTTTTTGTGTGTAGATTTTCTTGATAACATTGTTGAAATGACTTTTTGATTTAGTTAAATTTCAGATAATCATATTCAATTATATCTACTAATAGGAATCTTGCAAAACTTATAGTATCATACATTGTAGATCAAGTGAGGTACTGAATAATACAATTGCTCAACTTGGTGTAGGCACTACCATACCCCCAGATAAATAGTGCCACTGGAAATAACGTGCAGCTTGCTGGTTCTTTTAACATACGTTGCTTTTAATGTACTAACATGCTAGTAAAACTCAGTAATTTTAAAGCAAGCTTCTGCATAATTTTTTAACACCCATTACGTCATCGAGGTAAATTATCTTCAAAATCACTATAAAAGTCCCGTAAATTACTAAATACTACTACTACAAAAGTTAGCATAGCTATTAACGGGCTTAGGCCAAAACAACTATGTATTTTATACTCCAATGTCGCATCTATTTACTTTATACCATACAAGCTATTAAAAACATATTAACCTGGCTATACCCACGGTTTGTATCCAGTCACCGCAATAATCTGGACTTTCTAAAGAAAACTTAGACCTAGTTGATTCAAAGTAGATTTTTAATTACCTTCATAAGAATACCTCGGTATTCGAAACTAGTTTCATGCAATGTCACTTATATTATAGTTACGTACTTACTGATTTCAAAGATAAAGAGAGAAAATTTAACATCTTTAAGAATGGAATATTATCTCAAAAGGGAAAGTAGCAATTTGTGCTTAGGTATATTGTTTCAAAATTTATTAGATCAATCTTTGTGAATCTTGTTTACTATCAATATCATCGCCTGACATAGGTTCATAAATTAATAAAATTGTGTTTTCAGAATTTTCATTAAACTACATTAATTTGAAAATATCACTTCGAATGCCTTATCCAATCTCCATACGTCAAGAACATAATAAATATTAGCATATCACACTTCAAAACGCCTACTAGCAATTCTCATTACCCTACATTCAGTGGATAAACAAATAATATGACACGCCTACGACCGTCACTACTAGTTTTAATTAGCACAAAAATACATAAAACGAATATTTTGATAAGGCTGACAGAAAAAGAGGCGGGAACTTAACTGTCAATATCCACACCTTTGAAATATTTATTTATTTCTTTTCATGCATATCTTTTCTGTTTTACTGTTATATTGGTGGCTACTTATTTTATTTAAAACCTTCTACCATTGAGTTAAGGCTTTTTCATTCCCAATATAAACTTGCTTACTATGTTAATAGTGTCGTTTTTACTGGCAAAATGTAGCGGTGACTGAAAGTAGTAGAAACAATGGGAAATACAAATAAAAAAAATTGTTTTATCACTTGTAAAACAAAGTCATAATATTTTCCATGAGGTGAGTCATGAAAGAAAACACAGTTTGACAGTAAAAGTCTGAAAGCAGGAAGCCATAAATCTTAGCACAAGAGACAGTAGTGGAATATAGCTCAGTAAACCTAGATTAAAAACTAATAGCACGCTAGGAATCAAAACTGTAATCTTTTCCCCCATTGTAATTAGTATTCAAATAGGTGTTTTTACTAAGAGTAATAGCACAGTAACTGCACCGGTGAATATAGAAAGAGAAGTAATTACCATAAATACCTTTACCATACCTTTGTATTTTTGGCAATATATTCTGAAACATCCCATATTTTGTATTATTATCATTGTAACGTCTAATACACCGACCACGGGAAACTTTGTTAAAGCATAAATTCACACCCAAAACTTCAAAACTAAAGCAGATAAATTAAGGACTGAAATCAATCTATCTAAAATTGCCGCATAAAGCTAAAGTTTATTAGCAATATTTGTGCCCTTAAGTATAATAGAAATAGGTGCATTTAAACTATTAGAACTTACAACATTCGCACTTCAGGCTCCTATCTACACTATCATTTACAACCATTTTCTATCATGAATCATTAAAAATACCCTAAGACCAGATCATTTACTAGTATATTTTGAACCAAGCTAATTCTCGACTGCCTCAATCAAGAGCCCAGCGTAAACTGGTTTCCTCATACCATTTTATATAGCAAACTATATTTCACACCTACAGGACGGATGCAACCATATCTGGAACACCCATTGAATATTAAACTTTATACGTCCTAGATAAAGTTTAAAATAGATTGTGGATTGACGACAACATGTGATTCCATGAGGCGATAGTATTGTGTGAGGAAAATGAGTTTTATGAGGTTAGAGATAAGGTTGAATGTCTCGAGTTTAGAATGCAGGTTGGTCCTATCTTTATGTCAATTTCTGAAAGAGACCCAATATTAATTGTTGGTCATTATTTTGTAGTGTAGAAAGCGGTGAGTCGGTAGGAAGTTGGTCGCCCTCGCATTAGGTATAGGGTCGCAACGCTTTAGGGATATTTGTGACTTGTATGCTGTAGAATAGTTATTATAGACATTTGTAACACTCTGTGAGAAAGTGTTGGAGAAATCGTAAATAATGGAAACAATTTTCTGAACAATATTATAAATGGCGTGTGGAAGAACTGGAAGGATGACATTAAAGATGTTAGTAAGTAGAAGCGATAGAAGATAGAAACTAAGGTTAGCAAACAAACAAGATAATAAACATGATAGGAAGTTTTGTAATAACTAGTAATAATATATTTTTCCTGTGAATCGTGAAAAACATACATATGACTTACATTATATAGATGTGTTGACATCACGCTAACATTTTAAAGGCGAAAGTCTGTTAGTATGTATGTATGTTTGTTACTGTTTCACGTTCAAACCTCTATACGGCTTTAGGTAAACAAATACGCACACAAGTAGACCATATCATAGAATAGCACATAGAATACTTTATCCCAGGAGTATATTTTCTTGGGAAAAAATATTAGTTTCGAGCGAGCATACGCTTTGCCTACGTAAAAGTATAATACCTATATGCATAATGATGACCCCCTTACGTGAGAACACTATTAAGACATCAATAGACATAAAAACAAAACCATAACAAAATTAAAATTACTGTTTCAAAAGCACAAAAGTAAAGAGTAGTACACGCTTATTTTCTAATCATGCGGTACAATTAAACAAATTGTGTCAGTAGCGCTCGCTTGAGTTCAATTTCCGACTTATTACGTTTCAAGAACAGTAAATCATAAAGAACATTACCTTTCTTATTCGTAGTTTTAATTAAGACCATCGTCTGCATAAGAGAAACTTCTAATAAACTCTCTATATTTCTTATTCTGCGGGAGGTTCCTGGTATCATTTTCCGTGACGTTTATAATCTTCCTTGTTGTTGTAACTTTCTTCTTGCTGACTTCTAGTGTAGGCGTATGGTTTCGTGTAATGATTCCTCTTCGTCGGATTTTATTTATAGTTGTCTATAGATGCCGTAGCTTTATTACATAATAAGATCATTTATTAGAATTTCTAAATTTCTACATTATCTTTCTGTAAACTGCAGTCTTGTAAGTTTTTAAGTGTTATAGGAGTAACAATATTGAAAACATCGCTACCCATGGCCACCTCACCTCACAAAGTACCCACTAACGCTTTATACTGTTAAAGACATAATTGTCAATGGTTAATAGCCCCATATGTTAGACTTTCTCTCCTACACCGTCCTATAACGTTGCTTCGGATCCTAAGATAAAGACATGCTGTGGTCTGAAAACAGACCAGTCTTATGCTGTACTTGTTTAGAACAAATCACTAACTAATTTATGAATATTGTGATTTTCAATTAGGGTTTTTTTTATAGGTTCGATTTTATTTTTAAATTCTGTTTTTGCGTTGAGAATTTTGAATGATCCTTTAACAGATATAAAATTATAGATTGATTTACATATACCAATTCACAGTATGTAAATACAGATGCCTTTTATGGAGGTATCCTTATACTTGGTTGTAAACCAGCACATCCAAACCAGTGTCCTTGCAACATTAATCCTGGACGAAACATGTAAATTGTAAAAACCTTTCCGATGTCCTACCATAAAATTCCATTGCCAGCCAGACATTGAGTAGCGTCTGAAGGCGACTCTATTCATAAATCGGTCCACAATCTCCTTTTATATGTAAAACAGATGTTTCAGAATCTACACGAACTTGGGGATGTATTTCTACGCAATTTTTATGCCCCGTCAGACTGTGTTTACGCGTGAAGCCGAGATGAAGGGCCCAGCTTTTGAAAAAAGTTACACAAGTATCTTCACACTGAAAGTCATTAAAATGTTTAGTAAAATTGCAATTTTAATAGGGAATTATTGGACGTAATCAACATTTTATGAAATTTCTTTATTTATTGGCAGGATGCAAGTATGTTATAAACTTGTTCCTTGCTAATATTTACTACTTATAAGATGCAGTATTGGTTATATAAATTATGTTTTTCTTTGAGAACCATATCGGTATGCGGTACTCATATAGTTACTAATATGTTTATTTTATCAACATTGCAAGTATGTTGCTTTAAAAAGCTCACATCGAGTAATAAGCGCTTAATATGGTTTCGGTCCATTAAATAGCAATTTGATTACGTTTATTACTTTAATGTCACATTTACGATTATTAGTTTAAACATTAACTTTGATAATAAATTTTGTGTGATCATTATAAGCTTTTAATGATGTTAAGCAAATAAAACATTTGATACATAAGCTTTTTAGTTATGTGATATTACTTTGTTGTATTTTTATTTTAAAAGTAAGTATTTTCTTATAATTCTTTTGGCAATACGTTATTATTTTGTTCAGTAGTGGATATTGAAATCTATACTTTAGCTTTTATTTACAAAATATAGTTTTTAGCTTTTATCAACAAAATATGTATTGTAGCTTCTGCCAGCGGCCTTGCCCACGTGAAATTCTAAATTAATCCCAAGAAAACATAGTTCATAGATAAAAAAGTATCTATACCAGGATATAGTCTACCCGTGTGCTAAATTTCTTCTGGATCCATTCGGCCGTTTGAGCGTGAAGGAATAACAAACATACAAACTCAAACACAATCATACATGAGAACTTTCGCCTTTATAATATTACTGTAAAAACAAAGTATTTACCACTTCAGAAATCTTGCCAACAGCAACCAATACTTACATTCCCATCAAAAATTATATCCGAAAAAAGCAACGACAAGTAAAAGCTGGTTCAATATACTTCACATCGGACTAGCTTCACAGACCGCACCGGCAGTCCATATCTGTATGTAAATACGACGACATTTTTGCCTCTGTGCGTTTGCATCTAATATTTTACTGTTGCGCATCTTATTTATGCAGCCTATCTTGAATAAGACGTATCTGTCTATCCAGTACGGGTTTCGGTCACTAATGATGTGGGTCTCAACCCTTTTTTGCTATGTCTAACTAAATAATGTGGACGTGCGCCGGTTCTTGATTTTGCAACTATGTGTACGGGAAAATTTGATGCGGGGTTAGGTTTGCTGGTGGCTTTGATGCGGTCTTTAATGTCGTCATCAGTGTAGTTTTGTAAAACTAAAAGTTTTTGCAAGGTTCTCTTAGTAACCAAGCATTGGACACTAATAAAATTTTTCAATGTTTCGTAGTATTGTAAAGTGGTTTTGTAAAATATTCAAAGGTAGAGAAGAATACTTAAGCCTGATGCAGCATTAGAAAATACACATTAATTATATTATTACTTACTGCCTATCCGAAACATAAATATATACCAAATGGAGGCTACATTTAGGAAGTATATAGGTCTGTTGAATTTCTAAAATCATCATCATCTTCCTGTCTTTGTCCTGTGTTATTTGGAATTGGCCTCCTTTTTCCTTCTTTTTATCTTATCACCCGTCATGCTATCACTATCTCCCTTTTCTTTCGTATTACTCTTCATACAATCCATCCTTCTTGTTTCGGGATTCCTCTCTATTCATACACATTTATAAAATATCTTTAGAAAAAAAGTATAGTATCCTTATTTTATAAACACCATAATACTAGTATTACCTTATATGCAAAGATTTCGCAGATTTAATTCAAACACGCCCATATTTTAATTCAGTATATTGTAACTTAAAGTTCTCTCTCATTTATGCCTTCAAATCGACATATGCAATCCCAGAATTAGTTGCAACTTTATTACGAAGAACCTAACTTTATCAACAAATTCTATAAGGATTATAATCCTTGCATGCCCCGCCTGTACAACGCCCATATCCATACATAAATACCATCAAACTAGGTCACTGTACATGCACCACAGTATACACCAATTAAACTGTTTCAAGCAAATAAGTTCAATTAAAATGGCGTATTATAAATCAAAATTGGATTTCAATTAAGCATCCCAATGGTTTGGTGGCATTAATCATCGGAGCTAATAGAATGGCTTGGGTACGGTACTAAGCCACCTACGGCTTACGGCTGCAGCAGCAAGGATTTATGACGCTGGATGTGCCTTATTTATATGTTGTTAATGTTTGTTTATCGTGTGTGAAATTGTTACATTCTCTTCCTTGTAATGGTTGTGGAGAAAGGTGTACAGAATTCACTAGTAATAATAAGTGAATTTATTTGTTGCATTTTACGAGACTTAAAACAATTAAGATATTAAAAACATATTCTTCATTCAAACACTAAGGCTTATATTTCAAGTCTAGTTGAAGACTCCACTCGATACAGATGCCATGAAAATTAAATAAAAACCTTCGATTTATGTCAAATTATAACTGTCAATTTAGTGATTTGAAGTGGCATGCACAAGTGTGTTTCTTTAAAAATGGATGTGAAAAATTACACTTTGATATTGGCATTTGGCATTTTGGTCACAATCACAATTTCAAAAAGCTTTTTTTGCGCAAAATCTTAATATAGTTATAATAAAATCTACATCTTTAACCGTTGACTATTCATTATTCATTCTCAAGATCAAGAACTCTCTAAATCCGATCTATGTTTAACCACGCTCTTGCCATTTCAACATCTACACTCGCCACATCCATTGACCATAACCTCCAAATCTATGTTCATGGTAAGCCAATTTAATAAAACATAACTGTATAATATTTGAACCGGATTTGAATCAATTAACACTTTCATTAATGAAAATTAACTTTATGTTCGTGAAATAACAGCATGTTGGCTGTTTAGATCTTGTCTTGTATTTATGTTAACCTTGGAAGGACTTGTAATAACATAATCGAAACTAGACTTAGTAATTATTATCTTTAGATATTGTACAGATATGAATAATAGTCTAGGCTTGACAGGTAGTTCTGGTCGTTTTTCATTAAAATTATCGCGAATTTTCCTATCAACCAAAGCTATTATTATAGAGTGATTTACCTATAATTTGTCAACTACGAGTTTTCACAAATTATTGTAAAAAGCTGTTTTTATTAATATCGTTATGTTATCGCTTAATTTTGAATGATCACTATGAGCGTCGTCCAAAGAATTGTCTTAATCACTGAGCTTGGTGCTTAAAGGCTTTTTCAAATATTACCTTAGCAGAATTTAAATAATTTTCAACTACCCTCCTCGTCTTTGTCAGCATAAGTTGGCAAAGTTTTTACCCCTCCTCTTATGCTTATATAAATATTTACACAAACATTAATGAGCAGTTGGTAGTTATAAAATGGGAAATATGAAAATTAATATAATTTTGCAGAAATTCACAAAAAATAAAAATCACCATATTTATGTACTCCCCCTGTCCATCACATAATTAAAATAAGGAACGCAATGGGTTTTACCACCTGTGTTCATTAAATTGTCTTTATTGGTAGAAAGGAAGATTTTTTTTTTAAATGGTTTATTCAAGAAATTTGCATAAATATTTTCACATTATCTTCTGCCAAACTGCAGTACAGTTTGTCGGCAGTGTTCTCGTGGATAGTCTTCTTGATTAACTACCAAATAACAAAAGAAAGCCAAAAAACAAAGACAGTAAAAACACACATAACGAAACATTATAAGTACTTATACTCCATCCTCTTATATATATTAGATGATTTCCTATCTTAAAGGAAATACGGTCAAAATAACCTCTAGTCTAGTAGTAGTAGTCTAGTCTTTAAGGTACATTAAATAATAGTCGAAAGAAAAGGTTGCTAGGTACTCCGGTGATTGTCAGTATACCGTTAAGCTATTCTTCATCATAATTGCAGCCAAAAAACGTCCACTGTTGGACACAGGGCTCCAATAGGTGTCACTACAACTGCCGACCCTGTGCGTCTCACGTCCATTGGATTCCCGTGACCCTCACCAGGTCATCGGTCCACCTTGTGGCAGGCCTAGCGTCCGCTGCGTCTTCTAGTACACGTCCGCCACTCCAAAACCTTTCGGCCCCATTGACCATATTGTCTGCGAGCAACGTCCCCCTATCCTATTTATATAACTTATTTAATAAAATTTACGAGTATTTACCGTCAACTTCCTCCATGTAGATTCTATCCGACATCATATTAAACGGTCTATTTTTGTGTTCAATGTATCCCCGGCCTTATAAAGCTGTATCTACATCTAACACCACTGTCCTAGTTTCGCAAACTAACCTTCGGCGTTATTAATTTTCTGTACATCGTCCATTCTTCCGACTAGTGTGGGGAAAGGGTCGGTGTTTTCTAGGGATTCATACGCAGCACCACACGATACGCAGGATAACTTTATAAGGGATTTAAAGTTCTCATTTAGTTAAAAACTATTATTTCACAAAAAAAAATCATAAAATTCGATTTTAAAATTTAAATCGTACTCTACTATATTTGCAAGTAATATGCCAATTATTATGTATTTATCGTATGCGACGCACCTAAAACCATGCGACTGGACATGGCATTCCGTAGTAATTACGTATCAATAAATTCAAAATAATTGCATGTATTGTAAAGGATTTAACATACGGTAAGTGGTAGCCTACTAACCTCTTACAAAGCAGTAGTACTAGTAGAATTGGCACATAGGATATAACAATAGTGATCTCTAACCTGCCACGTTGCGACAGCATTCTTTGGCTGACTTCAAGCGATACACGCACTTAGCATTGATATTTGATACCACTTGACTGAAATGTGTGGCAATTGTATGGGAAACGCATTGAGATGGTGTCATATATAATTAACCAAGAGTAGTTCCATTGCTTGGTGTGAAAACATAGCTTTCGTAGTGAATACTTTGAACTTAGGAAGTTAGTACATAATTGCGTATTTTTATTCCAGAACTGGAATTATAATTAGTCAATTAAGTACTTATTTACAGTTAACTTGACAATGAAACGATGTTGCCACTCTTTTTTGTGGTGGTACATCAAAAAATTAATTATCTAGCTTTGAAAGGGGCGAGAAGCAGTATCAGACTTTTATTAATTAAAACCTTTCTATGTTTCTTTACTTGACCTTTTGTTTCAAAGCCATGGTAACTCTTTCGAAAATTCCCGCGACCAGAAGTTATTTTTTCCTGTCGAATCAAACAACATTTTTATTATTATAAGATAAGCATTATCAGGCTTATAACTTTCCCCATGCTGAGATCCAAGCCTCCTCTCTAGGAAAGAGAAAGTGCCGTAATCTACCACGCGAGTCAACTGCGGATTGGTGGATGTCACATGTCTCCGAGTTTTTAGTCCTAGGACCTCATGACGTTTTTCTTCACCGTTTTGAGAGCAGTAGTGATGAAATAAATTACACTAAGTAATGCGACTGGCTGGATTTGGATCCGCGACTTATATAATTCGTAAGTCAGTAACACTGTTCTCACTAATAAATCACGTTATCAAAAGATCCCGGAACCAGATACCAGCGTGTCCCATCCCTGCCCCGTCCATACGCTTCCAACCCGGTTAGTACATCGCCTACGGGGAAAACACTGAGGTCTGTGGGCCGACCATTCAGTGGGACGAATCGTTCTGAAGGGGTATTAATATTATAACGGAATTAGACTGACTGTATTGAATTAAATCGATGGGGAAAATTTATTATCGCCTCATTTTTGTAACAAGTGTGGTTGTGGGTCTGGAGAAAAGGTGCCTAGACGTGTCTTCAGTGGGACATGTAATTAGGATATTGGTGGTTTATGGATATAACTCGTTTGCTGGTGTTACTGGGCCATGAGTGGCATTGCTGGGGTTTTTATAACTGCGCCTTTGAACGCTGGGCACGCCATAATCATGGCGGTAAGTCCTCTCTTTGAGGAATGGCTGGAGAGGAGTCACTGCACACTTTCTGCATGACGCAAGTCCGGAAGGTTCCTGCACCTGATCTAGGCGGAAGAAATGCCCGGGTGACACCACGGTGGACCACACTGTGGAGGTGTGCCCCGCTTAGGCGGAATATCACCGTGTCCTCGTTAGGGCAATCGATGGTGGCAACGTCACGCACCGGGCCCTGGTACGAGCCGTGATGATAATTGGCGGCAGTTGCCTCCTTCAACGAAAAAGTAATGCTAGCGAAGAAGACAGCCGCACGCGTGAAGGAATGCCCTAGCCGCCGAGACTCCGACCACATCTACCAGCCGCCGTGTAGGCTTGCGGATGACGAACAATGGGTAGCTCACCGTCCGACCACCCTGTAACGAGTAGTCAATGACGCGTAGTGTTCCACGCGCGCCTCAAAGAGATGTCAGCAAAACCTTTGGAGCCGAGCAGCAAAAGTGCCTGTAAATAGTTCATTTGACATAAATGCTTTGATTTGATTTGGTACAGGTATAGCAAATAAATTAGTACTAGTTAAGATTCCAGGGTAATAATTATACCTATCTCTAAGTGAAGCATAAAATAAATGCCCTATCTCACAATTCGCAAGAAAAACCATCCGATAGTAATCATAACGGAACATATGAAAAATCCAACCATCAACGGATATTCTAACGATGCGGGATTACGCACTATCGGGGTTAGAGATAAATCCCGGACTTTCTTAGTTGTACTCATAATTTGTAGATAAGGCTGCGTGCTGGCCTAGTGCGGTGCTTTTCACGGGACTGTCGCCTGCAGGGTTAATATTAAGGCCAGTAAAAGGTGATAAATGACAGTCAGATCTTAAGATAGTACTGTGATTTAACTGTAGATGCTACTGTAAATAAGTAATCGCATACCGTCACGCTAGGGCTACTCTAGATGTCTAGATTTTCTTGGTAGATTCTGTGTATGGTTTCTTCTAATTATAAGTATGAGCTTGCGCTGAAATTCATCATCATAATTTCAGCCAAAAAAATGTCCTGATGGACAAAGGCCTCTCCCAAGTGTCGCGGAAGGGTCGCGGGCATCCGATGGATGTGAGACGCTGAAATTGCATAACTTTATTTCCGAAAGCCCATTCCAACATCGAACCAGGCTTATGGCTTTGCACCACCGATACATGATGGACATCCCACCCATACGCACTATACGTTTTGGGAACGCATTCAAGGTAGAACTACACTGCGCACACGTGTGCCACACACGCTGATCTGGACGCGTCGGTCTCCATACATTTTATATGGAAAATAGACTTGTAGAGCTACACTTGATCCACGCCACGCGACGTCGTTCTACATACAAATCAGGTGTGTTACACGTGTGCGTTGGTCTAATGTAGTTCTAGCTTCATTGTGCGTACAGTTAAAGTTGTCCACCCTTTAGTATTATCGCTTACTATCAGGTTAGGTAGAGGTTAAGCGGAAGCATATCAATAATAATGAAAACACGGTTGATTGAAAGTGTATTGTTAACTAATTAATATAGAATTTTAAATCTCAAGCTTTGAGAAAGATAAACAGATTTTTTTAAAACTTCATTCATAAACGGCCAGGAATTCTGGCAAATAAAGCTGTCAGTTTTAATGTTCTTTCTTGTTCATGACGATACTATAGAATATAGTGGTTAAAAAGTAGGTGAGCATTTTTTCGCGCTCTTGGGCGGAGCGGGAGATAGTATCAGACTTTTACTGACTAAAAACCCACTCCTGTTCCTTCGTTGTCTTCGTCCCAGGGCCCGGGTTTCGTTTTCACACTACCCATGGCCCCAGAAGGCTTCGACCCTGCTGCCCCTACGATTTGCTGACATCTCCCCTCCCTCCCTCCAAAAAGTAGCTGAGGTACGTTTTGTAATCAATAATTTCAGATCATAATAATTGTATGATCTGTAGACAGTTGATAGGGCGTAATTCTTAATGAAGGGAAAAGTTTTATAAAAGAAGCGAAAAAATTAAATACATTGCCTAAACAAAAAAAAAAAAGTAGAACCACCATTTATATAGTCGTACTTTAGCAAAGCTTAGTCAAAATCTCTCATCTCAAGATAAAATCTCAAGAAATCTGAACACTGCTAACAAAACCCTTTTCTAGTGAAGCATTGTTCAAAACTAAACATATCTCAAAGAAGAAATAGAGAGTCCAGCAATTTCTATTAACCACTATTGCGAAACATCGTCGTCTTACAGCCGTAGACAACATGAATAAAACCGGGGTTTTAATCTAGTCTCTAATTTATTACTGGACCGATACTACCCATCTACATTTCCTTGTGTTTCCAGTTATTGTGTAAGACTAATTAAATATTGAAGTAATTGCTATCCTGTTCGTCGGACCTTTGCTCCAAGTGCAGTTTTTGATGTAAAAGTTTATGTTTAAGTAATGACATGTTTTTGATATATGTCTACTGCTTGCCAAAGAGAGGAGTAGGAGCCGTGATTGCCCAGTTGTAACAGCCCCTAATTACGAGTCGGACATCGTTGGTTCGAACCCAGGCTGGTGATTTACTTTACCTGTTTCATTTTATCACCAGTGTTTTTAAAGCGGTGAAGGAAATCATCGTGCGGATATTGGGATGTCCTAGAACCAATTTGAAGATATGAAACATTCGCCACACGGGAGGAGGCTTGAATCTCAGCAGTGGGCACATTATAAGGCTGCTTTAGGGGTTTGGTTTAGTTATTGAAGGTTAAAAAATAAGCTAGTGTAGATTCAGAACTGAGAGGCAGCTTGGCTGTCAGTTTGTTTTTGATCTAAATGAGTAGGTAAATTAAAAGTTTTACGATAATATTTCGTTAATCAGTTACTCTTTCATTTTACAGACGTTTTTATAAAATATCTAAAACAAAATTTTATTTATTTACATGAATAATTTACA
This sequence comes from Mythimna pallens, assembly GCA_961205895.1. Lineage (NCBI taxonomy): Eukaryota > Metazoa > Arthropoda > Insecta > Lepidoptera > Noctuidae > Mythimna > Mythimna pallens. Next base: position 22,963,618 of record OY540832.1, read on the forward strand.
TTTAAAAATACTTAACTAACTACAAATACAGTAATAAAAACAAAAAAAAAAATTAAGACACTAAACTAATTACAACTAACTAAAACCAACTAAAATATGGCGTCAAAAATTTTTTCCACATCGCTGTCGACTGGTAATGTACCCGAATGACTGGCGGCATTACCACGCTGTATGGCAATGCTTATCCTCTGTCCGAGGTAAAAGCCAGCCCTTGGGTCACGCGAAGTGTCAACAAGACATAAATATAAAATAATAATAAAAAAACAAGAAGTCAAAAAATTAATGCTTACATGTTATTAATTTATATACTCTTTAATTCTGCATAAAACTGCATATATTCAGTTAGTCCAAATTTCAGTTTATGTGTAAAAATACGCCGCAAAAGTGAGATCATTTACCCAGTTTAATAGTGAAAAATGTTAAAACATCTTCAACAATTTTCTCACAACATAACATGCAATGCAACTGCTGGAATTTCCTAGATAAACAGCTACATTAGTAAGATATCGCCACTAGGAAAAGCAGTTAGCCATATTATTAGATCATTCGTTTGAAATCGTTTTGTACCGTTGCCTCCTGAAATGCGTGATCAATCATTGAAGATCTAATGTGGTGATAGTTCGGTTGCTGCGTCATATATCTAAGTTGGTGATAATGAGAAATGATTTCAGACTTAGTTATTAAAAGACGTACTCAGAAAATTAATCAGTATACTTAATAGAAGGAAATAAGCAAAGGTTTTAGTTAGTATTAATTATTTTGTTCGATCACTTTTGAATGGGAGGGACTGATGACAATCAGGTCTGTGAATGTCTAGCTATGCTATTTATTTTTAGACGTACTATCAGGTTCGTTAATCAGATATTAGGTCATCATATATATTGTTTTCGGTACCGTTAGCAGATAATATTATAATTTAAATATTTTTGCTCTTTGGAAAATTTGGTCAGCTGTCATGTTGACGCTAAGTTTGTGACGATTCTGTAAAAAAAATATTTTAAGTTTTGTGAATCTGTCAATAATAAAGATTGTTAGAAATCCCTCAATTTTTGGGATTGACCACGCGTTATTTCAGTACCGTGTTCGTGTGCTTATATTTCAAACCAGGATTTTTTGGCAATGAATTTCATTTTTATCTTAGGGTTTTTATCACTTCCGAACTTCCTGAAAGAAAAACTTCGGGAAAATAACTTTTATGATATTGTACCACTTTCGTTTTAAGTGTGTGCGTTTTTTTTTCTGACCAGAACCTACTTTATTCATTCATTTTCTTTTGACGTTCTAAGGCCACAGTCTTCCCCTGCTCTTTCGAAAAGGGTAATGATTTCATGATAAATAATTTATATTTTACAATTAGGTTTAAAAAAAAAATAACACTTTTACGAGTCAATTTCTTCCTCAATTTAAACTAGATGAGGCCGGTATTTCCTAGCTGACTTCGCTGAAAAGAAACACCGAAACAAACTCCCCTGAGTTTCTTCTAAAGTCCATACAAAGCAGCAAACATGTAATGATCAAATCAAAAACAAAATTAATTTACAAAGTAAGTTTATAAAAAAAAAAAAAACATATGAGAACCATGCAGATTAGTGTCTGAGATGGTTTTTCGAGAAAAGAACCACACAGATTTGAGTGGACTTGTCCAGTCAGTTTCAAAATAATACAGCTCCAGCAGTCACATAACACATATTTCACTGCACATAAAACAAAATAAATAGCCAGTTTTGAACAACAATAGCCCAACGGTTAAGGCGCTAAGTTATCGGTAGGTCACATCCTACCCCGTTGAACTATTCTAGTGGTACAACTATGTGTTTTCAGCTTAATTGACGGGTGTTAGGTACCTATTTGTAATGTGTCTGAGCCTTCCGGCAGTGCTTTCCCCGAGTGTCTACTGGAAATGGTGCTTGAATTGTATTAGCAGCAGTACATAGCAGATGTTTTCTTCTTCTTCCTTGTCGATATCACTCTTGACAGAGTGGTCGTGGTCATCACTTCAGATGTTGGTGGCAAGCTTCACAACAAGCCGCCACTCCTCTCTGATGGCCGCTTCCTCGTGCATTCGTGCAGTGATGTTTTCTTAGATATATATTTATTGATGAAGATACTTTCGAGTTGTAAGTCGCAAGTTCAAACCCAGCCTGACACATTACTTTGTGTAATTTATTTCATCACCTTTTTCAAAACGGTGAAGAAAAATATTGTAAGGAAACTAGCATGTCTTAGAACCAAAACTTTGAAGACATGTGACATCCATTCCTTCTCATAGAGAGGAGGCCTGAATCCCAGCAGTGGGAACATTTTAAGACTGATCATGATATTATATATGATAATTATCATTTTATCATATAGATATCATAATGCTTATATAGCAATAAGTTACTGCAGGTTCTCTTTTTGAAAAACAAATAATTCAATTTAGCGTAAAACTTATATTGTCTTTCGACAAATATATTTCTATACTATTGATCCTATTACATCTTGATTGATCATGACGTTTATTTTATTCATTACATTTAGCTTCAAAGATACTGACAATAATATTTCACGATTATTCTAATTTTTCCTTTCAAACTATGGTACGTATACGTCTTTCCGAAAATCAGGTTTTTTTTAATTGATATAAATTATTTGACTACGATCCCACTTAATGGTAAGCAGTGATGCAATCGTTGATGGTGAGGCGCACTAGTTTACTAAGAGCCTATTCACTCTAGCCTGGAAGATACCTAAATTATAATCAGACGGGAAGACCGCAACAGGCAAATTGTGCCTTTACTTCGATGTACGTGGTATAAACGACGAGGCAAAACGTAGAGTTTTTAACAACGTAAATGTGGATAGTTGCCATACGTCAGGTGGTCCGATGTCGTGTCCGTAGAAAGGAGATGGCGAAATCAGTCATGCAATTCCCGCGCACGCTCTCCAGAACGCATCCTGTAATCTATTGAAAGGCTGGCTCCTCTACGCCTGAGCTCCAGGTTTTGTAGATTGGACTTAACCAAATCTGGATCGGTAGGTGTAAGTAAAAGTTTTGTCCTTTTTATCTTCTCACTAATTAACTTATTTTTTCTCCACTCCGCATAATTGAGAATGAAAATTAAATAATTTATATTTATTTATTGATCATATGCGATTTTTTCTCCAACTGTACGCCTCAGTTGTTATTTAATTTACAATGAATGGTCTTTGTTATGTATTATCTTAGATCAGTACAAACACTCGTGGTATTGTGATGATTAGTTCTGTTGCAAATGTTAATATAGCTAATGGTTGATATGTTGATTTTTGTTGCGTAAGTGTTTTTGTCCGCTACTGTACGTGGGCGGTTGAAATAGAGATGTGATTGTTTTATGTTGCAAGAAAATTTTGACATTTGATTAAGAATTTAACATGAAGTAATAGACTCATTTACCACTTACCTTGCTTCTGTAGAGTTTGATCTGTTTACTGTGTCAAAAGCTTAATGAACTAATCAAATATTTTTTCTCGCTCTAGTTGGAGCGAGGGAAGCGTCAGACTTTTACTAACTATAACCCACCCGTGTTTCTTCAGTGATCTCTTGTTTCAGGGTCGTGGTAACTCTTTCGAATAATTTGTCAACCCCAATGATCTAAACCAAATACAACAAATATTAAACATTGTTGAAATTATGTACACTTTTCAATCACTTATTTAGACCGTTGCAAACACACTCTGGCAAAATAAAAACAATACTCCAACAGCCAGTGTGAGTGCAGTCCTCCTGAACAGACGATGGCCCACTAACTAGAATGCCCAAAGTGTCCCTACATCTGATTCTGCACTTTGGAGGACCTAAAAATACACTACCACCGCTATAAACGTGGCAACTTACTGGGCCTAAAATGCTTCGTAGGATAAAAAAGCCATCCCTTCGAGAAGAAGAGGGAGAAAGAGAGAGAGAGAGATGGTATGAGTATAGAATTACTTTAATTTTCTTCTATTATAACCATGTAGCCAATAAGCTGTCTACACTCATTTCAGCTAAAGATAGTGTATTTTTTGTATAATTTCTATTTTAACATTTTGTAGTGGTGCAAGTCTTTTGAAAATAGAACTTCAAATGATTATAATATATTGTAAAACAAATGCCAACTAAAATTCCTATTACGCCATCGTCTGACAACCCACAACCACATGCTCAACACAGCTATCTATAAAACTTTTACTATAGTAATTGAAGCGAGATGAGCATGTAAATGAGCAGCGCTACAATAATAGCGGGATGCAATGGCGACTGCGCCGGCGCATGGCGGCCGCACGCTATCCCTCATACGGTGGTGTAATGTTTCATTGTGGGGTTCAGGAATGGTGAGGAAGACAGGTGGATGTGGTATAATCTAGTAGATAAATATCTATGGGCCTTCAGGCGAAGTGACATTTTATAATTATATTTGCGTTTATGGTTGTCGAAAAGTATTTATTATTATTATTTCTTTTATTTATTTTTATATACATATCATTTACATTTTTAAATATTTCTTTAAAAAACATTTAAAAATATAAAAAATAGTTTTCCGCCGGTGTAGGGAACAGGGTCCAAGCTACCGGTGGTAACAGCTTCTGAGGCAGGAACCTCCTCACAATGCGAACCGTACTGAGGTACTGCCTTCTATATCAGGCCCTTGATCCAACCGCGCAACGACAGCTTCGACAGTTGGTCGTCGAAGCTTTTATATATGGCCATTGGCGGTCACGACAATCAGCACAATGATAGCCGAGTCCACATTCCACATATCGACAATTATTATTATTATTGATAAACGTGCGCTTAACCACGGGAGCACGCATGCCTAGAAATAACCTATTCTCTGAAGACTTAAAGGTAGCAGCTATATGGAAACGCAGACTCCGGCACTATTTATTTGGAATAGTGCCGGAGTACTTACCATTTATAAATTTTGTACTAACAGTAAAGTTTAAAAGCTGGTCTACTTAAGTAACTGTTTGCTGTAATAGCTTAAAATGCAGGAATATAGATAATTTTCGACTGTATAGGAATTCATTATGGGGCCTCTATGAAATATCCAATATCCATTTTTTAGAAGTGAGAAATCGTCGTTCGTTTTTACGTTTTGGGTGGAGCGACAAGGAGTGTCAAAGTATTTTTTGTTGCCCTTTGCGTTCTAAGATGGCGGCACACCTAGGTATTTAAAATAGTTCTAATTTAGGCGTCAAATCAAGTTTCTAGATTATCATAAAATTATATAAATTAAAGGTTTTGTGACTAAGCCTAAAGTCATCAACGATAATTGAATTGCAGCTTATAATGGGTAGCTCGCCGTCCGCTCGTGTTCTACACGCGCTTCAGAGATGTCAGCTAACCATAGAGGCCCGCTGAGTCCTAGAACACATAAAGCCACTAAAAGAACATATGTGTGGTTTTAGTCAGTAAAAGTCTGTTACGCCCTCTCGCTCCACCCTAAAGCGAGAAAAGGCATTAGATGATTTCACACATTAAAAAAAAGCTTTACGCGTCAAACTCTATATTATACCTAGATAAATCCTACTAAAACATTAACGAAAAGCAGCTTCTTCAGCTTCATAAATCAGCTAAAAGCTTTTTCCATATATTAATTAACTTACAACCAACTAAATGGTGAATATACCAATTTAAATAATACATTAAAACATACCACATCTGCTGGCTACTCTTCGACGACTGATTCTAATTAAGCAGCAAGCTAGAGATTTATAAGATATAGAGGCATTAGGGAGATTTATACTTGGTACTGAATAATGAGATAACGCTAATGGTAGCCCGTGTAGCCCATGTGCTATGAAATACTTGGATTATAGATGTGTGAAAATTTTTAAAGTATTTTTAGGCTTTTGTACCTCAAAAAGAAAATACGGAACCCTTATAGGATCACTTTGTTGTCCGTCTGTGTGTCTGTCAAGACCCTTTATCTCGTAGTGCAAGTCGGACTCGCGCACTGAGGGTTCCGTACAATCTTACCTATGAAAGCAGTTCAATTTTCGAATCGAGTCTCAAAAATTTGTACGACCCGCAAAAAAAAATTTTTAATTCGCCGTTTCTTTTTTTTCGTTAACTTACTAGTTTGATTTTTTCACAGCTTCAAGGGCACGGACAGAACAGACCTGAGTATATAGTTTTTTTTTTTCAAATCGATACCTCCTCCACTCATTCCCGAGATAAAGGGTCTTAACAGACAGACAGACAATCAACAAGGGTTCAGTTTTTCCCTTTTTAGGTACGGAACTCTAAAAATGTCACAACAAATGAACAACTGTGTTCAAACAATCGATACATTACACAATACATAATCTGGAACAATAAGATATATTAACCTGCATGATACCTTTTTATTTTATTAATAAGGCACATCAACAATTTTTTTCAGATTTGTTTTGCTTTAAACTTTCTTAAGATGGAACGGTGCAAACAAACTTTAATTTTGCGTATTTACTTTCATAATATTTTTAGATGTTCCGCAGGAGTAGGAGATCTGAATGTCATATTCTAAATTGTTAACAAAGCGACTAATATACCAACCAGTTAGTGCTACAGTCAAATCCTTTTCAAAATTGTATAACTTTTTTTTTCGGTGGGTAAATCATCTTATGACATCCCCCACTCTTGGGCGGAGCGTGAGATACTGTCAGACTTTTACCGACTAAAAACACACTCCTGTTCCTTCGTTGCCTTTCATACCAGGGCCGAGTCTTCCTTTAAGACCCTTGGCCCCAGTAGGCTTCAACCCTGTTGGGCCTACGGTTTGCTGACATCTCTTTGAGGCGCGCGTGGAACAGTACGCGCCGTCGACGACTTGGGCTCGGTCCGGATGGGTACGGGACGGTCGGAAGGCGAGCTACCTATTGCTCACCGTCCGCAAGCCCGCGGTTGCCGGAAATCGGGATCGGAATCCGGCTGTTGGGGCGTGAGGACCATTGCCTCACGCGATCGGCCGCCTCCTTTGCTAGCATTACTGCTTCGCAGAAGGAGGCGACCGCCTGCCACAAAATTGTATAATAGGATCTGCAACGTTCCACTCATAAAAATATGTGTCGACTTCTACCCACATAAAAATTATCCCACAATCAACTAATGACAGGCGAATTAAATATAAATCAAATTAATCCGACACTTCACACAAAAAAATATAACACTTCTATATTGCTGTTCTTAAGCTAAAGTGCTGTTTAAGTGACATTTTGCGGAATTTCTTTTTTTGATGCCAAAAATTTTCTAGCGATCAGTCGGCAAAAACGGAACCCTTATAGGATCGCTTCGTTGTCCATCTATTCGTCTGTCAAGACCCTTTTTCTTGGGAACGCGTGGAGAACTTACTAAAATGTAGGTATATAAAGGTGAAATTAGTATCAAATACTCAGTTCTACTCTACCAGAAACTACAAAAATACAAAAAATATTACAAATAACAAAACAAAAAAAAAAAAAAATATACATTAAATATTTTTTTGCGATTCGGAAAAATCTTCAAGATATGATTCGTGAATCAAACAATTTACTGTAAGTTTGTACGAAACTGTCTGTGTATGAGTCATATACGCACTTGACAGTATTTCGTTTTTTTAGGATCTTAATAAAATCTGCGTTAAGTTTCCTAGATTTTTATATAATTCAACGCTGCTTTTTTGTGCAAAACTCAAAATGTGATTTTGCCATAATGGAATTAAAGCTTCTGGAAGGCAGTTTAGTAGATGCTAGAAGTATAAAAAATCATTGATAACAAAAAAACAGACATTAAAAGCCTTATCCTTAGTTAGATTAAAAAAAGACCCCACCGTGTCTATATGTCTGTCTGTTCACCAGAATTTCAAGAATGTGTAACATGCGTGCGAAGCTGGGCCGGGTAGCTAGTTAACTTATTAAAGAAAAAAAACTAGTTAATCTAAACTACAGTTAAATCGGTGATTAACAAATAATGTGTAGCGCATTAACGTCGCGTTTATCAAGAGAGATTATGTTATATTATGCGTTGCGCAAGAGACTGGTTTGTATCGGAATCGTGAGCGGGATTCTTTCAGAATATCTATGGTTATTGTGTTACAAGGTTTTTTAACTATTAGAAGGGGAAGGTAGATGGATTGTGTGAAGAGTGATATGAAAGAAAAGGAAGTTAGTGATAGCATGACGAGTGACAGACAGAATGGAAAAAAAAACGTGTTGCGCCGACCCCAAATAAAACGGGACGACAAGGGCAGGAAGATGATGATGATGAGAAGGGGAAGGTAGAGATATCAATGTAAGCGATAACTATTTTTGCTAAATTATTAAAATTAACTCTTACTTAATAATTAAGATAAAGTTGGCTTTGAGCTTTGAACTTTTTGTTAATTTATCTATAAGTACCACCTAAACTGCTTATCTATATGTATAAAAATGAATAGCTGTTCGTTAGTCTCGCTAAAACTCGAGAACTGGAACAATTTGCCTGCTGCGGTCTTCCCATCCAACTATAATTTAGGTGCTTCAAAGCTAGAGTGAATAGGCTCTTAATAAACTAGTGCACCTCACCATCAATGATTGCATCACTGCTTACCATCAGGTGGGATCGCAGTCAAGAACAGGTTTAAATCAAATAAAAAAAAATATTCGTGACAGTCCAGGGAAGGTTTAAACGGTAAGAAAAAAATGGAGAAAATCGATCGAAAAAAAATTATGCTGTTCTGGTAATGCCGGTAGATGGCGTTATCCTTACTATAGGCGGTAGGAAGTTTGCTAGGTCAGCTAGTTGTAAATAAAAGAGGTTTTCAGCATTGTCACCTGATAGCGGTCACACAGACTTCATCATCATCATCATTTCAGCCGATAGACGTCCACTGCTGGACATAGGCCTCCCCCAAATGTCGCCACAACGAACGATCCTGTGCGTCTCGCATCCATCGGATCCCCAGAACCTTCACCAGGTCATCCGTCCAGGTAGGGGTAGGGGGCCTTCCAACACTGCGTCTTCCGGTACGCGGTCGTCGCTCCAGAACCTTTTCGCCCCAACGGCCATCCGTTCTGCGAGCAATATGCCCTGCCCATTGCCCACACAGATTTAGTACAAAGTAATGTTTTCTTTGACACCATCGAGAATTGCTGCACAGTTATATTTTTATCAATAACCAGCTGACCTACTGAACTTCATACCGCCTTATAGTAAAGATAACGCCATCTACAGGCATTACCATAATAGCATAATTCATTTGATAATGACATTTTAATTAGAGATGGCGTTGTATTCGAATTTTTTTTAATGATTTTTTCCATTTTATCTCACCGTTTAAACCATCCCTGAACTATTTAAAATATTTTAAGACCAAAACTAGCCGTTCTCGAGTTCTAGCAAGACTAACGAACAGCTATTCATTTTTATAAAGGCATATAGATTACCTTAAATACTCGGCTATATAAAAATACGAAAGGAAAAAGATTTTCACCAAGTTCAATCTTTTAGAATTAGTCTATTAATAATCAGCTGTTGGGTTGCTGTGGTGACGGCCTCAAATTATGAGTCTTACTCCGCAGGTTCAACCTTAGGCAGGTGCTTTATTTGGTATAATTTATTTCAACACCACTGCTCTTAAAACAGTTAAGAAAAATATTGTAAGAAAACATCAAAATCGAAAATCAAAATTTCTATCATTCCGCACTGACCTTGTTTGGTCTACTTATTATTATTACCCATTCCCTCTCCTAAAGATGAGGCCTGAGTCCTATCTCTAGGAACATTATGATGTTGATTATTCTGATGCTTATGTTCTAATTTGTTGTTTAAAAACTAACTCTATTTCCCTCTAATCATTCACAAACATCATCACAAATTCTATCACCAACAAAAATCTCCCATCTTCTCCATCACAGCCCTACACCACTACAGGCGCCACGCGGCCAAACGCGACAACTCCATGCGCAGACGCAACCCACACGACTAACGTTCATTTTCATAACAGGTCGCGCCGGTAGTTTTTCTTGTCACCATGTTTGTTGATTTCGAAATATGTTATTTTTTATTTGGGTATAAAATTTTACCGTAGAACTTACTAAAATGTAGTTTTGTGTAGTCCCTAGAGCGAAAAAAGGGATATGGAGATAGGAATTAATATTAACATGATTTTTTTTTTTCATTAAAGAAAGCGTTAGCTTGCTTTCTTATGGCTATCAGGTTATCTGACCTTTGCAACTCATTGAATCTAACTTCTCTACGCCACATAAAAATTATTCTAAAAACTTCCAACTTTGATGGTTGATGGTGAAACGCACTAGTACATTATGGGCGGAATTCACCAATAAAACTAATCGCGTTTTAACGTTTGGCTCACATAATCGCGTTTAGCCGCTGTCACTAAACGAAAAATACAGACAAGTGACACTAGTGACAGCAGCTAAACACGATTATGCGAACCAAACGTTAAAACGCGATTAGTTTTATTAGTGAATTACGCCCTAAGTGGCTATTCACTCTAGCCTTGGGTGTAGTATCTTCAAGACACCTAATTTATAATCGGACGAGAAGAACAGTCAAATTATACCAGCCCTTGGATGTACGCGGTATAAACGACGAGGCAAAACGCTTGGTCCGGGCCGTAGAGGTTTTTATTATATTAGGAGATTAAGAATGTAAAATGTGTCTGCGTCATACGATTAGGTTTACTTATTGAGGAAATTCAATCTAGTAAGACTTGCTAGCTGGTGAATATTTCTGAAAACCATGCTTCTATGCGACTTCTGCAATAAATTTATGACTACTCTGATATTTGCAACAGGATTTGTTATTTAGTTTCCAAAAGAGCACAGATACGTGCGGCGCGTAAGCAATGACAGTTGCAGTAAAATCTTGCCGAACAAATGCTGGTGTGCGAGCACTATTGCGCCGTTTAGCCGACAATTTAAACAAACAAAACAAAAAAAAAAGAATTTTCACCAAATTGATTTATTCTACAACCCCCGTACGGTTTCGAATTTCCGCTCTCAAGGCAATCAAATAATTTGATACCTTATCCATGTCATCAGCTCTATAGACCGACTTGAATTAAAGTATGTATGAAAATAATGTAAGAAATTTGACATCTTATTCAATTTATAGTTTTAATTTTAAAATGTATTGTAATAATTTATTTTATTGCAACCTATTTTATTTTAATGTATTTTTTTTTATTGAAATGTAGTTCAATTTAATTTTATTGTAAATGCAATTATTGTCAGTTTTCATTGAAGCACATGATTGTTGTGAATAATGCTGTTGATTTCGTTGTTATTAATTTTAAGTTTTATTGTTGATATTTCCTATTATTTATTTTACAATTTATCTACATACACAGACCAGAAAAAGATACATCATTATATTAAAAAAAAAACATTCTTATGTTATTGTTTGTTTGTAAATTTAGAATAACTCTCTTTGTTTACTACTAAAGTGACCTCAAAATCATCATGATATGCCGTGGCAGTACTGAATAGACGAATGTTTTATGTTAATACCAATGTACAGTTGGATGACTCTAGCTATTATAGTAAAAATGTGGCGCAAGGCTTGAGAAGTAGCGGCAACGGCTTTATCAGGATGAGTGAGGTAAACCTTGGTCAGTTAAGGTTAGGTTCAGCTGCATCCAGCTTGATTGGAAGCCGACTACGCCTTGGTTGGGTAAAGGCTAGTTGTCCCTGTGAAATAAAAATTGAAAAGTACGATGCCAGAAACTTTATACAACTTTTCCCCACTCAATAAAAGGCATTTACAGGTGTGCAATATGGAGCATCATATTACATATTTATTATTGACTAGCTTCGCAAGCGTGAATGTAGGTTTCTCCATACAAAACTTTGGACGCCCGTTTCTCCCCTTAAGGGGTGAATTTTGAAAAATCATTTCTTAGTGCTCGCCTACTTCATAAAAATAAATCTTACGCAAAATTTCACGCTCCTAGTCCCAGTAGTTTCAGCTGTGCGTTGATATGTCAGTCAGCGTCTCCTTTTCTATATATAGATAACTAAACATTTCAGTTCACATATTTAGTCCTAGTATTTATAGAACTTGTGGTTTCAGTTTAAATTTAAATTTAAAAAAGTAAAATAATTTATAAAGAAATTAATATTAAAATAGAAACAAACTTCAACAGTATCTTAATGCTTAGCAATCTCTATTTAAGATGTCTTTAACATTTCCTTTACTGAGGCAGAGACTTTCCTTAATTTTCCAGTAGTCAATTACTAACCAAGAGTACATAATCATATTCTATAATAAAGAAGAGGTTTATATTTATAAACACCCTGTTATACTCAAAACAATTCAAAAACAAGGAAGCCCATCTAGTTTCAACGCTACAAGCCTATAACTTGCACCAAATCACAGCAATTTGAGAAACGAACCCGTAAGTCAATTAGCGGCTTATGTCTCATCACCATGTTTTGAGCAACATTAAGATAATTCGCTGCACCGTTGTGTCTAAGTGTTAATAGAGCGCTTTGGTACTCACCGCTTTTATGGCCTCTCGTTGCGTTATGCGTGGGGCCATGAAATTAGAGGTTGTATACCGCAGTAATAACGTGCAAAAGATGTTGTTTTTTTAACCTGGAAACAGATTTATGATATGACAAATCAATTGAAATTTTCTTGATGAGCAGAAAGTTAGTCACTATGAAAATAAAATGACCTGAAATGACTAAAAAATACTTGTAAATGTACTTGTAAGTTCACAGTGCCTGCAATGTTAGTGATCTTAATAAATAAATAAAAAAAATTATCTTCGTTTATTAATTTAATTTAGATCATGTTGATGACCGTATAATTTAGTAATATAACAAGAAATCATTTAAAATACCTATTTTTTACAAAGAAATCATTCTTCGGATAAGTTATCGGTAATAAATTAAAAACATGTAAATATTATACGTATTAAATCCATTATTATAACCCAATTTAATAGTAAAGAAATATTGCACAGACATAAAAACCATTTTTTTTTTGCAAAATGATAATAATATTTTTACTGCGGTCCTATTTTATTACATTCTCACGATTGACAGTCGTAAAATTTCTATATAAACCGAATTGAATCGTTTACGTTAAGTTATTGCTTGTAAAAGTCCAAATAATTGTAAAAAAAAAAAACTTTAAAATGTAGACGCCATCTTTTTTTTCGCACACATGAATTAAGTCACTGCGGGGCGTCTAATCATTGCGACATAATTGGGAATGTTCATGTCTTATGATTTGATAATAAAATCTACCTTTACGATATAAAAAACTTGTCTAGTATATTTTGTTTGTTAACATGTTTTTGGTAATATTTTTAACCAAAAAAAAAATTGTACAAGTAACACAATCTGTAATAAACTCGAATCATACAAAAAACCAAATGATCCCAAAGTATTGATAAATTATTTATACATGTATAAAAATAATTATGGTATCCGTTTAAGTTGAATTTAACTGGACTAAAATCCTTGAAAGCATCGCAAGCAATCGCTTGTATCAATATAAAATTGCTAAGTAATTAAATTAATACAATTCACTCGCCCACACACAATCATATTTTTTAAATGTCACACAATTAATAGTAGTCACAATGTGGAAACATGTACATTTTATTTAATTAAAAACTATGATTAATAATAACTACAAGGATTTGTTTAAGGACGTTGAAGTGAAAGTGGATTAAAAGAAAATAGTTTTTTTTTTTATTTTATTTATATTAAAACGTAACTATAGTTTGCCATAACAATGACAATGTATAATTGTATTATATTTATTCTATGGTTTATTAGTTGGTATATCTATTCTATGGTCTATAAGTAAATCTATTCCTGTATTCGCCTTTTTCTCTCTCTTTTATTGCACCTACTACTACTCTTCTCTGCATCACCCAAAGGTTGCCTGGTAGAAAATGCCTAAGGCATTAAGTCCGCCTCTGTACATTTGTGTACATAAGGCATTAAATAAATAAATAAATAATGGCGGTGGTGATTTAGTGGCGTCACTTTCCCCCAAGCCTATGTCCAACGATCGACGTCTTTCGGCTGAAGTGATGACAATGAGTTTAACAGGGAGGCTATGTTAAACTCATTATCATTTTGCGTGATTGTGTAGCGAAACTACCATTGCTTAAAGCTACAATACTAATCTGTCTAGTTAGTCAGATTGATATTGTTGTTTTAAGCAAGCCGAACCCAATATAGTTGGAAAAGCCACCACGCGCGCCTCAAGGAGATGACAGCAAATCGTAGCGACCAGCAGGGTCGAAGCCTACTGGGGCCATGGGTTATATGAAAATGAACCCCGGGGCCCTGGAACGCAAGGCAAAGAAGGAACAGACAAGTGGGGTTTACTTAGGGTATATTCTAAAAGTCACGAGCCCTTCCACTGCCTTAAGCAACAAACAGCACATAAGTATTATTATAAATTTATTACCCAACGCATTAGTCATCTTAAAGTCCATCTATTTTAGAATACAAATTGTATTAAAACCAAGCCTTATTCTAACAAATAAATGTCATAATATATTTTTATTTTTATGCCCAAGCGCCCATCTTTGTCACCCGTTGACGCCTCCAAAGCGAATGAAATTCGATATTCTTCCCAAAATAAGGCTTCGTATTCACTCAACGATTTTTACATGTCTTCGCGACTTCGGAAATGTAAATAAATAATTCTTGTACCAAAAAATAAACAAAATGACACTCGCGTCCACAAGTTTTATACCCAAAGCGAGTACAGATGAGAATAAAAGCACTTTTGTAAATGAATACTGCCTGTTTTTATTTGACTTTTAATTAATTGAATGTGTTGTCTTTTTTGTATATTTTTCCGCTTGGTTACCGGAATGATTCAGCTGTTTATTTTGTAAAATTAGTTTGGGAAATATGGTTACCTGCATGGTGTATGCTTGATAGTTTTTTATGTTCAATATCATCAATGATTTTTCATGTAAATAATCTATGGCGTCACATAAGAACTAATCCTGCATCTTCCCTTTTCATAGGAGGTATACGGGACTTTACACTCTGTTCCGCTTTCCACCAAAAATTAAAACTTACTAAAGCAATTATTACCAATAAAATTACTAAAGTTATTGTCAGTATATTCATTTTGATGCACAAAGTACCGTCATCATCATAATCATCATCATCTTCCTGCCCTTGTCCCGTGTTATTTGGGGTCGGCGCAACACGTTTTTTTCTTCCATTCTGCCCTGTCACTCGTCATGCTATCACTAACTTCCTTGCACAAGTTACCATGTCTAATAAATTCCCACACAACTTCAAACATATCATTAAAAACATAGAAAAATAATCCAAAAAGCGAAAATGGCTGCTCATCGATGATCACCACGCGACCGCAACGTACGCATGACACCATTGACACCGCTGATAATCCGATATGGGGTATCAGGTGTCAATGTCAGTGCTCTTCCGCAAATACATTCACACACGGGCTGTTGACACGGCCCGACACTTCACATGCACCAACTGTAAAATTACTTTTATTATGGCTGTTAAAGATTTAATTAGTGTAGTGGACGGAGATGAAGTTTGGTGAGGGTGATGAAAAATTTAATGTAAACGAAAAAAATTACGGGACTAGTGTTTTGGAGATTTAGGCTTCAGATTCTTAAAGCTATTTAGATAGCAGTTTAAAATAAATTATCAAAATAAATGATTTGTAGAATTAGATGACTATTTACTTAAATCGACAAATTAAACCTACCAAATTTCGCTATCAAATTTCAACTTTTTTATTTAAATTATCAAATTTCGAAAATCGAAATTTATCTAGTTTTTGATTTGAAAGATCTTTAGAGGAATAAGAGAACCAAGGTTCCTTATATAACCCGAAGAATTGGAAAGAAACTCGTAGTCCTAAAATGCAAAGGGCAACTGAAGGACACACATGAGGTTTTGGTTAGTAAAAACCTGACACGTCCTTCTGCCCTACCCTTGAGTCTTTAGATAATATAGAATTGAAAAACTTAAACGGTGCCAAAAGGTTCTAGAGTGGTTAACGCATACAGAAAGACGTAGCGTTGGAAGGCGTCTAAACAGACGAGTTGGTCCTCACCAAGTTTTTCAAAATGCAAGAAATTTACAAAACAAGAAGTATGTATAACGCAAAAAATAGACAAAGTATGTCTCGTGACTCACTTAAATTTTAACTTATAAGTAATCGCAAAATATATTCTAGAGTTCATTTCTACTAATACCTTAATAATCCATCTATTTCAACTGAGAAATAAGACACGATCTCGACATAATACAAGATATTATTGCTTCTACTACACATGATTCTTCACAATCCTTTCCACGCTGGTTGCTCCGCGAACTCCCGGCATCCCATTGACACACCGCGACACCTCACATGTGCCCGCGCACCATAAAATTCACATGTTTATCCTTCTGCCTTACTCCCACACGACCATTTAATATCACTATATTTTAATACTTTTGTGAACATTTATAAGTCCTGTGTTGACTGAGGTGGTCTGCGGTTTTAAATATTGGGTAAATATAAAAGTGGTTTTCGATTTTTTTTTTTCAAGACCAAAACTTTAGCTGCTTTTCAGACAAACTATAGAAGTAGTTAAAGTACACTAAATATTTGTTTTCAATTACAATAATAGCTTGAATTACTGCCACAGTTAAAGAATCTTTTAAATGCTTCAAACAATACACTTTCCAGCCTTATACATTTAATTTGTCGCCTTCAAGCATTTAGCACTTTTATTTTAATTCTAGCAACACCGTATATAAACTTCCATTTCAGGAATAAAAATACTTCGGTGCTAATGAAAAGAAACTAAGAATCCAATCTATTTAAAAACAATAAGACTAAAAAAACTAAAGAATCAGATTTCCACACAGATACAGAACAGAGAGATGCTAAAAACAATAATATAATCCCTTTTAATTCTTTAAAATAAAGCTTCGATATAAATTGGCTGAACAATGAAATGTTTAATGAAATACAAGGGAAAGGTCAACTTGAGACTGCACCTTCAATTAAAGAAATAAGCGATGAACTGATGTCGAAAACCGCTTATTTTAGCGTTTCTGATATCGATATGCTATTTCTGTTTAATGAAGAAAAAATTGAGCAACATCTAAATAGTTGTTTTAAAATGGATAGTACTCTGACACATATCCTTGAATTTATTTATTTTCTTATTTGAAATATATTTTGCAAATACCGTTACACAGGAGTGTCGAGAATGTAAATCTGTCTTACTGCTACATAAAATAGCATCTTTTTATAAAAAATAAACATACTTACATACCGTACTCAATGGAATTTTAAAGCGCACTGCTGCTGAAAGAATCGTTTTACTAAATAGTTATTGAAAATCTTTGCTAGGTACTAAATTCAACCGACTATTGATTGTATTTCAACCATTACATGTACGTCTCTGATTATACAGATTTTTAAGTTCGCTCTAAATATAATCAATTAAAACCAATTACAAAAGAAAGTAGTCGCCCAAGTATGCAGGTCACAATTTCTGATTCATTTTTTAATTATCTACAGTTATATTTTCCAGTATTTTGGACTTTATATCTTTAATTTAAAGTTGGAAATTCATTGGTATAAAACTGTCGCTGTTAAACTAATGGCACTACAAATCCTCGGCAGTCCAGGCCAGGTATTGTCCTCTGAACAGTTTATTTGCTCCTTACACCACTGTCGTCCGATCGCCTTTTTACTTTTATACCAGACAATTTTTAAATGGTTTATGTTTGATACCATTATTGTGTGCCAATCAGGTTGAATTACAATGTCCTTTACCAACAGCCGAACTGAGTAAGAATTTCTTTATTATTTTTGTTACAAATCATTTTATTTTATGCCTTTTTTAGTTTTAAAGTAAACAAGGCAGATGTGTTTTATTTAGATGAGCCAGTCGAATGCGTAAGTTGAATTTAAATAACTCGTGTTTGAATTTACGGATGCTTGGGGACATGGAAAATTGTGGTGCTTACCTTACTTTTTCTCTCTTTTTACTTGAATTTATGTTTCTTCAGTTTTGACAAGTTTACTTAAAGGATTCTAGGAAGAGGCTACTTGTATTTGAATTTGTGGAGTAGTCAATTCTGTTCATGTGAATGTTAAGATATCTCATGTATGGCAAATAATGCAAGTCGTTTGGGTTTGGATTTTTTAGTTTTTGATTATATCTTTCAGTCGCATAGTTAGAGTGCTAAGATTGCATATTACGTTCCATGATATAGTGAAATCGTCCTTACTTTGACATATTTTGTTTAAATAAACCTGGTTTTTGTAAACTCTTTCAATATTTCTTTAAACGTACACTCACTGACGAAGAACCCTCCGATCAATAATCTGAACATTAGCGGCACATAAAAGTCACTAATTGAGATATCCTCAACAATTTGAACTCAACGTTTTTAAAGTGTTAAGTAGTGGTTGGAGTGTGCAATAAATCTCATTGTTGGCACTCTTATCTACCTCACTGAGGTAGCCGATATGGGCGTTGTCAGCGAAGAAATTTAAATATAAAACGCAGAGCGATCACGGCTTTTTATCTTTGGACGGTCATATTTTGAAGCATGTGGAGTGGTTGTACTTTATGGAATAGACAGACTTAGTTGATGATGATGCTTGCATTTTAATTCACAATTTATTTTAAATCATAATCATATCAAAATAAAAATGTTTTTGTATATTTCATAGTACATTTATCAGTATGATAAAAATTAAAGCTTTCAAGAAAGGAAGCAATCATAACGTTTAAAACTGGTTCCAAACTAATGATGACATTTCCTAATTTTGAAACTGAATTACAATAACTCAAGCAAATTACAAAACAGACGCTGATTGAATTCCAAAAATGTCACTTTTATATCACATGAAACAAGTTATCAAAGTCAAAACCGATATAAATAAAGATACTAAAGATTACACAATCACTTCAGTTGAGAAAGGGATCATCGTGTGTGGCACTAACGTACGGTAACGACTTATCGAAGATCTCTTCATTAAAAACTAAAATGTGAGTTGGTTTTGACTGTTTGTAAACATTTATGAGATATCACTGATGATATTCGTAGAAATACTGCTATTGCTCGAAGTGAGTGTCCATGGCAAAAAGAAAACGGTAACAATTTTCAATTCTTCGTTAATTGTATCAAAATAATTGTCGTGGGCATGCAGTTAGACATCAACATACAAAATTTTATCACGAAGCGAAGCAAAGACGGCACCAAAGCGAGACTAGTTAGCTTTTTCTGTAAATATAACAACTTCGTCAGAAAACTATTAAACAAATTCCTGCATTTCCTTATTTGTCTCACTGAATCGCACTCGTTATACAGTTATTTACCGTACTGTACTAATAAGAAAGCCAATTTATTATTGATGACATTAACTTGATCAGATATACGGAAAATAAAATAAATCCCAGAAAAATATACATTGGATCTGGACAGGTTTGAGCCAGGGATCGCTTACTAGGGAGGAGCACAAGGTTTGCATGCGACGTTCAGCGCATCAATCAGCAAGTGAATCGTATTCTCAATAATAATAAAGTAAGCTCATCTGTTTCGGGGATCTGAACAAATGTTTCTGAGAACGTTGCGTGTCCCCTTAATGATCTGAAATGTTTTAAACAAAAGCTTTCTAAGGTTAATTAGGTTGTATCGGTGAAAGTCAGGATCATGCTTCTTGCAATGATGGTGTACGATAATGCTTAAAGCCTTTTGTATATGCGTGCTCCAAATGATGATTTACGGACTTCGGTGTGAGTCTTAACAAGGCAAGGAAATGATGTGGATATAAAAATAATGTAGCATTTTTCTTTTATTGCATTAAATCAGTCAAAATTATTATTAATGGAGGTGTAGAGAAGTGTAAACATGAATAATATAGGTACAAAAAAATATGATACTGGCGATCAATTGAAATTTTTTTTTTCATATATGATTTACTGGTCACATGATATAATGCAGTTAAGAAATATTCTGTATAAAAGTATAAGTAATCTGTTTCGTTTGCATTTAGTGTTGATAATACCTGTTATATAACATTAAAATGATTATCTAAACGTCTCAATACTAAAGCAATTTATATCAATGATTGACCAACAATGTTAATAAGACAAGATACAAGAATGAAGCCATTAGCGGAATCGCTAAAACTAACACCGTTTCGCGATCTCATAAATCACAAAGCAATTTGGACCTTAACATTAACACGTCACAGTTGAAAGTTCTGTAGCATGTGTGCGAACAATTTATCTTAGCGTTCGACGTGGATGCAATTAATCAAGAGCCAATGTCACGTACGTAATATAGCCGAGGTAAAAGAGAAAAAGATGATTTCAGGCTAATTATCTTTGATGTTATATTTTTATTTTACCACTTAACACCTACAGAGGCAATTTGTCGCTTGTTACGTTACGCTATTGAATTTTCGGGGTCCTGCATTGTGTGACTACCGTCTGTTGAAGCCAGTTGATTTATTTCTCATACGTCCACTGTCGAGTACTCATTTATCATCGTTCGGATGTATTTAGACTGTTTATTTTTATAATGAGCTCTCGAAAAGGTCAATTTTACGTTTACAGTTCTTTTTTCTTGCGCCAAGAGGGTGTTTATTTCCTCTTAAATACGTTTAAGATCAGTTGTCGTGTTGGCAACCTGATCTCATTATTCGGGACATGTAAGAAAAGGAAGGTGCGAAACCTCGGAGTATAAGCAAATATATTCATTATTTATCGATGCCTACTTTTAAATAAAGGGTTTCAGTTTAATTCATGCGCGGTTTCTTTGAATTGAACGTCCATATTCTTGAGAATTTATCAAGTGGCTAAAAATATTTAAATATGTTTCCTTCCTGGGAGTAATAACTTAGAATTCTCATTCCATAAGTAACTAAACATTGGTATATACCGGTGTATATTCTAATACAATGTCCCGTAACTTCCTATAGCTGTGAGACCTCACAGAGCCTTGATCAATTCATCGAATTAAATACCTTTAATTAATTACGATTGCTATCTCAGCTTGGTCTGTAGATGGCAATTAGTCGTAGTAGGGATCCTTTGTTACGAGTTACATGACGGCTGTAAGGTTCCTGTTTTAGCAAGCTTCTAAGATTACAAGCAATGAATAGGGCTCCTGATGAAGCATCCTCGTTTTCATGAACATCATGGTGTGATAAGGATCAGTTTTTCTATTTTGTCCAATACGTGGGACTGTTGTTTCATTTTCATTTGCTGCAGTGTCCGTTTTCTGAAATCTTGGTATTTTATTGAAATCAGAATAGTGTTTAGAAGATCTGATAAGGGGCTTGAACATTGATATTGAAAATAATATGTCTAAAGAATTGATTGTACTTTTTGAATATCTCAACTATTTAGACAATCACATTCTGCTCTTTTTTTGTAAACACTAAGGGGACGAAAGGAAACCGATTATATAAGAGCTGGAAATCGTATCGTGGAACTTTTAATTGTAAAATGTCGCCTACGTGACCATTCATTCAAAACATGTACCTTGTAAGCGAAGTAATGGTATAACCTACCACCACTTATGAATTATCATTCCAGGTAACGGTAACTGTTTTTGCCATGAGTGTAGAAAGGGAACTAGCTAATACCTGAAGCATAACAATCTTGATGCTAAAATTATACTATAATATACTTATAGGGTCACTAGTTACTGCTAGCTGCTTCACTCGCATGGAATTAGTGTTTATGTGTTATAATACAAACAACACCTCACAAATTTCACATTTGCAATATTAGTAGTATTGATTCCTAGACAGTCAGTATCAACAGTATGTTCATCATTTGCGTCATTATAATTTTAATATAAAATAGTTTTCTAAAACCTCCACACATCAGCTTCCATATCATTATATTGACATGATTTTTGAAAATTATGTTGTTAATTTTAATCTTATATATTTAAGAAATTAATATTGTTCTTCTATTACTTAGAAATCACGTTTAAAATAGGACTCACAAATTTTCCTATTCATTGTACTCAACTTTGTTTTCTTTTTTCTTCCTCAGCTGTCAGCCATCGACCCTGACTGCGGAGTCAACGCTATCGTTAACTACACCCTAGGAGAGACCTTCATCAAGCCTCAGTTTTCTGTCAAGCCGGACTCAGGGGAGCTGTGTATCTCAGCTCCATTGGACTATGAAGCACAAAGTGAATATGAGTTTCCTGTCATCGCTACTGATAGAGGTTGGTATTTGTATTTGTTTTTTGGTTATTAATTTAGTTTCCTTTATTATTGAATGTTTTATTCAGTACATTGTTTAAAGCTTTAGCTATAGTAATCGTTTGCTGTACTGTTAATTTTTAAATCTACTTTAATTGGTTCTTATTCATTTGATGTATAGTAATTATTCCAGAACAGTGAAACAGTCTCTTTCTTTTTTATTTGCCTGGTAATGATTAAGTACCGCAGTTTTAAGCTACTTCTTGATTTTTTTTAAATCTTGCAAAATTCGAAAGTATACTTTGTAAAATCGATAGCTACACAAACATTAATATTCATAAAATAGCCTTTGTTCGTATATTAATATTATTTTGTTCGATTAAAACATGGACGTTAGGCCTCGCCCATTAATTTACTCGTACATTCCGAAATGTAATGTATAATATGAATGGTTTGATTAAGTGAACTAATCAGTGGAATTATGCTGTGAACTAAACCCTTTTGGCCAACTATTCTAAATATTGTGAAGATACAATGTACTTATTATTCTTTATAGCAAATAATTCTATTAAGAAAATTATATTCGAGGGAAATAATACTTAACTCTATAAAATGTATAAAACATACTCAAAGTTTGCACAACTGTCAAACAGCCTGACAGACATTTCAAAGCTATTATAGTTTTCATCTTTTTCATAATCCTCTAAGTGCTCGCCTAAGACATCATAGGGAACCTAGTGCAAAATTTCACGCTCCCAGTCCCAAAAGTTTCGGCTGATATGTCAGTCAGTCAGTTTCTCTTTTTATATAAATTGAGAAGTTCTTAATTGTGTATTTACTTACCTGTACAATATATACTAAAGAACAAACATAATATTCTTATAAGCAAACTATTATCTAAGTTTTCTCTTATAAATAGAATACCCTTTAAAATTATTTTACAATTTAGTTAATACATTATTAGTAAACATGAAACGTCGCTACTTATTTCAGAATTCCGCCATAGCTTCCAAACCTATTTGTGCAATAATGTACTATGTTCATTTACCCGATGTGGGTTAACAACATTCCCTACGCAGACCTTTATTAATTTTCTAATAATTAGCTCGATGCAATATTCTCTAAGGCACAAGTAAATTGTGTTGCCTTAAATTATAATGCGTTCGTATTTGTCGGCATTAAAGTGAGATTCTAGCTCCTTTTCTCGAATAGTATTTCCTTTTAATTAATAATAATAATCATTAAAAAGTAATTTCAATAAGCGGTCGTTTAATATCTATTATATTGCAGTCATTAAAGGACATCTCAAAATAGAAAATGTTGTAATGGAACTGCTAAAACCATCTATAAGAATAGTATTAAGATTCTCGGCTGCGTACAGTTATAATAGAATTATCGTGCAGAACCTCATACTAAAGCAAATTACAAAACGTACATATGTACGGAATAGGTAGGTGTGAGCATGAAAACTATACCAGTTTCAGCGTCTAAATTAGGAAGCTATCTAAAATCAGATAATTTATCTTAAACAGTAAGAAAGTATATTTGCTACTCATCAAACTTATACTCGTGCATTCTTAGCAATATATTTAAAACTTTAATACTCAATAAAGCAAGAAATACAATAAGTCCTATCAATAATAGAACACCTACCATTTTGAATTTAATTTATATTTCTATTTTAGTGCTAAATGCTTTCAAAATTACTATTTCCTGCTACAATATTAAAGTCGATAGATCGCATCTGTCACGCTGGCCGATTAATGTACACTAGGCTTATATCAAATGCAATGCATTTACTACTGTTTAAAAGCTCATTACGTTTTCTGTTATTTAACTGGATTTCAAATTGAAAATATTAATAGTTGCCAATTCAAAGTTCAATTTCCGTTCATCCATATGTTTTGTACTTTTGCCAGAATATCTTATTCCCTTAAAACAAACTAACCCTAACCAACGCACGATGGTAAAGGCTGATTTATTTCCGATAATTATATTGTCACGATACTTATACATTACATCATCAAGGTAAACCGAACTCGGAGTAATATACGAAAATCTTTAAAATATCCACGATTTGCAGCGATTCCGAAGGACCATCACATTGGCGGGCCCGAAATAAATTCCGCCAATGTCTGTCCGCGGTCCGTAAGTCCAGTTCGAAGATTTATGGGGAGAGAACACTGGAACTATCACTTGGTGTTTTTATTTCGTTAGCTCGAGCGGCTACTTTGTCTTTTGAAACGGAATTTTCGAGACCTTTTTCCAGTTTTTAATGCTGTGACGACTGTGTTTGAGCTTCAAATTGGGAAAATTTTAATTTGTTGTTATTGAAAGAGATTTTGTAATCAAAAAATAAATTTATAATTTAAACTGGCATATTCAGTAACTAAAATCGTTTTATGTTAGGCAAATTACATCACTTTATGCAAAAAAAAAATTAATAATTAAAGACATGTTATTGTTGGAAGACATTATATAAAAAGATGAAAGAGACAATAGCTAATCGTGATAGGTAACAGTACTCTGTTGATTATATTAAGTTGACAAATTTTCATAAAAAGAAGTCACTTTTATTCGCCGACGTCGAATTGTATTAAATAAACATAAATAAGAGCCATTAAACATTACTAAATAGAATCAAAGATATAAACACCATTCATTACGTTTAAATAACCCAACTAATGTACTCGTATTTAAAAGTAACACAGCAAAAAAATCATTTACAATCGCGAGGCTGCTAAACGCGTTGACAAACACATAAATCAAGTACCTGCCAATTAGACATAGAATTACAAACAATACGAACAATCAATACCAATTATTTATTCGCAGGAGGCCTGTCGACGACCGCTATGGTGAAGATTCAACTCCTCGATATAAACGACAATGTACCAGCATTCACAGTTAAGGATTACAACGTGTCTCTGAAAGAAGGACGGATCTCCTCCGAGCCGATTATAGCTGTGTCCGCAACGGACGCAGATTCAGGAAGATTCGGTACTATAACTTACAGAATTGTGAACGGCAATGAGAATGATGTCTTCAGGATAGATAGGAGTACCGGAGAGATTTTGGTTACGAAGCCAGCATTGGTACAAGCTAACCTAAAATTCGATTTAGAGGTATCAGCGACGGACGGTGGAGGATTGAGTGCTCCTCAAAATGCTGTGGTGCACGTCTCAGTGATGCCTGCAGGGATTGGATCAGCGCTGTTTGATAAACCAAGATATAATTTTCGAATGAAGGAAGACGTCAGGATTGGAACCGTTGTTGGAAATCTGAAAGCTACTGT
Source organism: Mythimna pallens (assembly GCA_961205895.1). Classification (NCBI taxonomy): domain Eukaryota; kingdom Metazoa; phylum Arthropoda; class Insecta; order Lepidoptera; family Noctuidae; genus Mythimna; species Mythimna pallens. Next base: position 22,989,081 of record OY540832.1, read on the forward strand.
TGGTGATAGAGGTAAGTTCTAATGCAATATTTTGCAGAAACATTTAAAAATATTGAAGCATCTATTAAATATTGGCACTTAATAAGATCTAAATTATCTAGAAACGATACTTTTATTATTGCATACATTTATATATTTGTAGGCATAGGTTTTCGATGACTAAAAAAGTTTGACTCTTCTTATAAGAAACCCGAAAATAAAACGGTCTACTTTATAAGTCAATATAACCTTCTGAATTGTCATGTAATAAACATATTAATGTTTTATCTAAATTCTTCATATATAAACAAAAACATACAATTTGGAATCTACGTTTCCGGGAAATCATCACATAAAGTACAAACGACTCAATGATACAACTACCGTTGACCGGCATCACCTTATAGCTTCATTTCGCTTTAACAAATTTATTGAAATCGTGCCCAAGTGGGTACTATTCAAATGAAAAGCTTTTAGCGTCTTCGTAAAGTCTTTGCAAATGTAACTGGGCTAGGTGAATAGGGCTTTGATATAAAAGTGCAGTATACTTTACATAATTACGGTCTTATGTACAATGAATCCTATTTTGTAGTAAGCAAGTCGGTGTTTTATGTCTTGTGTGTATGTTTTATGAAAGTCTCGGGTATTGGGAAAGTTGGAAACTGTTGTGAAGTTTATTAGTACTGTTACTATAAAAGACATTATTGATTCTAAATGCGCTGTTGTTTTTCCATAAGATTCTATTACCATTTATTTTCTAACAATAAGACATTCATTTCTTAGTAACTTAATATTTGTGATGCGTTTCATTCCATAATTAAACAACCATTCAATGCATTTGCACTTGTAAATCCATAAAGTTCTTCTTGTAGCTGGTTTTTAAAATATAAAATAATTTTACAGTATTGGGCCTAATATCGCTTTCAGCGGAACTCCTTTCTCTTAGACCATGCCCGTGGACGCTAATATACCTATACAACAGTACGTAATCGCCCATTGTCTTAGCGAAGATCACGAGCTGATGCGAGCTCGTGGTGCATCCACTTGGCAACTTTTATGAGCCTTTTTGAATTGCTGATGCGTTCTTTTACCCATTTTGATAGGACAAATATTTTACAAGGTGAATGCGACGGAATATATATATTTTTAATGATAGGTTCTTCAATGCGTTTAAGCACGTATTTTGTGTTTGTTACATTGCTTGAATCAGTTTTAGATATACAGTTGCAGTAGGATCAGTTCATATACATTCTGAAAATTTGAAAAAGTCATTTTAATGATTTGCTAATACAGAATCAATAAATCATTTCTTTATCGCAGTTCATTGCTATACAAGAGCTTCTTTCAAACTACATCACAACACCTATCTTCTACATCCAGTTATTTTCTTGAGATCGTCTTACATTTAGCTTCCGACATAAAATCTTTTTGATGCATCTATAAGGACCTCCATATACTTCATCTTCTTTAACACCCAAATCATTAACTAAACATTTATAATCAGCACCTTTCTTAATGTTCCATACATCAACATGATTCTCAGTAACACCATCTATCACAACTTAACGCAACGCGACACATAATAATGACGATAGTAATTTAATGCTGCGGAAAACCATTCGAATGGTTGCGAACATTCCTGTTTCAATTTATGCAGTTATAGCTGTAATTATTTAAAGGTGCATTGGGTAATTTTCCCATATCTTCTAAGGTGGAAATGCAATAATTTTGTATCAATGCGCAGACAGTTTTCTGTGCCTGAAACAGCACCTATCGCAATCTTTGTTTGTAGCTGTAGTGTGACCCATTTTGCTGGTTGAATGGTTTTATTGCGTTAAGTTATGGATATCTTTGATATCTTTATTTACAATATAAATTTAAAGAAAAACATTGAATTTGTATGATTACTGCGAAAATAATAGGGACCAAATTGCAAATCCGTTAGGATGTAGGAATACCACGAACAGGATGTTAATATGTTATATAACCGTAATAACCCGAACGTGATTGATTGCTGTTTTATCACAGATAGTACTAGCAAAGCAATAACTTATTTCCTTTCGACAATTCTCACGACGCGAGCAGCTGATAGCCACCATCTTTAATTCTCATTCCATCGCGGAAATACGATATCTTAAGAAATAAAAAATCTCATCTACCAAACGTCAAATTTATCGATACAGATTGTCATCTGTCAAAAACGTCATTAAATTTTTAAAACACATCAAAGAATTTCATTTAATTAATTAGTGACTTTGTCGGCCACGGAAGTCGAGATTCTGTTTTTTAAAAGGTGACTTTTACAACTTCTAATGATACATTAAAAAGTAATAAAAAAAATTAAGTAAGTGCAAATCGGGGTTATAACCCACATCAAACGGTTTTATAGCTATATTTATGTAGTATGGTAGTGTTTCAAATGCTTATAGATAGAATTAGAATGTGTTATACGCATACAAGGGGTCACCAAACTATAAATAAATTAAAATAATTTCGGTATCACTAATGGATTGGCACGTGGAATTTCTGTATCTTTACGCCAACGTACAGCTCGTAAATGTGCAGATACAATGTTAGTATCATTTGTAAAAAAATTACTAACAGCTGGTAAAATATATCTTTATGCATTGGAGTTGTAAAATATATCTAGAGAATTTGGTCAGAAAAACGGGCATCATTGTCATCCTGTCGATCAGTTATTACGAGTATTAGCCATCACATGCCCATGTTCGAAAATAGAGATGACGATCAAAGTCAGGGTGCTACAATTTATAGTGCCTGTGGCGTTATCATAGATAGTAGACAAGTAGACTATTCTGAATGTCTGCCCACGCTATCTAGGTCTAGATGTTTTGGTAGTATACACATAGCTACGTTACTTGTTCAAACTGAAAATTGCCCTTTGCAACAGGTCTCCGGAAATATTACAAATCTTTGTAATACATGCGTTTAGTTTGAAAACAACGGTTAAATTTATTTGTATATCATTGTTATATTACGTTATATGCTGTTATATTACAGTATAGACAATAAAGCATGTTCGGTATCTCACTCGCGACGGTGCGTTTGGATAATATTTATACAGGTAGGTCCCGGGATGTTGTAACACCGGAGTAGAAAGAGGATGGTAGTGTTACAAGTTATAATTTATTAATATTAATAATATAAGTTAAATATTAATATATTTAGGAATATTTACAGAATATAACTATGTTGATATGAACTCATGAAACAGGAAAGTTTTGCTCGGCAAATGTTATCCACGAGAATACTTTACATGCTTACTTAATTTCATATGCTTATCATGCTGAATCATTAAAAATATTTGGACGAAACAAATATAATTATCGAATAATCATTTCAGATTTATCAGAAATATTATCAGACTAGTGCATGCTTATATTGTTAATGAAACCTAATACGTCATCTAATATACCATAACAAGTTCAAAAGAAATGGTAATTAATCTTTAAGCTTATGACTATAAATTTTTAAAAAAATTAGGAAATTTTATAATTCTTCCGTATATCGCTATCCTTATGGGTGCTACTAAAGTTACACTCCAGTGTAACAGCCCCCCACAATACTGGCCCACGTATTCTGTTGTAAGTTCTAGCTCTGTAAATCACTGAATTGCTAACTCTACCGTTAGACTACGCTGTGCACTTGTCTATGGGAATTCTACGCCATGACTTCACCATTGTTAAGACATAGATAGCGGCCGCTTAAGATTCATGGACTTTGAAATACTGGTATATGTATGGATATTGAAATATTGTGGTGACCGTTTTATTCGCTATTAAATGATATTGCTTGGTTACTTAGTCAATGGATATCTTTGTAGAACTATCTACCAGTATTCATATATGTTTTTTGTATCCTCTATCGAAGGAATTTATAAATTTACATTGTATTGTATTCTTACTTATTATATTTTAGAGTAATTCTGATTTTTCTTACATTTATAATTTTTAATTTGATTTTTATTAATCTTATATAAAATTTGGTATTTGTAGCATATAGTTCAGTGGTTTTCAAAGTATGGGTCGTAACCTTCTGTTAAATTGCGAGCGAATATGTTATAGGCCCTGAAAAATAATCGAGCAATCACTGACGCTATACAAATCCTTTTTCGTGACCCATTATAGCATATTTCTTTGTATTTTAAAAATATGTATTGTAACAGAATGTTTGTTTTCTTCTTTAAACAGTACTTTTTTATATTTTTTTCATTCCTTTTTTCCTTTATAAAAACCGAGAGGTACTTTTTGCAAAATGAGTCCATTCAACTTTAGGAACCACTGACATAGTTATTATTTTTATGGGGTATGTGGTACTAAAACTTTAAGGAATTATAACACTAACCTAGATTATAGAAAACATTTTTTTTTTACATTTGGTAGTGTAATTGTATACACTTGTTGGTTGGTTTAATTTGATTTTTATTAATTTTATATCAAAGTTAGAGGTACTTGTAGTTTATAGTTATTACTTTTATGGGGCATGCGGTTCACTAACCTAGATTAAAGAAATTATATAGTTTTTTTTTCTAACATTGCCACTGTATACTATTGGTTGGCCAATAAAATAAATTAACATATGAATTTGCTGAGGCCTTTTTATTTTTTATAGCAAATGTATCGATATTAAATCAGTCTTCCCAGCAAGCTTTACAGAGGTAATAAATACTACAATAAAATTTTCAGCTCCATTTTACCGAGATCGCACCTGTTTCATTGATTCCACGTGTTGTCCAGTTCACATTACACTGTCCACTAGGAATCAATTTGCACGAGATTTCACTCGGAAGAATCCTGTCAAAAACCCTACTTAGGTTTTAATAGAAATGCTCTAATTTAACACTTACTCAGACCAAGAAGTATCTGGTCAATATCATCGATGTTGGTGAACAGCTGGGTTATATACATGAAGTTCTCCTATATCTTTAAAACATAATAAAATTTAATTTTATGTGCTTAAAATAACACAAGAAATGTGTCATATTAAATAGATTTATAATTTTATTACAAAATTATACACTGAAAGAGACTGCTAGGCTTTAAAATCACTTATCCAGTTTTACAGAAATTACATAGGTTTCTAATGTAAATATATATTTTTAATAAAAATCAGTTTATTCAGGTAGGAAGATGATACTTCAAGAAGGCAGCATCTAATATTTACAAGTAATATAGTTTTAACAAAACTTACCACAAAAATAACTAATAGGTTGACTTCAAACTCTAGACTGTAAAACCTGAAAAGACAATAACAGAAAATATCGAAGGATTAATATTACGTACAGTTAGCATTGATACCGTTACACTCATTTCCAAAAACATTAATCAAGAGGAGCTGATAAATTAAATTAACGTACTCTATGACATTCCACAATATTCCATTTATTAAAATGGTGACTTATTACAAACAAGAATCCAGATTTATATCGTGTGAACTATAATTTTATTTTCAATGGGAGGTTACTTGTGCAGTAGTAATATTAATAAATATTAAACTAATTAGCTGAATCACAATACTGGTATCAACTACGTATTGCAAATCAAAACTTTAGATTGAGTTGATTTTATCTTAAAAATCACATTGTATTTTTAGCCCTGACGCAAGTTGTAAGCTATTGTCTAATACAATAATTTATTATTATTATTGTATAATATGCTATACTTATTATAATATTACATTATTTTTTAAAATTGAATATAATATTTTTTTAAAGTTTTTTTTAATACACTTATCATATTGATGCACTAGCAACTCTAGCTTTTTTATATATATATATATATATATATATATATATATATTAAGTCCGCCTCTGTACTTTTGTGTGCAAAAAGAAGTAATAAAAATAAATAAATAAAGCTTTGTAATTAGATAAAGACGTAAGAACTCCCCTGAATAATTTTGATCACACTAATATTGTAAAGGGTAACTATTTGTATGTATGTACCTATAAGTTTACATAGGTGTATATGTATATGTTTGTTACTCCTTCCTCCTTCTCAAATGGCTGAATGGACTTGGTTGAAATTTCGCCCATGAGTAGATAGATGCCTTGGAGCAGCACCAGATACCTTTTACCTTTTACCGAAGGAATATATTCCGATGGGAAAATTTTCTGCTTTCATGCTGGAATAATTTTATGTTTTGGTACCTAAACTAACATTTTAATATAATAGAAAAATCCCAATGTAACATATTTTTTTGTTAAATTATCATAATTACTTTAAATAGTAGGCAAATTAATTAAAATAAACTGTTAATTTGATTAAAACGTGTGTTTTTTTAGGTATATTTTTGATATATTAATTGAAGAAAATTGCAAGTGGTATTTTGATATAATTAATTTATTTACAAAGGTCAGAAGATTTAATTACCAAATTATTTAAATTAGTTTTTGCATCAGCTAACGATGTAACAAAACTTTAAATTGCTATGTTCTAATGATATATATAAATAAAATGGATCAACAACTTATAATTGGGGCCAGTTTCCACTAAAGACTACGGGATGAGTCTCTTAACCTAACTTAGTTACTAAAGCTGTTCTGTTCTGTTCCTTTCGTTGCTTTTACGTTCTAGTACCATGGTAACTCTTTTGAACATTTCCACAGCCCTAGTTGGAACTTTGGCCCATAGTTGTCATCCCGCTGACGCTTAACACTCAGCCCACACCTTAACTCGCTTTGAGTTTAATTAGAAAGAGCTCCATAACGCCTGTGTTCAATATAGACGCACGCCCCTTTAGATTTATTGCAGCAGCCCGGAGATAAACGTCCATTAATTAAAAAAAATATTATATATTGGAGTTTACGAACGAAGAGAGCCAAGATTTTGAATGAGCACTTGCCAAATATTGCGATCATATGATAAGCCTTTTTATTACAAAAATGAGAATGGGTAAAATTTTTCGTGTTAAGTAAACAGTGCAGATATTTTTTGGTTAGTTTTTTGTGTTAATAGGTGTGGTTTAGGTTTCCTATCTAAAAATAAGATCAGCGATGCGGGTCTTAAGTGCATCAAAAATTTGATAAGGGGTTTACGCTAATAATATACCATCTATAAATTGATTATTACTATGATTAGGTTCTTATTTTGTTTACTACTACAGCTTTGCACGGGCGGTATGAATTTGGTTTTGGTTTCTACCGTAATATGCATGGATTGGTTGAATGGATTTACATATTGGTGAAATTTATATGACAATACAATTTGTAGTTTTAAGTTAATCGCAAACAAACTGATGTGGGGGTGAACTTTGATAATATGTATAATATATATAAGGATAAGTAAATTAGAAGTAGTATATCATATTAGTCGCTTTGCAAATTATGAAGTCTTGAACTAATTCCCTTCAATTATATCAAAACTTCCATCTATTTTAACTGTCATACGTATATCGACTGCAATGACGTTTAATAAACAACTTAAGCTGACGTGCTAAAATATTATCTACAAATCTAATTAAAATTAAAATTTCGATTATCGATACTATAATTAACGTCCGATTATCGACTAATCAAATATCGATTTGACTCGCACCTCCGTTAGACCACACATGCGTATGTATTATATTAATTTATCACGTATGACAGTTAATCTTGTGAATAATTCCGATCGCCGTTACCATGCGCTTCTGCTAAGAATTATTTGGTCGTAATTTGATGGTGGTCGCCACAGATGCTTGGTAACACCGATCACAATAAATAAAGGTCTCAAATATAATGTGGTGGCTAATATAAAGCCTCCATTTCCATCTCCGTCAAAATTGATTTAAGTAGATATCCAGAAACTTGAAACTAGAAGCACTAAGCTCAAATACTATTAGATCCACAAGAAGATGAACCTGAAAAATAAAACAAAAATCTGAATATCATCATCCGCCTGTCTAAGCTTTTCCCAACTATTGTTATAGATTTAGAGATTTTTAATTTATTTTATCTTTATGCACCACAAAAGTAGGCGGACTTAATGTCATAAGCATTTCCAGTCCAAAAAGTATATTTATGAGTTTTCGATCAAAATGACCTTTCACCTAATCCAATAGAAACATAATATCGTGTATAAAAAACAGTATCCTTACAAAAAAAAGAAATCTAACGGAGGAACATGGTCGCGCAATCATATGAATAACATTACGCAAATTAGAGCCGATAGCTGGACGCAGAGCCTTTTGTGTAGACACTCAGACAGGGACTGTCTCAGTTCTTAGACATAAGCTATAGTGATTTAAAATAGCATGGCAACATAAAGAAAGACGTAAAAATAGTGTATGTGGATGTAGAACTTAGATTGTAGATCTTTGTAATGCCAAAAGTGGCATGGATGAGAACGAACATGAAGTTAAATAATTAAAACAAAATCAATATTTAAAAATAGAGGAGATACATATAAATTCTAATAAAAAAGATTAATACAATAATTTATAATTTAGACTTTACCCGTCCTCTAAAGATGCCTAAGAACAAAATATACTGGCAAACAGCATAAAATATCTGTCAATAATTTTCCGCAGGTAGACCGCTTAAAATTGCTTAATATATTTTTGGGATTTTACACAATAATCCTCAGACAGATTTAAACCTACACTTTATGAACATTAGAAGGATTAAAGTAAGCTCTTGCCATTTTATGATAGGTTTTAAAAAATAAGTACAAAAAATTTCACGCTCCCGCACACTCGAATAGTAACTGAAAATTTGAAATTCGAATCTGGAGAAATCCAAGGATACGTTCGGATCTGAGTGCGCTGGCTTCGGGTAGGGTGGCCAGTATTACGGGACTAAGCGAGTTAGTCTTTTTTGTCATGACTGATTTAATCTTAAAGGTGAGAGGTTGCAATTCCTCCCTTTGGAGTAGTGATTTTTATGTTTTTTATTTTGTGATTATTTGGTTACAATTTTGTTGTAGAGTTCATTTGTTTAATTCATTTATAGACACTAGGTACACACATAGATTTTTTATACTTCGTTCGCTTACTAAAGTAAGTCAAATTCTTTAATTCGACCTCAGGTTAACATGACAATCCCAGACGTGATCCAGATCTAAGTTCATTAATTAAGTCCCAATTAAAATTAAACTTATTGAGGCAAACTTCGCTTTACCAGGTACAGATCTCGACAAACCTTTCACCTTTGATCGCGCATTACTATTTCAACCTTTCAAAAAAGGATTTGGTGGTAGCCCTACAGGCAGCACACCCAAATAAATCCAGTGAGGTCGGCGAACCCTTACTGCGGCGACAGTTTTTGCCGCGCAAAGTTTTAAACCTTGTTTTTTAAAAGTCCTGTAGGTACCTCAATTATTTTCGACTTTTTACACCCGCGATATTCGGACTTCGTATTTGATTCACCTTATTTTAACGTGTAGGTGTTTAATAGGTGTAATTTTGTTTCCGACAATGTTGTACGTCAAATTACGTGCGAGTAACAGATGTTTGTACTTAGATGTGGAAAAAGATTTAAGATTTTAGTTTAAATTTTGGCGTTTTAAAAATATACAAGTATATATTTTTTTTGCTTTTTATTATTTCATCAGTAACGTTTTATGCATCACTGTGCGTTTCCATAAATATCTTTACCAAAATATAAAAGAGTTAGATTACACTTTTCAAACCAAATTGACTACTAAGGATGTCATTGCTTTCCCTCTGCCACCATTTCAATCAATTTTGCAAGCTTTCTACAAGACCTATTAGTAATACTAATTAAGTTTAATCGTGCAGAGTAAATAATCCAAATCAGTTAATGTTATGTTCTGTTCATTATACGTCGTACTCACTAGAGTTAGCAATTTATAACCTACTTTCATTCATTTGTACCGCATTATGTGCCTCAAAGCTTGACGCAATGTTTTAAGGAAGTACACATGAGTTCTGGAAAGACTTGTAATAAATATATCTTTCATATTATGGGAAAGCGAATTTGTTGAACAAACTTATTGGTATAGAAAGAGAGAAGACACAGACTAAAAACATACTAGTGAAATTGATCATATAGAAGATAATAGATATAATCAAAAAACAAAAACACTATCTTGAACTTACTATAAAACAATCTACCAATTAGACTAAAACTTTCAAGGAACATCACATCAAAATCGTGGACGCATTATTCAAAACAAAAGATAATCACGTAAGATAAATTAATTCGCCTGAATTAAAATCTAACAATCCGCATAGGTGGAGAGTTACAAAGCTTTAATTGAACAGGGTTCGGGCCGCGTGAGTAAGATAATCAGTTTAGCCGTTAATGATTTCAATTTAGAAGGGCCAAGATGCAAATTTATTTTGTAATGCGGAGTGGGACGGTATGCCACGACACTAACAGGGCTGTGACAAGGACGTGAAGGATTGGATTTTGGGAGAAGAATATAAGACTATAAAAGAAGATATTAAAAATCTAAAATAGGATGGAGCAAATAGTAGGAAAGAGATTATGAAAGATAATATGTAATATATCATGATACTGATGATAACTATCAAAGAACTGAGGAATTGTGTAATCATCAAACATTACTTAATTTTAGCAATGTTAAAGATAAGAATCAACCAACGTTTGCAATCAACATAAAAACAACTCCTTTCCCTTTTACATCTGCAACATGTTATTTCCTGCCAACCTCTCTAGTTCATAACTAGTGAGGTGTAGGCTAACTAAAGTTCAAAATGTTATGATTTGAACTCGCGACCTCAATCGTCAATCAACGCCTTTAGCTGTCAAGACAGCCGCTCCTAAATTCGCACATTTATATGTAGAATTAATTCCATTGTATCCAAATGTAAATATTCTAGACTCGAGATTATTTATGTGACCCAAAAAAGAAGGTATTCAAATCACGAGCAGCCCTGCCCAAGATGCTGTGATCCCTAATGAATTGACTGAACACTTGGCCCGAATTTAAGCGTTCATGACATATTTTTATTGCAATGCTTGAATTTTTGTTGCGGACTACCACGGCAAAAATACAAGCATTGTTCCTAAGTTATATTAGTGAAAGTTGATGTTAGTCTGACTTGGACTTTTTCAAAGTTCAATTATTAGTCAACTGAAGCATATAGAACTTTCAAATCATTTATATATTTATCTTCATAAGCGTGAGTAATGACGGATCAATTAATTTCCCAAGAAATTATCTTACAAAGGTTTAGGCAAAGATGCGTGCAAATATTGCCATTTCTGCATGGCTTTGCAAAAGTAAGATTATGATAATTTAAAAGAGTCATGAATTTTAGTATTTACGTTACGGCAAGTCAAAATCAAATAAAGTCTGTTAATCTTTAGTATGAAATGGAGTGGATTTCAATATAATTTTACGAATTAGACTGGGTTATCAAGAGAGTTTATTATTGTAACGTCAGATAGGTTATACGTGTATTCGATTTGACGTATAGCATTCTAAAATTGGTTCGATGAGGTATATTTTTCTTTCATAATATGGTGCAAAGGTGCAATATTATAACACAATCACTAAACACCGTTACACAACTAATTCACACTGAAATTAAAATCTCGCACCGAATAGAAGAACAAATCGTCGCTGTCACCGAAAAAATCTCCGAAAAATAACAACAATTCCCAACAAAAACAACAGTTACGCCAAATCCTGTGAATCCAGCCGAAAATAAGTTTGCGTTTGCGCATCGCCGACTGTATAAAGAGGAGAGACAAAGGGGCAACGCGGGGACAGGCAGGACGGAGGAGAGGGGGCCGGGACCAGTTAAACAAAGACTCCGGAGCATGTCCACGAATAAGACTGTATATCAATCTCATGTCAGCAGACCTGCCCAAAACGACTGGCGAAAAAAAAACGCGCGCCGCCCGCGCAAAAAATAAGAAACGCCGGAAAAAAAATTTTTCGACAATGAACCCCTTAAATTGTTGTGAGAACTGCCAATTAAAAATTGATAGATACAAAACCGTTTTCGGTGGTTTGTTTATTTAAAAAAAAATTGTGTGACATCTAGATAGATGTAAACAAATAGTAAAAAAAATATATTTTTCAGCTCTTTTAGTTCATGAATTATCAAAATTAAAAATAAAATAAATAAATATAAAATATTATATAAATTATTATTTAATTTGAAGTTCCAAGTGTAAAGACACAATGATAGGATACAATCACAATATTGGAATGTGTGTTAAAGATCGTTGTATACCTATGAACAATTAGTGAATTACATTATGTGTTCTCTTTCGTTAACAATAAATAAACCCTATATTTTTGCTTTGTCTATTCAAGTAAAAAGTAAATGCAAATTTCAACCTAACAAACAAAATCTATTCCGATAAACTATACACACATTCGTTAAACAATATCAACATTTATTCTACATCATTACGAATTACGTTCCAAACCAAAACAAATAAAGAATACTTTTGTATGTAAATCTCGTATCAAACATAACAACGGACAATTAGCAATAAAAACGTTTGGAAAATAAACCAAAAAGTTTTCTGAAGGACATTACAATAGTCGGCGCAGAGCATGCCAGACATCCCGGTATTAATTTAGTTCATATAATTAGTATAGACGTGATGAAAATAAATCTGGACTAGATATTAAGACTGGTGAATGTTATTGTTGGTACTATAGAGCTGGTAGAAGAAGTTTTGGAAAACCTTTTAACTGAATATTTTATGTTGGATTCGAAATTTTAATATCTGTTACAGATATCGCAGCTTAATTGAGATTATGGGTTTGACAATTACTGGGTAGAAATTCACTAGAAATTGATATATTCTCTTATTTTTAAAGATATATTATATATATTTCTAGAAATACGAAAACGAACCCCTTATAGAAGTCTGAAGAGAGAACAGAAACCTCTTTTGCAGTCTCAAATCGATTTACATGAATAATGATACTGTATGAAGTGTAACCTATAAATAGTTATGACGGTCATCGAGCGTCGCCTATGAGCTTCACGACTTCAGCTGCTTATCTGGTAACGACTCGCGGAACGATAAACACTATCTGTAGTTCTGTACTATAATATTGACTGGTAATATTCTATCGCCCACGAGAAGTTAACCTAGGTAAATAGGATTATTGACGAAAATTCTTTTGTAAGGACATTATTACTATTACCATTAGAAGCCTGTTGTTTTCCATTGTAGGGCAAAGGCCTTTCTTCTATTATTTCGATTTTCTCTTTCTTTTCATTCTAGCTTTAGCTAGCTAATCGTTCATCATCTACTTCTAGGCCTACCGCGCCTTTGGTTCCTGTTGTTCGGGATTCAGTCTAAGGTTGCCATTCGGCCAATTTTGTTGCAACATGATTCAAAGATTTACAAGCACTTTTGAAATGTCAAGAAGTCAGTCAGTCAGAAAAAATGATGCTAATTGCACATTCCAAAGCGTAGATCTCTATGGAGAAGGATGTGAAAGAAACTCCATGGACACCCTTTTAAATCATGTTATGTATTAGAAATATCTCAATTACATGTTTCTTGTTGCTGCTATCATGTGAGAACAATGTTAATAAAGTGAAAATAAAAATTTATTAATTTTAATAGCAACTGACAGCTAAGAGATGACCAGTCTCAACCAACAGCACCCGTTCACGGACAAGATGAATATTAGAACCACTCTGCCCAAGCGGCAGATATGGCCTGCAAAGTTCCATTTTAGTTTGATACACGCAGGGTTATATTTATTTTGTAAGAAAGGGAGCTTGTCTTCGTATGCAATTGAAAGATTAAATAGTGTCGTCGATTTTTTTCCGTTTCTCAAACATTTTGTACGATGTTTTCTCGTTTATTAGTTTCTGAACAATCATGTCGTCACGGTAATAAATAGAGTTAGGTTATAAGGCCTTTGAGAATCATCAGTCAGTAAGTAACTTAAATTAAACCACAAGGTTGGTTAGTTACATACAATGAAATAATATTTCATTACATTGCATACCTTCACGCAAAAAGGCGCAATGAATAGATGTGAACCAGATATGCTTTTAAATAATTAATATTTTGCATTTGCATATAAATTGCTTGAGCTTGATAAGCAAAGTCTAGTCACGAAATTAGGAAGCCATTTTGATGATCGACAAAAAGCATCGGTGTATAATTACAGGTGAAATAAAAACATGTTGTTATAATGTTATTAAGAGAAAGATTAATTTGATGGAAGTGATTTTTGTTGTGGAATTAAGTTAGTTTTAATTATGCAGTAAAGTCGGAACATGCAATTTGTTATAATAAGTTGTTTGTTGAGATAACCTGTAATATTAATTTGATTAAACCTGATTTTAGGAATGCAAAGGATATTGTTGTTAATGATCGTAAAGAAAGCGATCTTATCCTTTTAAATCTTTACAACCTAAGTGTATTAATTGCTACATAATGAAAGTTAAAAGAATTGATTGAATTTAATTACATGATTTCCCACAGCATATTTTCCAATATTGTATCTAATGTTGAACATAAATAGTTTCCCAGTATAAAAGACAATACGAGTCGGAAAGTAAAATGATACTGATGCATAAATATTTACGAGGTCTATAAACAGCGGTGCGTTCAATTTCGCCGGGTTGCCCACAATCTGGGAAAATTGAGACGATAGAGGTCGAATTTGAAGTACACCGTACACGGGTACCAAATGTGTGCATCTACGGTTTATTTTGTTAAGTACGTTATAGTCTATAGAACTCACTGCTGCAACTGTATACTTATTACAAATCGCAAAGTCTCTTTGTGTTTGTACGTCGATGATGTACTTTGAAAATTTTGTATTTTTTAAAGATTTATTTAGAATTTCTTCTCTTTGAATACTCTCATCAATCTATCAAAATTAAGTGCTGTGCTAGTAAAAACCACGAGATAAACTAGTCTCTTTAAAAACTTTGTTAGTCACCTACAGTTGGGTACTTAACTCATTATTTTTTTTAATTATTTGTATCAACAACAGAAATCATTTTTCAAATCCGTTCAATATTAAGTAAGTTAGAAACCTTTCAAATCTGGTGAAAAGAGAAACTGTCAATTAACAGATAAATATTTAATAAACTACAATATAATATCATTACCATTGGGTTACGCGCGATGAAAAAAGTTTGCAAGATGCTTCTTCATAAGCTCACCACGCCCCTACAAATACAAATATTCGAATTGCTGATTACTGCTTCATTTTATAACCAATTATGATGTGGTTTTCAGAAACAGATTTATTTATAGTGTTAATTGTTATTTAGTTGAAAATATTTTACAAAAAAACATAGGTAAGTACCTAGATATAACACATTCAATGCAATTTATTTATTCCCCTAACTAATTCTCCCATTTCTTTCCCCAGGTCAACAACCGCTACGATACAGCATCGTCTCCGGAGACCCTGATCATCGGTTTACCATCGAGCCGCTCACTGGGGCGATCAGAACTGCTGGACAGTTAGACAGGGAGACCAACCCATCTTTTCTTCTGAACGTTAGAGCTGCTACTGGAAACCCTTCGAGTTTTGATCAAACTCAGGTAGGACTTACAAATGGTAAAAAATCATAGAAACCAAAAAGGGAAAACCAGTTTAATATATGACCAGAAACACACCCTTTAGATTTTTGACTAATAAACAAATATTATAAACGATAACAAAAATAAAATTTCAATTAAATTGACACCAATTTACGAAGCTTTCAAATAGTAAAGTAAATTACCATTAGTTTATTAATTACTGTTAAAATCTAATTGATCTTTAAAACTTCATATTTCAAGTTGTTTTTTAGAATCTTACTTAAATTTTGTGCTTACTTGACTCTTGTTTTTTTCACCAGGTCCAAATCACCCTAGAAGATATAAACGACAATGCTCCAGAATTCGGCACATCATCGGTTAGGGTATCCGTAGCAGAGTCAGCAGCCATCGGTTCTGTGGTCTATGCAGCGAGAGCAACTGATGAAGATGATGGCAAGAATGGGCAGATCAACTACCATCTGGTTTCAGCTACAGGGCCTTCAAATACCTTTGCTGTGAATGCTCAGCATGGATTAGTTACGCTTTTGAGGTCAGTAGACGATAAAGTGATTTTTATAAAACATTCGTAATTTATAAAATAAGATTTACCTGGTATTGCAGATTTACGGATCAAAGACGGCTCGGCTAGTATCGCGCCTAAATCTATTAATAAAAAAAAAGCCTAAACAATTTTACGAATCAAATATTTCCAAGTATATTCTCAGTATATTTTTCAACTCATCGCTTGCATCGTTGTCCAAATTTTAATATATAAGATACATGTGCATTGTGTATATGTAAAATCACAAAAAGGATAGCGACAAAATAATCTCATAAACTTTTTTCCAACCTCAGGTCCCTTGATTACGAGAACCTCGTCCGCCATACACTCATCATCTCCGCAAGAGACAACGGTATTCCTTCTCTCAGTGCCAACCTGACCTTGGTGGTGGATGTCCAGGATGTGAACGACAATCCTCCCGTGTTTGAACATGAATCATATAGCGCTAATGTGTTGGAGTCAGAAGCTATTGATACTAAGGTAAGAAGTGGTAGATTTTTTTAAATTTTTAAATAAAAAAATGATACTAGCAGAAGAATCTATACACAATACACAGTACAAAAGAATTCTGCATCTTATTTTTCTTTTAACTCCTAAATCATTCAACGTATTTTGATGCAGTTTTTACTAGAAAGAACAATAAATGTGGAAGGTTTGTTTGTTTAATTTACACTCGAGTCGTCGAGCGGGCCGTGTAATAAGGATATGCTTTTTTTAAGGGTGATATCATCCAATTACTTCTCCCACTCTGGGCGGAACGGGAGGTCGTGTCAAAGTTTTACTAACTATAACCCCACTGGTGTCCTTCAGTTGCATTTTGCGTTCTAGGACTGAAGGTTTTCTTTTCAGAAATTCGGTAAGGATCGTATTGTAAAGCTTTGTGAACAAATTTATACAGACTTTTTTTATTAGTAAAAAATACATCAACATATGGATCAATTATAATAAAGATAATCAGGTTATGTGAAATGTCAATAACATAACATGTTGAAGAAAAATATAGGTCAGTTTAGGTGCATATTATTCAATTATGAGAGAAAAACACGGTAAAGTTATTCTACAATTCGAATATTTGCCGGAAAAAAGTCATGACTACATAATTAAAATTTTTGTAAAACTGCTACTTCGATTGGTAATTGGTCGGACCAGTAAAAATATGTTACAATATGTACATAAATACGGATTAATCTCTATGTAAAATTTATCGAGTATCGTTTAACTGAACGATAGTAATCAAAAGGTATCGGATTCACGAGACCACTACTAAAAATAAACTATAATCATTTTTTAAAGTAAATTTAAGTTGGACTTAAAATGTTAAAGAGAGTGATTTTTGTTATAAGACTTTTTTTATTCATTTCAACATATCTACGGATTTCGTATTTTGTTAGAATATTCGTTACTTTGAAAGTGTCTCACAAAAATAATCGAATTTAGGTCTCATATTGTGAAATTGTGACTTTTGCTCGCTTATCTAATTAATTTGTAAAGTAGTTGGGGAGATAACTTTAATGGGTTTCGTAATTAATTTGACGTTTTATCTGCAATGAGTAATACTTTTTAATCAATGCAGTGCTGAGCAATATTCTGGTTTTCATTCCAAAGTTCGCATTATGTTTAACCAAGTTTTTTGTTACTTTCTTGAAAGTTTCATATTTACTTGTCATTCACCAACTTGCAAACCAGAAGAACATGATATTGTTGCCTTAAATAATTATATTTTTTCTCTCTCACTAGATTCTGGAAATCCAAGCAATAGACAAAGACACTGGCAACAACGCACGTATCACTTACAAAATAGCAGAAGATGCCAATTCGACTGAAGAACATTTCAAAGTACAACCAAGCACAGGCTGGGTCTATCTCGCTAAACAACTCGACAGAGAATCAACGGCAAAACACAAAATGATCATAATAGCTGTCGACAACGGTATACCACCGCTTTCAGCGACCGCTAACTTAGTCGTCAATGTAATAGACGCAAATGATAATGATCCAGTGTTCAGCAAATCGGCGTACGAGTTCCAAGTTGAGGAGAATCAGAAAGCTGGTGCGTTTGTAGGAAAGATTGCAGCCACTGACGCCGATTTGGGAGATAATGCTGTTGTGAGATATAGCTTGTTTCCTTCAAACACAAGTTTTATTGTCAATCCTGTAACTGGTGAGTTTTTTGTTTTAAATTTTTTATAGTTTTAACTTCGTTTTTTTTTTCAGTTTTTATATTAGCACAACAAAGCAGGTTACGTGTCATAAACGTGGTTATTAAAATAGCGTTTAGGTCTAAACAATGTGCATCTCACATAAGACGAAAAAACTTGAATTTAATATTGTTAAGCCTTAAAAAAACCTAAAAATTTCATTTTTAATAAACATTCATATTCCTTAAAACCTCTTTGGACTTTGAACTGAACAGATTTATCTACAACGTTTTTGCATATAATGTCCCAGCTATAATTCAAATTGAGAATAAAAATAAAAATCTCATTTTTGATTAATAACTAACATTACTTCGTGTCCATTCAGTGCTCATCGTATATGACTTCTAGCTGTTATTTATCATCTTAATCCTCCAAAAGCTACCGTCGAATATTGACCCGGCAACAATGACTACTGACAGAGCCAAGGTCGAACAATTTCTCAAGTGTAGACCACGCTTATTTGTCATGAGATGAGCTGGCTTATAGGGCTTGAATGCACCTGCTGATGTGAATAGTTGGTAACGATATTCTTCTGTAGTTGACGAAATTACTGATATGACGAAATTAGTTATAGAATTGGTGATGTTGGAAATCAGATTTGCTTTGTTGAACTGATTTAAATAAACTGCCAATGCATAAAGATTGGCCAAAAACTTGAAAATTTAAAATAAGAAAACTATGTATATTATGAGAGCAAATACCGGCGCTACATGGATCATTACATCGTGTACAGAACTAACTAAGAACAATGATATTTTACCGTAATACCAAATACTCGGTCGTATTTGATCAGGCAAGCAACTCCCAGTCGGCCACTTGCCCTTTGTTTAGCTAGCCGGCACTTTTGAAAGCTAAAACCCAAAGTATGTAAGTCCCTTTAAACTCATTGATAGAGCAAACATGCTGAGTAAATACAGCCATTTTAATACCTGCACAATTTGAACTTATGGGGAGCAGATCCGATGGCTTTATTTGTTTTCGACCTTCCCATGGACCGCTTTCTATGCTTCTATGTAATTATGGAATTATTTCGAGTGTCTGCTTGATGGGTTTTGTGGGATAATATTTATAAAGAAGGAGTTAAGAATCAGAGATGTTGAATAATATTGTAACTGATAGTCAGTATCCTACTCACGTTGTCAGGGCCAACCAAGAAATGTGGATTATCTCAGGTTTAATGAGCCAACAGCCGTTTACTACGGAGGCACGATCGTGATCTTTGATCTGGACACTTTTGCATGTGACTTCGAGTAGTGCAGACGCACTATGGCTACCACTTAGAACCTTACCCACCCAAATAGGAAAAACAAGTACGAGGAGCAAAACCTATACCATGTTTACTCTGGTTTACACTGACTAAATTTAATAAGATATGCAAATAAGAATCCTCAAGCGATCTTATCCAAAACGATGTTTATCGTCGAAATCGTGCGAGTATTAAGCATGGCATAAAAAGGGTGGCTGGCAGTTCGTTATTCTCAATAACTGACTGATGAATGGTGGAGCTTTTCGTCTCAATTCGGCTTATCGGCGATCACACCCGAACACTCCCGAGCTAGTTAGCAAGGAGCGAGTGAGGGCTAAATTCGTAAATCATTTGCGACGGCTGTATGTGGCCCTATTGGAAGATTGCGGTCTTCAACAGGTGCACCCACAATGTTTTCAGTAGCAAAAACTCTGCCTTTTATGAGCATTGATAGCTGTCGGTTCGTTTGTAATATTTAAGCTTTGGCATTGATAGAACTGCTCGGTGAGTTTGGAGAGTAATTGAACTGAACTGATTGTAAATATGTATGAGATATATAACAATTAGCATTAACATAAAGACGGTGGGACGACCTAGATGTGTCCCTTAAGAGTAAAAAAAATAAATCGTGATTGTTAGAAACAAAGGGCTTTTGCTTAGTAGTGGAATAATATGGACTAGTCAAAATAACAACAAAACAGAAGAGAGTTCAACGAACAGACCATAAAAGTAGCTTGTAGAACTCAAGTATCTACGTATGTTAAAGTCAGCTCATAAGCCATCAATATTAAGACAAAGTATAATTTTATTGCTCCGAGTAAAGGTGCCTATAGATTTGCATCTGCAGTATTGTTGCCATTTCATACGTCACACATGAAAGCCGGTCACCATTACTAATGCTTTGCTCAGTGTATCCGCTGACTCATAATGTAATACTAATAATTCTTCTGTGACACGACAGAAATTCACAGCGACTGAAGACATATAAGGATATAAAAACGCTTAAACATAATTAATTGTGGGTGGACCTGGATTGATTGGATCAGTGTTTTTGGATCTTTTTATTAAAAAGTAAAAAACAAAAGCTTATCAGGGTTATTTTTCATACTTATTTGGCTGTAATGGGTAGCGATTATGAAATGTACACAGGGCAACTGCAACTGGAAGCTGAACAAGATATGACACTCCGGAAATGGCTATTAAATTAATAGTTGTTAAATCGTCTACTCTACGAAATTTCTCTTATACTTAGAATGTACTTGCAGCTCCATAATATAATATTGGACGATCCATGACCACTACTGCTCGGACAGGAGTGTACGGCTAAAGAAAAATGTGGTTACTATGGTTGCTAGTAGAAAGTATACTTTTGCAATATGATAGCTACAGCTAGCTTGAGGAAGACTTTGGAATTTTCTTGAAATCAAATCCGATGATCAATCAACGCGCTGACAGGAATTTTTTATTTAAAAGGTCACGCCACCCGCCGGTCAAGATTCCACAACAGGAGGCAACACACAATGAATTTATGCGCGTCAATTGCGAGTTATAAACGTCGTCGCTCGCGCATGTGCCATGACCCGCCATTAACTATTATTAAAATATTGCTATGTAGGAGCCTGGCTATTCTCTCCCATGTTTTATTACAAGTCCCACCAGTACTAGATACTGTCGTCGGCTATTTAAAGCTCATATGTTACAAATGTACGTGTAGGACGCACTGGGCTCTACAACTCGTTCCGTTGACGGATATCTTTTATTTTCATATGTTCTCAAATGAATTATAGGTGTAAAATGTTGCTGGAATCTTATTGTGGACAGAGTGCTATAAATTGCAGCAATAACAAACAGGGTTGGAACAAAAAGGTAATTGTGATCAAAGATGACGGGATTGTAAATGATTCGGCCTTTTGTCTTAATAAAGTCACCCGGAATGTTTGGAAAACGCAATGCTGTGCCGTTACATTGTGTCCCTATAATGTAAAAAATCTATAAAGATGTGAAATTAAGTGAGAAAATGATATTCAATTCGAATCATTGATAACTTACTGCTATGTCACAAAACAAACCAATACAATCAAAACTTCTAAATATCATCAATTCAGTACTTCCACAATATGTATTAGCACAAACCCTGCAGATCTTGATTTTATAGCGTAGTTGAAGTACAACGAGTTCAATATAAACGTCTAACGTCGTACATTACGCCTAAGAATACAAATCAAATGCTTGATTTGATAAATTAAACTCAACGATTTAAAGCTACCAGTATATTTA
Organism: Mythimna pallens; assembly: GCA_961205895.1. NCBI lineage: Eukaryota > Metazoa > Arthropoda > Insecta > Lepidoptera > Noctuidae > Mythimna > Mythimna pallens. The sequence goes on from OY540832.1 coordinate 23,010,803, forward strand.
TGACTGTGCCGTCATGATCTCTGCCCTCCCGGCTTGAAGAGAACTTGAAGATACCTTACACCACAACAATAATCTTCTTACAAAAACAGTGATCGTGAAGAAAATATTATCGTTTACCACAAACACCGAAGTCAAGAGTGTTCAATATTTGCGGTGGAAATAACGATGAATACTTTTTTCTACAGCTCGCTTCCCATCGCTCATTACAGAGGTTTCTGGCACATCTTATTATCCTCCTATAAATCTAATTTTTATATCAATGGAAACTTTAACAGCATCAACTTTAGGTTCATTATTGTTTACATACAAGAATGATACTTCAATTTTCATTTCGCTACCCTGTTTCTGCCATCACAATTTTTAGGCTCTCAATATGGAGTTTCGGGTAATCATAGTTATTCTGTCCGGAGGCGATCTCTTTTATGTACGCCTAATTTTAGGTTGCAGACTTAAAAGTAATCGTTTTGAAATTGACAAAATTCTTTGGTCATGTGTTATACGGAGAATTTGGTAAAAACGTGTGTAGGGTGCATTATAATAGGTTAAGAAATTGAAAGTACATTTTTATATACATAATAAAATCAAATTGCATTTTCTCTTGTTAAGTTTTCGATACATAATCCGGTTTCAAGGATAAATACCGTTTGACGTTTAATTTAACGGCTTCGTCTCTATTTATTTTACGATTCCATTTATTACTTGCTATTGGATTGAGTAATTTATTATGCTTTTTTATATTTTAAGCATAAAACTTCAGCCAAAAGTTGTTACATTATTTGTGATTTAAATTATGTTTATTTGTTTTCTTACAGGAATTATCACAACCAAAGAAATTCTAGACAGAGAGTTTAAGTCTTCTTTTGCATTATTTGCTGAAGCTAAAGACCAAGGGACGTTGCCAAAATCAAGCCGAGTTCCAATTTCAATTAGAATCACCGATGTCAATGACAACCCACCAGAGATCATTGACCCTAGAGAAGATGTCGTCAGTGTAAGGGAAGAACAGCAGCCTGGTGCTGAAGTAGCAAGAGTAAAGGCTATTGATAGAGACAATGGAGTAAATTCTACTATTAGATATTCTATATTGAGTGAAAGAGATATGGATGGAGTTGGTGTTTTTGTTATTGATGCCAATACTGGAGTAATTAAAACTAGCACAGGTAATTTCAATTACACGTATTTTTGTCTAACTATTATTGTAATACTACTTATAAGGAGATAAAATAATATAATGGTTTGTTTTTCAGTCCTGGATCATGAAGAGAGATCTATTTACCGACTTACTGTAGCAGCGACTGATGGAGGTACACCACCAAAGCAGACAGTGAGGCAGCTTAAAGTTGAAGTTTTGGATTTGAATGACAATAGGCCGACTTTTACTAGCTCTAGTTTGTCTTTCAAAGTAAGTAACTAAATAATTTCGCTGAGCTTAAAGGTCATAAGATAAACACAACTTAAAATATTATCAGAATTTAATTATGGAGAGTAGGACATTTTATAATAATAGCAATTATAATTTTCAGGTGAAGGAAGATGCCAAAATTGGTCACGTTGTTGGAACTGTTGCATGTTGCGATAACGATGTCACTGAAAATCTAGTCAACGATGATGATGAGAAACAGATATCATACTTACTCATGCCTCTTACTACCGACCATTCCCCTGGTACCTTTGAAATAGACCGACGTACTGGTTCTTTAGTTGTAGCTAGACAATTAGACAGAGAAATTCAAGATGAATACCGACTAGAAGTGAGAGCTTTGGATACATCAGCTACTAATAATCCTCAAAGCAGTGCTGTGACTGTAAGAATTGAAATCGTAGACGTCAATGATAACTCACCAAAATGGCCTAAAGATCCAATAAACATTGAAATATCAGAACTAACGCCAATTGGTATGATAGTCTATAACTTTACTGCTAATGATGCTGATTCAGGACCTAATGGAGAATTGAATTTTCGGGTTGTATCTTCATTGCCCGTCACAAAAAATGTTTTCAACTTGGATCCACTCACTGGATCTCTTACTCTTACTTCTGCACTTGATTATGAAAAGTTGAAGGAATATTGGTTAATCATTGAGGCAACTGACTTGGCCACAAATGTTACAGAAAGAATGGCAACATCAGCAACCGTCCACATTGCTGTTACTGATGCCAATGATAACACTCCTACTTTTGTATCTGCCAATAAAGCAATTGTATCACTAAATACACTATCAGGTACCTTCTACCAAGCGCTAGCTATTGATGCCGATTCTGGAGAGAATGGTAAAATCTCTTATTACATATCTGGCGGAAATGACCAAGGCTATTTTTCCATGGAGTATGACGTTGGTAAACTGACGTTATCGAACAAATATTCGCAAGACATATCGAGAGTTAGACCAGGACAGTATAAGTTGAATTTGACAGCTTCAGACCATGGTGTCCCGTTTCCGAGACAGAGCCACATGACTTTACATTTGACTTTGCAAGAGTCAACAAATATACCACCAAGATTCACAGATTCTTTGTACAGAGCCAATATCACCGAGGACATTCGACCGGGCAGCTTTGTAACAAGACTGTCTGCTAAATCTTCTAGAGGTAGTGCAAGTAAGTTTCTAATTTATTTAAATATTTCTTGTTTTAGTTTTTAAATTGTATCTGAACTATAGACACCTTTATTTATTTTATAAATTGATGTTTAATTGACATGAATAACATGTAACATTCCTTGAATTTTTCAGGTAATCTAACTTACGTGATTCCATCTGGAGTAGCTGACGACAAATTTGCTATAGATGAAAGACTCGGTACTATTACTGTCAAAACCAGAATTGACAGAGAAGAGAGAGATCAATTCATCTTCCCTGTCTACGTTACAGACTCAAGTACATTTCAATCTACAACGAATTTTGACGTGGCTACTGTCACTATAAGTGTAATGGACGTAAATGACAACACACCGAGTTTTAAAACAGGATCTTGCTATCCTTTAGTCGTTCCTGAAAACAATGAACCTGAAGTTATACACACTGTCGCTGCAACTGACAAAGATATCGGGGCAAATGGAGTAATAACCTATAGCATTACTTCAGGCAATAATGGCAACAAGTTCTCAATAGACTCTACTACTGGCAAACTGACAGCAAGGACCCTTGATCGCGAAACACAATCGAAGTATCACTTAACGATTACAGCCTTTGATCACGGTTCCCCTGTAGCGTTGCAAGGTTCTTGTAACATCACAGTCATAGTTGAAGACCAGAATGATAATGATCCAGTTTTTGATACTGGTCATTACTCTGCAGCGATACCAGAAGATGCTATGATCGATACGTCAGTAATCAAAGTCAGAGCTACTGATGCAGATTTAGGTTTCAACAAACGTATTGTGTACTCTTTGGCTAATGAAAGCCAAGGCTTATTCAGGATTGACAACAAGACTGGAATTATATTTACAACTGGGTAAGTTCATGTTCTATCACTTGCAAGCATTATATTATATATTAATAGTGAATAATGTTATATTTTATATTTATTCGTTAACTAAATTATGCTATTTTTTTCTTACAGAACTTTTGATAGAGAGAAAACTAGTGTTTATCACTTTGAAGCTGTGGCCACTGATGAGGGGCGATACATTACTCGTTCTCAACGAGTTTCAGTAGAAGTCACAGTCAATGACGTAAACGACAATAAACCCATCTTCACGAAATACCCTTTTAAAGAACAAGTGGCCACACTAACACCACCAGGTCAAAGTTTACTTCGAGTATCAGCAATGGACAATGACATAGGAATAAACGCCGAAATATTGTATGAACTCCTGGATACCTCGAATCACAAATTTCGTATCAACCCTACAACTGGTGTACTTACTGCTACACAAAGCTTAGCAAGCGAAAATGGCAAATTAATCCATTTGAAAGTGGTCGCCAAAGATAAAGGCAACCCACCCCAGAGCTCCATAGGACTTATAGAAATACGTGTCGGCGATTTCTCAGATCAAACACCTACACTAAATTTCCAAAATGCTACATACAATATAACTATTGAAGAAAACATGGCGTATGGAAAAGACGTGCTCCAAGTTACCGCAGTTAGGAGCGACGGGCGGCGTCAGAGAATAATTTATGAAATCGGCAATGGCAATGATCAGTACGCCTTTGAAATAGACTCTAACTCAGGCGTTATAAGGGTGAATAACTCAGTGAATCTGGATTATGAGTCGTATCCAGGCCCGCGGAGGCAGCTTGTTGTAGTCGCGCGCACAGAAGGCTCGCCCGTCCTATACGGCTACTGCGACGTTATAATAAATCTGATCGATCAGAACGACCACGCTCCCAGGTTTACGCAACAACAGTACATCGCGAATGTCCTTGAAGGGAACACTAAGGGTGAATTTGTTGTGCAACTCGCGGCTAAGGATGGAGATCGCGGAGTGAATGCAAGGATACTATACCACATTGTCGACGGAAATCACGATAATGCATTCATTATAGAACCGGCATTCTCAGGATCGGTGAAAACAAATATAGTCCTTGATCGTGAGATAAGGGAGACGTACAAACTGACAGTAATAGCCACTGATGAGGGCGACCCGCAGATGACGGGGACGGCGACGCTGAGGATCAATGTCGTGGACGTGAACGACAATCAGCCAACATTCCCACCACCGAACGTCATCTCAGTATCGGAAGGTACGTTTTTACTCGTTTACTCCGTATTCGCATTCGGGTTTTAAATTGCCGTTGGTCGGCCTATCGACTTTTCGAAATAAATTGGTAGAACAAAAAGCGTACCACAGAGAGGGAGGCATTTTACATAATTTGTATCCTCGACTTGGTAACATTGCGACTTTTCGATTCCAACGCCGAGATTAAATAAAAGGGACTCCTTTAGGATCAATATTTATTGGATGGTATTACATTTTTTCCGAGTGCATGTTTTAGCGGTTCACCAACGGTCCGCGGCGTTCGCGTCGCTTTTTATTCGTTTTTTATATCATTGTAAGTCGACAGAGGTTTTGTTTTAGAGAATTTTTATTTTGGCGGATCGTTAAAACGGCAGTCAAACGAGTCCCGTCAGTATATATTGTTTTTGTTTTCAGGAACGGAAGTTGGGACAGTGCTCACATCTGTTACTGCGAATGACGTTGATACATATCCGGCATTAAAGTACTCGATAATACAAGGGGACAACAGTTTTTCTATAGACAGATATAGTGGAAAGATTGTGTTGAATCGACCCCTTGACTTCGAAGCGAAGAAAACGTATGAAGTAAATATCACGGCATCGGATAGCGAGCACGTTGCCAAGACGACGCTGACGATAAAAGTTACTGATGTAAACGACAACTCACCTGTCTTTGATGATATCTCATACAACAGAATATTACCTGGTAAGTTGAAGCAAGTTACGTAGCGCACTATATAAAAATCTAATTTATAAAAACAATACTGCACACGTTTTAAATAAATAAATTGATAGATTACTAATTAATCCTCTTTTCAATTTCAGAAGGCACCGATACTCTTGAAATCGGCGCAGTCAGCGCCAAGGACCGTGATGATGGAGATAACGGAAAGATCACCTACTCAATCCTCCGCCCAACGAAAGGATACTACATAGATGCAGTTTCTGGAAGCATTTTCGTAAACTACAGTGCTCTGCCATCTAATCAGAGAGATACACAGTTGGCCGTTGTGGCTACAGACCATGGAAAGCCGAATAGAAGTGCTGTAGCATCTGTAAGAATTAGTACAGGAGCAACTTCAGAGATCAAGCCTTTCATTGGACAGGACAGTTACAGGTAAATATTATCATAAATATTTTTAGAATATAGATATGCTCTTCAAAAGCTGACCTAACGTTAACTGATAAGTTAGGCATTATCTATATAATTATTTATTTAAAAAATACGGAAACTGCAGCCTATGAACAAAACATTAAAAAAATACTAGTATAATATCTTAGTTTTGTACAAGCCTCAGTTATTTTAATTAGAATAAGAAAGCTATAATAATAACATACTTAATTTTTTAATTCCAGAATAACAGTGAGCGAAGACACCGAGAAAGGTTCAACACTTCTCCAAATCGGCGGTATCAACGACGTTCTCAAGAAATATAATCTGGACATCCATATTACATCTGGAAATGAAGGGAATACCTTTGATGTCACCCTTGAAGGAGCTCTAATTCTTCTCAATAGACTTGATAGAGAAACTCAAGATTCTTACGTCCTTGGACTAGCTGCAGTTGAACAAGGAAAAATGCTGATTCATAATCAGAATAAGACTTCTATCACAGTATTTGTCACCGTAGCAGATGCTAATGACAACCCACCAATGTTCACTATAAACGATTTTGAGTTAACAGTTAGTGAAGATGTCAAAATTGGATATACCTTAACTAAATTAGCTGCAACTGATGCGGATCTCAATGGAACTCCTAACGCTGCTATCATTTATAATATTACTTCTGGCGATGATGAAAAATTGTTCTTCGTTCATCCAACAACAGGTCTTCTGACTGTCAATAAAAGTCTTGACTATGATGTTGGCAATACTGAATACAAGCTTGTGATAGTTGCTTGCGACCAAGGATTACCAACACTCTGTAATTCTGTATTTGTCAGGGTTGGCATACTTGATGAGAATGATAACGCACCAACTTTCCCTGTCAATGAATACTTTGAAACAATTGGTGAGAATGAAAGAGTAGGAACCTCGATCTTCACAGCCAGAGCCACAGATTTAGACAAAGGCAGATACGGTCAGCTAAATTATTCGATAGTAGCTTCACCAAACAACTATAACAGAAATGATGACTCCTGGAAAATGTTTCTTATTGATTCGTCATCGGGGCTAGTCAACTCTAATGCTGTATTCGATTATGAAGTAAAGAACAAGTACGAGTTTGCGATCAAAGCTTCAGATTTGGGAGGAAAAAGCACAACTGTGAAAATCAGGATCGATATTGAAAGTAGAGACGAGTTTTACCCTCAGTTCACACAGAAGACCTACAAGTTCCGTGTACCCAAGTCTGGTTCTCTTCCAGCGGGTTATGTGATTGGACAAGCAACAGCTACCGACAGAGATAAAGGAATCGACGGTAGAATAGTTTATCAGCTCTCCACATCACATTCCTACTTTAAAATAAACAGAACGACTGGCGTAATTATATTGAAGAAGAAAGTCGATTCTGTACAGAACCTGTTCGGCCTAGACAAATCCATAAGCTTGGTGGTAACGGCTAGTTCTGGAAGACAAGGCTCTTTGACAAATAAAACTGCTGTAGAAATCGGAATGAATGATCTTGCCATGGCATCGGATTCAACTCAAATAAATGATGCTGCGGCGGTCGCAAGTGGAGGCTTATCTGACTGGGCCTTGGGATTACTGATTGTTTTTATTTTCATCATCATTATATTTGCAGCAGCATTCTTATTCCTACACATGAAAAATAAAAGACATAAAAAAGTCAATAAGCCAGGATTAAGTTCTGAAGGAGTCGGGGCTACTAACAGTTATGTTGATCCAAGTGCTTTTGATACTATTCCGATAAGAAATACTGGTGCCGTTAATTCCGCTAATCAGTTTGCCCCTCCTAAATATGACGAGATCCCACCTTACGGGCCGCATACAGCGAGTTCTAACTCTGGAGCAGCAACAACTTCGGAACTGTCGGGATCTGATCAGTCTGGTTCTAGTGGCCGAGGCTCTGCTGAAGATGGTGAAGATGGTGAAGATGAAGAAATAAGGATGATAAACGAAGGTCCTTTACAGAGAGAATCTGGAATACATAGACAATCCAATGGAGTAGACGATGACAATCTGTCTGATGTATCTGTACATAACACTCAGGAATATTTAGCAAGACTAGGAATTGTTGATACTGGAACTGGAGGTGGTGCATCGACGTCATCAAGGAGATGCTCAGAAAATGTAGGAAATAAGGACACCATGTTACATCATGCACCAATTGATTCCATGCACATGTTTGATGAAGACGGTGCTCATGAAAATGATATTACCAATTTAATATATGCTAAGCTTAATGAAGTAACTGGTAGTGAACGAGCGAGTAGTGCTGACGAAGCAAGTGCTGCTGTAGATAGAGCTATGGCGCTTGGGGCTTTCTCTAGCGCTCCGGGAGACAGCAACGCCGTGCCAACCGCAGGGCCTTCGATGACTGGTAGTCTTAGTTCCATAGTTCACTCTGAAGAAGAATTAACTGGTAGCTACAATTGGGATTACTTACTTGATTGGGGACCTCAGTACCAGCCCTTAGCACATGTGTTTTCTGAAATAGCTAGACTAAAAGACGACGCGGTGTCACTACAAAGTGGTAACAGTGGTGCTTCAAGCGCAAAGAGTAAAGGAACTTCTATATCAGGAGGAAAGAGTGTCCCACCGCCGTTATTAACGACGGTGGCTCCCAGAAGCTGTCCAGCACCGTCATTATCATGTAGACAGCCACAGTTGTTACTACCAAGGTCACCAATAAGTCATGATGTTCCTGGTGGGTTCTCTGCAGCAGCCGCCATGTCACCTTCGTTCTCGCCTTCCTTGTCACCATTAGCGACGAGGTCGCCGTCAATGTCACCATTAGTAGGACCCGGGTTACCACCAGCACCCGCAAATAGGAAACCTCCACACTCAACTATGAGAATATGAAAATATTAGTATCGTAGTATATTCAATACTGTACATATGGACGACTGTTTTGCCTATAGTGTAGTTAGTATTATTTATTCGGCCGATCTGATCGGCTTAACTCATTTTGCGCATATTGATATTTAAAACAAACTTCACAGATATGCTCAAAGTGATTACTAAGCGCTTATTACCGATTTTTGCGGTAAATGTATATAAATAAAAAATCGGGTGTATTTTTTAAGTGTACATACTTACTTATACTCAATGTAAAAAATATATAAAGACTGCCATTTTTTTATTTTTAACAAAAAATACAGCTTTACTTTAAGCTATAAGTATTATTTTTAGGAAACGCAATTTGAATGATGTGTCAAATTGATTAATGTATCTCGTGATTGTAATCGATTTGGTGAATCAATGTTACTGTAAGCTTTATTACATGAAAATGTATGTACTACTTCATATTGTAAAATTCTGTTGCAAATATAATGTAATATTAGTTTTCAGTGAATTGAACGTTGATGTTTCGTTTCTCTGTGATTTTGATGATGCCTAAAGATTCAGTTCAGGTTTTTTGTTACTTATTATTAATATATAAAATAAACCACCTTTCTCATGCAATTCTTTTAGCTACTAGGTGCAATATAACGACGTACTCAATATGAACATTTTTATTTTTGATTTTGTTACTACTAAATATTTAATCTAATAAATATCCTATTGCTTTACGCATTTACTTCCCACTAAATTAATTTTCATCATCATAATGTATCAAAAATTCTGGACTGATAACTAGTATATTGAATGTAAATATTTATCTAAGTTTACATGTTAATAATTTAGTCGTAGACTCCACCGACTGTATGAATATTGTTTAGGTGGAAATAAAATGGAATTTAAAAACGTGATTTCATTTAATTTTACTATATCTACCCTGATTAATTCTATAAATACTCTACTGACATTAATATGCAAAGTTAACGAAAAAGTTACTCGAATATAAGGTCTGTTCTAAAAAGGACTAAAATATAAATGTCCGTCAAAGAACGTTAACTTTAGGAAGACAAAAACTATAATCATTACCTACATATGGATTAGTGAAGGAATTTGCGTAGTATTCCACGCGCCTTAAAGAGATGTCAGCAATCGTAGGGGCCCAGCAGAGCCGAAGCCTACCGGAGCCCATGGGTTGGCTTCAGAAAGGGAAACCCGGGGTCCTGGAACGCAAGGCAAAGAAGGAACATAGTAGTGGGTTTTAGTCAGTAAAAATCTGACACACCCTCTCGCTCCGCCCTAGAAAAAAATACCTATAAATGGATGAGTCTGAAATGATGACTCGTTGCATAGTGAGTGCTTGATTGCAGGTCTGTATTTTTAGCAAAACTGACCTAAGAAACGAGACGAGACGATTTGTCTGTTTATGTCCTTGACTGGATAAGTAAAAGTATAGGAGAACCTTTTATTTAGGTGTAAAATTATAACAACAGAAAGTTACACAAATACAAACTACAATAAAACAAAGCTGAAAGAAAAGTTTTGTTTATTAAAATTGATTATTTATATTACAGTGAAATAATACATACTAAATAAGTGATTAGTAATTTTGCAAAATATAACTATAAAAAAAAAACAGAGATTTCAATTACTCCTAATTCTAAAACTTAATTTTGAAATTAAATTAAGACTATCTCTACCAGAGATTAATCGTCAAAATTTGCTATTCAGAGTTCTATTTCTTAACAATATTTTGCAAAACTACTTATCCCTATTATAATTACGTTACAGCTAAATTATGATAAAATGATAAATTAAATATTATTATCACAGTTGGAGCTACAACTACCAATGATATCATAATGATTACCAACTATGGTAATCTAGGTAAGGAAAACATTTTAGCAGCTTGCCTTGCAGATATTAAAGATGATAAAGATATTTATAAAAGACAGGATACTTAAGTCAATCACGCTACAATTTTCGAAGGGATGGATACAACAGTGGCGTCAAACTAGCTATGTTGAAAATATGTATATCAATCATAATATCCTAGCTATTCTGCAACATTTTTCTCTTCAAGTTTTAGATCATTTTCAAAAAAATATTCATTGGTTTGAAAGTGAACTGTCAAAACACTTTTATAGTAAGAAGTGTTCTCAAGAAACGTAGATATGTGATAGGTAAATAGATCAAAATCATCCAAAATATTTAGGAAATTATAAATTCTTCCTTTAAAATGTTGAAATCAAGTAGATAAAGCCAGTTCTCTCTTTGAAATTTGAATTTGAACACAAGATTTCCATTAGATCTCATGATTTACTGATTATGTTTTATATCCATAAAAATAATCCATTTTCAGTCGTACTAAAATTAGCAGGATTATAAGCGTAGAAAAAAGTAACTTGTATTGAGCATTTCTACTCAACCCATAAGGGGGAAAGCGTAATATTTAATACAGTAATATAAATACTATTTTAGATATTTTATATTATTATAAAATGCCTACGAACACTGTGGCCCTGTTTAAGTTATATATTAGTTTTATTGGTGTTAATAGTAAGGATGGGTTTTGATATCTTTAATCCTTTATTATCAAAGTAATAGTTTTATTATCCGTCAGAATACCCAATATTGTGGATATTATAAATAATGATCAAAAACAGGCGTCAGTTTATTTTCCTAAGCCTAATACTGATATTTTGATATACACCCGATTATAAGGCAACATTCTCAAGCGTAAAATATATTTTATACAAAGGCTAAAGTATTCTCAATATACTGCAATTATGACTACAAAACCCTAAGCACAAAATTGATAGGTACAGAAGTCAATCTCATGTATGTACTTCACTTTTAACTACGCTCCGATAGTGAGATGCGCGCCCGAGTGCAGCGACGGCGAACCCAACAGTTCCTATCTTAACTGATTACCTACGGACGCTTACCTGCCTACCTACCTAACTGTTCTGTGTTATATAAAAACGAACCATCAAAATGCTAGCCAATTACAAAACCTACTTAGGTACCTCTCTGAAACAAATGCTAGCTTAAAAAATGATAATTCACCATTATTTTAATGTTGAATTTAAACAACTGTCCAATAAACAGTTAAAATAACTTTTTTTGCTCATAAATTGTACAAAGTTTACAGATGCGAGTTTCAAGCGAATGCACTCGCACCCGCACTAGTCCAAGCGCTCCGAGATGTCGTGTCCGTGAACACACTTTGTATGTAGATTGACTTCTGTACATTAGTGTTCTGTGCCCTAAGTATACAACACACAATTATGTTTATTTTATTATCTTTTATTTTTAATTATACTGGTTACTGTTTCTCTCCAAAACTCCTGTACGTTTTCCGATGTGGTTTCTCTCAAAATGCCTTTCAAAAAAAGGTAAGGCCGTCTCTGGTCAACCCTGTCCATCTAAACTTGCTTATGCCTACTTATAAATGGCCTGCAGGTGTACTTAATTCAACGATACTCAACCCTTTTTAGAACAATTTTAATGATAATAATTTTCTTAGTATCATTATTCGTAGGGTAAACACCCTACGAATAACGATAACAATTCTACGCAGGATGTGACAGTATTTTTCACAAAACAATTTTATTAAAAAGTCGTGGAGTCCATTTAAACTGAATTTACATTCTTCATAATATGCAATATGCAGTTATCGTCTTGTGCCAAATTCCTTTAAAATGTCTCCTTTGACGAATTCAGTACTTCGGACCTTAAAGTAAAGCCTAATAGACTCAAAAATCCAACTGATTCTACATTTTCCACTACCAGACATAGGCCAATTCTCACTCCTCATAGGTTGAGTACAGCTGGTCTAAAGGGTTAATAATAAAGGGTCAAAATAATCACTATATCCGCTTAATGGAGTTCTCCGTGTGGTTGTGTAAATGCATGTCTATGATGACCTCGTCAGAACCGATGGACTTTTTACTGGGAGTCACTATGCCGATGTCCACGTCAGTGTTCGGGGTCAACCCGTTGATGGGGTCCTGGAATTAGACAATGAACAGGTTAATAGTAAAGTTCAATTTTTATCGGCAAGCATTAAACCGTGATAAGACAAGTAGTGGTAAATAAGTGCAGATCACCACGGTGTATAAAAAGAAATGGAAAACTGAATGATGAAGATGTTGGAGGAGGCAATTGATGAAGTAGGTAAAACAAAGATCGTGCCTTAATTTCTTGAAAAACATAATTATTTAATGTTTGTATCATAAAGTCTTTATGTTTTATAACATTCATTATCACTTCAGTCAAAAGATGTGTACTGCTGGATATAAACCTCCCGAAATGTCTTTGTTTAAAAAGACGAGTCAAGTTACATTAAGCTTTTAGTTCTGTAGCGACATCTATGGCGTCACATAAGAACTAATCCTGCATCGCGCAATTAAAAGTTTTCCGCTCGATTAGAACATATAGAACAGCCCGAAATCATCTATCGGGCAGTTGCCCACCAGACATAATACCCATCTGGTCGGAGGATCCTCCCTTTTCAACGGAGGTTTGCGGGACTTTACTCTCTGTTCCACATACCTACCTCCAAACTGGTGACCCTCGACAAGTTCTATTATCATTTTAGCCGAAAGACGTCCATTATTGGACATACGCCTCTCCTAGATGTCGCGACAACGATTTGTCTTGTTTCTGGCATCCATCGTATTTCCGCGACTTTCACCAGGTAATCAGTCTACCTTATGCGAGACCTACTAACGGCAATAGGTTTTTTAACAGTATACCTAATAAATTCATATTTTCATTTTTATTGCCTTTGCTGAACCTGTAATGAAGTTAAAGCCGTAAGAATAAAATTGTAAATGTCTTACCGCATTGAGAGCGTCGCAAGCCATGAGTTCATTCTTGGACAAGTGTTCCACCACTGCCGCCGCGTAACAATCACCGAGCATGTTGTTAGTCGTCCTGATGCGGTCACTGGAAAATAAACACAGACCATTATGAGATTCACTTCACCCAATCCGAACTGGGCCCGTGCGGTGGAATACAGTAACACAGACTTATGAGTCCGCAGTAGGACTCTTATAGAAGGCTGATTAATTAATCCTTATGCTTATATTAGGTCTTTACCTATGAAATTGGAGATTTGTATGATAATTTTAAAATTTAAAAATTTTGGTAATTTTTTTATTTCAGCTAATCAAAGTACTGGCCCAAATTATCTATACAATTTTGCCATTTTGATGGCAGTTTGTTTATCCCTTTACTGTAGAAGTCTGCCGGACGGGAGGCGATGAAGTCAGCGAAAGCGTTTTGTACTGCATCACGGGTGTTGAATTTTTTCCCACTTAAAAAATTGTCTAAATTTTGAAAAAAGTAGAAATCTGTTGGGACAAGGTCCAGTGAGTACGGTGGGTGACGGAGAGCTTCCAGCTAAAACTCTTGTAGCTTTGCGATGGTCTGTCGTGAAGTGTGAGCTCGCGCGTTGTCGTGGAGAAGCAATGGGGAAGAGCGATTGACTAGTCTTGGTTGTTGAATTGCGAGCTTCTCCATCATTGTTTGCAATTCTTGGCAATAGACATCTGCCGTCACTGTTGTGCCATTCGGTAAGAAGCTGTGATGTACAAGTCCGGCACTGGTCCACCAGACAGTCACCATCATCTTCCTATGAGTAATATTTTTTTTAGCGCACTGATTAGGTGCTGTACCCGGGTCCACTCACTGAGACGAACGCTTACGGTTGTCGTACAGGATCCACTTTTCATCACCGGTAACAATTCGATTAAGAATTCCCTCGTTTCTATGCCGATTCAGTAGTGCTATGCATGCTTCGACACGTAAATCTCGCTGTCGGTCGCTTAGTTCGTGTAGCACCCACTTATCTAGCTTTTTTATCTTTCCGATTTGACGCAAGTGCTTCAATGTTGTTTTGACACTAACTCCAAGGCCCGCAGCAAGCTCAGCCGTAGATTGAGATGGATCCGCTTCCACTATCGCCTTCAATTCGTCGTTGTCGACAATAGTTACCGGCCGACCGCGAGGCTCGTTCTTCAACTCAAAATTTCCAGATTTAAAACGATTGAACCAATAATGGACTGTGTTTATGCAAGCAGTGTTATGCCCGTACACGTCGTTAATGTTTCGTGTTGTTTGCGCAGCGGTATTTCCACGTAGGAACTCATATTCGAAAATTGTACGAATTTTCAGTTTATCCATAGCGCCAAAAACTACCACAATGTCACAAAAACAAAAAACTATCTAAAAACAAATGACTGAAATTGAAATTAAATTAACTTTCGAATAAAATTTATTCACACAGATAATTAATTCTGAAAATGCTGGTTATAGAATCTCCAATTACATAGGTAAAGACCTATTATTATGGATTACTATTTAGCCATATTTCATTTGGCAATTACTTATTTCAGAAGTTTAAAAACTATAATATTGCTCAATCTGAAAACCTTTTTTTAGGGCTCTGTACCCAAAGGGTAAAACGGCACCCTATTACTAAGACTCCGTCTGACTGTCTGTCTGTCAGTCACCAGGCTGTGTCTCATAAACTGCGATAGTTAGACAGTTGAAATTTTCATAGATGATGTGTTTTGTTACCGCTATTACAACAAATACTAAAACAGAATAAAATAAATATTTAAGGGGGCTCCCGTACAACAAACGCGATTTTTTGTAGTTTTTTGCTACGACCGGTACGGAATACTTGGTACCTACGCGAAACCGACTCGCACTTGGCCGGTTTTTTAAGGTTTATCTATCTATAAGTAATATGTACTTAGGTAGCTATTTACTGTAATAAAAGTAAGCGTATATGCATTTCCAAATATTCCTGGAATTAAATACAATCGTCGGTAGTTTTGATGGATTTATCGATATTCAGATCGTCTGCTTACAAAGATGAACTTTGTGTTGTAAAACTATCTATGACTTAAAAGATAAATGCAAATATAAATTAATTAATTACCATAAGAAACATCACCTTTCCAAATAGTAAGTACAAAATCGAAGCGGGTCCATCAGTTTGCGATAATCATGAAAATACTTACACCAGCCAATCAACAGCGAACAGCAATGACACGTCGTGCGTTGGCGCATCTACTGCAGCTAACACAACCAATAGCAACACCATTGCCGCTGATGGCACTGATGCTGACGATACTGAAGCGGCCGTTGAAGTCAGACTGGAATTAAAGAAAGCATATAGTTTTCTAAGTGATAAAAATTATCTATTGTTCTAAAGACCTTTTATAAATAAACAATTAACTTCTATATAAGTAATATTAGTTCAAATTAAAACAGACAATTTAATTCTACATTCTAAAGATCCAAAGGAAAAAATAAAAACAGAAACAGTAAATGGTTTGCTATGAGAAAATAATAATGATACAATGATGATTTTGTTATTTGCTCCCCTTAGGACGTTACAATGGAGTTTAATAATAATA
This sequence comes from Mythimna pallens, assembly GCA_961205895.1. NCBI lineage: Eukaryota > Metazoa > Arthropoda > Insecta > Lepidoptera > Noctuidae > Mythimna > Mythimna pallens. Next base: position 23,026,883 of record OY540832.1, read on the forward strand.
GGATCTGGATATCACTATGGAAATATTTCAAGGTCAGGGTCAAAAAACTTGGTAAATAATTTATTGGTAAAATTAAACGCAAAGGATCACTTACTGTTTTCAGTAAGGTTTAGGGCATTAAGACATTGATAACGTCAATCAGTGAAAAGGAAAGTAATGGCGACCTTGAGGTTCAAAGAAAACAATCTCGCAAGAAAATATAGATATACGAAATAAAATTTAAGAAAATACTAATAGATACTTACAATATAGTAGCTAACTGAGCAAAACCAAGATGAATATTATTCATCTGGCATACGAACACACTGGCGACAGACAGGAAAAGAGCCGTGCCATCCATGTTGATGTTACAACCAATGGGTAAAACAAAGCGTGTGATGCGAGGGTCGATCTGTAAGGGACCTTCCATCGCCCTGAATGTAACAGGAAGAGCAGCTGCACTGGAAAGAAATGATTTTGTGGTTACATTTTTATATTACGTTAGTTTAAAACTTCTCAAATGGATCTTTCTGGATAATGATGATTTTTAAGGCAATTATAAGTAATCATAACCAAATAAACTACTGGTTACCAGGAACTCATAATAGTATAGTATAAACGTTTGTATTGGTAAAGTTATAATAGAAAACTTTTATTAGTTGATTAGATTAAGTTATTGCTTTAGATTTATTGTTCGATGGGTGGGGCACTGGTGATCCGTAACACAGGCATCTCACGACTTTCACGGACACCAGCTCCTCACATATGTAACACATACTAGACTGAGTAATTGTACCGTTTTCGAGCTAAAACATTGCTCATATGTCAGCGCACAGAGCAAAGAGCGCTCACTACCTTCTTTTGTTTTCTTGACTCTACCAATTTCTCTAGTTACTTAACCCCTCACATATGTTAACACAAAATTCCCATTTTTATTATAAGTATATGAATATAATACAAAAACACAAAATACACTCAGGCGTCGAAATACTACTCCACATCGCTGTCATCCCGAAAAGTGCCCAGAAGACTGGCAGCATTACCACGTTGAATGGCAATGCTAATTCCTTGGGCGAAGAACGAGCCAGCCCTCTGGTCACGCAAAGTGTCCATCAGTCGGCGTGAAATTTCCTTGTAAAGGAGAGGCGCATTCGGACCCCATGACCCAAGCAAGCATATCGACCCCAAACAGCTGAAAACTGTAATTACCAATAAAGTTACAGTATTTGCGCCGTTTAAGGGTCTCAGCAGCCGCAGCGGCAGCGCCGGCACAGCCCGCCGTACTTGGAACATGGGATGGCGCAAAGGTGTCGGTCGATACAGGTTGCTTCCCACACCAGAGGCCTACTCACCTTTCACGGCATCAACGTCATACCATCTGGTTCATACCGTCGGCTCTTCCCATCGTCACGTACCAAACCATTAGGTTCTAATACAGCAGGTACACCGGCGGTGACAAGAGCTCGACGAATAATATCGTTGATGCTAGCGTACCGTGCTATCTGGCCTGGGCTCTTGCAGCAGGACAGGCCATAGTGTCCGAGGTTGTCGACAGCTTCGCCGCAGTGGCACCGAAGTGGAGCAACACAAGGTGTGCCTAAGCGTAAACAGGTTGCTAGCCGAAACGATGCGCCATCCATCATAGTGCCTACGGTGGATGACGATGTTTACACACATGTTAATAATGAGATTGGTTGGTTGGTTATGTGAAGATAACTCTAATTGCCCGATACAGGATTTTATATTTTAGTTCATATATGGCGCCATAGTTGTCGCTTCCGTGCAAAACCACAATAGAAATCTACGCTCAACTCATAATCACCTTTATCAATGTTCCACTCATCGTACTGACTTCTTCCGCTGTTCTGTTTTCATTCAGGCTATTTCTCTGTCAAATGCGGTCCCCCAAGAAATCAGAATGGCAACCAACCGATTGACGTTCAAAATTAAAGTTTGCAAGCGTATTCGTTTTTATGAATTTTTTTTTGTCAAGTTTTTCTTTCTTTATATAGTAGAACAACGTTTATCGAGTCAGTTATTATTATTTATTTATATAAAAGGAAAAACTCACTGACTGACATATCAACGCACAGCCGAAAATTCTAGAAGTAGGAACGTGAAATTTTGCACAGTGCTTCTTTTTATGACGTAGGCGAGCAATAAGAGAGGATTTCCCAAAATTCACCCATAAAGGGATGAAACGGAGTTTCCAAATTTGTATGTAGAAACCTAATTTTACGCGGGTGAAACTGCTGGCAGAAGGTAGTTAGGTGTACACCTCTATTTTCTAATTAGTACAAAAGAAATGGGGCTCTATCCGTACCCGTCACTGATCATATTTTTGTAGTCAAAAGTAAAAAAAACTAAATCCCAAAATTGTCCACAAAAAAATTGTCATAATTGGTCAATTCTTAACAGAATCAATAATTTATACCAATTGTTACTAGAAAATATTACGAGCAGTGTTAAGTCTTGTAAGGATGAATATTATTTATTGAGACCTTACAAGACAAACATAATACATAACATAATACAAAATACACATAACACACAAACACGACATAATCATACGACATATTCATGTTTATGAATATTAATTATCCTAGACCTTAGAAGACCTTACAAGACTACTTTACAGGACCTTTTCTAATAAGCCCGTTAAATATTTATTTGTACTAATTAAAATTAGTGGTGTATAATTGTGTTGTAATTGTACCTACTTATGTTTCTTTTGTTTTTTTTCTGTATCACCCAAAGATAGAAAATGCCTAAGGCATTAAACCCGCCTCTGTACATTTGTGGGCATAAAACATTAAATAAATTAAGCATTACACGTGAATATGATTGAATCACTAAACATCTTGATACTTTGCATAATACAAAAATTTAAGTGCAATGCGGCAAAATCCCTCACCATAATCTGAGCTATTGATAAAACCATAGGAGACTTAAAATAGACTTGCACGCTTAAACACATTGCGTGCTTCAGATTTATAAGCAATAAGGAACTGCGAAATTATTTCCAACTACCATTTGTAAGAGCTTCCGCAACCTTGCTCAAGGTTTCATAAAACTTATATATTTTAAGTCATGATTCTGTGATGCTAAGCTATTTTGAAGCACGCAGGCAAACAAATCAATATTCTTGATAACTATTGCCTGCTTTCTTACGCAATTGATTGAATTGGAACCATAGTTGTAAATCATCTTTTGTAATGGTTATAGAACAATATTGATGTGAAGATTGCTTTGATTGAGGTGTCTATTAGGTTCAATCAAAAGCAATAGAGTTCATTCATGGCATTAATGAATAGTTGTGTCTTAAAGTTAGCGTTGTGAATTGTGTGTAGTTGGTAGTTTTCGTGGTAATGCTTTTGCTGCTTCAAGGTGGCTTGCTCGGATTTTATAAAAACATAATCACCATCATACTTGTGCCATGAGACCTTACTCCATACCAAATTTCAGGTATCTAGGTCAACGAGAAGTACCCTATGAATTTTGATTCCCTTTATAGTGTCGAAATACACGTTTCTTGCAACATAAACGGCCGTTATATTTTTTTCTTTACCTCAGAAGTTTTATTTTCTCACAGCTTCAAGGGACCTGAGTCATCATCATCATCATCATTTCAGCCGATAAACGTTCACTCAGAAATCAGAAATCAGAAACGTTTATTTCAAATAGACCCCCCCCCCCCCTTTTGAATTGTCAAAATGTCGGTCAGTCAAAAAAAAATACAAGTGAAGCTAAATTGCACGTTCCAAAGCGTAGATCTCTATGGAGAAGAACGTGCAAGAAACTCCATGGACACTCTTTTAAATCATATTATGAGTTACATAAATCTTGGTTACATATTTCTTGTCGCTTCTAATATGTGAGCACAATGTAGATAAGTAATAATAATTAAAATAAAAAATAAAATAAAAACTAATTAAAAAAAGTAGAAATTGAAATTAAGTCACTGGCAGCAAAGAGATGACCAGTCTCAACTGACGGCACCCGTTCACGAGCATGACGCGTGCATCAGCCCCACTCAGCTCAACCATTTTGAAGGGAACTGAATGACCCAATAACACGTGCCACCATCAGCGAGACATTTGGGTGAGCATGGCAAACTCTCAACTGCCATGCTCGTAATGTCAAACAAGTTCATCATCATCATCATCATCATTTCAGCCGAAAGACGTCCACTGCTGGACATAGGCCTCCCCCAAGTGTCGCCACAATGAACGGTCCCGTGCGTCTCGCATCCATCGGACTCCCGCAACCGTTACCAAGACATCGGTCCACCTTGTAGGAGGCCTTCCAACGCTACGTCTTCCGGTACGTGGCCGCCATTCCAGAACCTGGCCGTTGGGGCCAAAAGCCCCAACGGCCATCTGTTCTGCGAGCAATGTGCCCTGCCCATTGCCACTTTAGTTTAGCGCCTCAAGTGACTTCATTTTGTTCACTTATCTAATAATTGCGCTCGGAGGATAGGGATTTTCGTCAAATGCAGAGTCACCTTCTTGAACGTTTATTTTGCAGAGAAAAACACCAACTATATAAACTGGCTAGAGAGAATTTTTTTTCGCTAAAAACATCAAATGACATCCCTCGCTCTTGTTCGGTGCGGGAGCGTGTGTCAGACTTTTACTGACTAAATATCCATTCCTTTTCCTTCGTTGCCTTTCGTATCAGGGCCGAGTCTTCCTTTCAGAATCAGACCCTTGGCCCCAGTAGTCTTCGATTCTACTGGGCCCCTACGGTTTGCTGACATTTCCATAAGGCGCGAGTGGAACAGTACGCGCCGACGACGACTTGGGTTCGGTCCGGACGGTTACTGGACGATCGGACGGCGAGCTATGGGTAGCTCGTCGTCCGATACAACCCACGTGGTTAGAGAGATGGGCATTGCTGAAGTGTGTAGAGTTACAAGGAGACAATGTAAAAAAAGAAAAATAAAATGTAAGAAAAAATATCTTGCATCTTTGTTAGGTCGGAAACTTTTCAGACCACCTGTGTATGTTCTTTTACAAAGCGCTATTCACTGAAACTGTTGTCAGAAACTAGTCTTCTTTATAGTATCTTCAAAACTTACGTGGAAGCAGTAGCACCGGCGGTAAGCATAGCGTGTGACAAACCCCAGTAGAACTTGTAGGGGTTCCGTCGTAAGAACAAGAAGTATATGAGCTGCATCACGATGAGCTGATAGAAGAACACGCCGACGGCTACCGTAGCTATGAACCAAGCTAGTTGGGACATCACTGACGCTGAAAACAGGTAAATTAGAAATATAACACCTATACATACAAACAAAATTGAAGTGTATTTGTAATTCCCGAAAGGAGCCGCGAAGATTTTTCCGAATTGCAAAAGTTTTTTTTTGTGACGTAGGTAACAACAAATTTACTGTTTTCATATTTATTCCTTTACCAATGCTATGAGACCTTGCTATATGCCAAATTTCAGGATTCTGAGTCAACGGGAAGTACCCTATGAATTTTCATTCCCTTGAGAGTATTGAAATATACGTTTTTTGCAACATAAACGGCCGTATCTCCTTTATTCGGTAGCTTAGAAGTTTAACAGCTTTAAGGGAGCGCAGATTTGAGTATATGGTTTTAATTTCAACTCGATACCTCTACGCGTTCCCGAGATAAAGGGTCTTGACGGACAGACAGACAGTCAGATTTTTTCCTTTTGAGGTACGAAACCCTAAAAGCAGTACTGTGACACTGAAAGGAGGTTCTCGCAGTGTTATAAAAACCACTAATAAAGACAAATATAATTATGTGTGTATTTGTTACTCCTCGACGTACAAATGACTTAACGGATTCAGATAACTATTATTATACGGGTAGATAATATCCTAGAATACGGCATAAAATACTTCTATTGCAGAAGTATGTTTGTTGGGTCAATTTTCTACGCAGTTAAAACCACTGACACAAGCTATTATCCTATTCAAAACGGTTGAGTACAACCAACTATAAAATTATCTTAAAATATTCTGTAATGGAAACAAAGTAATAAAGTCTGTAGTAAGCTTGTAGTCAAAAATGGTCAGTCCAACTCACCTACATCATTGACACCTAAAATCTTCCCAGCGATCACACTGCTGACCCCAACGGGGGTGAACCACATGACCCCTGTCACCATTTTCATGATTACCTCGAAGATCGCTTGGAAGAAGTCGATCACCACTTGACCTTTGGCTCCTAAAGTCCCAAGAAGGCTGCCAAAGACGAGGCAGAAGAAAACTAGACCTAATGTATTGGTGCCTGACCTGGAAACAAACATTAACATAAGCACAGCATAATGTTCCCACTGCTGGGACTCAGGCTTCCTCTCTAGAAGAGGGAACGGACCGTCATCCATCACGCACGCCTAGTGCGGTTGGTTGATAAATAAGCATTATCAAAGATATATTATAACCAAATTATAAAAAAGCGATGTCGTACTTTTCGAAATAAAAGATACTGTTTACCTATTCATTTTTTTGAAAACAGATAGACACTTCTATAATTCTTGATTTTGAAAAAAAAAACTTGATGCTTCGCTGTGGTCAAATAACGTTTTGTCCACTTAACTCAGAACATAATTATTATGATCAGGTTCTTCAAACAACGGATAATGTTTCAACACACGTATATACAGATCCGAAATATATTATGAAACAAGTGCGAGTCCAACTCGCGCACTGAAGTTTCCGTACAAACTTACCTATGAAAACAGTTCAATTCCCGAATTGAGTTACGAACATTTTTCCGAATCGCAGTCTTTTTTTTTGACTTAACCACAAATTTTCAATTTTCAGAATTTTTCCTATACTTATGCTATAAGACCTCGTTTCATACAAAATTTCAGGATTCTAGGTCAACGGGAAGCACCCTATGAATATTGATTTTCAAAGAGAGTGAGAGTGTCAAAATATACGTTTTTTGCGACATAAACGGTTGTATCTATATTTCCCGTTAACTCAGAGGTTTGATTTTTTCACAGTTTCAAGGGACCGCAAACTTGAATATATGGTTTTAATTTCAACTTGATACCTCTGCACGTTCCCGAGATAATGGGTCTTGACAGACAGATAGACAGACAGGCAGACGGACAACAAAGTGATCCTCTAAGGGTTCCATTTTTTCCTTTTGAGGTATGGAACCCTAAAGACGATCTGTCAGGTACAGATCTTCTTCTTTTTAGTGTGTCGATGGCAAAAAACAGTTAATCTTTTTAAATTACAGTTCCTTGACTGGCCCAGTATTCGACCTTGGTATAATGTGTGAATATTGTTTTGGTATGGTGGGCCGAACCAGGGTGCGGAGTCTGTTTAAAGTTTTCCAAGTACCTGTTGAAATCGTGACGTAAAAGTCATCACATTCATTATTTATGCAACTCACCGATAAGCCACCACTCGAACCATAGCAGGCACAGTGTCATTATCGCTCATATTCTGTCCAAAAATCGCTGGAGGTTGAGTGTACACTGTGTGTGCTTGCTGGAAAGCAGCCTGCACAATATTATCCGGAAATATGTTCCTGTAAACAATCATATTAATTGGATTAAGCCATTAGCTTAATAGGATTTGTTTAAATCGCCCAGTAATGGGTGCCTAGGGATTGATTATGATGCTTTTATGAAGTAAGCTTGCGTGTTTCCACTGGCATCGTCAAACCCGGGGGAGGAAAGCTTTACTAAGTATACAAAGGATTACGTCAAGATACTGCAGTATTCTGTTGCCTAATCAAAATCATCGATTTATATTTCAAATAGAAGATGGTCAACTGGTCATTTGAAAGTTCGTTCTAAGTAAAGTTGACACGTAGATGATTATAACACGATATTTCTGCATTACGATGGACAGGATTCATTTTAGCCTTCACCTACACTAGTTTTATTGATATCCTTTCTATTCTTGTATTTCCTGTGTGTATCCAATTTTTTCCATAAGTTTAAAAAGTCATGGATAATTTGAAAATCGTATAATATTCAGTAATTAGATTTATTTTGCGAAGAAGAAAAGATCAGTACCTACAAAATTTTCTAGGCATCTCTTTCCACCGCTGGCAAAGCGAATTATCAAAAAAAAAAAATAATTGCTGTGGACGCAAAACACACTGGTGTCAATTTGCCTTTAACTTTTGAGAAGGCGTGAACATCTTATATTCTGCCTTTTCTCATTATTTTGTTTACAATCGTAAGATTTTGGAAAAGTAGTAAAATAAACATACCTGCCAATATCCAAAATGCTATCTAAAATACTGTGCTCCCTCTTTCCCTCAACATATGTTCCAAACTGTTTGATTTCTGGTACTCCAGGATGAATCAGCATCGCCAATAAAAGTCCCAGGAACGCGTTAAACATCGACGTCAATATGAAGTACAGTAATGTTCTCACTGCTATCTTTCCACTCATCTTTGCGTTCAAACTCGCTGAACCAGCGATAAGACTGGCGATAATCAAAGGTAGGATCATCAGTTTCAAGAGCCTCATGAAGAGTTCCCCAGGGTAGGATATTATTATTAACGCATCAGGGCCTAAGTGGTAGGGGCGGAGACCGAGACCTACAAAAGAAAGTGGATTTAGAAACTAATAATTTAAAGTTCAAATTACTTCAACGTTAAAGTCAAAGCCAGCCACGCTGATATATTTCTAGCAGGCGTTTGATGCCTAAATATCATTAACCAGCCGTCCACTACTAAAACTAAGCCTTTTACATCGTAGTCTATTCATTTCAATTCTTAAGAACTCTCATCTATCTACTGCTAGACACGCCGCGAAGATCTTCACTCCAACTAACCTCAAAGAGTCCCCTCTTACTCAATAACAAGTCTACCTCAACGGTCATCAAGCTATGTCAAGCAATATTGTTATCAGCTGGATCGAACTGTTATGCATTTGAAAGATTCCAGTTTCCGAGCTCTCTCTCTTAGAATATTCCTAGCTTGATGATGCCACGCTCTATGATATGTTCAGGCTTTTGCATAGGCAAAGTTTTTTTTTTACACAGCATAAGTAGATTATCAGAGAATGAAAATATTCATCTTTAAGACAAAAGAAGACGATTGGTACCTATATTAAGAATATATTTATCTATCTATCTATTGTATGATTCCGACAGCTGTTACTTGAACCATCCTTTATCAATTGCTGTATAGTGCAGCTGCAACCAAAACTTATAGCTATGTGACGTTGGCCTAAGCTCGGAGTACAGTCCTTTTTAATAAGCTTTATAACTAGCATCAGGCTTAGTTTAGATGATAGCAACTTATCTGTATGATTGACATACATAATCAGCACTCAAAAAGATTAATAAATTGTGGTTAAATTATGCTTTCTAATAATTTTCTATCACTTTAGGAAGTTATCTAAGTTGAATAGAATTTTCATGTTGTTTCTGCATTGTGTGTATCTGTGTACGTGTGCCAAATAAATATTTTTCTTTCTTTTCTTTCTTTATCAATTTATTGGACAATGAAGTCTATTGAAGATGACCACATGGTTTAGTTCACGTAGAAGCTATATTCTTTGTCTTTGAATGCAACAATTCAATCAACAATATGTTTGCATCCAGACGAAACGGATAGATTCTCCAGATACATCGATCGTTGGATTCGTTTCTCATAATTATATCGTTTATTTGTATGTATGTATCCAAGTATATATTTATTATTTTACTTCTTTTCTATTTCTTTACCATTAAGCTGCACCTACCATGTTTCGTTTCTGCACTACCCTAAGGTCGACTTGTAGAAAATGCCTAAAGCGAAAATCAACAGAAAAGGAACAGTGTTATACTAGTGCATAAAGTTTTAATAAATAAATAAATAAATCCAGATCATACAAAATAAACTAAAGGGTTCGATCGTATTTCATAGAACATAGCAATAATTGAATTAGACATTGCACCACTGCAGCTGGCGAATTAGCTGTCGTACAAAGTAACAATTATTTATCCACTCAATGACTTACATTCACAATGAAACAGTATTTTAAAAGATCGCACATGATTATAACGTAAATGAAAACAAATACTACTAAAAAAATAAGTTTTGACTCACCTAGACCAATTCCAGTAATTACACCAACCAAGGTAACTACCAGCATCACATTGTCGACCAGAATCTTCCGAACTCCAGTCCGTTCAACTGGAGCTGACCGGTCTTCGGTCGTCTTCGGCCCTCGATCACCAGGGCCCATCTTCGCGAACAAATATTCTGAAAATCGTTCACCTTTCTCCATTACAGGTGAAATAGGACTTTTCAGTCCAGATCCTTTGGACCTGGTTCGTCTAGTAATACTGTTTTCACTTTTTCCACTTCGTTTAATTAATTATTTGTTGTTTTAATTTAACAAACTTCAGTATCTTGTTTGTTTATTGCATGGTTCGCGAGAGTGACTACTACATGTAATAAATACGATTCGAATTTGACACACGTGATAGATAAAAATCTAAGTCTTTGTTTAGGACGTTCTATACATTCTTTTAAATTGTTTTTGCAGAGAAATTGCACCGCATGGGAGAATCTTTTGATGCGCGGTCCCCTAAGTCGGGTGGTACACTAACCCACAGTATTCCGCCTGGCACTCACTACCCAACATCTACATGAGCTTTATTGTCGTTCTCAACGAACCAATCAACATCCATTTCTTGTTTTTCTCTGAGCTCTACCCTTTCCAGACCTTTGCTAGCGGCAATGGATGTAAGCGGTAACAATGGGTCGTGTCACCGGAATTGACGCAAGAAGCCATGTTGACGGTTGCGCGCGCACCCATCGATTGCACTTCCATTCACTTAGTTATATTAAGTTTCTATAAATAGATTATTAAATTGTGGGCATTATCGTTTTACTAAGGTATTGTGGGCATTTGTTATGCAATTATCTATAATGGGTTAAAAGAAAAGGGGTGGGACACATGCGCAGTGTGATCTCTTATGTCAATATGCGCGACCCTATTTCGGTTCAGCGATTCCCTTTTGTTTGTCGGGAAATGAATTCCCGAAATGCACTTTGCACAAGCATGTATAACAAAGCCTTAACCAGACTGAAATTGTAATCTTATCCAAATCTATTAAATTTTAATATTACAATACCTAATATACAGTGACAGAGTTGATTAAACTGATTTTATGCTATCAGATAACAATATTTTTGTACTATTTATAAAATAAGTACCTAAATATTGTCTTAGTAATAAATTTTAGATAGCAAAAAACTGATAAATTCATTTGTTAAGATTATTTATTTCAACTTCATACATAAAGACAACAAGTAAGTAATTTATGTTGTCTATGAATATTTCGCCTTTAATTAAACAAAATATTCCAATGAAAATGAAATTCACGAAAATCACTCTTACTGCTACAACAAAAGGGTGCTATCATATCACACACATTAATATTTTCAGATGCCAAGATCCCTATAATGCATTAGCATAGGATAATCAGCCTTTTAATGTTCCCACTGCTGGTACTCAGGGCTCCTCTCCAGGAGAGGGAATGTGCGGGTTGGTGAATGTCACATGTCTTTGAATTTTTTGGTTCTAGAACACGCCGGCTTCCTCACGATATTTTCCTTCACCATTTTGAGAGCAGTGGTGATGAAATAAATTACACAAAATAATGGACGCTCTATAATGCATTATATTTATATAAAGTATATAATAAAAATGAATTGCTGTCTGTTAGTCTCGCTAAAACTAAAGAACGGCTGGACCGATTTGGCTAATTTTGGTCTTGAAATATTTGAGATAGTCCAGGGAAGGTATAAACGGTGAAAAAAATTGATAAAAAAAAATGGGAAATCTCTAATTAAAATGTCATTATAAAAAGAATTTTGCCGTTCTGGTAATGCCAGTACATGGCGTTATCCTTACTATTAGACGGTACGAAGTTCGCCAGGTCAGTGAGTTTTTTTTTTTTTCGTTAGGAAAATCATCTTATGACATCCCCCGCCCTTGGGCGGGGTGGGAGATAGTGTCAGACTTTTACTGACTAAAAACCCACTCCTGTTCCTTCGTTGCCTTCGTCCCAGGGCCCCGGGTTTCGTTTTCACACTGGCCCCAGTAGGCCTACCCATGGCCCCAGTAGGCCAGGTCAGCTAGTAAGTAATATATTATTAAAAAACACACCCTGCCATTGAGACTCGAATAATGTAGGTATATATAGTAGGTGTAGTAGTAGATGGCTTGACAAAGGTGATGTGAAGAACTCGTTATGTTCGCGGGGCAAACTTGACCAGAGATCAAGCCGAGAGGTCTGGAAGGAGAAGGGGAGGCCTTTGCCCAAAAATGGGACACAATATCACACTAATATTGTAAAGGCAAAATTTTGTGAGTGTGTATGTCTGTTTGTTACTTCTTCACATTCGAACGGCTCAACGAATTTGGAGGTAGCACTCGGGTAGAGAATGTAATAGCACATAGGAGTCTTTTTGCCCCCTATATGATATTCCAGACCATGCCGCTGCCAGCAGCTAATAAGACTAATAAATAAAAAAAGTAGACGGTTTGGTGCCTAATAAATTGTTAATAGCAAAATTAAGTGGCCTTAGTGGTTATAGAGCTCGACATAAAAATCCAGGCGCTACAGAACGCTGGACGTGAACATAGTATGGTCTTTACATAGTTCTGTTGCGTCGTTTTTTTTTTTTATATCTACTCGTAGAACTCACTCATAAGGATCGTGGGAATCCGATGGATGCGAGAGGCACAGGACCAGTCGTTGTGGCGAGACTTAGTCCCCTAAGTTCAATAATTTACATCTTTCGGTTAAAATCATGGGGATGATAGATCTGAAGGTTTCACCATCATCATCATTTCGCCGAAAGACGTCCACTGTTGGACATAGGCCTCCCCCAAGTGACGTCATAATGAACGGTCCTGTGCGACTCGCATCAATCGGATTCCCGCAACCCTTGCCAGGTATCTTGTAGGGGGCCTTCCAACACTGCAGTACATGGTCGCCACTCCAGAACCTTTCGGCCCCAACGGCCATCCATTTTGCGAGCAATGTGCCCTAATATTTGTATGTTGTGTGCTCCCGGAATACCTACTTGTGTAGTGTGTATGAGCCCTTCCAACGCTACGCTACTGAAAGCTTAGTGGTACTTGATTCATTTTTATTATTTATTTGCTTCAAAAATTGACTTTACTCAAAAATGCAAATAGAGTTTTGGAAACCTTTAACATCTGCAGAAGAGGAAATTAGCAAGTAACAAAAAAAGGGTACAAAAACTGAAATGTCACGTCACCGCTATTAAGTACTTAAAGTTATATATTAATTAATCACCTTTGAAAGACTTACTAGCCATTAAGCAAATATTTTTCTGATTATTGAAATATATTGTAATCTTGTTGGCTTCGGAGAAGTCATATTTTGGTCACAAGACTTTTTTTTTAAATCAGAACAAGGAAGCGATAATTGTCAAAATAATTTAAAAAAAATACCAGAATCCGAGGATACATCACAATGTTTCAAAAAAAAAAATATCACTTGGAAAAATCAGTTTCTATCGACTATTGGAACCTGCTACTTTGACTCTACTAAAGCATTAACGTGCTATAAGAGGCTTGAACTTGAAGTGACATTGAAATAAGTTTCCTACTAAGTTATTTTATAATGATAAACTGAATGTCACATGCAATGAATATAGACGTAAAATATGAAAAAAAAAAAACAGAAAAGGATTGAGTAGTAACAGACGAAGAAGGCTGCCGTTTTGTTATATAGATAAGTTTTAGAGATTTTTTGCAGTTTGCTACTTGTCTAGTAACAACAGAAGGGACTTACGAGTTGTAGGTCGCGAATTCAAACCCAGTCAGGCGCATTACTTTGTGTAATTTATTTCATCACCACTGCTCTCAACACGGTGAAGGAAAACATCGTGAAGAAACCGGCATGTCCAAGAACCAAAAATTCGATGATATGTGACATTCACCAACCCGCTCTGGCCTTGAGTGGTGGATTACGGCTCATTTCCGCTCCTAGAGAGGAGGTCTGAGTCCCAGCAGTTGGAACATTAAAAGGATGATTATGCTTATGCTTAGTAATAAAACTGCATTTCATCATAATTATCAGGACGCATTTTGGAAAGTATGTGCGGGAATTGCATGACTTGATGCCACCATCTCATTTTTACCATCAGGCAACCCGACGTACAGCGAGTATCCACCCTTACGTTGTTGAAACCTCTACGGTTCGGACTAAGCGTTTCGCCTCGTCCTTTATGCCGCGTACTTCGAAGGACTAGAACAATTTGCCTACTGCGGTCTTCCCATCTGATTGTGATTTGGGTAGAGTGAATAGGCTCTTAATAAACTAGTGCGCCTCATCATCAACGATTGCATCACTGCTTACCATTAGGTGGGATCGCAGTCAAGTACTAGTTTTTTTTTGCTTTTGTTTGTTTATTGTTACCCCTTCACGCTCTAGCGGCTGAACAGGTTTGGTGGACATTCGGCATACAGGTACCTAGGCCATGTCTTGTATGTACTTTTTATTCTGGGAGTATATTTCCTTGGGATAATCTTCAACTATCACGCGAGTGAAGCCGCTGGCAGCAGCTAGTGCACAAATAAACAATTGTAAAAATAAAATAATTATAGTTTCCCATCAACCGGGGATTGTCCTTGGATGAACTAATATAGCGCGTACAGGGATAATCGCCGGTTGGTAACACGTTACATTAAAAGCGTCTAAGGGCCCTCTGTGAGTTGGTTTCGCCTCCTCGTACGCCTTCCAAAGGTCTAGGACCTCAGAGTTCTGAGATATATTGACACATAATAATGATAATCTTAATTGTAAAATTGTATTGTTAATCTTAGGGTTGCGACCGCTAGTGCAACTGTTGGGTCCTGGGCGTGATTTCCAGATCGCCCAAATGGTGTTATTGAGTTTTTTCATTAAAAAGTCTAGCTAGTCTGATGCCTCTGTTACTCGGAAAGTACTTGAAGTCGTGGGTCCTGTTCCTCTCCCCTGTCATGTCGGTTTGCTGGCCCATCAGACTAAGAGAGTAACGATCGCCGCACACGGGCCACAAGCCACAACCACAAAACGCCACCACCAGCATATTTCCTCTAGATTTCATACATTTTATATGGATTCGCCGCACACGGTTGACGCTGGTGGCCGCCACACACTACAAATCGCCGCTGCTCACTTCTTGTAGCCCGAAATGGCCACTAAACGCGGGAACAAAACGCCGTCACACACCACTCGCGCATTTAAACCTTCTTCGTCAGAGTCCATTATGTTACTTCGTGTATGGGTTAAAAAAAGTAGCAGCCATTGGTTACAAGTGGCTCTCGCGCTTCAGTTTCCTTTGTGGCCGCTTCTAGCTTCTCGTGGTGGCGTTTGTGAATGTGGCATGTGGCTCAATTGCGGCGACACTAAAGGAACAGATGATGATATACCTAATATTTCCTGCGTACCTGTTTAGTCTCCATTGAGATTGGTGACTATGATCGAAATTGGGCAGGGAGGTTTATTTAAATACGTCGTACCCCACAAAGTACGTATAAATGTATGTTCCTCGATTCGAATATAAAAAAACCGCAGTCAATCGGAAAACCAATTTCACACATGACCGCTAACTATCTCTCGAGCGAAAATTCAATGAAAAGAATAATTATATGTAGAGCGTATTAACGTCGGGTTTATTATTGAAAACTTCTTAAAAAGGGTCATTTAAAAAAAAAGTACATCGTAGGAGATGTTACATCCGACTAGCCTCCCGAGCTTATTCCAGACATATACATATTATTTTACGATTGGAGTGGTGTGTTGTCGTGTGTTATTTTGTCTCAGCATATTTACTAGATATGGCCTTGCTAATATAAATCATCTATCCTAAATGTGCATTAAGGGTAGATGATTTGTATTACATAATTTGAAAAAAAATGTAATTTTAAAAGTGCAGTACCAAGTTCCAAAGGCATTTAGTAAACAACTAAATATTCTTCACATGTGAGAGATCAATCACAATTTCTTTTAAACTACGTAAAATTTTGATATATCTAATTGAATAATTTTTCAATATTTTTTTATTTTTTTTATATGACAACCAGTCTGTTCTCAAAATGTCGATCAGTTAATCAATAAAGTTATGCCTCTTTCAAAGCGTAAGTAGAGAAGAACGAATAAAGAAATCCATGGACACTGTTTTTATTGAACAAGTTACCAATTTAATAATAATATAGGTCATAATAATTTATTTGTCAGATCATAAAGTCCATTAATGTTAGTAAAGACAGCAATTGCCGACCCCAACCCAAGTGACATGGAACAAAGGCAGTAAGATTATGATAAGTTTATAGATCAAGACATAAATAAATTAGTCTATGTAAAAACCGAAATGAATAGAATAGAATAAACTTTACTGTACAACAAATGCAGGAAGATGATGATGACTTTATAGAACAAGACATAAATAAATTAATCAATATAAAAACCAAAAAGAATAGAATAAACTTTATTGTACAACAAAGGCAGGAAGATGATGATGACTTTATAGATATAGACTTTTAGTTAATGTACAAACCAAAATGAATAAAATAGAATAAACTTTATTGCACATCAAAAAGTAACAAAACTTGTACACAAACTTAAATCTGTGGCTATAATAGCAGTCTTATCGCTGACAGCGATATTTACCAGACAAACTTAGGATGGACTAAGAATTTAAAATAAAAATGAGGTTAGACTACGGTAAACTGCAAATTATGAAGTATTAAAACTTCATATACATAGATATAAAATGGTAACCATTTTGGAACATTTTCCTCGATAAAGGACATTCAAATCAGTCCATAACTTTGGTTGCAACCATAGTCGTATGCGCGGTTTGCTTTGAAATCCTTTAAGATATATGGCTTCTTTACTGAGTTTTAAGGGTAGTATATTTCCAATGACATAATCGGTCGAAGGCATTAGCTTAGTGGCACATACGTTTTCACACGAACGACAAAATGCATATAAATGCATTTCTGAGTCAATTTTAATAATGTTTTGAGCTTCTTTGAAAGAGTTACCGCGGCCCTGGAAGATATTGGGGAAACTGAAAAAACACGTATAGGTTTTAATCAGTAAAAGGCTGCTATTCCGTCCAATAGAGCGGAAGAAATTATTTGATGATCCCTCACACCAAAAAAAAAGATAGTGAGCGAATAAATCACAACTAAACATCAACAATATCAAATATTCATAGCCCATCGCTATCAAATACCAAAACCATATACTTCGAGAGTTTTATAACTTGTACAATACGCCAAGAGCAGTTTACTGTACACAGTTATAAATCTGGAAAGGAAGTAGTTTTTATATTGATTTCCACTCAAACCACGCGTGATTTCGCGCGATTATAGAATATTGATTACAAAATATTGAGCGTTTTGTTTATAGGGTATTTATCCAAGAACTTAAATAAGAAGTTTTTCATAAAGTAGTCTGTTAATATAAAAATTAGCAACCTTTCCGTTATTCCCTATAGATAAGAGGAGGCCTGAGTCCCAGCAGAGGGAACATTAAAAGGCTGATTATGCTTATGCTTATGATATATCTATAGATATCGACGGGTTAATGGTACTTTCAGAAACATTAACATAAGCGTCTTAAATTTAAAGATTCTGCCCAAAAAATATCCTGTCTGCTTTTTAATTCTTTTGAAACGAATTTACGAAGTTTTGATACATGATACATTTTTCAGCAACACGTTTTTACTATAAATAACTAAACTTTATATAATTATAATAGTTTCGGATTGAAACGGAAAAAGCTACTAACCACAAAAATTATAACATCTTCCTTTTAGAAGTCGGTTAAAAATGGCCGAAGTTTGGAGGTATACGGAACAGAGTGCAAAGTCCCGCAAATCTCCGTTGAAAAGGGAGGATCCTCCGCCAGACTGGTGATGTCTGGTGGGCAACTGGGCGATAGACGATTTTGGGCTTTTTTTTTAATAGGAGAATCATGTAATGAGCGGGGGATGCCCGCTCTTGGGCGGGGCGGGAGATAGTGTCAGATTTTACTGAATAAAAACCCACTCCTTTTCCTTCTTTGCCATTTTTCCAGGGCCCCGGGGATCTCTTTCGCATCACCCATGGCCCCAGTAGGCTTCGACCCTGCTGGGCCCCTACAATTGCAGACATCTCCTTGAGGAGCGCGTGAAACACTACATGCCGTCGACGACTGAGCTCGGTCCAGACAGTTATCGGACGATAGGACGGCGAGCTATCCATTGCTCGCCGTCCGCAAACCCGCGCCTACGGTGGCCGGAAATCGGAATCGGAATCCCGGTGGCTGGAGCGCGAGGGCCATTGCCTAGCACGTGCACGGGCGGCCTCCTCCTTTGCTAACATTACTGCTTTGCAGAAGGAGGCGACCGCAGATTTTGGGCTGTTCTATATGTTCAAATCGCGCGAAGAACTTTAATTGCGCGATGCAGAATTAGTTCTTTTATGACGCCATAGATATCGCTACAGAAGTATTGATCGAATGATAATCATAGGTTAATAAAGCCGAAAAATTCAAAACCACGATAGGCAGACAAAATTCAAAATCGTGAAAATTACCTGCCTACTAAACCCAGCAGTGAATGATTCCAGACAAAAATTATAACTATAGTATTTCTATAATATATTTTGGTAAAAGAGAAATGTGGACAAAAATAAATTCAAATCATTCCATTGGCTGTTCCCCAATCCCAAGTCAAATCACTTCTGACACAGAAATATTATAAATCAAAAAGCATAATGTAACGACAGATGAGCATCTGCTACCAAAGTGTAAGATGGTATTATAGATTTCCATGCTCCAATGCACAGTAAATTGGCAACTGATAAAAACTCCGACTGACTTCATACTCTTGTAGTTGGGGCCAAAATTTGTGTACTATATTATCTTATATCAAAATCGGAATCGATCTTGCAACATTTTTTTATGAAGTAAGTATACAATGACATAACATAATTATATACTATATAAAAAAGCAAGCAAAAGTCATCACATTCAATGTTCACTATAATCACATTCAATGATCAATACCTAACTAATTTGTAACTGTAGCGAATGCTCATAGGTCAATGATTTCAGTGCAATAACAAACTCTTTCTAGATTCGTAATATCACATATTACCTATTGCTTCGCCTTTCACCCCGAAAATTGCCCCAAGAAAATATACTCCCAGGATGGAATCCTTGACCGAGTCTCATCGAAATCCATTCAGGCGTACGAGCGTGAAAAAGTATAAAACATACAAATATATACACTTAGCCTTTATAATATTAGTGTGATTAGTTTAATTTCGATTAGTTCCGTATGGTGTTCGGACGTAAAGAATAACACCATCCCATTTCTTCCCGTGGGTGTCGTAAGAGGCGACTAAGGGACATACCAGAGAATGAGCAGCAGCATTCTTTGTGAATTCCAACAACCAAACTGCGATCGCCAACCCGCATGCCAAGCGTGGCGATTATGGCAAAATCCCCCCAATGATAAGCACAACCAAAAAATGGCCCCTAGTGCCCGACAGCCCGTCTACCCTTGACTCCGGTAGCGGT
This sequence comes from Mythimna pallens, assembly GCA_961205895.1. Classification (NCBI taxonomy): domain Eukaryota; kingdom Metazoa; phylum Arthropoda; class Insecta; order Lepidoptera; family Noctuidae; genus Mythimna; species Mythimna pallens. Next base: position 23,046,403 of record OY540832.1, read on the forward strand.
CAAGGTTACGGCGAGGCAAGGGGTGCGAAGAATCTCCGGATGGGATCCGGCTACCCCTTTAGACAACGACGACTGGACCTGGCAACATATAACACGCGTACACTCCGGTCCGACGAGAAGATCACCGAACTTGAGGAAGAATTGAGCAGGTTACGATGGAGTATTGTGGGATTATCTGAAGTCCGAAGACAGGGGGAGGACACGATAATTCTCAAATCCGGTAACCTGCTTTATTTCCGGGAGGGTGACCAGCAGTCCCATGGTGGTGTTGGGTTTATCGTCCACAAGTCCCTTGTGAACAATGTGGTGAGGATCGAGAGTGTGTCGACCAGGGTAGCGTATCTTATACTCAAAATATCATCAAGATATTGGCTGAAGGTCATACAGGTTTACGCCCCGACCTCGACACACCCCGACGACGAAGTAGAGTCCATGTATGAGGATATATCCAGAGCCATGCATGGTTCTAAGACTCACTTCACCGTGGTCATGGGGGACTTTAACGCGAAACTGGGTAAACGAGACGGTGATGAGCTGCGAGTGGGGCAATTTGGATTTGGACATCGGAACCGCCGGGGACGCCTATTGGCTAGTTTTATGGAGAAGGAGGGCCTCTATATGATGAACTCCTTCTTCAAAAAACGTGAGCGTAGGAAGTGGACCTGGCAAAGACCTGATGGTGCGACCAGAAATGAGATTGACTTCATCATGTCGACGAAGAACCAAATATTCAATGATGTCTCTGTGATCAACGCGGTGAAAACTGGAAGTGACCACCTCATGGTAAGAGGCACATTGAATATCAATTTCAAGCTTGAAAGATCTCGATTGATGAAGTCTACGCTCCGTCCAGCACAGATCCAGATTCAAAACTCCGAGAGCTTTCAGCTCGAACTTCACAATCGTTTCGAGTGCCTAGGTGGCTCTGTGGACGAATACAACGATGGGTTCGTGGAAACTGTCCATACGGTCGGGTCTAAGTTCTTTAAGACCCGTCGTACAAGGAAGAAAAGGCTCTCTGATCAAACTCTCGAACTCATGAAAGAGAGGCGTGAGATGATTCTGCAGTCTTCAGACGATGCGTGCATCTACCGGCAGCTCAATAGACGGATCTCAAAGTCCTTAAAACGCGATCTCCGCATCTTTAATACCGAAAGGATTAAGGATGCGATTGAGCGGAATAAGGGTTCCAAGGTTTTTGCAAGGGATCTGTCATACTTGAGGGAAAGACGCCACAGGCATGGAGCAGAGGTGTGGTGGTACTTTTCTTTAAGAAGGGCGACAATGCCCTGCTTAAGAATTACAGGCCCATCTCACTTCTGAGCCATGTCTACAAGCTGTTTTCCAGAGTCATCACGAATCATCTCGCGCGCAGGTTCGACGACTTCCAGCCTCCCGAACAAGCCGGTTTCCGAAAAGGTTTCAGCACCGTAGACCACATACATACGCTTCGGCAGGTTATACAGAAGACAGAGGAGTATAACTTGCCTCTATGCTTAGCGTTCGTGGACTACGAAAAAGCTTTTGATTCGATCGAGACTTGGGCTGTACTGCAGTCTCTCCAACGGTGCCAGATTGACTATCGGTACATCGAAGTGCTGAAGTGTTTGTACGAAAACGCCACAATGTCAGTCCGACTTCAGGACCAGACCTCGAAACCTACCCTTCTGCAGCGGGGCGTGAGGCAGGGAGATGTCATCTCTCCGAAACTGTTCACGGCTGCAATGGAGGATGTCTTCAAGGTTCTGGACTGGAGTGGACTAGGCATTAATGTCAATGGCGAGTACATCACTCACCTTCGGTTTGCCGATGATATAGTAGTCATGGCTGAAACTACGGAGGAGCTCAGTACAATGCTCGATGACCTTAGTAGAGCTTCTAAAAGAGTGGGTCTTAAAATGAACATGGATAAAACCAAAGTCATGGTAAATAACCATGTAGCACCCACTCCGATCAAGATCGGAGACTCTGCACTCGAAGTTGTAGACGATTACGTTTACCTGGGACAGACAATCCAGTTGGGTAGGTCTAAATTTGAGAAAGAGGTCAATCGTTGAATCCGACTCGGCTGGGCAGCGTTCGGGAAGCTGCGCGGTATCTTCTCGTCCAACATACCACAGTATCTCAAGACGAAAGTCTATGACCATTGCGTGTTGCCAGTGATGACATATGGCTCTGAAACATGGTCGCTTACAATGGGCCTCATCGGGCACCAAAGAGCAATGGAAAGGGCTATGCTCGGAGTTTCCTTACGTGATCGCATAAAGAATGAAGATATCCGCAGGAGAACCAAGGTCGCCGACATAGCCCGAAGAATCGCCAAAGTTAAGTGGCAGTGGGCAGGGCACATTGCTCGTAGAACGGATGGCCGATGGGGCCGAAAGGTTCTAGAATGGCGACCGCGCACCGGAAGACGCAGCGTTGGAAGGCCTCCCACATGGTAGACTGACGACCTGGTGAGGGTCGCGGGAGTGCGGTGGATGCGAGAAGGACACAGGATCGGTCATTGTGGCGACGCTTGGGGGAGGCCTATGTTCAACAGTGGACGTCTTTCGGCTGAAATGATGATGATGATTAGTTTAATTTACCATCTTTAGTGATTATTATCAATATTATATTTATTTTAATTCATTAAACCCCAAGCGAACGCCGGCTTAGCCACGCCGATTAAACACGCTTATAATATTAAGGGAAAAGAATATTTTTTAGTTTAAAAAATACTCAATGCTCGTATATTTTTGTTACAGCTAATGTAGTTACGCTGACTCTATTGCAATAGATTAATTTTTTCGATAGACTGTTTTTTTTTTTTTTCCGGATGGGAAAATCATCTAATGACAACCCCCGCTCTTGGGCGGAGCGGGAGATAGTGTCAGACTTTTACTGACTAAAAACCCACTCCTGTTTCTTCTTTGCCATTTTTTTTTCCAGGGCCCCGGGTGTCACTTTCGCATCACCCATGGCCCCAGTAGGCTTCGACCCTGTTGGGCCCCTACGGTTGCTGACATCTCCTTGAGGCGCGCGTGGAACACTACGCGCCGTCGACGACTTGGGCTCGGTCCGGACGGTTACCGGACGATCGGACGGCGAGCCACCCATTGCTCGCCGTCCGCAAGCCCGCGCCTACGGTGTCCGGAAATCGGGATCGGAATCCCGGTGGCGGTTCGGGCGTGAGGACCGTTGCCGTTGCCTCACGCGATCGGCCGCCTTCTTTGCTAGCATTACTGCTTCGCAGAAGGAGGCGACCGCCTGCCACTCCTCCTCGCTCCAGACCATTTCGATAGACTGTTGCATTCCTAAATGCCTCCCTTACCTGCACTTGCCTATCGCCTTTGTGTGAGATAGAGGGAATATAATACTATTCGTTTCTGGAATAACATTTCTATGTATAGGTACCCCGCAATTTTAATGGCGGCGATTGCCTGTTCTGTTAGTGTTGCATCCGCAAACAAAATTCAGAATTCGAGTGAAATTTGATGTTTGTGCTCCGAAAACCGTGTGTACTGTACCGAGGATTACAAGGTATTGTGCAAACTTTCCTCTAGTAAAAAAGTCATTCTGACCTATCTTTCCACAAGACTAGTCAAATCCACACCACGCAGCTGCCGAATTTCAAATAGTTCGCAATCTTTCTCCTGAATCGCACAAACGTGTAACGGATTTTTCAATACTTTTACTCAAAAACCCGTTCTTATCCTTATCACTTTTAGACACGCAATTTACTGTTTTTCGCACTAGTGCAAAAAATTGTGCGAGTTCGCCCCTCCACAATTTATTACCTACATTTACAGTATCAGGCTGGACGCTAAGCGATCCCTGCGAGTTGATTAACCCCGCTTATTTATTTCTTCATAAATTTATTGAAAAACGCCATTTGATACACGTGGAAAGTCACTGCAGCACTCGGCTCGCTTCGCTTACGGCTCGAGCAGATTTCACCTCGGTCGCAATGGCAAACTTTCTCTACTTTTATCAAAATCCTTTCCACACAGTCATACATATGACTGTGCATTTTATTGCAACAATTGAAGCACATTTTATTAAATTTCTCGCCCAGCTTCAGCTGATTTGAAAGTGATTAACAAAATGATGCTAATGCGATTATCGAAATCGATGTTACACAAGATACGCTCGGTCAGTGTCCACCTTTAAATGAAAAATTGGACGCGGCTTTACATCCAGCTATTATTATGAGCACGTGCCAACATGCATGTGCCAATAATAGATGATACACTCTATAGAGCGGGTTGAAACACTCATTACAAGATCAATGATCTTATTATTTGAATTTCACTCCTAAGTGAATGATTTCAAGTGACTGGTGATCATGATTTGACAATGACAGTTGTTTTTCAATTGTCTATGATGAAGAAAGTGTTGAAGAGTAAAACTAGAAATTATAGCCAGTGGTAACATATATATATATAGGTAATCAATATGCTATAATTAATAAATATTGATGATGACGGGTAAGTCAGGAGATAGATAATTTTTTGTTGATAGTTTGATGGATTTTGGATAAGCAAAGATTCTGATCGTCGGTAGATGGGACAAAGAGTGACTACAATCAATTGCAATCTTCAAGTTTCAAGCCAACGAAGTAGACATCAGTTTTACGATTCTATACGATTCTTTAGAATGACTTACATTAGCATAAAAACTTACTGCTTTCACGGAATTCCTATCCCTGGTTTCTTTCTCTGTCACAGTAATTCCTTTTACAATTTCGCAATATTCACTTCCGTCACATTTCATAGACATTTATAGGAACGTCCCAGCTTGGCAGTGTCAGTATCTTTATGCAACACTGACAAGCTTCAACTGTTAATGCTATGTTCATATTTGAATGCCATAACAGTGTGAATACAATAGGGAGTTTTATTATTAGGTTAATCACGTGTGATAAGTAAATGTTTTGTTTGAGATAATGATAATATTATTATGTCAAAGAAGAACGTTGATAATGCATTGGTACTTGAAACCAGCGTGCATCGTTAATATTTGATTTCTTGGATAAGGTAAAGTATGACTTTATTTAAATGTAAACGTCATGATAAAAGAGTTTAGCAAAAGAAATGGATGAACAATGGGTAGCTCGCCGTCTGGCCGTTTGGTAAAACCAAGCCCGAGTCTTCGACGGCGCGTAGTATTCACCGCTCGCCTCAAAGAGATGCCAGCAAAACCGTAGGGGCCCAGAAGGGTCAATGCCCGCCAGAGCAAAAGATGATTTACGGTTCTAGAACGCAAGGGGTAACTGAAGGACACAGATGAGGTTTTAGTCAGTAAAAGACTGATACGACTGCTCCCACCACCCTCGGGAGCCTACTCGAGTCATGAGTTGTCCGAAAGAGAACCCCAGAATGGATGATTTCCCACACAATAAAAAAAAATAAGATGGCTTATTAACTTAAAAATCACGTATATGAATAAACCAAAAAAAAAAAATGTTTCTACTACTAGTATTTTTCACACACTATGTAAATTGTTTTTTAAATAAATCAATCAATCAAACCATAACTTATCTGTACAGAACACACAAGGCGACAAAATATTATGTCTTATATAAATGGTTATATAAATGGTTATAAAATATTTATAGTTATTACAACAATTGTCTCAATTCCAAGAGATATTTTTGCATACCAAATCACGTGCAAAAGATAAATTATCTTGTCTTATACTATTGTGTCTACACCTACTCAACATATTCTATTTTATGAGAACGCCAAGTCGTTATTTTCAAATTTGATTAATTAATGATAATTGTGAGTAACAATCTAAATGGTTTGTAATAGATGTAGAAGACTTTTGTTTTTTTAGGGCTCGTACCTCAAAAGGAAAAAACGGAACCCTTATAGGATCACTTTGTTGTCCGTCCGTCCGTCTGTCTGTCGTTCGACAAAAAACGTGTATTTCGACACTCTCAATGGAATCGAAATTGATAGGGTACCTACTCAGTTACAGTTGATCTAGAATCCTGAAATTTGGAATGAAGCAAGGTCTCTTAGCACAAGTATAGAAAAAAAACTGAAAACTGTAAATTTGTAGTTAGGTAAGACACAAAAAAAATTTTTTTTTGCGATTTGAAAAAATCTTTGTAACTCAATTCGGGAATTGAACTGTTTCCATAGGTAAGCTTGAACGGAACCCTCAGTGCGCGGGTCCGTCTCGCTTTTGCCCAGTATTTTTCTCTTTTTTTTATTATGTGTAGGCGACGATAAAGCTCTATTTTCTAGAAGTAACCTATTAACTCTTGACTTAAAGACCTCTAGGTTATAGCTATCAGGAAACACAGACTCAGGCAGGCAGGGAATTCCACTTCTTAGCTGTATGCATAATGAATGTGTTCCCAAAACGCTTAATACGTATGGGTGGGATGTCCGCCATGTACCGATGGCGCAACACCGTACGTCTAGTGGTCCCATGATGGGTCGGATTTGGCGGAATTGATTATAAGGAGATGAAGATTATGAGAGAAGATCTTAGCAGAGACTTAGACTGAGACTTAGCTGCTACATACAAATGAAATATTTATAGGTGTAACTTAATTTTCCGGAAAGTCATTATGACTGCCAAAGGGTTATTAACATGCTTAAATCCACATAATACCTACGTAGGTAACTAAAAGCAAGATTAACGCTTGGGCGAGGATTCTAAAATGGGCCTAATTTTTTTTTAAATAAATTGTTTTTCATTCTTTCTTTCAATTAAAGTTTTCTCCATAATGATGTTAGGCGGCAGTAAGTCCCCTGTTTGAGAAGTGGCTAGAGATGTGCCACGGTGCCGGTCATCGCCTTTCGCAGGTCTTCCCCGGACATGGCCAGTTTGGGAGGTCCCGGTTTCAGATTCAGGTTGAAGAAACGCCTGTGTGTCAATATTATGTGGACCGCCTGAACACGATCGGAATTCTGTCCGCTTTAACGGAGCGTCGCCGTATTCTTGAGGAGGCGATCAGCACGGAAACTTCACAATTTTAGCACTGGTTTAGGTCATGGTCCGAACGGACATCCTCACGCCCTCTGAGGCGTCTCCCGTGTTGGTGTCTGCACCAACACAGGAGACGCCTCATCCGTCTGAAGGAGTATCTCATTGCCAAGTTTGACTCATGGACCATTTCTTCTTCTGAGTACGAATGTAATATAGTGGGATTTAGCAGCACTGGCCTTTATTCCCCGTTTTTGTAGCCCATAGTTCGTGTGATTTAGTTGTCTCTGTAGAAGACTACTCGACGTCTGAGCGTTATGGTTATAAGAGAGAAAAACTGTATCATCAGCAAATGAGGCAGCAAATATCGTCTTAGTTCTGTGTGAGAAATCACAGGTGAAAATATTATACAGCACAGGGCGTTGAACGGATCCTTGCTTGCGGTACTCCGGCCAGGCATTCATAACTCGTAAAATGATGATCTAACTATATATTGTTTCGCTCGAAAGTATTAATCTGACAGATAAGATAATATTATGGGAAAAAAGCGGTGCATTAAATTGTGCAATTCCAATCCACACTGCCCAAAATGTAAACGATAGAAAACCGACAGACTAGCAACTCGGAGTCGATGGTCAAGACTTTGGGGTTTGAATCGACAAGTGCATCATTGCCGATGATCTTCTTAGCTCGCTTCTCAATCGACTCTAGTGCATCAAGCTGATATTTAGCTGACCCATCACAAAGGGTCAGCAGCAAAATTTTGTTTGCTTTCGTGTCCAAAATATCGAAAATAATGGAGTTCAAGGTCTAGAAGTGATCTATCGTAATATGGTGGCAAGATCACAAGCATCAGCCTACTGCAGTCCACTGCTGGACTTCTCAAATCAACTCTCGTACTTACTTGGTAGCAGCATTAGCCACTTTGTGGAGTTAGATGGATGACTCACCCAAAGGGCAATGGAAAAGGCTACGCTCGGAGTTTCCATGTGTGACCGCATCAAGAATGAAGGATATCCACAGGAGAACCAAGGTTAACGATATAGCTCGAAGAATCGCGAAACGTTAAGTGGCGGTGAGCAGGGCATATTGCTTGCAGAACAGATGGGCGATCGGGCCGAAAGGTTCTGGAGTGGCGACCACGTACCGGAAGATGTAACATTGGAAGGCCTCCCGCAAGGTGGACCGAAGACCTAGTGAGGGTGACGAGAATCTGATGGATGCGAGAAGTACAGGACCGGTCATTGAAGTGACACTAGGGGGAAGTCTGTGTCCAATAGTGCACATTTTTTTTTTTAAATTGATATAAACCAGTGCTTGACTGCGATCCCACCTGATGGTAAGCAATGATGCAATCATTGATGGTGAGGCGCACTAGTTTATTTAGAGCTTATTCACTCTGGCCTTGAAGACATGCACCTAAATTATAGACGGACGGGAAGACCGCAGCAGGCAAATTGTTCCAGTCCTTCGATGTAAGGTATAAACGTCGAAGTGAAACGCTTAGTCCGGACCGTTAAAGTTTCAACAACGTAAAGGTGGATACTCACAATATGTCGGGTTGTCCGATAGTAGAAAAGAGATGGCGGAATCAAGTCATGCAATTCCCGCACACACTCTCCAAAATGCAACCTATAGAATACCGATAGGCTGGATACCCTGCGCCTGTGCTCGGGGCTTTGTAGATTGGATATAGCCAAATATTTTATGAGATAGGTATATTATGAGAACAAAATAAGTACAGATGAAACGTATAAAATACACTCGTATACAATCTACCTAAATGTTTTAACTGGTATTTATTGGTATTTCATTGGTTGAATTACGTACATATTAACCCGTGTCAATCATACTTTTGCTTTGTTTGTTTTGGCGAAAGGGTGTGTTCACATACCCGCATTATTAAAACCGAACACGAGAAGTGTACAAAAGAATTACAAACGCACTCACCTTTTAATTGCTTAATTTTGACTGATTACAATTTTCAACAGCACAAACTTATATTTTATTTTCACTATTTTTCCCGCCAAATAAACACAGAAGAAAAAAAATAATAGACACACGTAACTATTTCAAACAACTTTCGAATTTGGAATGTCACTCGAACGTGTCGAGGAATTTAAAAACGCAAGGGCGTCTTTCATTCAGCCTGGTTTGGCACTAAACGCGAATAAAATGGCGGAATTTTCATAGCTGCCTTGGTTTTATGGTGTTCTTTTAAGTAATACTTGGCTGTATAGTTAGGTTTTAAAACAGATACAAAGCTCTGGTGTCTTCCGACTTTTGTTGGCAACTACTCCGTTGCATCTGCACCAAGGTTATTTTAATCGTCTGCCATGACTTATTGAACTTTTATTGTAGGGACAATTTATTGGATCGTTTGAACTAAGGGGCCGCTGGATACAAACGCAATGCATCATGTTATAATTAAAATATATTGCACCACTTTTTTTATTTATAAGATACAACGGCAGTTCTCAATACCTTTGTTTTGAAATGTCCGCGTTAAAAGATTTAAGTTCTACAAAGTTTTGAATTTGCGTTTCTTTATGGTATAGTTTTATTTTAGTTAAAGGTTATTTAGCCTCTTTGATTTTTATAAATTACACTAGCACTATTTTTATTTTACATTTTGTGATTCCTGCCATCTATCTAAAGTAGGCTGAACTTGTTCTGTGTCACGATATCGTGTCCCAAGGGACAGATTATACTACCTTCTTCGTGATTTTTAAAGCTACGTGCAGATGTCACCGAAAAGTTGATTCAAAGAGATGGTTTCAAGCTATCGACAAATAGGCAATACTCACTCCCTTGGCCATGGAGAGACGATTCTTGGCACTGGTGTATCTAGGTATATATAGCTTTATAAGGCTGAAGAGTCTGTTTGTTTGAACACGTTAATCTCAGGAACTACTGGTTGATAAATTATTTTAGTGTTAGATAGCCCATTATAGGTTGTATAATATCACACTACGACCAATAGGAGCGGAGCAGTAACCAAAGACGCAGGAGGAAACGCAGGGTAGCTAGTATTTAATAAAAACTTTATTTTATAATCAAACGTCATGTCTATTGCTTTGTTGCATTAAGTCCACCTATCTACCATACATATCTCATCCTTTTTTTCACGACACTCACAACACTTAACATCACTTTTTTGCCTATGTTTACGAAAATACGATGTAACCATCAATTGTGTACATAGTTACTTCACCATTTACTTTATTTTAGAATATTGGTCGACCATGTCCTGGATTTCATAATTTTAGACTTGCTTGCGAGAAAAACCACTGACAAAAGTTAGTGTTCGACAAAAGCGTCGTAATTAAAAAATAAAGAGCACTGAAAGGAAAAGTTACGGAATAACACACGCTAACATGAATCCGCCATTAAAACAATGACCACAGATAACTTTAAGGCAGAAACATTTAAATCCGTGAAATTCGTTTTGCCGTTTCTCGTTCCCTAAAATTTCGAGTTACTAACCAAACGCCGTCAAAATGCATTCTCCGAGCTAACAACGGGTGGAATTTGCAGATATAAAGTACTGCCAACTTAAGTTTTAAAAGAGAACCATAATTTTAATCTATGAATTTATTTTTATTTTTTATTATTATATATTTTGTAGGTACTTCCTACTTATAACTTTTATTAGTGATTTCTTAATTTTTAGGGTTCCGTAGCTCAAAGGAAAAAAACGGATCCCATATAGGATCATTTTGTTGTCCGTCTGTCTGTTTGTCCGTTAGTTAAGACTTTGGGTATTGGATATCTTGGGTACATGTGGAGGTATCGAATTAATATTAAAACTATATACTCAAATCTGCGGTCCCATGAAGCTGTGAAAAAATCAAACTTCTGAGTTAAAGAAAAAAAAAATAAAGCCACTTATGGGAATCAAAATTGATAAGATTCGGGAATTGAACTGTTTTCATATGTAAGTTTGTACGGAACTCTCAGTGTCACACACTGAGGGTTCCGTCTGAATCGCACTTGCCCGGTTTTTTTTTAATTATTACGGTTGTATGTCTGAATGAATAATTTCGTTTTTTTTTTGCATGAACCACACTTCATTCAACAATAAAAAAAAAACATTTTATTCCATATTTGGTTAGACAGTTGATATAATAATTTAAATAGAGTAGAATAATATTTTCATACTAGTTGTCTTCCACTATTTCTACTACTTATTAATTCATTTTGTATATTAATGTGACCCAACTACATATTAGTACATTCAAAATATTTACATCAGTTGATTGTTGTATTGTAACCAAGCTTGACATTTTTACGACTCGTATGTGAAAGAAAGGAAGAAAGAAAACATTTTATTTGCCGGAAAAGGCGCGAACTTATAATTAACATATTGCAAGACAAAAACATAATTAATTAAAAATAACATATATGCGCCAATTCCGAGCAAAACGGCCGTACACTCAGCATAATGCCATGTCCACAACGCAAAAATGCGACGAGTCCCCAGCGCTGGTTTTCAGCGTGGGCTGGTGACGTTATCGACTAACAGACATCGGCAACGGTATTGTGTACCAATAGACTTGAGTAAAATAAATATAAATAAATTTTTAGGACAAAGTCATAAATGGAAATAAAGTCATAAATAAATAGTGAGGAAATACAATTATCTACATACGTATAAAGTGGCAACATTACGCCACGTCTTTAAAAGGGTGGTGGCTTAAAGAACTTAGTATCCAGGTCAAAATCACCACAAAAAAGAAACAAAATTTATACGTTTAAGAAACAAAATTATGTCACTTCTGTAGTCTCTTTTTAGGATTTCAGTGATTTTCAGGTGGCTGGCTGCTAAAGAGTATTTTTACTCACATAGCGTAATGCTGGAATACTGGGGCTTTTTGATGTCTAAAGGATAATTCGGTTTGATCAAGTAATATTTGATTTTTGGCTTACTTACCTTTAGGAACGTACAAATTGAGTTGCCTTCACTGAAGTTTAAATTTTAGATTTTATTTCATTATTTGTAGACTTTTTGGTTACCTTTTCGTTAAAATCAAAGTCCAGTATTCTCTAACTCAGGTAAAATGTGTAGATTTGTTCAGGGGATTAATAAACTTTATTAAATTTGATAAATACGAAACGTTTGTCTGAAAGGTTCAAAATTACGCATGGAGTAGATATTTAGACCAGTTTTTTCTATTTATTATTGATAGTATACTATCAATAGCTTCGAAGCCAAACATACATTTGACTGGCCTGTTGGTCTAGTTGTTAGTGGCCCTGACTGCTATGCCGGAGGTCGTGGGTTCGATTCCCAACCAGGACAAATTTTTGTGTGATGAGCGAGATCATTTGTTCTGTGTCTGGGTGTAATTTATCTATTGTATGTATGTATTTAGAAATATATAAGTACGTTTATCAGTTGTCTCTCACTCATACCACAACCTCTGCTTAGTTTGTAACTAGATGGCATTGTGTGAAAGTTGTGGATTATTATTATGGAATAAATGTACAGGAATAGCATAATTCACTATTATAAAATGAGTATCTGACCTGGCCAACTTTGTTTTGTCATATAAATTATCAAAGAAAAAAATGAGGGGTCAGAAATGTAAACTTAGACCTATTCTCAGGCCGCCACATATACACTAAAAATTTCATTACAATCGGACTAGAAGTTTCGAAGTCATTCGATAAAAAAACGCTGTGACATGAAGTTTTTATATATTAGACTAGCTTTTGCTAGCGGCTTCACCCGCGTGTAAGTCGGTTTCTACATACAAACTTTGGACCCCCGTTTCATCCCCTTAGGGCGTGAATTTCGAAAAATCCTACCTAGCGGACTAGCCTAGCGCTAATCCTTCTTAGCGGACGTCTACACCCTATAAGGAAACTACCAGCCAAATTTTCAGTTTGTCGGTGTTATAGTTTCTGAGATTTCGTGTTTAATGTGTGAACGGTATTTCGCTTTTATATATATTTTATATAGATAAATAAGAAACTTACCAGTAGCAGTTCAAGAAGAAGTGTTTTATCACTAAAATCACTAGTGCACTACATCAGTTTTATTCTCCTTTTACATGCACTCCGCACAATCAGTAGAAATGTATTAAAAGTTACTGTAAATTTTAAATTAAGCACTTATAAATAATATCCCCACATATCTAATATGCAATAAAAATACACTTAAAATCTCATGTTTCACTAAGATAAGTTATATTACCCGATTACAGAGCAATAAAGAAAGGGTAATGGTTTCTATTTATAAGATAAAATTGCAAAACAACAAATCGTATGTGGAGTAGGAGGTCGTATGAGGGATAATTAGGTAACACCGATGTTGACACTGGGGGACCGTATTTAGATCTATTCTGCAACTACTGAAAATAAAAATACTTACAAATAAAAATGCAGTATAAAATCGCCGCCAAATATTCTCGAAAAAAAAAACTCTTAAAAAAAGAACGCAATAGCTAATAAAAAAAAAGTAATAAAAAAATTACACTTGGCAGTCAACAACAGTACCTAATGAAGATTAAGACGCAATTTAAACCCATGTGTAGCTTCATTTTCCTTATAATTTTTAAATGAACGAGTTTGTAGGCCTCCTAACCAGTTTTATTTTTAATGTAAAGAACTCGTTTAACAAGAGCAAGACTAAATCATTTCATTTTCTTTGAGATCAAGGTTGAAAATTAAATGACTTCAATAGAGTTTCGTATAAAGACATGTTTCGCCGAAATTTTGTTAATTCTTCGCCAATACCAGTACCTCACTGATTGTATATTAAATTTGTTTCGGGGGTTGAATAACATCTCAGTACTTATCTATATATTATATGTAAAAGGAGAAACTGACGGACTGATATATTAACACACAGCAGAAACTACAGGGACTAGGAACATGAAATTTTGCACAAGGCTTCCTTTTATTACGTAGGGAAGGAGAGATTCATATCACTAAGAGAGGATTTAACAAAATTCACCCCCTAAGGGATGAAACGGGGGTCTAAAGATTGAATGAAGAAACCTATTTTTACGCAAGCGAAGCCGCTGACAGAAGCTAGTTTCTATACATGGATGAACCCAGTATATCATATTACGACGATTTTTTTGCTTTTGGTAAAGATAGCAAGCTAGATATGGTTTCATCGTCACTTGTGTAAGACTTTTGTAAATGAAATTCTTGTGAGCCGTGTAATACGACAGTGGTGTAATACTCGTGTCTTGCGATTCAATATGACTGACAGACTGGCCTGTTCGTCTAGTGGTTAGTTGCCCTGACTGCTATGCCGGAGGTCGTGGGTTCGATCCCCACCGAGGATAAATGTTTGTGTGATGAGCATGATCATTTTTTCTGTATCTGGGTGTAATTTATCCATCTATGTATGTATTTAGAAATATTTAAGTATGTTTCTCATTTGTCTAGTACCCATAACACAAGCTCTGCTTAGCTTGGGACTAGACAGCGTTATGTGATAGTTGTGGATTATATTATACTATATTATGTCATATTGTATTGTATTGTATTGTATTGTATTGTATTGTATTGTATTGTATTGTATTGTATTGTATTGTATTGTATTGTATTGTATTATAACATCGTGTGTACGGACCGTGCACTACCAGATATTCGCGACCGTTTACAACATTAGTATCAAAGATTTGCATTACTTTGTGTACAAAGTAAATAAAAAATTGTAAATATAAAAAAATGTAAATAAAAATCACAAGTTTTTTTAAACAATAAATTTTTTGTTTCAGAATCAACCTTACTCAAATTGTTTCCCCCTGACAGTGTCAATCAAACGATTGCAATATGGTACATAGTATTAAAATATGCATCCTAATATTACGATTTAATAATTCTGTGGATTTTTTTTGGTGGGAAAATCATCTTATGACAAATGACGCTCTTGGGCGGAGAGGGAAATAGTGTCAGACTTTTACTGACTAAAAACCCACTCCAGTTCCTTTTTGCTTTCGTCCCAAGGCCCCGGGTTTCACTAACACACTACCCATGGCCCCAGTAGGCTTCGACCCTGCTGGGTTAGGGGCCCTACTAGGCCCCTACGATTTGCTGACATTTCCCTGAGGCGCACGTGGAACACTACGCGCCGTCGACGACTTGGGCTCGGTCCGAACGGTTACCGGACTGTCGGTCGGCAAGCCACCCATTGCTCGCCGTCTCTCAAGTTCTTCCAGATATTCTTCTCCCACGTCGTCTTAAACCAGTCCTCGTAGTTTTTTTTTTTAGGTGGGAAATCATCCAATGACATCTCTCGCTCTTGGGCGGAGCATGAGGGCGTGTCAGACTTTTACTGACTGAAACCCACTCCTAGTTCCTTCGTAACTTTTAATTTCAGGGCCGGGATTTACTTTTAGAAGCGAACCCATGGCACCAGTAGGCTCCGACCCTGCTGGTCCCCTACGGTTTGCTGACATCTCCTTGAGGCGCTCGTGGAACACTACGCGCCGTCGATGACTTGGGCTTGGTACGGACGGTTACCGGACGGTCAGACGGCGAGCTACCCACTGCACGCTGTCAGCAAGCCCGCGCCTACGGTGGCCAGAAATCAGGATCGGGATCCCGGTGCCTCATGAGGGCCGTTGCCTCGCGCGTGCGGCCGCCTTCTTTGCTAGCATTACTGCTTCGCAGAAGAAGGCGACCGCCTGCCACTCCTCCTCTCGTTCAGGACCATGGCCTGAACCAAGGCCCGGCGCGAGAGATCGCCGCCGCCGATCGAGGACACGGTGTTGCTCTACCCAAGCGGGGCACACCTCCACCATGTTCTCCGGGCGGTCCATGCAGTGGCAACACCCGGGCATCGCTTCCGCACGAATCCGGTGCAGGAACTTCCCGAACTTACCGTATTCGGTGAGATCCTGCGTCATGTGGAAGGTGAGGACTCCGTGAGGTATTTCTAACCACGTCTCAAAGAGGGGACTTACCGCCATAATTGTGGCTTGCCCAATAATTCTGTGGATTCCGGTTTTTATGGAGAAAATTAACTTTATCATATAAAGGCGTACATTTCCTCAATACTATGGGGCAAAACCACTGATGTGTCCCCACCATAGAAATGGGCAATCCCTAAATTAGGATTAGACCTTATTTAGAAGTGAGTTAAAGTTTTTTTAGCAACTGAAAGCTTTTTCAAGCAATAATATTTTTAAAAGAAAAAAAAAACCTTTGAAATATCATTAGCAAGGCATGAGTCTGCCATTTTTCTACTTTTTGTTTATGGTGAGCGTAACATATGTTCATGTTTCTCACCTTTCTTTCGATCGCCATACCATGTCTTCATCTTTCTCATCTTTCTATCAATCGCCATCAGAGTCAACTCCTATCTAGCTACTTTTATTTGTGGGAAATCCTCAAATAATTTCTCACACTCTGGATGGAGCGAGGACGAAGCGGACTTATACCGCCCAGCCGTGTTCCTCCATTTGCGTTCCAGGGTCGCGGTGATTCTTTCGAACAACCCTGCAATATTACACCACAAATTTTTAATTAGTACATATATTTAAAAGGCTTATTAGAAAAGGATTTTTTTAAGTAAAGTCTCAATAAATAATATATAATTATTCTATCTAAAATACATGATTTATCCAAAAGAGGGATAGATCTGAAATTGCAATGGGTTCCTTCACATATAAGGTATAAAGGGTAATGAGGAGGCTGACCGTTTAGCAAAGTTGGGTATAGATGAAGGTTCCGATTATGTAGAATTATTGCCTAGATATAAAAACAAATGTCACGAAACTTGGAAAGAATATTTCAATGAACGATCTAAAGAAAAGGGAATATGGTATAGATCTATAGTTTTGGAGCCTCCACTTATACCATGGTTTTGTAACACCAGGTTCAACAGAAAGTTATTAGTAACGGCTCACAGACTGAGATCTGGACACATACCGCTCAATAAGTTTGCATTTTTAATGAAAAAAACTAATTCACCAAATTGTGAGGAGTGTGGCACAGTAGAAGATGTTACACATCTGTTGACGGAATGTGTCAGATTTCAATCTGCAAGAAAGGAATTGTATAAAGAACTAGGTACAAACATATACGATGTTGGAATTTTTCATCACATCTTGTTGACACCTAACTGAGAGGCTGCTTATAGTTTAATTAAGTTGCTTTGATACGTTTTACTATATAGGTAAGGTATTTACTATTATAATGTCCGATGGGACTGACATGTACATTTGTATAAAAGTCCCTAATACAAAATTAAGAGAAAAAAAAATATATAATAATTATTATTAAATTTGAAAGAGGTAAAGTTAGTTTTTTTTTGGTGGTGGTATCATCAAATATCTGATGTGTAGGTATCAGCTGCAATACTATACCACTATTAATAACCTTTTGACCTATTTTATTGTTCTTGGCAAACTTGTAAATTTGAACGTGCAAATAAACAATTTTATTTGTTTAAAACATTTATCCTATTCATCCCATCTTTTTCTCAACCTCTCAACAGTTATTTTTCCTGCTAAGCCACGCCATTTTGTTGTTTAGAGGGTTCACCTTTTATTACTATACCTATTTCAATAGATAACTTGCGATCTTTATATCTACTTCTAGCTATACTGAAGAGCATCTGTTATTTTAGTTTTCTAGCGAATATCGGTTTCTTGTGTTCTGTAATTATTTATTAATATACATATGTAAAATAATGATGGCCTTCTTCTTTTGTTAAATCCATTGATTTCAAGTAATATTTAACCATAACTTGCTTAAATTTGAATTAATTCAAATTACCCTACGATTTCATATCATCATAGTTCCAATTTCCACACACATCTTCCATGAGTGAATCTAAATTTCGTGCCAACCGCTTATCGTAGCAATGACGTCACGGTTGAGAACAAATTTGTGCCAAAACGGAATCTCTGACGACAAATAGTCGCCGGATTCACATGCACTTGATATGCAAACGTCATTTGACGGTAGACTGCGAGCTTGATAGTTTGAATTTCGAACGTAATTCGGTTTGTAGAATTTTTGGACAGAACCATATAACTGAACTTACAGGTTTTATTGCCGAAAGGATTCAATGATTAAATTATATTGCAAATATAGGACTTGAATTTTCTTACAGTTTGTACATGTAGAGCGTGTAATGAAACCTAAGCGGATAAACAAGCATAGATACCTACGTCAATTATCTTTAAGATGGATTCTCCAGTACGTAAATTTTAATACGTTTTTTGAAATTTGCAGTTTCAAGATTCAAATATTTAAATATTCAAATATTTTGAATCTTGAAACTGCAAATTTTATTTCATTTCGTTTATTTTATTTCAAATAAACCATTTACAGGCACTTTTGAAATGTCAAGAAGTCCGAAAAAAAGATGCTAATTGCACATTCCAAAGCGTAGATCTCTATGGAGAAGAATGTGAAAGAAACTTCATAGACACTCTTTTCAATCATGTTTTGTAATTACAAATACCTCTGTTACATGTTTCTGGTCGCTATCATGTGATTTCAGTATCGGATAACAATAATATATATTTGCGGTAATGACATGTCGTATATATTTACACAATTAAACTTATTAAAACCCTTAACATAACTCTCTTACTTAAAGAATAGCTAAAATGTGCCATTTTAATGAAAACCTGACTTTTAACCATGTCTTTCAGCTGTTAAATGTAAAACTTTCGATAATTTGGATTCCTTGGGCTACCCTGGAGCAAGATAGTCAAACATCCTGGAATGAGAAGTATAATAATGTCTTAATCCAGGACTTCATTTACACCCAACTGACTACATTTGATCCCAAGTCACCAACGGCGTGTGGCATCAAGGATATGTCAGCAAATCGTAGGGGCCTAGTAGGGTCAAAGCCTACTGGAGCCATGGGTTCGCTTCTAAAAGGAAAACCCCGGTCCCTGGAACACAAGCCAAAGTAGGAACATAGGACTGGGTTTTAGTCAGTGATAGTCTAACACCCCCTTTCGCTCTGCCCAAGGGACATCGTTTTCCAGAGTGTCAAATTGTACCTAAATCCGTTCACCCGTAACATGTCTTTTGACATCCAGACTCCCGTCACATGACCCTCACGTGATCCTCAGACATCGATATGGACGGCAGTCTAACGCTGCAACTTCCAGTAATCGATCACCATCACATAAGCTTTCAGCCCCCATCGGCCATTCCTTCAATGAATCTCAAAAAAAATGTTTGGTATGTCCATATGTCAAAAAGTTAAAAGTTATCTTTCCAAAGTTTTTGTTTATAACTTGTTGTTGTGTTGTGTCACGTTGACTGTTTCTCGTCGACACAATTTCATACCAAGTTGCAAGTTTTAATTTATCGTTTTCATAATGAGAACTAGAGCGGAGCGCCTGCCACTAAATATCCGCAGCTTATCCGCTTTCGACGGAACTGTCCGCGGTTATTGCGAAACTATGAGGTTATTATTGGTGTTCTTTTCTTATCTCCCTCTCCCTATATAAACAGCAATACTGGGAAAATTAAACAAGTCGTAACATATTTTAGCCATCGTGAGATTTTATACAAATGTCTAGTTTGATTAAAACTGCAATATTTGATGCAAATTGCAGAATGAACCAATTTAAAACCTTTTTTTTTTTAATTTCTATTTATAGACTCACACTTGAGCACTATCTTACCTGAAGGTAAGCGATGATGTGGTCGACATTGGAGCACGCGTGCCTAGAAGCAACCTATTCACTCTTGACTTAAATACCTCAAGGTTGTAGCTGCGTTTCCACTTCTTAGCTGATACACAATGATGTGTTCCTAAAATGTTTTATGCTTAGGTGAGATGGATTCTTTTTCTATCAATTCCTTAGATATAATAAAGACAAAGACAGAATCAAATTTTACATACGTGTAGCAATAAATGCATTCATTGATTTCTGAAACAAGTGTGCCTAAGAACCATCAATTGAGAAATAGTCATGACATCCCCCGTACGTGATCCTATGGGCACATGATATGCTGGTCGATTATACTATGATCTTAGTTACAATATGTACTTCAGCAGCAATTTTGGCTGCTAAACCCTCTACTTTCTAAGGGATTATTTTAAAGAGATACTACGACCTAGGAACGCAAAGAGTAACTGGACGAACATAGTAAAAATCTAACACTCTCTCACTCCACCCACCAGGAGAACTCAGAAATAAGTTTTTTTTTAAACAGTCCAATTACAGGCACTTTTGAATTGTCAAAATGTCTGTCAGTCAAATAAAAAAGGGAAACTAAGTTACACGTTCCAAAGCGTAGACCTTTATGATGAACACTCTTTTAAATCATGTTATGAGTTACAAAAATCTTGGTTTCATATTTTTTGCCGCTTCTATTATGTGACCACAATGTCTATAAATAAAGAAAAAAAAGGGTATTTAAAAAATATAAATTGAAATAAGCCACTGGCAGTTAAGAGATGATCAGTCTCAACTGACGGCATCCATTCACGAGCATGACACCTGCATCAGCCCCACTCGCTCGACCACTTTGAAGGGAACTGAATGATCCAACAACACGTGCCACCGTCAGCGAGACAATTTGCATACCTAGCGAATTAATTCATCATCATCATCATAATTTCAGCCGAAAGACGTCCACTGTCATAGACACACACACACACACACACACACATGACACTGACATAGGCCTCCCCCAAGCAACTCCTCAACGACTGATCCTGTGCGTCTCGCATCCACCGCATTTCCGTGACTCTCACCAGGTCGTCGGTCCACCTTGTGGGAGGCCTTCCAATGCTGCGTTTTTCGGTGCGCGGTCGCCACTTTAGAACCTTTCGGCCCTATTGACCATCCGTTCTACGAGCAATGTGCCTTGCCTACTGCCAGTTTAGTTTGGCGATTCTTTGAGCTTTGTCGGCGACCTTGGTTCTCCTGCGGATATCTTCATTCTTTATGCGATCACGCAAGGAAACTCTGAGCATAGCCCTTTCCATTGCCCTTTGGGTGACTGTAAGCCTTCTGATTTCTGCGAATTAATTTGTCCACCTCAAAAAAATAAACCCCCTACATTCCTGCTGATCACATTATTGCTTTAGGTTTACACTTTTCCATCTATTGTTCCTTATATACGATACGAGACGGTTCAGAAGATTTACAGTTTGATTAGAGCACCCCATACATTGAACAGGATCCAATACAATTGTTCATTCAATTTGTTTCTTTCTAATAGCACCAATCTCTGCATTTGCTTCAAAGAGACTTATCAGCTACTGTTATGAACCGATTGCAAGGTGAAGTACGGGATTGTTCGGAAGAGTTACCATAACCCTAAAAAAGAAAAAAAAATCTTTTTGGCACAAATAGATACATATAATTTAGAAACTAAAGATTAAAAAAAAAAAGAAAACTAACATGGTATGTCTCTGGGTTGCGCCAAATAGTTACGTATTACGTGGTGGTCGTAGTACGTGGTAGTTGCCTGACGCTGGTTTTCAACTGAAGCTTATTGAAAGTGTAGATGAAAATTGGTATAATATATATATAGTTATTATATTAGTGTTAGGTTAAAGGTAAATAAAAACATATATGTTAACCTGTCGACTGCTTTCAACATAAAAAAAAAATATATATATTAAAATTGTGAGGGAATTAACTATTTAGTTCAATTAAATGCAGAGGCCTTTTCTAAAGTGAAACACTGTTTTTTTTTTTTTTTTTTTTTTTTTCGGGTGGGAAAATCATCTCATGACATCCCCCGCTCTTGGGCGGAGCGGGAGATAGTGTCAGACTTTTACTGACTAAAAACCCACTCCTGTTCCTCCTTTGCCATTTGTTTTCCAGGACCCCGGGGATCTCTTTCGCATCACCCATGGCCCCAGTATGCTTCGACCCTGTTGGGCCCCTACGGTTGCTGACATCTCCTTGAGGCGCGCGTGGAACACTACGCGCCGTCGACGACTTGGGCTCGGTCCGGACGGTTACCGGACGATCGGACGGCGAGCCACCCATTGCTCGCCGTCCGCAAGCCCGCGCCTACGGTGGCCGGAAATCGGGATCGGAATCCCGGCGGCGGTTGGGGTGTAAGGACCGTTGCCGTTGCCTCACGCGATCGGCCGCCTCCTTTGCTAGCATTACTGCTTCGCAGAAGGAGGCGACCGCCTGCCACTCCTCCTCGCTCCGGACCATGGCCTGTACCAAGGCCCGGCGCGAGAGATCGCTGCCGCCGATCGCCCTCACGAGGACACGACGGTGCTCTGCCCAAGCGGGGCACACCTCTACCGTGTGCTCCACCGTGTCCTCCGGGCGGTCCACACAATGGTGGCACCCGGGCGTCTCTTCTGCACGGATCCGGTACAGGAACTTCCCAAACTTACCATGTCCGGTGAGGACCTGCGTCCCTGCGCCCACGCTGTGTTAAGCGTACGCCCGCGACGGGCAACCGTCGCGTGATGTCGCGCGTGTGTTGTGTGCGACAGCACCCGTCACGGAAACCGGATTATTACCTGCGCAGTATCGCTACTTCAGTTTTAGCGGTGTGCATGTAGTCGTATTAATGGAGGATTTTAATGTATTATTACGTACCAAAACGGGCGCGGGGCGCGACTCCCCGCGACGTGTGCCCACGCGGTGAGCCGCGACGGAGCACTTTAGTATGGGACCGAGCGGGCGCCCGCGTAAGGCGTCCATTACACGATAGGTTTTGCTGTCAGTTTTGCCACAGTCAAATATTTTGTCTGACGAAAAATCTACCGTGTAATGAGATGACTGACGTTTGCATGACGAAAATCGTATGGCGATAAAATTCCGTCATTCAACCATCATTCATGATTGATGGTTTTTATTGACGCTTGCATGACTGTGTAATGGACGCCTAACGCAACTTCAGCCCTGACAACCCGTACCTTGGAAAGGATGTCAGGTCGTTGGTCTTGCGCTTGATGTCTCTCTAGTAGTGTCGGATTGCCATCATACTATGCAAATAAAGCAACAGAGAGTGCTTCTGTGTTTTCGCACTCACTTTTACTTAATAATATCTCCTGTGTACTTGACGAATCCTGTTGAGATTGGCCAGAGTGATCGAAATCCGCTCGGGAAAAACTATTTATAAACCACAAAAGATGCATTTATATTTTTTTAGTTTATTGTAGCAAAATTTTGGATATAAAAAAATACAAATACTGTGTGACAAACTTTTTTAAAAACAGTCTTTAAAAAACAAAAAGGCCATACGGGGATATACAAAAAAATAACATAATACTTACTAAAAAAAATAACAAACCACGGTGTAGTATATTACTTGTTCACAAAGGGGAACTTGTTCTAAAAATACAATGGGACCGCTACAATGTCGGCCGTTTCATTGTTCCATTTGAGGCCTCGGCTTAAGAGTAAAAGTCCGACAGAGACTAAGCTTTCTACATTCTAAAATCAGTTTTTATATGCCCCTTCTAAAACACACCAGATTATCATATTTAGAGCCTTTTTGGTCTCCCTTAGGAAGATCATCTCGACGAACTTTTTGTTGTCAACCTAGTCCTGACCTCTGCGTGCCTATTGTGAGTTTATATACGTTAACGCAATCGACACGCTTATGACGTTTGGCGCTTCGATTGGTCCGCTCCAAGTTCTTAACCATTCAGAGAGCCGAACGATGTAAACGTTTCATTGTTCCATTTAAGGCCGAGTAAAAGTCCGACAGTGACTGAGCTTTCTACATTCTAAAATCAGTTTTTACGGGTCACTTCTATTACAAAACATATTATAGCATGTAGATCCTTTTTCGTTACCATGAGGCTGGATTTCCTGACGAATTTTATGTTGTCAGCCTAGTCTCGGCCTTTAAGTGCCTAGTGCGAGTTTATATGACGTTAACGAAATCGACACGCTTATCACGTTTGGAGCTCCGATTGGTCCGCTCCAAGTTCTTAACTATTCAGAGAGCCGAACGATGTAAACGTTTCATTGTTCCATTTAAGGCCGAGTAAAAGTCCGACAGTGACTGAGCTTTCTACATTCTAAAATCAGTTTTAACGGGCCATTTCTATTACAAAACATATTATAGCATGTAGATCCTTTTTCGTTACCATGAGGCTGGATTTCCTGACGAATTTTATGTTGTCAGCCTAGTCTCGGCCTTTGAGTGCCTAGTGCGAGTTTATATGACGTTAACGAGATCGACACGCTTATGACGTTTGGAGCTCCGATTGGTCCGCTCCAAGTTCTTAACTATTCAGAGAGTCGAACGATGTAAACGTTTCATTGTTCCATTTAAGGCCGAGTAAATGTTCGACAGTGACTAAGCTTTCTACATTCGAAAATCAGTTTTTACAGGCCACTTCTATTACAAAACATATTATATCATGTAAAGCCGTTTTCGTTACCATGAGGCAGGTTTTCCTGACGAACTTTATGTTCAATTTCTCGCTCCACCCAGAGTGTTAAAAAGGCCGGTGTTGAAGTTTGGTTTCTGCTAGATATTTACTCAAGTAACTGAAACATAGTTTATGAGCATAACATAAAAATATATGAACTAGGTAGCTTGTCTATTTATGACGTGGCAAGTATGAATCGCCTTTTAGCTTTATTTAGCTCTTTCTACAAAAACATCTGTTCTACATAAAGGGACAATATGGATGGGATCATTGAATTAGGCGCAATCCCGGCAAAAGAAGCTGAGAATTTGATTTTATTTTGACCACTTCAACAAAGTTTCCTGAGTTGGTTGTAAAATTCTACAAAAGCATTAGAATGTGTTAGCACATTCTAGTAGAAAAAAAAATAGACTAAATTCTGAATCAAACAATTTAAAAAATTCGTAACTGGACACTGGTTAAATATACAAAACGCAAATTAGCTTTGCCCGTTTTGTGTATTTGGTAAAAAAAAGAAAACCTGTAATCTATCAAAAATATACAAAGCAACTGTTTACAATATTGAAGAGGCAGAATTCAGAAAACAATTCTAATTAATAAACAACCATACGACAAAGAAGCAGAACGGAAAATTCAAAATATTAATTACGTATATCTCAATAATTAGGCCATCATCAAAATCCTTCAAGGTTGATGAAACACCTGATAACAGACGCTCTTATCTTAAATTTCACGCTTCGGTAAGACCCCTTTTATCTTTAATAGGCCCATTTGCGATATTACAGATTACGTGTTCCCACGTACCAAGATGAAACTGAGTTAGCCTTATTAGTAGGTAAAGCGACTTAAATTGTTCATTTGCGAAAGAAATTTTTACGCTAATGTAATTCTTAATGCTGCGTAAGCTGCGTCGATAAAAGCCACTAGGTGCTGAGCTCAATTTCTTGATTAGATTTGATGAAGCCAGTACCTCGTTAGTACCTAGATATTTGGTATTCGATAAAAAAATCTTCATGTAATCGAAAAATATTAATAATTCTCCACTAGTGTGTACTTCACCGCCCCGTAAACCAAAAATCTCGCCGAGAAAGGCTTCCGGGTGGGCCACCAGTAGACGGGTGGTCCTTGATTTCTTAACTTGATGATTCGATTTTTATTATATCGGACACAGTGTGTCGATAATTCATTTGTAACGTTCGGACACGGTGTGTCGATAATTCATTTACGAGCAATCACTGTAGCGTTTTTAGCAACAGGATTTTTCGCACTAACGTTACATCGCACCAATAAATGGATCGATGGAATAAAACGTCGTACAACTGAATAGTCGACACATTGTGTTCGCTGTAATAAAAATCAAATCATCAAGTTTCAAAATCAAATACGTGGGGCATACTAAAAGTTTCTGGATCTGGCCACTTACAATAAAACAATTATAGAATTCAAAAATGGAACTATTTGCGAGCGTGTTACTTTTTAATTTGCGAAGCTGTTATTTGTTTTTTCATTGTGGCGTCCTTTCGAAGATTGTGTGTCCCTATCAAAATGAATTTAACTCGTAAACATTTTCGTTCAATGATTTTTCATGGTTTTTGTTGTGGCTTAAGTCAACTAGAGAGTTACCAGAGACTTCAATTGGCATTTGGTGATGAAGCACCATGTCGCAGCACTGTGTATTCGTGGTTTGGAAAATTTTGACGTGGACGTGACCATCTCTATGACGAAGTACATGAAGGTCGGCCGGCGACTGCGGTTATAAACTCGAAAACAACAGCTATACAAAGCAAGTTAAACTTGCGTTGTATAGCTGTCATACTAATAGTCCAAATAGTCCAAGACCCCAGAGTGATCTGACATAACTTATTTTCACATGGATGAAACCTTAGGTTCTCAGTAGCGTCTCATGTGCTTTGAAAACCTGTGTGCTTGTGGAGCTCCCCCTTGGGGTCCCTGGGCAGGTACCAGGTGAGAAAGGGAACTAAAAACAATGATTTTTATATTTGTTTTGTAAAATATTATTCTAGAGTAGTATCATAAGTGTGAGACACTTACCATGGGCCAAAACTTCTGCTTTAAAGCTCAACAAAAAAAAAAATGAACTATAATTCTTTAATTCTTTATTGTACACTAAAACAACTTATAAAATAGGTAGATAACAACGTTCATGTACATAGGCGAGCTTAATTCAAAGTTGAGTTTTCTTCCAGCAAACCATTTAGTGATAGAGAGAGATCACAATACGAGGGTAGGATCCAGTGTACAACTGCATTTATACTTAGTTTTACATGTCTGATTTTTATCTAAATATGTTATTAAGGTAACTATTACAAAGTTATATTTCAGTAGTCAGACAAATTATAGTGACCAAACATCCCCTAAACACAAAAAATATTCAGCTGAGAGTATGAGCGCGAAAGCACGCATGCGTTTCAGAGCGAGTGAGACGATTATATGCATTGACTTGATGTTTGGTCGCTCTGGGATCTTATTATATAATAATCCCCCAATAATCCCAATAATCCTGTACCCTGTATCCTGTGTCCTGTCCTGTGTGTGTGTGTGTGTGTGTAGTAATCCTGTACTCGCATTTTCTCTCTCTTTTATTGCACCTACCACTACTCTTATCTGCATCACCCAAAGGTTGACTGGTAGAAAATGCCTAAGGCATTAAGTCCGCCTCTGTACATTTGTGTGCATAAAGCATTAAATAAATAAATAAATAAACTAACCAAATCGACTCAAATACACACCAAATTGTAAATACGTACCTTAGTTTTGCAAGTGGCCCCATGTTACCGTCTGGGCCATGTATGACTGGTTTACCATATATCCATTCATGGCATAAGTACCTATGTACGTACCTTGCAGGCTTCCGGATTGCGAGCAATAGGTAGCTTGCCACCCGAACGTCCGGTATCCGTCCAAATCGAGCCCAAATCGTCGACGGCGCGTATTGTTCCACGCGCGTCTCAAGGAGATGTCAGCAAACCGTAGGAGCCCAGCAGGGTCGAAGCCTACTGGGGCCCCGGGTGGTGTGAAGTGTGTTTCCTGATGGCTACAACCCGGGCATCTTTAAGTCAAGAGTGAATAGGTTACTTCTAGGTAAGCGCGCTCCATCGTCGACCGCATCGTCGCTTTCCATCAGGTGAGAAAGCGGTCAAACGCTAACCTATCTAAGATAAAAATAAAAAAAGTGAACCCGGGGCCCTGGGACGAAGGCAAGGAAGGAACAGAAGTGGGTTTTTAGTCAGTAAAAGTCTGATACGCCGCCCCGCCCCGCCCAAGAGCGGGTGATGTCATTGGATGGTTTTCCCAACAAAAAAAAAATAAAAAATAAATGTACGTACTTTTTGTTTACATTTTCTGCATACCGTGATCTCCCCTAAGTGAAAAGAACCAACTAGATACCTAAACCCTAATTTTATTACATAATATTTATATTGTATACAGCCTTTGCTGGAATTCCTAAATAAATATAAACATTTACACATAAAGGTATAATTCTTTATACAAGAAATAATAAAACCGTCCGAGTTTCTTGAACTATTATAAAAGGAAGACTTATTGTACTCATTAGAGGCTCAAAGAACTTGATGAAGGTTATTTTTTTTACCTCCCTTAACGAGGGGGGAGTGATAATGAGGGACCAAGTGCTTTGTATGGGCAATTTCTTTCAGTTTTTAATATAATCCATATAAATGGTGGTACCTACTGGAATAGAGGTATTTTTTTATTTATTTTATTTATTTCTTGTTGTGATGTTAAAAAAAAAATTGAATTTAAAAGATACTAGAAAGTAATAAGTATAAGTTGACACCTTATTTATTTATTTATATATTATTATTTTTTATACTGACTTATGATTACCACAGGAAATTTCTGAAAAAGAAACCCGTAGTCCGAGACCGCAAAGGGCAAGTGAAGGAATATAGGTGGGTAGTCAGTAAAACTCTGACACGCCCTTCAACTCCACTCTAGAGCGAGAGGAGTCATTAGATGATTTTTCACACCCAAAAAAATAGGTATTTGCATAAGAATCTAATAAATGTTTTCACTTTAAGTTAATAATATTGGCTTTCTAATATGTCAGAATTAACACGAACATAATCAAAGAATAAGTGATTTAATATGGATCCACTTCAAGATTTGTTTTTTTTTTTTTTAATTCAAATTTATTTTGCCTTCTTAGATTCCGAGAAAATTTAAATATTGCTATTTGATATTAAGCGTATACGTACTTACTCAAACACACACATACGCATCGTCAACTTCTTATTTTGAGTTGCTAACTTTTTTCTTACGTTTATTTTTCTTTTAAATTCGAAGAAAATTATATAAGCAAAAATATACGCAAAAACTGCATTTATTTATTAAATGCTCAACAATATATTTTTGTCCCTAAGACGTACGTTGGTTTACGTAGATTGTACGTTTTGTATTTAAATTATTCTTCATGCTTATCGAAATGGCCAAATGCTCACCAAATAATATATCCAAGAGCGAACGATATCCCTTTCGTGTTAGGTTACATCAAACGGGTATAAGACAGAAATAAAATGTAGGTATGTAGGTACATACATATGGAGCCTCCTACGACCCTACCCAAGACATATTCACGCAGATCGCAGATTACAGATTCACAGAGAACGCAAATCCACGCGAGACATAAATTTGGTGAGCATTTATCCATTCTGGCAGGTTTAGAATTTTAGGTAGTAAAGTAGGTGCATTTGTGGAAAGCGTTCCAACACAAGCCTAATCATTTGTACCCGTGTAAAGCTAAGGTGTAGTGCTAGGATAGATAACTAGCTAAAGAGTGTACCTTCCATATCTTTACCATGAAGTAAAACTAATAAAATCAGACCAAGTCTAGAATACAAGTTAGAATTAAATTAAACGTGTTTGAAATCGTCTCTAAAGTTAAATTGATCACGCGTGTGTTCTAAATTCAAAACGCTGAAGTTTTAACTGTGTTAATGGGTGGAAGCGAGCAAATTGGGTAGCAGAGCAAACCAACTACTGAATGGAAAATTTGGTTAGAGATCTCCGTTTAGGGATAGTTTCTGATTAGGTTTGGCTGAAATACACTTGTAAATAAAAAGTGATTCATGATCATCATCATTTCAACCGAAAGACGTCCACTGCTGGACATAGGCCTCCCCCAAGTGTCGCCACAAAGAACGGTCCGGTTCGTCTCGCATCCATCGGATTCCCACAACCGTTACCAAGTCATTGGTCCACCTTGTAGGAGGCCTTCCAACGCTACGTCTTCCGGTACGTGATCGCCATTCTAGAACGTTTCTGCCCCAACGGCCATCCGTTCTGCGAGCAATGTGCCCTGCCCATTGCCACTTAAGTTTGGTGATTCTTCGTGCTATGTCGGCAACCTTGCTTACTGCAATAATTTTAAAATTATTTATAAATTGAGTCTAGTCAGACTCACGTACTGAGGGTTCCGTACAAACTCAATTACGGAATTAAACTATTTACATAGGCACATATGTAAATAGTTTGAAGTTTTACAGTTTTCAGATTTTTTCCTATACTTGCGCTATGAGACCTTGCTTCATACCATGGTTTTGATTTCGTAGCGAGTGTTAAAATATACGCCTAAACGGAGAATAAACAACCTAGTCTTTAAGTTGCATAGACTTAGAAGTTTGACTTTTTCTCTGATGCTTAGTAAATATTTGATAATAATTTTAGCTTCAAACCTCCACTAGTTTCTGAGAAAAGGAGTCTTGACAGACGGACAACAAAGTGATCTTATACACGTTCCATTATTGCTGACTAAGTACAGAACCCTAAAAATAAGACAAACTATTATTTGAGTCAATATTTTTTATTATTATTATAAGCATTTATTTTTAAAACTAAAAAATAATATATTATTATCTAAATAAAACTAGTGTATGACAAGATAACTAGTGATTAGATATCTAGAGCATAGAACCTGCTTCATAATGCATTGGACACAGCACCAACACCAGCACCTTCACGCTCCTCAGATAACAGACGTATAAGAAACATTATAGCATAGTCAGCCTTATAATGTCTACACTGTTGGGACTCGGGCCTCCTCTTCAGGAGAGGGAATGGGCTGTAATCTACCACGCGATCCCAGTACGGGTTGGTGGATGTCACATATCTTCGAATTTTTGGTTCTAGGACATGCCGGTTTCTTCACGATGTTTTCCTTCACCGTTTTGAGAGCAGTGGTGATGAAACAAATTACACAAAGTAATGCGCCTGGCTGGGTTTGAACCCGCAACCTACAACTCGCAAGAAACATATTTGACATAAGGTCATATTGGTAAGAAGCTCAGATAAGCTTCTTACCGATACACATGGAACTCGACTCAACTGATCTCTCATCAGTCGAGTACATGCTTAAAAAGAAATGACTGATCATTCTCCTCCCAAAATCAATAAATTAACCTATCTATAATTTAACACCTTGTATATTTAATTCCTCACTCTTCAGTCTTTCTTTATATAAGCGATCGTACTTTTTACTACTTAAATATTTCATCGTCTGAATCATCTAAAGGGGGTATATCATCATCTTCATCATCCTGTCCTTCGGAGTTGTCACTATGTTCAATTAATTGCCGTTGACTACTTTTCTGTTGTTGCAGCATTTTGTGTGTCGTCCTCTGGAAGAATCCTCGCTGTGAAAGAAAAAATATAATCTAAAATACAACAACATCAACAGGTTTCGAAAAATCAAACGTCGTCTAAAAAATGATTACATGTACAATTTAATGTGTGTGTTAAATGTACAAAATAAAGATTATTATTATTAGCATAATAGCATAATCAGCCTTTTTAATGTTCCCACTGCTGGGACTCAGGCCTCCTTTCTACAAGAGGGAATGGGCCGTAATCCACCACGCAGGCCCAGTGCGGGTTGGTGGATGTCACATGTCTTGCCGGTTCCTCACGATGTTTTCCTTCACCGTTTTGAGAGCAGTATTATTATTATTAACTCTGAATTCTATTATCTAGCCTAATATAAAGAGAAGACGATTTAGAAAAAAAAAAATGGAAATAAGTAGTAATATCTTGCCATCAGTCTGAATTTATGTTCTGAGTCAAATTTTGCAAAGAAGGTACTTGGATATTTCAAATTTTTGAGGAATAGTGACTTGATGGTTACCGAAAACCATTACGTGCAGGAAGCTCTGAGTACGGTGATGATGAATGTTTTCCTTTACTCGTGTTATAAAACCTTGATCCTGACAAATTTCACTATTCTCGGTCAACGGGAAGTATTTTATAAAGTTTGATATACTTGCTAGTATCAAAACATGCACCTAAGCGGAGCATAAACAGCCTTATATTCAGATTATGTTGGTTTAGAAGTTTGATGTTTTCACTACTCCATAGGGTAAAAGACTCGAATATTTGATACTAAATAGAGGTTAATACTTCCACGCATTCCTGAGAAAAAGGGTCTTGGTAGACAGACAGACGGACTATAAAGTTATGCCGACTGAAGTATGAAATTTAAAAAAAAACTTTTGAAATGTACCTTGTACAATATGGTCACTATGACTGCCAATAACAACAAGCCAAGTAACACGCAAATCAATATCAACGTCCAAGTGATACTCTCTGGTTCCAAAATCAGCGTAGTTTTCACTTTAAATGATCTGAAAATATAAATAATTAAAAATTTATTTACGCAAATAAGATCGATTTTATGTAGCCATAAAGAGGCAATGATTATATTTATTTATCGTTTATTTCAGGCATTAATTAACCCATAGTAATATTATAGAATAAAAAAATAAAATTGTTATAATATAATAAAATAAATCAAATGAAATACATTAGATTTTATAAGTTATTAAAATATTGATAAAATTATTGATAAATTATTGAATCACATAAATAAATAAATAAAATTATTGTAAATTATTATTATGACCATTGAATAGCATTAATAAATCAACAAAATTAACAACGTCTACACACCATGGAACACATCAGAAAAAAAATGATAATTTATATTTTTTTTTTGAAAAGGTCCTATGCAAAGGGTAACTGAAGGATACAAGTGTTGTTTTAGTCAATAAAAGTCTGACACGCCTCTTGCTCCACCGTAGTGCGAGAGAAGTTATTGGATGTTTTCCCACCACGAAACAAAAAAAAAATGGTATGATGTGCTATACCGAGTAGACTCTGTTCAACTTATTTACTAAAGTTATTTATTCAATTAGTTCTCGAAGTATATGTATTGTGAACTAAACTATGTACTTACGTAAACTGATTTTTGTTTTGGACAAGTACGAATGTGGTAGCGTTGTATGTCATGTTTTCCTTGAGATATTTTCCTGCAAAATAAAATTAAAGTTTTACATGATTTTAAAAAAAGCTATAATTATGAAATGCCGATAAAGAGACCCTTTATTAAGCGGGAAATTTAAATGTGTTTTAATTTGTTTATAATTAAAATTTCAAGTATGATTTTAATTTTAATTACGATTAAAAATTTTGTTGTGATATTCATTTTGATTTAAAACCGGACTTTATGAAAGAATTTATTGAAATTAATTATGAATTTTATTTATTTATTAAAAAGGCTTTCATTATTTTTACCTTCTTTACTCAGATCCATTTGTAGAGATACATAAACTGGGTACGAAACTTTTGCTGGCACAGACCAAACACATTTAAGCACACTCAGGCTACTTTGTACACATCCACTAATATTGCCTGTAAAGTTTGCCTGAAACATAAAAAAATCAGAACTGGTAAAATATAAGAAAGAAAAAGAAAAACGCTTCGTTAACATTAAAGTCGAGATAGTTAATAGGATTGGATAAAAGAAGAAAGCGTATTGCGCCGACCCCAAGTCTTATGGAACGGGGAAGATAATTACCTGCCGCAGTCTATGTTTTCTGGTAGCTACTACCTAAGAGTTTTTAAATCAGGACTAAATAGAAAAAATACTTCTAGGCAATGCATATATACTCTGTAAAATACAAAGAGATTAACCTTTTCTGGTCTTCTTATATAAACAATTGTAGCCGATGAGTCGGAGGGTCCATGATTGGTGATCTGAAATAAAAATAAAATGTTTTAATTAAAAAATGAAACAGTAAATCATAAATAAAAAGTTTTAATCAAAATTAAAAAGATTTAATAAAAAAGGGAATGTAAAGAAATCGTTCATCGGTTTACTTTGTAGATCGACGATCTCACCCTATGATTACTTCCCTATGATTATTTTCCGAAGAGTAATTGCAAAAGTAGTAGTTAACTATACAAATTATCTTATTACTAGTACTGTCAGTGACTTTGCCCGCATAAAAGTAGAAAATTATCCCAAAAAAACATACTCCCGGGATACCTATGGCTTATTCCAGAACATGTCCACATGTGTGCCAAATTTTATTTAAATCCTTCCAACAGTTTGATCACGAAGGAAGAACAACCAACTGTACACACATATGAACTTTCACCTTTAATTATAATTTTAGTGTGAATATTAATATATCGCCCAAACTATGATCAGTGGAGCTTCCAAGGGAATAAAAACACTTGCTCTGAGAATTACTCGTATCTACTATAAATACTAAAATTTTGCCTGACTTAGTTTTTGAATCCAGATCATACACCAAGCTGTTCACGTCATAATATTGAATTTAAGTCAAACCTAATCTCTAAAACAATTTTGTAGTACCTCTTGCCTCGATAGATGGCGTTGGTCGATTTAAATTCGCGCTATGGTTTCGTTACCGAGGATTTTATAAGACACCTTGGTATTAATTAATAAATGTCTACGTTCTGAGTACGTGGTGTGGTTTTATTGCGATAAACAAATTCCCGACTCGTCAACAAAAAGGGCGAAAAGATCTTCGATGATCAAAGCAGATACAATTTCTTTTTCATTGGGAAAGCACCAAGTAACTTTTTCAGCTCTGGGTAGAGTGAGCTATAATAATAATAATTTATTGAATTAAAGCATTTTGTACACTCAAACACTTACAAACAAAACATAGAACAAACAGATAATTAGAGAATAAGAACAATTAGAGGCAGAAGTAACAAGTAAGTATTTGTAATGAATCTGGTACTCAAGGAAAGATTTAACTTGTGTTATAGGATTCTCACGCTATTTTTAAATTAACAGAAAATCAGAAGGCAAAAAATCTAAAGCCAAAAGGTCAGGTCCGGAGCGAGGAGGAATGGCAGGCAGTTGCCTCCTTCTGCGAGGCAACGGTCCTCTCGCCCCAGCCACTGGGATTCCGAGCCCGATTACTGGCCATTACTGGCGATTACTGACCGATTACGGCCGGACGGCGAGCAATGGGTTGCTCGCCGTCCGGCCGTCCGATAACCATCCGGACCGAGCCCAAGACGTCGATGGCGCGTATTGTTCCACGCACGGCTCAGGGAGATGTCAGCAAATCGTAGGGGCCCAGCAGGGTCGAAGCCTACTGGGGCCACGGGTCGGGTAGCGTGAAAGCGAAACCCGAGGCCCTGGGACGAAGGCAAAGAAGGAACAGGAGTAGGTTTTTAGTCAGTAAAAGTCTGACACTATCTATCGCTCCGCCCAAGAGCGAGATTTGTTATTAGATGACTTTTGCACCTAAAAAAAAGCCAAAAGGTCAAAAATTGAGCTGATGCATCCTGCATCATTTGAACTTGCAAGTAACATTTTTGTTTCAATACCAGTCACTTACTTCAAAATAATGTTTGAATGTAACGTTTTCACCTGCAGCTAAGTTTTCTCTTCCAACCATTAATGTTGAGTTCAGCACTGCTTTTCTGAAATAAACACAACCTTCATTAATTTATGAAAATTTCAACAGTTCGTGCCATTGTGGCAAATTAGTCCAATTTTCAATGCCACGATTATTTGAGTATAATAATATCGATACCCATTATTTCAATAGCCGTAAGGTATTTTAGCCACTATAGAAATTTGAGCTCAAACAATAATTCGCGTAATATATATTCAGTATGTTATTTAATTTCTCTATTTACTAGTCCAAGTAAAGCAAAAATATATCAGTTATATTAATTTAAATTACATCACAAATAAGTAAAAAATAAAAAAAAAACAGATAAATTTCATAACATTAAAATAAATTACATAATTATAAATGAATTAAGTTTCTTACTGAATTTACAGAAAATTATAGATCTGAAATTATAGATACTAACTTATTTGAAATTACGGATACTGATTCGTTATTTTCTTAAACTTACCCAAAAACGCTGAAATTCGAATTATGTTCAACATTAATAACTAGCTCTTTAAAGACATCATTGGTAATATTTCTGTACAATAAATCACTCAATTCTGTTCTAATTTTCAAATCTATATCTTCCGTATTATTTGCGATTTGGTTCATATTGTAGTCTAATTCTATTTCCCATACAATATCTTCGTTTCTTAGTAAAGGGGATGGAACATCGCAAGTGATTTCCAGGTCTTGAAGGGAACAGGCACTTGGAATCCTTCTGGGTGGCATTGGTATGGAGATGTTGACCTTAGCAGCATAAGCTGGTTCTTCTATATTGAGGATTGTAATCCTGGCTCCTAATGTTGTATTTGATCCAGGAATGTAGGGGCTGTAAATGATGTTAAATTTGAATAAGTATTTTAATTACGATTACAAATGGCATCCGATTGGAGATTTCTATGTCTAGAAAGGGACTTCTAATGATATAGTTAGTTTTCTGAACGAATTTAAATTTAACTTGGCACGCGGGTAAACCATGTCTCGAAATTGATAATAGGATATTTAATATCACGGGAATAGGTTCCTTCGGGATAATTTTAGAATTTCAGTCAGGTAAAGCTACTGGCATAAGCCAGTAGCATCATAAAGATGATAATAATGAATGCTGTTTTAAAGAATTTTTATGATGTTTATTTTGAAAATTGAAGCTCGAGCTCAAAAACTGAGGGTCGAGGTAGTAGAACTAGTGCCTGAGGCAAAGTCACGGCAGGCTACAAAGGAGAGAGTCAGATAACCTGATCAGGCACCGTCCAAACTTAATGGAGGACAGTCAAACTTACCAAAGAAAGTAAAAGTGGATCCTAGGTTTTTAATAATGAGTGAGAGAGTAAAAAAACAAATCGTACTTGTCTAGGGCTTCCAATTTCATAACCAGCCAAGGTTTACAGATCAGATCTTCACCACAATCTCTGACCAACTGAATCAGAAATGAAGTTTTCAGGGTTGAGGCTTCAGATAACCTCGCAGCGTTCATTAGAAATGTAGTGGAATTCTCTGAAATATTAAGAAAAAGAGCAATATAAATATATTCTTGTAGTCTTCTTTAAGTTATCTAATCTATTTATACACACTCATTATCATCATAATTTTAGCGGTAAAACATCCACTGTTGGACATAGGTCGGTCCTGTGCGTCTCGCATCGATTCCCGTGACCCTTACCAGGTCATCGGTAAACGGTCCAGGTTATAGACACTGTGTCTACATAAATCTCACTTAACTCCTCTGTCGTAGGTCTGCTAGAGTTTTTTTTTAAAAGGCTTCCATCTGTATATTTTCTTTTCACTATTGAATGTTAATACATAAATGACTTATTGTAAATGCGAGCTCTTATTAATTCTTTGTTTTAATTTTTACTTAAGTTTGTTATTTTATAGACTTACCTGACATCAGTTCTTCCGGTTCAAGGTGAAATATCAGAGGTATTGGTTTCGATAAGTCGGCAGTTGGCTGAAAAGTTAGCATATCATAAAAGATTCGTTAGTTTAAGAGTAACATTTTTGATCATCCTGCATGTTAACAAATATACATAAAACAACGTCGTGTTAGTTACACTATTTATAACTCCAGAATATAGATTCGTCACCCCGAATAGCAGAATAACTATTAAAGTTACAGAATTTTTTTATGAGATTTATAAAAAAAAAATAATTGCCAAGTCTGTCAAAAATACATTGGTCAAGGAAATCACTACATTCATTGACTGTTCAGCTTGGTAAATATAAATTAAATTTGCAAGAAACCTTTAGACCAAAACTATTACAAAAAGTATAAAATAAATATATTTAGAATTTTATGATTAATATTTTATAAACTTACATTCACTTCAATATCTAGTTCGTCACATATTTCTTTTCCTGGCTTCACATTTACAGTATATTGAGAATCACCAGATAGCATTGCTCTATTGTGTTCTGGATCTACATCAATTCTAGCAATCATATCTAAAAAAAAAGTTTGTTTTATAAATTTTGTTCATTTTAGCTCAGCAAAATTTTACTAAAAAGGATTTGACTTAAATATCATCATCATCATCATCATTAAAGCCGAAAGACGTCCACTGTTGGACATAGGCCTCCCCCAAGCGTCGCCACAACGACCGATCCTGTGCTTCTCGCATCCACCGCACTCCCGCGACCCTCACCAGGTCGTCGGTCCACCTTGTGGGAGGCCTTCCAACGCTGCGTATTGCGCACCGGAAGACTTAAATTTGCATAAAATACTTTTCTTAAAATCAAATATATTAAAAATACTAACTTATTTCTACATGTGGCCAAGTCTTTATCGTTGGAGCTGACACACAGAACTTTGCTGGAAATGAAGTTGTGTTCTGTGGCAGGTTTATGGCATTACGAACGTTGATACTAGCATGCACCGTCATAGTTGGAATACACCTGTATAGGTACGATGTTTGGCTGTTGTGTGCTCCTATGGCAAGGTCTGAAACAAAATGAATAATTATCAAAATCTTCTTGACTACAAATTAATTCACATAATTAATTATCATGCTTATTTTATTGTGGTAGTCTTAATAAGTCTTGACTTACCACTGCAATTATTTTGATCAACGTCAGCTCCTTTTGCGATCGACCAACCAAAACCTAGTGCACCTTCAGGTTGGATCCTTTGTACTTTATTTGTATTCAGTCCTTTTGCATATCCCTTATAAACGTATACTGCACCTTTTCCTTCATCTTCCCACGGAGCTCCTACAGCAATATCTAAAAAAACAAGTTTTGTAGATTCAGGATTTTATAAATAATCGTGAGTTTTTCATGATTATTTAAATTTTTGACTATGGTATTTTCTGACAGGTTAGATAGTTGTGAACAAGATATGATGCATAACCGTCCAAAATCCGGCAAGGAAGTCCACGGTCATTCTTTAAAAAAATACTAGTATTTACAACATTTTTAGGTTATAAGGTAGAATATCAATAAGTATAAGTGAACAATGTATCAGTATAGCACCTTTATAACAATATCGTGGATCAAAATATATAAAAAAAAAAACTATGATTATACGAAAGACACATGTGCAGGAAGAGTTACTGCCAAATAAGCTTGTCTTCGACGTAGTCTTTAATCTTTTTATTTGTTTTATTAATAAGGACACGCTTGATGTAAGTTTTGAACTTTTCCTCACGATGTTTCGTAACCAATTTTATCAATTATCTAAACTTAGCGAGCTTTACCTCTAAATCCATCTCCATCAATATCACCGAGATCAGCAATAGAGATTCCAAACCATGCTCCGTTAGTACCAGATCCTGACACATGGCCATATTCTTCTAAAACGAACTTAGAATCCTGAAATATTCAAAGAAATATTTTTATTATTATTTTTGTAAAGAACATATTTTATGTCTGTCTGCCAAGATCCCTTCCTAGGGCTACGGGATGGTTCAAAAGACTTACTACGGCCCTGGAACGGAAAGACCGGTTGAAAAAATATGAGTACCAAATATAGTAAATATGATTTACTCATTGCAAGTCCACTACACCCAGAGCTGTGGGAGTTATTTGATGATTTTCTTCTAAAAAATAATACAGCTGAAAAATTTAAAGAAATACCTTAACTATTTTTGTAAAAAGCGTATCTTATTTTATTTAACTGATAATCTGTAACACTCATATCCAATCATTATCATCATCATAATCATTTCTGCCGAAAGACGTCCACTGCTGGACATAGGCCTCCCCCAAACGTCGCCACAACGATCGATCCTGTGCGTCTCGCATCCCGCGACTCTCACCAGGTCGTCGGTTCATCTTGTGAGAGGCCTTCCACCGCTGCGTTTTCCAGTGCGCAATCCTATGTCCTAATCCTCAATGCTGAGGATATTTAGAAAGTGTTTTGTGTTTACCATGAATGTGTATGTTTGTGCTAGACAAAAGGAGCTACATCTGCCAACAAACTGCTTTGCAGTTTGGCAGAGGTAATATTTGCAGTTTTAAATATGTATTTCTGAGAATAAACTATTTTTCATTTTTTTTTTTTCATTTTTTATCTCATATCTTAACAAAACGAAATAGATCGTACAGTTTTCATTTCACCCCATCAGTTAATACCATGTTAATACTTTAAAGTCTCCCCTTTTACTCATACCGTCACGATCTTTTTTAAATTAATTGTATTCCAAATCTGACTTAGATTCACTTATAAATCTTCTTACCTCTTCCTTAGTCAAATAAACGAATACAGCTCCTTGATCGTATGGCAGACCTCCATCATTCTTCACATAGGTTGGTGCGCCCACTAGAAGATCATCTAGTCCATCACCATTGATGTCTGTGCAGCACAGACTAGCTCCGAAGTACGAACCACTTTGAGGACCCTTGATCTTTGCCTTGACTGTAAGAGCTTTCATTTCTTGGGTCGGTGGGTCGAATATTAGGACCTGGGGAGTTAATGTTTTGTTGAAAAGGCCTCGTGGGCGCAGCCCATTACATATAGAGATGAAGCTATACACCCTATATAGCCCTATGACTTTAGCAGTTCAGTTTAGGTCGTAAGTTTGATCACGATAAGAGCTCGTGGTAGCACTGTTGTTTGGCGCAGCGGCTGAGTGATTGGCTTCTGCCCCACGTGTTAGGGCTATATTTCACTGGGACACCATGGCGGCGCAAGTAGTCGCACCGCATCCATAAGCTACCAAACTAGACACCATACAGACACCAGAGTCGCTACACCACACTGAGACTGTATCAAAATGGACCTTAAGGTCGAACGCCTCGAGTAGGCCACGCCTCTGATTCCTTTGTTCTGAC
Source organism: Mythimna pallens (assembly GCA_961205895.1). NCBI lineage: Eukaryota > Metazoa > Arthropoda > Insecta > Lepidoptera > Noctuidae > Mythimna > Mythimna pallens. Next base: position 23,086,669 of record OY540832.1, read on the forward strand.
GTCATCTCAAAGCTCAGTTACGTGGTCAGAACAAAGGAATCGGAGGCGTGGTCTACTCGAGGCGTTCGACGCAAGAAAATCGAAACGAAACGGTCGTAACTTGGCTAGGGGAGATGGTGGCTGGTAACTCTCAATAGAGCTGTATACATTTTATTGGTAACGGCGACTGTACGCGCTGCCATGGTGTCCCGATGAAATATAGCCCTTAGTCTACACATAGTTGTTTCGAGTTTGGGTGTTTGTATATATGAGTTTGAATGTTTTTGAACATATCCACTATACAGAAGAAATGCCTAGTGTGGATAAGAGTAAATTGTTTTGGTCAGTGCCAGAGAGAAGTTGGAGATTATAAAAGGTGTGTCAGACATTGACGCACAAACGAATACCATGGATCCAGTACTTACATGATTCTGGACCCCCCAGTGGTGGAATTTTTCGTCAGCTTTTTCCTAATTTAAAAATATATACTTTAATTCTTTAATTCTTTATTGTACACAAAACATACATAATACACGGTGATACAATACAGTTTATGTACAAAGGCGAGCTTAACTCAACAATGAGTTTTCTTCCAGCAAACCTTTGAGTTACAGAGAGAGAACACATTCGAGGGTAGGATCCAGTGCACAATATAAACCTTACATATCTAAATCTAATATATAAATATATATGTAATTATTATACAAAAGTCTAATATATAATTATAATATAAATACATACTAATATATACATATTAATATTATGTCAATAATGAAAGGAAGTGCTCTTTAAGTTTCCTCTTGAAGACATCCAGAGAAGGGCTGTCGCGAAGGGAGTGTGGCAGAGAGTTCCAGAGACGCACTGCAGTTACAGAAAAGGAACCGCCATAGCGGCTGGAAGTGTGACGCGGCGTACGAAGGAGAAGAGAAGAGGTAGTGCGACAGAGTTTACCCCTAGGGACGACATACTCAAAGCGTTCTCGAAGATATTGAGGAGCTTTAGGATTATGCAGGATAGTGTAGAGAAGAGATAGTATATGTGTATCTCGCCGACGCCGAATCGGCAGCCACCCCAATCTGGTCCGAAACTCCGACACGTGGTCATATTTACGGAGGCCAAAAATAAAGCGGATGCACAAATTCTGCAGTCGTTCAAGTTTGTTTAGAAGTACCTCCGTAGCATCTAGATAACAGACATCCGCATAATCAATGAGCGGTAGAAGAAGAGATTGAGCAAGATTAACCTTAGTGTGAAATGGTAGGAATTTTTGGAGACGTTTAAGAGACTGAAAAGAGTAAAAGACCCTCCTACTAACATCAGCAACATGAACCTCCCAAGAGAGGTTAGTGTCCATATGCACGCCAAGGTTTTTAGCGCTTTTGGAGTAAAATATGGGCACAGAATCATACACTACTGTCGGGAGCGACTGGTGATCCAATAAGTTGAGCATGTATCTACCACCAACAATGAGCGCTTGGGATTTAGCTGGGTTTAGTAAAAGTCCAAAGGATTTAGCCCACTTGTGGATGTTTTCAAGGTCATTGTTGATGGCAGCCACAGCTTCAGCGAGTTCGTCTACTTTACAATGACGATATAACTGCAAGTCGTCTGCATAGAGATGATACTTCGAAGTTAGGACCTTAGTGAGAGCATTTATAAAAATCGAGAAGAGAAGAGGAGAGAGGACGCCACCCTGAGGAACACCCGCAGCCAACTCACACCATTCAGAGGAATCCTCATCTGATCGAACAGACTGCGAGCGATCCCGAAGATAGGATTTGAACCACTCAATTACTGGTACTGAGACATTAAGAGAGGAAAGAATTCCTAAGAGGATGTCAAAGTCAACTGAGTTAAAAGCACTGCTGAAGTCCAGTAAAACCAATATTGTTAAACATTTATTATCCATGGCCAGTCTTATATCGTCAGTTATCTTGACAAGAGTTGTCACAGTACTATGACCAGGTCTGAAACCAGATTGGTAAGGACTCAGCAGGCTGTTAGAGGACAAATAACAAGACAGTTGCTTTTGAACAACACTCTCAAGGACTTTGGAGAGGATTGGGAGGATGGATATTGGACGGAACTGGGATGGTGAGGAAGGGTTTGAGACTTTAGGAAGCGGTAAGACGTGAGCCCTCTTCCAAGCAGATGGAAAGAAGTTATTGAATAGGGAAAAATTTACTATATGAGTTATGACAGGAACTATTTCATCCATAATAGGTAAGAACATTTGGATTTGAAGGCCATCGTCACCTACCGCCTTAGTGGATATGGATTGGATACATTTCTTAATATCTAGTTCAGCAACTGGGTGGAAGGAGAAAGCAGTATTTGCTGGCAATGGAAGTTTAGAAAGATCATTGAGAGTGGAGGATTTAACATCGTCATCGAGTATAATTGGTGGCGAAGAAAAGTGCGCATTAAGTGCATTGAGGTCTATCTTATCAGGAGAACTCTTGCTAGTGGCTTTGCCAATACCAAGAGTTTTTAAAAATTGCCATACTCGTGTTGGGTTGGAATTATCAATTGAGTTGTGAATGTGGCGCCTTTTCGCATTCCTACACAAACGACCGCAGCGATTTCGCATCTTCTTATAAAGCTCCCAGTTTTCTTCGGTAGGCAGCCTTCTGTATAACCGCTTGGCCTTGTCACGCTTAGCCATCTGTTTTTTTATAGCTGGGGATAACCATGGCGCAGGAAGGTGCTTCACCCTCACCTTTTTAAGAGGAGCATGTGAGTCATACAATCTCATATACTTTTTTCGTATTTTTCTTTTTTCGTGTCATATACTTTTTTTTTTAAATTTAAACTGTGTAAAATCGTTACCCTAACATTTTTTTTTAAATTAATAATTTTTTTCACAAAAAAAAATCATCGGGGTTGATTAGAATAACGATTTCATACAGTATAAATTTTAAAAATTTAATAGTTTTTTGAAAAAAAAAAAGGCCGACGAAAAATTCCAACACTGATGGGGTCCAGAATAATGTACTGGATCCATGGTATTCGTTTGTGCGTCGATGTCCGACACACCGAGTATATCTTTTGTTGCTCACCTGTCCACTAGCAATGTTAAAACGGGGTGCTCCAGCCACGTATAAGACGCTGCCATTTTTTTGGAAGACTCCGGAATCGACACTATAACCTGTAATAAAAGAAAATATTATACAAATATTCCAAAAATTAACAATCACGAATTTATAAAGTTATAAGAACAACTAGTTGCTGCTAGCGGCTTCGCCCGCGTGATAGTGGAAAATTAGCCCAAGGTACGTTTACTTTCGGGATAAAAAATATCATATGTGTTATTCCAGAACATGGTCTACCAGTGTAATCAAGTTTCATCGAAATCCGTCAAGCCCTTCGAGTTCGAAGAAGTAACAAACATCTACACAAACACTCGCAAACTTTGAACTTAAATAATATTAGTGTGACTAGTGTAATGTATTTACCAAAATAATCGTCAGGTCCAATATCCTTTGTGAGATAAGGGTTGGCGGTAGGCAACTTGTTCATATAAGTACCAGTGTCGCTTGGGAAGAATGTCATGCTAACAATTCCACCTGTAAACAAAGCTTCCTTTAAGACAAAGAAATCGTGAAAAAGTAAGCAATATAGTGTATTTTTAAAGAAAATGTTCATCAATCGTTAGACTTTCTGGTCCTCCGTTAAGTCATGTGAAATTGTTTTTTCATTCTTTTTTTATTATTAATGATTGGCTCGCGTTTGACCAACATCTCACCCGATGGCAAGCGATGATGTGGTCGACGATGGAGCACGCTTGCCTAGAAGTAGCCTATTCACTCTTGACTTAAAGACCCCTAAGTTGTAGCTAACTGGAAACACAGACTCCGGCAAGGAATTCCACTCCTTGGCTGTACGCATAATAATTCTTTTATTGTAATTAGCCAGCTCCAAAGACTTTCAGTATGCACTACGTATAAATAAATCATAATTGTTAAATTCAGAATCGGAAACGTTTATTTCAAATAGACCAATTACAGGCACTTTTGAATTGTCAAAATGTCGGTCAATCAAAAAAAGCTGAATTGCACATTCCAAAGCGTATCTCTATGGAGATCCTATTTCTGTCGCTGGAACGCCCATACCGATCTGCCCCGACTTTCGGTTCCTCGGGTCACTCGTCCAAGGGGATGGTGAGGTAGACCGGGACGTAATACATCGGATCAACGCAAGATGGATGAAATGGCGACAGGTCACGGGAACAACTTGTGACCCACGGATGCTCCTCAAGCTGAAGGGTAAAATCTACAAGTCCATAATAAGGCCTGTCTTACTGTATGGATCAGAATGTTGGACTACGAAAAAGACGGATGAAAAAAGATTCCACGTAGCGGAGATGAGAATGTTAAGATGGATAAATGATGTGACGTGATCGTTTGTCTTGGTATGGTCATGTGAAGAGGAGAGATTACTAAAAGAGTTATGAGTTTACATGTGGATGGATTGTGTGAGAAGTGATATGAAAGAAAAGGGAGTAAGCGATAGCGTGACGAGTGACTGGACAGAATGGAAAAAAAAAAGTGTTGCGCCGACTTCAAATAAAACGGGTTAAGGGTAGGAAGAAGATGATGAGATCTCTATTAAGAAGAACGTGCAAGAAGCTCCATGGAAAGTCTTTTAAATCATATTATGAGTTACATAAATCTTGGTTACATATTTCTTGCCGCTTCTATATCTACTCGTAATTTTAATTTAAACGTTTACTTAGAGTTAATTATAGATAGACCCTAATGTTTATTTATTAGTCAATTGATGTTACGTACTGTTTACTTTGCTTTGATTGGTCGGTTAGTCGACTGTGTGTTTATTAAATAATAATAATAATTTATTAATAAGACAACATTTGGTCCACAATTATATCTGTTAGTAATTCTTATACCTACGTTAGTACATCATCAAATATAAATAATAATATACGAAAATAAAATAGACTAATAAAATGTTCAATAAAAATAAGTAGAGAGTGGGGAGTGGGTGAATGAGTAGTAATAGTAGTATTGTTTAAAGTATATGGTGGGCAACATTGAGCTTGAAACTATCATTTTGGGGGAGTGGGTGAGTGAGTAGTAATAGTAGTGTGTTGTTTAAAGTATTTAGTGGGGTACATTGAGCTTGAAGTTATCATTTTGGGGGAGTGGGTGAGTGAGTAGTAAAGGCAGTAGTAGTAGTGTTGTTTAAAGTATATGACGGGGAACATTGAGCTTGAAACTATCATTTTGAACAAAGACAGAGTCACTCTGTTTTAAGTTGTTGAACAGTGAACGTGTCCTACCAATCCATTGATCAAAGTGAATAAAATATTTAAGCTTAAAATTTATGATTCATTATAATAGTGACGGGGCCCACTAGGGCCGATGCCGGGGATACTTTGAACACAAAGGGCACCAGAAGGAACAAGGATGGTTTTTTGTCAATAAAACTCTGCCACTCTCTCTCACTTCACCCAGAGCTGCATTCGGTGATTTCCCACTCTACAAAAAAAAACCTATAGTTTTGATAAAGTCATTTTTTGCATTTTTTAATTACAATGACGACATCCACATTATTTGTAACAATTTTCCTGGTGCATGTTTTGTTTTCGATGGAATTTTTCAGATATTTTTTGTTTTTTTTTTTCTTCAAAAAATTCAGATATTTTTAGGCATTTTATGAATAAAATTTTGATAAACAAAACCTATTAAAATAAATTTAAATGGTCAGGCATATTTATAAATCTATACATTTGTTATCAATTGTAATCGAGTCTTCACCTATAAAAAAAATAAAAGAAACAGTTCCATTCTATGCAAAATAGGTATTTTTATCCGTTTGTCTGATAATAATCTTTGAATGCGATGAGAACGTCAATTCGAAGAAATATGCATAAAAAAACCTTTCTTATATAACCAGTTTATCAATAAACTAGCGACCCGCCCTGGCTTCGCACGGTGTGCAATGCTTGTACCTGTTATACATTTAAACCTTCCTCTTGAATCACTCTATCTATTGAAAAAAAACCGCATCGAAATTCGTTGCGTAGTTTTAAAGACCTAAGCATACATAAAGACAGACAGCGGGAAGCGACTTTGTTTTATACTATGTAGTGATATACAAAAACAATATTAACAGTCAAAACAATATCAAAATTGGAAGAAGAGTAAATGAGAGAGAGAGAGAAAATTGACATAATTTTAAATATAATATATCGGTCTCTTTCGTCAAAACGCCATTTTCTAGGTTGGTCGTAAGGGCGTGATGAACTTTGACGTCAAAGACCACCTCAGATTTTTGGAGCCTTACTATGACGTGTTAACTTTTCAGCCCTCGCATATAAATAGGTGGGAATAATGGAAAGGTTTGCTTATTTTCGATATTTACAGACTACTTTATGAAGAACTTCTTATTTACGTTCGTACGTACATATTCTATAAATAAAACTCTCAATATTTTATAATGTATGTGGACGCCCACGCGGACGCCCGCTCGCCAAAGGCGTTCGCTTGGTGTTTAACCAAATGGCGCGAAATCACGCTTGAACGCTGACGTTCGCTTGGGTTTTGAGCGTGCAAGCGAGAAAGGAATGGAGCTATATACCTTTTATAGCTCCATCTCTTTAACAGTTCAGTTTAGATCGTCAAATGGGTCGCGTTAAGAGCGGCCAACTCTAGGTAAATTTGCATACAGCCGCTCTTACGTGAATATGATATTATTACACATATTTCTCTACATATTTTGGATACACAGCTGCTATCTTGTGGATATTATTTAGGCTTTTGTAGAAATGAAAACATAAAATTGTGTAAAACTAATCAAGTAAAGACCTCTAAAAATCTGCTATTTTATGTAAACTTGGCCCTCCATAATGTATTCATATATGAAAAATATAAAAATGTACATCCATAAAAGCCTAGCACATTTAATCGAGATTCTGAATGACGGCAATTTTTCTGAAAAACTTTGAGGGTTTAAAAAAAACACGTATTTAATGGAACAAGTTTTGTGAAATATTCAAGTAAATCACTGAATTACCTAATGCCAACACAGTTTTTAGGCGTTATCTGTCTTTTTTCGGATTGCCTCTTCATCAAACAACGTGTTGGATTGCGATAGATGAAGCAATAAGCTTTTAAACCATGCTCGACGTTGACGATAGGCGAGTGGAAAAGGGCCCTCTTAAGAGCTTGTAGTAAGGCCTCAGTTTTTTTTACTAGTATTTTTGAAACCTTCGTTGTTGATGAACAGCTTTGAAACCTAATAAGTTTGTTGTTGATTAGGATATTTTAAAAATTCAATTTCGAAAATACACCTATACTGTTCTTCATGTCCATTATTTGTAGCACAATAGAAAGGCTTACGTATTTTTAATCAAACTCACCTGTCCATTGCAGAAGACCAGGCGCTCCAAGAATGACAGTGTTCATCTTTGTGACAGCTACCGACACACCTGCTTCTCCATACGCGTAGAAGTTTAGATGGGTTCCGTATTCCCCGTACTCTCTTCTGCTACCGTTCGTAACAAAGGCTTGACGATCTGAAAATAAAGTTTATAAGGTTACGTATCTCAAAAAAAAAAATAGAAACTTATAGGATCACTTTGTTGTCCATCTGTCGGTCAAGATTCTTTATCTCTGAAACGCGTGGAGGTATCGAGTTGAAATTAAAACAGTATTTACTCAAGTCTGCGGTCCCTTGAAGTTGTAAAAAATCAAACTTCTGAGTTAACGAAAAAAAGATACGGCCATTTATGTCGCAAAAAAAAAGTACGTTTCCATACTCTCAAGGGAACCAAAATTCATAGGGTATTTCCTGTTGATCTAGAATGTTGAAATTTGGTATCTCGTAGCACAAATATAGAAAAAAATCTAAAAACTGTAAATTTGTAGTTACGTAACAAAAAACTTTTTTGCGATTCGGAAAAATCTTCGTAACTCAATTGAGGAATTGAACTGTTTTCATAGGTTTTTTTACGGAACCCTAAGTGCGCGAGTCCGACTCGCACTTGCCCGGTTTTTTATTGTAGTACGAAAGAATCCGATAGATGCGTGACGCACACCGTTCGTTGTGGCGCGACTCGAGGGAGGTCTATAACTAGCAGTGGATATCTTTCGGTTTAAATTATGATGATGATCACGTAGGGTACCTATTATATTTTTTATTGTTTTTAAACTTTACCCCATGTAGGAATTACTCTCGCGTTGAGAAAAATGTAAATTATCATACACATAACACCCAGACCCAGAACATCTATTTCATAATTCACTAATAATAATAGCATAGTCAGCCTTATAATGTTCTTACTGCTGGAAGTCAGATCTCCTCTCTAGGAGAGGGAATGGGCCGTAATTCATCACGCGGGCCCAATGCGGATTGGTGGATGTCACATATCTTTGAATTTTTTGGTTCTAGGATATACCGGTTTCCTCACGATGTTTTTCTTCACCGTTTTGAGAGCAGTGGTGATAAAATAAATTACACAAAGTAATGTGCCTGGCTGAGTTTTAACCTGCGATCTACAACTCGTAAGTTGGGGCCGTTACCACTCGGCCAACACTGCACTAATACTGCCGAACTTTGCAACATTACCTCATGGCAAATATAGTTAAACCTGTTGAAGTCAACTTTACTATTATAATTGCCAAATTATCTTTGAACAGAATTAAAGTTAACATGCTGATATTATTAACTTGGTTAGTTTCCGACACACTTACTATAGTCTTTCAAAGGGTAGATCACCCTGTTTCCTTTGGATGATTGAAGAAAACTAACGCCATTCATCAGCAAATGTTTCTTCCCGTAAGGTGACGTCCATCTTGGGGCATTGATCTAAAACAACCAAACACTGATCTTAAAATCAATCATTGATTTCAAATGATCCTTAAGGTGGGTCTAAGCTAGAGGAGCACGAGTGTAGCACGAGCCGAGCTCAAATTCATGTAGTGTGGACCGACTTTAGCTCGTGCTCCACTTGTGCTCGGCTCCTACCTACCTTTATAATATGAGCTTATCTGTAATTTCATCGACATTAAACTTATTTTTGCCTTTTCATTGTAACTTGGAAAAACTATGTCATGTTTCTCTAGCACGCTGTTTTTATATCCTACGCCTTCAATACTCTGCCTTGTAGAGTTACATTAGGAGTCCAGTATGCAGTCCAGCATCACCAGATGCCGAGCTAACTTCGTCGTGTGATCGAGGTCTATTTGGCGGACATATTCGTCATCTATCTGGTCATCAGGTGCAGTGGAAACGGCGAGAAATGTCGTGCAGTTTTCCGCAGGGATGGCTATGACTACGTGCTGCGCGGCAACTTCGTCAGTGGTGCCAGCATGGATTGCTATGCGTACGAAACGCTGCCTGCCGCCGCCTGGTGCTCCTCCCGGCGGCGTGGCGACAGTTGGGACTCGAGGTGACTGAACAAGTCCGAGAGTCCTCGATAGCCGGTGGAATTTTGAGGAGCATTTCCGACGTCCGGGTCTCAACCTAGAGCGGGCCGGGGCTGCCCTCAAGCAGCTCCTACCCAGTCTAGGGGATCCAGACCCCTTCTTGGCCAAGCTGAAACCGTCCCAGAGGGTCTTGGCCAGTCGGACGGTGAGGGGATTCCATACGGTCTCCAACTAAGCGGCAAGCCTCCTTGCTAGCTTGTAGTCGTAGGATTTGGAGGCAAAAGTCTATGCACACACACACATGTTGCAATGCCCTGGGTTGAAACTCTGCTGCCGCAAAAAGTTACGATATTGCGGACAGAGTTCCACCGGGATCTTATGGCAATATGGCGACAGCGGCTGTTGCAACCCAGTGCAAGGCACGCCACAATTATGCAGACAACTGTGTAGTATGACAAGCTTATAGCTTTGTGATTTTTCATGATATAATTCATAAATTCTTTACACTATACATAAAGAAAAAGAAACAAAAGCTACTGGCATGATTGATTTCGAGTTGAATTGTCACAAAACAGTGTTAATTGGAGTTGAGATATCGGCACGTGCGTACCGGGATTTAATCATATTAATTTCGAGAAACAGGCGTTGAATCATACCCATACCGTCTTTGTATTTTGAATCATAATAATTATTTTTAACAAACCTAAAGTGCTGAAGAGTCATAAATTTGAGGTTTAGTTATATTATCCAGTAGTTTTAAACTGCTTGGTGAGCAAACGCATATGGTTCAAAGTACAACTACTTTGCCTACTAGATCCGGATTCCTTGCTGCTGTAGAACGATTTCCATTTCTATGAAACAACTAGTTGCTGCCCGCGACTCTGCTCACGTGATGTTGCGACTCTCCACATTTATAACTTATAGCCTGTGTTTTTATTTATTTCGGTAGGAAAATCATCTTATGACATCCCCCGGTCTTGGGCGGAGCGGAAGATAGTGTCAGACTTTTACTGACCAAAAACCCACTCCTATGACATAAGCTATCCCAGTAACAAACATCCATGTAACCAAGATTTATGTAACTCATAATATGATTTAAAAGAGTGTCCATGAAGTTTCCTGCACGTTCTTCTCCATAGAGATCTACGCTTTGGAACGTGCAATTTAGCTTCACTTGTATTTTTTTTTGACTGACCGACATTTTGACAATTCAAAAGTGCCTGTAGTTGGTCTATTTGAAATAAACGAGTCTGATTTCTGATTTCCAGATTTCAGGATTCTGGGTCAACGGGAAGTACCCTATGAATTTTAATTCTCTTGAGAGTGTCTACAGACTTGAGTTTATGGTTTTAATTTCAACTCGATACCTTAACGCGTTCCTGAGATAAAGGGTCTTAACAGACAGACAGACGGATAACAAAGTAATCATTTCCTTCCTTTCTTTTTTTTCCTTTTGAGGTACGGGAACCCAAAAAAAAATTATTCAATCAGAATCGCACGCCGTAAGAAATCATAATTCATTTCAACAATATTTTGGAAGCAATGAGTTGTGCGAAAGAGAACCCTGGGGCCCTGGAACGAAGGCAAAGAAGGAACAAGAGTGAGTTTTAGTCAGTAAAAGTCTGACACGCCCTCTCGCTCCGTCCAAAGGCGGGATATGTCTTTGGATGAAAACCTACCTAAAAAAAAGATCTTACCATCAACCTTCCATTTGGTAAAAGCACCATGGTTGCTCCGAACCACATGTCATCTCTGAGGACAAATGGCAACCTGCTAAACGTGTTCTCGTTACCTGAAACAAACAAGCATTATTCGAAAAAGTTAATTGCACGTCCAAAAAAAATTGGTAGAAATTGGTCACTTGTGCATAGACCGCTGACGCTGTGTTTGAGCGATTATCACATAGTTAATACTAAGCACAGACGTCGTCGTTTACTCTAAGTATATTTTTAGGGGAAACACGTGTTTTGTTTAGGACTATTTTGCCCGCGACTTCGTCCTGTAGAAGTCGAAAATGGAAAATTAGTTCGGTGCCCGTACGGAACAAAATTTGTATGACATACAGCCAGCTTTTCGGGTCTTGTTTTTGGGTGGGACCATCATCTACTGACATTCCCCGCTCTTGGGCGGAGCGAGAGAGCGTGTCAAACCTTTATTGACTAAAAACTCACTCTTGGTGATCTCTTTCGCATCACTCATGGCCCCAGTAGGCTTCCACCCTGCTGGGCCCCTATGGTTGCTGACATAACCTTGAGGCGTAGAACACTACGCGCTGTCGATGACTTGGGCTCGGTCAGGACGATTACTGGACGGTCGGGCGGCGAGCAATGGGTATGCTTGCCATCCGCAAGCCCGAGCTTTTCGGGTCTGGGTGTATTATATAGGTAAGTTTTCATGTTTGTGAACGCGTTCACAATACCTGTATCATCCTATTGTGTAACTCCTGAGTTATTCTTATTTTGGGGCAACGACTTTATTATTGAAACTAAAAGGAGTCCTGGGTTCGATTTTTTCGATTTGAATCACGTAATAGTACGTGATTTATGATGGTGTTTTGAACAATCCTACCACTTTTCAGCTGGGTGCGAATCATTGTAACCTAGGATGTCTAAATTGAACGGACTATAACTACCTGACGCCAGCACTTCACTCGCGTGATAGTAAAAAAATATCCCAGGGGAACATATTCTTGGAATAATAAGTGTCCTATGCGCTATTCTAAGACAAACTCGTGGTCTATCCGTGTACCAAGTTTCATCGAAATTCATTCATCCGTTTAAGCGTGAAGAAGTAATAAACATTTACACACTCATAAACTTTCATCTTTATAATGTTAGTGTGATTAGTAATCAGTCTCTAATTTGCTTTTTAAAAACCGTCATTATAATAAAGACAACGTCATGGGAATTTACCCACCTACTTATCTGATACTGGATACACTGACAAGTAATCCTGAATTCGGAACTACTATCAGTAGGAGCGACGCCAAAATTAATGACATCATCCGTTGGGTCCTTATCATCGAGTGCCAGCTGTTTTAGAACCCCAGGGCTTGGCATGTGATAATTTAATAATATTTTAATTTCATTGAATAATAATAATGTCTAATAATATTTAAATTTTATATTAATAATGTAATTGAATCTATAATTGAAGGTAATAATAATATTATTTTAATTTATTATAGTACACTATTATTTTTCGACCGCGTACTGGAAGACTCAGCGCACGTGGAACAATACACGTCGTCGACGGCTTGGGCTCGGTCTGGACGGTTACCGGACAGTCGGACGGCGAGCTACCCATTGCTCGCCATCCTTTATACAAGGGCTTATAAAAATAGCATGTTTTAAAACATATTGTATTTTTATTTCAATAACTTTCACAGTCAATTATGTCTAACAGTCTTTCTTTATCTTATCTCATAATAGATAATATATACAATTAGAGGGGATCGGCACTCTTTTCGGTTACTCCTTAATACAGGCTATGTCATAGCCTAGCAAGAAGAGCAGTACTTCACCCATTTGATTGCCACAGATTTTATACTACCCACTTTGTTAAAACTGTTACATGTACTACAATCTGTGTTTTTTATATAAATAAAGATTATTATTATTATTATTATCATAAACTAGAGTTAATTTGACAAATCAGTCAGATACTTATTTTTCTCGTATTACGCGCACTGAGTCTATACATAATTGACTACAATGTACCATACCGCAAAATGGCTGTTGCCCTCTATTATCAGCATAAAAAGTACCGTGTTATCTTATTTCCGACCGGTTTCGTCTGAACTTATGAAAAGGATCTATCTGCATGTTTATCTTAAAATAATATTCTAGAGTAGCTGATATGTATTTATCTTTTATTGGAATCAACCAAAACAATATTTACCCCGTACTCAAAACCCAGCGGCTTAGTAAGTGGCAATGGAAAGAGATTAGATGACATGACGTGGATGCTGTGGAAGGTAGGTAGGTCTCTGGTGTGGGACGCAACCTGTGTCGACACTCTTGCGTCGTCTCATGTTCCTAATTCAGCTGACTTCGCGGTTGCTGCTACTGCGGCTGTCGAAGCCCTCAAACAGTACAAATACTGTCATAGTCGGCCTTTTAATGTTCCCACTGTTGGGACTCAGGCCTCCTCTCTAGGAGAGGGAATGGGCCGTAATCCACCACGCGGGCCCAGTGCGGGTTGGTGGATGTCACATGTCTTCGAATTTTTGGTTCTAGGACATGCCGGTTTCCTCACGATGTTTTCCTTCACCGTTTTGAGAGCAGTGGTGATGAACTAAATTACACAAAGTAATGCGCCTGGCTGGGTTTGAACCCGCGACCTACAACTCGTAAGTCGGGGCCGTTACCACTCGGCCACCACTGCTCCCTACCACTCGGCCACCACTGCTCCAAATACTGTAACCGTCTTTAATTCTTTATTGTACACTAAAACAACTTATAAAATAAGTAGATAACAACGTTCATGTACATAGGCGAGCTTAACTCAAAGTTGAGTTTTCTTCCAGCAAACCATTGAGTGATAGAGAGAGATCACAATACGAGGGTAGGATCCAGTGTACAATAACCTACCAACCAACCAACCAACCATTACTGTCCAATCTTATTGGTAATTACAATTCTGAGACGTTTGTGCGCGAATTTTGCATCGACTCGTCGACATTTTGCGTGACAGCGGGCTATTACTATAACTAAAAATTTAGTACTGCCATTCAGTGTGGCAAGGCTGCCAGTCCTCTGCGACTATCAACTATTGAGTAGTTGCCCAGATCAGACATAATACCCGTCTGGTCGTTCAGGATCCTCCCTTTTCAATAAAGATTTACAGGACTTTATACTCTGTTCAGTATACCTCTAAAACTGTATTTACTAATAAGGTTACAGTATACGCGCCGCTAGAAGGCCTATGCGTGTTTGTGCAGTCGTGGCTCAGTAATAAAAACCCCGACTTACATGTTGTAGGTCAAGGATTCAAATCCAGCCACGCGCATTACTTTGTGTAATTTATTTTATTACCACTGTAGGTAGCGTAAGTAGGTAGGGTAATAGCTACCTAAGGTATGGTAGGTAGCGTAGGGTAGGTAGGTAGGATAGGTAGGAGGTAGGGTAGGGTAAGTAGTCAGTTGGCGGGATCGAAGCCGCAGGCAAGCTACTAACAAAATAAATAAAATGAAACAATTAAACTAATTATTGTTACTCATAGCAATTAGCTCCATTTTAATGCATTATTAATTATCGCTGTTATAAATAGACACAAAGGAAATATTATGTATGTTTGTATATATTTCTAGATAAAACATGGAGCTAGTCATGACCGCCATTTCTAATAATATTGTATTATTAAATTAAAATTTATGTGCAGCAGTGGTACATAGGCGGACTTAATGCAACACGGCATTCTCTACCAATCAACCTTTGGATTAAAAAAGACTATACCGTGATAATATATATCTACATAAATCACATGAAGCATCATTTAGAATACTTACTTATGTACACATTTTATTTATAATATTATGGTTTTTCTACGTATCAAATATTATATATAGCAATTGGGACTTTTCAGAAAAGCTTTGTGGTTTCTGCATGTTAAATATGAGAATATGAATATGATTTGTTTGTCATATTTTCTTTATTTTATTATATTTTATTGTTATTATTTTTGTTATTTTTTTCGTTTTGTTACTATTTTAGAGTACAATAAAGTTTATCCTATGGTTGATGTACTTAATATACGCTAAGAATATAAGTTGAATACATAGCCTTTTTCTTTTTAGGGTTACGTTAAAAACTATGCATGAGGAAAATAATAAGGAAAAAGCATAATTTATCAGTCGCGGGAATGCGGTGGATGCGAGACGCACAGAATCGGTCGTTGTGGCGACGATTGGGGGAAGCCTATGTCCAACAGTGGACGTCTTTCGGCTGAAATTATGATGATGTATGAGTCTGTCATTGTTATACAAGGTATACTTAGCGATTATAATATTAGTAATGTAGGTAATAATTGTATTATTTATTTTCTGTTATATTTAATTTGAATAGATACTAGACTACTAGAGACTAAATTATATTTTTAGTCCAATTTGATATTTGATTTGCCAATTGTAATTAATGTCATTAGAATGTTTTTGTATGATTATTTATGCTTTGTATGTTTTTGTATTTCTACAAAATTTATGGGTATTATCTGAAATTAATTTCAATTATTTCTATTTTATTATCTACATTATTATCTATGAGAAGGGAATTTATAATTTTGATTAATGACCTAAAAGCCAATTCTTATAATTAAAAAACTTTCAAATTTAATTCGCAATGTCATCTAAGCGATAATTAATGTAAAAATCTTGTCAAAATTACAGGTGGTTTCATTTTGATAGAAAAAAAATTAAGGCTTTATTACTCATCATTACTTTTCTTTCTCTTCTATTTCTCTCTACTAAAATGTCGCCCCACACTAGTATATCGTTAACACTAGAAGAGTGGGCATCCTAAACTTGACCCATTCCTATGTTCTTCCTGCTCAAGTTCTATTATGCTTAGAATTGAGTCAGTTCGAGCGCAAGTTCGGTCGTGTATGAAATACTTGCTCATCTTTGGGATGGGCCTGCCAAATACCAGCTTGATGCCGTGGAGTCGATTGAAAAGCGAGCCAAGAGGATCATCGGTGATGATGCACTTGTCGACTCAAAACTCCAAAGCCATGAGCATCGACGCCGAGTTGCTGGCCTGTCAGTTTTCTATCGATTACGTTTCGGGGTGTGTGCGTTGGAATTGCACAATTTAATTCCACCAAGTCCGTTCCATTATCGGACCAATAGACGTACGGCGTTGGCCATCGGTACATGGTGGACATCCCACCCATACGTACAAAGCATTTTGGGAACACATTCATTATGCGTACAGCTAAGGAGTGGAAATCCCTGCCGGAGTCTGTGTTTCCTGATAGCTACAACCTTTAAGTCTTTAAGTCAAGAGTGAATATGTTACTTCTAGGCAAACGTGCTCTATCGTCGGCCACATCATCGCTTACCTTCAAGTGAGATAGTGGTCAAACGCGAGCCTATCAATAATAATAATAAAAATTGCAAAGTACACCAAAATATCTGTAATACATAAAAATATTGTATTTTCAGTAACCAGTTTCATTTATATATCATCTCTTTATATTACAGTAACAAAAATAGAAAAGGCCAAAATTGACAATGATATTCCGCGCTTCTAGTATTATATACATTCACATAAAATATACATGAGACCCAGATCCGAAACAACTATCTGCAGACCATACTAATGTACAATGCATATAAATGTGTGAACCATGCGGTCAAAAATTTATAGTTTGTACACCACTATTTTTTAATTAGTACAAAAAAAATGAGGCTCGTCCGTACCCGTTACTAATCATATAATTTATGTAGTCAAAAGTAAAAAAAAATTAAATCCCAAAATTGTTCACGAAAATTTGTCATAATTGTTAAATTCATAATTAAATCAATCGTTCGTAACAATTGGTACTAGAAAATACTACGCGTAGCTTTTTTTCCATTTTTATCGCTGTTCATTCATTCATAATCTGTACAATATTTCCATAAATTGAGTGACATTTTGGGACATAAACAAACGCTAATAACTTTGCTATTTATGAATTTTATTTATTGAGACTTTACTTAAATAACAACAAGACCTTTTCTAATAATCCCTTTATATATTTATACTAATTAAAAATTTGTGGTTTGTATTAATTAGTTCTTGTAGAATTAATTTCAGCACATTACCTGTTCTTCCAGATCTTTTCAAAGGCGAGCAGGAGACATTCTTCACGTCCACGTCGATTAATGAGCAATTGAACACCATTCCTGGTTTGATGCCTGAAGCATGGTCCTCAGATTCCAGGGCTTTTGGCGCGCCTACTATGAGTCTGGGGAGACAGAAAAAGATCATCATCATCTTCCTGCCCTTGTCCCGTTTTATTTGGGGTCGGCACAACACGTTTTTTTCTTCCATTCTGTCCTGTCACTCGTCACGCTATCACTAACTCCCTTTTCTTTCATATCACTTCTCACACAATCCATCCATCTTTTCTTTGGCCTCCCTCTCCCTCTCCATCCATCCACATCTAAATTCATAATTTTTTTTTTCTTTTTTTTACACAGAAGAAGATCTTGATGATTAAAAATATTAATGTTGTGATGATATCAGATGGTGTGTGCTGTTGTTTCTTTAGAGAGTGAATCTTTATTACGTAATTTAAAACTATGTTCAAAACAAATCTGCTTTATCTGTTTTGTTTTGTTATCGTTTCTTAATTTCTTATTGCGCAAAAATGCATTGATCATGCTAAATAGGTTAACGGAGCGAAACCCGGTAAAAGATGCTTCTATAAAACTAGCGTGTTATAAATCTTGCGAAAATACGAATGTGGCTTCAGCATTTACAAGTTGCCGTTCAGAGTCCACTCGAAGCGCTGGCTTTGCAAAATGTTAATGATTTTATTTTTTTGAAGAAGCCCTTTAGCGGATTTGGTGTAGGCAGAGACCGTAACAAGCGATAATAACGAGCATACGATTCTTCATTTAAAAAACTACTGGTTATTGAGAAACTAGCTCTCAAAAAACATTCCAATTAGAAATTTACACTTAAAAAATACCTAACTAACTATAATTTACAGTAAAATCAAAAAAATATAATAAAAACTGTAAACTTATTGAAATGAACTAAAAACAAAATAAAAACATGGCGTCAAAAAACTCCTCCACAACGCTTTCGACTGGTAATGTGCCCAAAAACTGGTGGCATAGCCACGCTATATGGCAATGCTTAACCTCTCTTCAAGGTAAAAACGGGCCCTTGGGTCTCGCGAATTGTCAAAAACACGTTCCGATAGATCTTTATACAATTTGTGAGTACTCGGACTCCACGATTCGAGAGTTTCAACCCTAAACAGTTCAAAAATATAATTTCCAACAAGGTTATTTTATTTTCGCCACTTGGTGTTCTCCGCAGCCGCAGCGGCAGCACCTTGTGTATAACGAAAATATTGTAATAAAAAAAGTACAGAATAAAAATGAATTTAACCCAAAAAAAAATAATTGGAATTTGTAATTGTGTACTTTTTTGAGGCAATGAATGCATCAGAATGAAATCACGAAGTTAGATTTACTTATCTATGAAGTTCTGAAGAAGAATAAAGTGTTAAGTTTGTACTTTGTTTCTTTTTTTTCTCTCTCTCTCCAATTGCTTAGCTTATTTTGTAATGCACCAAGTGCAACCCCATTTTATGTCCAGATAATCTCTTTCCATACCAGGTTGCCTGGAAGAGATCGCGGAATGCGATAAGGCCGCCCATTGTATGTTTTTAAATATAAGGCTCAAATGTATCATTTACTATCTTGAAGTAAAATAAAGTATATAATATAAAATAAATTAAAAAAAAGAAGAATTGTTTAAGTACTTACCCTTCAGGGCTCAAGATGGTGGAGAATCCAAAGTACTCAGCTTCATATTCTGGTTGAAAAATTATTTTCGTATTTTCATGGAAAACAAAACTTGCTTTCGTAGAATGTACAACGAATAGTAAGGCTACATAAAATACTGCTTCTTTGGCCATTTTTTTTGTATTTATCTGAAAACAAAGGTTATTTATTACTAGGTGGGTTTTTAGGAACAGTGTCGGGGGACGTAGCGAGGTATCGGTGTTTGGTGTTTATGAGGAAAAAGAAATGTTTACGTTAATCACTGTTTATTACTTCTTATTTAAAATGTTCTTAATGTTAAACTAAGCTAAAAATGTAAATGATATGTTTATATGTTATGAATACACCCAGCTAGACGAAAGTATAGTGAATATGTTGTAAAACCTATTCAATTAGGACGGCGTGTCACGTCGATATTGCTGAGCAAGGTGTTCGGTGAAAACACCGAACCAACAGTATTAATCACAGATTACAAGATATATCATTATTTTATATATAGACACTTATGCTTATTTGTAATGTAATGATTAATTTATTTGTTAGCAGTACATCGCAGACTACCCCCTTTATTGTTCTAAGTTCTTATGATTCATCCTAAGGTTTTCTGGTAGATATCGCTGTCAGCGATAAGACCGCCATTTTACCCATAGATTTAAGCTTCTTTGAAATTGTTACAATTAAGTTTATTCTATAGTATTTTATCCCCTGTTATATCTTAACTAGTATCATAATCTATGTGTAGGGCGTTATTTAATTCTTAACAGATATTTTCCAGAAAAAACTAACGTATGTCGCTAAAACTTATTTACTGCTAGCTTTAGCTTTACCTCAAAATCAGTTCACGAGGAAATTATCTGTACTTTGCTTGTACCCTTCACATGAAGCACTATATATAAATATACCTAGATATATATATATCGCACTCTTAGAAATATAGTGACACTAGCTTCTGCCAGCGGCTTCGCCCGCGTGAAAATGGGTTTCTCTATACAAATTTTGGACCCTCGTTTCACCCCCTTAGTATGTGAATTTTGGAAAATACTCTTTGAGTATTCGCCTACGTTATAAATAAAACCTTGTAAAAAAATTCATGCTCCTAGTCTCTCTAATTTCGGCTGTGCGTTGACATGTCAGTCAGTCAGTGTCTCCTTTTATATATAAAGAAAATTCAAAATTTATTATTTTTGACTTTTATTCATAAATCCCATTGTCCCCGCATAGAAGATTAAATATTCACTTTTTTATCAAGTATGGTCCGAGATTGAAGTACGATATAAAACTATTAAAATACAAATATTTTTAACCTCTTGCGCGTGTAGGGATATTATTACGTAATTGTGCGTTTTTACGTAAATACACCAAAAAAAATAAATGTTTTTTTTTGGAAAAACGAAGATATAGAGACCAAAATTTTTGGCCGAATAAATTTCGTACACCCGTGTGTACAAAACGATAATCTCTCAAGTTGTACAGACGTATGTACAATTGGCCCTCGAGGGGTAACATAGCCGAATATTTTATATTTTCTACAAAATGTATGGACCTAAGAATCTTTTTTCGCCATTTACCAAAAATTTGGTAACTATATTGCTAAGCGTGTAATATATAAATATTTTGATAACTGACCTGTCAACTTTTGGCGCAAATAACGTCACTCATCCGCCGTCTATATTTATATCCTTTTTCGATAACACTAAAAACACTGAAACTGCACACAATGCACTATTTAATTTTATTTCACTAAAGTTTAAAGAAACTTATTACTTTTAAAGAAATATTAAGTAAAAAAAAAATTATACGTGCTTACAATTTTGATAGACTTCACTCTAATTTATATTTCAACTATCACACAAGTTTTAAACTATCACAAACAGCGGACCGAATCACTTTTAAGGACTTATCATTCAGAACTAAAATATACAATGTATTATTATCATCATTAAACAAAATTGTAGTATAATTAGCTGAACACCCAATCAGTAAATGAGATATATACACAGAGGTTGTGGTCATTTAACTTAAGTACTGAACCCTGACAGCGCATTGAAAATGTAAACAATATAATTTTAACCTTATCTCTATACAAATAAGTTTCAAATTGATACTATACAGGGAAATTGAACTTATAATTCCAAGTCAATCTAAAGATATTCTGTTTGCAACCCGTTATAAAAAACAGCAATTTTTTAGGTTAAGACCGATAATAGCTATTATAGCTCTCATCTATTTACATATATAAAAGGAGAAACTGACTGACTGACATATCAACGCACAGCCAAAACCACTGGGACAGGGAGCGTAAAATTTTGCACAAGGCGTTCTTTTATGACGTATGGGAGCACTAAGTGAGGATTTTCCGTAATTCACTTTTTAAAGGGATGGAATGGTCCAAAGTTTGTATGGAAAAACCTACTTTCACGCAGGCGAAGCCGCTAGCTGAAGCTAGTGTAATTATAATTTAAATTACGATAAGGCTAACTCGTCGGTCTAGTGGATGTAAGCGCTCCTGTGAGCGTGATGTCCATATTTCGATTCCCCGTTCGCACTGAGTTTTGTATGATTTTTCATCTAGATTGTTTTGTTAATAGAATGCCTAATATATGTATAAAAATCTTGTGTCACAGTGTTTGTTATCGAACTCCTTCGAAACGGCTGGACAGTTTTTTATGATATTTTTGGGTACATATTTTATAGGTCTGAGAATCCTCCTCCTCAAGTCATATTCCTCCTTACTGAGGGTCGTGAAGTTCCCGCTGGATTAGCTTCTTGCTAATGGTATTTCGCCATCTGTGACGGTTCTTAGCGTCATGAAGTGCGACGTGCAATTGGGTGTCCAGAAAGGAGCGGACCTGATCCGCCCATCTTTTTGGGCCCTGGGCTTTCCTTTCAGAAGCGAACCCATGGTCCCAGTAGGCTTTGACCCTGTTGAGCCCCTACGGTTTTGCTAACATTGCCTTGAGGCACGCGTCGACACTACGTGCTGTCGATGAATCGGGCTCGATCCGGATGATAACCGGACGGCCGGACGGTGAGCTAACCATTGCTCGCCGTCCGCAAGCCCACGATGAAGGCCTATGTGAAATAATATCTTTTGAAATTCTTGTATAAATAACGATATTTATACAAGTTAGCGATAATACCTTAATTGTACCCATAGCTTTAATTTTGTGTAGAAGTTATAACTATTGCGGTGTACAGTAAAACTTAATCTATTCTTTTATTTAATGACTGGCCTGTTGGTCTAGTGGTTAGTGGCCCTGACTGCTATACTGGAGGTCGTGGGTTCGATTCCCACCCAGGACAAATATTTGTGTGATGAGCACAATCATTTGTTCTGTGTCTGGGTGTAATTTATTTATATATGTATGTATTTAGAAATATATAAGTATGTTTATCAGCTGTCTAGTGCCCATAACACAAGCTCTGCTTAGCTTGGGACTAGACGGCGTTGTGTGATAGTTGTGGAATATTATTATATTATTATTCTATTCTATTCTATTACAATAACAATGATTCTTAATGTTCAACACAATAATGAATATTAATGATACAGACTGTTCCTCGCAGCGATATCATTTCCGCTGATAATAAAAAGTGATTTCATATGATTCTTTGTGCCAGCGACCTCCAGGGTAGGTAGTTAGACAGCTGAATGATTGATAAGCATCATCAGCCTTTTTTTTATTCTTGATAGGTTCGCGCTTGACCGCTATCTCACCTGATGGAAAGCGAAAATGCGGTCGACGATGGAGCGTGCTTACCTAGAAGTAACCTATAATATAAAATATAAATATAATATAATATAATATTCACACAACTATCACACAACGCTGTCTAGTCCCAAGCTAAGCAGAGCTTGTGTTATGGGTACTAGACAACTGATAAACATACTTATATATTTCTAAATACATACATATATAGATAAATTACACCCGTACACAACAAATGATCGTGCTCATACATAAACATTTGTCCTGGGTGGGAATCGAACCCACGACCTCCGACATAGCAGTCAGGGCCACTAACCACTAGACCAACAGGCCAGTCAAACCTATGACCTATGTGTTCAATGTTTCCACTGCTGGGATACAGACCACCTCTCAGCGAGTCATACTCTCACAGTAGGTTATACTTCATCACGTGAAGGCAGACAAAAAAAAAAACAACCATAATTACACTAATAATATTGTAAATCATTTTTTTTTAGGTGGTAAGTCATCTAATGACATTTCCCGTCCTTGGGTGGGGCAGGAGGGCGTGTCAGACTTTTACTGACTAAAACCCACTCCTGTTCTTCCTTTGTCTTCGTTCCAGTGCCCCGAAGTTGCGTTCCAGAGCCCTGGGTTATCCTTTCAGAAGCGAACCCATTGCCCCAGTAGGCTTCGACCCTGTGGGCAGCTACGGTTTTGCTGACATCTCTTAAGGCGCGCTTGCGGACGGCGAGCTACCCATTGCTCGCCGTCCGCAAGCCAGCGCCTACGGTGGCTGCAAATCGGAATCGGGATCCCGGCGGCTAGGGCGTGAGGGCCGTTCCCTCGCGCGTGTGTCCGCCTGCTTTGCTAGCATTACTACTTTGCAGAATGAGGTGACCGCCTGTCACTCCTCCTCGCTCCGGACCATGGCCTGTACCAAGGCCCGGAATTATTCGAATGAAATGAACCTTTTTTTTTGAGATTCTCAAGTCTATTTCTATCTTTAATCTTTTATTATAATCTTAATTTTCAGTTATAGGTATATGAATTTATTTTATTTTATTCTATCTATTTTAATGAGCTATGTTACTAACATAGTTTTTAAGTGCTACTAACATAATATGAATGTATCTGACATAAATAATAAATAGTAATGTTATTCTTGAAATATTTAAAAATGTAACTGTTATGTTTATAAATATAAGTGAAATATAGGAATAATAATAATTAGCTTTTGTAGAAGATAATCTTTTAAAAAAAGAATATGAAGATAAGATTCATGAACAACAGTCGATAAGTATCTAACACGAATAGAAATGTTTTTAGAAAAAAAGGAGACGACCTTGTGCAAAAAACTAGCCTAAAAATAATTTTATGATAATAATATAATGATTTAAATATTTATGATAAAAAGACGAATAAAGAAAATAATAATAATATTCCACAGCTTTAACACAACGCCATCTAGTCCCAAACTAAGCAGAGCTTGTGCTATGAATACTAGACAACTGAAAAACATACGTAAGCTTATTTTTAAATACATACACATTAGAGATAAATGACACCCAGACACAGAACAAATGTTCGTGCTTATCACACAAACATTTGTGCTGTGTAGGAATCGAACCCATAACCTCAGGCATACCAGTCAGGGCCACTAATCACTAGATCAACTGACAGGTCAGTCAAGTTATTACTAACAAAAACGGAATTCCCAATATCTTTCTTTATCATAAGAACCTATTACCATTTTCTTTATACAAAGAAATTCGTAATAAACGTTAACCTAAATTAACGTTAATGAACTTACTTTGTTCAGATTTGTAATATTACTTAGTCATTAGGCATTACTAATAATTTTTTCAATTGCTTTTATTCCCGTTCCATCATCGGACTACCAGGCGTACGGCAATACGCTACCGATACATGGTGGACATTCCACCTAAACTCACAAAACGTTTTGGGAACACATTCATTGTGCGTACAGCCAAGGAGTGGAATTCCTTGCCGGAATCTGTGTTTCCTGATGGCTACAATCCGGGAATCTTTAAATCAAGAGTGAATAGGTTACTTCTAGGTAAACGCGCTCCATTTTCGACCGCATCGTCGCTTTCCATCAGGTGAGATAGCGGTCAACCGCAAACCTATCAAGAACAAAAAAAACAAAAAAAAAAAAATTTTGTCATGATTGTAAATATCAGTTTCATTGTTAACTTCATTATATTAATCATTATCATCTTCCTACCCTTGTTCCGTGTTATTTGGGGTCTGCGTAAGACGTTTTTAGGGTTCCGTATGTAAAGGAAAGAATGTAACCATTATAGATTCACTTTGTTGTCCGTTCGTCGGTCTGTCTGTCAAGACCCTTTATCTCAGGAACGCGTGAAGGTATCGAGTTATAGAATTTAAACCATAATACTTAGGTCTGCGGTCTCTTGAAGCTGTGAAAAAATCAAAATTCTAAGTTAATTAATAAAAAAGAGCCTTGCCTTGGGCCTTTTAAAACTTTATAGAAAAAAACGTTCAAATCAAATCATTTAATTTAAGTTAGAAATTTATTAAATTTGGTAGAAGAAAAAGCTTTCAAATAGCAGAATAAGGATGTACATAATGAAATCAGATCTCGCCACTAGCAGGTTACGTGCGTATCAACTAGATAGCGAAATATTTCCATCACGCCCCCACTCTTCCTCAGACTAATATTTGAAATGCTAATTACTGCTTCCATTTAAAATTAATTTAGTGACTGCTTCGTTGGTTTCGCGGTCACAGGCCCGACTGCTGAGCGTGGGGTCTTAGATTCGATTCCCGGGTCGGGTCAAAAAGTACTATTGGGTTTTTCCATGGAATTACTCTGTAGCTGCTCCAAAGACCAAATTATTGCCAGAAATGAAACCTAGGTTGTATGTTAGAGGCCAATAAGAGGAATCAATAGCAAAAAGAACCATGTCTTCAAACTGTAACCGAACGAATATACGTATAGAAGTATTGCTAGTAATTTTTTGTCAGGCGTTACTTATTTTCATTATAATAATATAATGAAATGGAAGTATAATACGTAATATTAAATAAACCACTAAACTCACTCCTGTCAAGATCGGAGACTTTACACTCGAAGTTGTATACGATTACGTTTATCTCGGCCAGACAGTCCATTTAGGTTGATCTTTTGAGAAACAGGTCGACCATCGAATCTGACTCGGCTGGGCGGCGCTCGCGAAGCTGCTCAGTATCTTCTCGTCCAACAAACCACAGTGTCTCAAGACGAAACTTTATGACCAGTACGTATTGCCAGTGATGACATATGGCTCCGAAACTTGGTCGCTCACAATGGGCCTCATTAGATGGCTTAAGTCACCCAAAGGGCAATGGAAAGGGCTATGCTCGAAGTTTCCTTGCGTGATCGAAACGTAAATGAAGATATCCGCAGGAGAACCAAGGTAGCCGACATAACACGAAGAATCGCCAAACTTAGATAGGGAGCAGTGGTGGCCGAGTGGTAACGGCCCCGACTTACGAGTTGTAGGCCGCGGGCTCAAACCCAGCCCAGGCGCATTGCTTTGTGTAATTTATCTCATCACCACTGCTCTCAAAACAGTGAAGGAAAATATCGTGAGGAAACCGGCATGTCCTAGAACCAAAAATTCGAAGACATGTGACATCCACCAATTGTGGTGACACTTGGGAGAGGCCTATGTCCAACAGTGGACGTCTTTCGGCTGATATGATGATGATGATGATGATGATGAAAATAAACACGAGCAAATTCTCAATTGTTTCATATTTTATTCTAATTGTGAACCAATTAATATGAACGTTCAATTTCATCAATTTGATCATTTAATTAGATAGATATTGTTCCTTTAGAGAGAATAATTAACGTTTCTATCATTTATGAATCTATATTGACACAATAAATTAAATTATTCAGGGAGACGTTTGTAATGCAGATTTATTTGAGGGTGTTTTGTTTGAAGTATAAATCTCCACTTTCAGGTTCACTTGAAAAGGAGAAGTAGGAAGGTGGACTTGATTGGGTACTGCAAAATAAAACAAAAAAATGGCCAAGTGCGAGTCGAACTCGCACATGCAAGATTTCGTACCGTCCGTGGCAAAAAAAAAAGGCAAGAAAATCACGTTTGATGTAAGGGAGCCCCCTTAAATACTGGTATTTATTTTGTTTGTTATTTTCAACAGAAATATATCATCTGTGAAAATTTCAATTATCTTTTACATAAACTTGAACTTATTGTGGATATAGTATAAGGTATAGCTTTCAATTGAAAATAGCAGTAGGGCTCTCATAATTATTGGAACACTCTCAGGTAGATTAAGCACATCTGCGTAATATGTGGTAAGAAATATAAGGGAATTGACAGATATAACCACAGCTAGGTTAGTTTACTATGCTTATTTTCACAGCATTATGGTTTATAGCGTATTGTTGTAGGGATCTGCCCCCCTAACCAAGTTACAATCGTATCGTTTGCGCCGAACGCCTCCGATTCCTTTGTTCTGACGTCATCTCAACGCTTAATCACGCGGTCAGAACAAAGGAATCGGAGGCATGGCCTACTCGAGGTGTTCGGCGTGAACGAAACGATAGTAACTGGGCTAGGCGGGCTGCAGCTTATGTAGAATCAATTTTCATATCGCAAAAGAGAGCAATCCGGGCTATTTATAAAATGGGTGCTCGCGAGTATATTAGAAACACATTCAAAGAAATAGATAAACTGACTGTCTCCACTTGATACTCGTATTTTGGAAAGTATTTTGTATGTTCACAAAAATTTAGGACTTTCAAGTTGAAGCGATTTTCATAATATAAATTCACTTTGGAAATTGTAATACAAAAATGGAGATTAACGGAGGCAAGCCAGTCATTACTCATAAGAGTACACTTTTACAACTATCAAAGTCGGTGGCAGAACTTAGCAAGAGAAAGTTCAAGCGTGTCCAACCCAGCCAGGCACATTATTTTGTGTAATTTATTTCATCACTGCTGCTCTCAAAACGGTGAAGGAAAATATTGAGAGGAAACCGGTATGTCTAAGAACAAAAAATTTGAAGACATAAGTACGTCATCCATCAACATGCATTGGTCCCGCATGGTGGACTACGGCCCATTTCCTCTCCTAGAGTGGAGGCCCTCCCAGCAGTGCACTGGAGCTATTTATCCACAAAGGTTTGACACTACGGGTCCAATGAGACTGGTGGAATAGAATATAGTTTTAATATTCGTCATACTAATCGTGAACCGTCAAATATTTCTAGTTTTGAGTTTGCTAAAAATCGTTCAAATGAATATTTTCGTACAACGCCAAACAACTGGTAGGTAAATGAACAAACATTATTTCTTAGTAAAACCTTTGGAATTACACTTCACACCAATATTATAAAGGTAAAAGTTTGTGTCTATTATATACAAATTATTTTATACATAATAAGTGTGTATGTTTGTTACTCCTTCACGCCTAAACAACTGGGCCTCAAGTCTGCTATTAGAATAGTGTCAGAATGGTCTATCATTGATTTCATAATTGTTGATTTTGACAAGTTTGGTAATCTACTAATATAATGGCGAAATTATGACTTTCCAATTTTCAACCACTGACACTCCATTGAAAGAAATGGCATAGAATAGTAATCTCGTTCATATTGACAAATGAATATCTGACGTATGAGGTAAGTCAATGATCGATCATTATGAATTAGCAGATTATGAACTTTTAGCAAAATGACAATGGGATCGTGTTGGAATGATTTATAAAAATAGCAGACTTAGGCTCCTGAACGGATGTGAATGAAATTTGGTATACAAGTAGCCCATGTCCTAAATTTTTTTTTTCCCGGTAATATGTTTCCTTGGGATAATTTCCTACTTTCACCCGGAAGCTATAAGAATGAATAATAACGCCATCATATTTATTATATCTTCACGTAAAATCCTCTATAAACGCCTTAAAAATTATCATAACAATAGACGATCTTCATAGGCTGATGCGTGATCCTTTCTACGCCGACTATAAAATTATGGCGAACAAGCCATCGCAAACGGGGTCAAAGTGACATGGATGGGATGCTTTTTATAGGGTTTATTAACAACCCGATTGTGACCCCATCCATAGAGAAACGTGAAAACTCGTAAGTTCATTATGTGTTTTAGCGAACTTAAAAAAACTAGGATATCGTATTTTTGACCGACATCAAAATGGAGGAGGTTATACGTTCGGCTGTTCCTTTTTTTTTGTATTCACAAATTGCTCAGTCAGTTGTGGACCGATTTTGTAAAAAAAAATATTTGAAAGATTATACTCCGGAGTTGGTCTCATTGAATTTTTTGTAATAATCTGATGATGAACTTCGTAGATATGGAACGGAACTCCTCATAGGATCATAGCAGAATTATCGTAACAAGCAGAATTTCTTTGTTTATACGTGTAGTCGACGGCTGACTGGAGGAAGAAAGGGATACATTGAACTGATGTGATGATGAAGCCGGAAGAAAGGCACCGGAATCCTGTAATAAATCAATGTATCCTAGCCGTGTTTGGGTTTATTAGAATTGTCATGAGATGCAGTCTGGTTATAAGGCTGTTCATAAAAATACCATTGAACTGATCTGATGTTGGAACCGAAAGGTGGAAGGTATTTAAGTTTGGCTGCGGGATACCACAAATAAAAAGTGTAAAATAAAAAGCTTTTACAAAAAAAAAAAAATACATCCGACTTCAATGTAAAAACAGTTTAAATGCAAAGTATTTTTTAATTTGTAAAAAGCTTTTTACTGTTTCTCACTTTATCTATTCTCGTCACACCATACATTCATCTCAACATTCTCATCTCCGCTACATGCAATATTTTTTCATCAGTTTTTTTCACAGCCCAACATTCTAATCCATACAGTATGTCAGGTGCTTTAGAAATACGTTACACTAAATAAAAGTCCTGACTGAGTTTTGACCCGCGACTTACGATGGATACTTATACAAATTTATTTATTTATTTATTATTAGGCTTTTCAACAATAAGCACGCTAATACATCACAATTCGCACAATACCAACTTACGTCTAAGCGCCTCATCACTTACAGAAAAGCATAGCGTGCACTACATTATGCGCAATTAATAACCAAGCTAATTGTTTGTATACATACAAGGTTTTGAAAATGACAGTAAAATTGACATAAGTTAATCCAAATTAAATTAAAATGATTTGAATTAAATTTATTCACAATAAGTTCGATTTTAATATTATTTATGATTAGGTAAACATTTTTTGACTAGTACTTAATTATTAGTAGCAAGTACGACTTTTTTTAGAGCTGGAACCGATGAAGTAAAGAGGTCAATGTCCATATCTAGCTCATTGTATGCAGCGCACATTGTAGAGAGTGGTCAGTATTGTCTCAAATTGGAATGACATCTTGGCATACAGAAGAGTCTTCTATTAGAAAATACCTTTTATAAGGATACGTAATTCCCTTAACATTATTAGTATTCCCCTATTCTATTCTATTCTAACTGTCTGCCTTCGAATTTATCATGTAATTTCAAAAAACTGGGCAAGTGCGAGTCGGACTTGCGCACTGAGGATTCCGCATAAACTTGAAAGGTAAATTGCGGTTTTGGATTTATGACGCATTAAAAAAAAATTACTTACTAGATCTCGTTCAAACCTATTTTCGGTGGAAGTTTGCACGGTAATGTACATCATATATTTATTTATTTTTATCTTTCTCTTATATTAGAAGTTACAGGGGGGGGGGACATACATTTTACCACTTTGGAAATGTCTCTCGCGCAAACTATTCAGTTTACAAAAAAAAGATATTAGAAACCTCTATATCATTTTTGAAGACCTATTCATAGACCTATGTGGGGTATCCACACGTATTATATAGGGTTTGATGAAAATACATAAATGACATACGGACGGACAGACAGGCATGATGAATCCATAAGGGTTCCGTTTTTGGGCATTTGGCTATGGGACCCTAAAACTGCATAGGTAGCACTTTAATTCGCTCATCATTACTCATCCATCGATATCAGTAGGGGTTATACACTGAATACTAATAGGGGATATGACCGCACCGCAATAGTACGGAACTCAAACTTTGAACCCTCAGATAATATTTGCTGAACGTGATTAGTTTCTCATTCGGACGTACTAGTTTTCGGAGTATTGAATCTAGATTATAGCGTGGATCTTATGTTACGTTTGGATGGGAAGCCAAATTATGACTCTGTTTGGGAAAACTGGTATCCAATTTGATATAACATGCAACTGGAATTGTTGCACACCCTTTATAGACCCTAATTAGAAAATTAGACGTTAAAATTTTATTTAAATGGTAGCTAGCTAGTGCTACACTTCGTTATTGCTAGCTATTGTTTTTTTTTTCATTTTTTTTTCATACTGACTGGCCTGTTGGCCTAGTAGTTAGTGGCCCTGACTGCTATGCCGGAGGTCGAGGGTTCTAGAGCTGTAAAGAAATTAAACTTCTAAATTAACGCAAAAAAAAGATACGATGTTTTTATATCGCAAAAATCATATTGACACTCTCAACGGAATCAAAGTTCATAGGGTACTTCCCGTTGACCCAGAATACATAAAGCAAGGTCTCATAGCAGAAGTATAGGAAACATTCTGAAAACTATAAATTTGTAGTTACCTACGTAAAAAAAAATTACGATTCAGAAAAATCTTCGAGACTCCATTCTGGAATTGAACTATTTACAAAGGTAAATTTGTACGGAGCCCTCAGTGTGCGAGTTCGACTCGCACTTGCCCAGATTTAAAAAAAAAACCGGCTGTCTAATAGTAATTACGACCACTGGACTAACAAAACAATAACATTGCTAAATTCAGTGGTATTAAAATAAAATTTACCCATCAGATTTAATCCTATAAGCCAGCTCCAGATGAAGGATGGTCTTATTATGTAGCTACCCTGTAAGCTCAGTCTCAATGGAAACCGCCAGATAGATCACTGAGCACCCTTTAGCACGTGTTCACTCAGTGAGGATGAATTTAATTTACAGGGCTGCTTGTGGAGACATATCCTGAATTTTAAATGTTTCTTTTAACTTTATATCGTAATATTAACCTCTGAAATGTTGAGCAGATCTGTTTGATAGGTAACGACCACATTTTGAATGTCAAGACTTATATGCACAGCACGGTTGGCGAGAGGCGTGGGAGGGCATGTCAGACTTTTACTGACTAAAAGCACACCTATGTTCCTACATTACACTTTGCCTTCCAGGACAGGACCATGGGTTTCCCTTTCAGAAGTAAACCCATGGCCACAGTAGGTTTTGCTGATATCTCTTTGACGCTACCGTGGAACGCTACGCACCATCGACGACTCGAGCTCAGTCTGGACGGCCGGACGGCGTGCTACTCATTTGTTGTCATCCGCAAGCCCGCGCTGGTTTCACCCGCATCTGGTGATACTGGGTTTTTGTTATTGGTTCGCTTGTATTGGTCGTAGCATGATGTTATATTACTCGTACCTATATGCAATGAAATTAATGAAAAATGTATGAACTAACATAAAAATAACTAGGTACTAACATAATGTGGACCAAAAGTTGTCTTAATAAATAAATATTATTATTATTATTATAACTTTTCTCGATAAAAAACTACCTAACACTAAAACATTTTTTCAAGTCGAAACAGTAGTTTCAGATATTAACGCGTTCAAGCAAACAAACAAACTGTTCACCATATTAAGTATAGTCGGCCTTATAATATTCCCATTGTTGGGACTCAGGCCTACTCTCTATGAGAGGGAATGGGCCGTAATCCACCACGCGGGCCCAGTGCGGGTTGGTGAATGTCACACGTCTTCGAATTTTCAGTTCTTGGACACGCCGGTTTCCTCATTATGTTTTCCTTCACCGTTTTGAGAGTAGTGGTGATGAAATAAATTACACAAAATAATGCGCCTGGCTGGGTTTGAACCCGCAACCTACAGCTCGTAAGTCGGGGCCGTTATCACTCAGCCACTACTGCTCATAATATTAAGTATGGATTACACTATATGTACGTATAATACTAAGTTCTGCCAGAGTAAAAAGAGGCTTCGCCAGAGTAAAAATATATACTTCCGGAGTGAAAAGTATCCTAAGTTTTATTCCAGGTCATGGTCTCATAGTGTGTCAAATTTTGGCCAAAATTGTTTGGTCGTTAGAGCGTGAAAGAGTTACAAACATCCACATACTCATATATGCAAATTAATGCCTTTTGAATATATGTGATGTGATGTGATGCAATATGATGTGATGTGATGCGATTCACAGTCAATAAAATAAAAATCTTTTATGGACTGTTTTGTCAGAAATAAAAGATTTTTTAATTCTTTATTTTTAATACTTACCTACACTAATCGCCAGTCTACTTAATTTAATAGAAGAGGTAGAACACATTTTACGTATACATGTGGATGGATAGAAAGGGAGAAGGGGGCCAAAGAATAGATGAATGGATTAAGTGAGGAGCGACGACTATAGGGTAGAATGGATGAAAAAAAAGTGTTGCGCTGACTGCAAGTAAACTCTGACAAGGGCAGGAAGACGACAGCTTTATCATTAGTCACGTCACCTTCTGGCTCACCAAAGAGTCCAGCTGACTTATTCTTTCACCACAAAGACTAACTCACACCCGCTCTTATATTTTTAGGGTCCCGTACCTAGATGGTAAAAATGGAACTCTATTACTAAGACTCCACTGTCGGTCTGTCTGTCACCAGGCTGTATCTCATGAACCGTTAAAGCTAGATAGTTGAAAGTTTTACAGATGGTGAATTTCTGTTGCTGCTATTACCACAAAAACAGAATAAAACAAATATTTAAGTAAGGCTCCCATACAACAAACGTGATTTTTTTTCTGTGTTTTGCTCGATATTAATAATAGTTATAATATAGTGTGAAATATTGTACTGTACCCTTTATGTTCAAGTCCGACTTTCACTTGGCCGGTTTATTTTTTGTATATTGGTGCCAATCAAAGTCCCAATAAAAAAGAATTACAATATGTTTATTAAATTCATGTTACGTAGATGGAGATTCTGAGGCAAGAAGTGTAAGTGACATCCATACTTAAAAACCAGCTCCTGCGCAATTAAAATAGCAACAAAATGCGTTACAATGAGTGTTGCTCAGTAAGGTAGGAAGGCTATAAGCTTGAACACCCGTGCCGATACTGGAAAACTTAATAACACCTTTTTCAAACTGAATCCTCGGGTGTTTTAAAATACGCCAAAGTTACAAAAGCTGAAGCACAGGTTTAGGGTAGCCAGCCTTTTAGTATTTTACAGGTCGCATTTTGGGGAATGTACGTGAGAATTGCATGTCATGATTCCGCTATCTCCTTTCTGCCATCGGACAACCCGACATACGGTGAGTATCCACCCTAAACGTGCGATGCGTTGCGGCGGCGGAGCAGTGCCGGAGCAGTGGTCGCTGCGTCGTCTTACATAGAAATATCTGTGGCATGGTACACGAAGCGCTGCGGCGCCGCACCGAATTTGCAACCACCGAGACGGGCGGGGAGGTATGAATTCGTTGCTACGTTAAAACAGCACCGCTCAATAGTTTATGTTAAAATAAATACTTCTTATATAACAGACTGTGCAATGCTGCTGTGGCGCCGACAGTGCCGCTACGACATAAGAACGTTGCGGCGCTGCAGCGCTCGTGTGCTCACCGACATAAAATCTTTGCGGTGCGGCGCCACAACGCATCGTGTGCCTCTTCACTAAACGTTGTTGTGACCTCTAAGGTCCGGACTAACCATCGAAGGATTGATACAATTTACCTGCAGCTGTCTTCCCGTCCGATTATAATGCAGCATTAATTAAAATGAAAATAAAATTTACAATTTGCCTGCTGCGGTCTTCTCGTCCAACTATAATTTAGGTATATTCAAGTCTAGAGTGAACAGGCTCTTCATAAACTAGAGCGCCTCACGTCAACGATTGCATCACTGCTTACCATCAGGAGGGGTCGTAGTCAAGCACTAGTTTATAAACTACAATAATAAAAAAAAAACCTGAAGTAAAAACTACTGATTACTCAATAGGAAAGATTATGAAAGTGCTAGGTACTCCATATTTCATTATTAAACAGAATTCGCTGATGTGCAAGATAAAATCTGTATTGTGGATATTGCATAAGTCCTTCCTTCATCAAAAATTTGAATAATAGACAATACTGTGTGTACCAAAGGCACCGTAACTAGACTATTTATAGATGATGGCGAGCAATGGGTAGCCCGGTAGTCTGGCCGTCAGATAACCGCCCGGACCAAGCCCGAGTTGTCATCGGCGCGGAACACTAGTTCCACGCGCGTCTCAAGGAGATGTCAGCAAAGCTTAGGGACCCAGCAGAGTCGAAAGCCTGTCTAGTAGGGCCATGGGTTCGCTTCTGAAAGGAAAATCCGGGGTCTGAAACACAAGGCAAAGAAGGAACATAGGAGTGGGTTTTAGTCAATAAAAGTCTGAAACACCTTCTCGCTCCGCCCTAGTGTGGGAAAAGTCTTTGGAAGATTTCGAGAGATCAACCAACGTTACTATTTTGTAGATTAAAACTCGTGAGTTTTTAGTTGCTATTTAAAAACTAGTTTTGTAACCAAAGGGTACCCAACGGAACCCTATTTACTAAGCCTCCGCTGTTCTCTCATAAACCGTTATAGGGAAACAGTTAAAATTTACACTGAGTGTGCCTGTGTGTGTGTGAATAAAAATATTGCCGCTACAACGACAAATAAAATTAAAACTATACAAGAATTGGGATTTTTTTGGTTTTTACACAGAACCCTTTGTCAGACTCGCAATTGAATGGATTTGTTTGTGTTGAACATTTGCCTTCACAGAACATACTTTAGTTGGTCGATTTGTATCTAAAAACATTCAGACATATTCTGATATATTCACATTTAAAGAGACAACAATTATAAAATAATTGCCAGGAAAATAAATTACTCATAAGATTAATTAGTTTAATAAAACCAGAATAAGGACGAAATTTTCAAATGGATGCGTTGGACACCGCTTGAGTTAGTCCACAATGTTCATGACATTCCATTTGCTACGAAAATCTGTTAGGACGAACGAGTTAGGCCGGGACCAGACATGAATATAAAGTTGATGTTGAAGAAACTGATGTGAAGTCTGAGTTAGTGTGAATGAATTTAGTACATTCAATTTTAATATGTTAAGAAATGAATGCCAAAATAAAGAAAAAATATTAAAGGTTAAGGTAAAAATTGCGCCTGGATTAGGTCAGATTAGAATATTGACTATTAGAACGCGATGGCGAGCGAACGAAGAGATCATGTGGGTTAGGTTAGGTTAGAACAGTGACCATTTAATATCCCCTTCTAATGTTAGTGAATCATTTGGATTAAGTTAAAAGCCATTATGATTTATAAAAACATTTCGTTCTTTTCATATCAGACTAAATAAGTTTTATATCTTTTGAGTGGTATATCTAAAGATTTTATAATCAATGTATGTTAAGCTTATAAAAATTAGTTATTTGAAAATTATATCAATCGTTTATTATATTAACTGATTGTTATCTATATATATATCAACGTACAACCAAAACTACGGGGTCTAGGAGCGTGAAAATTTGCACAAGGTTTCCTTTTATGACGTAGGCAAGCACTAAGAAAGGATTTACCAAAATTTACCCTCTAAGGGGACGAAACGGGGGTCCAGAGTTAGTGTGGAAAAATCTACTTTCACGCGGATGAAGTCACTGGCAGAAGCTAGTATAAATATATATATTAGAGATTTTGTAATTATACCATTCTTAGAAACCAGAAGTGAGGACAGTCTTTTTTAAAAATAACGCACAATTACTTCCTAAATTATTTAATAAACAATCAAAGTTTAATTACAGAAAGCACAACAAATGATCATTAAAAATTAAGATATCCGAACTCTAATTACTGCAAATGATATAAATTAATTATCAAAACAACAATATACCGACTAAATGTAAAAGTACAAACGAGGGTAGCGATGTTCAACCATTGCCGACCGATAATCGAGAGAGTGATGCGAAGCGCGCGCCGTCTTTTATAGCGCACCGCTTGAGCCAGGTTCTGGAGAAGGAGGTTTCGCTAAGACCATATATTACTTACCCCACTGAGACTGCAGACAAAAGAAAGAAATGCGCAAATATACAATGCTTGCAAAATATGAAGCATTTTAGCGATTCACAAAAAAAATTACAGATTTGATTTTATCATTAAAACACTGTCCGGTTTTTAATCAATAAACGTAATTTTTAGAGGCAGATTCGTAATGTTTTTATAGTAAACTAAATTGGCTGTATTATGATTTGAATACCATTCAATCATTCATTTGTTACTAATCTATCTAGCATTTATTCTGAATAACTTTTAATATTATTTTGATTCTGCTTACTGTAGTGGGTCATATAGCTTTACTCGTCTTAAAAATTGCGATCAGCTTTAGTGCAGTTTTCAAGCATATTACAGACGCAGTTTCCAAAGTAGCCATCTCCTCTATGGTCATTACTTTATTATCATACAGGGTAGAAATTTGAAACGAGAGGAGAATTTGGAGGAGCGATACTATAAACATCGGTGCTACCAACTTTAACTCAGAGGACTTATTTTTAACGTTAACACTAAAAAATATTCTTGTATACATGACCATACATATGAGATCTAGAACCAGAAAATTAGTAGGTCATACAAATAGGTATTTATTTATAGCCAACCGCTCAGCTGTTTTAGCAACCGCGTCGTTTGATTTATTTAAGAGGGTCCTTTTTCACTTGCCTATCGTTAACTTCGAGAAAGAGATCAATCGTCGAATCCGACTCGGCTGCGCAGCGTTTGGGAAGCTGCGCGGTATCTTCTCGTCCAATATACCACAGTGTCTCAAGACGAAAGTCTATGACCAGTGCGTGTTGCCAGTGATGACATATGACTCCGAAACGTGGTCGCTTACAATAGGCCTTATCAGAAGACTTAAAGTCACCCAAACGGCAATGGAAAGGACTATGCTCGGAGTTTCCTTGCGTGATCGAATCAGGAATGAGGATATCCGCAGGAGAACCAAAGTTACCGACATAGCATGAAGAATCGCCAAACTTAAGTGGCAATGGGCAGGGCACATTGCTCGCAGAACGGATGGTCGTTGGGGCCGAAAGGTTCTGGAATGGCGACCACGTACCGGAACACGTAGCGTTGGATGGCCTTCTAAAAGGTGGACCGATGATTTGGTAACGGTTGCGGGAGTTCGATGGATGCGAGACACATAGGACCGTTCATTGTGGTGACACTTGGGGGAGGCCTATGTCCAGCAGTGGACGTCTTTCGGCTGAAATGATGATGATGATGATGATGATCGTCAACATCGAGCATGATTTAAAAGCTTGTTACTTCATCTAATGCAATCCAACGCGAGGTTTGACGAAAAGGCAACGCGAAAAAAAAAGATAACGCCTGAAAATACTATTAGCATTCGGTAATTTCGCGATTTATTCGAATATTTTACAAAACTTATACGTGTTTTTATTAAACCCTTAAGTTTTTGAAAAAAAATTGTCGTCATTTACAGTTTTGATTAAATTTGCAAGGCTTCTATTGTTATACTTTTTTGACTTTTTAATTTTTGAGTAAATTATGAAGTGTCAAAGTTCATGCAAAATAGCATATTTTCAGAGGTCTTTACTGGATTAGTTTTACACAAATTTATAAATTGATTTCAATAGAAGCTTAAATAATATCCACAAGACACTGTGTTTCCAACATATCTAATGAAAAATGTGTAAAACGTTATATCCCGTAAGAGCGGTTATATGAAAAACAGTGAAAATGTATGTCGAGTTAAGTTTAAGCATCCCCTTAAATTTTATATTCATTTTAATTAAAGCTGCATTATTCCTCTCAAGGGGTTCTTGAACTTTCCATAATGTATGTGTAAGCGTGCAGCTGTATGGATAAAAAACTAAAATTATAATCCTAAAAAATATTAATAAAGTTCAGAAGAAATAATCAGCCATAGTAACTAGCCATAGAAACACGTAACTTTTGTCTAAGTGCCAGTAACTAACCCTATCACAAAATATAATGTATCCCCAGCTTTACTCCAACTAGTTAGTAGGTAGGTACTTAAAACGAGTTGAATTAACAACGTACCAGCTGAAATCAAATTAGCGTTTCAATGGTGCCGAATTTAGATGATTTTATCTCCCATATTTGGAGTCGTACTGTATTTACGAGATAAATGGGAAAATTAAACGATTTTAATAATATTGAGTTATCAATCGACATACTTCAATCTGCTGCTGTGAGTATTTTGTTTTCATTTGAAGCAGAGAGATGTTATTTACTTGATTGGCTCGTAGATTTTTGTGATTTCATCAAGAATGAAGGATACGCAGAGGAGAACCAAGGTTGCTAACATAGCCCGAATAATCGCCAAACTTAAGTGTCAGTAGGCAGGGCACGCAGAGGAGATGATCGATCCTGAAAGGTTTTGGAGTGACCCCGCAAAAATGATGATGAGGCATCATCACCATCATTTATTTATTAAAAAAAAAAATAATGATGGTGGTAGGTACCTCGTAGCCTGTATAACTGTTAGCGATAAAACTACCTTTGTACCCAAAGAGTAGGGCTGATGTTGATGGATTTAAAGAGTTATCGCGGCTCTGGAACGCTCAGGGCTACTGAAGGAATACAGATGACGTTTAGTCAGTCTGACACTCTTTCTCGCTCCACCCAGAGCAGGACGGGAATCGCAAAGCGTTCTTCGGCCAGCGTAGGTGCGGGCTAGCGGACGAGCAAATTATAGCTCGCCGTGCGCTCGTCTATAACGGCCTGTTCCCGACTTTGCTCTTAGCAACGAGTGGCGCGGCGAGCGGGGCGGCATCGGTAAGCGGGCGCCGGGCATTTAAAGCGGCGTTTCGTGCCGTGCTTCAAACATTTTCATACTTTTGTTCTTACTGCTCGCGGACCCGCGCTTAGCTACCGCTCACATTGGCAAGGTCGAAGTTGAACAGGGCATAAGGAACGCACTCGAGTCGTCGACGGCCCGTAGTGTTCCACGCGCGCTTCAAAGAGATATCAGCAAAACCAGACCATGCCTGCTTGCTGCTAAGGCTATGGGATCGATTCTGATTTTTGGCTCCTGAGATACAAGTATTTATTTTACTTAGTTTAGGAGTCAAATGTTCATTTTATTTCCACTGATCAGTGTTTGTACAACTATTATATCTGTTCATGTCATTATATACTGTTACTGTGTTTGTTAAACGTACAAAATAAAGATTTATTATTATTATTATATTATTATTATTCTGAAAAGGACACTCATGGCCCTGAAATTTAAAAGGCAACTTGAAGAACATAGGTATGGTTTTAGTCAGTAAAAGTCTGACATGCCCTCTCGCTGTAGCCTAGACTAGGGCGGGAGGAGAAGAGAGGTTGTCAAATAACCTCTTACCTTAAAAATACGTGCAGTAACGTTATCAATTAGCAAAAAATAAGCTATATTATTTGTTCTCAATCCTTTACATGCATTTAACAAAGCAAAAGGAGGCGAGGTAATAAAATCCAATAAAGGTAATCAAACCAATTTCTTTTCTCATCCGTTTCCTTCCAAAATTACAGACGTTTTTCATATAATTGTACCACTTGAAGATATAAGAAGGACTCAAGTGTGTGGCGTTCAGGGCCTCCACACACCAAATACAGTGCGATATAGCGCTATTTGTGTAAACAGTTGATCCAGCTAGACTGGCCTTCGATTAATTTAGTACTATACTTTTAAGAATATTGCAATTTGTTAAAGTTAGATTCCTGAGCAGTGAGTGACCGGGTTTATTTTTTTAAAAGGTGGAAAATCATCTGACGACTTCTCCCGGCCTGAGTGGAGCAGGAGGGCAGTGTCTGCATTTTACTGACTAAAACTACACCTGTATCCTTCAGTTGTCTTTTGCGTTCTAGTTATACAGGTTTCCTTTTCAGAAAATCCCCGCAGTCCTAGCGGTAATCGGCCCTGCTAGGCCCTAAAGGTTTGATAATGATGGATGAATAGAAAAATATATTTCCAAACATTGCCTCCGTAATATCGTCTTCAGTATGCTAAACCAGCTTGAAGCTGTGACCAGAGCCCGAGGAGATAATACCAGCCCCCCTAGCCAAGTTACAACTGTTTCGTTTCTATTCTATTTTCGTCGACCGCCTCGAATCGGTCACGCCTCCGATTCCTTTGTTCTGACGTCATCTCAACGCTCAGTCACGTGGTCAGAATAAAGGAATAGGAGGCGCGGCCGACTCGAGGCGATCAACGAAAAGAGAATCGAAACGAAACGGTTGTAACTTGGCTAGGGGGGCTGTTATTAATAAGCGTATAGGTACATTCACACATCATTATATATAGTTGTATTGGTTTTTTAGCGCCACAGTAATTATATTTGGTAACTAACAAACTAGTTAATGCTAGCCGTTTTCATACTTTTTGTTAGTCCAGTGCGAACTAGCATCAATAAGCGTTTGCATAAAAGCTGACATGGAATTTAGTTTTATATTTGGCGTAGGATTGTGCTTCACCAGTTATCAGCTTTCTATTTCAATGTACTCTTTGGTATATTGAACAGGACTGTTTAAGAAATATGACAAGTTAGCGTCCTGAATACCGAATCGCTTGTTTGACTGTACTTTTGTTTTGATTTTTTATCCGTCCTCAAACTCTAGCACAGGAGAGGCCCTAGGCTTAGGGATCCACATGGCGATTTCGGGACGAGCAATAGGTAGCTCGTCGTCCGGCCGTCCGGTAAAACCCGAGCCCGAGTCATCGCTCCGCCACAGTTTTCCACAAGCACTTTAAAGAAATGTCAGCGAAACAGTAGGGCCGATGACCGCTAGGAGAATTTCTGAAATCCCGTACCGTGGTCCTAGAACGCAAAGGGCAACTGAAAGACACAGGTGTTTTTAAGGTGGGAAAATCATCTAATGACAAATCCCGCTCTTGGGTGGAGCGAGAGATGGTGTCAGACTTTTACTGACTAAAAACCCACTCCTGTTCCCTCTTTGCCTTTATCCCGGGGCACACATCTCCTTGGCACGCGTGGAACACTACACGCCGTCAACAACTTGAGCTCGGTCCGGACGGTTACCGGACGATCGAATAGCGAGCCACCCATTGCTCGCTGTCCGCAAGCCCGCGCCTACGGTGGCCGGAAATCGGGATCGGAATCCCGGCGGCGGTTGGGGCATGAGGACCGTTGCCGTTGCCTCACGCGATCGGCCGCCTCCTTTGCTAGCATTACTGCTTCGCAGAAGGAGGCGACCGCCTGCCACTCCTCCTCACGTCGGACCATGGCCTGTACTAATGCCCGGCGCGAGAGATCACTGCCGCCGATCGCCCCCACGAGGACACGGCGTTGCTCTGCCCAAGCGGGGCACACCTCCACCGTATGCTCCACCGTGTCCTCCGGGCGTTCCACACAGTGGCGACACCCGGGCATGTCTTCCGCACGAATTCGGTGCAGGAACCTCCCGAAAGACACAGGTATGGTTTTAGTCAATAAAAGTTTCGCCACTTTAGAATGAGAGAAGTCATTGGATGATTTCCAACCATAAAAAAAACCGCCGATTACATTTGAAACTTTTTACGAACCGCGCGGTTTCCCACTACGCTAAGTGTGTAGCCATCCTTACAAACTTTATGAGATCCAACTCAGTGGGACCGACATACCTAATGGTACAAAGTGCTATTGGAACAAAACCCTTTTGCCTTCTTTGAAGTATCTTCAGCGTTCCAGTTAATACGATTTCGCGTGCGAGGAATTAATATAATAGGATTTTTTGGGGAATATTTTCTAACTCGAGTAAGATATCTTTTGTGATATTATATTACCTAAGTTATTTTTTTATGTAATTATCTTCAACGAATTTTTTATAAGTTTCTAACTTTTTGAAAAATAATTTAAGATATTTTGATTTTAAATGTTTTTTTTTTAGGTGGGAAAATCATCTAATGACAAATCCCGCTCTTGGGTGGAGAGATCTCGTGAGATAGTGTCAGACTTTTACTGACTATATTTTATTTCGTGTGTTGGAAGGCCTCCTACAAGTTGGACCAACGATCTGGTGAGGGTCACAGGAATCCGATGGATGCAAGACACTCAGGACCGGACATTGTGGCGACACTTGAGGAAAACACGTTTACTGCTGGATATATCCAGCAGTGGACGTGTTTCGGCTAAAATATTTCTTAGTTTGATAGTGGGATACCTAATGAACTATATGAAAATTTAATGAAAAACACAAATTAAACCAACGCAATATTAACCAGCAAACAGTGAAAGATTCAATAGATCCATAAACAAAGCCTCATTAATATCATTTTGAAATATTGCTACTTTTCGCACTCATTTTAAAATAATTTACTAAAATACATATCTTAATTGAAAGTGTAAAGACTTGAGACAGAATAAATTCAAATTGAAACGAAGGTGCATTCTCACACATCAGTCACCGTCAAGTCACGTCACCAGCCAGGTTTAAAAAAAAATGTTTCTGTAGTCCTAGTATGACTTTGTTCCACACGTCAGTCACCGGCACGTGATCTATCAGTGACGTCACCGGTCAGGCACGTCAAATAATATTTCCATACAAGTTTCATACTTTTATCCCCACACACCCGGGATCGTCACGTCTCAGTTCAGTCAGCGTCGTGCTACCGTCATTGCTACACATGTGTTGTCAGTTACGCAATCACAAAAATGGACTTAGAAAAGTTAATAGAGGCTGTGAGAAAATATGAATGTTTGTACGATTCATTTCATCGTAAATACATGGACATA
Source organism: Mythimna pallens (assembly GCA_961205895.1). NCBI lineage: Eukaryota > Metazoa > Arthropoda > Insecta > Lepidoptera > Noctuidae > Mythimna > Mythimna pallens. The sequence goes on from OY540832.1 coordinate 23,130,099, forward strand.
AAATATAAAAACATCATATGGGAAAAGGTCGGTGCAGAAGTTGGCTTTAGTGGTGAGTAAAGTATTAAATTTTTATTTGTTGAAATAAAGTTTGTTTTTAATGATTATTCCAAAATATTAACAAACAGGCAAAGAATTCACTTTTATTTATTTATTAATTATTTAAACATCATGTAGGCGGACTTAATGCAACAAGGCATTCTCTACTAGCACTACTTTACTTACTACTACGTTTACTTTTGGCATTCATTTCTAATTGAAATTGCGATAAATACCGACTTAAAACAGGTATTCTTTGTTTACATTTCGGACAATCATTAAATAGTCTGTTAGACTATACACAGTTCAGGTAAAATTGCCTGCGCTGCGTCAGGCCTGGCGCACTCCTAACTATAGGTATAGAAAAGTGCCTACGCCCGCGGCCTCACTTGCGAGGCAAAATTCGGTAGAGTGTCACACGCATGTTCGATTTTCCGCTTGACTCGCGCTAACAAAAATAATTTTCGAATTCTTTATCGAATATTCTATCGAGTTTTTATTTCAAGCATTTGCTACATTTTTCACGTAAACAAGTCAATGACCTTAAAGATCATTCAATATAAGTAGACGTCCCAGTACTAGTGCTACCGTAGTACCTTACTAATGCAAGGTCAACATATACTGGAATGATGTCTAACAAAATGTTAATAATTATGTATAACGTCTTAAACGACCTTTTAAAAATTACATATGAACGCAAAGCTATACAAAACCAACGACATACAAAACCAACAAAGTTATATATATTTCATTTGTTTAGATACCTAATTAAATGTAAACAATCTCTTAACACTTCTATCACAGTAAAGATAAATGGAATAGTGCAAAAACTACCTACAAATGTTCGAAACGGCACAGTCACACAAACATACGCATCGACGAGACTTTAAGTGCTCCTCGCAGTGCTGTCAGTAGCGCGTGCCGCGTCAAGACGAGTGGTTACATTTAAGTTAATAAAAAAAATCATCAATTTTTATTAACTTAAACTTATAAAGATCGCGGAAGTACCGCGATCTTTATAAGAATGTTCATAAGAAAGAGAATTTTCTACACTATAAAATTAAAAAAAAAGAGTTTCGAACGTGACGTAGCAAACGAAAGTATTTTTAACCGACTTCAAAAAAGGAAGGAGTTTATCAATTCGGTTGTATGTTTTTTTAGGTATGTTACCTCAGAACTCCCTCGTTTATGGACCGCTTTGCAAAATTTTTTTTTCTCTTATAGGATATGCATTCCGATTGGTCCCAATTTTTTCAGAATAAAGTTCTGATGATGGGTTCCATGAGGAATCGAGGGTACTCCTCATACATTGTAGGCAACTATATGGTGATTTTGGTACTTTCAGCAAGAACTTAAGCAATTACAGTCAAAAAGTAACATTTGATGAAGAAGAACAGAAATGGCCAACGCAACTTCATACTCACATAGATATCACAAAGAAGATAGTTGAGCGCCTATGACAATACAAATAAATAAATGGTTCTGAATAGTTTTTTTTTTTAATCTTTATTTAAAAAGTTTTCATCAACTAATTTGTAATTTATGAGGAATACAGGTATTTTTTTATATAATGGTTTTTTTAATTATAGGTACCTATCAAACACATTTTCGGGTTGTAACATAGTATAGTTACAAAAATAAATAAATGTAACAAAAATAAATACAATGATTAATTCATTTATGTTTGGTTTTACAGGTACTACCTGTAAGACCCGTTGGGCAAATATAAGAGACACTTATAGAAAGTCTTTAAAGAAATTGACAACCACGAGTGGACAAAGTGCCAAAAAGATAAAAGTTTATAAGTTCCACGACCAATTACAATTTTTGAAACCATTTCTAAATGAAAGACCAACTATCGAAAACATCGAAAGTGACATCTCTGAAAAATGTGACAACAAATTATTGAGCAATCAAGAATCAGCGGTAATCATGGAACCAAGAGCAACAACGTCTATGTCAACGTCACTTCCATCACCAAAATCTTCTCAATCAGCATCATCTGTGTACTTACGACCCCCAAAAAAGGCGCGCAGAACTTTCTCAAAATCATGTTCTCAACCGACAGCTGCGGCAATAGTCACGGAACAACTAATTAAGTCAAATAACACAACTGAAGACCCTGTTGACGCATTTTTGTTGGGTGCAATTGCTCCAATTTTAAAATCTTTACCACGATATGAGCTGGCACTGGCAAAAAGTGAGCTTTTTGGAATAGCACAAAAATATGAATTCCAAAGCATTGCCGGCCCCACAGTACGTACATCTGCAGATAGCCGTTCATCCACTATTAGTTCCACTATCTTTGAGAACGCTCCATTCACCAAAGCTGCTATAGAAAATCCTCGGACTGAAGACCAAGAATCCACTTCTAATGTCATGCCACCCTAAACAATGAATTGTCTAGAAATACGAATTCATCCACATCGGCGAATACTTCATTCACCGATGCTGCTGTGGAACATCCACGGACTGAAGATCAAGAATCCACTTCTAATGCCGCCGTCAACATTAAATTTAACTATTATTGGTGCCGCTATCTGTTAGAACAATTTGTACACCAATGCACCTATAGAAAGAACTACAGAATTTAATACACAAAATCAAAATATTTTAAATATTTATAACAACTTCACACATTAATTCAAGTACTGCCGTAAGAGGGTTCTATGCCTTCGATGTCATTTTGATGTTAGTTTGATTTTTATAATACATACTAGCTTTTGCCCGCGGCTTCGCTCCCGTCAACTCTATTCTGCTCTACCCTACTCTACCCTACTCCACCCTACTCTACCCTACTCTACCCTACTCTACCCTACTCTACCCTACTCTACCCTACTCTACCCTACTCTACCCTACTATACCCTACTCTACCCTACTCTGCCCTACTCTACCCTACTCTACCCTACTCTACCCTACTCTACCCTACTCTACCCTACTCTACCCTAAAAAAGTATCTTATGTCCGTCTCCTGGCTCTAAGCTACCTCCCTATCAATTTTCACCCAAATCTGTTCTGCCGTTCTTGAGTTATAAGTGGTGTAACTAACACGACTTTCTTTTATATATATAGATAATAAGAATTCGAATGAAAATTGTTTTACTTACCTTAAACAAACAACCAGACGCTCTCTTGGAGTAATAGCTTTTCTCCAATGAGTATCCTCTTTTTTCAGATACATTTCAAGTGTTCTTAGACATTCTAAAATATTCAAAACACATTTTGCCATCATTTCAGCCGACAAATGCGGGTACAAAGTAGCATATTCGCCTTCTTCATTTCTCTTTCTCCAAGCTTCATGATTCCAGACCCGACCCCTGTTTACAAGTAGCTCTTCTTCATCATCTAAAATTAATGCGATCATTGCCAATTGCGTATTAGTCAAAAGTGGCATTTTATCCGTTAGGGCAGTATCTGTTCTGTAGCGTGACACACACCTAATCACTGACCAACCCGTAACTTGACTGATGAATGTGTTCAAGGATTCAGTCAAACCGACGTGACTGACGAACGACGTGACGGTGACTTGTGTTTGTGCAGAGGCGGCCTTACCCATTGCGAGGCTCCGGGCGGCAGGTCTTTGCGAGGCCCTTTGTCCTTCATGAAAAAAATCTCTCAGTGTACATAATGAATTTTTCAATTACGTTTTGAATGAATGGATTAGTTAACTAACTTTATTTTAATTTACCGTTATGTTATAACTTTAATAAGTAATTAAGGATCAAAATCAAAGGATCAGAATCGAAACTTTTTTATTTTATTTAAATAAATAAAAAAAAAGTTTAAATTTTTTATATTTTTTAAAATTTGTTAGTTGTTGTTGCGCGAGGCCCCTGTAAGAGCGAGGGCCCGGGCGATTGCCCTGTTCGCCACCCCCTAAGGCCGCCACTGTGTTTGTGGATACGTATACAAACCGTCACCGATGCGTCGTCGGTGACTGATGTGTGTGAATGCACCTCGTCAGATTGCAATGCAATAATAATTGTAATTAATTTAAATATTTATTGTAATCCGTCTGTCTGCCATCAAAGACGATGTCAAAAAGATAATTTAAAATCAAACAACATAGTTCGAAAGGTTTTGCACTCAACGAATATTAAGTAAGGCCTAAATACACTATTACTTATTTGTTGTTGTATTTAAAAATAACTTTTCATATTTTGCTGAAAACTGTGTTGTGAATTTATTACCTATACCTTTAGTGAGAGTACTTTTATTTATTTCCATAATTATCATATAGGTACACAAAAGGCCCATACCTGGAACAATTATCTGCAGTCCGTACAAGTATTTGTAGCCTAATCGCTGATTAACAATTTAGGTACTTACTTACACTAAACGCCCTATATAAATAGTAGAGCAACATTCAACTTAGATACGTATTTGCAAACCTAATAGGAAGCGGGAGCGATAGATAAACAATCAGGTACATATATTGTATACAATATGTATAGATAGTGGTTACCCGGTGTATGCTAATACACTAAAAAAAAAAAAAGAATTGATTAACACCAATCTAATCTACAAGCCTTTTGGTATTTTACACGATGCATTTTGGAGAGTGCGCGCAGGAATTACATGGCTTGATTCCTCCATCAAATTTTAATCATCGGACTACCGGGCAACCCGACGTACGGCGAGTGTAAACCTTTACGATGTTAACACCGCTATGGTACGGACAAAGCGTTTCAGTTCGTCGTTTAATATGGCGTACATCGAAAAATTGGAACAATTTGAATCTTCCCGTAAAATTATTGACACCTAGTGCAAAATTTGAGGTTCCTATTTCCACTAGTTTCTTCTTTTATATACATAGATTATCATTTTTATTTTTTTGACTCGCCTTTGGGTCTAGTGGTTAGTGGCCCTGACTGCTATGCTGGAGGTGGGTTCGATTCCCAACCAGAACAAACGTTTGTCTGATAAGCACAATCGTTTGTTCTGTGTGCAGTTACCCAGTTTACTATAGAATATGTATGTATTTAGAAATATTTAAGTATGTTTATCAGTTGTCTAGTACTCATAACACAAGCTCTGCTTAGCTTGGGACTAGACGGCGTTGTGTGATAGTTGTGTGAAATATTCACACAACTATTAAGAACTGTTATAGTTATAATGGTCTAAAACCATCTCCGCATAATATTGCCGTGGTTAGTTTCAAAGTCTATACTTTATCGTATTGTCATTGGTAAAAACATTGTTTTGTTTAGATTTTAACCCTATTTATACAAACGCTCTCGTAGTCAATTTTGAAAATTGTAATCTAGCATGATTTCATCCGTAGTTTTTAGGATTCCGTACCCAAAGGGTAAAACGGGACCCTATCACTAAGACTCCACTGTCCTTCCGTCTGTCTGTCTGTCCGTTTGTCACCAGGCTGTATCTCATGAACCGTGGTAGTTAACAGTTGAATTTTTTCACAGATGATATATTTCTGTTACCGCAATAACAACAAATACTAAAAAAAACAGAATAAAATAAATAATTAAGGGGGCTCCCATACAACAAACGTGTTTTTTTTTTGCTCGTTTTTTGTTACGAATGGTACGGAACCCTTTGTGCGCGAGTCCTACTCGCACTTGGCCGGTTTTTTAAAAGTATATTTGTTTAAGTTGATAGGTAGTTTTACTTCAGATTGACATAAAATTTTACAACGTTAAACATTATAAAACTTTATTATTGAGTTTATTTTTAAAACTTGAAAAAGAGAATCCTCTAAAGAAAAAGCTCTATCATCGGCAAAAAACAACCAAACCAATAAAAATCTAAAAACTCGTGTGTATTCACCCTAAAATAGGCATGTAATAGACTATCAAAATAGGGTAGATGGGACGTCCCTATTCTAAAGAACCGCGGCCGTCATTGTTATTGAAAAGACAACTTAACCCCTAATGTACCCAAGAAAGATTAGGAGTATAATAAGATAATAATAATCTTAATGGAATCGGGTGAAATAGTGTGATAAAGTGGTTTTTATAATGGTTTTGAGAAGAGGCCTGATGATAGTGGTAACGATGTAGATTAGAAAATTTAATATTTTCTATATGAATTGGTCATGGTTTATTTACATTAGGGCGAAATTGATTGATCAAATTTATTTATATATTTTTTTTTTGTTAGTGAGAAAATCATCTAATGACATCCTCTCTCTTGGGCGGAGCGAAAGGGCGTGTCAGGCTTTTACTGACTAAAAACCCACATCTGTTCCGTCGTTGCTTTTCATACCAGGGCCGAGTCTTACTTTTAGAAGCAGACCCTTGGCCCTAGTAGGCTTCGACCCTGCTGGGCTGCTACGATTTCACGAGGCTCGCGTGGAACAGTATGTTACGTCGCCGACTTGGGCTCGGTATGGATGGTTACCGAACAGTCGGAAGGTAAGTTACTCATTGCTCGCCTTCCGCAAGCCCGCGCATCGCCGGAAATCGAGATCGGGATCCCGGCGGCTGGGGCGTGAGGGCTGCTGCCTTGCCCGTGCACAACTTTATTGATCTACGGTTAACTAATCAAACACCTTGCCTACATTTATCACAAAGGCCTGAAAAAAACCTCTGGTGCTTGATACAGGATCGCGCTATATGTATCTGTAGTAAACATAATTTACTCACCATTTATTGTATTTGTAATGCTTTTCAAGCCAAATACGCGCATTATACCCAAAAATGTTCAAGAATACAATATTTGTTACCGCTAATGTACGTAAATCAGTTAGTGTGCAGATTAACTTATTAATGTGCAGATTATCTGATCAAGTTTGTTAAAGTGGAAAAAATGTTTAAGTTCTTACATTAACTAGATATCTAATCTGCAGACTAACGGCCTAGCATACGGTACAGTTATTAAACGGGTTCTTTGCTTGAATAAAAACTATTTAAAATGAATTGTAATTGTATACAAAGGTATTTTGTGGCTATAAACTATTATATACTTTCGAATTCATTGTAGTTATTTAATTTTAATTTCTAATAATAATCTAAAGTTTGATGACATTTTACGAATAAAGAATTAATATATTTTAGGGAACCTCGACACGGATAGGTTAACCTTCGTGGTTATATTTTTATAACCACCCAGAAGTAAGCGTCGACCTATCTTGGCAGGTAGGGTAGTGTCAAACGAAACAAAAGTGTTTTGCTCACTGTCTTTCGTGATTTAAAGATGTAGCATCCGTTTATATGCAGATTATCTAGGTGAAGTGGAGATATCTGCTACTTTAGGTAAAATTTCACACTTTAACGGATTGTACCCGGTAATTTGCAGATTACCTAGTAAATGCGCATATTAACATATTCCATACTCTAACGGTCACATTATGCTTTAAAATATTAAAAATTGCTCTATAATAGTCTATTATCTCATTGTGTTTTCACACTCATTTGTTTTTAACTGTATTCTGCCAGCCGCTTTATCAGCATAAAAGTAGGTTTCGCCATACAAACTGAACATCCGTTTCATTAAGGGGTGAATTTTGAAAAATGTTTTCTTATTCTTTATACACAAGAGAAGGTCCTGTTATTATTTAAATAAAGTCTCAATAAATGATATTCATAAACAGCAAGGTTATTAACGTTAGTTCATATCCCAAAATGTCACTCAATTTATGGAAATATTGTATAGGCTATTGATTATGAATGAATAAATGACATTATAAATGGAAAAACACTGCGATTAGTATTTTCTAGTAGCAATTGTTATGAATAATTGATTCTATTATGAATTTACCAATTATGAACAATTTTTGTGGACAATCATGTGATTTAGTTTTTTTTTACTATTGATTACAAAAATATGATCAGTAACGGGTACGGATAGAGCACCTTTTAAAAACTAGGGGTGTATACTTCATAAAAGAAACCTCTGTGCAAAAATCATCGATCTAAGCCCAAGGGTTTGTGCAGTGAATGAGTAAGGTCCTTGCTTTTTATTTAAATACGGATTCCTTGCTTCACAGGTCTGACGGAAAAAGTTTTTTTTAGAAATAGACAGTTCTTTTGCACTCTTTATGACGTATATTTATCTCTTAGGTACTGTTTCCCGGTGTATACAAAAATAAATAAATAAGTTAACTTATTCATAGACGACATTAACTAATCTTTAACTTGTCCATCATTTCTGCCATTCCATCAAAAGAAAGTTCTTACCTTTTATTTCTCGTTTCCGTTTCTCATAGCTTTAGAAAATAAATACTTCCCAACTAAATAAAACGATTTCAGAATACGTCCACCTCCATATATTGGACGTCTCAACTGGACGAAGGTCTGACGTCCATGTTGATGGAATAAATATCATGTTAGTAATGAATAATTATTTTAGATTAAATACCCATTGGCTTAAAAGACATTCCAACTAAAATGGAATAGGTTTTTTTTATGCAGTACTTAGGTTTTATGTAAATCAAACCTACAGGCTTGTAATTTATTAATTACACTGTATGATTTTTTTATACATATATGTCACCGCTAATGTACATAAATCAGAGTGAAGATTGACTTGTTAATCTGCAGATTATCTGATTGAGTCCGATAAAGTGGGAAAAAATATGTTTAATTTCTTATATTACCCTCCCTAAGTAATCTGCAAACTAACGGCCAAGCATACGGTTAAGTTATAAAATAGGTTTTTTTATAAATTGAGCCAGTCATATCATAAGCTAGGGGACAATACGAGAATAGGTCGTACGCTATTTTTAACCCTCCCACCTCCACTCCCCATTTTTTCTTTTGATAATTAATATGGTAAAACAACGTTTGCTGAGTCAGCAAGTATCTACTGTGACAACTAAGTAGGTCGCACTTATTATTAACTTGCTAACTGGCCTTTAAGGTTTAATTTATAAAAAGTTTAGTTATGATTGAGGTCAATCAACAAAATAGTAGGACGTCAAAATAATATCGGGACGTATTTTATATGGAAAATATAGAGGAAAGTGCTTAATTACAATATAATGATATAGCTAAAGAATACAAGAAGCCTTTCGTTGCGTCTCCAGCCCTCACACTTACTTACATACAATGAAATTCTCAGCTCCATTTTTTCCATAAAGTATGTTTCATTCATCTTCCTGCCCTAGTCTCATTTTATTTGGAGTCGTCGCAACACGTTTTTTTATCTATTCTATCATGTCAGCAGTCACGTTATCACTGACTACCTATTTTTCATATGTAACAATTTTTTTCAAATTTTGTAAATTTGAGTACCATGGAGCTATTTTATGGTTTTTAGGTTATTATTGGACTTGTTTGACGTAAATGAGCATGGCAGTTGAGAGTTTGTCATGCTCACTCAAATGTCTCACTGATGGTGGCGCGTGTGTTGGATCATTCGGTTCCCTTCAAAATGGTTGAGCTGAGTGGTGCTAATATTCGCGTCAGGTCCATGAACGGGCGCTGTCAGTTGAGACTGGTCATCTCTTAGCTGCCAGTTGCTATTTTAATATCTATATTTCGTTTTTATTTTTACTTTATTGACATTGTTCTCACATGATAGCGACAAGAAACATGTAACAGAGATATTTGTAATTGCAAAACATGATTGAAAAGAGTGTCCATGGAGTTTCTTGCACATTCTTCTCCATAGAGATTTACGCTTTGGAATGTGCAATTAGCATCATTTTTTCTGACTGACTGACTTCTTGACATTTCAAAAGTGCCTGTAAATGGTTTATTTGAAATAAATGATTTGAATTTGAATTTGAAAGATCATTGAATATAAGCGCATGTTTCAATGATACTGCATATTATCCCGCACTAATATTATACAGGTAAAAGTTTGTCTGTATATATGTTTACGTATTTGTTACTCCTTCAGATTTCACGTACACGACCTATGTTCAGCAGTGGAAGTCTTTCGGTTAAAATGATGATGATGATGATGATCACATCACACATTAATCGTATCTTTGTTACTCTTTAACGCTCAATCGGCTGAATGGATTTGGAAAATTGTCACACGGGTAGATCATCATCATCATCATCATTTCAGCCGAAAGACGTCCACTGTTGTACATAGGCCTCCCCCAAGCGTCGCCACAACGACCGATCCTATGCTTCTCGCATCCACCGCACTCCCGCGACCCTCACCAGGTCGGACGGGTAGATCACGCTTTGGAAAATTACTAAAATACTTTTTACCTAAAGGGTAGCAAAAATACATACAAATGCCAAGAAACACTCAAGGTCAAGGTCCTTGAGGTCAAGATCACATTCAGTGTCTCCCGATGTTTCCTCACCCTTCTAGTCCCACATTCCAGCCGGATCCCGAAGGCATGACATCGATTAATAAATATTCGATGAATCGTTGTCGGAGTAGCGTTTCGAGATAATTTTTTTTTAGAATTAATTTAATTCGAACAATCGTTCATTCGACTTTCTATTAATCGAACATAATTATGAATCTCAAAGTTAAGTTAAGGACCAGTCCTCCAGGCGGTTCACACAATGGTGACACCCAGGTGTTTTTCCTCCTGTATCTGATGCAGGAATCTCCTGAACTTACCATGTCCGTTGAGGACCTGCGTCATGCGGAAGGTGAGGACGCCGAACGCCTTTTCCGCTACTCCTCAAAGAGAGGCCGCCATGATTATAGCGTGTCCATTATTATGTTACATAATATATAAAACGAAACACACCATCTCCATTGATAAATCGAAAGATGTAAACTAAGCTTAAAACAGTCAGAATTATAAATTACACAGTCGCTACTTTAATCCAGTGTAGAGATATTATCAGTGTCTGCTGACGTTAAGGCGTCGTTGGAAAATGTCAAGTCGAAGTCGATTTAGCTTCGTCGACGAGGAGTGTAAAATATTGCTTTGGTATCGTGAAATAAATTATTTTGTCTGAGATAAATTTAAACTGGTTTTGATTAGTTTTGAGTGGAACGAAAATTAATTCGTTTTGTGACAGTAATCTACAGTGCGGTGACTGAAAAAAAGGAAATAGTTTTATTCGTCTTCGTTGTACAAATGATACATAATAAATATTCCACAACTATCACACAACGCCGTCCAGACTCAAGCTAAGCAGAGCTTGTGTTATGAGTACTAGACAACTGATAAACATACTTATATTTTTCTAAATACATACATATTATAGATAAATTACACCCAGACACAGAACAAATGATCGTGCTCATCACACAAACATTTGTCCTGGGTGGGAATCGAACCCACGACCTCCGGCATAGCAGTCAGGGCCACTAACCACTAGACCATCAGGCCCTCAAACATATACGAGACTTATAAGAGACCATTAATAATAATTATTTATTTATTCATTAAGGTTACAGAGGTTCATTGTGTTCCAAAATCTCTTTGAATACATTACTACTTAATATCTTATAACGATCTGGTCCTATCGACCAGCGAATGCAAAAGCGGGCTCTTCCCGGTCGGCTATCGAGTGCAGGATATTGTTAGAACTGTCATGCAACCTGCGAAGCATTGAGGCTGATTTTTTACGCCATACTGCATGAAAGTTACCGGTGCGCGCGTCGGAAACATTCCCGATGCGCTGCAGAAGTGTGGCAGTCGTAACAGAACCCTAAACGCATTACTAAATGGATATGTCGTGGCCAGATCTCAGAAATTGATCATTTCACGATATGGCAAAGTAAAACTAGCCAGATAGTTATAACGTTAAAATTTGATGATAATTATTTCAATCCTCGTTTGGCCTACTTTCTTTAGAACTTTTATTAGCATAGAAATCGAGGATTGACATATCATCAAATGTTAACGTTTGTTTATATAAAAAGCATTCTAGACCCTCTGGTTATATATCTAAGCGAAAGGGCAGCGATGTAATATGTCTTAAAGATGGCTATTGTAGTGTATGTTCACCCGGACCAACAATGCTCTGCGCTCCCACTCCCCCCTCTTTGAGGCGTGGTTGGAACGACGTCACGGCGTCCTCACCTTCCGCATGACACAGGTTATCACCGAACACGGTAAGTTCGCGAAGTTCTTGCACCGGATTCGTGCGGAAAACTCCAGATCTAAATCGTAAATCAAGTATTTAAACTTATAAACCCTGTTAATCGGGACCATTATTTAACTTTGTTTTTGAGGTGGCAAACTATAAAACAACTTCTCCCGCTCTGAGTAGAGCGCGAGAGCGTGTCGAATTTTTACTGACTGAAACCCATATGTGTTCCTTCAGTTGCTCTTTGCTTCCATTGCTTCAATTCCAGCCCTGTACAACTCGCAGCCTTGGGAATGCGAGCTCTGAATCTTCAGGGTTCGCCTGTTCACTCTGTGAAGGCTAACAAGTTAAGTTTGGTAGGGAATACGGATACTGACTTTCAACTCTACATTTAGGCTGTGTGCTTACTAAGTGGAGGAGTAGGAATATCAACTAAGTTCAGATGAAAAGTCACTTACTTATCGATTTTCTACATCGCACTGAGAAGAGTGTGCGTAGGAGCTTTCTTTTGTTTTGTTATTATTTATTTTTTTGATCTTTATTAAGGAGCTTTGTCACAATATTGATTATGTCGCTCTATCATAGCCAATTTTTGAAATTCAAGTTATTTTAAATGACTGTCATACATTTTAAATAGTACTCTTGCCTCGTCTGACGTAGCCTTAGCTAAGACACTGTTGCAAATACCAATTTCAAACATATTTAGAGTGGTAAACAGATTTCTCCTGAGGCGTTTGCCCCGCTCACATTCCACCAGAATATGATGTACGTCCTCGATTAATCCACATTTTTCGCAATTAGTTGAAGGTATGATACCCAGAAGGAACGTAAACTTCCTTCATAGTATATGACCAGATCGAAGCCTCGTGGCAGTTACAATATCTTTTCTATTAAGTGCATAATTATCTATCCAGGGAATTGTTAATGGTTCGGGTTGAATGGTGTTGTACCAGATACCTTTCTCCCTGATAGGCTTGTTTTTCGACCTTTATCAACATGGTTAACGAAGGAGCATGCTTGCCTAGAGGCAACCTATCTACTCTCGATTTAAAGACTCCTAAAAAAAAACACTCAACTGTATGCACAATGAATGTGTTCCCAAAACCGTTTTGTGCGTATAGGTGGGATGTTCACCTTGTACCGGTAGCGCATCGCCGTACTTCTGGTGGTCCGATAATGGAACTGGCTTGGTGGAATTAGGTTATGCAATTCCAACGTACCCGAAATGCAACTGATAGAATCGCGGCTAACTACTCTAAGCGTCAATGTTCCAGACTTTGAAACTTCGACTCGACGAATGCATCATTACCAATGACCCTCTTGACTCGCTCTTCAATTGAATCAAGTGCATAAAACTTGTGAAACAGGCGTGGTGTAATTATTGTTTTCCTTCTCAAGTAAATTATGATCTATTTTTATTGAGCCCCGAAGGGATTTCTATAAAATATCAACCAGAAAACGCTCGTATTAAAAAGTAAAGCCTCTTTATTCCAGATTAAAGGATTTGTTTAGAAAACCAATCTGCATTAGGGTTATTGTGCAAAGTTATGATATGCTGTTGACTTGAACCTTAACTCGAATAGGTAAGGTTGTTTTTTGAATAGCTATCTGCAAGAAATGTTAAGCTGATCTCATTTCAGGCATTAGCTTACGACCTGTTTTGTAAATTGAGGGGATTTAAAATTCTTTTAAGAACAAAGTCAGTTTTTACAGTCGAAGAAGTGTTGTCATAAGCCTTTAATCTAGTGAGTTTTCGATTTTATTTAATTTATCAGCCACTACTTGAATAATGGCTTGATTTATGTAGTAGATTTGTACGTGCTCCGCCAAAAACGCCCCCGGTATAAGAAGTCGTAGAACGATAACCGGCCACAATCACTCTCCGCCCGACGCTCGCCCCGAACGGTCGTGCCGCTCTGTGCTCCGCGCCCGCTCCGTGCTCCGTGTCGTTACGTCACCCCGTGACGTCATCAGTGGTCCCCGACCGCACCAGCGATCCGAAGCCGCCTTTCTCAAGGCAGTGGAGGATATACGTTTCCTTAACGGGAAATAGTCGATAAACGTTGTGCCCCTTCAGGGAAAAGCCACAGTTTCGTGGTCCTTGGTGGGAAACCTCACGGTGCCAACAAAACCAAGGGGGTGTTGCCCCAATACACCCGCCGAACCCCTTCAGGGCTAGGCAGTCATTTGGAGTCGGGAGCTAGATTTTGGCCTTGGGGGAGCTCCTAGTCAAATCTAATACTCCGAGTTCTCTTTCAGCTACACACCTGGTGTCGGTTGGGGTGTCTATCCCTTCGCACCAGACCCTGGTAGGGCCCGATCGCACAATAAGACTGGCGATCGGTTTACAAGCTTAGGGCACACCATTAGGTACTCACCTCCCAGTGTACACAACCCTTGCTGGGAGGGTCACACACCCCCGGGCCCGTCCACCCGGGGACGTAGGGACCGCTAGGAGTTTTGCGCATGAGGTTTTTCCAACCCATGTGACCTAATCCCAAGCCCCCTTTTTAACCATGACGGACGCTATCATATTAGCGTTCGTCAAAGAGGTCCTATTCAAGGACCCCGATTTCCTCGCCAAGTATGGCGAGAAAATCGCTTCAATTAGAGCCCCCCCCCCCCCACCGTCCCATCAAGCGTCACTGACTTCAGTGACGTATTGTCATTTCCGGACTCCGGTCCGACCCCCTGCCCCCGCCCTCCCCCGGATATGCCTCCCCTATTGGTAGCCCACTTCGCCAATGAGGCAATGGACACCACCGTCCCCGCCAGCGACTCAGCGTCGCAAGCATCTTCTTCGGACTATGAACAGTCCCCTGAATCCTCCTCCTCCGAGGACGACTTTCAAGTCGTCCTAGGGGGCAAGAGGAAAGCCAGGAAGGCCGCTCAGGCCACCAAAGCTAAGAAGACCGTTGCGTCTTCTCCCGCCCCCGCTATCCAGCCCGCCCCTGTTGCCCAGCCCGCCCCCGCCTCGCAGGCTAGTTGTTCCCCCACCGTTTCCGCTTCTGTCACTCAGACGAAGAAGCAGCGCCCCCCTCCGCCCTTGTACATCCAGGACAAGGGTAAATGGACCGACGTGTCCAAAATGTGTAGTGATCGCAAGATCAACTATACAAACGCCCGCTCTTGCCAACAAGGCATAAAAGTCCAAGTCCCGACGTCAACTGACTATCGGGAACTTACCAAAGTCCTTCGTGAAAGGAAAATCTCCTTTCACACCTACTCCCTCCCTGAGGACACGCCGACCCGAGTGGTCATTAGACGTGTCCCGAAGGAAATCCCCGCCGAGGACATTAAGGCCGACCTCCTGGCCCAAAATATCCCCGTTTCCGCTGTCCATCGCCTTCACAAGGCGAGAGGTAACGAAGTATACGACATGATCCTTGTCGTGTGCGACCCGACCGACGGGCACCACCCCATCTTCAAGATCAAGTCGATCTGTTCCCTCCCCGGCATCTCCATCGAGAAGCCCTACAGACCCACGATAGTTGGGCAGTGTCACCGCTGCCAACTATACGGTCACTCTCAGAAGAACTGCTACGCTACTCCCAGATGCGTTAAGTGTCTGGGTGAGCACGGCACTTCTGACTGCCCCCGTCCCAAGGATCGCACTCTTTGCACAGAGCCTCCCAGCTGTGTGCTGTGCGGCCAAGCCGGGCACCCGGCTAACTACCGGGGCTGCCCCAAAGCCCCCAAAATCCCTCCCAAGCTGGCAAAGCGTGCTGCCGCTCGCCAGCAGAGGGAAGCACCCTCCGGGAAAGTCCCCTCTTCCCAGCCCCCCGAACGTCTCGCACCCCAGAGACCATCCCCCTGGAATCAGCTAAACCATCAGAAAGCCTTCCCGGCTTTGGTGGCTTCCCAGCCAATTCCAGCGCTAATGGCTAAGCCCATCCCAGCGCCTCCCCCGGCTTCTGTGGCCCCCGTGGCCGCTAAACCTCCCCGAAACGCGCCCCAAGTTTCAGCTGCGTTCCCACGCAGATCAGTTGGCCAGATTATCCTGGACAACTATCGCATCTTTATGACGCAGGACGCTAGGGACTTAGCTGACGAGCTAACCCTAGCGGAAGTCACTGGCCAACTCGACTTAGCCAAGCGCGCTGCGCTATTCACTAAGTACGAGTCGGTCGCAGTCGAACTCGACAAATTACCTGCCGTGCCCCTAAATGGATAGACAACAAAAAATTTGTTGTACCAAACCGCGATCCCTAAAGTTAGGCTTCTTCAATGCCAACGGCATTATCAATCAGAGAGATGAGATCGCCACGTTCCTCCGCGACCATCAGTTAGACCTTCTCCTCATCCAGGAAACATTCCTCAAACCCCACCGTAAAGATCCTAGAATTGCCAACTATCGTCTAGTTCGCAACGATAGATCTCGTTGTCACGGTGGTGGCACCCTTATCTATTATAGAAAGGAACTGTACTGTATCCCTCTAGCTCCTCCCGCGCCCCGATCTTTCTTAGAATACTCGGCCTGCCGAGTAGGCATGACTGGTCATCAACCGATCACTGTCGTCTCTGCCTACTATCCCCCTCCGACTTCCTCGTCTCGTATGCCAGACGAGTCCATCGCGCTCACTAGCGACCTCACTGCCCTCTTTGGCTTGAGTGACTCCGTTATCATAGCGGGCGATCTCAATGCTAAACACCCCGCCTGGAACAGTAGTACGACCAACCCTAGGGGAAAGGTCGTGTTCAACCTTGGTGCATCCCTTAACTTTGACATCATCGCCCCGATGTGTCACACTCACTTCCCCCATGATCCCAACCATAGCCCCGACGTCCTCGATGTAGCGCTCCTTAAGAATGTCAACCTCCGGTTGCAATCTATAGAAGCGATACACGAGCTTAACTCCGATCACCGACCCGTGATTATGCACCTAGGCTCCCGTTCGGGCAATCTCGACCCGGGCCAGCCCCCCGCTTCCCAATTGATCACTGACTGGAAGAAAGTAAGCGAAAAGCTGAAATCTACCACGTCACCTCAATTGGATTCTATTCCCGACCACATAGTCTCAGTCGCTGACACGACGGCGGCAATCGACTCGCTCACAGACCACGTACAATCCGTCCTGAACGAATGTTCAAGGGAGATTCCTGCGAAGGAGGACCTTCGCTGGAAAATCCCGGACGATGTACGGGCTCTGATGACCGAGAAGAACGCAGCCGTCCGTGCATACAGCGCTTTTCCTTGCGACGCTAACAAGGCTCACATGCGTAGATTACAGCGTGCTGTAAAGAAACGCATGACCGAGCTGCGTTCCGCCCGCTGGGACAAGACGCTCAGTGAACTCGAGCCTACCCATCTCGCCTTCTGGCAACTTCAGAGGAAATTACGTTCCACTGAAGAGTCCTCTATGCCTCCGCTCACCCGCCCTGATAAGAGTGTCGCTTTCGACAACTCTGAAAAAGCGGAATGCCTAGCCGACAGCCTCGAAGCCCAATGCTCGCCTAGCTCTCAACTAGTAGACCAAGCCCACATCGACATGGTGGACGCTGAAGTCGAACGTAGAGCCTCCCTCCCTCCCGTTGAAGACCCTGATAACCCTCTGGCCCCCGTCACTCCCGACGAGGTGGAGGATATCATTAAAAAACTTCAACCAAGGAAAGCCCCCGGCGCCGACGGTATCACGAACAGAGTGTTCAAACTCTTCCCCCCCCAACTTATAATGCTAATGACCGCTATCTTCAATGGCGCATTAAGCAATAATATCTTCCCCCAAGCGTGGAAACAGGCCACCGTTATCGGTATCCCTAAACCAGGCAAGCCCAAGTCTGACCCCACCAGTTACCGCCCCATCAGTCTCCTCAATGTTCTCGGTAAGATCTACGAGAGGCTTATTTATAAGCGACTCAAAGATTTTGCCGAATCCAAGGGTCTCATTCCTGATGAGCAGTTCGGGTTCCGTACCGAACACTCATGCGTCCACCAAGTCCACCGCATCGTAGAGCACCTAAGCGCTGGCTTCCAGCGTAATGCGATGACGGGTGTCTTGTATTTCGATATAGCGAAAGCATTCGACAAGGTCTGGCACAATGGCTTATTATATAAGCTATATCAACTCGGTGTGCCAGACCGTCTCGTGCTCATCATGCGAGACTTTCTGTCGAATCGCACCTTCCGCTATCGAATCGAGGGAGCCCTCTCCTCCTCCCACCCCATTCGAGCTGGAGTCCCTCAAGGCTCGGTAGTGTCCCCCCTAGCTTTCACGCTGTTCACCAGCGACATTCCCAAAAGTAAAAAGGCCCAGTTGGCTCTATTCGCCGACGACACGGCAATTTACTACACCGGTCGTGACCCCAGAGTTATCGCTCGCAATCTCCAAACCTCCGCAAACATTTTGGGCAAATGGTTCCGGAAATGGAGGATCGAGGTTAACCCTGATAAGAGTCAAGCTGTTCTCTACTCGAAACAGCGGAAGTCCGTCCCCCCCCCCCCCCCCTCCGATCACCATGTACGGTAAGCCGATCCCCTGGGAGAAGCAAGCCAAGTACCTCGGAGTGATCCTCGATCAGCACTTGTCCTTCGCCGAGCACATAAAGCAGGCTCGCTCGCGAGCCGCTTTCGCTCAAGGTAGGCTCCATTATCTCATGACTGCCCGCAGCAAACTGTCACTTAAGTGCAAGCTGCGCCTCTATACGGCAGTAATCCGCCCGATCATGACGTATGCATGTGCAATCTTCGCACACGCCAAGCCCCGCTTCCTCCATAGGATGCAGACCCTTCAAAATAGGACCCTCCGTAAAATTCTCGGTGCCCCATTTTATGTCCGAAATGAGAATCTACATCTAGATCTCAAAATCCCCACCATCCAGCAGTTCATGAAACGCCTTTGCAAGCGTTTCTTCGATACTGCTGTAAAACACCGCAACCCCCTCATAGTATCGGCAGCCCGATACGAACCCTCCCGCATCTCGAAGGTTCGCCGTCCTAGGCATACTCTCGTCACCCCAGATGACCCCACTACCCTGCTCCAAGAGAGCCGTAAGGAAACAAGTACAGTTCGAAGACAATACAGACCGCCGTCCTTCCGTCCTCGCCGCCGAGGCCCACCGCAACACTCCCGTAAACGTCCTCCCCGTCCCTTGCTCGAGCCAGCCCGCGTCGCTGAGCCGTAGTTTTAAAATTCCCCGATAATAATAATAAAATCTTTGTTCGATCCAGCCCGTCCCTTGCTGTCCCCCCCCAGCGACGCCCTAAGCCGAGGTCCGTACCCCACAGGGGGTGCCCTTAGCGTGTAGTCGCTTAGTTTTTAAGTTTAGTTAAATAAGCCCTGGCTGGAGGCTTTGATTCTCGAATTGAGGCCGCCACAGGCAAGTCCGGTTAAGCAGCCGACAACCTCCTAGGTTGACCTGCGAGAGGCCACACACAAAAAAAAAAAAAAAAAAAAAAAAAAACCGGCCACAGTAGGTGCAGGCTTATGAATGGTGAGACATATGTAGCGGCCTAAAGGAATAGAGAGTGCCCCTGTGTTTGCACACACACTTGAGCACTTGTAAAATATTTCCTATAGGATTGTTTCCAAAGGTCAGCAATAAATGTTTCTATTTCTATTTCTGTAAAATAAAAGCCAATGAAAATTTTTATTTCATATAATATATGCAGTACTTATGAAACGGTAAGCATTACTCTACATGCATGTCTCCAAAGAGATAACAAATAACGGTAAATAATTTTACTACTTTTCTCTGCATCACCCAAAGGTTGACTGGTAGAAAATGCCTAAGGCATTAAGTCCGCCTCTATACTTTTTGTGTGCATAAAGCATTAAATAAATAAACAAAATTTTAATCTTACACTAAAATAGACTTTGAAAAAGAAATCACAGTTTATCAAAATAATCGTAGTTAGTAACTATTTCTTTTTTCCAAGGCTTACAAAATTGATTAAAACAAATATGAAATGGTTTTTACTGACTTTACTTTGGGCAAATCTCATGGACCTGTTGGAAATTGATAAAGAAACATTTAAAACATGTTTTATTTTTCATGAACTCTGTGGAAAATGAAGAATAAAAGAATTATGGACGTCTGGGAACCACCACATATATCACACTAATATTATAAAGGTGTCAGTTTGTGAAGTGTGTGTATGTATGTTACTTATTCACGCTCAAACGACTGGACGAATTTCAATGGTGGCACACAGGTAGCCTGTGGATATCACAGGTATATATACGGATATACGGAATAACGGAAAGTTTGCTTATTTTACTTATTTACAGACTACTTTATGAGAACTTCTTATTTACTTTCTTGGAAAAATACCCTATAAATAAAACGCTCGATATTTTATAATCTATGTGGATTGAAATGGCACAAAATCATGCGCGAACGCCAGCGTTTGCTTGGGGTTTAAACAGGTAGACCATGAACTAGAATAGTATGTAAAATACTTTTATTCTGAAAATACGTTCCCGGGATTATTTTCAACTATCACGCGGGCGAAGCCATGCATGCATGTGCGCATGTTATTAAAGAGTTATGATTTTACATGTGGATGGATGGAGAGGGAGAGGGAGACCAAAGAAAAGATTGATGGATTGTGTGAGAAGTACAGGACAGAATAAAATAAAAAAAAACGTATAGCCAAATAAAACGGGACAAGGGCAGGAAGATAATGATGATGCAAGCAAAGCCGCTGGCAGCATGTAGTAGATAATATTTTTAGTAATGGGTAGCTATATGCCCTATTCAGGGAATCGTGAGACAAAAGGTAAACAAACCATAAAAAGGGTTGCTTAAAAACATGAGTGAATCTGGACCAAGCAACGCTTGCACTTTTTTTTTGCTGAAGTAAAATTGTGCAAATAAAACTGCCCTCCCTCATAAAAAAAGATATTGAGACATGGTTATCAACCACGACTTTTATACTTATACTTTTTACATGCTTTATATTCTTATAGCCCACTTGATTGAGATCATCCCCTGTCAAACTCGACTCGGTATCAGGACTATTCGGGACCCTAATTTGAATAATTTATTTAAGTAATCTTATGAAAATAATGTGTCAAACTTGTCAAGTTAGATCAAGTACATTTTGCTTTTCAGTTTGTGTAACCTATGATGACTTCATCATCTAAAGGCGACCACTGCAGCTGCTGAACGTAGGCCTGTATCAAGCATAGCTGCTTCGCTGTATCGAGTTTCCTAGATCCATCAATTAACTTCATCAGCCCAATCCAGGTCATCGATCTACCTTGTATGATTTGATGATTTCACAGATTAAAAAAAAAACCGATTAAGTGCGAGTTGGACTCGCGCCGAGGGTTCCACACAAACTATATAAACAGAATCTACATAGGTCATATAGATTCTCGAATCAATTCTCGAAGATTTTTCTGAATCGCGAAAAAGTATTTGCGAAAAAGTATTTATTTCGTGATGGTTGCACCACAAAACTGTTTTCAGTTTTATTTATTTACTTGTACTATAAGACCTTGCTTCTTGCCAAATTTCAGAATTCTGTGTTAACAGGAAGTAGTTTTGATTTTTTTGCGAACGACAAAATATGCACGATAAACGGAGCATAAACGGCTTTAGCTTTAGGTTGCGTTGACTTAGAAGTTTTATTTTTCCACTACTCCAAGGGGAATCAAACTTGAGTATTTGATATTAATTTCAGCTTCATACCTGTAGAGGTAAAACCTCCTATGACCTATTTTCTTAGAGACGCGTAGGCGTCTCTAAGAAAATAGGTCTTGACAGACTGACAGATGAACAAAAAAGTAATCATGTAAGGGTTCCGTTTTTGCTGACTAGGTACAAAACCTTAAGAGTGGCTAAATCATAAAATAACTTATCTTACTAAAGGTGGAGTGAGAAGTAATGTCAGAATTTTACTGACTAAAATCCTGGCAGGTTTTTCAGTTGCTCTTTGTATTTCAGGGCAACGGCAAGGTACCATTAAATAGGCAGTCATTTTGAAGTTTATTATCCATAGGCTGATTATCATTAATACCGCACTCCCACACTTCTGCTACTGCACTATCACAGAACAGTCTCTTAGCCAGACTAATTAAGAATCTATTGTATAACGTTACGCAATTTAGTACTTGAACTCGATCGTCTGTTCACATTTATCTTGGTGAGGTCAATGAAATTAGATAAAGAATACTTCCAGGCAGTGTTGGGGTGCAACCATATAATATGCCGCGGTTGTGTGCGATTTTAGAAGCTTTTAATTTTTTTATTAACATGTTCTGTACTGCCGTTTCACAGCTGGGTAAAAGTGTTAAATGTTTTCAAATGTTTTTTTTTTTTTTGTAAGTATTTTGATTTTTCTGGCTAATGCGTCAAAAACGAATAAAAAACTTTATGGCATTGTTGTATGTGTGCGTGGCAAACTCCGTCTTTAGGCACCCGCTATGTCACAATCCTAGCCAATATGTTTTTAATGCGTCCTTTATAACCCAGATAACATTATTTTAGCGCCAAAAATTTTCTATTACGTCTTAATTAATCTTGTTAACATTAATCTACTCGTACAAATATTTGGATTTGAGTGAATAACCTATTTTATTTATAGATTTTGTAATTTTTCTAATTTAAAAATAAGGTGTGCATTATTCATTTAGGTGTTAATATGCAATTTGGTAATGAACGTAACTTAAGAAAGAGAAAATTTTCTTGCAATATTATATAATATTATATTTAACACCTACGATTGTTATAAATCGTAGTGTTTAAAAATTTTTAACTAACATATGTGATTTTTTTTGTCGATATTTTTTTGTTTGTTTTTTGTCGATTTCTAGTTATTGGACAGATCCAATAACTAGAAATCGACAAAAAACAAACAAAAAAAAATCGACAAACAAGTAATTAACAGATTAATTACTTGTTTGTTAGTTTTTATTAGAAATCAGAATTTAATATAAATTATAGAAGCGTTGTTTATTGCCGTGCCCTCACAATACCAATTCACAATTAAAATAATATATTAGCAAGCTACAAGGAAGATCTCAAACGTAGTAGTGCAGAACAATGTGATACTTGCTGGAGCAATGTTTACCAAAATATTGTGCCTCGTGGTGATTATAAGTGCATGTGTTGGTGATTATGTGACCGAAGACGAATATGTTGATGCCGTGTTAGATATGCTGCTGAATGGCGTCAGCAGAGAGTTTGAGCAGTCCAGTGAAGATGATAATGGTGATTTTGTTATTATATCTCACCACACACAGATACTTTTGATAGACCTGTTGGTCTAGTGGTTAGTGGCCCTGACTGCTATGCCGGAGGTCGTGGGTCCGATTCCCACCCAGGACAAATGGTTATGTGATGAGCACGATCATTTGTTCTGTGTCTGGGTGTAATTTATCTATAATATGTATGTATTTAAAAATATATAAGTATGTTTATCAGTTGTCTAGTATCCATAACACAAGCTCTGCTTGGCTTGGGACTAGACGGCGTTGTGTGTTAGTTGTGGAATATTATTATTATTATTCCGTTTATTAAATTTATATACATATTGATTACATTTTTAAATATTTCAAAAAAAAAAAAAAAACATTTAAAAATATAAAAAATAGTAGTCCACCGGCATCGGGAACAGGGTCCATGCTACCGGTGGTCAGGGCTCCTGAGAGAGGAATCTCCTAACAATACGCGCCGTGTCCAGGAGAACTGCTTTCTGAATCAGGCCCTTGATCCAGCTGCCTAACGAGAGCCTCCTCAGATGTTGTTCGAGGCTCTTAGCTATTAAGCCATTGGCCGTTACGACTATCGGCACAATGATTGCTCTATCCACTTCCCACATGTCGACAACCTCGCGAGCTAAGTCAAGATATTTAGTTTGTTTATCTTTCTCAGCTTTCACGAGGTTCTCGTCATGAGGGACCGCTATATCAACAATCATTGTGCGACGCTCTAGTCGATCTATCACCACTATGTCAGGCTTATTGGCAACAATAGTCCTGTCAGTGATGATAGATCGATCCCAATACAATGTGACGCTGCCATTTTCGAGAACTGGGTCGGGCACGTACCTATAGTACGGTACTTCTGATTCCACAAGATTGTATTTGAGAGCAAGTTGCTGGTGAATAATCCTGGCTACAAGGTTGTGTCTATGCAAATAGTCTCCGTTAGCTAAATGAGAACATCCAGAAATAATGTGTCGGATTGATTCTCCAGGTCGGTGGCATGCCCGACAGATGTCAACCGTACCGTCCTTCACAATGTATTTCCGGTAGTTGTTCGTCATCATAACTTCGTCCATAATTGCAAAGACAAAACCTTCGGTTTCTCCAAAGAGATCACCAAAGCGCAGCCAGGATACGGACGCTAAAAGATCTACATCGGGCCCATGTAAGGCCCGGTAAAAACGCCCGTGAAGCTCCTTGCCCTGCCATACTGCCCTGCGTTCATTAGTATCCATTACTGTAGGTTTGCGCCAGTTCTCGTTAGCCAAGGAGAGCGGGGTGAGGCCTTTGTCTACCGCAACCACATCTCGGTGCATCCCCACGTCGGTTTTCAGGAAGTATTCCCTGA
This sequence comes from Mythimna pallens, assembly GCA_961205895.1. Lineage (NCBI taxonomy): Eukaryota > Metazoa > Arthropoda > Insecta > Lepidoptera > Noctuidae > Mythimna > Mythimna pallens. The sequence goes on from OY540832.1 coordinate 23,154,557, forward strand.
GACTGCATATCTCACGGTTGTGCAGGGTCTTAGCATTTAAGAAACCACGACCTCCGCACTTCCGCGGGATATACAGCCTCATCACCGATGACCGTGGGTGATGCATCCGATTTTCGGTAAGTAGTGAGCGGACCCTCCTATCCAGGGCGTCGAGTTCTGTCTGAGTCCATTTGAGTATGCCGAAAGAGTACATCAAAACCGGCATGACCCAACCATTGAAGGCGCGCACCTTGTTCCCGCCTGATAAAAGACTATTCAACACTTTATTCAGGCGGCCAAAGAAGCGCTCCCTCAACGATTGTTTCATGTCAGCGGCATTGATGCCTAACGCTTCCGACATACCCAAATACTTGTAAGTTTCGGTTGAGCAGAGGGATCTAATGTATATGGAATCCGAGAGTTGGGTACCCACGGATTCCATAATCTCTCCTCGCTTTACATGCATGACTGCACATTTGTCCAAACCAAATTCCATCCTGATGGCACTGCTGAAGGTTTCAGTTACCTTCAGTAGCTCCATCAGTTGCAAGTTGTTGGAGGCAAAAAGTTTCAGATCATCCATGTAAAGAAGGTGAGATATAACCTGACCACCTCTTCTCAACCGGTAGCCCAAGCCAGAACCCTCCAGCAGTGTGCTGAGGGGGTTCAAAGCTAGGCAAAACCACAGTGGACTCAGACTGTCGCCCTGGAATATGCCACGCTCGATCCTTATCGGTTCGCTGCTCTCTCGGATTTGTCGACATCCTGGATAGTGAAGGGCCGTCCTCCACTGCCCCATACACGATATCAGGAAGGTGCGAAGAGTTGCATCAACTTTATACAGCTCCAGCACCCTCATGAGCCATGTATGTGGAACTGAGTCATAGGCCTTCTTATAATCTATCCAACATGTCGACAGATCTCTTCGAGAACGACGAACCTGTTGGCTAATGGCAACATCAATGAGGAGCAGCTCCTTAGTACCACGGGACCCGTTCCTACATCCATTCTGAGAAGCAGACATGATGGAGTTTGTCTCAATATGACTATTAATTTTGGCTCTCAGAATAGATGTAAGAACTTTATAGACCGTCGGTAAGCACGTGATCGGTCTATAATTTTTAGGCTCCGCAGTACTACCCGATTTGTGGAGCAGGTGGGTTATTCCTGTCGTAAGGAACTGGGGCAGCGACCCTGACTCTAAGGCAGATTGGAATTGGGTTGCCAAGCGAGCATGCGATCTTTGAAACCATTTAAGCCAGAAGTTGTGCAGCCCGTCCGGCCCTGGAGATTTCCAGTTAGGCAACGGACGGGCTGCACGCGCTACGTCTTGGGGACTGATGGTACTTATTATTATTATTATTATATTACATACAGTGAGGATCAGTCATGATTTTTGTGGAGAATTCAAACTTATAGCGTTAAAAAAAGCAGTAAATACTGTGGAAATAATATTTAAATCGGACTAAAAATGATGAAGATAAAGCAATTTTAGTGTATTAATTCCAGAAACGCGCACGAGAATGAAGCGACTCACTGTGACGTCATCTGTCATGATCGGTCTCCACTGGCGAATGAATACGATCAAGCCGTTTGTCGCACGGATCATGAGAGATGACGTCATCGTAAACAGTCCAGCAAGAGCGCGCGTTTCCAAGTAGCCGTTCAGAAAAACTTTAATATTATCCACCATTTAATGACGGATTTTAATAATTTAAAAAATTTAATGCTCAATAAATTATTACACATGCGATGTACTTAGTAAATATCGGATTTGATATTATGTGTTTGATCCTCATTTAAGGTGGACGACCTGGTGAGGGTCGCGAGAATCCGATGGATGCGAGACGCACAGGACTGGTCGTTGTGGCGACACTTCGAGGAGGCCTATTTCCAACAGTGGACATCTTTTAGTTTAAATGATGATGATAATAACATCACACTTAATACTATAAAGGTAAAAAAATGTGGGTGTATTTTTATTACGCTTTTATGCTTAGTCTAAATTTCATCAAAATCCATTCAGCCATTTGAGCGTGAAGAAATAAAGAACATACTCACAAGTAGACACATGAAACTTTCGCCTTTATAATAGGTATTAGCGTGATGTGATCTTCGTCATCATTCTTTCTGCAGAATAACGTACACTGCAGTACATAAGCCTGCAGGCGGTCGCCTCCTTCTGCGAAGCAGTAATGCTAGCAAAGGATGCGGCCGCACGCGCAAGAGAACGGCTCTCACGCCCCAGCCGCCGGGATCCCGATCCCGATTTTCAGCCACCGTAGGCGCTGGTTTGCAGACGGCGAGTAACAGGTAACTCGCCGTCCGACCGTCCGGTAAGCGTCCGGACCGAGCCCAAGTCGTCGGCGGCGCGTGCTGTTCCACGCGCGCCGCTGTAAAAGTCTGAAAATATGTCACGCTCCCCCCAAGAGCGAGAGATGTCATTGGATGATTTTCCCACCGAAAAAAAAGGACATATAAGCCTCCTCAAGTGTCGCCACAATGACTGGTCCTGTGCATCTAGCATCCATCGAATTCTTGCAACTCTCATAGGTCAGGTCATCGGTCTACTTTTCGGGCTTTCTAACACTGCGTACACGGTCGCGATTCCAGAACCTTTCGGCTCTATCGACCATAAGTCCTGCGAAAAGCATATCTTTTATTTGATTTATTTAATTTATTGGGGAAAACAAACAATAACACATAGGGAATTACAAAAAAAAAAGGCTTAGAATAAGTTTTACACATGTTAAATCAACAACGTTCTCCACATATAAAAACGTGTGACACTTGATTTGACAAGCGCTGTAATTTTTTAATAACTTTTTTAATGCGAAATGATTTTTTTTTAAATTTTAATGTAAACCACATTAAAACTGTCTTATTATTTATTATATTTTTTTTTTAACAAGTTCAAAAAACAGATCTAGATTGCTGATTTTTTTATTAAAATTGCTTGTAAGGCGATGAAGAGAGGCACGCAAGCCAGCATCATAATTTCAGCCGAAAGACGTCTACTGCTGTACATAGGCCTCCCCCAAGTGTCGCCACAATGAACGGTCCTGTGCGTCTCGCATCTATCGGACTCCCGCAACCGTTACCAAGTCATCGGTCCACCTTGTATGAGGCCTTCCAACGCTACGTCTTCCGGTACGTGGTCGCCATTCTAGAACCTTTCGGCCCCAACGGCCATCCGTTCTGCGATCAATGTGCCCTGCCCACTGCCATTTAAGTTTGGTGATTTTTCGTGCTGTGACTGTAACCTTGATTCTCCTACGGATATCCTAATTCCTGATTCGATCACAGAATTAAACTCCGAGCATAGCCCTTTCCATTGCCGTTTGGGTGACTTTAAGTCTTCTGATGAGGCCCATTGTAAGCGACCACGTTTCGGAGCCATATGTCATCACTGGTAATACGCACTGGTCTTACGGACCTTTCGGGGTTAAATTTTTTAAGCAACTCACTTTATGAGAGATAATAACTTTTAAAACAACGATAATGCACTTCAACACATCTTAAATTGTAACTAATTTAAGTTTCTTATTATTATTTATTATTATTATGAGCCTGTTGTGTTCCACTGCAGGGCAAAGGTCTCCGTTCCATTCTTCCACTATTTTCTGTTCTTAGCCACTTCTGGCCAATTCTTTAGGCAGGAGTCCAAATCGTCACGCCATTTCCTTCTTCTGCCGCATCGTCAGCTTCTGCTGTTCGGGATCCAGTCAGTGGTTGCCTCTGCCTAATTTCATTGTGACATAGTGGCAGATGTGACCTGCTACTTTTGTTTTTTCCAGGTGATGAACCAATTTTAACTGGTGGTGTTTGGAAATGTGGCAACTGTGATAATATTGATGAGACTAGGCTCATTTACTCTGAAGTCAATGAAGTGGATGCTGCAATGATGACTGATGAGTCTGTGGATATACAGGTATTAAAAATTTACTAATAATAGGGATTAAAGTATGAAATTGCTGTTTTCTATTACGGGTTGCTTTGAAGTGTTATATCTTTGGATTGACTTGGAATTATATGATCAAATAAACTTAATATTAAAGGTATGTTATTCTTTTTTCAAAATTAGGTATTCCGTAACTTTTTCCTAAGGAAGTTCCGTAAGCTTTTTCACTTCCGTTTCCGCTTCTGCTTCCGTAAAATTTATAACAGAACTCTAAGCGGAAGTATAAAGCGAGAAGCGCGGGGGTGGGGGGGGGGTCGACGACTGGACGTAAACGTGTCGCCGCGAGTTATTATATTTTTTTGGTTCATTCTGCGCATAACCGCGCCTCGTGACGTGATTACGACATTAACCATCTGTTGTTTTAAAAAAATAAAATTAGTCTTTTTCTTCATAGTAACTTCCACTTCCGCTTCCACTTCCGTTTCCGCTTCCGCTTGCGCAAAGATTTACTTTTGAAATCTGTTTCCGTTTCCGCTTCCGTTAAGACAGTTCGGTTGCATCACTAACACACATCTATCAACGCCCAGCCGAAACTACTGGAGGAACGTGAAATTTTGCACAAGGCTTCCTTTTACGATGTAGGCGAGCACTAAAAAGAGTTTTATGAAAATTCAATTTTTAGAGGGGTGAAAAGGGGGAAATTCGTTTGTATGTAAAATTTTATTCCCTGGACCCAGATATTTGAAACTTAGCGTAAATAGTAACTCAAGTATTTCGATTTAGGCGTTGTTAAAGGTTGTATGGGAGAATCTTATTCCTAGGGTTAATAAACTTGAAGCTTGACAAAATGGTAATCAAAACTGTTATTAATTAGTTTTACAAAACTACCCTCGAAATAATTTTTAAGGGGGTGTTATATTATATATGAAAACATTCTCGCAAAAGAAGTTGCTGGCAGAGTCCTAAACTCGTTAAAAAATAAAAGGCCCGTTTTGACATTTGAGAAAAACCCTAGAAGGTAACTTGGAACGAAACTGAAAGAAACAATAAAATAAAAATTTGGGGTTCGTTGTAGTAGTAGCTATTTTAGTAGTAGCTACACTATGCCAGACAAGCCGCTAGGTAGTCAAAATACAAATGTCAAAACGGGCCTTTTATTTTTTTACAACTTCAATGCTATCATATACCTATCTTTAAGACTGAGTGAGTAATGAGTATGGACTCCCAAGTTCTCAACAGCTGCTCCCATTGATCAAAGTGGTTATTTACGATCGCAGATTTATATTTACATCTTTATTTATACCATTACTAGCTGACCTGGCGAACTTCGTACCGCCTAATAGTAAGGTTAACGCCATCTACTGGCATTACCAGATCAGCATAATTCATTTTAAAATGACATTTTAATTAGAGATGCCGTTAAATTCAAATTTTTTTTCGTGATTTTTCCATTTTTTCTCACCGTTTGAACCTTCCCTGGACTATCTCGAATATTTCAAGATCAAAATTAGCCGAATCGGTCCAGCCGTTTTTGAGTTTTAGCGAGACTAACGAACAGCTATTCATTTTTATTTATTTAGATTAGACATTGTATAAAAGAAAGTCATGATCTGCGTATGTCTGTTTATCAGTTAATTCCTCTTAAAACACGTAAAAAAGATGCAGTTTTCACTAATAGTAAGAGCAATAAACGACGAAGTTTGAAGATTTGTAATGTAAAACTAAATGCATATGAAAGTATTATATGCATTTTCACAGATTGGCCTGATTGCTATGCCGGAGGCCGTGGGTTCGATTCCCACCCAAGAAAAATTTTTGTGTGATGAGCACGATCATTTGTTCTGAGTCTGGCTGAAATTTATCTATATTATGTATGTATTTAGAAATATATAAGTATGTTTATCAGTTGTCTAATACTCATAAAACAAGCTCTGCTTAGCTTGGGACTAGACGGCTTTGTGTGATAGTTGTAGAATATTATTGTTATTCAGTATAAAAAAATGAAATTACAAACAGACACTTGAACCTTATATAACTTTATAGAAGATTCAGCGGAACCCCTTTTTTTAGCTGGCAGTGATTGTCAACAGCCAGTTAAGATACTATAAAAAAAAAACTACAATATTTGACTTTTCTACAATATTTGCAGATAGGAATATCCCTACCGAACATGAAGTGCGTGACAGTGAACTCAAACGTGAAGGGCGTCGTGCGTCGCGTCGCGGGCGCATGCAGTGGTGACACCGTCACGCTCAGCGTGGCGCCAGCACAGCATTTTACTGTACAAGTGTACAATTAAACTAATTTAAGTTTTATAAAAGACAATAAAATTAAATATATACCGAACTGTTTGGTATTTTATTCTTTTTGGTGGGAAATCAGACAATGACTCATCCAGGGACGGCATGACTTATTCTGATTAAAACCCACTCCTATGTTCCTTCTTTGCCTTGCGTTCCAGGACCCCGGGTTCTTCTTTCAGCAGCAAACCTATGGCCCCAGTAGGCTTCGGCCCTGCTGGCTTTTGCGGTTTTGCTGACATCTTGCGGCACGCGTGGAACACTACGTACCGTCGACGACTCGGGCTCGATCCGGATGGTTACCGGACGGCTCGATGTGTGTTTTGTTTTTGCCCTGTGACTTTTTTTTGTGACTTGTTCCACAAAAAATATGCAATCAATAATTGCGTAACTTTTCATCAATGACATATTTGCTTAATCGAATAAATAGTTTCCAAGCTAAATGTATTGTTTTTTAACTATTATATTTGTATACCAACAGAGTGGCATATTCACACTAGCGAAAAATCTTTAAATAAAGATTTAAAAAACTACAATATACTACACTTCTTTACTACTACTACACTACTACTACTACTACTACACTACTACTACTACTACACTACTACTATACTACTTTATTTGTATACCAACAGAGTGACATATTCACACTAGCGAAAAAAAAGATTACATCCAAAGTTAAAACTTACAAAAACCTCTTTATAATTTGACGGTTTGCGCAGTGGCTAAGCGAATGGTTGCTGCTCTGCGTGACGCCTGTCAGATTCCTGTATGTTTTTTTTTTTTCGGGTCTGGGTTTCGTATATTATAAGTTTTCATGATTGTGGATTCACCCACGATAAAGTAGTCATCATCATCATTTCAGCCGAAAGACGTCCACTGTTGGACATAGGCCTCCCCCAAGCTTCGCCACAATGACCGATCCTGTGCTTCTCGCATCCATCGCACTCCCACGACCCTCACCAGGTCGTCAGTCGACCTTGTAAAGTAGTAAATGGTGGTAGGGAACAGATAAGAAATTAAAAATAGAATAATATTAGTGTAAATATACAAATGGGGCAGTGGTGGCCGTGTGGTAATGGCCCCGATTTATGAGTTGTAGTTTACGGGTTCTAACCCAGCCAGGCGCATTACTTTGTTTAATATAACTTCACTACTACTCTCAAAACGGTGAAGGAAAACATCGTGAGGAAACCGGCATGTCCTAGAACCAAAAAAATTCGGAGACATGTGAAATCCACCAACCCGCACTGGGCCCGCGTGGTGGATTACGGCTCATTCCCTCTCCTAGAGAGGAGGCCTGAGTCCCAGCAGTGGGAACATTAAAAGGCTGATTATGCTATGCTTATGCTAGATATACAAAACTTATATAATTGGAATATAAACTACCTAAACTTATTTTCTAATCGGGGTGTGCATTACCCCGATTAGAAAGTTAAGTTTAGGAAGTTCCTGCACCTGATTCATGCAGAAAAAACTTCCGGGTGAAACATCATTGTGTGGATGTGTCCGCGGTTACCATGTCCGGTAAGCACTTTCGTCATGCGAAAGGTGAGAACGCCATGTCGACTCTCCAACCAATCGTACTTACTACCATAATTATGACGTGCCCAATTTTATTATCCGTTCAATTACGAAATCTTAACAAAAATAATATAACTTAAAACTTAAAAGAACTTAAATTGAAATCTGTCCAACACTAAATCTACATTACAAATTGTAAAACGTCATAGTTTTAGTTTTTCGTTTCGAGACCTTCTCATAAATTGCTATAACTTGAATATTTCTTCGAAAATTAAAACGGTTACAAAGTTTACTCTATGTCGAAGTTTTACAGCTATTGCAATGAAATAAGTAATGAAGGTGGGTCATAACTTTATGCTGTTGAGCTTAAAATTGTTCCTTATGTGGAGGTAAAACTTTAATAATCTTTGCGTAGAATGTAACATACATAGACGAGTCAGACAGTTTTTAGGTAAGTGTTTATCACAACCTCAAGGATCCTTCGACCAGATGGGTGTAATGTCTGGCGGGCAACTGCCCGATGGATGATTTCACGCTGTTCTATATGTTCTAATTGCACGGAGAAATTTAATTGCGCGATGCAGGATTAGTTCTTATGTGACGCCATAGATGTCGCTACAGTTAGACTATCTATCCCATCGTATGAACGGCCAATCACAGGCATATCTATTTATGGAAAAACTGACTGACTGACATATCAACGCACAGCCAAAACTACTGGGACTAGGAACGTGAAATTTTGCAGGTTGTGGTTTTATGGTTTGTTTTAGGACGTAGGCGAGTTGAATTTTAAAAAATCCTCTCTTAGTGGATTTTTTAAAATTCATCCCAAAAGGGGGTGAAACGTGGGTCCAAAGTTTGTATGGAGAAACCTAATTTTTTTTATTATTATTATTATTATTGATAGGCTCGCGTTTGACCACTATCTCACCTGATGGTAAGCGATGATGTGGCCGATGATGGACCACGCTTGCCTAGAAGTAACCTATTCGCTCTTGACTTAAAGACCCCTAGGTTGTAGCTATCAGGGAACACAGACTCCGGCATTCATTCGGGCGAACCCGCTGGTGGAAGCTAGTTTCCATACAAGCGCTCTTACGTGAGTAAGACGATATTACATATCCTTCTTTAGATATTTTGGATACACAGATATCTTGTGGATATTATGTAGGGTTCCTTCGAAATCAAAACCTTTTGAGTAAAACTAATCCAGAAAATGACCTCTGAAAATCTGCTATTTTGCCTGAACTTTTTCCCTTCATAGTACTCATTAATTTAAAAAGTAAAGAAAATATGTCTATAAAAACTTTGCGCATCTAAATCAAATTCTAAATAATGTCTTTTTTTCTATTTTAAAAAACTCAAGGTTTAAAAAAAACATGTATTTCATAAAGCAAGTTTTGCGAAATATTCAAGTAAGTGACGGAATTACTGAATACTACCTACGAGGGCCGATGCCTGCTACTCGTATTAGAGTTTTTTTTTACATGGGAAATCAACTAATGACTTCTCTCGCTCTAGGGAGGAGCACAAGGGCATGTCAAACTTCTACTAACTTTTAAAATCACACCTGTGTTCCTTTAGTAGCGTTCTAGGACCACGGGTATCCCTTTCATTTTTTTCCCCAGGGCCCCCATTCCTATTAGGGTTGCGAAAATGTTTGAAAGAGGAACCTTAGCCCTGAAACGCAAAGGGCAACTGAAGGAAGAGAGGTGGGTTTTAGTCAATTAAAGTCAAATACTCCCTATTCCTCAACCTAAAGCGGGAAAAGTTTTTTGATGAATTCCCACCTCAAAACAGTTCAGCTTTCACTAACGAAAACACAATTAATTTTTAAAAATGGTTGCATTTTTACTTAAATATTCATTTAGATGTCATCCGGAATTATTAAATACATACTCCAATCGTATGGACTCTAAATAATAAAATTGTTTGCCATACTTTGAAACACAATGTCGCCTCAAAATAATTAATCTAATTAAATTAATCTTGGGCCGTTTTTAATAACTCAGGCTAATAATAAATAACAAAAGATAAACAAATCAAGTATATCGACTTGGCTCGCGAGGTTGTCGACATGTGGGATGTGGACTCAGCGATCATTGTGCCGATAGTCGTGTCGGGCAATGGCTTAATAGCCAAGAGCCTCGACCAACACCTTAGGAGGCTCGCGTTAGGCGGCTGGATCAAGGGCTTGATTCAGGAAGCGGTACTCCTGGACACGGCTCGCATTGTTAGGAGGTTCCTTTCTCTGGAGCCCTGACCACCGGTAGCTTGGACCCTGTTCCCGATACCGGTGGGGTACTATTTTTTATATTTTTAAATGTTTTTTTTTGTATGATTTTGTTTAAAAAAATATTTAAAAATGTAATTTATATGTGTTTACAAGGAATAAAAAGAATAACATGGGTATTCGTCCATAAATGTCATAAGGTAAGAAGTTCTCCATATTTTACCAACGAAATTATGATAGTTTGTGTGCCCCTCTACATGCAAATTATCCAAAACGTTTTGTGCGTATAGTTGGGATGTCCAGCATGTTGTACTTCTTTGATAAAAAATTCTCTCTCTAATATCTAATTAGGTTCTTTTGCCACAAGTTAAGCCGAGTTAGTAAAAACCATTTAAAATTTGCAAGATTTTTTTAGGAAACTAAAACAGAGTGATCCGTAGAAGTAAAAAAAAATAACACAGAAAAAATATGTTTATTGTAAAATAGATCTTACAAGCAGTATTATTACGTTGATATTTGTTTGCAGAGCTTTGAGTCAAAATGTTTGAACATTATCTTTATTCAAATTATCTAATCTATAATATCTATAGTAATTGCAGCTGTTTAATATTATGATTCATTAGACTGACTCATTATTTTCATTCAGACATTATGCTTTGTTATTAATCAATAAAATGATAATTAAATAACTACTTATAAACATCTTACAAAATTTATAGCTTAATTGGTTGGTAAAGTAATCATATTAATATGTACAAAAGGGTAAAAAAAGAACGCAATGGCCATCAAAAAAATTATTCACATCGATATCAATAGGAAATGTGCCCAGAACGCTGGCAGCATTGCCGCTTTGGATAACGATCTGTTTGACGGAAGAAATAAGTACATTAAATTACTTATAAAAATAATTACACTAGTTTATTTTAAGTTTCTTAATCTACTTAATATACATACTGTAAGTCAAAGCTGCATCTGATGTTTATTTATTTATGTAAATGTACAGGATTATTTCCTGTATAAATATATATCTTTTAATACATAAACTGTATTTTCTGTACAAAATTATCATTAGCGGGCCAGCAGCAGGAGAGTGGGATGAGAAACATAGTAACAGTGTGTAAAGAGATGTAAAAATGAACTGCTAAGTTAATTCACCATCATCACCATGACTACTCTAAGGTCTTATTCCTGCAAATACTGGTATATCCATCGACACATTTGAATGCGGTGGTGGTAATTTCATAGTCACACGAATTATGTATTCTCTGCTTATTGCCTTCGAATGTCTTACTGTATATAGTTGACCCACAGGTATTATATTATACATATTAGATATACTATTATCTGGTATGCTTGGGGTCTCCACTGTTGTTAGTACGTCTGTTCTATGTAAAGCTTTTCCAAGCCTTACATTAGTACTTGTTTGACAAATTAATTCCGTCTTGATAGTAAGTATAACATCACTATTGTTATTCACATTGAACGTTATTTTTCTTTCACAATAAGGAGTCAAATATTCCTTATCTAGTTCAGCTTTTACTTCAATTTCATGATTCTTCGAAGTGAACAGTTTGGTAAAAGTTTTCCCAAAAGAAGCAACTAATGGCTTTTCTGTTGATGTAGAATCGACCCTCGGATATATCGTTAGTTTTGTTATTAAATAATCACTCACTTTAAAAAGTTCAGGTTTGTTAAATTTTAGTATCAAAAAATATCTTATTCCTCCGACAGTATTTTTCTTGTGAGTTATTCTTACTGAAGGCGGTGTATTTTCTGGTATTATTATTTCAAACGGGTATTCATATGATCCAGAAGTCAATATTTTGTCTTCATTTGTACTATCGTTCAACAAATAAATCTTTTCTACTTTGTGCGTTTGATATTGATTAACATCACTTGCTTTAATTTGTATGGTACGGTAATCGGCAAAACTTTTGGTATCAAATATATATTTGGAACAAACTTTCTGTACCAACGTCAAAGTAATGCTCTTGTACACTGTATTTTTGTCTAGATTAAACTTCACTACACCCTTTAGAGGTTCTCCTGTTATATGCTTTCCTCCTTCAGGAATTACTATTAATATTTCACTGGATACCATTATTGATTTGTCACTTTATACGTCTTTTCTATGGTATGGATTATATTGTACTAAATTATCAGATAAATGGCGAGTTGTATCAATAATAATATGCTATATTTTGGCTAGATAAAAGATAAGTAACATGAGTAATGGCCATGAAAATAAAACTCTTATACAACATATTGCTCAAATTACCGAATGGATAATATTGTAGGTCATGCGTCATCTCATGGAATACTCTGGACACTTGTATTTCGTTGGTAATTAGCAATAAGATCGTAAACACAAATTAATAGTAACCGAGATATTTATCAAATAAATAACGATTTCGTATTTAAGTGTTGTAGATAGTTCATTTTTAGATAACGTAAATAAGTTTTACATCTAATCAAAAATATTATCAGCACCTTATTTTTACTTCTTAATGATCAAAAATACAATTATACAGTTTCAATATTTATCCCTACATGATTTGATTCAAAAGAAATTGTTCCAATAATAGTCACTTTACATAGATAAAAAGAGCAACAAAAGTCCTATTTTATTGGTCTAATGCATGAAATAATGGAATATTTATTTACATAGATAAAATATACAACTACACAATGTCCATGAACTATTACTATACAAGAAGTAATTTGGGGCCAAAGTAGATTACTACTTTCATTGGAAATCTATCTCAGGGCTAAAAAAACAGTTTATTATCCAAAGTAAAGGACAATTTTCACAATACCAATTTATTTAAAAAAACCTTACCTAGAAATAAGTCCTGAAGTTCTAAATAAAGAAATTGACAGTCCTATCATTATTTAGACTTTTTTTTAACTAAAACAGCTTCCAAATACGATGGTGGTTCTTCCATGGGCTTACTTGATTCATCTGCTTCATCATTAATTACTTCATTGATCTTCTCTGTCAGTTTTTCTCCAATTAACACAGGTATGTCAACAAAAGAATTTATATGTGGTGAAGGTAACTTCAATGTGACTCTTATCTTATATTCCCTATTTATCATACTCGAGTGTCTTACCGTGTACTGTTCCGGTCCCACTGGTATTATATTAAACATATTTGATACACTATTATCAGGTATGTTTGGGGTTTCCACTTTAGCAACCACTTCTGTCTTTTCTGTTCGATCTTTGAAGTCTGGTTTAATACTGGTATCGCAAATCAATTCAGTTTGAACGTTAAAAATAACATCACTAGTATTAGTAACATCAAATGATATATTTATTGCACTAGAAGGAATTGCATATTCCTTATCAAGTACAGCTTGTAATTTAATTTTATGTTTCTTCGAAGAAAACAGTTTGATTAAATTTTTGTTTAGCGTAACAGTTATTGGTTCATCTGTTATTGAAGAATCAATCTTGTTGTAGATTTTTACTTTTGTCTTGAAATGAGTATTAAAGCTGAAAGAAGCTGGTTTTTTCAATTTCAATATCAAATAATATTCTATTCCTGCAACTGGTTCCTCGTAATGTATTACTTTAACTGATGGTGGTATATTTTCTGGTATTGATATTTCGAACGAATGTTCATGTGTTCCGGCCTTCAATGTTATATTTTTGCTAGTTTGCTTGTCAAATAGATAAATTTTCATAATTTTGTTTGCTTCAACGCCTTTATACCGGACATGATCTCCTGCCGATATCCATTTGGTGCTGTAGTCTACTTTTTCTTTACCTTTTCGCCAGTAATCGTACCAAGATAACCTCTTCTCAATAAGCGACAGGCTGATCTTATTATACACTTTGTCTTTGTCTACATGAAACTTCACTATTCCTTTAATGGTTTCTCCAGTTAAATGTTTTTTCCCGCTTGGAATTTGAATTAATATATCACAAACAACCCCCATTATTTTGTATGTTTAGTTATAACATTCACGTCTTTCTTACGATATGATTCGTTTCGTACTAAATTATCAGATAAATTTGTCATTTATCTACGAAATATTTGGTATAAATAAAAGATAAATGAATGCGATATATATTTGTTAAGCGTTTTTGATTCAATAACTAATGGCAAGAATACAAGGTGTAGACCATAATACATCATACACAAATAAGTATTTTTTTATTTGTTTTTTGATGGCGAAAATATCATCATATTATTAACAATTATACCTACCTTTTAATGAATTAACATTTATTTATATCTTTATGTTTTAATTCTTATCTTTCATTACAGGATTTAATGGAAAAAATCCTAAATTAATGTGTTTATCATAACTTAAACTAACACCTGTAACTAATAATAAACAAAACATAAAATTAATTAACGTAATCTTTTAACAAAAGAATTGCAACTGATTGCACCCATAAAAACTTATTACATGAATTTAGAAAGATAATAGAAGCCAAGCTTTAGTTATTACTGTCTGTAAATGATAGTGGTTTCTTTCATAAGATATGCAGGCAAAAGGTTTCAAAGATTTATAATAATATTATTTTCTTACTGTTGAGTTCATTTTAGTCCATGAGTGTATGATTATAATTTGTTTCGAATATACGACATTATTTTTAGTTTGTGCGAAACCTGAATATATTTTGTTTAATCAATATCTGAATCGATTCTAATAATTTTTACACCATGTTACATTATTTCCCGAAAATATTTAAAAAAGGTCACAAGTTGGACACCACCGACACTAAGTACAACAAAGGGCATGGTAGGTCATTGCTGACATAAGGCGCCATCGCAGAGCTGGGTGCGGAAACAAAGCCACCCCTCAGTCACCCGTATGGCCCGGTGATCATGTATTTGTGCGGACAACCAGATAACATAACAAGCTTATAACTCTATGATTTTTCATGATACTGTAATGAAATTTTGTACATACATAGATTCTTTACACTAACATACCAGACAGGTGTTTCGGGTTTAGCATTTATGTACTAAAACTAATGTTGGAATGTTCTATATTTATTTAATTAGAATATTTAACAATATATGTACAAAATTAATCTAAATATAGAAACATATTAGTATTATGTGTATCATATACTAAAAATAAATACGCCGTCTCGAACCAGTCCTTGTGGTACGCGTCCAGATCATCTCGCCACCTTCAACGACGCTTTCCCTCTTCAGAAAGACACTGCGTGGCGACACGTCTTGCCGAGCAGGCGAGCACTCACTGTGCATGCGGCTGACGTGATTCGCCCAATCCCGTTTGAGACTGGCAGAAAAAGATTATGTCTGGAAGGACTTAAGCTTTTGCCTAGCAGTGGGACAAGAATGGTTGGTAAAAAAAAACACTTAGGCTTCCAAGTATTTCTCCACATCACTGTCATACGGAAACATGCTCAAAAGACTGGACTGGACCATAACCACGTTGAATGGCTAAGCTTATTCTTTGGGTAAAGAAGTAAAGAATGAGCTAGCCCTCTGGTCACGCAAAGTGTTGATCACTTGGCGAGAATTCTTAATATCCTTGAAAAAGAAAGGCAGACTCTGATCCCATGACCCATTCATTGCATTTTGACCCTAAATGCCTCTTTGTTATGTACAATAGGGTGTTTCATGTTTCTTTTTGAATTTTCGATTTTCATGAATTCTTAATACCACTCATGCTCAGAGTTCATATACCAAAAATCACAAAAATCGGTTAATGTTTCGAGGTCGCACAACACAAATAAGTATGTTAACAGTGGAGATTAATATTTTTTTTTTTTTTTTTTTATAATAATAATAATATTTATTTCCAAAAATAAAATGGTGACAAAAACAAGTAAGTACATAATTCTTGGTACATAAATTAGGACATAGTGAATAACTACTGGCTCCCAAACTAGGTTTATAGCCTGTGACTAAAATTGTAATATTATTATTTTTACAGAGGAGGGAAGTATTACTAGATACAACAACACACTAGTAACACTTGCTCCTCGTCTCTGGAAAAAATAATAATTACTAAAAAAATTACCTACACTGATGACGTAGTAGTTATATGAGAAAACTTTATTGGCGTTGTGGGACTTCTAAATATTAATCGATTACGGTGATTTTTGATATAAGAACACTGTGCATCAAAAAGAAAGAATAAAAAAAAAGAAACAAAAAGAGAAAGAAAATAAATAAAAAAGGAAAAAAAAAGAAGAAGAATTTAATCAAAGTCAAAAACAAAAATTAAAAAAAACATGAAACCTAATGCAATTAAAGTTTAATAATAAAAACGAATTGACCGTTCCGGCACTTATCAATTGTATTTAGATATGTTTCTTTAATGAAATATACTTACTTTTAAATTATAATACTCGATTATAGCAGTCCAGTCTGGAATCCTCACTATGACATATATATCAAGCATCTGGAAAGTGTTCAGAGGTGTTTCTTGTATCACCTTTGCTACAAAGATCGATTAGCCAAAAAAGTAGTTAGCTACAAAGACAGATTAGAGCACTACAATTTGGTATCACTTGCTGATAGACGAAAAATGGCGGACCTAGTGCTACTGCATAAAATATTTAACGGGGCCATAGACTGCAGCGAACTGCTTGGTAAAGTAAATTTAAACGTGCCATCTCGCCTGCCACGGAAAAAAAAATTACAATTTATTTTATGTTCCCGGACCAAAATCCAATCTGGGAGACTTCGCCTCTCTTCCAAGACTCTGTAGGCAGTACAACGATTTGTCAAAGCGTTTCAACTTTGACATAACCCTGCTACTCTCAAAGTACAAAAAAGCCTGACCACCGCAAAATTACAATGTTTGTACCTAATTAATCACCTTAAGTCTAATTTTGTAATTTTATTATTTTTATTCTAATTTACATTTATAATTATTATTTCATAAGTCAAAATTTTCATGATTGTTACTAATTTTTTTAATTCATAATATTAATTCAAATTAACCTATGACCTATTTATTATTATTGTCACTCTTGTTTAATTCAGTTTTAATTCAAATTGACCAATGACTAATGCCCTTTGACCTTTGTTGACCCTCATTTTTTAGTTTTAATTTGACATAAGTTATTTGAATGTGTTTTTTGTCTAATCTGTTTGGTATTTTTTTGTGATTTTTTAATTACAGTTACAGGAGACCACAGCATGCACATGTAAGTAGGTTTCACCTACTTACATGTGCATGCTGTGGTCTCCTGTAACTGAAGGAGCACAAGTTAAAAGACCCCATGCCTAACGATTACTATTGCATCTGTGTGACCTTTGTTGGAGATCCAAATAAATAAATAAATAAATAAATAAATAAATAAATAAATAAATAAGTAAATAAATAAGTAAATAAATAAATAAATAAATAAATCAATAAATCAATAAATCAATAAATCAATAAATCAATAAATCAATAAATCAATAAATCAATAAATCAATAAATCAATAAATCAATAAATCAATAAATCAATAAATCAATAAATCAATAAATCAATAAATCAATAAATAAATAAATAAATATATAAATAAATCAATAAATCAATAAATAAATAAATAAATAAATAAATAAATAAATAAATAAATAAATAAATAAAGTAATAAATAAATAAACAAATAATTAGATTATTTATTAAATAAACCGACACATAAATTTAATAATTTAATATAATTTAAACTTATATACGAACACAATGTAAAGAAAGGAGTTTTAATTTTTAGTATCAATTTATTTATAAAAACATCTATGAATGGAGGCCATTACACATAAAATAGAATTTGTATTTGTGTCACATAGACTGACTTACAATTGATTGAGCTCAAACACACGACATGTTACCAACCGGCAGATTATAACAGCCGTCGACACGTCGCCGCGTCAGCAGCAGCCGTTGACGCTCAACAAATGAAGGTCAAGTGTCGCTATAGGTCATCGGCTGCAGTTACCTCTGCCATTGGCAACATGCCAATAGTGTGTATGAGCTCTAACGGCCCTTTCACGACCTTGCCGCTGTGAGCGGTAGCTAAGTGCGGGGCGGCGAGCGGTAAGAACAAATGTATGTAAATGTTAGAAGCATGGCACGAGACGCCGCTTATAGCACTGAGCGCCAGCTAACCGATGCTGCGTCGCTTGCCGCGTCGTTAGCTCGCTCGTCGCTAAGACCAAAGTCGTGTACAGGCCGTAAGACTTCATACACTCGAGCAGCATGTTGTGTAAGTTCATTCGTTTTTTATTCATTCACCATCGCTGAAACCAGTTTATAAGCAGCGGCATTTCAATATTTACTCAACTCTTCAAAAATACCTTCCTATTTAAATCTTCAAAATTATGTATTAACTCAATGTGTCACGGTACTTATTTATTTAAAAATTAGGAAAACATATAGACTAAATGCCAAACATAATACCTAATACACAATAAGAAATCATCACGTTATCTATAAAAATTACTTACCATTTAAGCTGGTTCTTAGTGACCATTTTTATTGAAATCATTTTACCTAAATGGCATTGCAGTGATGACATATGGCTCTGAAACATGGTCGCTTACAATGGGCCTCATCAGAAGGCTTACAGTCACCCAAAGAGCAATGGAAAGGCTATGCTCGGAGTTTCCTTGCGTGATCGCATAAAGATTGAAGATATCCGCAGGAGAACCAAGGTCGCCGACATAGCCCGAAGAATCGCCAAACTTAAGTGGCAGTGGGCAGGGCACATTGCTCGTAGAACGGATGGCCGATGGGGCCGAAAGGTTCTAGAGTGGCGACCGCGCACCGGAAGACGCAGCGTTGGAAGGCCTCCCTCAAGGTGGACCGACGACCTGGTGAGGGTCGCGGGAGTGCGGTGGATGCGAGAAGCACAGGATCGGTCATTGTGGCGACGCTTGGGGGAGGCCTATGTCCAACAGTGGACGTCTTTCGGCTGAAATGATGATGATGAAATGGCATTGCTATAAAAAGACTTGCACACATAAAACTAGTATTTTTCTTGCTGAACACACTACATCTTTAGAAAATAATTTACAAAAAATCACATTCACAGGAACAGATATGGATGATACGGTGGAAGTCAACCTTGCTTGGGCGGAACACCGCCGTTTCTTCGTGGGGGTGATCGGCAGCGGCAGAGAGGGAATGGGAAGCGGTCACCTCCTTCTGTAAAGCAGTAATGTGAGTGAAGGATATGGCCGCATCCGTGAGGGAATGGATATCCTCACGCCCCAGCCGCCACCACAGCTCCTGGCTACCATACTCGCTGGCTTGCGGACAGGGAGCAATGGGTAGCTCGCTTTCCAGCCATCCAGTGAGGACCGAGTCCTTTCTGATTCGATCACGCAAGGAAACTCCGTATCCATTGACCTTTGGGTGATTTTGAGCCTTCTGATGAGGCCCATTGTGAGCGACCATGTTTCGGAACCATATGTCATCAATGGCAACACGCACTGGTCATATACCAACAAAAAACATAGACAATTATAAATTCATCTACTACACCCTGAAGGGTCCCTTAGAGCCGCGAGAGTTTTTGAAACAATTATCGTGGCCTTAAAACTCAATGGGCAACTGGTGGTTTAGTTCAGTCAGTAAAAGCCTGATACTCCATTTGCTACATCCAGAGTGAGAGGAGATGTTTAATTGACTGACTTACTAGCCTGTTGGTCTAGTGGTTAGTGGCCCTGACTGCTATGCCGGAGATCGTGGGTTCGGTTCCACCCCGGAAGAATGTTTGTGTGATGAGCACGATCATTTGTTCTGTGTCTGAGTGTAATTTATCTATATTATTATGTATGTATTTAGAAGTATGTTTATCAGTTGTTTAGTACTCACAACACAAGCTCTGCTTAGCTTGGGACTAGACGGCGTTGTGAGATAGTTGTGGAATATTATTATTATTAATTATTCGATGACTTCTCACTTTAAATAAGGCATATCGATATGCCCTTGGATTTCAGAACACATAAATCAAATGATAAAGTTACCAGCCATAGTAAATATATAATAATATCGATAAAATACATTAAGGACTATGTATTTTATGAGCCAATAATTTTTTAAATCTTGCAAGAAAATAATGGTACATACGTTAAGTAGGTACCTATTACAAGTCAATTTACATCATTGGTAATTTGAAAAGACAGGGCAAGTGCGAGTGGGACTCGCGCACTGAGGGTTACGCACAAACTTACCTATGAAAACAGTTCGATTCCCGAATTGAATTTTTCTGAATTGTAAAAAAAGGTTTTTTTTGTTACGTAACTACAAATTTACAGTTTTCAGATTTATTCCTATATCTATATTACAAGACCTTGCTTTATGCCAAATTTATGATTCTGGGGCAACGGGAAGTGTCCTATGAATTTTGATTCCTTTGAAAGTATTAGAATTTTGTTTCAAGCATTTACTTTGATATTTATACAAAATTAGTAACAAAACATTAGAACACCCCTTTTTGACTTTCTTATTTTCAGGTGGTAAAATCATCTAATGACTTCTCCCGCCCTTCTCGTGGTAGACTTTTACTCACTAAAACCCACTCTTGTTCCTTCTTAGCCTTTGTTCCAGGGAAAGAAAGAGAACCCCGGGGGGTTCTGTTTCACCTCACCCTTGGACACCTCAGGATTAGAACACCTCTGCGGTTTGAATTAAGTGTTTCGCCTCGTCGCGTCATTCGTACAGCGTACATATCGAAAGACTGGAACAATTTGCTTGTTGCGTTCTCCCATCCGATTATAATTTAGATATCATCAAGGCTAGAGTGAATAGACTTAATAAACTAGTGTACTTCACCATCAACGATTGCATCACTGCTCACCATTAGGTGGGAATCAAACAATCACGCACTACTTTATATCATCCATAAAAAGTTACATTAAAATTTATAATAAAATTGTATCAAATGTTCCACGGTTCATCAAAACCTCTGAACTATATAATAATAAGAGGAGGCCTGAGTCCCAACAGTGGGAACATTAAAAAGGCCGACTATGCTATGCTATGCTATATAACAATAATAATAATAGTTTATTTGCATCAAGTTTTACATTTTACATTAAATACATTTAATACAAACAGCTTGAAGTCTTTGCGTCTTGTAGTGATTATTTCATAGGAGGTTCTTTGATGCTGATATAGTAATATGTATAATACAAATAATTGTCTGACTGTAAGGACTTTACATTTCCTGTATAATTCATCAGTTGGGAAAAGGATGGACCGAAAGGTACTAACTTTCAGCACGGCTCTCTGAGCTCGTTCTAGCTACAAAGCTATGAATATCTAAAGATTGGAACCATAAGAGAGGAAATAGAACCCAGACAAAAAGTCATACAGAGACCGACTAATGACACAAATGTGTAGCTAAGGTCAAAGTAAAAATAATATTGAGAAAGCAGATTTTTCGCTGGAAGAATGAACTTTAGCATCAATCGATTTCCACCACTAATCTGCTAATTGTTTGTTCTACCGATTGCAAGATATAAATATGTATATTAAAAAAAAAACTGGGCAAGTGTGAGTCGGACTTACGCCCTGAGAGCTCCGTACTAACTTACCTATGTAAAGAGTTCAATTCCTGATTGGAGTCTCAAAGTTTTTTCCGAATAGCAAAAAATAAATTGTGACGTAACAACAAATTTTCTGTTTTCAGATTTATTCCTATACTTGTGTTATAAGAATGTAATGCTCAGGGTTCTAGACAAACCGAATGAAAGACGAACAAGGTAGGTACAATGATTTATGCACGTATTTCTAAACAAAGTACATTAGAAAGTGAATCCGCATTAAATAAAATTTGAAGAAACACAATCCTCTAACAGAAGGAATACAAAAGGTTATCTATTAAGGTCGGGATCGAACCCGAAGCGAATACATGTAAGTCCGCAAACTCTGTCTCCAAGCTAATCGTTCCTTGTCAACTGTGGCGAATATGATGATTGGTAGCGTTGCAGCAAATCAACGACTCCGTTGCAATTTGAATAAGGTCGAAACCCTTGGTCAATGTCCGGGAAACAGGGGCGTTTCCGCAAGTTGAGAACAATAATAAGGAATGTGTCAGCATTGTGGAACCGTGTCCGATCATAAAAATAGTCGCAAACACTTACCCCGTTTCCTCCACAACTCGCACTCAAAGGTACATCCACTCAGTACACCACTGATATAGCACATATTACGTTAGGTATATTCCAATAAAATGGCTCAATTAGCAAAAGTAAAATAATAAACTGGTTCAGCTTAACACGATCGTTCGAGTCTCTTTGTTCTATTTTTTTTTCATCTTACTGACTGCGGTATCGCTAATTTTCCGCCACCGTCACTTGTCAAATAAAAACTTGAGAGGTGTCAAGGGACACCCGGATGGAACGAAGTTCCTCTGATTCGATTACTGAAACTAATTTCTCAACCATTTCATTAAAATCTTTGGAATCTTTGAATCAATCAATCGATCAATCTTTCATTCAATCTTTGAATAAATCAATCTATCCATCAACTTATCAATCAATCTATCAATCTATCGACTTATCCATCTACCTATCAATCTATCATCAACCCATCAATCAATATATCAATCAATCAATCCATCAACATATCTATCAATCTATCAATCTATCAATCTACCAATCTATCAATCTATCAATCTATCAATCTATCAATCTATCAATCTATCAATCTATCAATCTATCAATCTATCAATCTATCAATCTATCAATCTATCAATCTATCAATCTATCAATCTATCAATCTATTAATCTATCAATCTATCAATCTATCAATCTATCAATCTATCTATCTATCAATCTATCAATCTATCAATCTATCTATCTATCAATCTATCAATCTATCAATCTATCAATCTATCAATCTATCAATCTATCAATCTATCAATCTATCAATCTATCAATCTATCAATCTATCAATCTATCAATCTATCAATCTATCAATCTATCAATCTATCAATCTATCAATCTATCAATCTATCAATCTATCAATCTATCAATCTATCAATCTATCAATCTATCAATCTATCAATCTATCAATCTATCAATCTATCAATCTATCAATCTATCAATCTATCAATCTATCAATCTATCAATCTATCAATCTATCAATCTATCAATCTATCAATCTATCAATCTATCAATCTATCAATCTATCAATCTATCAATCTATCAATCTATCAATCTATCAATCTATCAATCTATCAATCTATCAATCTATCAATCTATCAATCTATCAATCTATCAATCTATCAATCTATCAATCTAGCAATCTATCAATCTATCAATCTATCAATCTATCAATCTATCAATCAATCTTTGACTCGATCTTTGAATCAATTGATATAAATATTTAGTAAACAAAAAAAAGTGTCGTGACGAAACTTTTCGTTTGTAAGTTTTTAAATTTTTTGACATGTCAAAAAATTTTAAAACGTTCATCATAGCCGCCATCTTGGATTTATATTTTGACCTCACTATCGGTTTCAGCACCCTCGAAAACCATGAATACGACACCCATGTCAAAAAAATTTAAAACGTTCATCATAGCCGCCATCTTGGATTTACATTTTGATCTCATTATCGGCTTTAACACCCTCGAAAACCATAAATACGACACCCATGTCAAAAAATTTAAAACGTTCATCATAGCCGCCATCTTGGATTTATATTTTGATCTCATTATCGGCTTTAACACCCTCGAAAACCACGAAAACGACACCCATGTCAAAAAATTTAAAAACTTTCATAGCCGCCATCTTGGATTTACATTTTGACCTCACTGTCGGTTTAAGCACCCTCGAAAACTTCAACTCGAAAAAAATGGCGGCCACAGCCCAGAGGATAAGAGAGAGAGAGACAGACAGAGAAAAACATGCTACGCCGCACAGCTTACAATAGCTTACTATAGCAAAAAGTGTCGTGACCACTTTTCGTAAGAAAGTGTCGTGACAACTTTTCGTAAGAATTTTTTCCGTCTAGCCCCCTTTCACAACGCGCGTTAAGGAACTTCGTTCCAGTAAGTGATGTTCATATGAAGTTGCGAGCCTAGGACGCCATATATTTTAAAATTATCGAACTCGATTCTCGATCATCACAATACCTCTATGCAACATTTCAAAATTCTAGGTCATCGGGAAGTACTCTAGAATTTTGGTTCCCTTGAGTGTCAAAATATACGTTTTTTTGCGAGATAAACGGCCATATCTTTTTTTTCCGTTAACTTAGAAAGGTTTGGCTTTTTTAAAACTTCAGTCCCTTCGGTTCCTGCAGACCGAAGTAATGGTTTTAATTTCACTGGTTGGTCTTGTTCTTGACAGACAGACGGACGGACGGACAAAAAAGTGATCCTTTATGGTTTCCGTTTTTTCCTTTTGAGGTACGGAACCCCATAGACATTAAAATTAATCTAAAACATATTAATGAGATCTAAAATACAAAATTATTTTCACTTGGTTATTCTGTGAAACAAGACAAATGATATATAATGCATATGATGTAGTTATGTTGTTGTTATGATGTGTATGTTGCATCATTGCATCAATATACACAACATAACAAAACACTTATATATTAACATCTGTCAGATGTAGCTACATAAAAAGTATAATTACTTACACCGTTGTTTTTAAATTTATTAATTTAAATAATTATAATAAATTTAAACATTGCATAACATTATATTGTAAAATAATAATGACTCTTTGCACTTCTTGGTTTCGACTGTAAGTGCAGAGAGCACCTGTCATAGAATTAATAAATAAGGGTTACAAATGTCATCTTAAAATGCAGTCATTTTTAATATGAGTAGTACTTTACCATTAACTTTGTTCGCACGATGAAAAGCTAATAATAACAGTCTCTATTAATTATTTTGATTAAAATTTATGCTAAGTTTCAAGTTAATTAACCTACATTAAAAATCTTCAAAACAATTTTTAGAAACCCTAAAATTTTTCTATTGGGGATAATCTTGAAAACAAATAATGATAACCTGTATAATTTTTTAATTACTTTTTGTGCTAACTTTCAAGTATTAATTTATGTACACGGAATTAAATATTACATACAAACGAATTTCCCCATTTTCATCCCCTTCAAAGTTGAATTTTCAAAAACTCCTTTTTAGTGCTCGCTTACATCGTAAAAGAAAGTCTTGTGCAGAATTTCACGTTTCTAGTCCCAGTTATTTCAGCAATGCGTTCATATGTCAGTCAGTCAGTTTCTCTTTTATATATAAACTAGCTTCTGCCAGCGGCTTCGCTCGCGTGAATGTTGATTTTATCCATGCAAATTTTGGACCCTCATCTCATCCCCTTAGGGGGTAAATTGTAGGAAATTCTCTCTTACTGCTCACCTACGTCATAAAAGGAACTCTTGTGCAAAATTTCACGCTCCTAGTCCCAGTAGTTTCGGCTGTGCGTTGATATGTCAGTCAGTCAGTTTCCCTTTTTATATATTTATATACAGATTCAAAACCAAATAATAGATTCATACAAAACAATACATCGCTCGATCATATTGCCATCACCTTGACATTAATATTGTCTCTCAATAAAACTTTAATAACAATATATGTTTAATAATAATAATTATGTTTATTGAATTGTTTGATTTACTTAAATATTTATACATTAAGGGCTTAATCTATAGGTATAGGTACAAAATGGTATTCTACCTGAACTAGGTATAAACCTGAATCTCAGGTAACTTATTTAAGTGCTTATATGTTAATAAATATAACTAAATTTCATTAAACAAAAAGTAAATAACTTATGAACAAACAAGTAAATATTATTTAAAATTCAAGACGAATACTGTGCTTAGTCAACAAATCTGCATCATCGTAAGACATTATTGTGACACAACATTACATTAAATTTTTTTGCAAAGTAGACGTAACGTAACGTTAAACTTTGCCCGACTCAAGAACCAAACCCACTTGATTGTGCCTGCTACATATAATAAATAAAAACAAAACTAATTAAAATCCAGCATGATTAAGCTATAAATAAGAATATAATGGACACATTAAAGAACCAAAAATTCTGCACGACGTATTACATACAAAACGGCCTTTTTGGGCAGAAATGACTTGTATGTAATTACACAGTTATGTTAAGTAAGGCTGTATTAATGTTTCAACGACCACTCAGACCTCTGTTGACCGACTGAGTCGTTGGCAAGCGCAAGGGCCTTTTTTGAGATGAGAATTGCCGCTCTGGTTGGAGCAAGAGGGACTGACTTTTAAAGCCTAAAACCCTCCTCTGTTCTTTCAGACATCATCATATGATTTCAGCCGAAAGACATTCACTACTGGAGTGTCGCTACAACGAACGGTCCTGTGCGTCTCGCATCCATCGGGTTCCCGTGACCCTCACCAGGTAATTAGTCCACTTTTTGAGAAGCCTTCTAACGCTACGTCTTCCGGTACACGGTTGCCATTCCAGTAGGTACTTTTCAGCCCCAACAGCTATCTGTTCTGTTCCCTCAGTAACAGTAACCTTTTGCATTCCTGGGCCTCGGTGACTCTTTCAAACAATCTCGCGGCCAATAATTTTTTATGCTATTTGGATTGATCACGTCAACCTCAAAAACGTACCGAAGAGTACGATACAAAAGGGTATGTTATCTCTTTCTACTAGTGTGTCCATAGACCAGTTCGTACTACGGGACAATTCTGTTCTAAAGAAGTTCAAAATATTATTAATACATTAAATAGAGTTGTACGTTCAAAAACTAATATGTATCGACTTTTCCCAATATACTTGCCAAAAAGAATAATGGTAGTTCTTTTAGTGACGGTCAGAAAATACTGGATTTCGATATAGATACGCTGGGAATTTAATAGCGTTTTCCGCATGTTTTTGCAAAATTTCGAAACGAACTTTTTGTTGCAACTGCATAAAATTAAAAATTCTAAGGTTTAAGAACAACTTTATTTCTCATAGAGAATTGTATACATAATTCATTTACTGAGAAACAACATTTAAAATGAGTTTCTCCGTACAAACTTTCGACCCCCGTTTCATCGCCTTACAAGATTAATTTTGGAAAATACTTTTTTATTCTTTGTATACATCATAAAAGGCATTTCTGTGTTCAAAATTGATATCTAATATTATTACGATTTTAAAATAGTCAATTTTAACGGTAATATTTGATGTCCATCTTGAGCCTAGGACACCATAGAGGTTAAACATTCCTCTTTCAGCCTTCTAGGTTTAAGGGTTTAGGCAAGGCTATATTTGTATAGGTGTGGGAACTACGGTCTACGGTGTAGACCATACGGTCTGCAGATAGTTGTACCGGGTCTGCGTTTCTTGTCACGTGAGTTTACATGTTGGTCTTGTTGACCAACATGTAAACTCACGTGACAAGAAACACAGGAGTAATTCTTTGTAAGGACACCCTCTAGCTCACTTTCCGACCGTTCGGTAACCGTCCGGACCGAGCCCAAGTCGTCGACGGCGCGTATTGTTCCACGCGCGCCTCAGAGAGACGTCAGCAAACCGTAGGGGTCCAGCAGAGTCGAAGCCTACTGGTGCCACGGGTAGTGTGAAAGTGAAACCCGGGACCCTGGGACGAAGGCTATGAAGGAACAGGAGTGGGTTTATAGTCAGTAAAAGTCTGACACTATCTCCCGCCCCTTCCAAAAGCGAGAGATGTCATTGGATGATTTTCCCACCGAAAAACCGAAAAAAAGTAGGGACACCCTTTTTCAAAATTTAAAATTACAAAAAAAATAATTTTTGAAAGGTTAGGATTTAAAGATAACCCTGTAAATAATGGGAATATCAATGAATAAATCATCCTAAAATTGCAAAAACAGCTCCTATAGATAATACCTACATAATGAAAGTGGGCAACTACATAATAACTTAGAAAGAACAAAATTAGATTCAACTTCAGTCTCAATTTTTTATTATTGGCATTAGTGAAAGGGACAAAATTAATAACACGTGCAAACTATGAAAAGACCATCAATCGCTGGAAAACATAAAAAATAGATTCGTAAGGTTACATTGATACTTGCTCCAATGTGAACCTCTGACCTCTAGCATGACAGGCCTTGAATCATTATGTAAAAATGCCAACGATTTTTTTATTCAATTTCACGTCCTTTTTGGAATCGGCAAAAAACACGCACAAAATAATTTAAGAAACCATCGTAAATTTTAAAATAACTGTTTCGATAAATGGGCAGCTTGCAGGAACCCTGATTATCCAGTCTCGCTTCAGACGACTCATTATTGCATCGGACGGTATGACATACAGTTGTAAAAATTAAATTTGACTCTTCATTAAAAAAATAATTAAATCTTTGGACTTGTACAATAAAAAGAAATTAAAGGTTTTGGATAATAGGAAGTGTTAAACAAACTATTTATTTGAAGGTAGTGCTTTGAATTTTTGACCGAAATGGCTCCTTTGACAACAAAAGCAGCAGAAGAACCGTCAGTAGCTGAATTCTATGCTGGAAAATCTGTGTTTATTACTGGGGGAACTGGATTTCTGGGAAAGGTAATTCACGTTTTTTTTTTCTAATCTTTTTTTTCCTCGTGGATTCTTTCTGTGGGTGACCTCTTTTGCTATAATTTGACCTGCCTATTGTTATCTTTTTATCTAAACTGGTTATTTGAAAATCATTTGTGAATTTATGTAGCGAATTTTGGACAAAATACAATTTTTTGCGCGTGGTTCTAACAAGAAAGTTATGAATTGTAAGGAAACGTCAGAATTTTACAAAATGTGGTCGGTGCTTTTTTTCCTCCACTTTAAAATTTGATTATACACGTGTTTTAAGATGTTTATACTGATTTTAAGAAAAAAAAAATAGTCCTTCATCTTTCTATCTACTACGTGTTGTACTTATAAATCGAGTTTTATGTTGAAAAAAACCAAGAAAAACAATTGTGTGCCACTATTTATGACTAGTTTATTTATGACTGTCCTGCTAGTCTAGTGGTTGGTGGCCCCGACTACTATGCCGGAGGTCGTGGGTTCGATTCCCACCCAGGACAAATGTTTGTGTGATGAGCACGATCATTTGTTCTGTGTCTGGGTATAATTTATCTATAATATGTATGTATTTAGAAATATATAAGTATGTTTATCAGTTGTCTAGTACTCATAACACAAGCTCTGCTTAGCTTGAGATTGGACAGCGTTGTGTGATATTTGTGGAATACTAGTTTACAAAACTTTGCTAGTTGTTACTTTTTAGTTTGATAGCAAACTAGCGCAATACCGTGATTGTTTATGCGCAAAAATAAACTCAAAACCTACGGAAAAAAAAACAAAAATACTGCTCCACTTTGCCTACCTTCTAAAACAAAAATAAAAATAAATCTAAAAAATTTACCGACTTCACTAAAAAAAAAACACTAAAAGGATCAAAATAATTTTAATTTTGGAAGTTGGTGTTTCTCGGTATGGTTTGTTTCTTATTTAACACCGACTTCAGAAATTAAAATTACTTTGATCTAAAAAATTCAAAATAATTTGTGTGTTTTTTTTAATAATAACATATTTATTTTTAGTGAAGTCGGTTGTTTTTTTTGTATAAAGTTCTTTATTGCAACCTTTTTAGTTGCGATACACTTATAACCAGTATGCCTATTTCTCATGACAATTCCAATTAACCCAAACACTGTTAGGTTACATTGTTTTATTATGAAGTTCCTGTGTCTACCTTCCACCTTCCGGCTCCATCATCAGATCAGTGCGATAGTACCTTATAGCCAAAGTGCATCTTATTAATATTATAATAAGCCCAAACACGGCTAGGATACATTGATTAATTACAGAGTTCCGGTGCCTATCTTCCAACTCCATCATCATCATCAGGTCACTTTGATGAAACCATTTTCAACATAACTATTCAGAACCATTAAATTATTTGTATTGTCATAGTCGCTTAACTATACAAATAAATTAATATACTCTTCATTGTGATAATTCCGTTGACCATTTCTGGTTTTCTTCATTAGTTCTACTTCACCAAATTTTATTTTTCGACTGTAAATGCTTAAGTTCTCGATGAAAATACTAAAATCACTATATGGTTGCCTGTAATATATGAGGAGTTCCCTCGATTCCTCGTGAATTCTGAAAAAAACTGTTTTTTGAAAAAAATGGGATCAATCTAGAAGCAAATCTTTTAAGAGGAAAAAAAATTGCAAATCGTTCCATAAACGACGGAGTTCTGAGGTTACACACCTAAAAAAACACAAACCGAATTGATAATCTCGTCTTTTTTTTTGAAGTCGGTTAAAAAAAATTATTTTAGACTTTATAGTCTGCTTAAACATGAATACTATATAACTGATAATCTGTTAATTTGAAAATAAATTTTAACTGCAATATTCTTGCCTTCGTAATTCTGTTAATGATATTTCCTCTACTTGCCTGACCATTCCAAAGGTTATTTCTCAGAAATTCGGTAGTAAAACCTATAATGGACTGTTTTAATAGGAACATAAGGTTCTAACTTGCATTTACTGCTATTTATTTGCTTTTTTGACTGGCCTGTTGGTCTAGTGGTTAGTGGCCCTGACTGCTATGCTGGAGGTCGTGGGTTCGATTCCCACCCAGGACAAATGTTTGTGTGATGAGCACAATCATTTGTTCTGTGTCTGGGTGTAATTTATCTATAATATGTATGTATTTAGAAATATTTGAGTATGTTTATCAGTTGTCTAGTACTCATAACACAAGCTCTGCTTAGCTTGAGACTAGACGGCGTTGTGTGATAGTTGTGTGAATATTATTATATTATATTATTATTATTATTCTTCTTTATATGTCACATACGAATTTTTCTATTTACAAGTAAGTAAACTTCAAAAAAAAAACATCAAAATTCGTGCAAAGTTTGGGCATTTTACAGTAACTATAAAACTCTAAAATTAACCCACGACAATTTAGTAAAAGGGCACATCGACAGGTGCACAGTAAATGAAGTTATCTGCGATTTGGCATACAACTATACTATGTTCTGGAATAGGACATATGGTACTTTTTATTCCTGGAGTATGTTCCCTTGGGATCATTTTCGAATTTCAAGCGGGCGAAGCCGCTAGCAGGGGCTTATTTACAATGTTAGTAGGACAGCTAGCTACTAGCTACCTAGTTGTGTTCTTGGAAAATCTCTCTTACTGTTTTCTCATGCATCGATTGTGATATTCTCTGAAAAATTCGGTACAACAGCATTTTCATCAAGTTTTTACCAATGGCACGCTCCTGTAAGTTTTGAACCTTCGCTACGCTCGTCTTCTAAATCTTATCTATTGCATTCTATTAGACGAGATCTAGGTGAAGTGCTAGCAGATCTCAGAATACAAAATGTTTTTGACAAAATATATTTTGTCTTACCGAGGTCAGGCCATAGACGATTTGTTGTATGACTTAAGGACACGTTTAGCGCAGTGGTTGAGCGATTAGCAACCACATGCATGCACATGATTAGCATTACATGTTGCAAGTCGATACCCGCAGATTACATGATTGTGAGCGCACCCACGATCATCACGGTATCCCACGTCATCCCTGCATTTACACTTTATGGTCCACGTCAAGGTAACTCTTTCAAAGAATCACACGACCCTAGCCGGCATTAGCCCTGAGATGGATGACCTGCCATCCCACAAAGAGACCTCTACATGCCTCGAAAAGTTAGTTGTGGGTCCTAGCTTCCAGCCATTCGTAGATCTTTGGAAGTCCTTACGTTAAAAAGTCTGATTACCATTGTCGCCCAATAACTAGGTCATGGAGATCAGATCGGCAGTTGTTTTGAGTAAGTAGATACTTGTATTCAGCTGCATCCTAGTATTTTCTGTCATAACTATCATCTTCGTGCCCTTGTCCCATATTACTTGGGATTGGTGAAACGCGTTTTTTTCTTCTATTCTGTCCTGTCACCCATCTCGATATCACTACCTTTTCTTTCTTTTCACTCCTCACACAATCCATCCATCTTTTCTTCGGCCTTACTCTCCCTTTCCGTCCATGTATACTTCTAACACTTTTAGCAGCATGCATTAAATCCGCCCTCTTCACATAACCATACCAAGACAAACGATCCCTTTCAACTTTTCAGTTACTTTCACACTTCCTCTAATATATTTAATCATTTCTTACCTTCAACCAAGTATTTTCTGTATCCTAGTTTTTAGTTATGACTAGAAACCTAACTCAAACATTTTGGAAAAGGCTAGCCAGATTATGTCACCCAAAAATTTTAATTATATTGAAATGAACATTTTAATCATTACACTTCTAACTAAATAAATTGCTACTTGAAAAATATTATAATACAATTGATAAATTTTTGAATGACAAATCAATATGATTATTTACTATTTATACAATGATTTCCCTTGCGATTCTAACTAACTTATTATTACATTATTATTAACTTATTACTGAACTGGTATAGTTGACTAATTATTAACTTATTATTGACATTGTTTATCTAATTATTGGTTTATTGACTATTTAATAATTTGATACTCGTTAAATATTTCATTTTTTAAGATTGTTTCATAATTAATTATACTATATTTTTTTTTTTGCATGCCTCACGGTAGTATGCACTGGATCCTTCTCTTACTTAACACCATACTTTTGTTCATTTCATAACTAATATTATATAGGCGAAAATTTATAAGTATGTGTGTATGTTTGCTACTTTTTCACGATCATACGAAATAATCGATAAGAAATAGATAGACCATTAGTATACAAGTAGACCATGCCCTAGAAGCATATAGGTTACTTTTATCTCGGGAGTATATTTAATTGGTTTCACACGAGCGACGCCGCTGCAAGAAACTAGTTAAAATATTAATACAAATAATATTTAAGGACAGTGACAAATCATATGTTTATAATACGTATGTAACCGATTGGCACATAGTTTTGTGTTAATAGATTCCAGATTTTTCTCGGCCATGTTTTTAACCGACTTCAAAAAGGAGGAGGTTCTAAGTTCGGCTGAATGTATGTTTTTTCGGTATTGTTTTTTTTTTATTTAACACCGACTTCCGAAACTAAAGTTATTTTGATCCTTTTAGTGTTTTTTTTAGTGAAATGATTTTTTATTGGAAAAAGTTTTCACACTTTTTTGTTGCAATACACTTATAAAGAGAGTACCTATTACTCAGGACAATTCAAATTAACCCAAACACTGCTAGGTTACATTGTTTTATTATGAACTTCCCGTGTCTACCTTCCACCTTCCGGCTCCATCATCAGATCAGTTCGATAGTATCTTATAGCCAAAGTGCATCTCATAACAATTCTAATAAGCTCAAACACGGCTAGGATACATAGATTAATTACGGAGTTCCGGTGCCTACCTTCCAGCTCCATCATCAGATCAGTTCAATAGTACCTTATAGCCAAAGGGCATCTCATGAAAATTCTAATAAGTCCAAACACGGCTAGGTTACATTGATTAATTACGGAGTTCCAGTGCCTACCTTCCGGCTCCATCATCATCATTAGATCACTTTGATCATACCATTTTCAACGTAACTATTCAGAACCATTCATTTATTTGTATATCTATGTGAGTATGAAGTTCCGTTGACCATTTCTGGTCTTCATCATCAGTTCCACTTCATCAAATGTTATTTTTTACTGTAAATGCTTAAGTTCTCGATGAAAATACTAAAATCACTGTATGGTTGCCTATAATATTTGAGAAGTTCCCTTGATTACTCATGGATCCCATCATCAAAACTGATTTTTTTTTAAAAATGGGACCAATCTGGAAGCATATAAGAAAAAAAATAATGATTGCAAATCGATCCATAAACGACGGAGTTCTGAGGTAACAAACATAAAAAATATGAAAAAAAAAATACAACCGAATTGATAACCTCCTCCTTTTTTTTGAAGTCGGTTAAAAAGTGTAAAACAAAAACATTTTTCAAAAAAAAATACAACCGACTTCAATGTAAAAAAAAATACTGAAAGGTACAAAATAACTTTAATTTCGCAAGTCGGTGTTAAGTAATGAAGAGACCAAAATATTATAAAAACAACGAATTCTTTTTTACCGTTTACAAATACATTTATAGTAAAAAAACGTTTATAAACAATAAATATCATAACGGCACCGCCAGTCAAAATGAATGCTGTACCGTTATCCAAAGTGCACTCGTTTACTCGGGCACATGTTGACCGTGAGCCTCTGGGAAGACGGTGTTTGAGAGAAAGTGAATGGCGCTGACTGGCAAAGCGAATTTGGTTGCCCTCAAGTTCACACGTTGTCCAGCAGTGGACGTCTTTCGACTGAAATGATGAACTATTATGGAACTCTCAGTAAGCGAGTTCAACTCGCACTTAACCGGTATCACTAACATAGCTTTAAGAAAATAAGTTTATTTATTGCTAACACTTAATGTAAATTTATTATTATAATATCCAGCCATAGCACTTATGGAGAAGAAGAGAAAACATGAGATTGTGCGACGTAGAGGTGAAACTAACTAACACCACAATATAAACATGGAATAGTACGAAAACTACGTACAAATGTTCGAAACGGCACACTCACACGAACATACGCATCGACGAGACTCCTAAGCGTTTCTCGCGGACCGGTGCTGTCAGTAGCAAGAAATGCTTAGGAGTCTCGTCAATGCGTATGTTTGTGTGAGTGTTCCGTTTCGAACGTTTGTGCGTAGTTTCCGTACTGTTCCATATCTATACTGTGACGGCGGTGTCGTGTCTTTCACTCATAGCTCCTCGAACATTCACTTTTAAAATGCCGCGTTTTTGTAGAAAATAAAATTCGAAATCGCGGTTTTGAATATCAAATAATAAAAAAAAAATGTTTCTATGAGATGTCACGTTGCTCTTGTAAAGAGGCGATATGCCTACATGGGCACTTATAAAACGTCAGAAGCTAGTGCACGGTTCCAAATTAATGAAAACTTAGTGTTAAGTGTATTATATGACCAGATCATCAGAGATAATTAGGGATTAGAAATAAAAGAGGTCGCGTTGCGATGAACTTGCAGTTTTTATAGACTCGTAATGGAGTACAAAAAAAAGCCTTGATTAGCACAGATAATAACTAACATAAGGATGCGTTCAATGCGTGCGCCTTCTAACATCCCTTCTTTAACGTAGACCCATGCCAATCAGGAACTGGTGATGCTTCGTTTTTGCCAGGGCTTTGGTTAGACAGTCAGCCAGCATTGACCCCGTAGGAATATACTCGATGTGGATGTCACCAAACTTGACCTTGTCACGGATGTTGGTTCCATATCTATACTGTGCTAATACTGACGACCGTCTCGCAATTTTACCTGCTCCCCATAAAACTCTTCCCTTCCTTGTCACACATGCAAAAGTATTGACAATCATACCTTTCTGAACAGCTGATAAGACAAGAATATTTTTTTAGTAATTTGTACATCAGACGTAGTATTATTTTGCACTAGACAGCATTTGGTATGAAGTAATAGCAAATGTTACAAAAAATTAAGCTCTTGTTAAACACTAGCCTAAAGCAGTCTGTCCGTGGCCATATTCACAATTTTAGGATTCCATAAGAAATAACTAACAAATAAATCACAGGTTGCAGGTGTAGGTTTGCAAAGATATGTAACTATATTTACCAAAGTATTTTGAATGTAAATGTTACTTGCTTCCCATAAAAGTCTTCCCTTCCCTGTGACACATGCAAAAGTATTGACAATCATACTTTTCTGAATAGCTGATAAGACTAGGATATTTTTATAGTAATTTGTACATTAAGCGTAGTATTTTATTGCACTAGACAGCATTTGGTATGAAGTAATAGCAAAGTTACAAAAAAAATAAATTTTTGATTAGTGACATTTGCAAAAGTTTTAGTCATTTTTGAAATTTTAATTACTAACAAAGATCTGCTATGGCATCAATTATAATAATAAATTAAATTTCAGTACAGTCGCCCCGTAAATAGTTTTCAAATTGGCTTCAAATTATTTAATCTGGGATTTTGCATAAAAAACTAAAAATCTTACTTATCCAAAAACTACTGAATAATTCTGTAAATATTTGGTGGCTTCATTTGTTGCATTTTAATCTTATTAAGGCGTCCGTCCCAGCCAGGTGGCCATTACTTTGTGTGATTTATTTCATCACCTCTGCTCTCAAAACGGCGAAGGAAAACGAGGAAACCGGCAAGTCATGTAACTAAAAATTTGAAGACATGTAACATTCACCAATCCGCACTGAGCCCGCGTGGTATTATGGCCTTTTCCGTCTCCTAGAGAGAGGAGGCCTGAGTCCCAGCAGTGGGAACATTAATAAAAGGCTGATTAAGTTATTATGCTATATGACGTCTTGCATGGAATACGTCGAGTTACCAGTAACCCTGTATAAAGCATAAAACTTAAAAAGTATAATTATCTTATCAGTTTGCAAGTTAATATAGGCAATAGAAGAAGTGCTATTTCTTTTTTGTAATTTCTTTTTTTATCATATTTACATGATCATTTCAAAAACTCTTAACTAATTAAAACTATGTATATTCATTAAAGGCTACTCCTAACTACAATAATAATTGTGTTTTGTTTTTTAGGTATTTATAGAAAAACTGTTGTATGGTTGTCCAGATATCGATAAAATTTACATGCTTATACGAGAGAAGAAAGGGCTTTCTGTAAGCGAGAGGATAACACAGTTCCTTGATGACCCGGTAAGAAAAAATCTTTTATTACGTCATATATCTAAGTTGCTACTACTTATATTTTTATATTTCCTACGGATTCGTTCAGAAATCTTCATGACATTACAAATTGAAAAGCTACTTTCAATTTGTAATTCTTTTTTTATTTGGTATAAAACAGTGCTTGACTGCGATCCTACCTGATAGTAAGCAGTGATGCAATCATTGATGGCAGGCACACTGGTTTATAAACAGCCTTTTTACTCTTGCCTTGAATCAACAATCACAGAATTCGAGAAAAAGAAGAAAAAGCATCTGTTCATCTGTTTCAGCTCTTCAACAGACTCAAAGACGAAAGACCAGCTAACTTGGAGAAGATAGTTTTAACTCCTGGCGATATCTGTACCCCAAACTTGGGAATTTCTAAAGAACATGAAAAAATTCTGCTAGAAAATGTGAGTTACCTATCTAACCTAAGTCATTTTCTGGACTCAATCGAATTGACTTACCTAAAGGACATTATTTATTTATATTAATTGAGACTTTATTTTTATTATATACATATATTGTCATGGTAGTAGTGTAAAATCAGTACACACAAATTAACAGAATTTATGCCTATATATTTTTTATCTTCACGCGGGCGAAATTTACCTATTTATTTATACACTGTATGCACAAAAGTATAGTGGCGGACTTAATTCCTTTTTTTATTGGGTGGGGAAATCATCTTATAACAAATCCCGCGCTTGGGCGGAGCGAGACATAGTGTCAGACTTTTACTGACTAAAAACCCACTCCTGTTCCTTCTTTGCCTTCGTCCCAGGGCCCCGGGTTTCATTTTCACACTACCCGTAGGGACTTAATGTCTTAAGCATTTTCTACCAGTCAACCTTAGGGTGATGCAGAGATAAATAGTCGTAGGTGCAATAAAAGAGAAAGAAAAGGCAAATAGGTACAAGAATCGATATACTAATAAACCATAAATATCATACAATTACAACGAAATCGCTAGCATAAGTTAGTATCTGATTAAATCCATAAATTATATCAACTTAATGTCGGTAAATTCAATATATAAATACAATGCATTCACGATAGGTCAAAGAGGCAATATGTCCATTTCATTTATTAAATAATTAAGTTAGGGATGTTTATCTGTACACTGGTGTTAAAGGTATCCGTGATCATCCACTCGGCGGCAACAGTAAAGCTGAACGAGCCCCTAGCGATCGCGTGGAAGATCAACGTGGAGGGTACGCGGATGATACTGGCTCTGAGTCGCAGGATGAAGCGGATTGAGGTAAGCAAATAGCTGCCCCCCCTAGCTAAGTTACAACCGTTTCGTTTCGATTCTCTTTTCGTTGATCGCCTCGAGTCAGCCACGCCTCCTATTCCTTTGTTCTGACCACGTGACTGAGCGTTTAGATGACGTCAGAACAAAGGAATCGGAGGCGTGGTGAGTTTTGCAGGAATCCGTTAAATACGAGGCGCACAGGTACGGTCATTGTGGCGACACTTGGAAGAGGACTTTGTCCAGAAGTAGATATCTTTCGGCTGTAATGATGATGATGTTGACATCTAGAATATGTAAAGCAGTCAATTATATTTCTAAATAATTCTCCAGGTCTTCATACACATATCCACTGCATACACCAACACGGACAGGCAGCTGGTTGAAGAGATTCTGTACCCCCCACCGGCTGACATCAATAAAGTGCACCAGCTAGTGAAAGATGGGATCACGGATGAGGACACGAAGAAATTATTAAGTAAGTGCCTTCATATGCTAGCAGTGCGAACATTATAGGTTGATTTTAAATATGTTAAGATATTAATTGTTTTCCAGATGGACGTCCAAATACGTATACATTTACGAAATCGTTGACTGAGCATCTGGTGGCTGAAAATCAAGCACACCTTCCAACAATCATCGTCAGACCTTCAATTGGTGAGTACGATTCTTGTACAATATTTCATTTTGACTTTGTTTCGCAACTTGCTTGTT
Source organism: Mythimna pallens (assembly GCA_961205895.1). Taxonomy (NCBI): domain Eukaryota; kingdom Metazoa; phylum Arthropoda; class Insecta; order Lepidoptera; family Noctuidae; genus Mythimna; species Mythimna pallens. The sequence continues at coordinate 23,193,148 of OY540832.1, forward strand.
CCGTCTTGAAGATGATGCACTAAAATGATATAAGTATCACGATGATATCGGGCACTCATCTTAGGTTAGTAGCACTGACACAAAATTTCTGCCAAAATGATTAAAGTTACTACAGGAGCTAATCGAGAGTTATATATCGCACACAGTATTCACAGCATTAAACAGAATCAGAATAAATATATGTTATTCTTTAGGAAACATGCTAGATTGATATGTGTAAAAATGAGAAAACTCAATGACTTAGAATTTAACAGAACATTTTATAATTGGCTATGTGACAGATGTTTTTATTCAATTGACGACTTTTTGAATTTCAAACATGTATGACATTAAATTTTATTTTATCTTATTTGATATCCAACTATTAATATTAATATTTTGACATCTTATTTTAATGACATTTTAATCTTGTGATAAATATTGACATTATCTTGATGCTAAACTGTACCGACCATGCATGTATATCATAAATATTTGCACGACTTAAAAATCGAATGCAGTAAAACCATTTGAAATTGTTACCACCAAAATGTACCCGTATTCTAGCAAATAAATCTTTCATTTATTCATTCATAATACAGCTAATATATTGCGATAGACAAAAGTTACGTTTATTAAATCTTTTAGATTTTTTGTCAGATTTTTCTCTAAGCAACGTTACTGCTATTATTGATTTAATTTTATTATCAAAAGCTTCATTTTATTTGCAAGCTCTGTGACTTTGTGCATCTCTTTCATTTGTACGCAGCCCGAGTGTGACTGTATATGAGATGTTAAGATACAGATGAAGAAAGAAAAGAAAGGAAAAGAAAGAAAATACGTTTTATTCGTGCCTCATACTCACTCGTATAAACTAAAAATATTGAAAGAAAAAAAAGAAAGGTGTAATCGGAACCTAAAGGAAGGTCCTCCTTCCTTTAGGTTCCGATTACACCTTTCTTTTTTTACTAGCTACACTAGCTAGCTACTACGCCATAAGAGGACTAGCTGTAGTCCTCTACAGCTAGTCCTCTTATGGCGAAAGCTTCGGTCAAGTGTGACAATGATCTTACTAGATGGCGCTAAAATCAAAAATTTTAAATAAAGTGTATGGGAGCATTATGAGGTCAAGGAAATGGTATTTGCGAAAGTCAGACATTTCAATACACTGAACTTAGTCTAATTATTACCTAAGTTTATAGTGCTTAAGCATAGCGCTATATTTAAGCACTATATCTATACTATCCACATGTCATGTCAGTGTCAAATTGTGTACCAATGACCGAATGTCGGTACATTAGGTCGAACGCCAAGCTACCAAACCCGTTCCATCATCGGACCACCAGACTTACGACAATGCGAACGAACATTGTACGTACAGCTAAGGAACGGAATTCCCTTACGAAGTCCGTTTCCTGATAGCTACAATCTGGGGATCTTTATGTAAAGAGGGAATAGGATACTTCGACCACATTGACGCGTTCCATCACGTGAGATAGTAAAACAATAGAATTCTCCGGTAACCACTTTCCGGTTCCATCATCAGATCGGCTCCAAGTTATTATAATTTTGCATTGTTATCTGATTCTGTGATGGTTCACAGATGAAAACTCATTGATATGTGTATACTGCCCGTCCTAACCTACGGTGCCCAGACTTGGTCACCGATTCGCAAAAGTTTCGCCTTGGGGTTTGCCAACGAGCAATGAAGCACAGCATTCTGGATGTCAAGAGGGCCGACAGAGTAAGGAACACCACGCTGCGTCAAAAGACGGGAATTATGGACGTAGGAAAAAAGGCTGCCAGGCTAGAATAGGATTGGGCGGGTCACATTAGCCGCATGTACTCTGACTGGTGGGCAAGAGTCTCCACAAAGTGGGTACCTGAAGATGGACGACGCTGCCGTGTTCGACCTTTGAAGAGGTGGCGAGACGACCTAGATGCCGACCGCAAGGACTGATTCGAGGTGGCTCAGGAAAGGAATACCTGGAAGTTGAAGAAGTTGGGGGAGGCCTTTGCCCAGCAGTGGGACAGTATAGGCTATTAAAAAAAAAAACTGATTTACACATACATGCAAAATTTCAGCTCAATCAGTAACCGGGAAGTGGATCAAATTTAATTTGTAAGACTTGATTACAGACATACAAACGTCGGGACAGGTGAAACTAAATAAAAGCTTATAACTACATATACCTTTTTTCTCAATCCATGTCATATAAATATGCAAACAATATACAAGGGCTTCCTTTATTTACTGCCTAACATAAACATTTTTTTATGGCTTTGATGAAAAAAAATATATTTTTACGTCCTCACAGTTTATATTATCTCGTAAAATGTAAAAAGATTTATCGTGAGCGTTTGACGTCTCGACAAATGATTTATTATTTTCTTAGACCCTATTAATATTTTATGAATAATTTACTTAGGGCTTATGCAACAAGGCATTTTGTACCAGTCAACCTTTAGAGCATAAAAGACAACACTATGGTTGGTGTGCACAATAAATAAATAAGATAAATATTACAAATATAATAAAGCAACATTAAATTAAGTGGCTTGTAATAATAAAATACATAATTATATGTACTAAAATAACAAACAAATAAATACTATGATAACGCACAAAAAACAGAAAAGAAAACAATGCAAAATAGACAATAGTACAAAAGTTCCGCTAATTTCCAAAGAAATTTCTTCCAGCAGAGCTGCGAAAGGAGAAATTAAAAGAAATGTAGACAATAGTGTGTAGGAAGCAAGAGAAGAAGAATGTGTGAAATCTTAATCTAAACTATCAAATAATACATACTATATTATGATGATATATCAACTAATCATATGTCATTATTAAGAGAACCGAAATAATATTAAGTAATCTTATAAATAAGTTGGATGGCTCGTACCTAAATAACATAGGTTGTTTTTAAAGGTTAAGCAACACTTGACGAGGTCAATCCGAGGATGGAACGGTCAATCACACATCGAGACTCATCTATGCCTCAGGAAACTCATTCGGATGTTGGTCTCGGCTACCATTTGTTTAGGAGGAATGGCAGGCGGTCGCCTCCTTCTGTAAAGCAGTAATGCTAGCGAAGGAGCGCGAGCTCAGGCGGCCACACGCGTGAAGGAATGGTCTTCCTCACGCCTCAGCCATCCCAGCTTCACTTTCATAAATTATAATCTACCGAAAAATAATGCATTAAATTGTAAGCAGTATGTTACGGGTTCACAATCTTTCGACGGTTTACAATCTAGCGAGATAGATTATTATTTTTCAAGAAATAAGTGTACAGTTTGTATTTAAATTTAATTTTGTTTTTTTTTTTTTTTTATTGTATGTAACTGATTTTAATTTGATTCAATTGAATTAACTGTTCATATAAGATTTTATTTACTTAATTTTAATTTAATTTAACAAATTGTGATTATAATTGTTGCTGTTTTGATTATTTTTTCTTTATATGTTTAGTGATAATAGTTACTTAATTTTGTTTTCAGTGGCTTCAGCAAAAGATGATCTAATAAGAGGATGGATTGGAAACTGGTTCGGTGCAACTGGTCTATCTGTATTCACAGCTAAAGGTCTGAGCCGGGTCATTCATGGAGACGCCAGCAATATCCTGGACCTGATCCCCGTGGATTACGTGGCCAACTTGGTGATTGTAGCTGGCGCAAAGAATGGAGAAGAGAAGTATGTGTTTTATATTTCAATGAAATAAATACAAAAAAAAGCATATAAAGGAGAAAGTTTGTGAGCATTTGTGTATGTTTGTCACTTCACGCTTGAATGGCTAAATGGGTTTTAATCAAACTTAGTACATGGTTAGAACATGTCCTGGAATAGCACATAGGGTAGATATTTTTTATCCTGGCAGTATGTTCCCTTGGCATAATTTTGATTTCCACGAAAGTGTTGAAATATACGTTTTTTACAACATATACGGCTGTACCTTTTTTTTTCGTTTCAACTCAGAAGTTTGATTTTTTCACAGCTTCGAGGGACCGCAAATCTAAGTACTTATATGGTTTTAATTTCAACTCGATACCTCCACGCGTTCCCGAGATAAAGGGTCTTGACAGACAGACTGATAGACGGACGGACAACAAAGTGATCCTATAAGGGTTCCGTTTTTTCCTTTTGAGGAACGGAACCCTACAAAAAATACAGACGCTCTAGATTTGTTTTAATAAATGTTCATCGCAGTGTTAAATAATAAATTAAAACTGACTAATAATATTGTTCATTTCAGATCGAAAGAGTTGAAGATCTACAATTGTTGCAGCAGTTCCTGCAATCCCATCACGATCGGGAAGTTTATGGGGATGTTCACTGAGGATGCTATCAAGGAAAAGACTTGTAAGTTCACTCTACACTATCTGGGGGCCTAATCTATTCCAAGTGACATTTTAACAACAACGACGACGGGTAATCAACAGTTGATCGTTCCAAAAATCTAATTATTGACACACATTTCAGACTTTTTGAAAATTTTGGTAATAAAACGTTATCTTGTTTAAGGTGTCCAGTGCTTTTTTAGATTTAGAAAATTAAAGAATATACAGTTAATTGCTAACTCGATGTTACTCAAATTTGAATGCGTCTGTAATATCACTGTTTGCAAATATTCTCATCATCTTCTACAGGGCTTCCACCTCGCGACTGTTTCAATCATCCTTCAGAAACTGTCCAATGTTATTTTAAATTGGTGCAACCTAATTCTTCATCTTACATTCTTTTCTGTCATTTCTCACATTAATTGTCCATCCAAGTTTGAGCCTTCTTAGATTATTATTTATTTATTTATTTATTAATTCTTTATGCACACAAAAGTACAAAGGTGGACTTAATGCCTTAGGGCATTTTCTACCAGTCAACCTTTGGGTGATGCAGAGACAACAGGTGGTAGGTGCAATATTAAGCATTAGGTACATATTGTTATTAGTACCATGTATTTTATACAAACATATACTTACTTAAATACTGTAAATACAATATACATAATACAGTATATATATTTGTACTCAAACTACAAAGAAAGAAAAAAAGAGAATACACGAATCTAGTAAAACAAATAGTGCAGACAGATAATAATAAGCGCTATGAAATAGGATAACTAATAAGCGCTATGACGATACTGCTGCCAACTTCTTACGGATGTGCTCGCGAACCTTCACTTTGAAGGTCAATCGGTTGGTTGCCATCCTGATTAATATACCTGTGAATACTTTATTACTGCTTCTGGTTTGTTGTCAATACAAATCCTGTATTATCTCTTGTAGATGTTGTGGTAGGAAAGTTATTGTTATTACATGCTTGTACTGTCCCATTGCGGTTCAAAACCCTCTCTTATTTCTTTCCACCTTTTGAGCTGTTTCTACTCCTTTAGATAAGAGTCTAATTGGTCTCGTTATCTCCTTTTTGGCCAATTGTGAAATCGGCTTTTGATGTTTGACCCAATCTGAAATCTGCATAGTTAGTAGAAGGCAACGCAAACCGCAACTTGTGGAGCAATTACACTAAAAAAGCCTATAGTGCCCTGCGCGTCCAGTATAATAACGCTTTCAGGGGTCTGTTGGGGCTTCCATGGCGGTGCAGTTACTCCATGTTCGTTAACCACAGCACGGATGGCTTCCAGGCGGTACTTCGCAAGAGAACGGCCTCTCTGTGGTCTCTGTGGAGCACCAACACGCTTTTGGGCGTGGTGTTGGATAGAGTGGACAGCCAAATCCTGAGGCAGTGGTCCCTCATGCACGTCCAAAATAATATTAATTTTACTAACATAGTAAAAAGTTTGTACTAATATAATATGCACTTGTGTCATTACTGTGTCTGAAATAAATATTTTCAATTTTTCAATTTCCAAATGGTGATGATATTGATAATAATGATGATGATAATAACAACTAGACCTGCAAAATGCAAAAAACTTAAGAAAATCTGAATTTCACGGGTTACCATGGACCATCATCCTTAAGGACTGTCTTTATTGTTGCAGATGAGATGCCGAAGCCTGGTTGGTTCATGTTTACTAACTACAAATGGCTGATGATACTTATGGTAATATTATTTCAATTGATACCAGCATGTTTAGCAGATTTTTATCTGGTAATAGTTGGAAAGAATCCACGGTAAGAATATTTTTTTTATTTGCGCTTAACGAATCTAAATCTTTGTTATTTTTCTGATAAACGTTTAAAGATTTTTTCTTTCCTGTGTACCTTATTTTTTTTGTAAACCTCGCCAGTGAATTTTCCCTTTTAAAGGCTTATATTATGTGCAGTGAAACTTGGTTAAATAGGACCTGAATAAGTGAGAAACCTCTTTATGAAGCTTTCTGAGGTCTCATGCTGAGGTCCTGACTCTTTAGCACTGATTTGCCTTTGTTAGTGAGACAAAGCAAACCTCTGTATTTGGGATTAGTTTTTTCGATTTTATCGTCATTGTTACCTCTATAATTGAGATAGTGAGTGTATTTTATTGAGATTTTATTTTAATGATTATTTTTCTAAATTGTTTTCTTTGAATTTTTTTGGTGTCGACCTCTGTAACTGAGTTAACATAAATTTTTGACCTCTCTAACTTGTACTACTTGTTTACAACTTATGTATGATGTGCACATAAATATGTTATTTTATTAATTAATCTCACCTCTATTAATAATATAATATTTATTTCATAAAATAGGAACACATAGCACTGTATACATGGTAGAGTATTAATATTAACATTGTCATATTATTAGCACAATATTATTGGTTCTATCCCTTAAATTAGGTCTAGCCTGTATCTTAAGAGATAGGGTTTAACCATATGGGTACAATATTTACATATAGCATTCTGTAGCAAGTAAAACAGTGTCGGTGTCACATAAGCAAAATTAAAACTGTGGATGAAGTGTAGTTAGTTAGTTAGTGTGTTGAGTATATAAGTAACAGTTTGTGTGTGTGTGTGTGTGTGTGTGTAAGGGTGTGTGCATGAGTGTAATGTGTATGTGTGTGGCTTTTGGAATTATTAATGAAACCCTCTATAAATGAGACAGACATTTATTTACACCTAGATATACGAGATACTGGGTAAGTGGAATACCTCTTTAAGTGAGACTGCAGGTCGTTTGAAGCCCCAGTTATCCAGGTATCACTGTATTTATTTAGGGTGACTGGTAATTAATGACCGATAGTTAAACACGTGATTGTACTCATGATAACAAACAACTTTCCCAAAGAAACATTTTTTATATACTCTCTAGTTTGTAGGTACATTCACTGATTAGGTACGTACACCTATGGATTAACAAGTTGTGCGGGTGTTCTATCACGGTCTGTAGATACGACGGCGTCACGCGGCTGACAGCTGAGTGGTCGCAGGCGCACGCGCGTTTTTAAACAGCTGTTTTATTATTGAGATAAAACTAATAAGGATATAAAAAAAAAAGTCTTTGGGAATATTGTTTGTAATCATGAGTACAATCATGTGTTTAAGTATCGGTCACTAATTACCAGTAACCCTATCTACTATGTATATGTGTATATTTGTATGTTTGTTACTCTTTTAAACGGAAAAGGATACGACAAGAGCAGACGGGTAGACTATGTCCTCAAACAGTAATAGTATACCTTTTTACCCCGGGAGTATATTCCTTTGTGATAATTATTAAGCTAGTAAATTAATAGCTGCTGTACTGTTAGTAAGTTAATAAATATAAAAAGATCACCAATTTGAGAATCAGCATAAGCATAGCATAGCATAATCAGCGTTTTAATGTTCTCACTGCTGGGACGTAAACCTCCTCTCTAGGAGAGGGAATGGGCCGTAATCCTCCACGCGGGCCCAGTACGCGGATATAAGTTCTCTCAAATTTTATATTAGCCAGAAAACTGCCAATGTTGTGTTTTTATATAATTTATTGGTGCCGAAAGTGGAATAACCAAGGTGCTAAAACTATAGGTGCCGAAAAAATTTGTGCCAAAAGAGGAATTTTTCAATTGTTGCCTTCAATACTAATTATATTATTTTGTTTGATACAGGTACGTCAAGCTCCAGTTTCTGGTCATCCAAACGCAGTATTCCTTGGATTACTTCTCATCGCACTCCTGGGAGATGAAGGCAGATAGAGTAAGAGAGATATCTGCCTCTCTTTCTTCTACTGACCAACGCATATTTCCTTGTGATCCTGCTAAAATAGACTGGACAGAGTATATCAAGGATTACTGCTGGGGTGTTCGTCATTTTTTAGAAAAGAGGAAATAATTTGTATTTAGTACTATAAAATAGTGTTTTCGGAATATTCTGCGGTAATTTAAAATTTTTAAAATAAAAGATTTGATAATATATATTTTATTATTTACAACAACTATCGAGTGATCGTGAGTGTATCTCCTCCCTCCTCCTCCTTTTATATACATCCACGTGTATACGTAGTAATAGCTCTTAAATTCGTACTTTGCACGAACAAGGAAAATATTGTTACTAATTTGATAAAAAAATTTTTTTTTCAATACTCGTCATATCGTCGGAAATATCATGACGAAAGTATTTCGAAACCAAATTTCACCAGAAACCAGTTTAAATTTTGCGAAGAAAAAATTATGTCAATACGTTTTAATGAATATTCGAAAGTTATGTTTAGTTAAGCGAAATGTCCACTTTCCTGCCGACCAGCGCCCCTAGCCAAGTTACGATTGTTTCGTTTGCGTTGTAGAATAGGCCACGCCTCTGATTTGGGGGCAGTTTTGTAATATAGTGTACTAGCTTATTTCAGCGGTTTTACCCGCATCCCTATGTCACTCAGTGATAAAGCAGTATTCTATTGGTGAAAGAATTTTAAAAATCGGTCCAGAGTTTTTGAATTTATTCGTTACAAAAAAAAAAAAAAAAACAAATCTTTCCTCTATAAAATATTCGTATAGAAGTATAGTGTTACGTCACACTGTCTTAGCCAATCACAGCGCGCCACCCGAGCCAGCCAATCACACCCAAGCCAAGCCACCGCCGCCACTATTGGACGTCTCCGGTGGGGATAACGCCATTTAATCAGCAGCAAGCTCAATTTCGGCCTCTTTTCGTTGCGACCATAGAATTAAACTGGAGCTCTATCCAATTGTAATTAGAAAGAATATTATATCAGTGTGACTATACAGTTCTGCCTTTTTTTATTTATGCCCATCTGTTTCAATAGATTAAAACGCAGAACAGTAGAAAACGTTCAAGTCGCAACGGCTACCACTCTTTCGGCATTATTTTTTAATTGAGAAATGCATCCACGGAGTTCCTAATACGTTACTTTCCAGCTATATAACTTCATCTTTCTAACTAACAAAATTCTCGACTTTTAAATATACAAAACGTGTGAATAAATAAATAAATGTATTTCACACGAAAAAAAAAGAAACGGCATTTACATCATTTTTTTTTTCGGTTCGAAAATCTTCTTATGACATCTCCCGCTCTTGGGCGGAGACCTCGCTGACTAAAACCACACATGTGTCCTTCGGTTGCCAATCACCGGACTACCGGACAACGAGCTACCCATTGCTCGACGTCGTATCGATTAGAATAACATAATAATAATTATGATCTAAAATATTATGCATACTTAAAAACGTGTAATGGCTTTCGATCCCCATCAGTTATGTTAATCGGATCGCAGTCAAGCACTAGTTTATATCATTTAAATTTTTTAAAAATTGTTAATTGTAATCTTAGTGTACAATAAAGTAAAAAAAAAATATGTAAAGTATTAAAAAAATGTAACAACAAACTGTCATCATAACAAAATGTCATAACACATTAGGTTTTCGTTATCTCTTGTTCATTAATTCTAGGTCAGTAGTATACCAAGCATTATGAACATAAATTTTAAAGGCACACAAGATTCTTGAGCTCAGCCATCACATGAAGATGGAGGTACGCAGCTCAGTTATTTGAGACTTTATGACCAAAAGGTGCACACGGTCATGCTAGGTACAGTCACGATCAGTAAGATATATACATTTTCACATTTCCTAACTATATTGACTGGCCTGTTGGTCAAGTGTTTAGTGGCCCTGACTGCTATGTGCGGAAGTCGTGGGTGAGCATGGAATACTACGCGCCGTCGACAAATCGGGTTCAGTCCGGACGGTTACCGGACAGCCGCGGTGAGCTACCCATTGCTGGTCGACCGATAGCCCACACCTAGTGGCTGGAAATTGGGTTCCGGGTTTTTTTTTGGCGCTGCGGCTTTGGCCTCCATTCCCTTACGCTTGTGGCCACCTCCTTCGCTAACATTACGTTATAGAGTATAGCGTACGAGTGGTGACACTTGAGGGATGCATGTATTCAGCAGTAGATGTGTATGACAAAAATATTAATGATGATTCTTGATACTTTTGAAAATTTTTAAGATCATTTCTGAATATAAATTGGCTCGGATAATTATGGCCTGAATATTCTTTTTTAATAATTTACTTTATTAAGACAAAATAATTAAAAAATCTAAAGCAGTGACAACATAAAAGATAATATTAGCTTCATTAAACAATTTCACCTGTCAATCCCAGGATAATGGATAGAGACAAAAAACTTCACAAAATTAGTTCGTTAGAATCAATTAAAATTAATTTACTTTGACGATGAGAAAGCTTTATAATGAAATTGAAAGTGTCAAGACTAAAATTAATTTCGTGTTTTCCCTTCAGCATAGATTTTAAGGGTTTTGTTACCATCTGTCATTGTTTGGATTATAACTTCTGTGTTAGTATACAAACAATGGATAAAATTGATAAATTAATTTAAGGGGGCGCGAGGGTTTACTGACTAAAACCATCCTATGTTCTTACATAGTAAAAAACCTGGAATGCAAAGAGCAACTGAAAGATCAGTTGCCCTTTGAGTTCCAGGTTTGTGATAATTACACTATATAACATGGACATAGCATTCTTCCACAAATTCACCTCGACGTCCGTATGCCACTACAGGGACCCATCAGAACACCAGTGTCAGGCATATTTGCCTGACCGATGCTGAGTGGAGCCCAACTCATTTGATGCAGCCTTGAAGCGCACGCCACACTATGCTATCTTATTGTTTGTCCCACAAAACTTTTACTGAGTACCTACTTATGTTTTTGTGTTTAATTTTTTAATGTGTTTTTTTATGTACATAATTCAATGTACTCGTAACATTGATGTCTGTGATTGTTTAAACTTTTTATTTATTGTTAAATTATGTGCTTAGTTTTATGTTTGTAATTTTTTTGTGCTTTTGTGAAGGTACGATTTGTAAATTTTTTGTGTTGCATCAAATAAATGTTTTATCTATTTATCTATCTATAACTAACGATCCCTCGGCCCTATCGAGCCCCGTCTCTCTTTAAGGCAACGTGGAACATGATACGCCATCAACCTAGGCTTAGCAGCCCTGCTGGTCGCTGGTCAACCCTCATTTATTTATTTATTTCTTCGTAGGTAAATTGAAATGCGTCGTTTGATACACGTGGAAATTTATCACAGCAGCACTCAGCTCCATAACACCCTCACCTGTGGCTCGGTCGAATTCCGCTTCAGTTGCAATTACAAACTTCCTTCACTAGTATCAAAATGTACTATGTCGTACTCGGATTGAGCATTACCTGCTCAAAAGGTCAGAGCTACAGTGACGTCACAATTCATAATATTATGTAACTAATCTATGCATATCATGTACAGTCGCGTCTAAAAGCAGGTTAGCTATAACATATATTATGCAGGCAAATCGTATTATTCACGTCCCCTGTACCTTAGTGAACGGCTTACCTATATGTTATAATTGATTTCATTTAAATACACCCTAGAACCTAGAATATTTTATGATATGGTATCTTGGACATTACATGTCACACCGTTAATCCAATACCGTCACTAAACGAAATTCTTCAAAAAACTGTTTTTAACGCCATCTGTTTGCTGAGCGCTAATTTTACAGAGACGCACAGGACCGTTCATTATGGCGACACTTGGGGGAGGCCAATGTCCAGCAGTGCACGTCTTTCGGCTGAAATGATGATGATGATGATGATGAAGAATTTCGTTTAGTAACGGTATTGGATTAAAGCTGGTGCAATGTATACTGTGCATGTGCTGAATTGCAATACATTTTCATATAAAAATACTCTAAGCGACCCTTTTAAAGTATACCGTGGTTCATCTAAAAAAAATACTTAAATCATGCGCACTCAAGCTCGATACGAAGAAACGGAAATCCTGACGCCCCAGCCGACGCGACCCCAACCCCAATTTCCAGCCACCGTAGGCGTGGGCTTGTGGACGACAAGCAATGGGTAGTTCATCGTCTGGCCGTCCGGTAACCGTCCGGATTTAGTACGGTTCGGCACGGCACGTAGTGTCCCACGCGAGCCTCAAAGAGGTGATAGCTAAACCGTAAGGGTCCAACAGGGCCGAAGCCTACTGGGGCCGTGAGTTGACTTCCGACAGGAGAACCCAAAGTTCTGGTATGCAAAGGGCAAAGAAGGAACATAGGTGTGATTTTAAACAGTAAAAGTCTGATGATTTCCCACCTTTAAAAGCGTCACCACAACAACGGGTCCTATGCGTCTCAAATCCAGCATGTGAATGAGCTTGGCGAACCCCTATATATTTTAATGATAAAAATGCGACATAACAATTTAATTCCATTGTGTACTTTCAAGTTAAATCTATAATACGATGCTTAATCATTCTGTAAGTAAACATTGCAAAAGAATCTTATTTCAATGCTTGAAGACTGAATTAAGGTTTTTTCCATGCATTTTGGGAACACGTTTATCTACAACATACACAACACATTTATCTATAATATGTATATATTTAGAAATATATAAGTATGTTTATCAGTTGTCTAGTACCCATAACACAAGCTCTGCTTAGCTTGGGACTAGACGGCGTTGTGTGATAGTTGTGGAATATTATATTATATTACATTCATTGTGCATACAGCTAAAAACGCCCTACAGCTAAACTCGTGTTTAAACTTTTTGGAATCATCTTATTGAGTACTATATATATGCCATATGATAAAAGAAGACTACTAGAAGAACTAGGAATTCTAAACTATCTACCTCATCCATGGTATTTATTTTTTTAGTGAATCCCAGTAAAATGTATAACTAATGTAGGCAAAGACTGGCAGAGAACCCTGAATTAAATTCAAACCATTAAGGCTACACTCACGTGCCTACATAATATTAACAATATGGATTAATAACGTTTCTGGAGGTGACCTGTGTAAGTACAGCCTAAAGCAGGCCTGGCGCACTCCTTACTGTAGGCTTGAATTTATACCTACGTCTCGGGGCCTCTTTTATGAGGCTAGTTCAGTTGAGTGTCACACGCGTGTTCGAACTGCCTCATGCAACTTGACGCGCGCTTAACAAAAAAATATTTTCGCATTTCTACAGAGGTTTTATTATAAATATGGGGCACGCAAAAAGCCAAAAGATACTGCATAGCATATAGGTGCATGAATAACAACAAAAATGTGGACTTTTCATTCTTTACTCTTCCAAATTATCCCGAAAGTTAAGTAATTATAACATTTTCAACACTCTTAAAGTGGCTCTTACTTCTTGCTACTATATGATAATTATTGTGTAGGTATAACAGGTAGGTTATTGTTGTAGTTTATAGACGCGAGGACGATTCGTGTTCCTTTTCGTATCATCATTTTTCACTATTAGATTCGTAATTTTTTGCTGGTGCGGCGGCCGGCGGTAATATTTTTTAAATAATCGTGTTCACAATATTACTACAAAAATAATTATTATTTGTCGAAAACATGCGTCGAGCTCCTCGACTATTATAATGTTTGTCTTTTATTTGTAATATTTGTTTGTCTTTTATTATATAACCTACGACTCTGGTCACAAATCATTTAATAAAGTAAAAACAAATAGGTAATACCTATACCTACCTCTTACTTACCTCCACATTTCATTTTTATTACTGATAGGTAACAAATATAGTATCAGTTATCTTAGTGTATTCTTCTACCAATTATCAAAGATTAATAAATACGATTTGTTTTCTCACAACTCATAACCCTACAACAGAAGCGGCTTTTTCAAAGGTTTACAACGGGCATAATATGAGTAAAAGAATCTCTCGGCGCGTGGACTTACGGTGCATTTTGATTCGTTACGAGCGCTACTGGATCTGGTAGGCTAATAAAATCAAGGTCGTGTCCGTGCCGTGCAATGTATTATGAACATTAGCTCTTTTGTTAGTAGGTTTAAATTCGTATGTTTGCTATCACGGAGTGCAATTTCTGTACTTGTACTATTTCTTGTTCTGTGCCTAAAGGTACAAGTTGGTAGCCGACTGCACGCAGCAGCAGCAGACGACATGTCGTCGCTTTATGTCGTCACGACACGTCTTTGCGTCATGTCACTGCAGTCATCATGATTTTGAACCCGACTGCAGACGGCAACAGCAGATGGCATCCAGTTGGTTTCGAGTGCTTCGTGAAACAAGATGTCTGACGTGTTCGAGAATAATCGACGTGTCGTTGCTCCGGCGTCAGCGGCACTACTGATCTGCGGTCGGACGACACTGACGTCTGCCACTCGACGATGCGTCGCTAGCTTCATGTCGCAAACTACACAGGGAATTTCATAGAAATACGTAGAAACGAGTTGTGTCGTTGCGACACGTCGTTTGTTGCAGCTTCATGTCGTCAGCTACCAACTTGTACCTTTATATTCAGTGTAGTTGATACGATACTGTTTTTTTTTTGAGTTGTGAAATCGTCAAGTAACTCCTCTCGCTATAGATGAAGCGATTCAGGGCAAAAATTCAAATGTTTTTATGGTTCCGTACCTCAAAAGGAAAAAACGGTACCCTTATAAGATCACTTTGTTGTCCGTCCGTCTGTCTGTCTGTCTGACTTTTTTTTTAAATTCATATAAACCAGTGACTGCGATCCCACCTGATGGTAAGCAGTGATGCAATTATTGATGGTCTGTCAAGACCCTTTATTTTGGGAACGGGTGGAGGTATCGAAATTAAAACCATATACTTAAGTCTGCAGTCACTTGAAGTTGTAAAAAAATCAACTATCTGAGTTAACGAAAAAAAAAGATACGGCCGTTTATGTTGCAACAGTGTCAAAATATACGTTTATTTTGACACTGTCAAGGAAATCAAAATTCATAAGGAACTTCCTGTTGACTTAGAATTCTGAAATTTGGCATGAAATAAGGTCTTATAGCACAAATATAGAAAAAAATCTGAAAACTGTAAATGTGTAATCAACTCACAAAAAAAAACTATTTTGCGATTCGGAAAAATCTTCTTAATTCAGGAATCTAACTGTTTTCATAGGTAAGTTTGTACGGAACCCTCAGTGCGCGAGTCCGACCCTCACTTGCTTGTTGTTTTATTTCACATAGGCCTACATGGGCACTTATAAAACGTCAGAAGCTAGTGCACGGTTTCAAATTAGTCGTGTCCTATGGAGAAGACATGGCAAGAAACTCAACGGTTACGCTTTTAAAAAAAAAATGTTGTTCCTACAATATTTCCATATTATAGTATTAATAGACCTTATTTAAGGACAGTGTGGACTAGTCAATATTGTACTCAAAATCACAATAAAAGTAATCATAATAAAAAAATTACACTAAATAGGAAGTAATCTAAGAATTCGAGGAGTCTACAGTGTTCTTTCACTTTATAAAAAAGAGGCTTTATAAAAAAAATACAATTATCAATAAATGAGACTTTAACAAAATTAATTACTAACGAATTTAAAGTGGTTGGGGTCTAATAATATAAAAAATATTGCAAAAGCAATGTGTTAAAAAAATAATAATAATATGTATACATTACAACAAAGATAGACACATTTACACAATATTATGAGTTACCAGGGGGTCACATGTGCCAGTCATTGCCAAATAAGCGGCAGCGGTAACACTTTCAAACAATTTCAAAAAACCTAGCGAACCCCTTCAATCATACCGACATCTCTTTGAGGTGCGCGCGAAACACAACGCACCGACTGTTTAAAATTCGTTAAACTTTAAAAGACCTTGAATAAAAGTAAAGTTACCCCTAGTTCATGGGTTTACCTTCGTGTATGTCCACCAGACATTTTTTTTAAAAACATTACCCCTAACTACTTTTTTTCGGTTGTAAAATCATCCAATGACATTCCTCGCGAGAGGGATGAGAGAGACTGACCCACGTCTTTTACTAACTAAAAACCCACTCCTGTTCCTTCGTTGCCTTTCATACCAGGACCGAGTCTTCCTTCCAGAAGCAGACCCTTGGTCCCAGTAGGCTTCGACCACGCTCGGTCGGACCCTACGGTTTGCTGACATCTCCTTGAGGCGTGCGTGGGACAATACACGCCGTCGACGACTTGGGCTCGGTCCGGACGGTTACTGGACGATCGGACGGCGAGCTACCCTTTGCTCACCGTCCACAAGCCCGCGCCTACGGGGTAGTAGGCTGGGTAGTTAGGGGTCTAACTACTAGGAATTACTTCTCTTCTGTATTGTGGATGTATTTACAAACATGTAGACCCAAGGCACCCAGACCTGCAGTAATCATCAGGGACTTTACCAAGACCACTCTCACGTCTTGGCGAGACGTGTTAAAATATCAATCATGCAAGCGAGAAAGAAGAATGGAGCTACGTACTCTTTATAGCTGCTTCCGCGCACCGAAAGACGCAACATTGGAAGGCCTCCCACAAGGTGGACCGATGACCTGGTCTTCTTCTTCTTTTCGTGTACTTGTAGCGACATCTATGGCGTCACATTAGAACTAATCCTGCATCGCGCAATCAAAGTTCTCCGCGCGTTTAGAACATATAGAACAGCCCGAAATTATCTATCGGGCAGTAGCCCACCAGACATAACATCCCGTCTGATCGGAGGATCCTCCCTTTTCAACGGAGGTTTGCGGGACTTTACTCTCTATTCTGCATACCTCCTAAATACTCTAACTAAATGTCATCTGACAGTATTTCGCAACCTCTACGGCTCTGTTATTGGCCTCGTATAGATCCTGAAAACTGCAGGTGGTTGTGCAGGATGGACAGCACAGCAAATGACGCATGTCCTGTGCAGCGGCTCCACACTGGCATTGGCACCTGGTGAGAACCGCAGGAATGCGATGGATGCGAGACGCACAGGACCGTTCATTGTGGCGACACTTGGGGGAGGTCTATGTCCAACAGTGGCTGAAGTGATGATGATAGTGATGATGATAGCTCCATCTCTTTAACAGTTTAGTTTAGGTCGCAAAACAGATTGGTTTAAGAGCTCATGGTAGGCCCTCCGTAGGCCAATATTATAGGTTGTTTATTTTGGTAGTTGGCCAAACAATTAAAACATTAAATATAAGACAAGACAGCCAATATGATCTCAGATATCCAAAAATATACCATGAAACAGCACATGTGAAAAAAAAAAAATAATAACACGGTTTGTACATCATCATCATCATCATGTCAGCCAAAAAACGTCCCCTGCTGGACATAGGCCTCCCCTAAGTTTCGCCTTAATGAACAGTCCCTTGCGTCTCGCATCCATCGGATTCCCGCAACCCTTATCAGGTCATCGGTCCACCTTGTAGGAGGCCTTTCAACACTGCGTTTTCCCGTACGCGGTCGCCACTCCAGAAGCTTTCGGCCCCAACGGCATCTGTTCTGCGGGCAATGTGCCCTGCCCATTGCCAATTAAGTTTGGCGATTCTTCGTACTGTATCGACCACCTTGGTTCTCCTGCGGATATCTTCATTCCCGATTCAATCACGCAAGTAAACTCCGAGCATAGCCCTTTCCATTGCCCTTTGGGTGAATTTAAGACTTCTGATGAGGCCCATTGTGAGCGACCACGTTTCGGAAGCATATGTCAACACGCACTGGTCATACACTTTCGTCTTCAGACACTGTTGTATGTTGGACGAGAAAATACCGCACAGCTTCCCGAACGCCACCCAGCCGAGTCGGATTCGATGGTAGCAGTTTTTACAAGTAATCATACGAAATATATTTTAATAAATGTCGAATTTAGACTTTATTACTTTGTCATCCAACTTAATGTTGCTATAAATCAAACAACGATGTTAAGAGCAACGTGTTACCAGCTTTAATAACAGATTAATTATATCGAAACAGGTGACGATTTAAAGAAATATGATAGTAGTAAAGAATGCTGTAATAAAATAAAATGAACGAAAAAGGGCTGCTTTTATTAAATTCAACAGATACAGCTGTTCAAAATCAAATATCTAATCTCAGTTTGTGAAAATTGATTTGTAGTTTTAAGTGAAGAATATTAGAACAGTAAAATAATCACAAGGTGTACCGAAGACCTGGTGAGAGTCGAGTCATTTTGATATAATCGATATTTAAATTTTCGATGTTTTGAACATTGGTATTTTAAGCGTAGGTGCTTTAATCTTCGTTATTCAAATACGTGGACGATCATTTGTTCTGTGTCTAGGTGTAATTTATCTATAATATGTATGTATTAAGAAATAAATAAGTATGTTTATCAGTTGTCTAGTACTCATAACACCACCTCTGCTTAGCCGTCTAGTTGGGACTAGACGGCGTTGTGTGATAGCTGTTGTGGAATATTTGTGGAATACTATCTTGCTTATTACTTTTTCTACTTCGTTTGTAGCCGCATTATATCTCCTACCTTTGTATATTTCAGGCACGTGTAGTACCATAACTTTTCTAGTTCCTCCCACATTCCCACGTAGGTACTTTTCGAGGTTCGTTGTGTTTTCCTGTTTCACCGTAGGAATTATTACCACCCAAGTATATTGTGGGTATGCATTTTAATATTCTGTGAAATCGTGAAACATGCTTCAAGAGAGAAAGGTAAAATATATTTGATTGAAAAGATAAAGTACATATAATTTGGATTTAATAAACAAGTTTATCTTTTTAGAATATCTTAGTATACAATATTATTTTTAAGATAATATGCGAATCCTGAATAATAAGTTTATCTTTTTAAAATATCTTATAATATACAATATTATTTTTAGTATATGCGAAATCTGAATATAATTTGTTCAGAATCAGAAACTGGATCGATTCCATTAATTTTTACACCATGTTAGATTTTTTCCCAAAAATCTTAAAAAAAGGTCACAAGTTAGCACAACCGACACTAAGTACAGCACAGGTCACGGCAGGTCATAGTGGGCATAAGGCGCCAGCGCACAGCTGGATGCGGGAGCAAAACCACCCTTCAGTCTCCCGGATGGCCCGGTGACAATGTATTTGTGTTATCCACACAAATACATTGTCACCACCATGTAACATAAGAAGCTTATAACTTTGTTATAATTTTGTATGTAGATCCTTTACATAAAAATACTAGACACATATTTCGGGTTTTGCATATACTAAAACTGATGTTGTATATAATTTTTACGACTTGTATTTATTACCTAATCCCTTGTAAATGGCGTGACTAATTTGAATGAAATTTTCTGTGTATATTTGAGCGCCTTGGATGGATTGAAAGTACAATTGGACCCGGTAGATGGCGCTGCAATCAGGTTCTCAATTTTTTAATCTGTCGTTAAACTTATTTTTGGACAGGACAACGTCTGTTGGAACTACTAGTTTTGTGTAAAATTATAAGAATGAAGATATACAGAAGGCAGATAGACTTAGTTTTATTTATATAAATTAAGAACCTTTTTTATATTTCAGCCAAAATTTCCATGGACATGATTTACTAACGCCACGCAAACGCTGTTTGTACACGACCATTACTGTAGGTAGGCCAAGCAAAATTACAGGTACCTACCTTTTTATGGCACCGTACTTAAAAGGTTTAACCGCAGAAGACCGCACCGTCCAAAAAGCTAAGTGATGGGAACCCTCGTATCTCATTTGCATCGTAATCACTAGGGCTTGTCAGAAGCTATGCTGAGCGAACAATTTACACCTAAATCATCCCGTCAAAAAACGGTTTTAGCGGTTAAAACTGTTTCAGAATTCACCCAGTAAGTACTTTATGAGGTTATCCTGAGTATTATGCTAGGATGATATTGTTTTATTTATGTTATAAAGATTTATTAAAACTTTTATGCACTAGGAAGAAACACTGTACAAAGGTGGACTTAAACCTTAGGCATTTTCCACCAATCGAACTTAGGGTGGTGCAGAAACATATTAAGGTGGTATAGCGGCAACTGAAAGCTACATTTCCTTGAGGCGCGCGTGGGACAATACGCGCCGTCGGCGACTTGGGCTCGGTCCGGACAGTTACCGGACGGACGAACGACGAGCTCCCATTGCTCGCCGTCTGCAAGCCCGCGCCTACGGTGGCCGGAAATCGGGATCCCGGCGGCTGGGGCGTGAGGGCCGTGTCATCGCGCGTGCGCGTGCGGTCGCCTCTTTTGCTAGTATTACTACTTCGCAGAAGGAGGTGACCGCCTGCCACTCCTTCTCGCTTCGGAACATGTTTGATTGTTGCCGCCGATCGGCTCTACGAAAACACGGCGGTTCTGCTCAAGCGGGGAACACCTCTACCGTATGCTCCACCGAGTCCTGCCACCCGGAGGACTCGGTGGAGCATACGGTACATCTACCAAGGGACGTCGTAGTAGACGACTATATTGGTAGATCAGAGGTTTTTACTATAGCCCGAGCAAAGATAGTGATAGCTATAGTGCCAGATGACATCATAAGCATCCACTTATGAACCATATACCGCTGGAGTTCCACTTTCACAAAGTAATGCGCCTGTGCAAGGAACAGCCCATGCAGCCATGCCATGCCATGTGCAGTGTGATTTGTGTTTGTGTTTTGAAACACAAATCGCAGACGTACGGGCCAGTAACCACTAAATCAACAGGCAAGTCAAAACAATAACAAGAAAAAGCGAGACATCATTTGTTTTACTTTTTTTGTTATAAATTATTTCAAAAATCATGATACAACCCTAGTTTTTAATTAGTACAAAAAAAAAATGGGCTCTATCTGTACCCATTACTAAATTATATTTATGTAGTCAAAAGTAAAAAAACGAAATCCCAAAATTGTCCACGAAAATTTGTCATAATTGGTAAATTCATAATTGAATTAATTATTCATAATAATTGCTACTAGAAAATACTACGCGCAGTATTTTTTAATTGTTTTTTATTTATAACTAGCTTCTACCAGCGGCTTCGCCCGCGTAAAAGTAGGTTTCTCCATACAAACTTTGAACCCCCGTTTCGTTCCTTTAGAGTGTAAATTTTGGGAAATCCTCTCCCACCTCCTACGCCATAAATCCTCGCCTACGTCATAAAAGGTAATATTGTGCAAAATTTCACGCTCCTAGTTCCAGTAGTTTCGGCTGTGCGTTGATATGTCAGTCAGTCAGTTTTTCCTTTTATATATTTAATCGTAGATGAATAGCTTGTACAATATTTCCATAAATTGAGTGACAAACGCTGACTATGCTGTTTATGAATATTATTTATTGAGACTTTACTTAAATAATACCAAGACCTTTTCTAACAAGCCCTTTAAGTATTTCTACTAATTAAAAAGTAGTGGTTTATAATTCGGTTTTGAACATTTAATATAATATAATATTCCACAACTTTCACACAACGCCGTCTAGTCCCAAGCTAAGCAGAGCTTGTGTTATGGGTACTAGACAACTGATAAACATACTTATATATTTCTAAATACATACATATATAGTTAAATTACACCCAGACACAGAACAAATGATCGTGCTCATCACACAAACATTTGTCCTAGGTGGGAATCGAACCCACGACCTCCGGCATAGCAGTCAGGGCCACTAACCACTAGACCAACAGGCCAGTCATTTTGATCTAATGTATAGATATAACATATTTCTTATTATGTAAGGATATTTTTATTCCGCTGAATATCATAAACAATTTTTTAAAAATTAAAATGTATATATTCACTTATTAGTGTAGCCACTTCGACCAACAGTATCATCGCTTAAACATTTTTATAATACAACTTTCCTGTAACACAATATTTCAGAGAGTTTATGATAAAAGTTTATCAAAACAATTTTAATCGAAGTTCTTATCAGAAGCCCCGCTGAAAAGGTTAAGTAAAATGTTAATTTTCTTTATTCCACGTAAAGAGAGAGTTGTTGTGATGTAAATTCAGTACCGCTGTAATACTAAAAACAACCTACTAGTCAAATTATAAATAAAAAGCAGACGTAAGATTTTTTTAAGGTACCTAATATAATAATATAATATTCACACACCTTTCACACAATTTCGTTTAGTCCCAAGCTAAGCAGAGCTTGTGTTATGAGTACTTGATAGCCGATAAACATACTTGAGTATTTCTAAATACATACATATTATAGACTTGCTTCTGCCAGCGGCTTCGCCCGCTTGAAAATAGGTTTCTCTATTCAAACTTTGGACCCCCGTTTCATCCCTTTAGTAGGTGAAGTTTATAAAATCCTCTCTTAGTGCTCGCCTACGTCATAAAAGGATGCCCTGTGCAAAATTTCACGCTTCTAGTCCCAGTAGTTTGGGCTGTGCGTTGATATGTCAGTCAGTCAGTTTCTCCTTTTATATACATATATAGATAAATTACACCCAGACACAAACCAAATGATTGTGCTCATCACACAAACATTTGTCCTGGGTGGGAATTGACCTCCGGCATAGCAGTCAGGGCCACTAACCAATAGACCAATAGCCCAGTCAAAAATCAAAGGTGGGAAGTCCATTGACGTCTCACCAATAAGGGCGCAGCGGGTGGCCGTGTCAGACTTTTACTGACTAAATCCACACCTGTGTCCTCCAGTTGCCCTTTGCGTTCAATGACCACGGGTTTCCGTTTAAGGAAATCCCCACGGCCTTAGCGGGCATTGGTCCTACTGGGTCCTACGGTCTTGGTGACAATTGTTTAGGCACGCGTGAAGCGTTACGACGACTTGGACTTGGTCTGCAAGATGATCGGATGGCCGGACAGCGAGCTACCCATTGCTCGTCGTCCGCAAGCCTGCGCCTACCGTGGCTGGTAGTCAGTTTCGGGGTCGTGGTGGCTGAGGTGTGAGGATGTTCGTTCCTTCACGCGTGTGGTCGATTCCTTTGCTAGCATTACAGCGCAGAAAGAGACGACCGCTTACCATTCTTCCTTGGTCCAGACCATGACCCAGAGTACAAGATTTATCCACCCAAGCGGTCCCGAATAAAGATGGCACTTGGACGTTTCTTCCTCCTGAATCAGGAACAGTAACCTCCCGAAATTACCATGTCCGGTGAGGACCTGGGTCCTGCGGAAGGTGAGGATGCAATGGCACCTCTTCAGCCACTTCTTGATAACTTAAATTAAAAAAAAACATTAGGTAATCTTGAGCGAGAGTAGAGTGTCTCTCTCGTGTCTTCTCTGTATGAGAATAATTTTCCACTCTGCAGTGGACCAGTTATAACCTGGTATTGTAGAACTATATTTAGTCGTCTTAACATTAATCATTTTAAGTGTCTTATACAACTGTTAGTGAACAAGCGCGAACGATTCCTGTTATTAAACTGACATCTGCATGTGAAATGTTTCTTCGTGAAAGTTTCCAAGAAAATGTCTTACGTTTTCCCGTTAAGCACCTTGACTTTCAAAAGAATTTAGTATATGAATTTAACACTAAAGCCACGTAGCTTCTTTGACGCGTATTCGTCATTATACGCTTTGGTGTTCTCACAGCTTGTTAGGGTTCCGTAGCCAAACGGCAAAAAATGGAACCCTTATGGATTCGTCATGTCTGTCTGTGCGTCCTTATGTCACAGCCACTTTTTTCCGAAACTATAAAAACTATACTGTTGAAACTTGGTAAGTAGATGTATTCTGTGAACCGCATTAAGATTTTCACATAAAAATAGAAAAAATAAAAACAATAAATTTTGAGGGTTCCCCATACTTAGAACTGAAACTCAAAAATTTTTTTTCTTCATACCCTTTCGTGTGGGGGATGGATAGGTCTTCAAAAATGATATTGAGGTTTCTAATATTATTTTTTTCTAAACTGAATAGTTTGCGCGAGAGACACTTCCAAAGGGGTAAAATGGGTCCCCCCCTGTAACTTCTAAAAAAGGAGAATGATAAAACTAATAAAAATATATGAAGTACATTACCATGCAAACTTCCACCGAAAATTGGTTTGAACGAGGTCCAATTTTTCTAGTCTATCTAGTTTTTTTTTTTAATACGTCATAAATCGTAAACCGCAATTTACCTTTCAAACATGTACGGAAACCTCAGTCTCTTTTTATTATTGATAGATTCGCGTTTGACTGCTATCTCACCTGATGGAAAGCGACGATGCGGTCGACGATAGAACATGCTTACCTAGAAGTAACTACTATTCAGTTTAATTGTTATTCCATTTGTTTAATTTGTATTTAATTTACTTGAAATCAATTTATCTTTCTCCTTATATAGTATCCATAAGGATTTGCTTAAGTCCAATCTGCAAAGCCTGGACAGGCGTAGGGTAGCCAGCCTATCGGTATTTTACTGGATGCATTTTGAAAAGTGTGCGCTTGAATTTCGTGACTTGATTCCGTTATCAACTTTCTACCATCGACAACCCGAAGGATGGCGAGTATCCTTACGTTGTTAAAATCGCTACGGTACAGACTAAGCGTTTTACCTCGTCGTTTATACCGCGGACATCAAAGGACTGAAACAATTTGCCTGCTGCGCTCTTCCCGTCCGATTACAATTTCGGTGTCTTCAAGGCTAGAGTGAATAGGCTCCTCATAAACTAGTGCGCTTCACCATCAGCGATTGCATCACTGCTTACCATCAGGTGGGATCCCAGTCAAACATTAGTTCATATTATTAACTATGTAAAATAGACCCGCCTATTTTAAAATTCAACGTTCTATTGTAATTTTATTTGTAGACTATATCGAATCCGAAATTGCTTTTAAATAGATTCGATTCCTCGAAATAGCGAAGAAAAATTCAATTTAAAGTATTCTCATCTCAATTGAACCCTTTTCTTGCAAACGGCAACATTTTATTTAATTGAGTTGTCTGAACTATTTAGCCCAAAACGGTTGGTGGGTACATAATTATTTTTTAACAGATTTGGTAAAGAAAGTTTTAATGAGAATAAATAAATGACACCTGTTTTTAAGTCTATAGTAGCGATAATAATTATAATTGTCTAATAGCCGATAAATATATTGTATTTTTGGTCTTTTGACTTTGTGTTTGTAACCGTTATGCTGTGTCTGTCCTGAATAAAAGTATTTCTATTCTATTCTATTCTATTCTGTTCTATTCTATTCTATTCTATTCTATTCTATTCTATTCTATTCTATTCTATTCTATTCTATTCTATTCTATTCTATTCTATTCTATTCTATTCTATTCTATTCTATTCTATTCTATTCTATTCTATTCTATTCTATTCTATTCTATTCTATTCTATTCTATTCTATTCTATTCTATTCTATTCTATTCTATTCTATTCTATTCTATTCTATTCTATTCTATTCTATTCTATTCTATTCTATTCTATTCTATTCTATTCTATTCTATTCTATTCTATTCTATTCTATTCTATTCTATTCTATTCTATTCTGTTCTATTCTATTCTATTTTATAAAAATCAAGTAATAAATTCCTTATTACAGGAAGAATTACACTGCTACTGTCTAAAACACTCCAGGACCCTCCGTTTACCTTTAGGAAGCGAGCCCCATTAACTTTTTCTCCTACCTGTGTCCTCCAGCTGTCCTTTGCATTCCAGGACCACGGTAATACTTTCAAAAATTCCCACGGCCTGAGCTGAGTGATAACGGGTTCTTACGAGTTACAGTCCGTGAGTTCAAATCCAAACTAGTGCTTAACTAAGTTCATTTAATTTTATCAGTATTACATACTACACCAACTGGTGTAATCTGCTGAAAGCTATATCTTTATGTCAGTCAAGTTTATCAAAACTCTAACGTAATCGGATTACGTAATCGCAACTCTAGAACCTAACTTTTACAAACATAACCAACAAACAGAAAACAAACAATTTTACCACTATCCCTATAAATTTGGTTAGCTCGCCGTCCGGCCGTCCTGTAACCGTCCAGATCGAGCCGGAGTCTTCGACGGTGCGTACTGTTCCACGCGCGCCTCAAAGAGATGTCACCAAAACCTTAGGGACCCAACGTGGCTGAAGCCTCCTGGGACCATTGGTTGACGTTTGAAAGAGTAACCCGTGGTTCTGGAACGTAAGGACAACTGGAGGAACACGCCCTCTCACTCCGCCCTAGAGTGGGATGATCATTAGATGTTTCCGACCAAAAAAAAAATACCCTAAGTCAAAGTCAAAGTCAAAAGTTTTTATTTCACATAGGCCTACATGGGCACTTGTAAAATGTCAGAAGCTAGTGCACGGTTGCAAATTGGTCGTTTCCTATGGAGAAGAACCGGCAAGAAACTCCATGGTTACTCTTTTAAAAAAGTGATTGTTTACAATATTTTGATATTACAGTATTAATAGACATTATATAAGAACAGTGTAGACCAGTCGATATTGTACCCAAAAGCACAATAAAAATAATCATATTAAAAAAAAGTGAGTCTAGTGAAGTCCACAGTGTTCTCACATTCACATAAAAAAAGAGGCTATAAAAAAAAAAACAACAAAAAAATTACAATTAATAAGTGATAAGTCAACAAAAGAAAATTACTAACGAATTTATGGCGGTTGGCGTCTAATAATATAAAAATATTATCTCTATACATCTTGCAGTAGAGCTCTAGGCCAGAGCACTTCGACCCTTCTGGATCTTTTGTGCTAATCTAATCTCTATACATACTCGTATATGTAGCCAATCTGATCTGAACTGATTTCCGATCAAATTCACTTAAATATTAATATATAATCAACATTGAATTTTGTACACTGAAAAGATTATTTCACCAATATTACGATTGTACATGATAATAGAAAACTTTTAATATGACTTCGTGTAGAAAATAAACTATTTTATTTACTTCGAAACCTTTGCCGAACCAAATAATCTTATTTGAAGTTAATAAAAAATCAAACGAATATCATAAAGCGAAAGTTTGTATGTATGTGCGTATATTTGTTACTCTTTTACACTCAAAAGGCTTAACTTTGAATTATATTCGCCGGACGGGTTTTTTTTTAGGTTTGAAATCGTCCAATAACTTCCCGCTTTCTAAGCGAACTAGAACTCTTAAATAATGTATTACTTGAACTGGGTTGTCTCCCTACCCAATCGCAATTAAAGAGGAAGGAAGGAATGGAATCCCCTATCAGAATCTGTGTTTATTGATATCTACTACCTTGGTTTATTTAAGTTAAGAGTGAACAAGTTATTTCTACTTATTCATTCTCGGCAAGCTTTCTCCATCGTTGACCACATCATCGCTTACCATCAGGCGAGATAGTGGTCAAACGTAAGCTCATCCATTAATAAAATATAAAATAAAAAAACTGGGCAAGTGCGAGTCAGACTCGCACCCTGAGGGTTCCGTACAAACTCACTTATGTAAATAGTTCAATTCTCGATGGTTTTTCCGAATCGCTATTCTTTTATTATTACGTAGGTCACAACAAACACCGAGAAATACCCCATGAATTTTTTTTTTTAAAGTGTCAAAATATATGTTTTTGCTACATAAACGGCCGTATCTTTTGTATCTGTTAACTTAGAAGTTTGATTTTTTTCACAGCTTCAACAGACCGTAGACTTAAATTCATAGTTTTTATTTCAACTAGATACCTCCACGCGTTCCCGAGATAAAGGGTCTTGACAGACAGACAGACAGACGGACGGACGGACAACAAAGTGATCCTATAAGGGATCGTTTTTTTTTCTTTTGAGGTACGGAACCCTAAAAATAAATAAAAACTTTGTTCAACCGGGGAATTTAACAATAACACAATTTCTTGCGTTCGCACCACTGAACCCAAACTTTTTAGAATAATAAGTGCTGACTAAAAAACATTTTTATATACTGGTTATAATAGAGATCACCTTCCATATTTCCAGGTAACCTATGTACACATAGGTAGGTATATAACTCTTTGAATATCAAAAATATTATAAATAACAACTTTATAAAATAAATATTCAACAATATTACCAAATAACTTCTCCCAATCTGGGCGAAGCAAGAGGGAATATCAGATTTTTACTGATTAAAACTTACCTGTGTTCCTTCAGTTGCCCTTTGTGATCCAAGGCCATGGTTACTTGATTACATGAGAGCTAAATTATTATTTAATACTACATTTACATTAACGGCACTAAGGTGTTTTTAATCCATACGGTGTCACCCCTTAAGTAACCTTTAATGACACTTGGGAACAAACGACGTAACTTATCCCCATTGAGATCACATAGTTTATTTATTTATCTGGAACTTAATCCCAAATGCCTTCGGGAGAATCCACCGGCTTTCACCTCAGTCGATTCGTAGACCTCGTAGCGGACGAACGCTACGCCGCCTACGCGCTACGGGCTACGCGAAAACTTTCGAGTCTTTGGTAAATGAGTATGTGAATGTGAGTTTTATGGTAATGCTTAGTTATTGTTAAAAATATATTTAAAAAAAAAATAACTGTCTTACTTTTTAGTTAATATAACATTATGTAAAAGTTACTTTTTTGAGGTTTTGAGTGATTCAGTTTCAATAAACTATTAAAATGTTTAACTTTAAAAGTAATTCTATTGGAGCAAGTTTTTGGTATAAAATGTGATTTTTATGTGTTTAAAATATGACTGAAACAGTGTGATTTGCTTTTATTGCGGGAGGAATGGTAAGTAATTTCAATATTTCGTAGAAGTTTTGAAAAATGTACTGTATTTATAATTTTGATGTAACTAACACTGATCATTGTTTTCAACGAACAAAGTTTTTTTGATGAACAATGGCGAACTCCTGAAGAAAATTTTACTGGTAAACAGTTTTAACTTCCATTTATGAACAATTTACAATATTGTGTATGTTTAGATTAAATTCCTGAACTATTTTGTCTTAGACATTACAATTCATAGAAGTTTGAAATTCCAGTTTGAAGTTGGTGAGATTGATATTATGTCAAGAATACCTACAAACCTAATTATTTATTTCAAACATTAATAAAAAAGACGGTTTCTCTACGGATGTGTCGTTGTCGTTTGACTGGCCATTTTATAAAACCACACAGCTTAATGTTATAAAACTTATTAAATTATTTGGTTGTTATCTATCATTGAATCAAATGTAGATACTTAAGAACCTTCTTGAGCCGCTTGTTGTTTTATCCAACGTAACATTTAAAACCAACGCTAGAGCATGAAATACGTATTTCTTTTGAATTCTTAAAAGTTTTTAGAACAACATTTCGTCATTCAGAATCTGGAGTGCACATTTACTCCAGATTATAAGGTTAAATATATTTATATAATTTATGAGTACATTATAAAGGACAAGAATTCACAACAAAATAGCAGATTTTCAGATGTCTTTACTGGATTAGTTTTACACAAAATGTTGATTTTAATAGGAACACGGATAATATTCACAAGATATCTGTGTTTCCAAACTGTCTCAAGAAAGATGTGTATTTATTTATTATTAAGGTAAAACCAACAGCTTCTGTTTACAGCATTTTACAGGTAAGGGTAATAATTGGCCTAAGTTTTACATAGTCCCTAATTACAAGTCAACAAGCATTCACAAAATAAGGAGTGATATAAATAAATTTAAATTGCTATAGAACTAAAACAGATCACATTATCAACATTACTAGATGAACTTGATCAAAATCATGTAAGAGTGCGCGGGCTTGCGGACGGCGAGCAATAGGTGGCTCGCCGTCCGACCGTCCGGTAACTGTCCGGACCGAGCCCGAGTCGTCGAGGGCGCGTACTGTTCCACGCGCGCCTCAATGAGATGTCAGCAAATCGTAGGGGCTCTGCAGGGTTGAAGCCTACTGGGGCCAGGGGTAGTGTGAACACGAAACCCAGGGCCCCGGGACGAAGGCAACGAAGTAACAGAAGTGGGTTTTTAGTCAGTAAAAGTCTGACACTACTCTTGCTCCGCCTAAGAGCGCGATTTATCATGAGATGATTTTCCCACCCGATAAAAAAAAATGTGTGTAAGACGTAAGAACAGCTGTATGGGAAATGTATATCGGATTGATCACTCTTTATAATTTCGTCAACAGTTCCTCACCCTGTTCTTTGAACGTCTACAATTTTTACCCATATCTTGCCTTGCATTCCATGACCCCGGGTTTCATTTTCACTTAATCCATGGCCCCAGTAGGCTTCGACCCTGCTGGGCAATTCGATCTGTTTATCTTTGGGTTTTTTAATTAATAAAACAAATTCGCTAAATGTTTACGCAGAGTATACACGTAATTCCTTCGATGTCCTAATCTTTAAACTAAGATAATCTTAAAAGTCGGTCAACATTTAATTACAGATCTTATCTTAATTATAAGCACGGAAATTTTCTCAAGTTTATTTTGACAAGTAAATCACTTAGAAGTATCTCTAAGTAAGTTTTAAATTAATACAGTGTTTAGGTACAATAAATTCTGATTTGAAGTGTATAGTCAAAAGCGCAATTATTATGTTCAAATATTAACTTTAATCACCTTAGGATGAAA
The DNA here is from genome assembly GCA_961205895.1 of Mythimna pallens. Lineage (NCBI taxonomy): Eukaryota > Metazoa > Arthropoda > Insecta > Lepidoptera > Noctuidae > Mythimna > Mythimna pallens. The sequence continues at coordinate 23,223,756 of OY540832.1, forward strand.
TATTGAGAAAAGGTATTCACCATCATTGCTACTTGTTGAATAAAAATTAGTTTTTCTGCCTCTTATTCATAGGTACTGATCTGTTATTGTTAGGTGGGAAATCATCTAATGACATCTCGCGCCCTTGGGCGGAGCGGGAGGACCTGTCAGACTTTTACTGACTAAAACCCACTCGTTTGTTCTTTCTTTGCCTTGCATTCCACGGCCCCAGGGTTCATTTTCACTTAATCCATGGCCCCAGTAGGCTTCGACCCTGCTGGGCAATTCGATCTGTTTACGTTTTTAAAGACTGAAGTCTTGAAATATGTTAGACAAAATATATTAAACAACATTCAAAATATTTTTATTTTACACGTAGCCCCGTGGGCACTTATTACACGTTAAAAGTTGGAGTAGGGTTAAAGTATAAAGTATGTTAAACAACATTCAAAATATTTTTATTTTACATGTAGCCCCGTGGGCACTTATTACACGTTAGAAGTTGGAGTAGGATTAAAGTATAAAGTATGTTAAACAACATTCAAAATATTTTTATTTTACATGTAGCCCCGTGGGCACTTATTACACGTTAGAAGTTGGAGTAGGGTTAAAGTATAAAGTATGTTAAACAACATTCAAAATATTTTTATTTTACACGTAGCCCCGTGGGCACTTATTACACGTTAGAAGTTGGAGTAGGGTTAAAGTATAAAGTATGTTAAACAACATTCAAAATATTTTTATTTTACATGTAGCCCCGTGGGCACTTATTACACGTTAGAAGTTGGAGTAGGATTAAAGTATAAAGTATGTTAAACAACATTCAAAATATTTTTATTTTACACGTAGCCCCGTGGGCACTTATTACACGTTAGAAGCTGGAGTAGGGTTACAATTTTCGTTTTCTAAGTAGAAGATTAGAAAAAAACTTTCCATATAAAAAAAGATTTTTAATTACAATATTTCTATATTACAATTTGAACGGTTTTTTGAATACCACAGACTGTCCAAATGACAGTAATTAGGTACTATTGCCTTACAGGGGTGCCAAAAGTGAGTTGCCTACCCATTGAGACCATTAAAACAGCCCTAAAACAAATTCTATTTAATATCATGCCTTGTTGACACTTGACGAGACCCGAACGCTGGTTTTTACCTGGAGCGGAGGATAAGTATTTCTATACAGCATTGCCACGCTTTATGGCAATGTTCTTATTGCCACTTTATACATTATCATTGGATAGCGATACAGAGTAGTTTTTTGACGCCAGTTAATCACAATCATTTTAGCCGAAAGACATCCACTGTTTTATGTTTTAGGTGGGAAAATCATCTAATGACTAATCCTGCTCTTGGGCGGAGCAAGAGATAATGTCAGACTTTTACTGACTAAAAACTCACTCCTGTTCCTTCTTTGCCTTCGTCCCAGGACCCCGGGATTCACTTTCACACTACCCGTGGTCCCAGTAGGCTTCGACCCTGCTGGGCCCCTATATATGTTGCTGACATCTCCTTGAGGCGCGTGTCTAACAGATTCCCACGACCTTCACCAGTACTTAATAGTATTAATGTGAAATTTTGTATGATTATTATATCACGTAAAAAAGGCTTAACAGATTCCAATTGGCTGGCCTATTGGTTAGTGGTCCTGACTGCTATGCCGGAGGTCGTGGGTTCGATTCACACCCAGGACCAACGTTTGTGTGATGAGCACGAGCATTCGTTCTGTGTCTGGGTGTAATTTATTTATAATATGTATGTATTTGGAAGGAAGTTAATGATAGCATGACGAGAGACAGGGCAGAATGGAAGAAAAAAACATGTTGCGCCGACCCCAAATAACACAGGACAAGGGCAGAAAGATGATGATGATGATGATGTATGTATTTGGAAATATAAATGTGAGTATATCAATTGTCTAGTACTCATAACACAAGTTCTGCTTAGCTTGGGACTAGACGGTGTTGTGTGATAGTTGTGGAATATAAAAACAAAATTGGTCCACGTACAGTTTAAAACAATTCTTATCCGAGACTAAGAAAACAGCAAATGCTTAGCTTAGAGCTTAGAGTGATAAAGACTCACGAACTACCAGGAGATGCGATTCTTAATTAAGTTGACGTGGATATAACCGCTAGCATAAGCTATGGTTGATAAATCTATATAATATATATATATCATCATCATCATTTCAACCGAAAGACGTCCACTATTGGACATAAGCCTCCCCCAAATGTCGCCATAATGACTGGTCCTGTGCGTCTCGCATCCATCGGATTCCCGCGACCCTCACCAGGTCATTGGTCCACCTTGTGGGAGGCTTTCCAACGCTGCGTCTTCCGGTATGTGTTCGCCATTCCAGAACCTTTCGTCCCCATCGACCTTCGGTTCTGCGAGCAATGTGCTCTGCCCACTGCCACTTAAGTTTGGCGATTCTTCGGTCTATGTCTGTAACCTTGGTTCTCCTGCGAAAATCTTCGTTTCTGACGATATATATATAAAAGCAAAATGTCACTCACAGATTAATCACGAAATCTCAGAAAATATAACACTTAAAACTTTAAAATTCGGCAGGTAGGTTCCTTATAGGGTGTAGACATTCACTAAGAACGGATTTTCCGAAATTCACCCCCTAAGGGGATGAAACAGGGATCCAAAGTTCGTATGGAGAAACCGACTTTAACGCGGGCGAAGACACTGGCAGAAGCCGATTAACTATAAAATTAACTAGTCTTAATTTACCACATATTCTACTTAAAGGTCAGACATTCAAATCTCAATTTGGCTCAAAATTATTCCCAATGGTAATGCCAAAAGGAATTCTTAATTAAAGCTGAGAAATGTCAGATATTAATAATGCAGGTTAATCATAACAGCTTTAGTCTGTGTGGAAATAATATGCGTCTGCTTTATGTTGTTAAAGGACCTCTTTATAGCAGAAAATATAAATGGAAAATTATCAAAAGACTTCTTCCAGTCTATGATCAGAATCAGAATTTATTTATTTGCCAGCATTAAACTAGCCCGACCACTAAACAAATCATTATCATCATCATTTTAGCCAAAAGACGTCCACTGCTGGACATAGGCCTCCCCCAAGTGACGCCACAATGAACGGTCCTGCGCGTCTCGCATCCATCGGACTCCCGGGCACATTGCTCGCAGAACGGATGGCCGTTGGGGCCGAAAGGTTCTGGAATGGCGACCACATACCGAGAGACGTAGCGTTGGAAGGCCTCCTACAAGAACCGATAACTTGGTAACTAAACAAATAAATAAATATTATTATTATTCTCTTTATTCATTTCATATACGTATAAATTACTATTTTAACGTTTGTTTTTTTGCAAAATCATCAATCAAAATTTATTTAGTTGCCAGCAATGTGGCAGTGGTGGCCGAGTGAGCAGTGGTGGCCGAGTGGTAACGCCCCCGACTTACGAGTTGTAGGTCGCGGTTGTGGTGGTACTTTGTGTAATTTATTTCTCACAACTGCTCTCAAACCGTTGAAGGAAAACATCACCAACCGCGCGGACCAACAATTCGAAGACATGTGACATTCACCAAACCGCGCTAGGTCCGCAGGGTGGATTATGGACCATTCCCTCTTCTATAGAGGCCTGAGTCCCAGCAGTGAGAACATTATAAGGCTGATTATGCTATGCTTATTATATGCTAATATAGGAACAAGTTTGAGATGATACAGTATTGGGTGTTTCCGCTACAAGCTGCCTTACGGCATTAAAAATCATTCTATTTTCAAGTTACATTAAAATAATGTGATGACTTAGTATTTACACGGCATCTAAATCCACAAAAATATCTGAATTATCGCATAAATAGTCGATTACAAATCAGTATGCTGAACTAGAAATCCATACTAATATTATAAATGTGAAAGTGTGTGTGTCTGTTTGTTTGTCCGTCTTTCACGGCAAAACGGAGCGACGAATTGACGTGTTTTTTTTTTTGGAGTTTGACACAGGCTACTTTTTGTCTCTGCTAATCCCTCCACTCCCCTAAAATGGGGGGTGGAAGCTTGTTATAGTTAAATTACACCCAGACACAGAACGAATAATCATGCTCATTACACAAACATTTGTTCTGGGTCGAAACTGAGCCCACGTTCTGTGGCATAGCAGTCAGGGCCACTGACCACTAGACCAACAAGACAGTCATTTGTTTATTCTTGATCCATTGTCTATTCGATGTTACTATCATCGATTACCGCTTACGGCTTGAGTGCTAAGTACACTTGAACTACATTGTGTTGACAGTTACATTGCCACTTACCGACGTGTTGAAGCAAACAGTGTAGTTGTCCTAACTATTTACTGCAACATAAACAGAAATTGGCCATTTAAGACAGCATGCCTATTGGCCATTTTTATTTAGATATTTTACCGTTTATGCCGTATCTTCCACGACTTTAGTGAGGCCAACGACAGAGCTGTAAAATAAATAAAAATAGCCTTTATTGCTTTCCTAATACAATGATTATTTTCATGCCTTATACTATTTAATAATTAATTTAAACGTAACGTTGGAATCAACGCTACGTCTTCCGGTATGTAGTTGCCATTCCAGAACCTTTGGGCCCGGCCATCCATTCTGCGAGCAATATGCCCTACCCATTGCCACTTAAGTTTGGCGATTCTTCGTGCTATGTCGGTAACCTTGATTCTCCTACGGATATCCTCATTCCTGATTCGATCACGCAAGGAAACTCCGAGCATAGTCCTTTCGATTACCCTCTGAGTGACTTTAAGTCTTCTGATGAGGCCCATTATAAGCGAGAACGTTTCGGAGCCATATGTCATCACAGCAACACTAATGAGTGGATCATTAGTGTTACCAGTTCCACTTCCTCATCAGAAGTGGATCACTAGTAAATAATAATAAGGAGAGGTTTCAGCTGTCGTAATAAACAGAAAATATTCCAACTATTCTCTAAATCTTAACCCATATCTGTTCAAGTGTATGATGAGTGACCTAAATCCCTCAGACCAGCGCTTTATGTATTGTTATCCGCTGGGAATAAGAGGTTCAGAACTTGTAGGTACATATTAAAATTAACTAAATAACGTAGATACGGAAGATGTTTTATAAAATGTATGTTAAACTAGTATTTACTACCGGTTTCACCTGCTTTATATAAATTATACAAAGGGTGTTAACCTATTACCGTGATAAATTGGTAGTAAAAACATACAGACTTACAAGTATATATTAGAGGTACCTAAGGTTAAATAAAGAGCGTTTCGCCTCGTCGTCTGTAACGTGTACAGCCTGCTGCGTCTTCCCATCAGTTTATACTTGAATAGACTCTTAATAAACAAGTGCACCTCACCATCAACGATTGCACCACTGCATACCATCAGGTGGGATTCGGTCTTCGGCCCCTCGTACGCCTTTCAAAAGTACAGGACCCCAGAGTCCTGAGATTTAGTTTGCGGACGGCGAGCCATGAGTAGCTCGTCGTGTAGTCGTCCGGTAAGTACCAAGCCCGGGCCGACAGCGCGTTGTGATCTACACGCACCTCAATGTCTATCAGTAAAATTGTAGGGGCCAGTAAGAGCCGACGCATGCTAGGGCTCTTTTATGGGTGGGTAAATCATCTAATGACATCCCTCGCTCTTGGGCGGGGCGAGAGGGTGTATCAGACTTTTACTGACTAAAAACACACTCCTGTTCCTTTTTTGCCACTATTCCAGGGTCCCGGGGATCTCTTTCGCATCACCCATGGCTCCAGTAGGCTTCGACCCTGCTGGGCCCCTACGGTTGCTGATATCTCTTTGAGGCGCGCGTGGAACACTATGCGCCGTCGACGACTTGGGCTCGGTTCGAACAGTCGGACGGCGAGCTACCCATTGCTCGCCGTCCGCACGCATGCTAGGGCTGCGCATTGTTCGAAGGAATTACCGCAGCCCTTGCCATAAATTGCCAACTGAAGGAATACTGTGGGTTTTAGTCAGTAAAAGTCTGATACCAAAAGAAGAGAAAAGAAAAGAGGAGGAGAAATTATTTGACGATTTTCCAAGGAAAAAAGGGTAAAAAGAAAATAGTCCTTTAGGTATATCTTTAAATATTCTTCTTTTAAGAACTTTTACTCATGTCCCCAGATAACTATAAGGCCTGCATCAATTATTGAGTTTAATGGGAGAGGCGATAAACCAATTATTGTATCGAAGCCATAAAATTGCTTTACGTGTAGTAAATTGAGTCTAGCTGATAGGCATTGGGACTTTAGACGATTATCTCGTCCGATGACCCGAGTTAATGGTGATTTAAATGGTAATTGAGAAGCTCATGGCTAAAAAGAAAGGGCTTCATGGTTCAATCTTATAGCTTCAGCAATGCTTGCTGAGTTCTGTGGACGGCTGACCAATTTTAAGTGAAAGCGCCAGGATAGCCCATAAAATTCAAATTTACTAAGTTTTTTTTTTAATATTTTACAGATCAGATCCAAGTAAAAAAAAAAAAAATTAAATCAGTTTCTAAATGACTAGTTCTGAGGTAACGAACATAACAAGTAATTACAACCGTATTGAAAACCGCCTCCTATTTTTAAAGTTAGATAAAGATGATGAATATTTTTACCCAGTATCTTTACGAGAAAAATTTTATACTTGGTGCCTCAAAATGTAAACAACCAAAAAAAACCTGGACAAGTGCGAGTCCAACACGCGCACTAAGTGGTTCCGTTCATTTTTAAATTAAGTCTCGAAGATTTTTACGAATCGCAATTTTTTTTTTGTCACTTAACAACAAATTTACGTTTTCAGTTTTGTTACTTATAGCTGTGCTGTAAGACCTTAATTTATGCCAAATTTCAAGATTTTGTATCAACGGGAAGTACCCTATGAATTTTGATTCCCTTGAGAGTGTCGAAATATACGTTTTTTGTGACATAAACGGCCGTATCTTTTTTCATTAACTTAGCAGTTTGATTTTTTCACAGCTTCAAGGGGCCGCAAATTTGAGTATACAGTTTTAATTTCAGCTCGATACCTCCACGCGTTCCTGAGATAAAGGGTCTTGACAGAGAGACAGACGCACTACAAAGTGATAATAAAAGGGTCTCGTTTTTTTCTTTTTGAGTTACGCAACCCAAAAAAATTAGTATGTAGGTCATATTCACGACGGTCATCAATTTGTCACAGGATCAATGAAGTAATTTATAAAATCCAAAATTATATTGATATAATATAAGAATATCTAAAAAGGATCAAGACGATTGGTCCACATAAATTACCTATTACAAAGCGTGATGAGAGAAGGAAAGATATCCAGAAATTTCGAATAAGCCCAATCAATCAAAATAATCTCTCGATCAATCAAAAAGCCTATTTCAGAACACTCCCACTATAACCTTCCCACAAGATGAACATACGGTTTAAATTGATATATAGGGTATTATGGCTTCAAATCAGAATAATAAAACTTGCGTTAATTTCGTCGATTCATCAATAGAAACTAGAGATTTTAGGTAAAAATAAAAATGGCACAGTTGGCGCAGTGATTGCGCGATTGGTTATTATAGCCAATCGCTTTGTGTGTCCCAAGTTCGATTCCCGCACGGAATAAAATAAATATTTGTAAGGTCTACTAATAGTTGTTCCGAATCTAAGTGTCTTGTGGATGCAAGTTTACATTTTTGTGACTGCAGCAAAAAATCTACCAAAGTTTTTAAAAAAAATGATAGCGCATAACCTTTCATTCTTATTACCCTACTGCCCCAGGAAAATTATATTTTTTGAGTGTATAAGTGCCTAAACGGCTTGCTGCATTTTAGTTTGAGAGTAACACTGAGTACATCAAAATTATAAAAAAAACTAGCACATTGCCAGTGACTTTGTTCGCGAGAACGTTTTCGTAATACATACACTTCTTAAACCATATTTTGAGGTTAATTTTGAAAAAGTAATAATGAAAGTCAAAAAGATAAGTTTTCAGTTCGATTAGAAATTGTGCATAAAATGTAGGAAATAAAAATAGTTGATAGTGTCAAAAAACCTGACGGTAAAAAGTAAATGAAAAGATAAAAACAAATCACTTTAAAGGTGCGTCCAAATCCGGCGAATCGTTTGTGAGCCGCTTGCGAACTGCGCGCGTGCATTTCATGTTCGTACGACGCGCGCGCGGCGCAAGGGCTTCGTACGACGTACTGGTCATAGACCGCGCATTTTCCCGAACGCTGCCTAGCCGAGTTGGTTCGACAGTTGACTTCTTTCTCGAAGTTAGATCTACCCAACTGGACCGTCTGTCCCAAATTCGATTCTAAGTAAAAGGAAATAGAACAGTGTCGGCGTTTTGTAGTTTAAGACGGTGGCTTGTGCGCGCCCAGGCTTATACTCCAAACAGACTAGAACAATACGCTTTAGTTGCTAGAAAATGACACGCTTTCACATCTGTCAGTCGCAGACCGCCACTGTAGAATATAATTTATTACTGATTAATACACAAATATGTACATAAATTACAATAAATTTCAATCACAATGTTTAAGGATTGAGATGCTGTGAATTAAAAATTTCTAAATAAAATTCTGACCTAGTTCTTATAGTGGATGGTCTATTTCTTGTTTAGTTATGAAAGTAGCTTCACAACCGAAACCGTGTTTGAAACAAATGAGAAACTGAAACTTAAAGATAAATCAAGATTTAAAAGATTACTCCTTAAGGAGTAATCTTAAGTTTTTTTTTGTGGGAGTCGGACTCGCGCACTGAGGGTTCCGTACAAACTTCCCTATGAAAACTGTTCAATTCCCGAATTGAGTTACGAAGATTTTTCCGAATCGCAATTTTATTTTTGTTGTGACGTAACAACAAATTTACAGTTTTCAGATTTATTCCTATACCTGTGCTGTAAGAACTTGCTTTAAGCAAAAGTTTACATAGGTAAGCTTGTATGGAACCCTCAGGGCGCGAGCCCGACTCGCACTTGCCCAGTTTTTTCCTATACTTATGCTATGAGAGCTTGTTTCATGGCAAATTTCAGGATTCTAGGTGAACGGGAGGTAATCTATGAATTTTTATTTCCTTGAGAGTGTCGAAATACACGTTTTTTTGCGACATAAACGGCCGTATCTTTTTTTTTTCGTTTACTCAGTAGTTTGATTTTTTTCACAGCTACAAAGGACCGCAGATTTGAGTATATTTATACTCAAATCTTGAGGTACGGAACCCTAAAAACCTAAAAAAGTACATAAAAATGTGATAAGTAAAATAAAATACTATTTTTTCCCGCTCTGAATTGAGGGAGAAGAAGTATCAGACTTTCACTGACTAAAATACACCCGTGTTACTTCGGTGACTCTTTCGAAAACTCCTTTAACTGAAGGGACACCAAATAATAATATGCAATTCAATGCATTCCTGTTTTTCATTAACACATTCTAAATTATTTAAGTCATGACTATATCATTCTCGTATCGTTACCGCCTCTTGCAATAACTGCCATTAATTTACATAACATTATTAAAGCGTGGACAGGCGGTATCAGGACACAGTCAGCGACATCTATTGGCTTATTAAGTTAACAATATTGCTGCCCAACCGCACCGGAAATTAGCTATGATAAGTTGATTATAGTATGTCGTGTACGAAAAGTTATTGAAATTGGTTGCTGCTACTGTATATTTTGCGATCAGAAACCCCGAATGACTTAGAAACTTGACAAACTTAATGATATTCATCACTTTTTACCTAACTATGGCAAAGCCAAAGGAGGGTTATGATTTTGACCGGCTATGTATGTGAGTATGAAACAAGTTTTTTTTTTTCCTTATTATTAAGAATACATTTCTTAATAATTGATTACAATCTAGCCTAAAAGGCTAATAAGTAATTTAACTCTAACTTATTTTTATACGGTTTTGCTTAAACTAAAAATAGCGTCCTTTAGCACTTATAGAAGTCCATAGCACTTTCTTAGAGTCTGATATTGATAAAAACTCTTTGTTCATGTGTAATATGCATAGCACAGCATTGATCACTATTATACACTAACTTTAAACACTACACTAACTCAAAAGGTTTAGTTCTCTTTAGTCTACGCACTAGGTCCGTATTGTCTGATGAAACAAGATGTGCAAGGTTTATATTTACTTACTTCTTTCTTTAATTCTTCTTTCTTTTATTTACTTTTTTTAATATAATTATGAGTATAATACGAAAATTCGCGCAAAATAGCAGTTTTTCAGAGGCTTTTACTGAATTTGTGTAATACATATTTAAATTTTTAATTCAATACAAACAAAGCGAAATACCACTCACTGATTAATCACGAAATCTCAGAAACTGTAACACCTATAAACTTAAAATTCGGCAGGTAGATTCCTTACAGGGTGTAGACATCCGGATTTTATGTAACTCCACCCCTAAGGGGGTAAAACGGAGTTTGGAAGTTTGTATGGAGAAACCTACTTTTACGCGAGTGAAACCGCTGGAAGAAGCTAGTAAAGATATAATAATAAGAAAATATAATAAAATATTATATAATTTCTTCATCAGCGCAATACCTAAAAAACTTATGTATAAGAACCATCACAGTCTTACTGTGGCTCCGATGAAACTATTGCAATATATGGGAACATAGTAAATAAATCAATTATACACTAGCACTTATTAAAATTTCTGACGGTGTAATTGTAAACTCAATTCCTGCAATTTTCGTGATCTTCTTCTTTTCGATTCGATGGTAAACTCGTCAAACTGTTTGGGCCCAATAGGTGGCTACATTAATAGCAGCATCGGTAGCACTCATCAAATCCTCCAGAGTGCAGGTGTATGGGCACTTGGGGCACTCTAGTATGTGGCTCATGTTTTGTACAGGAGCACCGCAGTCATATTGAATATCCGACGGGTCTATAAAACCCCATTTTGCCAAGTTGTGTTTGCAGCGGCCTACCTGGGTTCGCAACCGATTTAGTGCTTTCCATATTTTCGTGATAGTTGACGGACATATCGATCACGCATCACACTAGAATTTACCAAACTGTATGCGTCTCACGTACAAAGTGTAAATTGAAACCTAAACAAACTTTATCAAGGTAATTTTATACCTAATTGTGAACCTAAAACAACACAGGAAACATGACAGCAATGTAGGTCAGATATTATGTTGGAAAGTTACTAGCGGGCTGCGGGACTGTCCGTAAGTGTAAGTTACCAAATAAATAAATAAGTAAATAAAGTACGTGAACGTATAAATCATATCTAATAAGTAAATCGTTGTAACTGGATGTAAATCGATAATTTTGATAAGCGTTATCAGGTTTTCATTTTGCTTTTTTACGCCCAATTTATCAAACTGTGTGTAATCGCCTCTGAAAGTTTGCTCGATGAAAATATTGAACTAAAGGTAAATTTTTATAAAGTGGGAAATTATCTTGTGACTTCTCCCACTCTAGGACGGAGCAGGAGAGTGTATCAGACTTTAACTGACTAAAACTACATCTATGTTCCTTCAGTTGTCTTTGAGCTCTAGGACCACAGGTAACCTTTTCAGAATACCATACCATAACCATGGCGCTAGTAGGCTTTGGCCCTAAGGTTTTATAGACATATCTTTGAGACGTGGATCATACGTGCCGTCGACAACTAGGGTTTGGTCCTTACTGGATGGCTGGATGACGAACTACTCATTGCTCTACAAGCCCGCATCTGCAGGTGCCGGAGATCAACCTGTAACTTCCAACACCCGGAACGTCCCCTGCCGCGGCGGCTCAGGTGTAAATTCACAATTCCCTCACGCCTACGGCCACCTCCTTTTGCTGGCATTACTGCTTCGCAACAGGAAGCGGCAACCTTAGTTGCATGCTGCCTCGCTCCGAAGCATGGCCTGTACCAGGGCCCAGCGCCAGAGGTAAGGGGTAAAGACCTGTAAAGTTCACCTTAGCCAACAATGTTAAAATTCCATTTTACTATTGACGAATCAACTATTCATCATCATCATTTCAGCCGATAGACTTCCACTGCTGGACACAGGCCTCCCCAAATGTTGCCACAATAAGCGGTCCTGTGCGTTTCGCAACTATCGGATTCGCGCAACCTTCACCAGGTCATCAGTCCACCATGTAGGAGGCCTTCCAACACTGCGTCTTCCTGTATGTGATTGCCGCACCAGAACCTTTCGGTCCCAATGGCCATCTGTTCTGCGAGCAATGTGCCCTGCCCATTGCCACTTAAGTTTGGCGATTCTTCATACTATGTCCGCAACTTTGGTTCTCCTGCGGATATCTTAATTTCTGATTCGATCACGTAAGGAAACTCCGAGCATAGCCCTTTCCATTGCCCTTTGGGTGACTTTAAGCCTTCTGATGAGGCTTATTGTGAGCGACCACGTTTCGGAACAGTATGCCATCACATCAAAATTCCATTTTACAATAGACGAATCAAATATTGAAATTTAAAAAAAAATCTTTTTATATAGTTTAAAATTGAAAATTCAAATGTGTTTATTTCACATAGGCCTACATGGGCACTTATAAAACGTCAGAAGCTAGTGCGCGGTTCCAAATTGGTTGTTTCCTATGGAGAAGAACCAGCAAGAAAAGTGTTTTTATTACTAACTATATAGTCCCAAAAATAATATTGACCAAAACTAAAATCTAACATTGTGTAAACCTACATCCACGAGCTTTCCAAGTAAAAACAAATAAAGCGAGTAGGTAGGTGTCTAAGTACAACAGAAGTTAGTTCAACAATTTGTTCACGAACCAGCGATCTGACCTTTTACTGAAAAACTTTTAGTGAGTTTAAAAAGTTCTTTTTGCCTGGTTGTTATGAAAAGCTAACACGTTTTTTGTGATATAATCGACTTGTTGTATTGTTTACTAGCTTCTGTGAATGGCTTTGCTCGTGTGAAAGTAGAGGTTGTATGCCTATTGTTAGATGGCTTCTTCAACATAACTGACATTGTTCATACAAATCTCTTTTTATTTTCCTGAATTGCTCGTTACTCGGTTGACAACTGATTGCCTGCTAGAGCCACGTCCATACTAGAAGAAAGAGTCGCCGCACATAGGCCATCCGGTCACAACAATAAAACGCCTCTACTATATTTTCTGTAGGTTTCATACATTTTATATGGACTCGCCGCACAAGGTTGACGCTGGTGTCCGACACACGCTAGAAATCGCTGTTGCTCGCTTCGTGTCGCCCGCACTGGTCACTAAACGCCGATACAAAACGCCGTCACAGGCCACTCGCGAATTTAAACCTTCTTCGTCAGAGTCCATTATGATACCTACTGCGCGTATGAGTTAAAAAAATATCAGCCACAGGCCACAAGTGGCTATCGTGCGCTTCAGCTTCCTTTGTGGCCGCTTCTAGCTTCTCGTGGCGGCGTTTATGGCTGTGGCATGTGGCCCATATACGGCGACACAAAGCAAAAAAGTGGGGACCAAATAAAGCGATAAACAGTAAACTATTTATTACAAAAATTTAAATATGCGAATCATTTGATTTAATGTCACATGAAGTTCAGGAATTACTTAAAAAAATGCATCGTAAATATACCAAAAACTAACGCCATCTAGTGGCAAAAGACGACAGTCATTTCTAACCTCAAAATTAACCAGCTGTCTCTCACTGCAACAAATGACAGATTAAACCCATCCAAACAAGTAGATTCTAACACTATAGTCCAGTCAAATTAGACCAAAATATAGGGGTAAGTTTACAATAGTTCGCACCCAGCTGAAAATTGGTAGGATTGTTCAAAACAGCACATAAATGAAATCTAAAAAGTTCTCGTCGATTCGACATCTAGAAAAAAAAAAAACTCGGGGTCATGTTCATTTTGATACTGTCTCAGTGTAGCAACTCTAGTGTCTCTATGGTGTCTAATTTGCTAGCTTACGAACACCGTGGTGGCGCAACTGGTCGCGCCGCCATGGTGTCCTTGTGAAATATAGCCCTAAGTGATAACTGTTAATCGGCTGCTTAAAACTGACGTAAATTAAAGTATTTATCTTTCAGTACGTTATTATCAGTTAAGTTTTAAGGTATTTTCTCCTTTCTCGGTGACGTTATAGTTATTTTAACAAGTTGATATCGTATTTACCAATGTAACGTAAAGCATTTTAACCGATAAAGAATTGATTATGATAAGTTATATTTCAAGGTGATTTAATATTTCAAGGCTTTTTGATGAAAATAAAGAAACACACTATTTTAAGCAATCTTCTGTGACTAGAGATAATAAAATGTATTAATAAACATTTGATTGAAATAAATAGTCACACAAAAAATCTCAAAGGAAAAACAAAAAAAAACTATTTTAAGAACTTACATAATCAGAATCAGTGTATTTTTATTTACAGGTCAGATTACAGAAGAGTGTGAGGCGTTAAATATAGATAGATCCTCTATGTTTTGCACAGAGGCGTACAAATCTATCTAAGCGAAATACCACTCGCTGATTATTCACGAAATCTCAAAAACTATAACACCTACAAACTAAAAATTTTGCGGATTTTTTAAAATTCACTCCCTAATGAAATGAAACGGGGTCTAAAATTTGTATGGAAAAACCTATTTATAAACGGCCCACGCTGAAAACCACCACTGTGAGCTCATCGCATAATGCGTGAGGCCGCAGCTTTATGCTGAGCGTTCGGGCATTTTGAGCGGATGTGACGCATATCTTCCCTATTCTTTTGATAATGTTTGTTAGCTAGTTTTAAGATTGCGTCATTTCGCGCGAATAAACAGTTTTTCTTTCTTTCTATTTTTTCTTCTTCTTTTTTTTTCTTTTTTTTTGTAACTATACTAGCTTCTGCAACGGCCGCGTTACATATATTATAATTATCATTGTCAGTTTACATTTAACTTCGAGGATTATGTAAACTTTTACATAATTAACATAGGCACATGTATATCATTACAAATTAAATAAATAAATACAGTCTCAAAAATTAACTAACAATAAGTAACAATAAAGTCAATAAAAATTAACACCTTCATTTAAACAGTACTAAAAACCTAATTTCAGATATTTCTAAAATCAGATAAACTACAATGAATATTGTTTCAAATTTATTTTATGTAATTGACAAAAATAAAATAAAAAAGTCATTAGAATGTGTATTGAAATGAAAAAAGGATAATATGAAAATCAAAATATAATTGCAATAAAAAAAAACCTGATTATCTGATATTTCGCAACTTTCACACAATATTATTCTTATCTTATAATAATACATGTAAAATTTACACAGCCACTTACATCCTTTTTTGTGGCGGCACAGCTGCAGCTTTGAACTCCTGCATAGTCTCCCAATAAGATGGTGGGGCTTCCAGAGGCTCATTGAATTCACCAACTGCTCCAACACTTTCTTCAACACTCTCTCCAACAAACACAGGTATTTCTACGGACGAATTTACATGTGGACATGGTAACTTCAAGGTAACTCTTAATTTGAACTCCCTGTTTAATATATTTGAGTGTCTCACCGTATATATTTCTGGTGCCACTGGAATTATGTTAGACATGTTCGAAACCTGACTGCTTTCGGGTATCTTTGGAGTTTCCACTGTACTAAAATGTATTACTTTTTTCTTATTCAACGACCTTTTATGCTTAGGCAGTATATAGTTCGTTTTACAAAGTAATTCTGTTTTAATTGAAATAATAAGATTACTATTATTTTTCACAGCGAATGATATGTTTCTTTCGCAGCCAGGAATCAAGTATTCTTTGTCAAGCACAGCATCTAAGCTAATTTCACGCTTCTTTGAAGAAAATAATGAACAAAGTGTTTTGTTTAGCGTGGCAATTACTTTATCGCCGGATAGTGAAGAGTCGACTCTGGGATGGATAAGAACTTTCTTTTTGAATGTTTTATTCCAACTTAGCATTTCAGGCCTTTTAAATTTTAATACCAAATGATATTTTATTTCTCCAAACCTTGTCTTCACAGATGCTGGTATATTTGTTGGTATTATGATTTTGAACGGCTGCTCGTGTAGTCCGGCACTCAATTTTATATTTCCATCGGTCATATTGTTCAAGAAGTACATTTTCTCAACCAGGATCGTTTCGGACGTTTGTACTATAGTATCGTGCGTTGCTTGAAAGTTGAACTGTCCTTTTTCAACAAGTGATAGACTGATGGTCTTGTATACGATGTCTTTATCTAAGTGAAACCTCACATATCCTTGAATTGGTTCCCCAGTTATATGTTTTTCTTCTCTCGGTGCTTGTATTAATATTTCACTGGAGATTCCCATTTTTTTATTTGGTTATACAACAACCTTATAGTATGGTTTGTATCATACTAAATTGTTAAGTGGCGGTTTGTGTGGTGGCGATAAAAAGATAAGTTAAGTTACAATATGATAAGAACCTTGATGGTAGAAATTTTTATTGTTTATCAGAATATTTATCTAAATTAGTTATAACCGAACTTAAAAAAAGTGATGATGACATCGTACGTCCAAAAATGACAATAACAACAATAGAACGAGGAAAGATTTTT
The DNA here is from genome assembly GCA_961205895.1 of Mythimna pallens. NCBI lineage: Eukaryota > Metazoa > Arthropoda > Insecta > Lepidoptera > Noctuidae > Mythimna > Mythimna pallens. The sequence goes on from OY540832.1 coordinate 23,240,221, forward strand.
AATGTAACGATTTCTTTTGTAGCGTTTACTACAAGCAATGTGAAAACACGGTTCAATATGACTGACGTGTTGGTCTAGTGGTTAGTGGCCCTGACTGCTATACCGGAGGTCGTGGGTTCGATTCCCACCCAGGACGAATGTTTGTGTGATGAGCATGATCATTTGTTCTGTGTCTGGATGTTATTTATCTATAATATATATGTATTTAGAAATATATAAGTATGTTTATCAGTTGTCTAGTACCCATAACACAAGGTCTGCTTAGCTTGGGACTAGACAGCGTTATGTGATAGTTATGGAATATTATTATTATTATTACTTTGGAAGTCCACTGAAGGATTGCCTTAAGTCAACATGGCCGAACCGGGTTACTGTCAACCAGATATTTAATGGCATAACGGATTCACCATATAACCATCTAAAATTCTTTCTCAAAATTCTTACTCATGTGTTTGAATTCTGTAAATGGGTATATTTGACATAAATAAAAATAAAAATTATTATTATTATTATTATAGACAATCTTTCAAGAGCCGAAAATGGGTATTGTCAAGGATGGGGGCGCAATAAAAGGCTTTTTATTATCTTTAGGGATATTATTATATGGTATTAAGCACTTTCATATATTATTTTATATATAAAATCTATCACGACATTTCTTGATGTGTTCCTATTTTATTGAATGACATCCATCATCCTAACTAAACTTTTTATAACTTAAACCCTAATGGCCAGTTAGCCAGTTAATAATTAGTGCGACCTACTTAGTTGTCACAGTACTTATGAATATGGTCAACTTTCATTTTGGGAACTTGGACATAGCCCCGTATCTATTTTTATTGCGATCAGTACCGCATTTTTCGCAATAGTTTTTTTTCATCCATATCACATTTCTTACAATCCATCGATCATTTATTTTCTTCGGACTAAATCAGACAAAATTATGAAAAAATTAAATAAATAAAACAAACAGATTTTAATCAGTCACCTTCTATAAAGTAATTATACTACATATATCGATGGCCCCACCGAATAAACGTGTAAGAGAAAAGTGACAACTTTTCAGCAAAAAATAAAAACGTTTAAACTTCAATAACGCTCATGTCGTTGTAAATAAGTATAAATATTGCATAATCAAATGCGCGATTGTTTGGCCCTTAGATCAGGCGCCGAGATTCCGACCCTGATTTCCAGCCACCATAGGCGAGGACATGCGAACGGCGAGCAATGTGTAGCTTGCCGTAACCATCCGGACCGAGCCCAAATAGTCAACGGTGCGTAGTGTTCCACGCACGCCTCAAGGAGAAGTCAACAAAACCGTAGGTCCAAACGAATCCTACCGGAGGCTCTATGCAGGAATCGTTCGGTCCATGGCCCTTTATGGAGCGCTGGTATGGGCGTCGTCGCTACGAAAGCGACCGATAGCCAAGCTGAACGCAAGCCAGAGGGTCATGGCCATCCGGATGGTGCGGGGATACTGCACGGTTTCCCGCGAATCGGCGAGCTTCCTTGCTGGCCCCGTGGGATTTGGTGGCAACAGTTCTTGCACGCATGCACGATCTGCGCGTGGAGATATAACGCCTGGGCGAAACTCCGCTGCCACGCCAAGTTGCGGCATGGCGGACAGACTTCGGGTAGAATGGAATGGCGACAGCGACTGTCGCAACCCAGTGCTGGGCACGCCATAATTATGGCGGTAAGTCCACTCTTTGAGGCGTGGCTGGAAAGGCCTCACGGCGTCCTCACCTTCCGCATGACGCAGGTCCTCACCAGACATGTTAAGTTCGGGAGGTTCCTGCACCGGATTCGAGAGGTTCCTGCACCGGATTCGTGCGGAAGAAAGGCCCGGGTGTCACCATTGTGTGGACCGCCCAGAGGACATGGTGGAGCAAACGGTAGAGGTGTGCCACGCCTGGGCAGAGCACCTCCGTGTCCTCGTGGGGGAGATCGGCGGCAGCGATCTCTTGCTCCGGGCCTTGGTACAGGTCATGGTCCAGAGCGAGGAAGAGTGGCAGGCGATCGCCTCCTTCTACGAAGCAGTAATGCTAGCAAAGGAGGAGGCCGCACGTGCACGCGCGAGGCAATGGCCCTCGCGCCCCAGCCGCCGGAATTCCAATCTCGATTTCCGGCCACCGCAGGCGTGGACTTGCGGACGACGAGCATTGGGTAGCTCGCCGTCCGACGGTCCGGTAACCCAAATCGTCGACGGCGCGTAATGTTCCACGCGTGCCTCAAGGAGATGTCAGCAACCGTAGAGGCCCAGCAGTCGAAGCCTACTGGGGCCATGGGTGATGCGAAAGAGATACCTGGGGCCCTGGAAAAATGGCAAAGAAGGAACAGGAGTGGGTTTTTAGTCAGTGAAAATCTGACACTATTTCCCGCCCGTCTAAGAGCGGGGGATGTCAATAGATGATTTTCCCACTCGAAAAAAAAACCTGCGTACCCCTTTCTACTCATAATGTTACGCACGATTGCAATAGAATTCATCGCGTAAACATAGTATTTGTTTATTTACCGTTACTAGAAATAAACTTCAACTAATATGCAAAGAATATTAATGTTGGAATCTTTAATACAAATTGTTATAAAAAAAAATATTATAGTAAGAGACAATGCAATACTTTAGTTTTAATAACCCATTTATATTAAAACTTCAATTTCGTGGAATAAAACATTAATGATAAAATTTGCATACATTTCTACACGAATAAACGTGAAAGACGACATTACCCAAAGTCGAACCCAATCACAAATGTTCTGAAACACCTGTAGGTTTTAATATGTTTATTCTTGTGTACTAGACGACTCAAAAAACATGTAATGAAAGCATAAACTATTATTCTTATAATTTTTAAATAAATTATTTCCCTAGAATAAAAAAAAAAACACACTAATATAATAGGCCTTGTTTTGGGTCTAAAATTCATAAAAAAAAAATTAAGTAGATGCAGAATAGGCAAAAGAAACGAAAAATGAAAAAAAAAAAACGTGTAAGAACTCTTGCACGTTTATTCGGTGGGGCCATCGATATTGTAAAAACTTCAAATTAATACTTTGATATTTTTTATTGTTTAGATACCTACCAAAAACGTGATAATATTTCTGTATATAATAAATTCAACAAACAAAATTAATATAGATTTCCACCAATATTATCAAGTATTTGTAGTGCCTACCAGCAGTATCCGGTATTTATCATCTCTTTCTACCGAAATTAACTGGTAATTTCCGGTAATAACCGGTATTTTTATTGGTTTCTACCGAAATGATCAGGTATTACCGGTACAATCTAGTAGTTTTATTGTAAGGAATGTGATTTTTACAGTTATATCAAAGATACACGATAAGAATGTTTACTACAAAATTTAGGCTAATACTGAAATGCACACAAACATACATTTATAAGTATAATCGAGTCTTTACGTGACCAGAGGGCTGGGCTTAATTTTGGCCAACAAATCGATACGAGTTTCACCGCAATCAGTCTACTGGGGATCTACTAGTTTATGCCAACCCACTTGTGGGGCGAAGCCCTCGAGAAGAATGGGGAAGCGATTGCCATTTCCTTAGACGTCTCGAAGGCCTTCGACAGGGTATGGCACGCCAGCCTTTTGGGTAAGCTTCCAGCGTACAACATTTCACCTGGTCTGATTAACTGAGTAAAAGACTTCTTGAGTGTCTCTCCGAGTTGTTGTCGATGGATGCTCATCAGAGCCTATGACGACTAATGCCAGTATTCCTCAGGGGACTGTTCACTCTGCAACTCTCTTCCTGCTGCATATCAACGATTTGCTGATGCTCGGTATCTATGGGTATGCAGATGATAGCACAGTTGTATAGAGACACCTGCCAGGTGTTCAGGCTAGTAAGGAGCTAATCCGGTCCGAAAGAGAGGCTATGGTTAAGCGTACGAATTTCTCACTTCAGGCAGTCTCCAAGTCGGGTGAAGCCAATCTGGTGGGATTCAACGCCGCCAAAGCAAGCGTTTCTGTTTACCGCCAAAAGGAGCCTGTTCACCTTGGCTCCTGCTTTTCGGAATATATCTCTGGAGTGCATCTACTGCCTTCAGCTCTTGGGAGTTGAAGTTTCCTCAGATCTTAATTTTGGTCGGTTCATTGAGCCCAAAGCCAAAGTAGCTGCAAGGACACTCGGCGTTATTGAAACCTCTACGGTCCAGACTAAGCATTTCGCCTTGCCATTTATACCACGTACATCAAAGGACTGGATCAATTTGCCTGCCGAGGTCTTCCCGCCCGATTATAATTTGGGTGTCTTCAAGGCTAGAGTGAATAGGCTCTTAATAAACTAGTGCGCCTCACCATCAACGATTGCATCACTGCTTACCATCAGGTGGGATCGCAGTCAAGCACTAGTTGATATCAAATTAAGGAAAGAAAGGTATAGTAGCATATTATGCTGAGTTAGAAACCTTTTCGGCCTTTTGTTTTTATCTTTAAATATTGTTTTCTTTTATTTATAGATTAAGTAGTTACTTTTTATTTTATTGTTGTTTTTCCTGTACAAGTGTCAAATAAGTGCATTTCTTTCTTTCTTTTCTTTCTTTCTTTCTCTTTGAGGAGTGGCTGGCGAGGTGTCACAGCGACCTCACCTTCCGCATGACGCAGGACCTCACCAGGCATGGTAAGTTTGGGAGATTCCCGCATCGAATTCAAGCGGAAAAACGTCCGGGTATCACAACTGTGTGAAACTCCCGAAGGCCACGATGGAGCATACGGTGGAGGCGTACCCTGGTTGGAATGAGCACCGTGGCGTCCTCGTGGAGGCGATCGGCGGCGGTGACATCTCACGCTGGGCCCTAGTTCAGGCCACAGTTCGAAACGGGAAGGAATGACATGCGACCGCCTCCTTCTGTGAAGCAGTAATGCTAGCAAAGGTGTCAGCCGCATGCGATGGTGGAAAATCATTTTCCACCTTAAAAAAAGTGTTTAGGGCACTTCTCCCAATGACACTGATGTGTTTTTTTTTGGTGGGAAAATCATCTTATGACAAATCTCGCCTTGGACGGAGCGGGAGATAGTGTCAGACTTTTACTGACTAAAAACCCACTCCTGTTCCTCCGTTGTCTTCGTCCCAGGGCCTCGAGTTTCGTTTTCACACTACCCATGGCCCCGGGTTTCGTTTTCACACTACCCATGGCCCCAATAGGCTTCGACCAGTTTTTTTCATGCCGAATAAATTATTTTTACAAGCGTTTACACTCAGTATTATTATTTGTATGTGTATATTTATCTATCAAGTTTAGTTGTTAGTAAAAATATTATAATTTGTTAAGTAAAGAAAAAAACTATAGAAACTATTTACACTTGTACGAATTGATATACCAATCTATATTGAGTTTACCGATGAAAGTTGAAAACGTAGTCGTCGGTCTGCGCAACAGCGAACATACCTGACGCACTATTATATTATACACTGATTGCATCCTAACTCATTCGAGATTTATCTACCATCTACCCACATTTTGTATCTTTATTCTACCGGTTCTTTTTTTTTTTCTCTCTTTCTTGGTACATTTTTGTTTTATCCGTCTATTATTTTATTTTTCACACTTTAATATATATATATGTATTACACTCCAAAACTGTTTTACGTCCGTTGCGTCACAACCACAGGTTCAGTTGAAAACAATTGTCAGGCACTAGTTGTCTGACATTCATGCTGAACTGGACCTATTTTGGTGCAGCCGTGAGGCACACAACTACATTTTTGCTTCTTTTTGTTTCGTGTTTACCCTATATTGTGTTTGTGCCTTGTGCTGTACCAAATAAATTCTTTTTCTTTCTTTCTTTCTTTCAGTACAATGCGGTGGAAGCTTCAGCAACACTCTGAAGACATTATTATACTGTATAATAAACCTATTGTAGCGACATCTATGGCATCAAGAAAGGAACTAACATTCATAATCTTGCATCGCAGTACTAAAGTTCTCCGAGCGATTGAAAGATAAACAACAGCCCAAACTATTGGGTTGTCCGGATCAGACTAGTGTTGCAACAGAAATTTGCTTCCCCTTTCGCTTCTGCAGAAGTGCCGCAAGCTTTTTCACTTCCGTTTCCGCTTCTGCTTCCGCAAAATTTATAACAGATCTCTAAACGGAAAAAGGTGGAGTCAAGTCATGCAATTACCTCGCACATTCTTCAAAATGCATCCTGTAAAAGGCCGAAAGGATGGCTACCCTACGCCTGTGCTCAAGGCTTTGTAGATTGGACTTAACCAAATCTGGGATAAACTAAAAAGGTCAGAAGTATCTCATCAACTTTTAGATCTGTTGAGATACTGGTACGGAAACCAAACCAATCACGTAAAATGGGGTGACGCTCCATCTAGCAACTATAGGCTAGATTGTGGTGTTCGCCAAGGGGGGTTAACTTCTCCGGACCTCTTTAACCTGTACGTGAACGATCTGATTGAGGAACTCAGAGGAACCAAAGTCGGCTGTCACCTAGGCAATGTCTGTGTAAATAGCATAAGCTACGCCGATGACATGGTACTTTTGAGTCCCTCGATCAAAGAGTTGAGAAGATTGCTGTCGGTCTGTGAGCAGTATGCTAATGCTCACTGATTGAAATACAACGTTCTCAAAACGGAATCGATGGCATTCAGGTTTGGAGCTGGTCCGGAGAACATACCCAGTGTTAAACTGAACGGTACGACCATAACTGTCGTAAAGCAGTTCAAATATCTAGGGCACATACTGACAGACAGACTCCGGGATGACTGCGACATAGAACGAGATAGTAGGGCCCTCTCAGTGAGGAGTAACATGCTCGCACGCAGATTTGTGAGGTGCACCAATGATGTCAAGATCACATTGTTTAGAGCTTTTTGCCTGACAATGTGCACTTGCCAACTTTGGTGCAACTTCACAAAAAAGATGTACAGCACATTAAGGGTTCAGTACAATGATGCTTACCGAACTCTTATGAAACTACCAAATGCCACGAGCATGTTTGCCGAAGCGAGGGTCCCTGACTTCTACGCAATCATGAGATCGAGAGTTGCATCTTTTTGGCAAAGTTTGAGACGTTCCAATAACAGTATTTTGAGAGCAGTCACATGCAATCTGGCTGATCCCATTTTTAAGCACTGGAATTCTGTACACCTGAACGAGAACAAGAAATGACGTAAGACTTTGCTCTTACATTACCGTAATGTTTTTAATATATATATTTTTTTTTTGGATTACTATGGGTACTGTGATGGGATGGAGACGCAATGAAAGGCTTATTGTATTCTTTAGCTATATTATTATATTGTTCTAAGCACTTTCACCTATAATATTTTCTATAAAAATACGTCCCGACATTAGTCTGACGTCTTCCTATTCTCTTGATTCAACATCAATCACCTAAACTTTTTATACCATAAACTTTAAAAGTATTACAATCCAGTTGTGCAAGTTAATAATAAGTGTGACCTCCTTAGGCGTCACAGTACCTACCTTCATGATTTTAAATGTATTTTACAAGTTTATTTTATGTATAGGGGTGTTTAATTGCCTGAAATAAACGATTATTATTATTATATTTATATTATTAAATCTGGATCACCAATTAGCCTTGAACTAATTTTTCGCAACCCTAAGTCCACTTAAGCCTACCAAAACCCTTTTTTATTTATTTATTTAAACTTCATGTACAGTAGTGGTACATAGGCGGACTTAATGAAACAAGGCATTCTCTACCAGTCAACCTTTGGGTGAAAAAAGACAACACTGTGGTAGGTTTGCACAATAAATAAATAACAGATACTTCAAATAGAAAACTAAAATAAAAAATAAGTTATTTATAATAATAAAATACATATATATGCTAAAATTATAAACTAATAAATACTATAAAAAAATATCAAATCGTTAAGAGAACTTATTAATCATTCCGACGAAATTCTTTGTGTTTTGTTGAATGTCTTGTATCTTTATTTTCCATATTCACCAACTGAGGATTGTCCTTGAGTACTCTAGCATAGCGCGTACAAGGATAATCCTCGATTGGTATCACGTTCCGTGAATATTGTCTAAAGAGCTTCTGCGAGTTGGCTTCGGCCCTTTGTACGTCTTTCCAAGGTCCAGGACCTCAGGGTCCTCAGATAACAATAATAACAAGTGCTTTGTTTTAGTCAATTTTACAATAAATAAATATTTCTTTGACTGGCCTGTTGGTCTAGTAGTTAGTGACTCTGACTGCTACCGGAGGCCGTGGGTTCGATTCCCACCCAGGACAAATGTTTCTGTGATGAGCATGATCATTTGTTCTGTGTCTGGGTGTAATTTATCTATAATATGTATGTATTGAGAAATATATAAGTATGTTTATCATTTGTCTAGTACTCATAATACAAGCTCTGCTGAGCTTGGGGCTAGACAGCATTGCGTGATAGTTGTGGAATTTTATTATTATTGTTTCTGCCAATCTTTTTGTTGGGAAACAGCTCCCGTGTTATTAAATTGTTAATTACATTGCAATAATTGTCATTACACATAGTTATCATAATTATGCAATTTAAATTAGAAAATATACTTTATTATACCTAAGTATAATAAAGTATATTTTCTAATTTATCATCATACGTTCCTAAGAACGTATAATGCTTTCACTGAGTACACTAAGAAAATATTACACTACACACACACTTAGAAATAACTCAAAATTTGAACCTAAATTCCACCCGGAAGAAATCGTGGGATAAGGCTTGTTAACTCTTTCTAGTGTCACTTTTAACATAAATCACTTACGTCACTACTAAACTTATCTTTAATCGACTATAATGGCATAGATACTAGTAATTCCTACTACCGCATATCATGCTGATAATACTTAGTATAAAAACAAACACATTATGTGATAGACGCTGACAAAGCGTGAATCATGGCAGGAGCAACTGACATATTAATACAAATTCCTAAAAGTAGAAAACATAAAACTGAAGAGCCTTTTACTGCAATAGTAAAACATCATTTGCCAGAAAAAAAAGTGTACAAAGAGGTAAATTTCTCACTAGAACAAAAAAAATCCAATTCGTGGTACGAATATGTGTACAACTATCGGATCAAACAGTGTCAACAAAATCAAGAACACACAAAGATCGGTAATCATGACAAGCTTGAAGATCATCAGACCAGTGTGTTAATAAAAATTAAAATGCTGAACAAGAATTTAGCCGCAACATCAGTTACCAAAGCAATCGAAGAAAATTGTACAACAGCAGCAGCACCAATATCAGAAGAGGCAGACACCGAAGTTATAAAGAGATACCACTTTGAAATTAATTTCAAAAAGCCTGCTAGTATATTCTGTTTAAATAAGAAGTTTAAAGCAACCATAAAGGTATATCCTACAGTCGTTACACCATTTCCAGATGACCCATTCATGTCAGCGCTGGATAAAACTCTGACGCAGCTGTTTACTTCAAAGAAGCATGAAATTAATATAAAAGCCGATCTACAAAAAGGATTTTATATTCCATCGAAAGAGATAAATGTATCATTTGTGGCAGCTAACAATACTGATGTTATTATTTCACTTAAAACTTTAAGTATTGAAACGTAGTTGGATTTGATGAGGATTAAAATGGGGAAATAACCAAAGGTGACGATAAATTCACCACTTGGCGATGATATAGAAATGATAGTGAGCTAGTTTTATCTTCAAAAGGACTGATAGTGTTTGGAGCAAACAAAGTTTGAGTGAAGACAGCGATCCAGTAATCACATAGGATCTAAAATATCGATAACCTGAAGAAAGCAGCAAGAGCTAATATGATGCGAAAATAGAGAACAAGGTACAGTTATTTTAGTTTAGTATATTTGATGAAATATCTGTGATTGTTATAGATATTCAAAAAAACAAAAGTGAAGATAAAAGTGTCAAGTGAGTATCCTAAAAAGATTTTAAAAACTCGAAGACAATATTTTAAACAGTTTCCAATGTGTATTTGACATTATCTTCGGCTCTCTTAACTTATAGCTCAATAGGGAGTTTTGTAAAATTTTTACTCCTGATATCTAAAGTCGAGCAAGACGTCAAAACTATTATTTATGGTGCCACATTTCCGTAACTCGTGTCGTTGCGTGACTTTAAAGTATATCACCTATTCCTTCATTGTATAGTTCCATTCCTCTTTCTCGTTCACACGAATGACATTTTAAGACGACATGGTTCAAAGTCCTCAAAACTGTTCGTGGATGAATGGAAGGATATACTGTCTCAATATCTGGTAAATAAGATTCTTACTCTGCCTGAGAAGACTGAGTAAGAAGCCAACTAACAAAATAGCCATAGAATCCGTAATAAGAGCTTAGACCTCATAAAAGGTTTATATCTGTCTTGGCAAAGATTATGTAACTTACTAGCTTCTGCCAGCGGCTTCGCTCGCGTGAAAGTTGATTTCTCCATGCAAACTTTGGACCCTCATCTCATCCCCTTAGGGGGTGAATTTTGGAAAATCCTCTCTTAGTGCTCGCCTACGTCATAAAAGGAACTCTTGTGCAAAATTTCACGCTCCTAGTCCCAGTAGTTACGGCTGTGGGTTGATATGTCAGTCAGTCAGTTTCTCCTTTTATATATATAGATAAAAGCACCTTATATGACGTATTGTGCTAAATGACACTTGTAAGTGTATTTGTTCTTACAAAAGCATTATCAAGATTATTGTAAGATGAAAAAACACGTAACGAAACCATCATACAACTACTATAAGGGCAAAAAATCTTACAAGGTGCGCCCAATTCCATACTTACAGACGTTTAGAAGTGTGTTATAAGAGACATTTTGCTAGTTGGGAAGCTTATTTAATTTTATGTTATTGCCTATTCGTCTAATTAATATCTTTGATACCTTACATAAGTTATGCACACACAAAAAAATATATTTTTAATTCTATCCATATACCAAAGTTTATTCATTACAACATCGTTTCATTAAATAACATTTCCTGTAGAACAACTATAATCTAAAACTTTTATGGTGTAAGTAATTGCGGAATAATTTTCAGCGTAAATAACAAAAATCGTCTGTAAAACTTTTTCTTTTACTTTATATATTTATTTTAGCTATTCATATGTATTTATAATTCTTGTTTTCTAAATAATATTTCCTTTTTATGCAGGTCCATAATATATTATCTCTCTAAATAATATGGAGTTCCATGTTGTCTCTCCTCCACCCTAGGTTGACTGGTATAAAATGGCAAAGGCGTTAACGTTGACCTTTGTACTTTTAGTAACATGGAAATAAAATAAATAATAAATAATGGCCTGCTGTTGGTAAATAATGGAACATATCTAATGGAAATATTTGCATACCTTGTACTTAGCAGTAATATTCATCTGAATGTACCATCATGTCTTTTATATAAATATTTTTAGCAAGTGTGCCTTTACGCTATTTGTAACGTAAATAACATCATAGACTTTATCAATTTTATCCATTACTGTAACATCATGTATTTCTGATAAATAAATAGTTTTTGATTAGACATTTATATAAGTATGACTTCCCCGACAGGGAAATTACCTTTGATTTTCAAGATATAATGCTTACTAATAGATAAAGACAATAATTTTACATAATTTAAGCAAACTAAAGAGATTTTTTTTTTTTATGGATAAAATAATGTCAATTTGATTGTATCAAAAATATGGCGGACATCCCTCCCATACGTATAAAGTATTTTGGGAATACATTCAATTTACGTACAGCTAAGGAGTGGAATTCCCTGTCGGAGTGCAGACTCCGACGACCACTACATTGTAGCTATCAGTAAACTTGTGTTTACTTAAGTCAAGAATGGATAAGTTACTTCTAGGCAAGCGTGCTTGATCGTCGGTCACATCATTGCTTACCATCAGGTGAGATAGTGGCCAAATGTGAGGATATCCATAACAAAAACAAAAACTATATTACTAATAAAACTGTGTCGCAATTATAACAATTCCTATCAAGAAGAATACAGCATCCCAAATTAAAAAATATATAGAAAAAATTATAACTAAATATGCACACTCCATGTTTATTATGCCACATATGTCTGAGCAAGAAAAATCTTTAATGTTTTACTAAAACGAGTGTGGAGACATTTATCCATAGTTTAATCATCACTATTATCTTCCTGCCCTAGCCCCGAGTTATTTGGGGTCAATGCAACACGTTTTTTTTCTTCCATTCTGTCTGTCACTCCTCATGCTATCACTAACTTTCTTTTCTTTCATATCATTCTTCACACAATCCATCCATATACCTACATACAATGAACATAATCCGCGTAACATGGAAATTTCTATGGATGTTTTGTTTTAGTGGAGATGTGTATGTATCATCATCATTTCAACCGAAAGATGTCCATTGTTGGTCATAGGCCTCCCCCAAATGTCGCCATAATGACCGGTCTTGTGCGTTTCGCATCCATCAGATTCCCGCGACCGTCACTAGGTCATCGGTACCTTGTGGGGGGCCTTCCAACGCTGCGACTTCAGGTACGTGGTCGCCATTCCAGAACCTTTCGTCACCATCGACCATCTGTTCTGCGAGCAATGTGCCCTCTCCACTGCCACTTAAGTTTGGCGATTCTTCGGGCTATGTCTGTAACCTTGGTTCTCCTGCGGATATCTTCATTTCTGACGCGATCACGCAAGGAAACTCCGAGCATACCCTTTTCCATTGCCCTTTGAGTGACATTAAGGCTTCTGATGAGGCCCATTGTAAGCGACCACGTTTCAGAGCCATATGTCATCACTAGCAACACTGTTTATGTATAATATTTTTTTAATTTTTTTGATCTATGTTGCATATATTAGCATAGTCGGCCTTTTTAATGTTCCCACTGTTGGGACTCAGGCCTCCTCTCTAGGAGAGGGAATGGGCCGTAATCCACCACGCGGGCCCAGTGCGGGTTGGTGGATGTCACATGTCTTTGAATTTTTGGTTCTAGGACATGCCGGTTTCCTCACGATGTTTTCCTTCACCGTTTTGAGAGCAGTGGTGATGAAATAAATTACACAAAGTAATGCGCGCCTGGCTGGGTTTGAACCCGCGACCTACAACTCGTAAGTCGGGGCCGTTACCACTCGGCCACCACTGCTCTATTTTGTTGCATATATTGGAATTATCTAATTGACAAGAAATTATTATCGTAATTAGTATTTTGGCTACACTATTGGGTTGATCTCTAATGATAGACGTATGTTTGTCTAATAAATAAAATAAATAAATGTTATTGTTTTATTAAATGTCTTTCTAGTTTGTAAGATTCTATCTAGAATGCCTTGTAAGCGGAAATAAAGGGATACTCCGGAAAAAAATATTCTTAATGCAAGTTAGTTGAAATTTAATTCGGTGCTAACAATGAGAGGTTTATAAAATAAGTGAAATTCCCTGGAATTATCTGCGGAGTCTATATTTCCTGATGGCTACAACCTATCTTTAAGTCAAGAGTGAACTGAATGCTATCTGATTAGACGCGTTGTTGCTATGTGATATTTATCAGGCGTTCCGTAATTGGGAAATGCCTGTTCTGTAGTGGATTAATGCAGGCTCATAATGACGACGATGCTGATGCTCCAACACCTTGGATCTCCTCCGTAAGATTGAATAAGTACTTTTAAATAAAGACATATACAAAATATGCTTAAATCTATAGATAAAATATGGCCTCACAACTTCTGTAGCAGTCTCAAGAGTAACTACAAGAAGACGATTTTTTTTCCACTTTATTGTAAAGCAAGTGATTACTACTAATGAACAGCCACTTAACATTCTATATAGATAATGACAGTAAAGTTATCGGTTAAAGTTTGTTATTTGTTAGTCAAAATCGGTCGTGATTGCTAGTATAAAATAAGTAGGCGTTTAAATCTAGAATTTTTTATTTTCTAAATTACTTTTAAACCTTTTGCCGCATCTGATTCTGCTTTTGGTATGTTCAAGCACATTGCCGGAACATTGCTACGTTAGTGTTTTCATACTTAGATGGTAATTTGCTTAAATTAAAAATACACCCATCATTCTGATATCAGACTGGCGGCTCACTAAAATTTTTAAATAACTATAGTTTTATAAAAGCACATTGCTTTAAATTTTACACACATTCTTCACATTGCTTTCATGTGTATCAATCACTGTTTTTTGATGTACACCCATCATTCTGATGTCCGCAAAGTAACAGCATAAATAGTAACCCAAGTCCGTAAAAAAGTGTGTGTTTAATTTTATATAAAAGTTTTTGCCGATTATCCTACAATTTTCGATTATTTCTTTTATATTGTCATTTTAACCAAAACTGTGTGTGTCGGAGTCTGCTTTTCCTGATAGCTACAACCTAGAGGTCTTGAAGTCAAGAACGAATAGATTACAGAAGTAAGACGATGGAGCATACTTACCTAGAAAGGCGAGCGTAGTCCATCGTCGGCCATCATCGCTTACCATCAGGTGAGATAGTGATCAAACGCAAGCCTACCCATAATAAAAAAAAACTACGACAAGTACGAGTCAGACTCACGCTTAAGGTTCCATACAAACTTACCTAAGTAAATACTTAGTTCAATTTCTGAATGGAGTCTCAAAGATTTTTTCGAAACGCAATTTTTTTTTTCAGTGTCTCAACAACAAATTTACTATTTTCAGATTTATTCCTATAACTGTGTTAAAAAACCTTGCTTTATGCCAAGTTTCAGGATTCTGGTTCAACGGGACCCTATGAATTTTGATTCCCTTGAGAGTGTCGAAATATACGTTTATACGATAAAAACGACGTATCTTTTTTTCCGTAAACTTAGAAGTTTTATATTTTCAAAACTTTAAGGGACCGCAGACTTGACTGTATGGTTTAAATTTCAATTTGATACCTCTGTACACGAGTTCCCGAGATAAAGGGTCTTGACAGACAGACAGACAGAGACGGACGGACATCTAAGTGATTCTATAAAGGTTACGTTTTTTCTTTTTGAGGTACGTAACCCTAAATAATATCTCAAACCTCATATTCACGTGCACATTTTTCTATATATCGAGTACACAGCTTGGAGCAATCAGTAGTGTAATAGAAAACAACCAGCCAGAAACATACGCAAAACTAACCCGCTTTGGTGAGATACAATAACTGTAATAAGATTTCTTACGCCACGTACTTTTAGAATACAAGATTTGGGAAAATTACTATTTCATTTTCTTTTAGGTTAGCTTAGACTAACCCACTTTTGGGAAAAGGTTGTTCCCAAGGCCTTCTTGGGACTTTTTCCCGCGTCACCTCAATCTAGCCCTCACTATATGAGCACACTATCTCATACCATTATAAATTTATCAACGATACGTTCGAAGTCCGTTACTTTTGATTTGAAAAATGTGTTCTGGTTGATAATCTGATAAATACAAATCATATCAGGAATAGAAAAGATACTACTAAGCTATCAACACTGAACACGATTAATAACAATGAGAAATTTACCTATCGATCCAGTACAGAACGGATCATACCACAAGAACGACGTAGAAACGAAATTATAATGGGAGTAACCAGTGAAATATTTATATATCCTCCAAGACAGGAAAAGCATATAACTGGAGATGTTATCAGAGGAATAGTGAGGTATCACGTCGACGAGGACACAGAGTACAAAAACATCGCTCTGTCACTCGTCGGGAAAGGATACGCTAAGTGGCGATCAAACAAAACATGGTTTGTCGGAAAAGAAAAAATCTTAGTTCAGAAAATTTACTTGCTAAATCAGGTAACGGATGAAAAAATAGAACTAAGTGCCGGATCATATGAGTACCCTTTCGAAATCATAATACCAGAAAATGTACCACCATCAGTGATAACAAGTATTGGAGAAATAAAATATACTTTGGTACTAAAATTTAAAAATACAGCAACTTTCAGCAGGGATATGACGTTTAAAAGAAGAATAGTAATCTATCCAAGAATCGACTCTTTATTACCAGACGAACCAGTTGTTGCTAAGCTAGACAAAACTCTGTTTAAACCGTTTTCTTCAAAAGAGCAAGAAATAAACTTAGAAGCTGTAATTGATAAAGGATACTTGACGCCATTCGGAGAAAGAAACATATCATTTAATGTGATCAATAAAAGTGATGTTATTTTTTCGATTAAAACAGAATTGGTTAGCAAAACCAAATACAGAGCTGACTTTAATGGTAAATTAACTAAATCTAAAGTGATTCATGCGTGTACGGAGAGGACTCCAGAAATTCCTGATAACAGTGAATCAAACATGTTTAATGTAATACCAGTCCAAGCACCTAATATATGTACGGTACGACATTCGGAAGTAATAAAGAGAGAATATAGCTTGAGGGTGACTTTGAAGTTACCAATGCCACATGTAAATTCGTCTGTGGATATACCAGTGTTTGTAGGAGAAGTTCCTATCAGCTATGCTGAAGAAGGAAGTGAACCTGCGGATGAAATGCCACCTCCTAACTGGGAGCCTATGAATGAAGGTAAAAATGATGATGATTAAATTGTGACATGTTATCCGACCATTGGATCTATCAAGGATTTGCTAGCTGAAAGAGGGACATAATCACCTGATGATTTAAGGATTTATCTTTATTCGAAATAAAATTCGAAGTAAGTTATGGCAAAACAAGCTCTATAACATACGTGATTAAGTAGAAATTCTATTAAAACTGTTGACTTTTTAAAACATTTTTATACATTATCTGATAGAAGACCAAATGGGCTTCAGATAATGTAAATTAATGATATTGATAATACAACTTATCTATTGTGAAGATTGTGATAAATGGTGATTGTGAAGATTGTGATTGGTGATTTATTACATAATTATATTTATAACTAGCATCTGCCAGCGGCTTCCCCCGCGAGTAAGTAGGTTTCTCCATACTAACTTTGGGCCCCCGTTTTATGTCCTTAGGGTTTGAATTTTGGAAAATTCTCACTTAGTGCTCACTTACGTTGTAAAAGGAAGCTTTGAGCAAAATTTGACGCTCCTAGTTCTAGTAGTTTCGGCTGTGCGCTAATATGCCAGCCAGTCAGTTCCTCTTTGAATTAATGTAGATATTGGTCAAACAAATAACTCATTCATTCATAATTATGGCATTTAGGTGCTTTCAGTTAGAATAGAAGCTGACTCCAACATGGGTAGGGAAAGTCTAGGCAGAGAATTATGTACGTATTTTGTTATTATAATATAAGATATAGAGCAGTGGTGGCCGAGTGGTAACGGCCCCGACTTACGACTTACGAGTTGTAGGTTGCGGGTTCAAACCCAGCCAGGCGCATTACTTTGTGTAATTATTTCATCACCACTGCTCTCAAAACGGTGAAGGAAAACATCTTGAGGAAACCGGCATGTCTTAGAACCAAAAATTTGAAGACATGTGACATTAACCAACCCGCACTGGGCCCGCGTGGTGGATTATATCCTATTCCCTCTCCTAGAGAAGAGGCCTGAGTCCCAACAGTGGGAACATTATAAGGCCGACTATGCTATATGCTAATATAAGATTAATAGTGGTATTTATTTTTATTTAATATCTTGAATGATGCTTAAAGTTTTCGTTTTTATTACATTTTAAGAACTTACAATTTATTGCCCTATTTAGCCGTAGAATATAATATATGACCATTTTTTTAACAATGTGTAAATTGCCTCTGCCACAATTTATTACATTTATCGTATTAGGCTGGGTGCTAAAAGACCTCCACGAGTCACCGGTCAACCCAGTTCATTTATTACTTCATACATGTATTAAAACATCGTTTGATACACGTGGGAATTTGTCACTGCAGCACTCGGTTTCATAACACCCTTGCCTGCAGCTCGGGCGAATTCGACCTCGGTAGCAATGACAGTTTCTCCATTTGTATTAAAATGTACTATTCCACCACGATTCAAAAAAAAAGATGCGCATTGCTGGTGCGCCGGGTATGAATCAGCCCCAAAGTTATTGACCAATGTTTAGCAAGCACACTCTATAAATTAATTGTGAATCGTTGCTGTAAGCTTTCTACCTCGGTGTTGGGTTAGCAGTTACAGCAGGGATGTACATACTAAGTTTGTTAAGTAGGTAGCTTTAGGATACTAACATGGTCGTAACGTTTTATTATTACTAACGATTTAAGTCTTTGTTACTTGAAAAATAAATGAATTACAGAAATATATTAACAAACTAATGCGTTTTTTTACCCACTTTCAACAAAGGAGGAGGTTCATAAGTCGAACTGAATTATTTTTGGGTCTTTTTCAGCGATAGCTTTGCCAAATATAAACTGATTTTGACGATTCTTCTTTTATTTCTAAGAATTTTTCTGCCAGGTGGTTCCATTTTTTAGTGAAGGCCTTCGGAGACAGACCATGGAACACCTTAATAAATGATAGCAAATCTTTCGGCTCTTTTTTATGGGTAAATCATCCAATGACATCCTCCGCACTTAGGCGGAGCGGGAGATGTCAGACTTTTACTGACTAAAAACCCACTCCTGTTCCTTCGTTGCCTTTCGTACCAGGGCCGAGTCTGCCTTTCAGAATCAGGCCCTTGGCCCCAGTAGGCTTCGACCCTGCTGGGCCCCTACAGTTGCTGACATCTCCTTGAGGCGCGCGTGGAACAGTACGCGCTGTCGACGACTTGGGCTCGGTCCTGACGGTTAGCGGACAGTCGAACCGGAAGCGCGCCTACGGTGGGCGGAAATCGGTATCGGAATCCCGGCAGAACGCGAGGACCATTGCCTCGCGCGTGCACGTGCGGCCTCCTCCTTTGCTAACATTATTCCTTTGCAGAAAGAGGCGACCGCCTGCCTCTCCTCCTCGCTTCGGACCATGGCCTGTACCAAGGCCCGGCGCGAGAGATTGCTACAAGAGGACAAGGCGGTGCTCTGCCCAAGCGGGGCATTTAGGAGTGAGTTTTAGTCAGTAAAGGTTTGACACGCTCTTCCGCCCCGCCCAAGAGGCTCATTGGATGATTTCCCAACTAAAAAAAAGGCTTATGGTAAGCAGTGATGCAATCGTTGATGGTGAATCGCACACGTTTATTAAGAGCCTATTTAGCTTCTAGCCTTGAAGACACTTAAATTATAATTATAATAAGCTTTTTCCACATATGATCTCGTATAGTAGCAAAATGGCTAGACAAAGGCTATGGACCACCATTCATACAAAATTTGGCCACCAGTG
The DNA here is from genome assembly GCA_961205895.1 of Mythimna pallens. Taxonomy (NCBI): domain Eukaryota; kingdom Metazoa; phylum Arthropoda; class Insecta; order Lepidoptera; family Noctuidae; genus Mythimna; species Mythimna pallens. The sequence continues at coordinate 23,259,392 of OY540832.1, forward strand.
GACATATATTAAGACAACTTCAATTCATAGTTTATGTAATAATAAACATGTTACAGCTATTACAGGTTTATCTAAAAGTTGGGGGAAATGAGTTAAATCAGTTTTAATTTTTATATTGCTTGAGTTCAAAATGGCGGCTGTAGCACAGCAAAATAAACAAACATTTATTTATTCATTTGGTTAATCATTTTCTTCGTCGTTTAAAATTAAAACGACGTCTAAAAACATTATGTAAGTTACTTCTAAGTATTAGTATAGTTATTAATCAACAGCCGAAGAATGCAGAGTTCATTATGAAAGCGAATAGTATTAATAGCAAATAGTCACAATTTGAAACAAATAGTTGCAATTCAACTTTTCGCCCCATTTGGGTAGGCTAAGGTACAGCGACATACAGCGACTGAACTTCAGTCAAGAAATGCCGCCAAAATCACCCAAACATTGTTTTATCAATGGACCAAATGCATATTATTGATATAATAAATGATGTTAAAAAAAATGATGGTCTGGTCGATTATTAAAATTAAAATTCTATGCAATCTTTATTTTTATTATTCCGCCTAAAGGACTGTGTATCCATGGTCAAGAAAGAATTGAAAAAAAAACTGAGAGAAAATGGTTGCAGGAACCAAGGAAACACTGAATAAATGAATATACTTGTTGTTTAATATTATTTTTCCGAACTTTAACTGACGTGATATTATGTTAATTCCTTTATTTATTTTATATACATATTTTGTACATTTTTAAATATTTCTTAAAACATTTTATATAAAAAAGAAACATCTAAAAATATAAAAAATAGTGTCCCACCGGTATCGGGAACAGGGTCCAAGCTACCGGCGGTCAGGGCTCCAGAGAAAGGAACCTCCTAACAATACCAGCCGTGTCCAGGAGTACCACTTTCTGAATCAAGCCCTTGATCCACAGCCGCCTAACGCGAGCCACCTAAAGTGTTGGTCGAGGTTCTTGGCTATTAAGCCATTGGCTGACACGACTATCGGTACAATGATCGCCGAGTCCACATCCCACATGTCGACAACCTCGCGAACCAAGTCAATATACTTGATTTGTTTATCTTTCTCGGCTTTCACGAGGTTCTCGTCATGCGGAACGGATATGTCAACAATCATTGCACGTCTCTCGCTTCGGTCCACCACCACTATATCAGGCTTATTGGCTACAATAATCCTGTCAGTGATGATGGACCGATCCCAGTACAAAGTGATATGACCAATATCAAGAACTGGGTCGGGCTCATACCTGTAGTACGGCACTTCCGATTCCACAAGAGAGTATTTCAAAGAAAGTTGCTGATGGATAATCCTGGCTACAAGGTTGTGTATATGCAAGTATTCTCCGTTAGCTAGACGAGAACAACCAGAGATAATGTGACGAATTGATTCTCCCAGACGGTGACATGCACGACAGATGTCAACCGTGCCGTCCTTCACAATAAATCTCCGGTAGTTATTCGTCATGATAATTTCGTCCATAATTGCACAGACAGAAGGTTTCCCCAAAGAGGTCACTGAAACGCAGTCAGGCTACGGACGCCAATTGGTCTATATCGGGCCCGTGAAGGGCCCGGAAAAAGCGTCCGTGAAGTTCCTTGCTCTGCCATACTTCCCTGCGATCGTTAGTGTCAAGCACTACCGGTTTGCGCCAGTTCTCGTTAGCCAGGGAGAGCGGGGTGAGTCCCTTATTTTAATAATTATTTCTAGTAATTATTAAGATTTTTAGTATTTAATAATAATCTTGTCCACGGCATTGAAAACCTCTGGCCGTATCTGGACCACTCCCTTTACATTGTGATGAAACACATAACTTTCGATGATGTCTCACTGCAAATGAATAAAAACTCATATGAACAAGCTGTCAAAAAATGAAATAGATATGTCACTTAGACAATTTCATTCTTTGATATTACTTGGTTTGCATAAATATTGTGGGAATAGGAATAGTTAAAACTGGTTGTTTAGATTTTAAATTTACCTGAATGTCTGATATATGAAAAAAACACCTATTTCCACCTATTCTATGAGATACGATTTTAATTCATAAGTATACGTAAAAGTTAAGTTTTATTTTATAATAAACATACAATGCTTGGACTTACCTAATGAAGCCAAAGTTGAAAATTTCTATGGTGAGATAACGGTGGCATGTAAGCTTTTTTTATTAATTTGATACGAGCAGATCAACTACTAAACAAAGTACAATATCTCATTAATCCTGCACATGAATTTATCTTTTATCAACACCGACTACAACGTATTGATAAAACAATTCCCCATCATCTGATAATTTAGTACAAAACTGAGCATACAATAAGAACAACGTCAAATTTAAAGACCATGGGAGTAGCCTGTGATATATTGATACAATCTCCTGAAAAAAGGAAGCACGTAACTGGAGAGCCTTTAAAAGGTTTAGTGAAGTTTCATCTAGATAAAGATACAGTTTACAGGAAAATCAGTCTCTCACTCCTTAAGAAAGGATACTGTCAGTGGGACGAAAGCGAACAACGCTATCGTTCCTGCCACGGTAAACAAGTTCATCAACGGAGAAAAGTGGGGGATCGTTTCGTATTTGAAGGCCATGAAACAAAAATAGTTAAGACAATTCACTTACTAAAAAATAATGCAGATGTACATACAACATTAACCGCTGGAACACACGAGCACGCATTTGAAATGCTAATTCCGCAAAATATACCACCTTCACTGGATATAGAATTTGGAGAAATTAAATACTATTTAGTCTTAAAATTTAAAAAGCCCAAGATTTTTAGTCGTAACAAGAAGTTTAAGACTAAAATAACAATATTTCCAAGTATTGATTCCTCAGTAACAGACAAACCTCTATGTTTTGCTCTAGACAAAACGCTCATCAAATTATTTTCTGCTCACAAGCATGAAATTCATTTAAAAGCAGTACTTGAGAAAGGATACCTGAATCCTTCTGGTGAAAGACGAATTTCATTTGTTGTAACTAACACCAGTAATGTAGATGTCTCAGTGAAGACAGAACTAATAAGCAAAACAAAATATAAAGACGACTTTGCTGTTCAAAAGTTTACGTTCGATGATCCAAAAACTGTAAGAGAAGTGGTTTATTCCTGTACAGTGGGAGCCCCAAGTATGCCTGGTAACAGTGTTTCATGTATGTTTGTTATGATACCAGTGGGGCCAGAACTATGTACAGTGAGGCATTCGAAAATAATAACCAGAGAGTACAAGCTAAGAGTGACTATGAAGTTACCATTGCCACATATAAATTCGTCTATTGAAATACCGGTGTTTGTAGGAGAGAGACTTACAGATGATTTAAAAACAACAAATGTAACTGCGCCCAAGGAAGAGCCACCGGCACATTGGGAGTCCATGTTTGCAGACAAATTATAAAGAATAAAGGTCATCTCGTATCTGATTATGTTAATCAAAATTAACGTATTGTAAATTTTTTTTCAATACACTTACTCGAAAACCCGCTCTTAACCCACAGCTAGCAGGCTCGCAATAGACTGTTTTCCGCACTAGTGCAGAAAAGTGTGCGTGCTCTTCCCGCCACAATTTTATTACATTTATCGTATCAGGCTGGGCGCGCATCGACCCCAACGAGTCGTCGGTCAACCCTCGTTTATTAATTTCTTCGTAAGTGTATTGAAAAAGTCGTTTGATACACGTGCAAATTCTCATGCAAATGGAGCCGAGGGCTGCAGTGACAAACTTTCTGCACTTGTATCAAAATGTACTATTTTAGGTTTATTGAGTGTTTCCTGATTTTTTATTTTTCTTGTTATAATCTATGTCAGAAAATAGACTTTTATTAGTACACAGAAAAGCTCTAGATTATTTTAATTGTTTTTTTGATTAATTAGTTCTAAGGTACATGCAGATATTCATTGACCTGATATGTCATCATTTCTGTTTGTAAGTAAACATAAGCTTAAGTCAAACTTAACATTAATTAATAAGTAAACCATTTCAAATATTTTTGCGTGTTATATTTATTTTGTTATACCTTGCGGAACTTAAGGCATTTACCATAAAATATGATTTTACCTTCTTTCAAAGAGAATAAATTGCTTATTGTCGAACGAATTTTGTATTATCCATAAAGATTTTTCGAAGCTATTATCTCATATATGATTACTTATAAAATAAGAGAGCAAAAGACAAAAATTCAATTTTCTCATGCGAACGAACATAAAATGTGTATTTTATATTTTGGCATAAAATAAGATAACATAGTTTGTTTTTTTTTTTCGAGTAATTTCTCAAGAAATCAGTATACAGTATGGTCGATGACGTACGTTTGGCGCAGTGGTTGAGCGATTGACCGCTGCGCTGCGTGTCGCAGGTTCGATTCCCGCACGAAACAAGTATTTTTATGGTCTACAAATAGGTCTGGTTGTCTTGTGTATGAGAATTTACATATTTGTGAATGCAACCACAATACAGAAATAATTCTTATGCTGAAGAAAAAAAACTGGGCGAGTGCGAGTCGAACTCGCGTCCTGAGTGTTCCGTACAAACTTACGTACTATGTAAATAGTTCTATTCCGGAATGGAGTCTCAAAAATCAAAAATGTTGCCGCAACTTTTTTTTGTGACGGAACAACAATTTTATTGTTTTCAGATTTATTCCTATATCTGTGCTATAAGACCTTACTTTATGCCAAATTTCAGAATTCTGCGTCAACGGGAAGTGACCTATGAATTTTGATTCTCTCGAGGGTGTCGAAATATACGTTTTTTGCGACATAAAGGGCCGTTTTTTTTGTTAACTCTGAAGTTTTATTTTTCACAGCTTCCTAGGACCGTACCGCACCGGACCTCAGTATATGGTTTTTTTCAACTCGATACCTCCACGCCTTCCCGAGATAAAGGGCCTTGACAGACAGACAGACGGACAACAAAGTGATCCTATAAGGGTTCCCTTTTTTTTCCTTTTGAGGTACGGAACCCTAAAAAAGAAAAGATGATCTAAATAATCACACTACATAACATAAATGTTCCCACTGCTGGGACTCAGGCCTCCTCTCTAGGTGCAAGAATGGGCCGTAGTCTACTGCGTGGGACCACCACGTGGTGGATTACGGCCCATTTTTACTATGGGAACAAACCTGAAATCGCGAAAAAAAAACTGCTGTTCAGTACATTTATGTTTGCCTGATGGACTGAAAGCTGATATTTTTTTCGCGATTTCGGCTTTGCTCCCATAATAAAAATTATTTGTTATCATGAGCACAATCACGTGTTTAAGTATCGTACAATAATTGCCAGTCACGCTATATAAATTACACAAAGTAATGGCTGGTTTTGAACCCATAAGCTCGTAAGTCGGGGCCGCTAGCACTAGGCCACCACTACTCGCACACTAACCCAGCGTTCCGAATTGCGATAAAAGTGATTATATTGCGAATCCGACCAAATTTAATAGTCACAAAATATAAGGGCTATTGAGCAATAATTGTGACGTTGCGTGTTGGTCGGATTTGCGATATTATCACTTTTATCGCAATTCGGAACGCAGGGTTATTTATTACAAAGGTAAAAGTTTGTATACGTAAAGAAAGAAAAAAAAACATTTTATTTGCCGGAAAAGGCGCAAACTTAAGACGGACATAAATATAACATATTACAAATAATAAAAATTTAAAAAAAACATGCGCCACGTCCGTGTAAATCAGCCGAACGCTCATAAGCTGTGTATGTTTGTAACAACTTCACGCTGAAAGGTTGAACGGATTGGGATGAAATTTGGCAAAGGCATATAATTATTATTATATGATTTAATATTCCATAAGATATTTTTATTCCAAAAGTATGTTTTCTCGGTATAATTTTCAACTATCATGCGGGTGTTTTTTTTTTTTAGTTGGGACAATCATCAAATGACAAATCCCGCTCTTGGCTCTTGGGCGGAGCGGGAGATAGTGTCAGACTTTTACTGACTAAAAACCCACTCCTGTTCCTTCGTTGCCTTTCGTACCAGGGCCCAGTCTTCCAGACGGTTTGCTGACATCTCCTTGAGACGCCGACTTGGGATCGGTCCGGACGGATACCGGACGGTCGGACGGCGAGCTACCCATTGTTCGCCATCCGCAAACCCGCACCGATGGTGGCCAGAAATCGGGATCGGAATTCCGGCGGGTGATGCTTCTAACAGAAACTAGCTCCAAATAAAAATCTATTGATGCATGTATAAAAGATCACAATTTGAGTGGATCTCATTTTGCTGTTTTTTAGGATTCCGTACCTAAAGGGTAAGAACGGGACCCTATTGCTATCACTTTGCTGTCTGTCTGTCTGTTACCAAGTTGTATCTCATAAACCGTGATATGAAATGAAATGAAATAATTTATTTGCTGAAAAACGATAATATTAAAAACTAGCTGACCCGACGAACTTCGTACTGCCTAATAGTAAGAATAACGCCATCTACTGACATTAGCAGAACAGCATAATTCATTTTACCTTCCCTGGACTACCTTGAATATTTCAAAATCAAAATTAGCCAAATCGGTCCAGCCGTTTTTGAGTTTTAGCGAGACTAACGAACAGCTATTCATTTTTATAAATATAGATTTAACCTACACTGATTACAGCTGTATGAGATTTTTGATATAAGAACACTGTGCAAATTGTAGTTGTGCTGTGAAATTTTAGATTTTTAAAAACATGAAACACCCTACTGTGCGTATTCGTGACATTAAGGAATTCCCGCGTCGAAGCTAACTGATGACGCAAACTACGCTACTACTTATGACTCATCGATTTACTACTGTTACACAAGGTTCATTTTTCCGTGTAGCAAAGAACGTGTTTTACTAAGTGTTCAGTTTCTTCGTCATTCTAAATTAAACCTAGTCTCTATACTTTTAAAGTTAATAATAAGGTTGTATCAACATGTTGCTTTATTCATTATGATTCGAATCGTTGACCTGACACCAATCTTTAACAGACAGTGTTCAAGTGTGGTCGTGTGTACGGTTGGAACTCAGTTTGTGTACCAAAATGGGTGTGACGTGTGTAATATTACTCCAAAAAACAAAAGAAGGTGTATTCAGAGCTGGACAACCTGTGGTAGGAATCGTGAAGTATAAAATAGACAAACCAACAAGATTTACAAGTATAGACATCCGTCTAAGGGGCAGAGGAAAGTGTCAATGGTCCGAAACAGATATGGATGACAACAAAACAACCTACAGCAACAAAGAAGAGTACGTAAATATATGCAAGAATTTATTAATAGGTCAAAATGTTGTATTTGGTACTCATGAATGTCCATTCGAATTCTTCCTACCAGAAAATATACCAACATCAATGAAAAATTCAACCTGTACAATAGAGTATAAAATTTTCGTCACATTTGTGAAGGACAATTTCTTTGGAACTAAATGTAAATTTGACGCAGATGTACTTGTTTATGGATATGTAGAACCATGTTCTCCAGAACCTCTGATATTTGGCTTGCAGAAAAATCTTTTCTCGCTCTCAGCCAGTAATAACATTGATATCAAGGCCGAAATAGAAAAAACATTTTTGACTCCAGGAGAAAACATTAAACTGAACCTTATTATATACAATGACACTGATGTCCTTATAACAGTTAAAACAGAGCTTGTAAAGCATTTTACTTATGTATCAAGTGGTAAAAGCACAAATATTGAAAAAGAAGTATTTAAACCTACAGCAGTATATACTCCAAGTGTAAAAGAAAGAAGTGTGTTAAAAGTAAGTTGCACTGTACCAACGTTACCAAATTTGTACTCGATACAACATACGCAGATTTTGATTGGAGAATACAAAGTGAGAGTGACAGCCAAAATTCCATTTCCTCACACCAATGCTGTAGTGGAGATACCAGTGGTCATTGGAGAAGGCAGAGGACAAGTTGGAGCTGCAGTCGTTGGTTATGACAGTGCTTCTTCATCAAAAATGAATGTAATAGAATACACAGGAGAGGAGAACGCAGAAACTGCTGAGAACTATTTTGAAAAATACGAAAATAACAGAAAAGATTATGAAGAAAAAATGCAGTTCAGTTAACACTAATATAGAAGGTATCTGACAGTGGAATGCTTTTCAAAATGTTTCTAATCTTTAATTGAGTTGAATGTGAAGTGCAACCTATTATATTGGAGTATATTTAGAAATCGTTAAAATTGTCTTCATAAGTAGTATAATAACTTTATTACCTTGATTACTATTAAATGATTCATTTATGAAACACTTGAAATAAGTTTTCTTGATAGATCGGAGTTATACAACGTGTAAAAATAACATAGACGTCCCAATTAGAATATTTAATAATAAGAATATTTACTACACCACAGTGTATTATTTTTTATTTAACCCAAAGGTTGACTGGTAGAGAACGCCTTGTTGCATCAAGTCTGCTTATGTACCACTATTGTACATTCACGATCACTATACATCTCGATCAACATCTATGTATAATATTATACATATAATAAATCTGTAGAAACGTTTAGTTGTGCGCGCATTACGTAAAATGTACGAAAGCAATGTAAATAATTTTTATATATGGTGTAACTTGATATATTTTTTAGGCTTTGTTTCATCACAATCGGTTGACTATATCGAAAGATATACTAAATTCATTGACTGTTAGGCGGTACGAAGTTCGCTGGGTAAGCTAGTACAATATAAAAGCCCTGCAATTGGATTCATAATGCGTACAGCTAAGGAGTGGAGTTCCCTGCCGGAGTCTGTGTTCTCTGATAGCTACAACCTAGGGGTCTTTAAGTCAAGAGTGAATAGGTTACTTCTAGGCAAGCGTGCTCCATCGTCGGCCACATCATCGCTTACCATCAGGTGAGATAGTGGTCAAACGCGAGCCTATCAATCATCATCATCATCATCATTTCAGCCGAAAGACGTCCACTGTTGGACATAGGCCTCCCCCAAGCGTCGCCACAATGACCGATCCTGTGCTTCTCGCATCCACCGCACTCCCGCGACCCTCACCAGGTCGTCGGTCCACCTTGTGGGAGGCCTTCCAACGCTGCGTCTTCCGGTGCGCGGTCGCCACTCTAGAACCTTTCGGCCCCATCGGCCATCTGTTCTACGAGCAATGTGCCCTGCCCACTGCCACTTAAGTTTGGCGATTCTTCGGGCTATGTCGGCGACCTTGGTTCTCCTGCGGATAGCCTATCAATAATAAAATAATAAATATAAATAATAAATAAATACAAGAAATTTATTTTAGCGGGCAAACAAGGGAACAAAACAAACATAAAACATTGTATAAAAAAAAAACTGTGAATATCGAGGTTGCAACGAGTTTTATGACATTCTGAGCGTGACAGAGAGAGCACTATGGTAGAGCGAGATATGAACTGTCATTATCAATATGTGGGTTCAACGCGAAAATACTACCAGCAGTTTTAGAACTTATTGTGTATAGAACATAAGGTCGTTTTTTGTATAACTTTTATTTACGGGCATCGCCGTGCATATTTATATTTCTAATCAGTGGTTGTTTATATGATGTAATCATTCGAGGTCAATGTCGAAACTGCATTATTAAACCCAACTTGTGCATTTAATATTTATTACTCGTTATTGATCTTTCGGAAATTGGGTGTTTAACTCAATTTTTCTATATTATTAAGTGCGGTTATTTTGTTATCATAAATCGTAAATAAAACATTTTAATTTTTCAAATATTTATAAAAAAAATATTTAGTTAGAAACACTAGATATCTGGTGAAACAGGATAGTGTCTATTTTTTGGTGGGAAATCATTCAATGACTTCTCTCACTCTAGGGCAACGTGGGAGAGCGTGTCAGTCTTTTACTGACTAAAATCCACTGCTTGTTTGTCTTGCGTGTGTCTGTCCCTTTTTTTCCTTGTGTCTCATGATCCCGAGGATCCCCTTCGGACAACCCACGGCCCCGGTAGGCTTCATAATGGTGCCACTCGGTCGTTTCTTCCGACCGATTCCAGTGCGGGAATCTCCCAACCTTCCCATGTCCAACGAGGACCTGCGTAATACGGAAGGTGAGGAAGCCGTGACGTCTTTCCAGCCACTCTTCAAAGAGGGGACTTACCGCCATTATTATAGCGTGCCTAAAAGATGATAGTGTGTAGTTAAATAAAAAGCATGCACGCAATGACATATTGGGCACGTCATAATTATGGCGGTAAGTCCCCTCTTTGAGGAATGACTGGAAAGGCAACACGGCGTCCTTACCTTCCGCATGACGCAGGTCCTCACCGGACATGGTAAGTTCGGGAGGTTCCTGCACCGGATTCATGCGGAAGAAACGCCCGGGTGCCACCATTGTGTGGACCGCCCGGAGGACACGGTGGAGCACACGGTGGAGGTGTGCCCTGCTTGGGCAGAGCAACGCCGTGTCCTCGTGGGGGCGATCGGCGGCGGCGATCTCTCGCGCCGGGCTTTGGTACAGGCCATGGTCCGGAGCGAGGAGGAGTGGCAGGCGGTCGCCTCCTTCTGCGAAGCAGTAATGCTAGCAAAGGAGGCGGCCGATCGCGTGAGGCAACGGCAACGGTCCTCACGCCCCAATCGCCGCCGGGATTCCGATCCCGATTTCCGGCCATCGTAGGCGCAGGCTTGCGGACGGCGAGCAATGGGTGGCTCGCCATCCGACCGTCCGGTAACCGCCCGGAACGAGCCCAAGTCGTCGACGGCGCGTGCTGTTCCACGCGCGCCTCAAGGAGATGTCAGCAACTGTAGGGGCCTAGAAGGGTCGAAGCCTACTGGGGCCAAGGGTCTGATTCTGAAAGGAAGACTCGGCCCTGGTACGAAAGGCAACGAAGGAACAGGAGTGGGTTTTTAGTCAGTAAAAGTCTGACACTATCTCCCGCCCCGCCCAAGGGCGGGGGATGTCATAAGATGATTTTCCCACCGAAAAAAAAAAAAAAAAAAAAAAAAAAAAAAAAAAAAAAAAAAACGCAATGACATATGACGTCACCACCATTAGATTCCATCATGCGCTCACTTTTTAAATATCATTTATCATTTGGTTATTAATTGAAACAGCAATAAAATTTATTATATACAATGAACACAGGAAAATACTCAATAAATTATATCATAATATGATATATCTACGTAGGTATATAACTATACCTAATATCTCGCTTATATTCCCCAACAGGTCAGGCAGCGGTTTGTCTATAAGTAGTACACCCATAATCCGATCATAATGTATGACAAATATGGCTACGAGTGTGGCTGAGCGCTCTGCACTCTGCAACCATATAAAAATTGCTTCAAACATTTTTTTTTAATTCTTGATAGATTCGCGCTTGACCACTATCTCACCTGATGGCAAGCGACGATGCGGTCGACGATGGAGCGCGCATACCTAGAAATAACCTATTCTTTCTTGTCTTAAAAATTCCCGAGTTGTAGCCATCAGAAAACACAGATTCCGGCAAGGAATTCCACTCCTTAGCTGTTTTATTTTTAAATGTATGGTTCTAAAAATTTTGGCAATAAATTATGTTTAAAGGCATAGGACTGTTGCGACTTTTGAGGAATTATATCTTTTATTCCGAAGAAAACCTCGGAAAGAAATATAAAAAATTAACAAGCCGATTAACATTCAAAACTAAAGTTCGAGAGTTAATTCGGAAGAAGTTGGCAGTATAGTATCATCACAGCGTTAATGTTTTCCAATTGTCAATTTGGAATAAATTGTTTGACTGTATTAGTTAAGTATGCAATTTATTAATTCAAGTATATATTGTATAATTGTATTATATATAATTATGGTTTATTAGTATTAGTACTTTGCATATACTCTCGTATTCGTCTTATAACCCCTATCTTTATTTTAATTTATTTGTTAGAAATTATCAAAAAACTGCCAACAGTTATTGCAGTTCCAAAACTGCATAGAGCGTGAGATACCCACCCGTGTTTCTTTAGTTGTCGTTTGAATTCCAAAGCTGTGGCAACTCTTTGAAAATCGTTACTGGAAGTTAAAAAGTTTACTCACCTATTTGAATTTTAGATTAAGAATGGTCAATGTTACAAAACTTTTCTAGACTTTTATTACTACAAAAATAATTTTAATGTTGTTACAAGTGTAGAATACAGCAATATAGTAATAATAGCAACATATAAAAAATTCATCATCATCATCATCATCATTTCAGTCGATAGACGTCCAGTGCTGGACACAGGCCTCCCCCGAATGTCGCCATAATGAACGGTTCTGTGCGTCTCGCATCCATCGGAATCCCGCAACCTTCACCAGGTCATTGGTCAACCTTCCAACACTGCGTCTTCCAGGACGCGGTCGCCACTCCAGAAAAAAATTAATAATAAAATATGTTTCAAAACTGCCAATTTAACACACAACGATGAATCGTTGACAAAAGTTATCAAATTATTAATATTCTAGTATAAACTGACCAAGCATTTAATAGGTTTCTCGCACATTGAGGGTTGAACATGTGTTGAAAATGTTCCTTCAGCTTGATGATGTTATAATTAATGCCGTAAACACCTCGTGAACTAAATCTAATCAAATAAATTTATGATCTTATTACGCATTTCTGCATTTGTTTATTGATTAGATACAGTACGTATGTATAATGATAGATGTTTCGTCAGTAGTATTAATGTGTCATATTATAGACCTTCCACAAGTGTCGCCACAATGACGGGTCCTATGCGTTTCAAATTCCTGTGATTCAAGCAACCCTTACTAGGTCATCGGTGCACATACTAGGAGGGCCGCGCGGGCTTGCGGACGGTGAGCAATGGGTGGCTCGCCGTCCGACCGTCCGGTAACCGTCCGGACCGAGCCCAAGTCGTCGATGGCGCGAGCTGTTCGTCGCGCGCCTCAAGGAGATGTCAGCAACTTTAGGGGCCTTGCAGGGTCGAAGCCTATTGGGGCCAAGGGCCACCCTGGTACGAAAGACAACGAAGGAACAGGAGTAGATTTTTAGTCAGTAAAAGTCTGACACTATCTGCCGTAAGTGGAAAACGTCCGAACAGAGCCCAAGTCGTTGACGGTGCGTCCAATCATATCTATATTCCATTTTTGCCTTGCGTTCCAGGATCTTATTGTGTTGACTTCCGAAAGGGCAACCCGAAGGCTATATTATGGTCTCAGTAGCCTTCGACCCTGCTGGGCCCCTACGGTTTTACTGACATGTCTTTGAGGCACGCGTGGACACGACGCTGTGCCGACGACTCGGGCTTGTTCCTGACGGTTAAGCCGGAAGGTGAGTACATTGCTCGTCCGCAAGCCCGTGCGGCCCTCCTACTATGTGCACCGATGCTCTGGTTTTTTTTTTCGGTGGGAAAATCATCTAATGACATCTCGCGCGCTTGGGCAGGGCGCGAGGGCATGTCAGACTTTTACTGGCTATAACCTACTTCTAGTTCTTTCGTTGCCTTTCATTCCAGAGCCAGGTTTTCCATTCAGAAGCGAACCCATGGCCCCAGAAAGCATCGACCCTGCTGGGCCTCTACGGTTTGCTGACATTTCGTTGAGGCGCGCGTGGAAAACTACGCGCCGTCGACGACTTGGGCCCGGTCCGCTTGGCTACCGGACGGTCAGACCTCGAGCTACCCATTGCTCACCGTCCGCAAGCCTGCACCTACGGTGACATGTATCAAAATGATTTAGTTAATGACATTAGTTAAATTGACATCAAATTTACACGTTTATATATAGAAGGCCTCTCGACTAAGTGGTGCCAACTGGTGGTCTGAATTTTCGAGGACTGAATTATTGATCCTCTTGAATCGTTTATTAATAACTTTAACTTAAGTAGTACAACAAACAAAAACAAATGTCTGTGTTTGTCATCATCCCAAAGTGTATATAATCAAAGAAACTATTTCCAATTTTTTAGTGATTCATAGCAGTAAAATTGTAAGTAATGCCTGCCGTGAGCGTCAAGGTGTATATAATGTATCAGAATTAAATCACACTCAAGTATTTTAGGTGGTATCATCAATACCTCATATTCAATTGAAAACTTAGTTCTGGCTAACCTTGGCAAATGTACAAGCATAATATAAGATTAGGGCGTTTCTAAGATTAGCGCGTTCAACCAAACAAACACACTGTAGCTTTATAATAGTACTGTAAATTGTGGTAGAAATCTACGGAAAAGAAAGTAATGACAAGTAAAAGGCTATGATGGATGTACTATTGTACAATATAGTAACTGAAGGACACAAAAAAGAGAACGTGAAAAAAAACAACTTTAGTAAGAATAACAAACAATATATCAGATAATACACACAGTGTTTGACTGAAATAAGTACCATAAATAAAAATAAATATTCTAATGTTGCCGCTTAACACAATGAAGTTGTAATTGATAACGAAGGATTCCAATCAGTAACAGCCCTGCTAGCTTGAATCTGTTTACTCGCCATCTCTCCAATAACCACGGGTACTTCCACATAAGCATTAGTATATGGAAACGGCAGTTTAGCTGTTACCCTTACTTTATACTCTCCTATCAAAATCTTCGAATTTTGTATTGAACACCATTTCAGTAATATTGGAACGATACAGGTTATTACTGACAAACTCTTTTTTGCTACACTTCTTGAACTTTTCGTGTATTCCAGGGAGTCGGTAAAAACCTTAGTTGTTTTGTCGTTTGATATACAAGTACAATATTCAACAAGCTCTGTTTTAATCGTTATTGATACATCTGTGTCATTATTGATCGTCAGTTTTAGTATGATGTCTTCTCCTGGAGCTAGAAAGGTTTTCTCTATTTCTGCTTTTACATCAACGATATTGACAGCTGTGAGAGATAATAGTTTTTTCTGTAAGCTAAATATCAGAGGTTCTGGAGAACACGGACGTACGTAGCCGTAAACAGGTAATTCTTCTCCAAATTCTTGTTTACAGTTCCAGTGCTTTTTAAGCACAAATGTGACGATAACTTTATATAATACGCGACCTATGTTATGTCTTACTGTTGATGGTATATTGACTGGTAGTAAGAATTCATATGGATACTCAAATGTTCCTGATAGAAGATCTTCCTTGCCATGTTGGGCTTTGAACAAATTTATATTTTCATTTACGTATTCTTCTTCATTGAAGTAATCGATTGTCGATTTTTCTGGACCCGGCACTGACCATGCACATACTGCTTTGCCTAGGAAAGTAATATCTATAGTTTTAAACTTAGTTGGTTTGTTTATGACATACTTCACTTTTCCTATCACAGGTTCTCCTGGTCTGAAGACACCACCGTTTGCCCTTTGAATAAATATTTGACAATCCACACCCATTTTGGAAAAACATGCAAACTAGTACCCTTCAGCACTGCTCGCGTATCACTAGCATTGTACAAAATAGGCAAGGACGAATGAAAACTGAAGTGATACTACAGGTAATGTGTATAATTCAGACATTGTAAGAAATGTCTCGTGAAAGAGAAAATAAGACAGAAAGCGAGAAACGAAAAGTAAACTGCAAAAGTAATACTTATTTTCTTTATTCTCTACATTCTACACTTCAAAGCATCATTCATCTTTCAATATTTTTTTTATTTTCCATGCACTATATATTCTACTATATCTATCTTATCTGGCCACTGATACTATGCCAATAATATCCAAGTAAATTGTTCTGAACCAATCGGATAGAAAGGACCAGACGGACAAGACGAAATTATAAGAGTATCGTTTTTGCTATTTGACGTAATTCGAAAAAGCACCAAGCGACTCGCTTGTAGTGAGCAATAATTTAATAAAAACTAGTTTCGATAGATACTTATATACCAACCGACCTACCTATAATATAAAGATTTATATATATATGTATTAAAAATGTGTTTACATCTCTCAACCAATTCTTCTGTCGCAGGTCTGCTGGAAGCTGAAATTTCATTTAAAATAAGCATTAAGTGTTCTTCTATATGTATCTGTTCTTTTAATTTTTAAGTGTTTGTGTGTAGTATTCAAATAAATAAGTAAATGAAAGTAGGAGGGAGAAATTTATATTGATATTTTGTCCCATTTGACTCGTGTAACAGTTGCTACATGCTGTTTATATCTTTAAAAATACTTAGTTAACTATTGTTATATGTACACTAAAACGAAAAATAAAATTAGAACCCCATTTTACTAGGTGATGTGAAAGAGATTCTCGGGACCCTGGAAAAATGGCAAAGAAGGAACAGGAGTGGGTTTAAATCAGTAAAAGTCTGACACTATCTCCCGCTCCACCCAAGAACGGGGGATGTCATTAGATGATTTTCCCACCCGAAAAAAAAATCAATGTCGAGTGGCAATATGCCCATTAGACTGGCGGTATTGCCACACAGTATGACAATACTTATCCTCTGTCCAATGTAAAATCCAAAAAGCACAAAATATATACTTATAGTTAGTACCTAAGAACAAATTATAATTCAAATCAACATTTCTATTGATAAATAGAGAAGTACTCCAGAATTATCTATAGAGCTACTTATGTTACGACGCAATAATTATAAGCACTAACTTGATAATAACTACTCGTATCTAACAACAATTAAAATCTTATCATCAATTGATTGAAATTTAATGCGCTTTGTGAAAGACAGATGATTATTTGACATAAAATATTTGCCTTTTTTACTCTATTTGATTTCTATTAAAATGTTATTTTCATTTATTAAATGCTATAGGCACACAAAAGTACAGAGGCAGACATATTGCCTTAGGCATTTTCTACCTGTCAACCTTTGGGTGATGCAGTGAAAAATAGTGGAGATAGGCAATAAGAGAGAGAAAAGGCCAATACAAGAATAGACGTATATATATCGATGACGACGTGTTTATCGTTTACTTCCATCAATTTTTTTTACATTTTTACCGTATTAAATTTTGCACTTTTACCTTCTCTTTTCACAACGAAGGAACAGGAGTGGGTTTTTAGTCAGTAAAGTCTGACACTATCTCCCGCCCCGCCCAAGGGCGGGGGATGTCATAAGATGATTTTCCCACCGAAAAAAAAAAAACCTTCTCTTTTCATATTTTTTTTTTTTCTGAATTTCTTATGTGTCGCACTGATACAAAAAAGTCTTTTTTTTATTAGTTTAAGTATTACTTTTTGCTTCGAACTTTTTATTATCATAAAGTCAGTTTAACGAGGTATTGCATACAATGTCTGAATTATATATATTGTCGGCGACATATAAGTACGCCTGTTCAGTTTCAATAGTTTCTGTTTTGAACAATGCTATTTTAGTACTACGTGAGTAATGCCAAAGTATACAAGTTTGCATGTCTTAACCAAAATGGGTGTGGAGTGTAAAATATTTATCGAAAGTGCAAATGGTGGGATTTTCAGACCCAGACAACCTGTAGTAGGAAAAGTGAAGTATTTTATAAATAAACCAACTATATTTAAAACTATAGATATCTCTTTTTTGGGCAAAGCAACGTGTCAATGGTCAGCACCGGGTCCAGACAAGTTATCAAGCAAATATTACAATGAAGAAGAATACGTTAATGATAACAGGAATTTGTTCAAAGCCCAACATGGTCAGGAAGTTTTTCTATCAGGAACTTTCGAGTATCTATTCGAATTCTTACTACCAGATAATATACCATCATCAATAAAATATTACAAAGGTGGCAAAATAGAGTACAAGGTTATAGTTTTATTTGTAAAAGCAAAAAGCATTAGAACTATAAAAGAATACAGTAGAACTATACCTGTTTACGGCTACGTTTGCCCGTGTTCTCGAGAACCTTTCAAATTTAGCTTACAGAAAAACCTTTCATCTCTCACAGCCGTTACTAACTTTGATGTAAAGGCAGAAATAGAGAAAACATTTTTGACTCCAGGAGATAAAATTAAACTGAAGCTTAAGATAAACAATAACACAGATGTCTTAATAACTATTATCACAAAGCTTATTGAAAATTATATTTATGTATCAGATGATAAAACAACTAACGTAGTATGCATGCCATTAGAAACTACACAAAGTTCAATAAATATAGTAGAAAAGAGTTTATCAGTAATAACCTGCATTGTTCCGACTTTACCGAATTTGTACTCAATACAAAATTCAAAGATTTTGAGAAGGGAGTACAAAGTGAGAGTGACAGCCAATCTTCCTAATCCGGATGATAATTTTGATGTAGAAGTACCAGTAGTAATTGGAGAAAGAAGAAACGAAGTTGGTGTTGCTGCTGCTGATGTTAATGAAGTGAATTGCTCGTTTTCAACTACGCCAGAAATAGATGTAGGAAATTTGATCGAACTATAAATAACTCTGGGGCATTTTTATATTACCACAATTTTACAAAAACATGCATTTCTATTTATAGAAAAATTGTTGAAAAATCTATGAATATTTTGTGTATTAAGGTAAAATGTAGTTCACGGGCGAGGCGGGCACGAGCATATACTACTTATATAATTGTTATATTTTTACACCGTATGAAAACAATCTTATTTAATTATAGAAATTTATTTTCACAGAAGAATTGGATTGAGAAAGCGCGGACCCTCGAAAAATGGAAGAAATATAGAAAGGCCTTTGCTCAGCAGTGGGACAAAACAGGTTAACAAATATAAATAGAAGACTATCTATCAGTCACTTACATGAGAAATATGGTACACAATATAGTGTTTATTGGTAGGATTATTGTAGTTTTTTTTTCTATAATGTTATTTAGTACCTTGTTGGTTACTCGTGGAGTATTATATAATATATAATGTGATATATGGGAGAAAATAAATAAATATATATATATATATCATTTAAATATATTAATATCAATATTTTTGTACTTTATTTTTTTTTTCATTCATTATTGGGTTAAAATATTATTTAAGTTTTTTTACAGCATAATTTATCACTTTAATAAGTTTATAATATAGACCATAATGAATAAAACATTATAAGTAGAAAGGTATTTTGCGTTTAATTTTCATCATCATTTCAGCCGAAAGACTTCCACTGTTGGACATAGGCCTCCCCCAAGTGTCGCCACAATGACCGGTCCTGTGCGTCTTGCATCCATCGGATTCCTGCAACCCTCACTAAGTCATCGGTCCACCTTGTGGGAGGCCTTCCAACGCTGCGTCTTCCGGTACATACGTGGTCGCCATTCCAGAACCTTTGTTCCCATCGACCATCATGCGAGCAATGTGCCCACTGCCACTTAAGTTTGGCGATTTTTTGGGCTATATCTGTAACCTTGGTTCTCTTGCGGATATCTTCATTTAGAGTTTAGAGTATAACAATAATAAAATTATGTTTTGTTTTGGTTTTTATTATATTAATTTTTGTTTACCTAAATTGGAAAAGAAAATTACATAACGGCACCCTCTTAATAGACCGTCTGTCCGTCAAACTATTTTAGGTACTTTTAAACAATCAATTATCATAAATTTGTCTCAACTATTTTGGCTTCGGCATCCAGTCCAGGATATATATATATTTATATATATATATTTATCTGTATCTAGTTAGACTCATAAGGTTTAGTTGAAAACTAGCGTCCAGGCAACTACCACGAAGTTGTCTGGCATTATTGCAGAACTGGACCTATTTGGTGCAGACGCGAGAAACACATTGTTAGTTATTTTTTTTTTTTAACTTAAGTATTTACATGTTGTTTCTACATTGTGTGTATCTCTGTAGGTGTGCCAAATAAAATATTATTCTTCTTTAGATGAATAGTTAAAATGGAGGTATAGTTGTCGTACCTACATATTTTTTTTTTTTTCAAAAATCATCTAACGACATATCCCGCCCTTGGGCGGAGCAGGAGGGTGTATCAGACTTTTACTTGCTAAAAACCCACTTCTGTTCCTTCGTTGGCTTTCATACCAAGGCCGAGTTTTCCTTTCAGAAACAAACTCTTGGCCCCAGTACTAGGCCCCTACGGTTTGCTGACATATCCATGAGGCACGCGTGGAACAGTAAGCGCCGTCGACGATTTGGGCTCGGTCCGGACGATCGGACGTAACCCCGCACCTGCGGTAGCTGGAAATCGGGATTCCGGCGGCTGGGGCGTGAGGGCAGCTCCATCGCGCGTGCACGTGCGGCCTCTTCCTTTGCTAGCATTACTGCTTCGCAGAAGGAGGCGACCGCCTGCCACCCCTCCTCGCTTCGGACCATGGCCTGTACCAAGGCTCGGACGAGAAATCGTTGCCGTAATCCGGGCGGTCTACACAGTGGTGATACCCGGGAGTTACTTTCGCATGAATCCGGTGCAGGAACTTCCCATACTCAGTCAGAACCTGCCTCATGCGGAAGGTGAGGACGCCGTGAGGTCTTTACAGCCACACCTCAAAGAGGGGACTTACCGCCATAATTATGGCGTGCCTAGCACTGGATTGCGACAGTAGTTGTCGCCATTTTACCATGAGATCCCGCCGGAACTCTGTCCGCCATGTTTCATGTCTGAGTTTCGTCCCGGCAATGCATCTCCATATATTATTATGATGAAATTAAATTGGTTTTTTCTTTATAGTTATTTTATCGCAGACGGGTTTTTTATTATATTTTTTTATTATTGGTCTTGATAATAATTGACTCATTATTGTATTTCATTTTTTACCCATACGGAGCCGCAATGTATACTAGGTGTAATCAATGACTAAAATATGTATCAGTCTGCCAAAAAATATATTCAGATTAGCTATATCTCTGATAAGATATACAGTCAAGAATAAAACAAGCATTTTTCTGATAACTATTTAGTTCGTTGGCGTTGGCCACAAAGATTGCCTTACTTTCTAGTTTTTTGTTTTTGATTGATATAAACCAGTGCTTGGCTGTGATTCCACTTGATGGTAAGCAGTGCTACGATCGTTGGTGGTGAGGCGCACTAGTTTATTAAGAATCTATTCACTCTAATCTTGAAGACACCTCAATTATACTCGGACGAGAAGACCGCAGCAGGCAAATTGTTCCAGTCTTTCAATGTACGCGGTATAAATTAATCAAAACGTTTAGTCCGGACCGTAGAAGTTTAAAGAACGATTTCTGCAAATTTAAATAAAAATGGGAGTGACGTGTCAAATTCTTTTAACAAATAACACAAAAGGTGTCTACAGAGCCGGACAACCAGTGCAGGGATCAGTGAAATATGTTTTAGACAAACCAACAGAGTTCACTAGTGTTATTCTCTCTTTAAGAGGCAAAGGATTATGTTGGTGGGTACCCCTCTTTAGCCTTGCGACCAGTATGCACACCGGTTCCGAAGACTATGTTGACCAGCGCATGGACTTACTACAAGCTAAAGTAAATGAAAAAGCTACAATACCAGCTGGAACTTATGTAAAACACTTCTGTTTTGTACTTCCTGAAGATATACCATCCACTTACAAAGACTTCAGATGCTTTATTGCGTATTTCCTTGAACTAAAATTTGTTAAACCAAACTTAATGAGCTTTTCTAAAACGTTTAACATAGATATTAGGGTTCAAGGTGTCATAAAACCACTTCCTGTGCCGCTTATATACGAGGCAAAAAAAGTTTTTTTTTCGTCGAAGAAATCTATATCTTTAAAGGTAGAACTTGAAAGTATGATTTTATATTCTGGGGATACTATAATAGTCAAATATGATATAAATAACGAATCAGATGTGAATGTCATGGCCATAAAAATAGAATTAAATGAGTATATCACTTATAAATCTAATTGTAATCATGAAAAGAAAAAATCGAAAACAGTTAGCGGAGCAGAAACGATAGTTTCAAGTCAAAACTACAGTATAAATCCGATATTGCGTTCATCATCACAACCATTATGTACATCATCAGATATATTTTCTATACATTCAAATATTTTTACAAGAGAATATCGTGTAAGAGTAGTTCTCAAGTTTAATTTTGCGCATGAAAATCTTTGCCTGGAGGTTCCAGTGGTTATCGCAGAAAAAAATGATAAAGCAGAAGTTAAGTTAAATGACCAACCACCTTCATATTGGCAAGTTATGAATGAAAAAAAGAAATGAATATATATAGAATCAAGGTAAAACCAACCGTGTAGGAATCCGTAAATAAATATAAGATAACATATTTGATGTGTATGCCAAATGTAATATTTAAAGAGTGCTACTGTATTTTTCTATTAGGAATTAATCTGTAGCTGCCCAGCCTTCTTGCCAAGTTACAACCGTTTCGTTTCGAATCTCTTTTCATTGATCACCTCGAGTCGCCCACGCCTCTTATTCCTTTATTCTGACCATGTGAATAACCGTTGAGATAACTTTAGAACAAAGGAATCAGAGGCGTAGCCGACTTGAGGCGATTGACGAAAAGAGAATCGAAACGAAACGGTTGTAACTTGGCTAGGGGGGCAGAGATTGGAAGTTGGTGGCGTGACACCCCTGTGCCTCGGAAAGCATGTAAAGCCATTAGTCCTGTGCCTGATCTCTCTCCGGCGGTCGTATCGGATTGCCATCCCATCACACCATGAGAGTATAGTAACAGAGATTGTGTGTGCGCACACACTTGAGCATTATATCTCCTGCGTACTTAACTAATCTTTGTTGAGATTGTGACGAGATCGAAATTCGGTCGGGAGGATTATATTTAAAGAATTTAATAATATGACACGATTTTTAAGCTATATTTCTTGATGAGAATGTCAAAAATTTAATTATTATTATTTGCCTAATTAATTTAAGAATACCTTAACTATGTACATATTATTATATTAAGTTTTATTTATAACATCGCCTTGGGCTAGTCTGTAAAGGTGTTATAATGTAATAAATAAATATATAAATAAAAAATATATTATGGAGAATTTATTTTTGAAGTACCTAAATATTCATTTGTACTAAAATTTTTTGGTTTTGCAAACTGCATTTTTGTATGTTGACATTTATGTTGATTTAAATCTAATAATAACGTAATTAAAACTAAGTTACGTTATTATTAGATTTAAATGTATATAAAATGAATAAAAGTTCCACAGAACAACCTGTTGATTCAATATTTATTTCAGAAACAATAAACAGATTTGTTCACTTTGATTTTTTTTGCCTCTCTTTCCCCTTGGGCGTCCCGGGGGTATTATTATTACGTCATTGCGCATTTTTATGTAAATCACCTAAAAAAAATAATAATAATAAAAAAAAACTATTTCTGGATTTTTCTGGGAAAAACAAAAATATAGAAAACAAAATTTTCGGCAAAAAAAAATCGTACAAACGTGTGTACAAAACGACAATTAAGAGTTTTTCAAGGTCATTCAAATTGTACAGACGTATGTACAATCGGCGCTCGAGGGGCCGTTTACAAGGAAGATGTTTTCAAATCAATTTTATTTATTTTTTCTTTAGTTCTCTGTCATCTACGAACCGATTTGATGATAATGTAAGTTTCGAAATTCCACTGTCAAAGTAATTAAAGAATTTGACACCTTATTCTTATCATCAGGTCTTTTGCAATCTTAGTTATTCATTTGGTTTTAAAGTATGTGTAGTAAGTAATTTGCTGTTATTCTTAATCTATAATTTAATTTCAAATTATATTGTAATCACTTATTTTTATTTTGTATGAATTAATTCATTGTAATCGGTATTAAGTTAGTAAGTACTTTTAGTTATCATTGACATGCCATATTTTTCATGTTAAAAAAAGGTTTAATATTTTGTCATTAAGATTTGTTCCCACAGGAACGCCTACTTAAAGGCGTACCGCATCGGTCGAGCTGCGATATTGCAACGAATTAAAAAATACAAAAATCATTTTTTTTTCGTATTTTTCAAGCCAGGGTTTACCCACATAATGTTTTTTTTTTTTAAATACATTTTTACATCCACTAAAACAAGGTCTTTTTTTAACCTTTTCCCTAAAATAATACCTGAATCGATTCCAAATAAAAAAAAAGTAGTTTATTTCTCACCATTAAAAATTACATTTTAGAAGGTACACGAAAAAAAATCTGAGGTGGTTATAAAGACACAGACTATTGACCCAACTTCCTGAACTAGGTGGGAACCTGTATCTCAGGATATGGATTCAGCTTCGGCCCTGCTGGGCCCCTACGGTTTTGCTGACGTCTCTACACACCTTCGACGACTTGGTCTCGGTCCTGAGGTTACCGGGCGACCGAACGGCGAGCTACCCATTGTTAAATTTAGCTTCACTTGTATTTTTTTTTTTTGACTGGCCGACATTCTGACAGTTCAAAAGTGCCTGTAATTGGTCTATTTGAAATAAACGTTTCTGATTTCTGTTCATTGTCCGCAAGCCGGGCGGGTCGGGCAGTAAGATCACACTAATTTTATCAAAGCGAATCTTTGATATATTTGTTACTCTTTCACGCTAAAACTGCTAAAAAAAGGATGTTTGGCACACGCCACGGATAGACTATGTCCTGGAATAATTCATATCATCATTTCAGCCGAAAGACGTCCACTGTTGGACATAGGCGTCACCCAAATGTCGCCATAATGACCAGTCCTGTGCGTCTCGCATCCATCAGACTTCCGCAACCGTTACCAGGTCATCGGTCCACCTTGTGGGAGGCCTTCCAACGCTGCGTCTTCCGGTACGTGATCGCCATTCCAGAACCTTTCGTCCCCATCGACCATCTGTTCTACAAGCAATGTGCCCTGCCCACTGCCACTTAAGTTTGGCGATTCTTCGGGCTATGTCTATAACCTAGGTTCTCCTGCGTATATCTTCATTTCTGAAGCGATCACGCAAGGAAACTCCAAGCATAGCACTTTCCATTGCCCTTTGAGTGATTTTAAGCCTTCATTAATAATACATAGAATACTTTTAATCTCAAAAATATGATCCTTTGGGTTATTTTCCTTCTTTTCTCTTTCCTGCTGGCAGGAGCCAATAAAATTGATAAAATACATTCGTAATATTTACAAAAATTCTGTTTATTAATAAAACCCTTCAACCCTTATTGTAATTAATTTTATGTATAATGATAAATGCAAGTATTGTGATAAGTAGTAAGTATAATTAGTAGGAAGTAATTATTTAAAAATTATACATTGCAACATGTAAAGCGAATAATTGTAACAAAGGCACTTAATGCTCATCTCTAAGTAGATCTATATAATTATTTTTGTATGCCTGAGCTCGTATCTATGACACAGAACGCTCCGGACGACTTTAGGTACACAGAAAAAAAAAGTCTACGTGAACGGATCCAAGAACAAGCTGCCTTGGTTTTCGTTACGCCTCTTCTGTTAGTAACTATTTCTTATACATGGCTTGCCACCAAAGCTCTTCAATAACTATTTTTACTTCTTCAAAGCCATCAATTTTCTCTACAGTAAACACCGGAAATATTAGACAAAGTTCTTTATGCGGAAAAAGAAAAAGTAGAGTTATTTTCACTCCATATTCTTTTTTCGTTGCTATGGGTATGAACATGCGTCCGACGTATACATGCTTAGTTTTCAACCTATTTAAACCCAGATATTTTGTCTCTATCCCTTTAAGAATTTTTGATTTTTGCTTAACATATCTTCCGTTGTGAAACTCAATAAATTCAAATTTAGAAGCAACAATTGGTACTGCTTCGTAGTTATTTATTTCCCAGTTGACCGTTATATCTTCTCCCTGAAAGAAAACCATTTTTTTAATGAATGCAGTCAAAGTTATGATCTTCTTTGACAATGTAAACTCTTTACTGACTTTGCGTACATATTCCATTTTTCTTATGCCACTTTGAACTTGAATGTTAACGTAAAATTTCTCAGGTGCACTGACTGAGTTTGCTTCCATAAATTCCAGTTGAAGATAAAACGTGAAGTCCTTATAAAAAGATGGAATTTCTTCAGGTAATACGAAACAGAATTGTTTTACATAAGTTCCTGCTGAAAGGGCCACTGTTTCGTTTTCTTTAGCGTTAATTAAATCCATGCGCTGATCAATACAGTCTTCGGTTTCAGCGTATTCAGTATTGGAACTAATGATTTCTTCAAAGCATAATTCTTTAGCTTTTAATGAAAGAAGAACACTAGTGAACTCCATTGGTTTATCAATAATATATTTTACTACCCCCTCTACTGAATCACCAGCTTTATAGACAGTGTTTGTATTCCTTAGTAATATTTCACACGTCACTCCCATTTTTTTTTTAATTTCGCAATTTCTTGATAACACCTTTTCTTTGAAGTCAACAGAGATTAACTATTGACGAAAGTGATGTGTGTTTCTATTTTAATGTTTTTGGCATTATCATATACATGGACTATCTTATCTTTCACTGGTATGACTTATCTAAAAATAACGAATGATATACAAACTACGCCAAGGATATGATAGGAAAAGGTGTAGGATATACAATTCGTCTACATCCTTGAATCAACAGCACGGCTAGCTTTATTGAGCTTTTTTTTTAATTGATATAAACTATATGATACCTACTTGACTGTGATCCCACCTAATGGTAAACAGTTATACTATCGTTGATGGTGAGGCTCACTAGTTTATTAATAGCCTATTCACTCTAGCATTGAATACACCTAAATTATAATCGGACGGAAAGACCGCAGCAATTTGTTCCAGTCGTTCAATGTACCTTGTTTTATTTTTATTTTGTTTCACCTAGAATTAAGTAATAATATCAGAAGGGCTGACCCTAAATAAGAAACAAACCAAGGGATCTATTGATTGATGGGCCCAGAAACTTGCGTGCAAGTTTATCATTTAGCAGAAGCGTAGCTAGACGTGGGCAAAGCGCCCCCTCGCCTACGGCCTCGCACTCAAAGAGACGAAAGCGAGAGTTCTTTAAGGACGAGGGTTTTTATGGGAACATTATAGACTATTAATGTATGCTAATCGGTAGGATGAATCTTCTCGGTGTCACTACTATGCACATCTTACGGAGGACATGGTGGAGCATGCGGAGAAAGTCTGCCCCGGTTGGGCGGAGTACCGCTGTTACCTCTCCTGAAGCGATCGGCGGCTGTAACCTCACGCCCCAACCGCCGCCGCAGGAAACCGAAGTCCCGAACGTCGAAAGTCGCACAGCAATTCCTGGCTACCGCAAGCGTGAGATTGCGGATGACAAGCAATGGGTAGCTCGCCGTCCGGCTGTCCGGTACGGACTAATCCCGAGTTGACAACGCATTGTGTTCCACACGCGTCTCAGAGAGATGTCAGCAAAACTGTAGGGGCGCAGTAGGCCCGATGCCCTACTGAGCCCCTTCAATTTTGTTGATTGACCCGATATCGACCTGCTAGGGCTGCAGAAATGTTCTAAAGAGTTACAGTGGCCTTAGAACGCAAAGGGTAACTGAAAGAACATAGGTAAGTATAAATCAGTAAAAGTTTGACTAATATAAAAAAAAGCAGCATAAATAGTTATGCTGTACTTTTGCCAAGTTCAGCAGGGTTTTCTTTATCTGGATGAGAACATAGGAATTCGTATTTAATAAAACAAAGCTACTGAAATTATAATAAATTTTATATTTAATTTAATTATTATACTACGCTGTTGCTAAAATACTAACATAATAATAAATACAAACGATGTCAAAGACAAAGTATAAAATTTATCGCTAAAAATATTCAGTCTTGGTTTGGCAAGACTAGTTAATAACTATTGGCAAGATAATAATTATCTACACTCATTAAATTGTAGTTTTGGTTAAATTCAATTTCCTATATCTGACTACTGTATTTTCAATTTTGGCCCACATTTGACAATTTACAATTTAGAAGAAAAAATATATAAACAATCCAAATGCTCAAGATTTTTCTCCCTTTTCGTAGCCTCCAGTTTCGTCGCCACCAGTTTCGTCATCACTTGCATTATCATCACCTTTCTTTGTTTCGCCCATCGCTTCCCAATACGTCGGCGGAGGATCGCAAATCTCATCCCTTTGTACATTATCTCCTATCTGAACAGGTATATCCAACACAACGTTTCTATGAGGCATCGGCAGTATAGCTGTTATCCTTACAATATAGTCTCTAGAAACTATCTTTGAATTATCCAAAGATACTTTATCCGACGGAACGATGATATCTATTGGCATATCTTGAGTAGCTCCACTTTGTATAGACCCTGTTTTAGTATCACAATTTGGTATGTCTTCGTATGCTTTCACTTCAGCGTGTCCTGTTGCTTTAAACGTGTGCATTTCCACCAGTTTTATTTCAACACCTTTTATATTTATGTTAGTATCATTCTGAATTTCTGATTGGATTTCTATTTTACCTCCATTTGTAATTACAGAGTTAAGAATGTTTGCTTTCATGATAACCGTGCTAGCTTTGCTTGAAAACAATTGTAGTAATTTGCTTCTTTCCCCATACATCACGGGTTCTATAGATAATTTTGGTGTTATGGTAGAAGCTACTGTAATTTCTTTTCGAAAATGTTTGGCAAATGCGAACCATCCCGGTCTATCAATTTTTATACGCACATAGTATTTTATCTTACAGTGAACGCCGTATCTAGGAATGTGCTTGCAAAATTCAAAAGTCGGAGGTAAGTTATGGGGCAATCTGAAATTGAATTTCAGCTCGTAAGATCCTGGTAACACTTTATATTTTCCTTCTTGAATGACTTCGTCAGCATCGACATAGACTTCACTATTTCCATAAGAACGTCTTCTGTTTTTTTGATTGGTCCTTTCTGTTAATCTTAGATGACCCATTCCTTTTAAGGACACAGTAATCTTCTCTATTTCCATTGGTTCATCTAGCGCATATTTGATCATTCCAGAAACCACTTCTCCACTGTAAAATGCCCCGTCGGGTGGTTTGTTCAGGTTGATTTGACAAAAAATCCCCATTTTGAAATAAACGGTTTTTGCGGTATCTCACCAGATATTATGACGATTCACTGATGCAACAGATTTTTTATTTTAAATTGACTCACTCAAAGTTATTGACGAAGTATCGACTCCCATGAACTATTTATGTGATC
This sequence comes from Mythimna pallens, assembly GCA_961205895.1. Taxonomy (NCBI): domain Eukaryota; kingdom Metazoa; phylum Arthropoda; class Insecta; order Lepidoptera; family Noctuidae; genus Mythimna; species Mythimna pallens. The sequence continues at coordinate 23,288,266 of OY540832.1, forward strand.
TGAATTGCGATATGACTACGTTATCAATATATATTATCGATCACAACTGATAAAAATATTTAAGTACTGGCGTCACATGTGAATACACAAACACGTCATTGGGAAATCCCAAACACAATAAATAATTGGTAAATATCAAAGTTTTTGAGCGTTGTAGCAAGCGTTCTCTTTTCCAACTCTTTAACACTGTCTCCACTTTTAAACCAAACGATGGTATTTCTACACCGTGTTATTATCTTGACTTGAATACAAGTAATTTTATACACAACAAAAAATGCTTCATGCTTTCTGACAGCATGTTGTTGATTCATAGACGAGAATATTCGGAAACACACTTCGGTGTTGAATCATGGAACTAACAAGACAAAATACCACTTTTTTTTAACAAACAATACATCACGTAAGTATAGTTTAGGAATTTAACTAAAATAGAAAATTAAAATATTGAAAATTAACAGCTTTAAATATTTGTTTTAAATATGGTTTTGTTTCAAATCAATGCTCACCAAAGAATGTATCCGAACGTCGACCGCTGTCACTCGCTGCGTGTGAAAGAGACAGTCATATTTCTTTCTTTTAGTTCAACGTCACGGTCACTCATTGATTCTTAATGTCTATGACGTCACGTCGGCAACAGTGAATCATTCAACAGGCTAAAAAAATAAAAGATTTTTGATAAGATGCGTTGTTGTTTGTTGGGTTTCTTTTTTACGGTAATCGTAAGTTATTTATTGAACGGCGCGTACGATAAGAGAGGCCTGTGTGTAATAGTCGCCTCATGACTGATGATGATAATTGATCGTACTTATTGCATTCAAATTATTATAAAAAAAATATCATAAAAATAAATCAAACAAAAATTGTAGATCAAATAATTATCTACAAAAATGTCAAATACTTTTTTCCTAAGAGCCACCGTTTTTGAGGTATAACGACTCAAAAAGTTGAAAGAGGTAATCGTCATAGTTCGCACACGTTTTCACGCCAAATTTGAGTTAGTGTACTTAACACGTTTTTAGGGTACCGTACCTGAAAAGGAAAAAACGGATGGGATCACATTGTTGTCCGTCTGCCTGTATGTGATAAACCCTTTATCTAGGGAACGCGAGAGTTGAAATTAAAATCATATATGCAAATTTGTCAAAAAATAAAAGGCCTATTCTGGCGTTATATAACCGTCTATATTACATTAAAACACTTTATATAATAAATTAATAATTTATTGTTTTTTCAGTTTCGTTCCAAGTTACTTTTTAGAGTCTTAGTCAGAGGTCAAAACAGACCTTTTATTTTTTAACGAGCTTACTATACTAAATTGTGCATGTATCTACTAGAAATGGGTTCACGTTATCGTTCACATTAACTTCCCGTCCAACTATAATTTAGGTGCCTTCAAGGCTAGAGTGAACAGGCTCTTAATGAACTAGTGCGCCTCACTATCAATGCTTGCATCACTGCTTACCATCAGGTGGGATCGCAGTCAAGCACTGGTTTATAACGAATAAAAAAAAAAACTAACATCTTTTTCCATGAAGGAATACTAATAATTTAAAAAAAAATTAATTAAACTGTTTCTTTAGCTACCGCTTCCGAGCATTTTAATATGATATTTTGTAGCCAATATTATTTGTCAGGAACCTGACTATCCCATCATAATAATTAGTAATGATTATTTCTACTCATACAACTTATGGTAGGTCCAAAAATTAGCGCGTTTAAACAAACAAATCAATTCTTCAGCTTGATATGTATCAGTATAAATTCTGCAACAAGTGATAGGCCAACTGTTTCCACCGATTTGCAATATTTAAGTATACTAGCGGTTCCGACAGATGTTGTCTTGTCTTTTTTTTCGGTAGAGAAGTCATCCAATGACATCCCCCGCTCTTGGATAGAGCGCGAGGGTGTTTTTTTTTTTTTTATTCGCTATAAATTCGCTATATTCGGTGTGTCAGAGTTTTACTGACTAAAAACCCATTCCTGTTCCTTCGTTGCCTTTCATACCAGGGCCAAGTCTACCTTTCAGAATGAGACCCTTGGCCCCAATAGACTTCGACCCTGCTGGACCCTTACTTACGGTTTGCTGACATCTTCTTGATACACGCGTGGCGTCATCGACGGCGTTTACTGAAACGCCGTCGATGACTTGGGCTCAGTCCGGACGGTTACCGAACCATCGGACGACGAGCTACCCATTGCTAGCCATCCGCAAGCCCGTGCCTACAGTGGCTGGAAATCGGAATCGGGATCCTGGCAGCTGAAGCGTGAGGGCCGCTCCCTCGCGTGTGCTCGTGCGGCCTCCTTCTTTGCTTATTCTTTGCTTCCTGCTTCGCAAAAGGAGGCGACCGCTTGCCACTCCTCCTCGCTTCGGAGCATGGCCTATACCAAGGCCCGGCGCGAGAGATCGTCTCCCCTGATCTCCCCTACGAGAGACACGGCGGTGCTCTGCCCAAGCGGGGCACACCTCTACCGTATGTTCCACCATGTCCCCCGAGTGATCCACACAGTGGTGACACCCGGGCGTACGTTGTCCTGTCTACTCGTAAAAGTTGCCTTTTTATCATTAAAAAAATTGTGTATCCGATTTCAGGGCCACCTGCCGGGTCCAATTGTATTTTCAAACAGTTTACACAAATATACACACAAAGTTTCATCCAAATCAGTCGATCCGTAGAGCAGCGGTGGCCGACTGGTAACGGCTCCGACTTACGAGTTGTAGGTCGTGGGTTCAAACCCAGCCAGGCGCATTAATTTGTGTGATTTATTTCATCACTACTGCTCTTAAAACGGTGACGAAAACATCGTGAGGAATCCGGCATGTCCTAGAACTAAAAATTCGAAGACATGTGACATTCACCAATCCGCACTGGGCAAGCATATTATTATTATTACGGCCCATTCCCTCTCCTAGAGAGAGGAGGCGAGAATCCCACCAGTGGGAACATTAAAAGGCTGATTATGCTATGTTATGCTAGTCGATCCTTTAAGGAGTTAAGTGACAAACACACGTATGGATGAATTATATAATATATAAAGGTGTATTGAAGTGTTGTTCTTATTTAAACTATTCAGGTAAGGTTTTAATTTCAATTGAGCTCGTATTATGACTACTATGATCAACGAATCATAGTTACTAATTCATTTTCGAAGTCCAAGATATTATGTTACAGCTTCCATGAGAATTATGAACATATAATGCAAATATAAATTTGCATATAACTCTGTGAACATCTTGCTAAACAAGTTAACGATACGTTGAAATGATGCATACTAGTTTCGTTAAGGTACTAGTTGGTAGCCGACTGCACGCAGCAGCAGCAGACGACATGTCGTCGCTTCATGTCGTCACGACACGTCGTTGCGTCATGTCCCGACTGCAGACGGCAACAGCAGATAGCATCCAGTTGGTTCCGAGTGCTCCGTGAAACATGATGTCTGACGTGTTCGAGAATAACCGACGTGTCGTTGCTCCGCCGTCAGTGGCACTACTGATCTGCGGTCGGAATACACTGCCGTCTGCCGCTCGACGACGCGTCGCTAGCTTCATGTCGCTAACTGCGAAGGGAATTTCATAGAAATGCGTAGAAACCAGTAGTGTTGCTGCGACACGTCGTTTGCTGCTGCTGCGTGCAGTCGGCTACCAAAACGCACTTTCGATCATATCATCATCAACATTTCAGCCGAAAGACTCGCATCCATCGGATTCCCGCAACCTTCGCCAGGTCATCGGTCCACCTTGTAGGGGGCCTTCCAACACTGCGTCTTCCGGAACGCAGTTGCCTCTCCAAAACCTTTCGGCCCCAACGGTCATCTGTTCTGCTTCTTCTTTGTTCCGTCACAGTCCGAAGTATTTAATTAAATGGAAGTTAATCTATCTGGAACAACATTGACTCCTAAAACACAGGCTTTTGAACTAGTTTAGGAGGCAGCAATTGGCATTTTAGATTTGCTATTATGTACAACATAAGTAATATTTATAGCGGGCTTGCCGACGGCGAGTAATGGGTGGCTCGCCGTCCGTCCGGTAACTGTCCGGTCCGAGCCCAAGTCGTCAACGGCGCGTACTGTTCCACGCGCGCTTCAGGAAATCGTAAGTCAGCAAATCGTAGGGGCCCAGCAGGGTTGAAGCCTACTGGGGCCACGGGTAGTGTGAAAGTGAAACCTGGGGCCCCGGGATGAAGGCAAAGAAGAAACAAGAGTGGGTTTTTAGTCATTAAAGGCTTACACTATCTCCCGCTCCGCCCAATGCGGGATTTGTCATTAGATGATTTTCCCACCTAAAAAAAAGTTATATTTGTAACTGTGTACTAATTTATTTAAATAGTACTAGTAGTATAAAAATAATCAATTATTATATTATATCTATTGCTAAATGTCTGTTCGTCGATGTAAATCAGGCAATTAATGTTATTGAGTTTTCAAAATGAAATTACTACGTTCTGTTCTTCTGTCAGAATACGATTAAGTGCTACATGCAACTACTAGCTTCTGCCAGTGGCTTCGCCCGAGTAAAACTAGGTTTCTCCATACAAACTTTTAGCCCCCCGTTAGCCCTTTAGGGGCTGAATTTTGAAAAATACCTTTCTTAGTACTTGCCTAAGTCATAAAAAAAAGATTTGTGCAAAATTTCATGCTCCTAGCCATAGTCGTTTCAGTCAGTCATTTTCTTCTTTTATATAAATATACAGATAAAGATGTTATAAAAGATAAGATAAATCACACCAATATTTTATAGGCGAAAGGTTGTATGTTTATTACTCCTTGGTGCTTAAACGACTGAATGGATTTTTTAACTGGGATAATAACTTTTCATGTGCTAAAATGGGATTAATAATACTTTCACAGTTTGAATCAGTTTATTTGACATTAAATCTACACTAATATTATAAAGAAGGTTTGTTTTTTTTGTTTGTAGGAGGTAATCTCTGGAAGTACTGGTTCGATTGCTATTTTTTTTTCACCGATCGAAAGCTGCTTTATTCTTGAGTGATATAGGCTATATTTTACCTACGAGGGTGAAGCCGTGGGCAAAAGCTAGTTACATATATTATTTTAAACTTGTGTATAAGCACACTTATAATTAATTATACTAATTAAAATGTCTGAGGTACGTTTATTTTTTGTCAAGTTAATATAACTTCGATCAGTACAGAAAATTTGTTATCAAAGTATTCCTCAGATTACTCATAGCAACCCAGAAAAAAAATATAAATTTATTACACCACAGCACGCATAAAACCATTTTATTTAAGTATAAGTAGGCTCTTATATAACAGTTTTTCTGTGTACATACTACAGAATCACAAATTAGGAAAACATTGAAAAGTATTCCACATTTAATATCCTTTTAGTGTCAACTAAACTACATCTTTTCTTGGTAAACTTGTATGTTCTTGTCGTATTTATCAAAGAAGTCCTCAGCAGTTTTTGGGTTCTTCTCTTTATCTTCTATATCAGGAAATTTTGATGAAGAAGAATCATAGTAACCGACGGCAGCAGCTCCAACATGTCCGCTGCTTTCTCCAATGACCACTGGTACCTCCACTACAGCATTAGTGTGAGGAAATGGAATCTTTGCTGTCACTCTCACTTTGTATTCTCCAATCAAAATCTTTGTATGTTGTATCGAGTACAAATTCGGTAGTGTTGGGACAGTGCAATTTATGCTTGACACGCTCCTTTCTTTTATACTTGGAAAGTTTTCCGCTGTAGTTTTCAATACCTCTTTATCAATTTTTTCTGTTTTAATATCTGGTATATAAGTAAAATGCTTTACAAGTTCTGTTTTGATTGCTATTGGAACATCAGTGTCATTGTTTATAATAAGGTTCAGTTTAATGTTTTCTCCTGGAGTCACAAATGTTTTTTCTATTTCGGCCCTTATATCAATATTATTATTGGCTGTGAGAGACAAAAGATTTTTCTGTAATCCAAATATCAGAGGCTCTGGAGAGCATCGACTTACGTAGCCGTAAACAAGTACTTCTGCGTCAAATTTAAATTTAGTTCCAAAGAAATTGTCCTTCACAAATGTGACAACAACTTTATACTCTATCGTGCAGGTTGTATTCTTCATTGAAGTTGGTATATTTTCTGGTAGAAAGAATTCAAATGGACGTTCATAAGTACCTTATACTTCATTTTGATCTATTAACAAATTCTTGCATATATTTACATAATCTTCATTGTTGCTGTAGTATCTAGTGGTATTTGAAACTGTTTCTGTCCATTCACATTTTCCTTTTCCTCTGAAACTGATGTCTATACTTGCAAATTTTGTTGGTTTGTCTATATTATATTTCACTGTTCCACCACAGGTTGCCCAGCTCTGAAGACACCTTCTTTTGATTTTTCGAGTAATATTTGACACGTCACACCCATTTTGGTAACAAAAACTGAAACGCAAACGTACACACGACCACTCTTGAACACTATCTGTAGAAGAATAGTGTAAATGTTTCGAATCATAATGAATAAAGCAGTATATTGACACAACTATATTATCAAATTTAAATGTATAGGAACTAAGTTTATTTTAGAATGACGAAACTATAGAACACTATAAAACATAATCATTGACAAGGAAAAGTGAACCTTATGTACCTAACAAAATTAAAGTGACTAGTCATGAAGGTCGCCATTATAATAATAGAATGATATAGGTATAGATTATTGATTCTTTTTTATCTTTTGTATCTACTATACGTTCCATAACGTATTTATTACTTTTATCAATAATTTATATATATCATCAGATATATGAAACCAACATGTCCTAGAACCAAAAATTCGAAGACATGTGACATCCACCAACCCGCACTGGACTAGCGTGGTGGATTACGGCCCATTCCCTCTCCTAGAGAGGAGGCCTGAGTCCCAACAGTGGGAACATTATATAATATGATATACACCAGTGCTTGACAGTGATTGACTCCCACCTGATGGTAAGCAGTGATGAATAGGTGATGGTGAATCACACTATTCTAATAATAATAATAATAATTAACTTTATTGTCAGACCAGAGATCCATAGCTTGAACAACAACATTAAAAAGAAAAACATTAAATAAATACATACTAAAGAAAAACAAAAAGACAAACAATACAATACAAAACAAAACAATACAATACAACACAATACAGTACAATACAATGAGCCTACTTCACATACCTGAAAGCCGGTCTGTGTACCGCCATCCAGTGAGACACCATTAGGCCATCCACCCTGCCGGCTACAGTAGCCACGAGGCTATTGGGGCTGTCGCGCATCCGACGCATCAGTGATGCGATTCTCAGCCGCATCAGTGAGCCGAAATCCGGAACACGCGCGTCTGCGAACATCCCCGACGCGCTACAGAAACGCGGCAACCCCAGTAATACCCGGAACGCATTATTATACTGGACTCGTAGAGCATTGTACGAGCCCTGTGTATAACTGACCCACAGGGCGCACGTGTACAGCGACTGGCAGTAGGCCCTGAACAGTGTTATTTTAACTTCACGCGTACACCGTGCGAACCTGCGAGCCAGCATGTTACACCTGACAGCCAACGCCCTACGTTCCCTCTCTAAGTCAGCGTCATCCGACAGACTATCGGTGACCCAGTGTCCCAGATATTTAAAACGAGTGACTCTTTTCAGCGGAACTCCGCCCAAGGAAACCGGTGGAACAGTGCCACATATTTTATTATGCCCCCTAAACACTAAGAGCTCGCTTTTTGTTGAGTTATACCTGAGACCATGAGTCACCGCATAGTCTTCACAGATTCGGAGAAGCCTTCTTAACGCACTTATCGATGGGCTCAACAACACCATATCATCCGCGTAACTAATATTATTGACACATTGCCCGTCAATGGAGCAACCGATCTGGGTGTTACTGAGCTCACAAATAAGCCGGTTGACATACAGGTTGAAGAGCCTAGGTGAGCTAAGCCCACCCTGCCTCACGCCGCACTCCAACCTGTACTCATCGGATAAAGCACCAGCCCATCTAACGCAGTTGGACTGATTGCTGTACCAGTACTTCAGGACAGCAATCAGTCCCTCAGGAAGGTCTGTGTCATGGGAGAGCTTCTTCCAGAGGCAGTCATAAGAAACTAGGTCGAATGCCCTGGAGAGATCCAAAAAACACGCATATACAGGTGTTTCCCTTGCTGCATAGTATTGGACAGTATGCTTGAGACAGAGGATCGCTGTTTCAGTCGACAAATGTGGTCTAAACCCAAATTGGGCGTCATGTAGGGTGATATATCCATCCAGCTGCCTGTCAACCAAACCGTCCAACACCTTCGCAACAATTGTCGCCAATGAGATAGGCCTGTAGTTGTTCTTGTCACTCGCATCTCCCGTCTTGTTCTTTATTATAGGAACGACAATCGTTCTCATGAGGTCCTCTGGAAGATATGAGTGACTCATACATACATTAAATAGCAGAGTTAATACACGTGGTAAGTGCTTACCCGCATATCGTAGGTGTTCCACGCTTAAGCCGTCATGTCCAGGAGACCTACCCCGCTTCATGTCCCTCAGGACAGACGCAACCTCCCCAACTGTGAACATGATTGGCGTGCCCTTGGAACCCTCCACAGCAATCGACCCACTCATTGATGGACCTAATGGTGACTCTGTCCTAAACGAGGCCATAAATAAATTGGCAATAGCCTTAGCCTCACTCACGCCACCGACGCACACTGGCAGGCCAGACTTGGGATTTAAGCTGTCTGTGGCTTTCCAAAATCTACTGAAGTTTTTACTTTCATGATGACTCGCAATTTCATTCATCTTTAATTGATCTGCGTTGTTTTGGCACCACTTTAACTTCTTTTTAAATTTTTTCCTACTTGCCACCATATTCTCATACAGCGGCCCCGTTCTAGGTCTACCAGCTGCCGCCCAGTTCAGAAAATAAAGCCGAGCCTGCCCGTGCGCATCTTTAACGTGTTTATTCCAACCCGTTTTATTATATTTTTTGCGCTGAACTTGATACTTGTGACTAGTAGTTGCAGCCTCGTAAAGAATATCTACAATATTTTTATACAATTGGTCAACTATCCTACGATGTTCCAAGTTAGTACAAATATTTTCACTACGACTACAATCAATAAACTCTGACGGAAAGTCAATTTCCCTTAACTTTTCATTGCAAATTTTGGTGTACATATCAGTTTGTGTAGGATCCCTATATCCCCACTTCACTGTATTACACTGAGACTTGACAGAGGTACATTTAGATTTTAACATGTCAAGTTCACAGATTATTTTTAAGGGAAAATGATCAGACCACGACACTTCATACACTACACTAATGTCCTTAATAGTGTCCCAAGCGGCTTTAGTTACTACACAGTGGTCTAACCAGCTAGTCGTACCATGCACATCACTTACATACGTGTATGTGTCCGATCCGCTGCCTAGTAGGGTAACGTCAGCGCACTGCCACTGCACTTCAGACGAAAAGTTGCTAAGCTCTCTGCCGAATAGTCCACTTGGTTGTGCATTATAGTCCCCGAGCATAAACACTGCATCAACCCCACTACTTTCAATTATCGCATTTATCTCACTTAGGCAGTCTACGAATTCGTTGAGATTAATGCTCGATTCACTTGGCATATAAACCGAGAACACTATAAACGAACTTGCGCCTACACTTATTTTAATAGCAATAAGACGAAATCTAATGTAGAGCCTATTTACCCTAGCCTTGACGACACCTTAATTATAATCGGATGAGATGACTGCAGTAGGCAAATTGTTCCAATCCTTTGATGTACGCAGTATAAGCGACGAGGCGAAACGCTTAGTCCGGATCTTATAGGTGTTAACAACGTAAGGGTGGAGTAAGGGTGGTGGAGGTAACACTCACCGTATGTCGGGTGGTCCGATGGTACCATCGGACAACCCGAAGTACGGCGAGTGTGATGGCGATGGTGATGGCGGAATCAAGACATCATAATTCCTGCGCGCACTCTCCAAAATGCATCCTGTAGAATACTGAAAGGCTGGCTACCCTACGCATGTGCTCCAGGCTTTGCAGATCGGCGCGGCGTTAACTAAATTCTGGATCACCTAACCTCTCAAATTAAAATCTATTTGTGTAATATACAATTAAAGGTACAAAGGCGGACTTAATGCGATACGAATTATCTATCAGTTAACTTAGGGTAGTGGAGAGACATAATGACAGGTGCATATAAAAGTTCATATTATTTGTTTAAAAACGCGACAAGAATAAAAAGCCACGCTGTGGAAACGGTGTACGTCCTCGTTGCGCAGGGTCCGCACCAGTTCCAACTGAGGTGAGGGCTGGCAGCTTCGACTGTCACTATATGAACCATTGTTATATGCTCGGGGATCTCATGGTGGAATGGCGACAGCGACTGTCGCAACCCAGTGCTGGGCACGCCACAATTATGGCGGTAAGTCCCCTCTTTGAGGAGTGGCTGGAAAGACAACATGGCGTCTTTACCTTTCGCATGACGCAGGTCCTCACCGGACATGGTAAGTTCGGGAGGTTCCTGCACTGGATTCTTGCGTAAGAAACGCCTGGGTGCCACCATTGTGTGGACCGCCCGGAGGACACGGTGGAGCATATGGTAGAGGTGTGCTCCGCCTGGGCAGAGCACCACCGTGTCCTCGTGGGGGCGATCGGTGACAGTTATCTCTCGCGCCGGGCATTGATACAGGCCATGGTCTGGAGCGAGGAGGAGTGGCAGGTGGTCGCCTCCTTCTGCGAAGCAGTAATGCTAGCAAAGGAGGCGGCCGATCGCGTGAGGCAACGGTCTTCACGCCCCAACCGCTGCCGGGATTCCGATCCCGATTTCCGGCCACCGTAGGCGCAGGCTTGCGGACGGCGAGTAATGGGTGGCTCGCCCAACCGTCTAGCCGTCTAACCGTCCAGTAACCGTCCGGACCGAGCCCAAGTCGTCGAGGGCGCGTACTGGTCCGCCTCAGGGAGATGCCAGCATTGTGTTATGAGTACTAGACAACTGATAAAAATACAAAATTATTTCTAAATACATACATATTATAGATAAATTACATCCAGACACAGAACAAATGATCGTGCTCATCACACAAACATTTTTCCTGGGCGGGAATCAAATTACAACCGTTTCGTTTCGATTCTCTTTTCGTCGATCGCCTCGAGTCGGCCACGCCTCCTATTCCTTTGTTCTGACCACGTGACTGAGCGTTGAGATGACGTCAGAATAAAGGAATCATAGACGTGGCCTACTTGAGGCGATCGACGAAAAGAGAATCGAAACGAAACGGTTGTAACTTGGCTAGGGGGAGCAGGTTAGTCGTAGTATTATTAATATAGATTTAATCTACTCGTGTAAATACTATGCTATATCTTATCTATGTTAATTTTGAGGGGCTCACCCGACTTGTTTTTGCTGCTAGATCCGCATTTTTCAGGTGTTTTACAGATTATTATCAGGGGCTTATTTCGGATGTGAACGTATGAATCATTTTTAAGAAGGCCATTCTAATACGTAAATAGTTATAACCGGATATTAATCGATAGTTTCGATAAGCGTTATCAAGGTATTATTCTATTTTTACGCGCAATTTATCAAACTATGTGTCATCAACACTGAAAGCTCTCTTCGCTTGATCGATGAAAATATTGAACTAAGTAAGTATAGGTTAGTTATGAAAATGTGTGAGTTTTTTTGGGGTGGAAAATTATCTTAATGTCTTTTCCCTGCTCTAGAGTGAAACGTAAGGGCTTGCCAGATTTTTACTGACTAAGACCACACTTGTTTCCCTCAGTTGTCATTGACGTTCTAAACCCTCGAGTTTCCTTTTCTCTACGATTTTGTTGACATTCCTCGCTGTTTTGCTGTTTACTTATTTATTTAATAATATTATTTTGTGTAACTGTTTAACTCAAGGTGACACTTAAATCCAGCGACGCAGAGCGAACAAAAAATTTTTTTACAAAAAAAAAATACACTGAAACGATCTAAATAACTTTAATTTCGGAAGTCGGTATTTCTCGTTATTGTTTGTTTCTAATTTTTACACGGACTTCCGAAATTAATTTTGATCGTTTTAGTGTTTTCTTTTAGTGAAATCGGTTATTTATTATTTATTTTTTTATAAAGTTTTTTATTTTACACTTTTTAGTTGCTACAAACTTATAGCCAGAGTACCTATTTCTCATGACAATTCCAAATAACCCAAACACTGTCAGAATATTGAAACACTGGATTTTGAAAAAAATGGGACCAATCTGGAAGCATATCATGATAAACAGCCAGTAGCAACCACTCCTATCAAGATCGGAGACTCTACAATCGAAGTTGTTGCGCGGTGTCTTCTCGTCCAACATACCACAGTGTCTCAAGACGAAAGTCTACGACCAGAGGGTATTGTCAGTGATGACATATGGCTCCGAAACGTGGTCGGTCACAATGGGCCTCATCAGAAGGCCTAAAAGTCACCCAAAGGACAATGGAAAGGGCTATGCTTGGAGTTTTCTTGCGTAATCAAATCAAGAATGAAGATATCACATTGCTCGCAGAACAGATGGCTGTTGGAAGGCCTCCTACAAGGTGGACCGATGACCTGGTAAGGGTTACGGGATTCCGATGGATGCGAGATGCACAGGATCATTATTTGTGGCGACACTTAGGAGGCCTATGTCCAACAGTGGTCGTATTTCGGCTGAAATGAAAACGTACAGTTTTCAGTCGGTTGTCCTTTTGCGATGGTAACTCTTTCGAACCATCTACAACCCTGGCAGGACAAATTTGTTACTAAAAACCTTAAAATGTATTTTTAGTTAGCCTAAAAGTATGAAGTACCATGCGTTTTGATTAAAAATTGTAGCTAAAAATATGACAATTCCAAAAGAAACCTCTAACCTTAGCCAATTTACGGAGAATTGTTGTCAAAAATGGTATTCAATATTAATTTGTTCTTGAAAGGAAGTTTGTTTAATTCAATAAAAACACTTAACTAATTAAAACTATACGTACACTAAAGGTAAATATACTAGCTAAAATATGGCGTCATAAAACTCCTCCGCATCGCTGTCGACTGGAAGTTTTCCCAAAAGGCTGGCGGTATTGCCACGTTGTATGGCAATGCTTAATCTCTGACCGAGGTAATGGCAAGACCTTGGGTCACGCGAAGTGTCAACTAAGCGTTGTTCTTTGACGTTATTGCTGGACGTACTACCGCGTTTCTGTTCCTCTTTTAGCAACATTGAGGTTTATGATAAACTAAAAATAATCTCTCATGGGCCTCATCAGATAGCTCAAAGTCCCCCAAAGGGCAATGGTAAGGGCTATGCTCGGAGTTTCCTTGCGTGATCGAATCTGAAATGAAGATATCCGCAGAAGAACCAAGGTTGCCGACATAGCACGAAGAATCGCCAAACTGAAGTGGCAATGGGCAGGGCACATTGCTCGCAGAACGGATGGCCGTTGGGGCCGAAAGGTTCTGGAGTGGCGACCGCGTACCGGAAGACGCAGTGTTGGAAGGCCCTCTACAAGGTGGACCGATGACCTGGTGAAGGTTGCGGGAATCCGATGGATGCGAGACGCACAGGATCGTTCGTTGTGGCGACATTTCGGGGAGGCCTATGTCCAGCAGTGGACGTCTATCCATCCTAAGGTTGTCTGTAAAAAATCGCTTTTAGCGATAAGACCGCCCATTGTGACACTATATTAATATTAAGTTCCTAATGTAATTTGCATTTTTGGTGTACAATAAAGAATATATCTATCTATCTATCTATCTATCTATCTATCTATCGGCTGAAATGATGATGATGATGATGAATCTCTCATCCTTCTCTTTGAGTCCTGATACACAAACGACAACTGAAGAAACACGGGTAGGACACTCGCTCTAGCTTCACCCAAAGCAAGAGACATTATTTGATAATATTCCACAAAAAAGAAAACAAAAAAAATAAAATACTAAGAATGAGAAACCGTAAGTACTTTATCAATCCTCAAAACCTCTCATCCCTCTCTTTGAGTCCTGATACACAAACGAGAACTGAAGAAACACGGGTAGGACACTCGCTCTAGCTTCACCCAAAGCAAGAGACATTATTTGATAATATTCCACAAAAAAGAAAACAAAAAAAATAAAATACTAAGAATGAGAAACCGTAAGTACTTTATCAATCCTCAAAACCTCTCATCCCTCTCTTTGAGTCCTGATACACAAACGACAACTGAAGAAACACGGGTAGGACACTCGCTCTAGCTTCACCCAAAGCAAGAGACATTATTTGATAATATTCCACAAAAAAGAAAACAAAAAAAATAAAATACTAAGAATGAGAAACCGTAAGTACTTTATCAATCCTCAAAACCTTAAATCCCCTAACTTATAGTTCTTACTTTTATATTCAGAATCTTAAACAATGAAAATATCTTTCATAAATACTGAAAAGAAAAAGGCTTTCTATTATCTTTTGTAGCACATTATTGTTCCCAGCAAAGATTACCTCCCCTCGCATTCGAGTTATATTTATGATATTAGATCCTACATTTTGATCTCCATCATGTTTCTGAAATTGCTTCAGATATTTCGATAGTTTGATACTTAGCTAAGTTTATTAAAATAGGTAAGTACTGAAGTTAGTAAGTTACCTTAGAAATCCTCGCGTAAGTACTGAAGTTAGTAAGTCACCTTAGAAACCGTACATGACAAAGTTTGGGAGGTTCCTGCATTGGATTCAGACGGAAGAAACGACCGGATGTCACCCTTGTATGGACCGACGGAGGACACGGTGGAGCTTACGGTGGAGGTATGCCCTTCTTGGGCGGAGCACCGTCGTGTCCTCGTGGAGGCAATCGGTGGCAGTGACCTCTCGCGCCGGTCCCTGGCTTCAGGCCATGGTCTGGTGCGAGAGGGAAAGGGAAGCGTTCGCCTTTTTTTGCAAAGCAGTAAGGCTAGTAAAAGAGAGTCACCGAGAGTCGCCGGGCGATCCCCAGTCATCGTAAACACAGGTTTGCGGACAACGAGTAATGGGTAGCTCACCGTCCCGTCATCCAGTGAGGACTGAGCGAGAGTCGTCGACGGCGCATTGTAACCCACTTGCGAGAAAAACATTCAAAAGAAATTTATTTATGTATTTATTCAAACAGGACGACAGAATGCCTATTACACTGATTACATTAGGTACAATTTTTTTAAAACGCATTAAAGAAAATATAACACAGATAATATAACTAAACTTCTCACTCAGTCTTCTCGCAAATCACCAAACATTAATGATCAGCCCCCCTAGCCGATTCCTTTGTTCTGGCGTCATCTCAACGTCAGTCACGTGGTCAGAACATAGGAATCGGAGGCGTGGCCTACTCGAGGCGTTCGAAGCAAACGAAACGATCGTAACGTGGCTAGGGGGGCAGATGTTAGTGCAAAAACAAACAATGTGTGTATAATTTTCTGTTTCATTGTTATATGAATACTACCATTATTTTATTAAAATTTAAATCCAATTTATCTATTATTTATTTATAGGGACGATCAGATCGAGGCCGACAAAAAAAAATACATAAAATTTTATACATTTTAATCAAGTCTGACCTTTTCGATAGCGTTGTTATAACGAACTCAATGGTCCAGGAATAATTGTACGGTTTAAGTTATTGTTCAGTTTTTATTTTAATATAAAAATAACACTAATAGCTCTCAGATACAAGGAATTTTTGTTATCTTTTTTATTATCATAAATAAATACTCCTGCTTTTGTGGATCGAGACGAAGTATCAGACTTTTTTTTACTAAAACACCGACGTGTTGTTTCAGTTGATTTTTGCGTTCCAGAGCTGCGGTGACTCTTTCGAATAATCCAGCAGCCCTGCCCCACTAGCCAAGTTACAACTGTTTCGTGTCGAATTCCGTTCTCCAATCGGTAACGCCTCGGTATCAGCAATTGTAGAAAACTATAAGTTGGTAGCCATGTTGACGCGCCTGAGTCGGCCGCTCGTTCTACAATGTAGCGTTTGTATAACAAAGGATGTAGCGTTGAACATTGTAGAAATGATAACAGTTCATTCTATCATTTTGAACGATGTAAACTTGGCTACGAATTTTCAATTCGTTTGTTCTGACCAAGTGACTTTATGTTGAGTTGATATCATTCCCATACATTTGATTTGTTTTCGACTAGCGTTAACGATTGCAGATTATCAACTTGGCTAGGGGTGCTGGTGATGATCCTTTCACGTATATATAATAACAATCTTCTACCAGTGGCTTCGCCCGCGTAAAAGTAGGTATCTCCAAAAAAAAATTAGACCCCTGTTTCATCCCATTAAGGGCTGAATTTTGAAAAATCCCTTCTTATTTCTCGTCTACGTCATAAAACGAAGCCTTGTGCAAAATTTCAAAAGGTCTTCCCGTCCAACTATAATTTAGGTGTCTTCAAGGCTCGAGTGAATATAGGCTCTTAATAAACTAGTGTGCCTCACCATTAATGATTGCATCTCTGCTTACCATCTGGTGGGATTACATTCAAGCACTGGTTTATATACTACCTATAGATTTCCAAAGGTTAAAAAAAAAAATCACCTAGCCCCAGTAGTGTCGGCTGTACGTTGATATATCAGTCAGCCAGTTTCTTCTTTTATATATATAGATAATAATAATATAAGCCTTTATTCAGATCGAGTTGTTCCCAGAGGTCCATGATTCTATTGTTCCTCATTTCCCACCATGAAAAAAAACCTTGTTTTAAGTGTTTGTACATCAATTTCAAGTCCACGAGATTTGTCCAACGTACAGTTAGCAAAAACCATTTCTTGTCTGTCTTAAACAGTTTGTAAGCCTTGGGAAAAAGAAATAGTTACTAACTACGATTATTTAGATTTACTGTGATTTATAATGCTTATGTCTATTTTATTATATTGATTCAATTATGAATTTTGCAATTATGGCAAATGTTTAAGGACAGTTTTGGGATTTAGTTTTTTTATACATTTGACTACATAAATATTATCAGTAACGGGTACAGATAGAACTCATTTTATTTTTGTAGTTATTAAAAAATAGGGGCGTTATTAGAAGATTTCCCACCTCAAAACAGAAAAAAAAACTGATTACCAACATATGCTATTTCAAGCCACAAATACCTTATACGTTAAAATATATACCTACTTAAATGTAAATACACATAACATGAAACGCGGAAATAGCCCAAAAAACCATTCTATTCCACAAAATTACCTAAATACTCACGAATCCCCCAAAGTATAGTGAGTTTATTTTCATGGATGCAATAAAAGACATTTTGCTTCCTATTATGTTTCCCAAACATTGCTTTTGGGAATACAGCCGAGTGGAGGTTTTTAAGTTGCTCTTGATCCAGATGTGGAATTCTTTACTTTTGTAAGTATGGACCAGTTTGAAATACACCAATATAAATTTTGTAAAATATAGAATCGTTTGTCTTGGTATGTTCATGTAAAGAGGAGAGATGAAACGCATGTTACTTACTAAAAGAGTTAAGGGTAACATGTGGATGTATGTACAGGGAGAGAGAGGCGAAAGAAGAGGTGGTAGGATTGTAGAGGAGTGATATGAAAGAAAAGGAAGTTAGTGATAGCGTGACGAATGACAGGATAGAATAGAAGAAAAAAAACTTGTTACAACGACCCCAATATCCTCCTCGCTTCGGACCATAGCCCGAACCGGCGCGAGAGGTCGCTGCCGCCGATTGCCTCCACGAGAACACGACGGTGCTCCGCCCAAGAAGGGCACACCTCCATCGTATGCTTCACCGTATCCTCCGGGCGGTCCACACAATGGTGACACCCGGGCGTTTCTTCTGCAAGAATCCGGTGCAGGAATCTTCCGAACTGACTATGTCCGAAGAGAACCTGCGTCATGCGGAAAGTGAGGATGCTATATACCGCCATAATTGTGGCATGCCCAAGACCTCCACAACCTAGTTACTGGTCAACCCATTATACTCCTTGGATAGGCTGTTGGTCAGACTTTCTGGAGTCTGACTACCTATAACGACTGTCAATGATTTACGAATGGCAATTGGGACCAACGGCAATGTCCTAGATAAACTTAGAAAAGTACACATGAATTAAAACATTCACATTGGTACGAACCCCCAAGCTCATGCATGAGAGGCCTTAAGCACTGTGATGTTACGACAATTATTACAAAGAAATAAGAAAGAACGATGTCACAGTCACATAAGCCATCACCTTTTGTGTTTATCGATTTTGAGAGTTCAAAATTTCAATTAAAACCACAAACGTATCTTCAGATTTTTTTACAAGAAAAGTACTCTGTGTACTGAAAGATAAAGTAACAATATCATCATCTTCCTGCCCTTGTCCCGTGTTATTTGGGGTCGGCGCAACACGTTTTCTTCTTCCATTCTGCCCTGTCACTCGTCAAACTATCACTAACTTCCTTTTCTTTCATATCACTCTTCACGCAATCCATCCATCTTTTCTTTGGTCTCCCTCTCCCTCTCCATCCATCCACATGATAAAGTAACAATATATTTAACTTATAGTTTATCACTTAAAATTCTACACCACCGCCCAAAGCCACTTAAATTAATAAAAGGTTTTAAAAAACTGATCAAACACGACCTATTTTTTATTGCCAAGGGTTTTAGGGTGCCTTATAAGCAAAGAGATCCAAACTTTCACCGTGTAAAAGAATAGAATAGAATTTATTTCGGGTTCCGCATAAACTTACCTATGAAAACAGTTCAATTCTCGAATTGTTACACTTACGAAGATTTTTCAGAATCGCGGACTTGTGACGTAACTACAAATTTACAGTTTTGATGACGATGATGATGACCGACCATTCCGATGGTCACTGTAAATGGTCTATTTGAAATTAACGATTCTGATTTCTGATTATATAGGACTTAAGAAAAAGGCTTTAGGCTAGAGTGAATAGGCTCTTAATAAACTAGTACACCCCACCATCAACGATTGCATCGCTGCTTACCATCAGGTGGGATCGTAGTCAAGCACCAGTGTATAAAAATTTAAAAAAAAAGACGCATAAATATCCTACAACAAGAATGCCAAAAATTGTCTCCACAACTATACTACGCTAGAGACAATTTTTGGCATTCTTGTACGTTAAAATATTTTATTTTCGTAGATAGTAACGCAAGATAACTGCATTCTAAAAGCATAATAAAAGCTTCCTACTGGGAAGTATATCCGTCACGTGAGGCCACGGATGATGGAAATAAAAGACTAAGTGACATCCCGCTTATACGCCGTTGGGTTCTCCTTGGCATTTTATTTGGGAAAATTACTTACGAAAATGGACCTAAGACTTTCAGGGGACTTTGACATGACGTGTTAAAACATCAATCTTGCGAGCGAAACACTTTTTAGAAAAAAAATTACAACCGATTTCAATGTAAAAAAAAAAAACAATAAAGTGCAAAACAAAATTAATTTCGGAAGTCGGTGTTTCTATAATAGTTTCTCTATAATCTTCGTTATTTAACATGTTTAACACCGACTTCCGAAATTAAAGTTATTTTGCACTTTTTTGTGTTTTTAGTTTGTTATTTTACACATTTTAGTTATGGAACCACCACTAAAAAGTACCCCTCAGCCAAACTTAAATACCTTAAAGCTAGAGTGCATCTTATAACAATTCTGATAATCCCAAACACGGTTTGATAAAATTAATTTACCTTCCGGCTACATCATCAGAACAGTTCGATATCTTCTTCCTTTTATTTCAGTCAGTCACTGAGCACACGTATACACAAAGCAATTTTTGTTACGACAGTTCTACTGTGATCTTATGAGGAGTTCTGTCCCATATCTTCAAAGTTCATAGTCAGATCATAACAATATTTCTATAAGACCAACTTGCAAGCATTATCTTTCAATAAAAAAAAAATGTTTTCAAAATCGATCATTGACTGAGATATCGGTGAACAAACATAAAAAGTCGGTTAAAAAGGGAGATGGAGCTGTAGACCCTATATAGCCCCATCCCTTTAACAGTTCAGTAAGTTAAGGTCGTCAAATGGATCGCATTAAGAGCTCGTGGTAGGGCCTCAAGCCTTGTTTTTGAAAAATGATGTGTAGAAACTCAATTTCAAAGCATTTAATTTAAGTACTTAAACCATTTACAGACACTTTTGAATTATACAACAGGAAAAATAGTAGCAGCACAAAGACTGCGCTGACGTTCATAGTCCTTGGTCACAAGTTTATACGTATGCAGGATAGTGGTTCAAAGTTCTGTAAACTTTTATCGAAAATGGAGGATCCTCCGACCAGACAGAGACAGGTGCTCATTACTACTTCACAGAAAAGGTTTCCAAATCCCTCTCGCTCCGTACCTTGGCTTGAGCCAGAGCCAGGCATGACAGGTTGCCTCCACCGATCACTGCCACGAGGACTCAGCGGTGCTCCGCCCAAGCGGGGTATACCTCCACCGTAGGCTCCACAGCGTCCTCTACGCGTCTAAGCCTGTCTTTCGTTGAGGTTCAAGCTTACTCTGTAACAAATTTTATCAAAATCGGTTCTGTAAGTTAACCTTGAAAGCGTAACATACAAACAGAGCTATTTTCACTGATACAATATTAGTATAGGTTTGTGAAACAAGCATACTTTAAAACTTATTATAACTTTTGTATTACATTATATAACAACTCAGGTTTCTGTAATCATGAACCACATCTAGTTTACGTAGAGATTGTGTTGCGTCCGCTTTTTAAAAGGTTAAAAGTCGTCAGAAGTGCGTGGGACGGCGTTCGTTAAAAAGTTTGAATATTTAATTATATTTTTTTACGTCTGAATTTACACTTCGCTTGGAAAATATTGTGAAGGGTAACCTTTGACGGTTTCCTAAGAGTCTTTAAAAATATAAGTGTTTCCAGATCTCTAAACAACACGTAACTTGGCTTTCCCTACCCTTGAACGGAGCGCGAGGGCGTGTCAGACTTTTACTAACTAAAACTCACTTCTTCGTTCCTTCGTTGCCTTGCATTCCAGGGCCCCGGGTTTTCCTTTCAGAAGCAAACCCTTGATCTCAGTAGGCAGACCCTGCTGGGCCCCTACTGTTTTACTGACATCTCTTTGAGACGTACGTGGAATACTACGCGCCAACGACGACTTGGGCTCGGTCCGGAGAGTTACCTGCCGGCGAGCAATTGGTAGCTCGCCGTCCGCAAGCCCGCGCAAACAGTAGGTGAAAAACAGCATCCGGATCCCGGCGGGTGGGGTGTGAGGGCCGTACCCTCGCGCGTACAGCCGCAATGACAATATTTGCCCAAGGTATCTATGCTTTTAATAACAACTTGTTTTAAAAATATCGGTACATTTTTAAAAATTTACCTTTCTATCCACGTCTCAAAGATAACAGTCGTAACATTGTATTATGACGTTCTATTGCAACGTATTTTACAAGACAATTCTGTCGGTACCCTTTCCTTATGTTGTCGTAAACATAATTCGCTCCTGAATGTTTTGTGGGAAACATACGAAGTGTGAAGCTGGGTACAGACTGTTGCAACGTAACATGTAAGGTAACATGTGGACACGGCGCACGCACGAACTGAGCATGTATCTACTCACATAGTTGAAAAGCGTTGATCGCGCGCGTAGAGTGCACGGTTCGCATGCGCAAGGCGTCCACACTACTAATGGGATTTTAGCCCCCCTAGCCAAGTTACAACCCTTTCGTGTCGAATTTCGTTCTCCAATCGATAACGCCTTGGTGTCAGCAATTGTAGAAAACGATAAGTTATTAGCAATGTTTACGCGCCTGAGTCAGCTGCTCGTTTTACAATGTCGTTCTACAATAACAAAGGAACAAGAAAGGAACAGGCGTTGAACATTGTAGAAACGATAACAATTCATTCTATCATTTTGACCGATGTGAACTTGGCTACGAATTTTCTATTCGTTTGTTCTGACCTCGTGACTTAACGTTGAGATGATGTCATTCCCATACATTTGATTAGTTTTCGACTAACGTTAACGATTGCAGATTATCAACTTGGCTAGGGGTTACATTGCATGATACATTTCGACAATGTTTACGGCAAATTCTTTCATTGCGTGTTACATTGCACGTTACGTTACAGTAGTCTACACCCGGCTTTAAACGTTTTCCGAAAATGTGTTGTTTTACTAAGACAATATTATGTTTTGATGGATGATATTATTAGATATTATTTTTCTAACAAAGAAATAGTCTTTGTATTTCTTTTCTCATTATTTTTCTTCCATTACGTTATAATAGAGAAATCAATTAGTGATTATAAGGATTTCTTATATAAATATACTACGTATTGGAGTCAGTGATACTTGCCTACAAATATAACAAAGGAAATATTCACTCCTGACGACATGTTTAATTTTCTTTGAAAAGTTTTCACCCTAGAGCGGTTGAAGTCAGCGGTTGATTTCCCACTCAAAAAAAATCCTACTGCTTCTAGGCTCGCTATGTAGCGTTTTGCACTCGTGCGTCCCTACCATAATTAATTAAAATTAGGCTGGCAGTTTGTGCAGCCCCCACGAAAAAGAAATAAAAATAATAAGCGAGCCATTTCTCACATTTCACAAAAAAAATATGATTATATAGTTTCACCTTTTCTTTTTGTGTAATATTGAACAACGTTGTTTGATACACGTGTTTTTTTTTTCTAATTTGATACAAACTAGTACTTGACTGTGATCTCGCCTGATGGTAAGCAGTGATGCAATCGTGGATAATGACAAGGTATAATATAATATAATAAATATATAATATTCTACAACTATCACACAACGCCATCTAGTCTCAAGCTAAGCAAAGCTTGTGTTATGAGTACTAAACAACTGATAAACATACATATATATTTCTAAATACATTACAGATAAATTACACCCAGACACAGAACAAATGATCGTGCTCATCACACAAACATTTGTCATGGGTGGGAATCGAACCCACGATCTCCGGCATAGACCAACAGGCCAGTCAAGGTAGATACTAGCTATGTTTTGAACCTGTAACCCGCCCCAGTTTCGCAAGACTTTTCTCAACTATAATATGCATGTATTATACCTACATTTGAATTATCCTCGTGAATCACTCTATTTATTGTTAAAAACCACATGAATATCGATTTAGTAGTTTTTTAAGTTCATCGAGAACAGACAGACAGATGCGGTGAAAGACTTCGTTTTATATGATAAGAAGAAAGGTAGGTTACATATAGTTATGATAGTACATCATATTAAAAGACCAACAAAACCTACCAAGACCTAAACGCCTTAATTTTTACTTTAATTAAAGAGAGGAGCTCCACATTTTTCACTTCTTTACTCTCAGACTTGCTTAACAAACCTACTTTCGCTTCATTGCGAAACCAACCGTATTTTTCGGATATAAGGTCGTAAATCGAATGGGGGGTGTGTCGTCTAATAAAATAGGCCAGGGCTCGAGAACACTTGGGCAGTGCAAGAGGCTGCTAACATTGAGTGGGGGTGAAGGGGTACTCTATAACTGTGAGTCATGGGTTTTTTTGTTAGGCAAGTGAGTTGTAAGCACTATTCAGCTCCGTTGATAAGCGTCAATTTAAAAGATGTCACAGATTTTTGTTAATTATATTTTAAGTGAAGTTACACATAGTGTATTTTTAATGTATTGTAGTATAATTTAATGTGACTTCATTTAATTAATAGATACTAATGTAATTTAATTCAATTTGACATAATTTATTTAATTGATTGATTTATTCCTTATACAATTGATTCAAAATGTAATAAAAATGTAATAATTAGTTTACTAAATTCTGTAAGTGCTGTGCACACCTTTAAGTGAAGAATTCGCTGTGATATTGTTTACTGTTAAGATTATTCTTTTGTAAATGTTTTTGCGAACTATTCGTTGGAGTGCCGTAACAAATAAATAAAAAAATAAATAAAATTTTGCGACATGAAACAATTCGAGGAATATTTGTTTCCTAAATATTTAACCTTCTTGATATCAATTCGCTGGCCGTTTTTCTATCACCAGGCTGTTTTCATGAACCGTGTTAGCTAGACAGATAAAATTTTCTCAGATGATGTATTTTTGTTACCGCTATAACAACAAAAACCAGAATAAAAAACATATAAGAGGAGATCCTATACAATAAACGTATTTTTTTATAATAATAATAATATTCCAGAACTATCACACAACGCCATCTAGTTTCAAACTAAGCAGAGCTTGTGCTATGAGTAGGTACTAGACAATTAATAAACATACTTATTATTTTTTTCCAAATACATACATACTATAGATAAATTACACCCAGACATAGAAGGTGCGGGGATACCGCACGGTTTCCCGCGAAGCGGCGAGCCTCCTTGCTGGCCAGCCACCATGGGATCTGGCGGCAACAGGCCTTGCACGCACGCTCTTGTGAGGCAACGGTCCTCACGCCCCAATCACCGCCGGGATTCCGATCCCGATTTCCGGCCATCGTAGGCGCAGGCTTGCGGACGGTGAGCAATAGGTGGCTCGCCGTCACGCGATCGTGCTCATCACACAAACATTTATCCTGAGTGGGCATCGAACCCACAACATAGCAGTTAGGGCCACTAACCATTAGACCAACAGGCCTGTCTTTTTTACCGCTTTTTACCATTGGCGGTACGGAACCTTTCGTGCGCAAATCCGACTCGCACCTGTTCCTACTCGAAAACACTACGTACCTACTCCACAAAAAAAAATACAAATCACAAAAAAGGACATTTTTATTCAAGATACCCTGTAACTGAATTCACAAATATTCACACATCACTATTTTAAAATAATAAATCGTCACTAAAAATATAGGAAACAGAAAAAAGGTTTCATATGTTTGATTGTAGCATTGCCGGTTCCAATGTCCAATGTTTTTATAAAAGATTTGAGACCTAGTGTTGATTTTTGCCTTTTCATGTCAGTTTAAATGCAGTTTTATATTGAAAAGTTAGTCAAATGAATAAATGTTTTTTATTTGACGTTAATAAATTGTTTGACTCTCTATGGCTCAAAGCTTTCAATTTAATTAAATAAATGTTTTATTTAGATATGTTTTATTTACTTATTTCTTTATTGCAAACCTTAATTAATTGACTAACTGGTATTAGTGTTATTTTTAATGCTATCTATAAATTATTGTTAGTAGATTTTATAACGTTTTAACAGAAAATAATAAGAAATTATTGTTTTTTTTTATTTTTAAGGTCAATAAATTACTATGACTAATAATTATAATGGAAATCGAAAACTTCCGTGTAGTTACAGCTATGATACAACTGTTTGATAAAAATAATATAACAATGACATAATAAGCCTATAAGTACCTAATTTGAGAAATCATTTAGTATCTTCATAAAATTTGCAAGGCTTCTATTGTTATACTTTTTAGACTTTTAAAATTTTTGAGTAAATTAGGAAGTGTTAAAGTTCATGCAAAATAGCAGATTTTCAGAGGTCTTTAGTGGATTAATTTTACACAAATTTATAAATTAATTTCAATAGAAGCCTAGATAATATTCACAAGATATTGTGTTTCCAAAATATCTAATGAAAAGTGTGTATTAACGTCATAATTGCGTAAGAGCGGTTGTATGAAAAACAGTGAAAATGTATGTCGAGTTGTATCCCCTTAAGACAATATATTCCTCCAAACATTTTCTACGACAGCTCGAAAAATGTAGATAGAGTATATTAAAAAGGTCTCAGTATAGTGAAAAATACACAACACGGTAACAACCGACAGGCGAGTGATGACGCCATTGTGACGTCAATAGGGCTGCCACATTCAGAAATGTTATGTAAACCTACTTGCAGGTTTTATTTTCGAGGTGGTTATAATAAAAATAAACGAATAAAATAATAAAAGAAAGCTGCCTTATTAAACACATGCAGAATAGTTAGAAAATTCTTGCAGTTGGAAGATGAAAACGCTCCCGCATTATGAAAACACTATACACGCTACATTTACTTGGTTTTGGCCCGTAAATGTAATTGATACCAGCAATGAGCTGTGAAAAAAACACTTCCGATATTAACAATGATAATTCTATATTGTCATTATTTACAATTTGGAGGTGTTAATGTCTTCCTTACAATAAAGTGACATTAATCTTACGTGAGACAGAGTGTGTTGAGAAAAAAATAAAACAAAAGAAAAATATTTTTTTTAATTAATAGTAGACAAACATGCTGCCATGAGTGTGTGTATGAGTTTTGTGTATGATGGTGTGAAAGTGTGTGTAATGGTGTGTCTGTGTTTTTCTGTGAGTGAGTTTGTGTATATTAGTGTGTTTATTCAAGAAATAAATAAAACATTTATTTGTGAAACATTTATTTGTAAGTATGTACGTATGCTTATGGTGTCTGTTATGAGTGGGGATGTGTGTATACCAGTGCTGTTCAAAATGGATTATGTTTTTATTATGACATCGTTGCTGGAGTCTGCGTTTCTTGATAGCGTAAACCTAGGTCTTTAAGCGTCAAGAATGAATAGGTCACTTCTATGCAAGCGTGCACCATCGTCCACATCATCGCCTAACTTCAGGTGAGATCTTCAGATGGGTGTAAGCTTATTAATAGCTAGTTTATGCCAGCGGCTTCGCCCGCGTAAAAATAGCTTTCTTCATACAAATTACCAACCCCCCTTTTACCCACTTAGAGGTGGAGTTTCGTACAATCCATTCTTAGCAGATGTCTACACCCTATACTGCCAAATTTTAAGTTTGTAGGTGTTTAGTTTCTGAGATTTCGTAATTAATCAGTGAGTGGCATTTCGCTTTTATACGAGTATATAATAGAAGATTTAAAAAGAAGGAAAATTGTCAAATGAATTCCCCCGCTCCAGGGTGGGTTGAGAGGGTGTGTCAGACTTTTACTAAAACCTGTACCTATTACTCTTTGCGTTTTAGGGCCACGTCCACTATTTCAAACGTTCCCGCAAACGTACTACTTGTAAGTTACGATTTTTTAAGTTTGGAAATCATCTAATGACATCTCGCGCTCTTGGGCGGAGTGAGAGAGCGTGTCAGACTTTCACTGACTAAAACCCACTCCTGTTCCTTCTTTGCCTTCGTTCCAGGCACTTGTAAGTTACGTGGTGAATATGTTTGTTAGGGTCTAACGTACAAGGGTGGACGTCCCCATGTGGATACCCTTAATAATAATAAAGAATTAAAAAAAAAAACATGCCAAATTCGAGTCGGACTCACACGCGTTTCGAACAAATTGTATTTTTTAACATATTTTTCTAAACATGACAACTTTTTATAGGTTTTCTTGTAATCTGTAAATAAATATCTATTACTTTTCAAAAACTTTTGGTTTCATTAATTCACTAGCAATATTTACGCCACTGACGACCCCCTTTTTTATTTTCGCTGTCAGCGATAAGAAATTGTACCCATAAATTTAAGTTTGTACAAAAGTTACGTTACTATTTCGGTTTATAATAAAGTTTATTCTGTTCTATACCTGTGAACTATACCGTACCGAGCAGTAACGTGACAGAAGAAAGATAGCTCAGAGCCCACAGCAATTTATAACCACTAAGACAAAACTTCAAACACACATTCAAACTTTGACAAGGGTCAGGAGCGAACCGTATTATTTTGTAATAAATTTACTATAGAAACCTACGCCTACTGCAGGGTATCATTCGCACGTGGTTTATGTACCGAACATACCAGCACCTCTTACTCACATTTATTATGCGTACAGGTAAGGTGTGGAAGTCACTACCGTCATTACAAAAAAATAGTAGTAGTAGTTCATTGAAAAAAGTAGGTACTAACATATAATGTGGACCAAAATTTGTCTTAAAATAAATAATAATTATTATTATTATTTCTGGGCCCGCGACCAACCCGCAATGGGCCCGCGACCAACCCGCAATGGGCCCGCGTGGTGGATTACGGCCCATGCCCTTTCCTAGAGAGGAGGCCTGAGTCCCAGCAGTGGGAACATTAAAAGGCTGATTATGCTTATGCTATATTATTATTTCGTTATGAGTTATTATATCTCAGAACCCTGGGCTCCTGGACCTTTGGAAGGCGTACGAGGAGTCGAAATCAACTCGCAGAGGTCCCTTATACGCTTTTAATGGAACGTGGTACCAACCGGCGATTATCCCTGTATGCTATACTAGTGTATCCAAGGACAACCCCTGGTTAATTAGAAACTATTGCGACATTTGAAAAACTAAGATACCCCTAAGGGGGTAAAACTAGGGTCCAAAGTTTGTATGGAGAGACCAAATTTCACGCGAGCGAAGCAGTTGGCAGAAGCAACAAAAACATAAAAAAAAATAACACAATTATAAAAAAAAAAAATATCCATAATGATAAAATAAATATCTCAATGATACATAATGCAACTATGACAAAATGGAAAATTAGTGATACTTCATTCTATTTTTAATTGATTGATTTAGCTGAAATTCAGTACAAAGCGACGCATCAAGAAAAAAAATGATCAACCCTAATCATGAGACACTTAAACCGATCTCAGCTGACAACAGATAGTATTTGGTGCAAAATAATGGGGGTAGATATTTTTAGAAGACAATAAGTTCCATTAAGATTGGTAGGTATATATTACGAAGCGAAAGACAAAAGATAAAGTGTCTTTTAAGAGACATGTCAATCGTGTTAAGGCCCTTACTTCCATTTAGTGTCATAAAACAGCGACTTTCGGAAGCCTACTCCTCGGTAACAGCTAGGTTAATTGATTTGAACATAACATTTGTTTATTATAGATTCATATATAACGTTATCAAGACATGATTTTTAGTATGTATTAGTCATACGAAAAAAAAGAAAGAACATTGTAAAAAATGGCCTATGAACCAACACACATGAAATATTTACTATAATTACTAGTTCTTTTAATAATAAACATTACTTATGTCTTAATAGAACGGACACTTTTTAATTTCGAAAACATTTTTAAAAGTATTCACTTTCGTCCTTAGATTCCGTCATAATCCTCGGTGATAGTTATATTATGTTTTGGTTCAATTTGAGGTTTTTAATAGGCAAAGGTATTATAGCTCATACAGCCAAGTCTTCGTAACAGCATTCTTAATAAGAGTTTGACACAGACAGGCATCAGTATTCTCAACACTTGTTATACGATAATGATTTTTAGTTACAAACAGTCCGCTATGATGTCGCGGAACCTTAATAAGCCTTATCAAAAAACTCGATTGAAAGCGCTGATTGAAACGAGCAGTAAAAACACTGACAGTTGACGAATTGACAGATGACAATATTTGACATTTGGTAGTAATGTCATTCAGTAATAAATGCTAAGTTATTGCCCCTGCGTTCCGAATTGCATCAAAAGCGATAATATCGCGAATCCGACCAACGCGCAACGTCAGAATTATTACTCAATAGCCCTTTTATTTTGTGACTATTAAATTCGTGTGGGATCGCGATATGATCGCTTTTGACACAATTCGGAACACAGGGTGCTACATACCGAATGTTTTTATTGACGTAATTATAACCTCAAAATCTGAAAGTGTTTTGATTTTTTCAGAATTCTCAAAAGTGTCCGTTGTTTTAATTTAGGTTTAATCGAATATATACATGATCTAAAACCCAAAGAGTAAATACACCTTCCTGTTGGATCTTAGGCGAGCTATGTATGGACGACGAGCAATGTCTTTTAACAACATAATATTTTTTCGCTTGTTTTCGCTAATCCGTTCAAATGGCTTTAGTCTTTAGAAATATATGTTTACACAAATAAATTGCTGGTTAAATGTTCTTCTTTATTTTTATTCTTGATAGGTTTGCGCTTGACCGCTATCTCATCTGATGGAAAGCGTCAATGCGGTCGACGATGGAGCGCGCTTACCTAGAAGTAACCTATTCACTCTTGACTTAAAGATTCCCGGGTTGTAGCCATCAGGAAACACAGAATATACATAGCATAATGTAAATCAAGCAATATTTTGTAAAGAAAATAGTTTTAATCATACTTTGTAGGAACTTAGTGCAGCAGATTTGTGAATTAACGTAAGGGGAAGGCGCCTGTGTCTGTAACACAGTTTATAAATACTAGCAAAGACGCAGACATTCACTCTGTCTCAATTAATGCGTAGCGTGTTATTGTACTTAATTGTTTATATGTTCGATTGAAATAGACAAATTTTATTAGGTTTTACGAAATAAACGATTATTATTATTATTATGCGTGCGTAGGCGGCAGTACGAGTGTGTGTACATTTAACTCCGGCCAGATGTTTAAGGGACTACACGCCTTAAGAGACGTGTCAATCGTGTTAAGTAAATCTTTCGGTTCTTGTTAGCAAGCCTTAATGTTATGATCAATATTTGTAGATTACTTTGCTCTTATAATATGTAGGAAAACATTGCGAGAATACCGACATATCCTAGAGCCAAAAATTCTAAGACAAATAACCTCTATCAATCTTTTTTATTCAATAGCGACATCTTCGAATGACTTCTCCCGCTCTGGTTGGAGCGTAAAGAAGTGTCAGATTTTTATTGACTAAAACTCACCTTGCTCGAAGGAAGACTGTGGGTTTTACTGTGGTACGCTAAGGGCAACACTTCACTTGCCCTTGGCTTTCCAGGTCCACGGCAAGTCTTTCAAAAAATTACGCAAGAAAATAATAAAAAAACAGAACCCTAACCTGCTGTACTAATGTACAGCTCGTGTCTGCTTTTGCCTTGTCTCTTCGTGAAATCTCTCGTGGTTCTGTACCTCATGAGGAAAAAACGGAACCCTTATAGGATCACATTGTTGTCTATAGGT
Organism: Mythimna pallens; assembly: GCA_961205895.1. Lineage (NCBI taxonomy): Eukaryota > Metazoa > Arthropoda > Insecta > Lepidoptera > Noctuidae > Mythimna > Mythimna pallens. Next base: position 23,319,049 of record OY540832.1, read on the forward strand.
CTGTCTGTGTGTCAAGACCCTTTATCTCAAGAACGCATAGAGATATCGAGGTTAAATTAAAACCATATACTAAGATCTGCGATCCCCTGAAGCTGTGCGTGAAAAACAAACTTCGGAGTAAACGAAAAAAAAGATACGGCCGTTTATGTCGCTAAAAACGTGTATTTCGACACTCTCTGGGGAATCAAAATTCCCATTGACCTAGAATTCTGATATTTGTAATGAAGCAAGGTCTCATAGCACAAGCATAGGAAAAAGTCTGAAATTTCTAAATTTATAGTTAGGTCACAAAAAAAAAACTTTGCTCGGATTTTCGAAATCGGGAAAATCTTCGTAACTTTAATCGGGAATTGAACTGTTTTCATAGCTAGGTTTGTACGGAACCCTCAGTGCGCAGTTTTTTTCTTTCATTTTCGTAGCTTAGGTAATTTTTTACTTCCGTAATATAAAAATAAATATAAGGAGGTACTATATTGGACTGACATAACCAATTTATGAAGAATTTGTCAGGGAGGCAGATTGCGTACCTTTAGAGAAGAAAAAATTTTATAGGTACATTTTTTTTTCTATTTCTTGATTCTTTACATGTTTTTCGTTTTCATTCAATTACGTTAAATGTACTCGTTTGTCATGTAACACTCAGCCTTTTTATGGAAGTAAAATAATATTTGTAACTAGTTTCTGGCAGTGGTTTCACTCGCGTTAAAGTAGAAAGTTATTCCCAGGGAACATATTCCCCGGATCAGAGGCGTAGTGTGGACTAATTTGGACGTGAGCTAAGGCACATCAGCGAGACCTTTTTTTTTTAATTGATATAAACCAGTGCTTGACTGCGATCCCACCTGATGGTAAGCAGTGATGCAATCATTGATGGTGAGACGCATTAGTTTATTAAGAGCCTATTCACTCCAGCTTTGTAGACACCTAAATTATAATTGGACGGGAAGACCGCAGCAGGAAAATTGTTCCAATGCTTCGATGTACGCGGTATATACGTCGAGGAGAATATTATATAGCATAGCATAGCATAGTTGGCCTTATAATGTTCCCAGCGTTGGGACTCAGGCTTCCTCTCTAGGACAGGGAATGGGCCGTAGAGGGCCCAACAGGCCCAGTCACATGTTGATGTGATGTATTATGCGTGAGGCCGCAGCTTTATGCTGAGCGTTCTGCCATTTTGCTGATGTGACGCATATCTTCCCTATCAATTGATTATGTTTGTTAGCTAGTCTTAAAATTGCGTCATTTCGCGTGAATAAACTGTTTTTCTTTCTATCTTTCTTCTTTCATGTCTTGGAATTTTTGGTTCAATGACATGCCGGTTTCTTCAGGGTGTTTTCCTTCACCGTTTTGAGAGCAGTGGTGATGAAATGAATTACACAGAGTGATGCGCCTGGCTGGGTTTGAACCCGCAACCTACAACTCGTAAGTCGTTCGGGTTCATTACCACTCGGTTACACTGCTCTCTATATACATTATTATATTATATTATACAGAATATTATATAGAGTAAACAAAACAGAAGTGAACCCTTAAGAATTCCTTCCTTTCTTTTAAATATAAATTTATTGACCATATAATCCCCCAACTATTAATTCCACTAACAAAGTGATCTCCTTCATCCATTAATTTTCAAGTTCACGCAAAAGTGGGCATGGACATAAAAACTCTTTGAAGTCCACGTGAGGGTAGTTCTAATTCTTTGTCCACATCTTCAGTACAATTTAGTGGCTAACAAGGCCGGGATCAAAGGTACGGTTGAGTGTACTTTATTCCTTTATTACGGTTCCGTGGAGTTTTTTGGTTCTAAGAGATTATTTTTGTATGGCTGATCTCTGTGACTGAAAGGTTTTTAATAGATTTTCGTGTTAATTTTGGATGGTAAATGCAATAAACAAGAATAATGTCAATTCAGTCGAGTTCAGTTTTACTATAAATAAGAAGTTTACGTCGTCCTTAATCAGGCTAGTGCTTCTGGATACTTTGTAAGTAAATAATAATTTTACAAAACTTAATATTATAAAAAAAAAATACAAAATATTAACAACAAAAAAAACAAAACGTAAAACGAAATGAAAACAAAACATATTGCTTATGATATTTTAAGCACCACTAATAAAGTTTTACATATTTTTTCAAATATATATATATATATATATATAAAGAAACTTTTTGACACAATGACATTATATATATAATAAAGAACAAAAAAGCCGTGTATTTTAATTATTTTATACATATATCTAGACCTTTCTCATCATTCGTGATAACCACATAAAAATTCGTCGTAACGTATTCCGAAAGGACGTTTTACTTCGTCACTTTGTTTACCTATATTTGAATTTACTTAACTGTTTTTTTTTTTTCCTTAAAAACGTTGCGTCATACTAGGTATTATTACAATATTCCATTTAGTGTTTGTAGTACAAACATGTAAACTCACACACACACAACACCCAGACCCGGAACTACTATCTGTAGACAATACAAATAAATGTTACTTTCGGGAATCGAACCTGCGAGACGCAGCGCTGCAGCCAATTTCTCAATCACTGCGCCTACCGTACTTCAACTCATATATTTCAACATTAAAGACGCTGTTATGAAAATGTAGATGCAGATGGCAGGATATTAGAATTTTGGCACATCTGTTACGATATTATGTACACAAGAATTCTGTGCTAAGATAACATGAAATTCATCAGCGTCGGGTTTAGCTGCGTGTGAGATGGAGCGAGTTTTGGTTTACGAAACCAGAATAAGACGGTATCTATTAAACTTTAGGGACCCAGCAGGGCTGATGCTCTGTTAGGTTTTAGAATTGCAGGTTTTTATATTTACTAATGCATGGCAAATATGATTCCAAAAAAGACACCGTTGGAAGACCTCCCACAAGGTGAATCGATGTCCTGGTAAGGGTCGCGGAAATCCGATGAATGCTAGACGTATAGGACCGGTCATTGTGGCGACACTAGAGGAGGCACAAAAAAAAAACATTCCAAAAGCACCATAATCATAATATTTGTACAAGCATGATACAAATAAAAAATAGAATCAGAATAAAATAATAGTTATTATAATTATAATGGAATATTAAATCGGTTACTTAATTGTATCGAATCGAGAGTTAAGTATGGCAACACTTTGTATGACAGTTTTGACGTTTTAAGGCGAAGTGAATGTTGAACACAGTTGAACAGAACACTTGTTTAAAATATATCCGTTTATATCGTTGAAATCTTCATTTAATTTGAGAGATAAAGATTAGATCCTTTACAACGCGAACGTAGTAAGATTACATCAACGGATTATTTTGTACGTTTTTAGCTCGTATTCCTCTCCGTTGGTCAGCGATAATTTTTAGCGTACATGTAATCCATTCGCTTCCAGACACTTCGATTTTCATAATCATCATCATCATTTCAGCCGAAAGAAGTCCATTGTTCGACATAGGCCTCCCCAAAATGTCGCCATAATGATCGGTCCTGTGCGTCTCGTATCCATCGGACTCCCGCAACCCTCACCAGGTCATCGGTCCACCTTGTGGGAGGCCTTCCAACGCTGCGTCTTCCGGTACGTGGTCGCCATTCCAGAACCTTTTGTCCCCATCGACCATCTGTTCTGCGAGTAATGTACCCTGCCCACTGCCACTTAAGTTCGATTTTACTTATTTATTTATTTGTTACGGCAATCCAACGAATAGTTCACAAAAACATTTACAAAAGAATAATCTTAACAGTGAACAATATCACAGCGAATTCTTCACTTAAAGGTGTGCACAGCACTTACAGAATTTAGTAAACTAATTATTACATTTTTATTACATTTTGAATCAATTGTACATTTAACAAATAATAATAAGGTACAAAAAAGACAACAGAATCAATATAATAAGGAATTATTATAAATTAATCAATTAAATAAATTATATATGTATGAATAGGGATGTTCTCAAGGAAACCATTTATCTTATTATCTGTTGTAAATTTTCCAATAAATTTTCATGAACACTACACTGGCAGGTAGACACAGAGAAAGGTACATTTATCCTGGAAAATTAATGACTTTATGCCCCTGGCTCTACCCGGGTATAAAGTCATTAAGTGTTGAATAAAACTTTGCTTATAAATCAGGAGCCAAGGGAATCTATTCGTCCGTAACAACGAACTAGTAACAATTGGAAAACTAAAACTATTTTCGATTTTACGTCTAGAAAAGCGTTCGTAGAGAGAACTCGTAAAAACTACGTTCTAACAATGTAAATATTAAATTATTCTTCTTTGTTTTAAGTAGATGTAAGTTTGACTGGCCTGTTGGTCCTGGCTGCTATGTCGGAGGTCGTGGGTTTGATTTATTTCCAAGACAAATGTTTGTGTGATGAGCACGATCATTCGTTCTGTGTCTGGGTTTAATCTATTTATCTAAATATGAATACATTTAGAAATGTATATGTGTGTTTATCAGTTTTCTAGTACATAGCACAAACTCTGCTTAGTTTGGGACTAGAAAGCATTGTGTAAAAGTTTTGGAATAGTATAATTTTGAAAACTGCAAACGGAGGATTTAGACTGGCCTGTTGGTCTAGTGGTTAGTGACCCTGACTGCTATGCCGGAGGTCGTGGATTCGATTCCCACCCAGGACAAATGTTTGTGTGATGAGCACGATCATTTGTTCTGTGTCTGGGCGAAATTTATCTATATATGTATGTATTTAGAAATATATAAGTATGTTTATCAGTTGTCTAGTGCCCATAACACAAGCTCTGCTTAGCTTGGGACTAGACGGCGTTGTGTGATAGTTGTGGAATATTATAAAAAAAAAAAATATGAAACCATAAAATGGTGGACATCCTTACGTACAAAGTGTTTTGGAAACACATTCATAATGAGTACAGCTAAGGAGTGGAATTCACTGCCGGAGTTTGCGTTTCCTGATAGCTACAACCTAGGGATCTTTAAGTCAAGAGTGAAGAGGTTACTTCTAGGCAAGCGTGCTCCATCGTCGGCCACATCATCGCTTACCATCAGGTGAGATAGTGATCAAACGCGAGTTTATCAATAAAAAAAAAATATTTAAAATTAATTTCAACATAATGTTTTTTTTTTTGTTAGCCTGTCCTGTTCCACTGGACTGGACAAAGACCTCCCTCCACTATTTCCATATTTCATAGGCCCGCGCTTCCTCTTGCTAGTTCTTATGAAATCTATCTAGTTCGTCTCGCGACAATTTGCCATGAATCTCATCGCACAAAAAATATACTCGTAACAGTAATATTTTAATTAAATATTACCGGGATTAAAGCGGGTTTCGGATCCTTATTCCGGGACAGCAATGACATTTAAAAAGTGAATAATTTAAATTTAGATTAGAACGCCGGGACTTCAAAAGGGAGATCTTCTTTTTTAGCCCGGCGCTGTTGTTTGCGCTAAGGATAATGTTGTTAGGAAGGAATGGTAAATTGTTTATTGTATGCTATTTTTTGCGAAGTGACGAACGCTTAATTTTTGAAATGCTGCTTTCTGGTAGAACTTTTATGGCAAGAAAGATTTAAGATAGTGAAAAATTAAACTTGTTTTTTGTCCAGCTGTTCGGTAACTAACCGGACCGAGCCCAGTCGTCGACAGCGCGTAGTGATCCTCGCGCTCCTCAAAGAGATGTCAGCAAACCGTAAGGGCCCAGCAGGGCCGATGCCCGCTAGCTAGGACCGCGGAGAATTTCTGAAAGGGAAACCCGTAGTCCTAGGCAAAGGGTAAATTGAAGGATACAGGTGTGGTTTTAGTCAGTAAAAGTCCGACACGCCCTCTCGCTCCATCCAGAACGTGAGTAGTCATTTTGATGATTAAGGGGTGGAGGACGGAACAAAACTCAACTACTGAATGAACAATGTCCATACGCATAACTTTGACAAAATAGTGCGTGTTTTAAATTGACTGTGAGCAAAATGCTCATAGCGCGACTGCTCGCGGGTTTTGTGTTTGGGTGTACATTAATAAATAAATAAAGTAAAGTATCAATTCTATGTGATAAGGGCAGAAAGACTGGCTATTCTGAACAAAATCAAATTAAAAAATCAACGGTCTGGGCCAACTAAAAGAAGCAACTTTTTTGTATGTATACAGAATTCGTTCGTCGGCAAACTTTGCGTCTAAAGGAAAATGCTGTCACCCAAAATGATTCATCAGCAAAAAATGTGTTTAACAAAAAAAATGACAGCATAAGTCCACCTGTGCCTCGGAGGTTTTCACTAAACGCTTTTTTGGTCTAAATATCTTCTGTGCTCAGACTTTAGCATAAAAAGCGCTGCGTTATCTGCTCTCACATACAATTTCGTTAGTCGGGATCACAGAGCAAGGAATGTCATGCAAGGTATGTCAGTGTTAACTAGAAGCCCTATTGTATAATATAAATACCCTAATACCAGCGCTCAGTTATTTATCGTTTTAAAAGTTTTTGTTTTTTTTTTTTCACAACTATCACACAACGCCATCTAGTCCCAAACTAAGCAGAGCTTGTGTTATGAGTACTAGACAACTGATAACCATACATAAATATTTCTAAATACATACATATTATTATAGATAAATTACACCCAGGCACAGAACAAATGATCGTGCTCATCACACAAACATTTGTTCTGGGTGGGAATCGAACCCACGACTTCCGGCATAGCAGTCAGGGCCACTAACCACTAGACCAAAAGGCCAGTCTAAAAGTCTAAATATCGTAGCATATACTGAGTTAAATAACGGACGGACGGAAACGGAACCCCTATAGGATCTCTTTGTTGTCCGTCTGTCTTTCTGTCTGTCAAGACCCTTTATCTTGGAAATGCATGGAGGTATCAAGTTGAAATTAAAACCATATGCTCAAGTTTTTGATTCCTTGAAGCTGTGAAAAATTAAACTTCTAAGTGAATGAAAAAAAAAAGATATGGTTGTTTATGTCGCAAAAAATAGGATACGAGCCTTTTTGGTCTCGCACAGGTCTTTTATTTTATCTTTAATAATTGTTTTCCTATTATTTTTAAGTTAAGTATTTATAGATTAAGCAGTTACTTTTTATTTTATCGTTGTTTGTCCTGTGCGAGTCTCAAATAAATGTTTTCTTTCTTTCTTTCTTTCTTTCTTTCTTTCTTTCTTTCTTTCTTTCTTTCTTTCTTTCTTTCTTTCTTTCTTTCTTTCTTTCTTTCTTTCTTTCAAAAAACGTGTATTTCGACACTCTCAAGGGAATCAAACTTCATAGGGTACTTCTTGTTGATACAGAATCCTGAAATTTGTCATAAAGCAAGGTCTTTTAGCACAGATATAAGAATAAATATGAAAACAGTAAATTTGTTGCTACGTCACAAAAAAAAAAACATTTTATGCGATTCGGAAAAATCTTTGAGACTCCATTTAGGAATTGAACTATTTATATAGTTAAGATGGAACCCCCAGTGTGCGAGTCCGAATCGTACTTGCTCAGTTTTTTTAATTATATCGATGATTAAAAGGCTAATTGATCTTAACGACATATTTTCCAATATTAAGTTATATACATATTCGGAATCAGCAAATTTTTGTCCGTCGTATGAGTCGGGTTTAAAATTTTTCAGTTTATGTGATTGTGTGAGGCATTATTTTTTTCTTTTTCTTTCTACTATATTTACCATCATCATCAAGCCTCCACTACTGGTCATAGGCCTCTCCAAATGCACACCATTCGCCTTGACAATGCCAGAACCATTCATCTGCAAGACAAATGCCGATTGCAAACTGTGCACGTTGCAGTTGCTTGCAAAACAGATGGTCGACGTGGCCAAAAGATTCTGAAGTGGCGAGCCACATACCGGAAGACGCAGAATTGGAAAGGCTCGCACAAGGTGGACCGATGACCTGGTAAGGGTCGTGGAAATCCCATGAATGTGAGACGCACAAGATCGATCATTGTGGCGACACATGAAAGAAGCCTATGTCCAATAGTCGACGTCTTTTGGCTGAAATGATGATGGCAATGTTATATCTAGCGTTGGCCACCAAAGTGTTTCCTAACTCTGTGGCTGGAGTGAATTCAGCCGAGGCCTAGCGAGCCGTCATTTTGATTTATAGCAAGTCCTTTAAGCCCGAATTATGATTATGCGTGTTTAAGCAAACGAATATTTAGAAGATTAAAATACATGGGGAATATTTTTTTTTAGGAGGAGGGTATAACACACTTTTTTTTAAAATTATTATTTTAATCGAGATATCTATGCGTGTGTGAAGTTCCGTTGGCCATATCTGATCTTTTTCATCAATTCCATTACATCAAGTCATAGTTTCTGAAAGCAAACTAATTAAAATATCAAACTCACTTTGTACATATGCATAATAATGTTTAAGGAAGTCTCTTAATTCCTCATGGAATCCAGTACCAGAACTAGATTTTGATATGCCGCTGGGTGCCGCACAACCTTACCGAAGCTTAGTAGCAGGCTCGTGTGGTGTGTGCCGTGTATGATTAAAAAATTTGAAGCATGCTCGTCTCGGCACGTTTAAAATATTGTGACAGGTAACAAATCATGGATATATCAATACGATCCAGAAACAAAGTGTCAGTTGATAGTTTGGCTGTTTCAAAACGAACCAACGCCTACGAAAGTGATGCGATCGAGAAGCGCAGGGAAAATTTTGATCGCTAGTTTCTTCACTTTGACGGAGTATCTGATTTCAATTCCATTACGAGACCAAAGCAGCTTCAACGCCGAATGATATAACACAATATGCCGGTCAGAAGTTTGTCTGCAATGAGCAACTAGCGACCAAACACCGGACTCCGCGGGGTACTGCTTCACCATGACAACGCGCCCGCGCACTCAGCGCTCAAAACGAGGGACTTCCAGGACACCACACCGATCAGAATCTTGGGGCACCCTCCTTACAGTCCTGATCTGGCACGGTGTGACTTCTTTTTATTTCCTATGATAAAAAATCTGCTGAAAGGGATACAGTTTTCATCGCCGGAAGACGCGCTAGCAGCGTTCGAGAAGGCTGTAGAAGAGGTGTCTGCGGCGGACTAGATAAAATGTTTCGAAAATTGGTTGAAACGCAGGCAACTTTGTATAGAGACTGGTGGAGAGTTTTTTGAAAAGTTAGAAGATACACATAGAAGTTAGTGTTTTAGTTTCTCAAAACTTTCTGAGTGTCCCACGTATAGTGGGTGCGTTCTTGAACACCCAAATTCACATAAACAGGAAACCCAGACCTGGAATAAAGATCTGCAAGTCATAAGCAGCGCAGCAGTCAGTCGCACAACCGTGCTGAAAAATACAGCTCAGATCGATACAGAATTTTTGGCTGATTACCGTGGCATCAAAAAACGAAAATCCGCAAAATGTCACTTAACGGCACTTTAGCTTAAGGACGCCAGTGAGTACGCTTTAAGGGTCGGCCAATGTCATTGGGTTTTTTCCGTTTCGAATTTCTCAGCCTGAAGTGGATTTGCGCCCATTTGGTGGAAAGAGGCCCGTCTCCTATTACATAGAATTTAAAGATAACTTAATTTCGGTAAAACCCGGATCACCAGACGTACGGTGTACGTATGCGCCACCGGTACATGGTGGACTTCCAACCAATACAATAATATACATAAACAGCTAAGGAGTAAGTCTGTGTTTCCTGATAGCCTAAAACTAAGGTTCTATAAGTTAAGAGTGAGTAGTGAGGAGTGAGGAGTCTTGTGGGCAAGCGTGGTCGCTCGATGGAGCAAGCACGCTACTACGCTGTCGTCCACATCACCGCTAACATTGGCGGCAGCAACCTCTATCGGCGGCATCACCGGGCTGCCATCGATAGAGCTATGGTCCGAAGCGAGGAGGAATGGCAGGCGGTGGCCTTCTTCTGCGAAGTAGTAATGCTTGGAGGGAGGAGGCCGCACGCGTGAGGGAACGAATGTCCTCATGCCCCAGCTGCCAAGATTCTGACCCCGACTACCAGCGACGGTAGACGCGGGCTTGCGGTTGTCGAACAATGGGTAGCTCGCCGTCCAGCCGTCCCGTAATTGACCGGACCGAGCCCAATTGACAGCAAACCGTAGGGGCCCAGCAAGGCCGATGCACGCTAGCTAGGACCACGGGGTATTTCAGAAAGGGAAACCCGTAGTCCTAGAACGCAAAGGGTAACTGAAGAACACAGGTGTGGTTTTAGTCTGTAAAAGTCTGACATGTCCTCCCGTTTCGCCCAAAGAGTAGTCATAGGATGATTTCCATCCTTAAAAAACAACATAGTACATTATCGCTAACCATCAGGTGAGATAGTGATCACTCAGCATCTCCCAAGCTTTTTCCCAACTTGCCCAGGGTCGGCCTCCAGTCTAAATGGATGCGGATGAATACCCGTGTGGTACATGGAGTGACTGCCTTTCAGAACTCCACAACCCACTTACTAGGCAACTGAATACTCTTTGCATAGACTGACGGATATGGTGATGACAACCGGGACCTTACGTGCTTTCCGAGACACGAGGTGCCAGTAATGTCCTAGATAAACTTAGAAAAGTACATATTAATTGAAAAATTCGCAATAGTACCTACCTTTTTCTCGCTCTTGAGCGGAACGAGAGATAGTGTCAGACTTTTATTGACTAAATACCCACTCCTGTTCCTTTGTTGCCTTTAGTACCAGGGCCGAGTCTTTCTTTCAGAATCAAACCCTTGACCCTAGTTTTTATTTTTTATTTTTTAAGGTGGGAAAATCATCTAATGACAAATCCCGTTCTTCAGTGGAGCGAGAGATAGTGTCAGACTTTTACTGACTAAAAACCCACTCCTGTTCTCTCTTTGCCTTCATCCCGGTGCCCCGGGCTTCGCATTCACACTACCCGAGGCCCCAGTAGGCTTCGACCCTGCTGGGCCCCTACGGTTTCGCTGACATGTCCTTGAGGCGAGCGTGGAACACTACGCGCCCTCGACAACTTGAGCTCGGTCCGGACGGTTACCGGACGATCGAACGGCGAGCCACCCATTGCTCGCCGTCCGCAAGCCCTTGACCCTAGTAGGCTTCGACCCTGCTGGACCCCTATGATTTGCATTAGTAGTACCTACTTGCCCGGTTTTGAACCCGCAACTTCAGGCATAAGATGCGGGTGTCTTAACCACTAAGCCGTCTCGAAAACCTATCAACAATAATAATAAAAAAACTAGAAAAATTCTCTTATTGCCGTTTCTTTGCCATAGGAAGCGACCAATTGGAACCATGCACTAGCTTCTGAAGTTTTATTAGTGCTCATGTAAGCCTATGTGAAAAAAAAATCGAATTGCAATTGCAACAACCTAGGATAAGCATCAGCATCCTGGACGCATTGTTATACTGCACCCGCAGGTCACAGTATGCCCCCTGCAAATAGCCAACCCACAGGCTGCACGTGTAAAAGGATTGACAGTATGCCTTGAAAAGTGTTACCTTTACTTGTGTTGTACTGCGTGCAAACCTGCGAGCCAGCATATTACATCGAACAGACCTGCGCTCTCTCTCAATGTCAGTACTGTCCTTTAAATCATCAGTAACCCAATGACCTAAATACTTAAATTTAGTAACCCTTTTTAAAGAGGTACCATTCAAGACTATATCAGGTACATTTTCATAGTGCTTAGTACCTGATTTAAATATCATAAGCTCAGATTTAGTCGAGTTGTATTTTAGGTTATGAGTGTTAGCGTAGGTCTCACAAATCTTTACGAGCTCAGAGAGAGTTACCTATCGTTACGTTAACTTATAATGTTCCCACTGCTGAGACTCAGGGCTCCTCTCTAGGAGAGTTAACGGGCCGTAATCCACCACGCGGGCCTAGTGTGGCCACATGTATTCAAATTTTTGGTTCTAGGACATGACGATTTCCTCACGATGTTTTCTTTCACCGTTTTGAGAGCAGTGGTGATGAAATTTAAAATTACACAAAGTAATGCGCCTAGCTGGGTTTGAACCGTGACTTACTACTTACTTGTAAGTCTGAGTCATTGCTACAAAAACCACACTCAAAGGTTTGCTGGAAAAACTCATCATTGATTTAAGCTTTAAGGCCTACATGGGCACTTATAAAACGTCAGAAGCTAGTGCACGGTTCCAAATTGTTCGTTTCCTATGGAGAAAAACCGGCAAGAAACTCCATAGTTACACTTTTTAAAAAAGTGATTGATGTTACAGTAGCTCGCCTTTGTAAATGAATGTTAAGATTTGTATAGGATACAATAAAAAATTGAGAACATAGCATAGCATAGTCGGCCTTATAAGGTTCCCACTGCTGGGACTCTGGCCTCCTCTCTAGGAGAGGGAATGGGCCGTAATCCACCACGCGGGCCCAGTGCGGGTTGGTGGATGTCACATGTCTTCGAATTTTTGGTTCTAGGACATGCCGGTTTCCTCACGATGTTTTCCTTCACCGTTTTGAAAGCAGTGGAGAAGAAATAAATTACACAAATTAATGCGCCTGGCTGGGTTTGAACCCGCAACCTACAACTCGTAAGTCGGGGCCGTTACCACTCGGCCACCACTGCTCAACACATAGAACATAGACATAACCAAAAAAAACCAACTACATCTGTAATAAAACTTCTTACCCACTGCTTAATCTTGACCTTTAATAACACTCCCTACAAAGGACTAACATCAACCCACTTCAGTAACGGTGGCTAGGCACAAAGCACCTTTCAAGATCTAGGCAGTACTTGACCAAGATTGGTTCTGATAATAATAAGATCCCATCTTATCTGTCATGTGATACGACCCGTGATCGTATAAGATCTTTGCATATCTACACCGCTAGAAAGAAATTTCCTCGACCGAAAAACCGGCTTGAAAAAACTACTGAACCCATGTCAGTGACTACTACTTGAATTTTACTCAACCCTTTGCCTCGTCTACACGGTGAGTAAATAAAGTTTAAAGAGGACTAAACCAACGGGTTGTTTGAATAAAAAATACTGAAAAGAGGGTACTATAATATTGCTGTGGGGACCCGAATGTATGCGCTGTCTTGTCGTTTAGCCCTGTATCATTACATCCGGCGAGAATGCGTATGATACTTCATTCATAAGTTACTATGAAATTGAGATCCTTTTTCTTTTTTTGAAGTCGGTTAAAAATAGTCGTCATTGTTGCACATGCTTGGAAGCCTTAAAGTCGGCCGTCCACGTTTAAGTAATATATAATTATGTGTTTTTTTGGAACGAAGTTCCTTATCGCGCGTTGTGAAAGGGGGCTAGACGGAAAACATTCTTACGAAAAGTTGTCACGACACTTTTTTTTTTTGCTATAGTTGTAAGCCGTGCGGCGTGCGCGTTTCTGTCTGCCTCTCTTTCTTTCTCTCATAGAAAGCATGCACATGGAATGGAATGAAATGAAATGAAACGAAATGAAATGAAATGAAATGAAATGAAATGAAGTGAAATGAAATGAAATGAAATGAAATGGAATGAAATGGAATGAAATGAAATGGAATGAAATGGAATGAAATGGAATGAAATGGAATGAAATGGAATGAAATGGAATGAAATGGAATGAAATGGAATGAAATGGAATGAAATGGAATGAAATGGAATGAAATGGAATGAAATGGAATGAAATGGAATTAAATAAAATTTTATTACAATTCCTTCACTAATCAATCGAAAAGAACTTCGTTCCATCCGGGTGTCCCTTGACACCTCTCAAGTTTTTTTTAACATATAATTAGGAATGTCTCTTGCATTATGGTATTCATAAAGATTTTAACTCACATCCACAAACAGATTTGGAACTAGTATATTCAGACCGTAGAAATATTTATTCCGCGCGAGAAATTAACGCGCGACACATGGCGTAGAAGCTAGGCGTGGGCAAAGTGATCTTTGCGATTGGAACATTTGCATTTGAATCACTGAAATGATTCGAAACAGTGATATGTATCATTTGGAAAATTTAGAACATCGGTTTAAAAGATACAAACGGAACATTTGAAACATTGGCTCACAAGATACAAACGGAACATTTGGAACATCGGCTCAGAAGATACAAACGGAACATCTGAAACAACGTTAAAATGATATGGCTTCCTAATTTTTTTTTTTTATTGATATAAACCAGTGCTTGACTGAGATCCCACCAGATGGTAAGCAGAGATGCAATCGTTGATGGTGAGGCGCACTGGTTTATTAAGAGCCTATTCACTCTAGCCTTAAAGACACCTAAATTATAGTTGGACGGGAAGACCGCAGCAGGCAAATTGTTCCAGTCCTTCGATGTACGCGGTATAAACGACGAAGTGAAACGCTTAGTCCGGACGGTTGAAGTTTCAACAACGTAAGAGTGGATACTCGCCGTACGTCGGGTTGTCCAATGGTAGAAAGGAGATGGCGGAATCAAGTCATGCAATTCCCGCGCACACTCTCCAAAATGTTACTTGGATACACACGCACAAATTCAGCCTCTCAATATGTCCGTAACTAAAACAAATGAACAAAGGCTCGTGATTTAAGCCTCTTTATCGCTCTCGCAGCGACCACATAATGTGATTGTTTGGTTTAATCCTGGTCACAGCATTCTAACCTTGCTATAATTATCTCGGCCTTACATTCTGGTAGACCGCAAAGCTTCTTATTGCACTATTATTGTGGAAACTGTAGCCATATGTGTGGCTTAATTGTGGATGGGGATACCTAGGTGTTATAATCGTTAGTAATATTCTCTATATGCAATGCATGTAGTGCCATGCCTGTTAAGTTTTATTTGATAGAATGGAAACTAGGTTAGAAGCGATGAAAAGTAAGCTAGTATAAAACTTACGTTGTATCTAAAATCTAATTGGTAAAAAGTCAATTTCATCATCATCATCATCATTTCAGCCAAAAGACGTACACTGCTGGACATAGGCCTCCCCCAAATGCCGTCACAATGAACGGTCCTGTGCGTCTCGCATCCATCGGACTCCCGCTACCGTTACCAAGTCATTGGTCCACCTTGTAGGAGGCCTTCCAACGCTATGTCTTCCGGTTACGTGGTCGCCATTCCAGAACCTTTCAGCACAAAATGGCCATCCGTTCTGCGAGCGATGTGCCCTGCCCATTGCCACTTAAGTTTGGCGATTCTTCGTGCTCTAGGAGACTTCGATTATAGCCCTTTCCATTGCCCTTTGGGTCGTCAATCCGTCAATTTCAATGTATGTATTTTTCTGTGTGTGTTGTATGTTTGTCACTCCTTCACTCACAAACGGTTTAACGTATTTGAATGATATTTTAAAATTTATTACCCGGATAGACTATGTCTTGGAACAGCAAACAGGATACTTTTCATCCCGGAAGTATCGCCATTATACTGTTATCATAAAATTAACTTTACTTTTTAATAAGAAAGCACAAATTACTGTTATTCGTTAATAAAACATTTTTATAAAAAAAATATATTTAATTGTTTATTACCTATAACTTGTTACCGAAAAATAAGCCAATTAAATAAATACAAATCTATTTTCAATTTCTTATTTAGCTCAAAAAATATTTTTTAGATTTAACCAATTGTTGAGTTACAGATATATTTCCTTGAAATGTGTAAACAAAGAGTGATTAATTTATTGACATATTAGTAAAATGATGAATTTATACATATTTTCTTTTATTAGTTAATTTGTGAAATATATATTATTAGACAAACTTTGAAATTTCAATTTAATTTTATTCATATCTTTGTTTTTTATGATTTAATTGTTTTTCGTAGTACAACTGCGGTATGTTTCTTTAAAATAATTTTCTACTTTCAGGTAAGCGGAGCTGCTGGTAAAACCAGTGTGAGAAGAAAGTCAAGGTCAAATATATTTATTTTTTACACATTGATATTATGTACATATGTAGGTACAGTACATGGTGTTAATTAAAAAATATCGACTCACTGTATGTTGTCTTGCTGGGCATAAAAATATTGTTTACCAAATGGTGAACTAAAAAAAAACTGTGTTAGTACAGTTTATAATATTGCTTATTAAACTTTAGTTATAAAGAAGAGTAGTCTACTATTGCTTTTAAAACGCTGCTATTACAACTATAACAACCACTTCTTGTTTCAAGAAGCTCTTGTTCCGTATTATTTCTACACTAATACCAGGTGAATACCTTTAGTGTGAGTCGTGCGAGGCTTACCGTGAATCCGGTTGGGTGATATACGGCACTGCGCTCCGTGCATATTAGCAGAGATGTTGCTGTTAAGGTACAGGGCTGGACTTCACTCCAAAAAATATCTTTGTGTGCAGATCTTTGTTAGTTTACGTAAACACAGAAAAGTTGGGTGGTACATTAATGGATGATGGTGTTTAAATACTTATAAAAACTACTTTATTTTTTATCAGCTTTTATTTAGTTTTGCTAGAAATTTACTGATTTTTAATTTCATTTTCTGATTGACCAATCATTTTAAAAACATAACTCGTAAATTTGCAATAATATAAACCAGAAAAATACATAAACCAAAGCCTTTTTCTTTTGGGTAGGTAGATTATTTATTATTATTATTAATAATAATAATCGTCTTTATTCAGGTAAGTTACACCCATATTATTAAATAACATAACACAATTTACAGTAACTTATTACCTAATATGACTCAAGAATAATAATAAATTAATTAAAAAATGCCTCTAAAATTGAATTAATTAACAAAACAATTATTACATTAATAATACAAAAACAATAAATAAAAAAATAATCAATATAAATAAATCATTAAAATGTAACTAACTTTGTTATATTAACTGCTACGACACTTATGTAGACAAGAAAAAGACTTACCCTTATGAAGAGTAAAATAAATAAAAGAAAGAAAGAAAGAAAAAGAGTTTATTTACGACAAACAGGGCACATAACTTAAAAATAATATATTTATAATATTATAACAAATATATTCAAAAGAGTGAGTTATGCGACTCATTGGTCATTGGTCGAGCAGTGGTGGCCGAGTGGTAACGGCCCCGACTTACGAGTTGTAGGTCGCGAGTTCAAACCCAGCCAGGCGCATTACTTTGTGTAATTTAGTTCATCACCACTGCTCTCAAAACGGTGAAGGAAAACATCGTGAGGAAACCGGCATGTCCTAGAACCAAAAATTCGAAGACATGTGACATCCACCAACCCGCACTGGGCCCGCGTGGTGGATTACGGCCCATTACCTCTCCTATAGAGGAAACCTGTGTTCCAGCAGTGGGAACATTACAAAGCTGACTGCTATGCTGGACCTAAAAAATAAAAATTAATAAACGATGCAATTGAAAATGAAAGTTTTCCCCGAATTCGTCCCTGTAACTGCTCGTGTTATCCACCCATTCCCAGCCGTGCCGGAGTATCACCAACACTATAACATTGTATAAACATACAAAACGTACAGAAGTAGCCTGACCTTGTACATTGTAGCTAAGAGCTGCCCTTAAGCACTCCTTACGTGGCTACTAAGTGGAAAGGAAATGCTTTTGTATGTACGAATGTAAGTACATGAGTTTACTTAGCTTTTTAGGGTTCTTTACCTCAAAAGGAAAAACGGAACCCTTATAGGATCACTTTGTTGTCCATCTGTCTGTCTGTCAAGACCCTTTATCTCGGTAGCGCGTAGAGGTATTGAGTCGAAATTTAAACCATATACTCAGTACTGCGGTCCCTTGAAACTGTGAAAAAATCAAACTTCTAAGTTAACGAAAAAGATACGGCCGTTTATGTTGCAAAAAAAGTATATTTCGACACTCTCAAGGGAATCAAAATGCATAATTTCCGTTGAACCTGAATCCTGAAATTTGACATAAAGCAAAATTTCTTTTTTTTTTGATTCGGAAATTATTAAATTTTTAAAGAATTAAACTATTTACATAGGTAAGTTTGTACGGAACCCTCAGTCGCGAGTCCGACTCGGACTTGCTCAGTTTTTTTGTTTTTAGGATTTATTTGCTTTTAGCCATATAGTTAACCATTAATTTGAATCACCCTGTGTGTATCACACTAATGTTATAAGGCGCAAGTTTGTATGTATGTGTGTTTTTGTCACTATTCCACACTCAAACGGCTCTTTTTACCCTGAGAATACGTTCTCGTGGAATATTTTCTAATTTTAAGCGGGCGCAACCGCTGGCAAAAGCTAGTTTTAAAATATTTATATTTTTTATAAATATTTTAAAGGCTAAAATCTCTCGCTCTGCTCCCATAAACCGTAGCATGATGTTATATAACCTATTTAGCCTTTCTCAATAAATAGGTATTCCAACACTAAGGGTGTTTTTAATATCGTGCGGTTTTGATCACGCAGGCAAGAATGCTACACACGTGTAACAGTTTATTGTTATGCGTGTAATATGCACGTGGGACGCGTTTTTTTTGCATTTTGAATTTTTTTCATGCGGAGCAAACCCACACGCGTGGTGAAATCTGCATGATATTAAAAACACCCTAAAAGAATTTATCAATTCGAACTCGTAGTTTTTAAGATTAGCGCGATCTAAGCAAACGAACTTTTCAGGTTTATATAATACTAGCTCCTGCCAGCGGCTTCGCCCGCGTGACTGTAGGTCTCTCTATACAAACTTTGGACCCCCGTTCCATCCCTTTAAGGGGCGAATTTTGGCGAGTTGTAACCAAAAATTAACTTTTCGTTAGAAAAAAAAATGTATACCCGATTGCAGCGCCACCTAAAGGCTCTAATTTTTTTAAACAATCTGGGAATCACACCATTCACAAAATATGATATTTATTTATTTTACCTATCTGATGGACTTTACGAGGTGGTAAAACCGCTACAACCAATAGTTTTGCTTATCAATTTTCAATGCAAATATTGCTAATTAAAGTTAAAGAGTTCGAATGATTTTTTTTTAATATGAAACATGTAGCGGCACGATGTTAGTTATGTATAAAGTTAGCCGCAAAAGCAAAACCATACGTGTGACATTTAGAAGTTGTCAGCATACAGTTGTTCTCCCTCCTTTGTACAGTTTAGTCGGTATTCAGTAACTATTGTAAACATATATATACCCGCGACCCAATATAGTATTGAGTGAAAGTTATTTCAGTGTTTCCTTAAATCTCCAAATTTAACCCTTTCTGAATAGACTACAGTGAGACACGTAGCGTACACACAATGTACGAACTCTGAACTATCAACCCTAAATTAGAGACAAACTCTAAACTGGTGACCCCGACGTGAATACTAGACATGTTTTAATCATACATAGCTTACAAAGAAAATAAAACATATTTTTTATTCAAGAGAAAATTTTACAAGAAAGCGGTTTTCTTTTTAACCCCGTCTCCGCCTACCGGAGATTGTCAATCTCGGCTTTACTGTGCCACAAGATGCTGACATTATTCATCTAAAAAATTGGTTGCCTGTAAAGTCGGTATACGGGCGAAAGTTTTACGTGACAACGACTTTGAGTGGTAAAATAATTTTAATGTGAATATACCATGCCCGAGTGGAAGGGACGCGTGCCTCTCACTCGCTCTCATTGTGAGCGCATAACGTGAGCGGAGCGTAACGCAGTTTCTTGAAGTGTCACCCGGCAAACCAATTTATAAGACGTTGTCACGTCAAAATTACTTCTTGAGGACCCAACTTTTAACATTTCACTTTACTGGAGTAAACAAAATCCTTTGACCTTCTTTGTTTTTGGCGTGAAAAATATTCAAATAATTCCTCTGCTGCTTCTTACGGTAGAACTTAAGAGTTTAAGATTTTTGCTAACTAAACCCCACCCATGTTCCTTCAGATGCCCTTTACATGACACGTATTAACATAATTTCACACTTTTTACCAATGTTTTGTATTTATTATTTTTCCAATGCTTGTTTTATCAATGTTTGTATTTATTATTATGTTTCGATACCTACATTACATAGTTTTATTTAACCTCCGTGAGTATGACCGTGGCATCACCGACGGCCCTAACAGAATACCAGCGCTGCGGTATTTATCGTTTTAAATATTGCAGCATAACAATATGCTGAGTTTGGCGCCTTTTTGGCCTTGCACAGATTTTAAAGTTTCTTTTTTCATACTTAATAAATTCTACAGTATGTGTGAGGTACGGTATAAACGTTTTTTCTTTCTTTCTTTACTGTCTAAGATTTTTAGAAAGAAACACCACTACGGTGATTCTTTCTAAAAATCTGTAATTGTAGATCTTGTCTGCTCTAACAAATAAAAAACCGAGCAAGTGCGAGTCGGACTCGCGTACTGAAGGGGTTCCGTACAAACTTACCTATGAAACCAGTTAAATTCCCGAATTGAGTTACAAAGATTTTTCCGAATTGAAAAAATGATTTTTTATGTGACGTAATCACAAATCCACAGTTTTCTTATTTTTTCCTATATTAGTACTATGAGACCTTGCTTCATGCCAAATTTCAGGATTCTAGGTTAAAAGGGAAGTACCCTATGAATTTTGATTGCTTTGTGAGTATCGAAATACACATTTTTTTTGCGACAAAAACGGCAATACCTTTTTTCGTTAACATAGAAATTTGATTTTTTTAGCTTTAAGGAGCCGCAGATTTGAGTATACGGTTTTAATTTTAACTCGATGCTTCCAAGCATTCCCGAGATTAAGGGTCTTGACACACCGACAGACAGACAGCCAGACAGACGGACAACAAAATGATCCTATAAGAGTTTCATTTTGAGGTACGGAACCCTAAAAACGACTATATAATATCGTTATTTTTATTTTTGTTATTATTGATCGGCTCAAGCTTGACAACCATCTCACCTGATGGAATGTGACGAAATGGTCGACGATCGCTCGTCTAGAAGTAACTTATACGTCTTTAACTTAATGATCCTAAATTTGTAGCTATCAGGAAACACAGACTCCGGCAGGAAATTGCACTCTTTAGCTGTTCGCACAATGAATGCGTTCCCAAAACGTTTTATGCGTATGAGTGAGATGTCTACCATGTACTGCCCCCCTACCCAAGTCGAACAACTATTTCGTGTCGAATTCCGTTCTCCAATCGGTAACGCCTCGGGGGCAGCAATTATAGAAAACGATAAGTTGGTAGCTATGTTGACGCGACTGAGTCAGCCGCTCGTTCTACAATAACAAAGGATGTAGCGTTGAACATTGCAGAAACGATAACAATTCATTCTATCATTTTGAACGATGTGAACAACTACGAATTTTCTATTCGTTTGTTCTGACCACGTGACTTAACGTCGAGATGATGTCATTCCCATACATTTGATTAGTTTTCGTTACGTCTGGTGGACCAATGATGGAACGGGCTTGGTGGATTTAAATTGTGCAATTCCAACGCACACTCCCCGAAATGCAACCGGTAGAAAACCGACATGCTAGCTATATCGGCTGTGGCGCCACAACGACCGGTACTGTGCGCTTCGCAACTCTAATTATTATAAACTAGCTTTTGCCCGCGGCTTCACCCACGCACATAAAATATAGTCTATGTCACTCAGGAATAAAGCAGCTTTCTATCGCTGAAACGATTTTAGCAATCGGACCAGTATTTCCGGAGATCACAAAAAAAAAAGCAAACTATACGTCTTTATAATATTAGTGTAGATATTTTCATAGATTTTTTTCTATAATAACAGAGCTAGAAAAATTGAGAACAGTAACCACAAATGCTTATAATTTATATATATCATACCATTATTGCAAAAACCAACTATCTGCAATTTTTACCCAAATTAAAGTTAAATCCATTCATCCATTCGTCTCATCAAGATAAATCTACAGGTAACACCGGTTATTAGCTACGACACTTATATACAAAGATAGCTTCGACAAAAAATAAATAACCTACAAATTTGATTGAATATAATAGTAATAACATAATATAATACTACAAAAAAGTTGGTGAATTTTGTTGGTTTTTGCAATAAGGGTACGATATAACGGTTCTCAAATTACTTCACGCTCCTAAACTATCCACAGAACATCGGTAGCAGATCAGGCTAACTTAGATGAGACAAAAGTTAGCAGACACAGAAACGATGCTGAGTTTAAAATAACTTACCTACATACGGTTAACTGAAAGTCTAGAATATTTCGTTTGAATTATTAACACAGGAAAGTGTATGAATTCTCTCCTAAATATTACAAAAATATTATAGAGGGTTGTTGTTTTTTAGATGGGAAAATCATCTTATGACAAATCTCGCTCTTGGGCGGAGCGGGAGATAGTGTCAGACTTTTACTGACTAAAAACCCACTCCTGTTCCTTCTTTGCCTTTGTCCCAGGGCCCTGGGTTACACTTTCACACTACCCGTGGCCCCAGTAGGCTTCGACCTGCTGGGTCCCTACGATTTGCTGACGTCGTAAGTTTGTATGTATGTGTGTTTCTATGTTACGCTCAAACAGCTGAACCGATTTAGATATTTGGCACATAGGTGGACCGTGTTCTGGAATAGCACCTATAATAATTATTCTTATTTGTAATACATTACAAACTGGCCTGTTGGTCTAGTGGGTAGTGGCCCTGACTGCTATGCCGGAGGTCGTGGGTTCGATTCTCACCCTGGACGAAGGTTTGTATGATGAGCACGATCATTTGTTCTGTGTCTGGGTGTAATTTATCTATAATATGTATGTATTTAGAAATATATAAGTATGTTTATCAGTTGTCTAGTACTCATAACACAAGCTCTGCTTAGCTTGGGACTAGACGGCGTTGTGTGATAGTTGTGGAATATTATTATTATTATTACATTTATTCGGACCACCCGACTTACAGCGAGTGTCCCCCCTTACCTTATGACACCTCTGCGGTCCAGACTAAGCGTTTCGCCTCGTCGTTTATACCGCATACATCGAAGGACTGGAACAACTTGCCTGGCTTTTGACCATTGTCTCACCTGATAGTAAGCGATGATGTGGTCGACGATGCTAAGCGTGCTTCGCTTGCCCAGAAGTAACCTATTCACTAGACACTTAGGTTTTCGCTAACAGGAAGCACAGCCTCTGGCAGGGAATTGCACTCCTTAACTCTACGCACAATAAATGTGTTCCCAAAACGTATTGTACGTATGGGTGGTATTTCCATCACGTATCGTGAGTGTTTCCACGAGATAAACTATCTTCTCGCGGGTGAAGCTGCTAGGAAACGATAGTATGTTAATAAAGTTTTAAACTTTGCGTAACTATTACGTTATGGAAACCGTTTACAGGTGGGCGTAGCTACGTGGTTTGAAGATTGTTTGTGATTAGCGAAGTTACCAAATAATTGGGCTGTGGTATTTATTGTTCGAAGGGCAACTGGAGCAACACGGGTGGTTATAGTTAGTAAAATTTTGAAACCTAACAGCCTATCATCTAGCAGCTTTGAACTCTGTGGAATGCCGTGCGAAGAGGCTGACTGGCGATCCAGGTTTGGTTAACACTAATCTGTAAAGCCTGGAGCATAGGCGTAGGGTTTTTGGGAGTGTGCGCAGGAATCACCTGGCTTGATTCCACCATCACCTTTCTTCCATCCTGCCACCTTGGGATCAGGAGCCAACACTTCTGGCATGCATGCACGATTTGCGCGTGGAGATGCAACGCCGGGGCGAAACCCCACTGCCGCGACGAATTGCGGCATGGCGGTCAAAGTGGAAACCGACAGACTCGGAAACGCGTAGAGGTATCGAGTTGAAATTAAAAACATATACTTCAAGTCTCGGTCACATGAAGTTGAAAAAAAATCAGATTACTAAGTTAACTGAAAAAAGATAGAGCCGTTTATGTCGCAATAAAAAGTATATTTCGACACTCGAGGAAATCAAAATTCATAGGGTACTTCCCGTTGACCCAGAATCCTGGAATTTGAAATAAAGCGAGGTCTTATAGCACAGATGTGGGAATAAATCTGAAAATTGCGAATTTGTTTTTACGTCACAAAAAAAAATTTTTTTTGCTATTCGGAAAAATCTTCAAGACTTCATTCGGGAATTGAACTGTTTACTTATGTAAGTTTGTTCGAAACCCTGAGGGCGCGAGTCCAACTCGCACTTGCCCAGTTTTTGTTTTTAATAAATTGAATTTCTGTACCTTATTATTACTCATTCTATAAAAAGAATAAAAACACCCACAAACAGTTGAAACCTAAATTAAAGATCCAACTTTATCGTACCAAGTTACAAATAAAAGAGTAAACACCAATTGCTTTTCCATTCTTACAGAAATTACTTATTTCTAACAAAATACATTGATACCTTTTCTAAAAGAAACATGAAAAAGATAACCATTTATTTCAATTTAAAAAAAAATACTTCTAAATGCTGAACGAAACGACAGTAACATGCGGAACACAAATTGCTTATTTCTTGAGGAACGAATTTAAGGTGAATAAAGATCGTGTTTTCTTGAAAAAGGCTTATAGACACGTTTTTGTTATTAAGGAGAATTTTCCGAGAAATTGTTTGAAAACAAGTAACATAATAGCATATTACTTATTTTGAGATATTTTACTACCAAAGTGGACCATATTGTTGTCTTATCTTGAATTAAATCAATAAAAAAATAATACCATAATGCCTTTTAATGTTCCCACTGCTGAGACTCAGACCTCCTCTTTAGGAGAGGGAATGGGCCGTAATCCACCACGCGGGCCCAGTGCAGGTTTGTGAATGTCAGATGTCTTCGAATCGAAGCCCTGGGACGAAGGCAAAGAAGGAACAGGAGTGGGTTTTTAGTCAGTAAAAGTCTGACACTATATCCCACTCTGCCCGAGAGCGAGATTTGTCATAAATTGATTTTCCCAACCAACAAAAAAGAAAACATGTCTTCGAATTTTTTGGTTCTAGGACATGCCGGTTTCCTCACGATGTTTTCCTTCACCGTTTTGAGAGCAGTGGTGTTGAAATAAATTACACAAAGTAATGCGCCTGGCTGGGTTTGAACCGTTACCACTCGGCCACCACTGCTCTGCAAATAAGTAAATTATGAGTATATTGGTACGTTTTATTTTTAACCACTGACCCAAAAAGTTTTTTTTTTATTATTTTTATCGCGTTTGACCACTATTTCAGTTGATGATAAGCGATAATGTGGCCGACGATGAAGCTCGCTTGCTTAGAAGTAACCTATACACTCTTGATTTAAAGACCTCTAGGTTGTAGCTATAAGTAAACACAGACTCCGGCAAAGAATTCCACTCCTTAGCTGTACGCATAATGAATGTATTCCCAAAACGCTTTGTACGTATGTATGGGAGGTCCACTATATACCTACGAGTTCCTATGGCGCAACGCTGTAAGTTTAGCGGTCTGATGATGGAATGGACTAGGTAGAGTTAAATTGTGCTATTCCAAAGCACACTCCCCAAAATGTAAACATTTTAAATTCTGTCTCGGCGTCGATGCTCAAGACTTTGGAATTTTGACTCAGTAAGTTCATCATAGCCGATGATCTTCTTAGCTTGCTTCTCAATCGACTCCAGTGCATCAAGCTGGTATTGTTTTTTTATTTATGATCCGTTCGCGTTTAACCGCCATCTCACCTGGTGGTAAGCGATGATGTGGTCGACGATGAAGCACGCTTGCCTAGAAGTAGACCTATCCCAAAGGTGAGAGCAGTACTCGGTTATTATCAGTTTAACCACTATCATGTGTGTGTGCTTTTTAACCGACTTCAAAAAGGAGGAGGTTCTATGTTCGGCTGGATGTATTTTCTTTTATGTATGTTCACCGATTTCTCGGTAAATTTTGGACCGATTTTGTTTTTTGTTTTTTTAGATTGAAAGTTTATGCTTCCGAGTTGGTCCCAAAACAACTGACTTCAATGTAAAAAAAACACTGAAAAGTGCAAATAAACTTTAATTTCGGAAGTTAGTGTTAAATAATAAAGAGACAAAACTATTATAGTAACACTGAATTCTGAAATCAAAGTTATTTTGCACTTTTCAGTGTTTTTTTTTTTTTAACATTGATTTCGTTTGTTTTTTTTTTTTTGTAAAAAGTTTTTTATTCACTTTTTTTTTTGACTGACTGACATTTTGACAATGTGTGTTACAGTGCTAGTAATGGGTCTATTTGAAATAAACGTTTCTGATTCTGATTCTGTTGTACCGTTGCTTCTAAACGGGCGAAAGTCAAACTCAAAGATTTATTTTCAAAAGTTCTTACAATGGTTGTTTAATAGTAGCTTAGCATATTCAATCATAACATAAAGACATGCAAATTTATATTGCAAGTAAAATTAGATTATTTAGATTTAAAATGAACGAATTGTTTTATCGTGTAGAAGGGATTCTCAATTAACCACTTACGTAAAGCCCTTTTGAGCGGAACCGATGTGGATGCGATATTTATTTGAAAGCAGGTGTTTTGGCCAAGTGGGCTATCAAATAAACGGGTATAAGTACAATATAAAGTTTTTTGATAAATGAGAATTATTTTAGCTGTTTAAAAGTTATGGGAACAAAAGGGCATGATTTACATTAATCATTGTAAGAAATTTTTATTGAATAAATAAGTTTTGTTATTAAAAAGAATGTTCATAACAAAGTCGTAACAATTCAACAATAAAGAAAAATGTATAATGGCTAGCTGTGACGACTATTCTCGCGTAGACGACATAGACGTCTACGCGAGAATACGCGTAGCACCTCCTACGAAAATATTACGTAGCGCAGCCGATTTGACTACGCATGTAGCGCTTGCAGCTTGTATAAGCGCATATTAGCTAGCTGTGACGACTATTCTCGCGTAGACGTCTACGTGCGTAGCACCTCCTACGAACATATTACGTAGCGCAGCCGATTTGACTACGCACGTAGCGCCTGCAGCTTGTATAAGCGTAAGTTGCTACGACATCTATTAACAATCATAATTATTATAATCGTGTATGTTAATTTAATATAACAATTATTAATCTCGATGTATGTTTATGTTATGATGTGTGTTATGTTTCTGTCAGTTTCTTTTATTTTTGTGATCTCAATCTGTTCCTACATAAATAAATATTAACGACGATTACTTATACCTACCTATAATATATATACACTATAATAAAAGTAATAAACAGGTTTTTTTTTGTGTTTTTTATTCTTATGTGACGCATCTAAACTATAGTACGCCACCCGCTATGATCGGATCCTTACATAATCCTTTTAGTAGTACATACCAATGATTTTATTCATTTTATTCACATGAATGTCGAAAATTGTACCAAGAATCACTCCCAAGACTAAAAGTATATTATGTCTATTCCTGGGCGCGATCTACCCGTCAACCAATTTTCATCCCAATCCGTCCAACTTTTTGAGCGAGTAAAAGTTATAAAACTGGGCAAGTGCGAGTTGGACTCGCACACAGAGGGTTCCGTACAAACTTGAAAGGTAAAGGAGATGTTTCGTTTTTGAATGAGGCTCCGGCCATAACATGTACATTTTAGCGATGCTGGGAAACATACCCCTGAATAGAATAAAGTAACATTTTTTTCATAATACCAAATGGTTTTTATGTACAAAATAAAAATTAAAAATGTTTGATGTTTGTCCCAAGAGTTATGACAGCCATGATAGGTCGTAGAGATGACGTTTATTTAACCTATAGAATTGTTTTGTTTTTGTTTATCAGAACTAAACTCATAAATAGTCCAAGATCTTTCTAATAGATTTTAGACAAAAGTGGCTCACCAAAGCACGATCAAATCTTTTAATCATTTCTTAAATAAAAAGGGACAAAAGTCACTTTGAGCGTTCCGGCGGTTATTTTTTTAGTTTAAAAAAATTATAAAAACCTCAATATTATTTTTGAAGATCGATCTACCCCACACATGGGTTTAATGAAAAAAAATGTTGAATTTCAGTTCTAAGTATGGGGAACCCCCAAAATTTATTGTTTTTTTTATATTTTTGTGTGAAATTCTTGGTTCACAGAATACATCTACTTACCAAGTTCCAACAGTATAGTTCTTATAGTTTCGAAAAAAAAGTTGGCTGTGAAATACGGACGGACAGACAGACACATGACGAATCTATAAGGGTTCCGTTTTTTTCCATTTGGCTACGGAACCCTAAAAACGTACACACACAGAAACTTTTAATGTTACATTACACGTCCGTGTAATAGTGTTATGTTTCTTATATCATTTCACCGTAAACAACGACCACTTTAGATCCAATAACGTGTAATAGTTTTAGCTGGTTCCACAGATTTACGCCGATAAAGCCTTCGGTACAAAGTGTAGGCTCTTCCGACAATTTCCCGAGAGGCTGCACTATCAAGAATAACCGCTAGGCTTTTGTTCTGAAGCGAGAGATTCACTCGAGGACACTGGAGTAGTGGAGAAGGCTTTTGTGATAGACAAAATTTGATTAAAACAATCTAAAAAAGAAAAAAACTTTAGTTGACCCGTCTGATTATAATATTTCTTCAAGGCTAGAGTGAATAGGCTCTTTATAAATTAGGGCGCCTCACCATCAGCGATTGAATCACTGCTTAGATGATAAGCAATCCACCTGATCGAGGCTGGATCACAGTCAAGCACTAGATTACGCCACTAAAAAAAAAACTTTATATTATTGACTAGTTGCTTGTAGCGACTTCATTCGCTTGATTATAGAAATTTGTCCCTAAGGATAAATACTCTTAGGATAAATAGTATTCTATGTGCTATTTCAGGACATGGCCTACCAGTGTGCTAAATTTCACTGAAATCCGTACAGCCGTTCAGGCGTGAAGAACACAAACGCGGACACACACAAACTTTCGTCTTTATTAATATAGAGACGAATGTTTGTAAATATGTGTAAGTGCATATCAGTGTGACAGGCTCGCGTTCCAATACTATATCACCTGATGGTAATTGATGATGTGGACAACGTTGGACCATGCTTGCCTAGAAATAACCTACTCACTCTACTTAAGAGAGCAGTGGCAACTGTAAAGTCTCCGACTTACGATTTTTACATCGTGGGTTCAAACCCAGGCAGGCGTTTTACTTTGTGTGATCTTAATATATCTCCACTGCTCTAAAAATGGTGATGGAAAACATCGTGAGGAATATCCTAGAACCAAAAAAAAATTAAAATTGGTGGATTACGGCCCATTCCCTCTCCTAGATTAGAGACCTGAGTCACAGTAGTGGTTTAATTATAAAGCTGATTATGCCTTATGCTATACTTTACTTAAAAGTGATACACTATCAGCGATAAAAAATACCAAAAAGTCTTTTCAAAGAAAGGAATTCCACACTAACACTGTCTTTCGGAAGGATCGACAATACACAATTTAGCCAAATTGTTTCCACATCCACAAAATGATACCTGTAAAACATTAATTCCAACGTTTCAAAAGACCACAAGAAGAATAAAACAATTAATGCTTACGTTTAAAATGTATTGTTTCGACGTCTGCTGAAAACATGCTGAACAAAACCCTGCAACCATTCGACCGCTACCACAAAAGCTACACGGAGAAAATTCTCGGTAAATACTCGTAAAATTGTAGATAAAAATTCCGGCAAGTAAAACGGGATCCGCTTGAATTTTTGCAGCGCAAAACTGTAGGAAATAAATATTTAAATTATTTAGTAAAACGCGTTGTTGGATTTACTTTTTTATTTTACAAAAATACTTAATAATAGTACACAGTGATTTGGCAATTCATGTACATAGGCGAACTTAATTCAACAATTAGCTTCCTCTTAGTAAACATCTAAGTGATAAATAGAGATCATATTCGAGTTTTGTTTAAATAAATTATATTAATTATACTTGCCTGCTGCGGTCTTCCCGTCCGATTATAATTTAGGTGTCTTCAAGGCTAGAGTGAATATGCTCTTAATAAACTAGTGCGCCTCACCATCAACGATTGCATCACTAACTACCATCAGGTTGGATCGCAGTCAATCACTAGTTTATTATATATTTATTATCTCGTTAAATTATTTTTCTATGGACATATGGTCAAAATTTATATTTATTTATCTCAGAACCCTGGGATCCTGGACCTTTAGAAGATTATTAAAACATCAAATTTTGTTTGGTTTTAAATGATCTATTCACAAAAATATTTTGCAAGATGTATTTATACCTAAAATCTTACGAAATTAAATTTTAATTATTTAAATTTGCCAGTGACAGCCCTATCACTGAGAGTAGTACCTTAAGCTAATAAAGGGATTATTCTCAGTAAGGGATTATTTAAATAAATTCTATGTTTTATTGGTATGGTGTCATCTATATCAGTGTTAATCGTCTTATACATATGTCATCATCATCATCATCATTTCAGCCGAAAGACGTCCACTGTTGGACATAGGCCTCCCCCAAGCGTCGCCACAACGACCGATCCTGTGCTTCTCGCATCCACCGCACTCCCGCGACCCTCACCAGGTTGTCGGTCCACGTTGTGGGAGGTCTTCCAACGCTGCGTCTTCCGGTGCGCGGTCGCCACTCTAGAACCTTTCGGCCCCATCGACCATCCGTTCTACGAGCAATGTGCCCTGTCCACTGTCACTTTAGTTTGGCGATTCTTCGGGCTATGTCGGCGACCTTGGTTCTCCTGCGGATATCTTCATTCTTTATGCGATCACGCAAGGAAACTCTATACATATGTATGTACTTATAAATTACCTAAAACAATATATTAAATTGCCAAGAGCCGAATACATCTCCACCTGTTTTAAAAGCTCGTTCTTTAACATCTGAGCCAAAAAGAATCTCCACCAACACGACCTTAAAGAAACATTACCTTGCTTTTCGACTCCGCTGCAGTCGGGTAAAAAATTCCCTCTAATTTACCCATATTTTGTCTTGATTTTGAATTCTCCCTTCACCACAGGTGTAATAGCGTGAAACTAAAAGACGATCACACTAGAATCGATATCTAGCGAGCTGTGAAATCGCAATAGTACGTCTTTATCCATCGTTCATCTGGCAAACTAATCAATTTCTACTTAATCCCTTTAAGATAGAATTCAATTTTCTTTGATGACGAATTTTCCGTGGCTTTATATTTTGCATTTGGGCTGAGTCTGATGTGAACTAATCGATGGAGGTTTGTCTGTGAAGAAAAGGGTGAGAATATGTTGATTTTAATTTCGGAAAATAACATTTAACGTAGCTATGCATAGTAGAAGCGTACAAGCATTTAAAAAAGATACAGATAGCCTATATTTTTTTTACATAGTTTGAAGTAAATTTTGCGAAAGTAAAAACTGTCGATATATTGTGTAGAGATAGTTATTTTAAATACAATACCCCGTTTGTAAATATTATTAATTTTAGATATATTTTTTTTATTTGAATAAATTCCCGAATGGAGTCTCGAAGATATATTATATCCTAACCAAATTCGATAGTTAATAATAAATCCCTGCTAAAAAAAAAGGTTTACAATCTCACGCGATTTATTATAAACTGACGGTGTTATAAAAAAAACTTAGTACCTTCAT
Organism: Mythimna pallens; assembly: GCA_961205895.1. Lineage (NCBI taxonomy): Eukaryota > Metazoa > Arthropoda > Insecta > Lepidoptera > Noctuidae > Mythimna > Mythimna pallens. The sequence continues at coordinate 23,350,401 of OY540832.1, forward strand.
CGTTACGCCTAGAAACAATCCATTCACTCCTGAATTAAGTGAAATATTTACAGAACCTTACTTCTATAAATCATAAAATATTATTCCAGGTTCTGACAGCATTACCTCAATTTGTTTTTCTATTCAAGTTATTATTAGTCGGCATCATTCACCTTTAAGCCACAAATAGGTTTTTCACTAAACCATTCAAACATTTTTCAGCATTTCTCTCCTCTTATCCATCCGTTTACTAACAGGTTTCTGCTGAGTCGTGCCATTAGGGAGCTTTCGTTAGGTCCACCGTTCATTGCTACGTAGGATGTACGCTGTACGTCTCTTTTGCTCGGAGAAGCACTCGCCTACCCATACGTTGTTGAAACAGTTTGGACTAAGCGTTGCGCCTCGTCGTTTATACCGCGTACATCAAAGGAACGGAACAATTTGCCTGCTGCGGTCTTCACGTCCGATTATAATTTAGGTGTCTTCAAGGCTAGAGTAAATAGGCTCTTAATAAACTAGTGCGCCTCACCATCAACGATTGCATCACTGCTTACCATCAGGTGGGATCGTATTCCAGCACTAGTTTATATCAATAATAAAAAACTTTTCCGAAAAAAAAATAACCGAGTTCAAAGTTCAAAAAATAACACTGAAAAGTTCAAAATAACTTTAATTCGGAAGTCGGTGTTAAATAACGAAAAGACAAAACTATTATAGAAACACCGACTTCCGAAATTAAAGTTATTTTGCACTTTTCAGTGTTTTTTTTTTACTTTGAAGTCGGTTTTTTTTTGGAAAAGTTTTTTATTTTACACTTTTTAGTTATGGTACCACCACTAAAAAGTACCCTTCAGCCAAATTTAAATACCCTATAGCCAGAGTGCATCTCATGATTATTCTAATAATCCCAAACACGGTTAGATTACATTAATTTATTACGGAGTTCCGGTGCCTAACTTCAGGGATCATCATCAGATCAGTTCGATATATTCCCCCTCTATTTTCAGCCAGTCATCGACTACACGTATAAACAAAGCAATTTTACTAGTTACGACGGTTCTGCTGTGATCCTATGAGGAGTTCTGTTCCATATCTTCGAAGTTCATGATCAGATCATAACAATATTTCTATGGGACCAACTCGGAAGCATAACCATTCAATCGAAAAAAAAAAATCAAAATCGGTCCACAATTGACCGAGAAATCGGTGAACATACATAAATAAAAACAACATACATTCAACCGAACATATAACCTCAACTTTTTTGAAGTCAGTTAAAAAAAAGAAGTTTGCCGCTTCCCATCCTCTCTCACTCCGGACCATGGCAGGACGCTAGAGGTCGCTGCTCCCGTCGCCTCCACGAGAAAACACATCCAGGGTTTTGGGATTGTTCGAAAAAGTTACCACAGTCCAAAAACATAGGTGGGTTCCAGTCAGAAAAAATTGGACACTCGCACAAGACACATAGAGCGGGAGGATTTATTTGACTTTGCACTAAAAAAGAGAGCTTTTATAGGGTCTATCATCCACTGCAACTTAGGATGTGTGTGAAGAGATTTGCCATGTTAGCAGTGCTGTTACGAGCTGTTCATTTGTTTGCCAGTCTCTCATTCGTGGGCCATAGTTTACAGTCATGGAGCACTAAGATGCCTTGGTGGCCACAGCTAGATATGGCGTTGTATGTTATCTTTGCAACAAACCAAGCAAAGAAAAGCAGTGGTGGCCGAGTGGTAACGGCCCCGACTTATGAGTTGTAGGTCGCGGGTTCAAACTCAGTCATTACTGTGTGTGATTTATTTTCATCACCACTGCTCTGAAAACGATGAAGGTAAACATCGTGAGGAAAGCGGCATGTCGGTTTCCTCACGATATTTTCCTTCACCGTTTATGTAGAACCAAAAATTCGAAGACATGTGACATCCATCAATCTGCACTGGGCCCGCGTGGTGGATTACGGCCCATTCTTTCTCCTAGAGAAGAGGGTTTAGTCCCAGCAGTTGGAACATTATAAGGCTGATTGTGCATGTGAAGCAAAGACGTAACTGTCAAAGTTTACTCTTAGGCGCCACATTGACGTCTATAGCTTCAGGATTTGCTAGGACTAAGTGATTGTTTGAAAGACAAACCGCGGCTCTGGAACACAAAGGACAATTAAATGACGGACAGGTTTTAATCAGCTAAAGTCTGACAACATCTCTCGCTTCAATCAGAGCGGGAGAAGTTATAAGATGATGTTCAACCCACATAAAAGGCACCAATCTTCACGAGCGTATGGATTGTGGCGATAATATTGCCCTGCAACATCTTTCCTAAACAATTCTTTGAACGTGTGGCCACAGGACAATACTACTGTGGTAATGAGACGAGTGACATTGACGAGAAAATCGTCAAGGACACATCACGCGCCTGAAGCGAGACATGGATAACTTACGACAAGTCGAGGCGGAACAGTAATTGCCTCGTGAAGATCATTGATGGGACATGACAATTCTGCACGTAGCGTTGCCACGAATATTATTAGCAGTGGCATGTTTAATCACTCCCGTACCCTGCCTTTAAGCATATACCATACGGATGTAATCTAGCGTCGCAACAGAGGTGACGTTGCTTGTTACAATCCATGTAGACAGCAGATGTAATCTCAATTTTTATTTAACTTTCAACGTCCTTGGATGGCGGGCGCGTTGTTCCAACCACAGTTTAGGCCGTAATTACTGATTTGCGAACGTGATGGTGCGTGGATTGTATCTGTAACACAATTCATGGAGGCAAACCCAGCTCCCACCAAGGTCACGGGTAGTGTGAAAGTGAAATTTGGGGCCCTGGGACGAAAGCAAAGAAGGAACAGGAGTCGGTTTTTAGTCAGTAAAAGTCTGACACTATCTCGCGCTCCGCCCAAGAGCAAGATTTGTCATAAGATGATTTTCCCACCCAAAAAAAAAAAGCTCCCACCAAGGTGACCTCTGTTGGAACGCTGGATTACACCCGTTTTATTTTAGGTGACCAGTGACATGTCTCGCTCTTAGGCGGAGTGGGAGGGCGTGTCAGACTTTTGCTGACTAAAACCAACTCCTATGTTCCTTCATTGCCATGCGTTCCAGAGCCCCGGCTTAAATAATGTTGCATATAAGTACAACATTATTTTTTAGTATACGCATGAAAAAAGGTTGCTCTATACAAACACATACAGCCTGCTCAACTGAATTTAATTGTAAACATATAAACCCCATAACAGTAATAAAAGCTTTTAAACAAATCAAGGTTAAATTGACTGAAGATCTATGGGGTATGTCTATCAAAGTTTGTACCTCAATTATTGAGACTATAGCGCCGTACTTAGCCTTAATATTTAATTTGTGTATAGATCAAGGAGTCTTTCCAGATCTAATGAAATACAGTAAAGTGATACCACTTTTTAAATCCGGGGATAGTAAAGACACTAATAATTATAGGCCAGTTTCCGTGTTGCCGGTTTTTAGCAAGATATTTGAAAAGGTAATGTTAAATCAAATGCTTAATCATTTTAACACGAATAACATCTTGCACGATAAACAGTATGGTTTTACCAAAGGACGTTGTACAACGGACGCTGGTGTCTCCTTACTAAAACACATTTTTAATGCGTGGGAGGAGGCACAAGATGCTATTGGCATCTTTTGCGACCTGTCTAAGGCGTTTGATTGTGTGGTTCATGAAACATTACTCCTGAAACTGGAGCATTACGGACTAGGCAAAACAGCGTTAAGCTTATTAAAATCTTACTTGAATGACAGACAGCAACTAGTTCAGATAAACGGTGTCAATTCGTCTAGATTAAATGTGAAAATGGGGGTACCCCAAGGTTCAATTTTAGGTCCTTTTTTATTTTTAGTTTACATTAATGATTTACCCTATTTGTTGCAAAACAAACTTAATATGGTGTTGTTTGCCGACGATACTTCCTTGATTTTCAAGATAAATAGAAAGACTAATAATCTTGACGACGAAAATAACGCCCTACTGCAGGTCCAAAAGTGGTTCACTGCTAATAATCTAGTTTTAAATGGGAAAAAAACGAAATGCATAAGATTTTCCTTACCGAATGTTAAGAGTAGTAATTGTGACATAATATTGAACAATGAGGAACTAGAATTTGTCGATAAAACGGTTTTCTTAGGGATTACGCTTGACTCAAGGCTACAATGGGGTCCTCATTTAACATCTCTTGCGGGACGGCTTAGCTCAGCTGCATATGCTGTTAGAAAAATCCGCCAATTTACGGATGTTGATACCGCTAGACTAGTATATTTTAGTTATTTTCATAGTATCATGTCTTACGGTATCCTACTATGGGGACGGGCTGCAGATATCGACTCAATTTTTATTCTACAGAAAAGAGCTATCAGAGCTATTTACAATCTTCGCCGGTGCGATTCTCTAAGGGAACTGTTTAAGGATATTAACATCATGACGGTGCCTTGTCAATATATTTATGAAAACATCATGTACGTTAGAAAAAATCTTCAACTTTTTAGCAAAAGAGGCGATAGACATAATTATGTTACAAGAAATAGAGACCAATTAGTTCAACCAGGTTTTAGACTGGCTAAAGTGGCCTCTTCTTTCATGGGGTACTGTTTGAAGTGTTATAATAAAATACCTCCACAAATATTAGAACTCAATGAAACGAAATTTAAATCTTGTATTAAACGCACACTATGCAGGCAAGCATATTATAAGTTGGAGGATTATATTCAAGATAAAAATGCTTGGCTCAATGCTGGTCCAGCTCCACTACCACCGGGGTGTACAAATTGATTAGTTTTGAAACTATTATTATTATTATTGTATTTAGTATTGTATAATGTAGAAGCATTTGTTTTCAAAGTTTGTAAATGTGAGTACCATGGAGCTATTTTATGGTTTTTAGGTTATTATTGGACTTGTTTGACATAAATGAGCATGGCAGTTGAGAGTTTGTCATGCTCACTCAAATGTCTCACTGATGGTGGCGCGTGTGTTGGATCATTCGGTTCCCTTTATAATGGTTGAGCTGAGTGGTGCTAATATTCGCGTCAGGTCCGTGAACGGGCGCTGTCAGTTGAGACTGGTCATCTCTTAGCTGCCAGTTGCTATTTTAATATCTATATTTAGTTTTTATTTTTAATTTATTGACATTGTTCTCACATGATAGCGACAAGAAACATGTAACAGAGATATTTGTAATTGCAAAACACGATTGAAAAGAGTGTCCATGGAGTTTCTTGCACATTCTTCTCCATAGAGATCTACGCTTTGGAATGTGCAATTAGCATCATTTTTTTTTTCTGACAGACTGACTTCTTGACATTTCAAAAGTGCCTGTAAATGGTTTATTTGAAAAAAAAAAAAAAAAAAAAAAAAAAAAAAAAAAAAAAAAACTTTGGGGGTGAATTTTGGGTAATCTTCTCTTAGTTCTCTTCTACATCATAAAAGGAAACTTTGTCCAAAATTTGGACTCTTAGTCCGAGTTTAGTTTCGACTGTGTGTTGATATGTTAGCCAGACAGTTTTTCCTTTTATATATTTAGATTATGTAAGCTTCTCTTTTAACCTCAAAACCAAATTAAACTATAACTACGTCAAAGCGATATCACATCGAAACGGATTCGACAGAAATTACATTAATTAATATTGGAAGCGTGCCCGTGGTCGCTTGCAAATCGTTTCGTCGCTTTTTAAGTCCGGTGCTTTCAGCTGACCTTAATTTTTCAAACCAGAATAAAATTAAACTTAAAAACTTTTATGAAGTTGAAATTCAAGATTACAATTAAAATATAAACATATGCTTGTATTTCTTGCGTGGGCTTGCTAACGATGAGCAATGGGTAGCTCGCCGTCCGAACGTCCGAAGTATTCCGCACGCGCCTCAAATAGATATCAGGAAAACTGTAGGGGCCCAGCAGGGTCGAAGCCTACTAGGGCCAAGGTTTGTCTTCTGTCCTGGTCCTGGAACTTAAGGCAAAGAAAGAACATAGATGTGGTTTTTATCAGTAAAAGTCTGACACGCCCTCTCGCTCCACCACAGAATGGGAGAAGTATATGGATGATTTCTCATGTTTACAACAATACGCTAGTATTTCCCGAACGCTTACGTTTTTTTATAGATATAACCTCACTCGACAAAAACGTATAAACCATACAGGATCACTTTGTGACTATCGCACCTTTTTTCTAAAACGCTTGAATATATCAAGGTGAATATAATGTCACCTTGACTCGTGCTATGAGACCTTGCCTTATGTCAAATTTCAGGATGCTAGCTCAACGTGAGGTACGACTACCTTGTAGTTTCTCAGCGAGCGTCACAATATGAACCTAAACGGAGCATAAAAGGTTTTATCTTCAGATTGCGTTGACGTAGAAGATTTGAGTAATTGAGATTTGAGTATTAATTTCAGTTTCATACCTCCACTCATTCCTGATAAAAAAGGGTCTTGAGAGACAGACAAGTTGTGAGACGGATAGACAGATAGACGGACACCAAAGTGACCCTCGAATTTCACCTAAAATTACTCCAGATTACTACCTACTTAGAAATTGTGCAAATGAGCAGTGGTGGCCGAGTGGTAACGGCCCGGACTTACGAGTTGTAGGTTGCGGGTTCAAACCCAGCCAGGCGCATTACTTTGTGTAATTTATTTCATCACCACTGCTCTCAAAACGGTGAAGGAAAACATCGTGAGGAAACCGGCATGTCCTAGAACCAAAAATTCGAAGACATGTGACATCCACCAACCCGAACTGGGCTCGCGTGGTGGATTACGGCCTATGCCCTCTCCTAGAGTGGAGGCCTGAGTCCCAACAGTGGGAATATTATAAGGCCAAGTAAGCTAAGCTAAGAAATTGTAGTGCAAAACTTAATAACCACTGTGTAAATATATCACGAAATGCTGAATTTGATTTCCTATTCAAGCTAAGCGCTATAGGGTTTTACGACGGTATTGTTCAATAGCAGTATTATCTTTGGGCTTTGATTCTAATTAGAACTCAGGGCAAATGTACTTAGGTCCAATCATAATGAAATATATATTTAAACAATCTATATTACTCATAGACGCCTAGAAAGCTTTGTAGAACGACATTAAATAGTTAAATGATGTTTAATTAGTCTAGAAGCGATTTCAAAACTAAAAATCAACAGGTGAAATTCGAATCTAGCCTCCGACAGCCTAATTTAGTTAGAGCTATTGTTTGATTGTTTGTCTAGGAAACTTTATAATTGACCCAAGACGTGGTCCATCTGATTAAATGCACCTGAATTTATATGTTTTTGTTGGTGGAAAACATAAAATAATAATAATAAAACGTTTAATTCATCTATATGAGGATCTTAGCACACACATAATTTGACTGACCTGTTGGTCTAGTGGTTAGTGACCCTGACTGCTATGCGCAAGGTCGTGGGTTCGATTTCCACCCAGGATAAATATTAGTGTCATGAGCACGATCATTTGTTATGTGTCTAGGTGCATTATCTATAATATGTATGTATTTAGAAATATATAAGTATGTTTATCAGTTGTCTAGTACTCATAACACAAGCTCTGCTTAGTTTGGGACTAGACGGCGTTGTGTGATAGTTGTTGTGCAAATATTATTATTATTATTATATAATAAAATAATAACAAACATTACCCTTCTTGCAGTCGGGTAAAAACATATACAAATACAAATAAGTACAAGGAGCACATACATAGCATAGCATAGTCGGCCTTATAATGTTTCCACTGACGGTACTCAGACATCCTTTCTTGGAGAGGGAATGGGCCGTAATCCACCACGCGGGCCCAGTACGGGTTGGTGGATGTCACATGTCTTCGAATTTTTGGTTCTATGACATGCCGGTTTCCTCACAATGTTTTCCTTCACCGTTTTGAGAGCAGTGGTGATGAAATAAATTACACAAAGTAAAGCGCCTGGCTGGGTTTGAACCCGCGACCTACAACTTGTAAGTCGGTGCCGTTACCACTCGGCCACCACTGCTCATACACAAATTCATTAAATACTTGATATGTATTTACAGATTCCGATTGCTCAGTAAGTGAACCATACAGCAATGGTTCAGGTACTAACAGTCGAACGCATGCCTTCAGGATGCCTTTGGAGTTAGCCCGAACCCTGCGCTCCAGGGATGTGCACCGTTTTCGCATAGTAGAATAGAAACAGTTAAAATACTCGCGACTCGGCGAACATTCCCGATGTGCTACAGTATCGGGGCAGCCCCATCAGCACCCTGAAAGCATTATTATATTGTAGATATGCGTAGGGCGTTGTACTGTCCGCGCTTGTAAGAGACCCACAGGCTGCTCGTGTAGAACGATGTACAGAAGAGAATCCTACTTGTGTTTTTTCAGTAGCCGTTTTTTTAGGTGGGCAATCATCCAATGACTTATCGCGCTCTAAGGTGGAGCGAAAGGGCGTGTCAGACTTTTACTCACTAAAATCCACTCCTATGTTTCTTCTTTGCCTTGCGTCCTAGGACTCCAGGGTTGGACAACCCATGGGGTTTTGCGTTCGCTTCGTCTGTTTCAAATCAATATGGCAAAATTCCCTTGGTAAAACTGATTTTCTCTTTACTTGTGCTACATGGTATTGCTTCTGGTCTTCCATGATTGAACGGAAAGTTACCTCATAGGTTTGATTCCCTTGCGAGCATCAAAATGTACCTCCGCCACAAACGGTACATTACGGCCTTATCTTTAGATTGCGTTGACTTAGTTTGATTTATTCATTGCTCCGAAGGGTTATGTTATGTCTGAATATGGTTGTGCACTTAGTCCTATGCGGACCATTGTACGTGGGCCATGGCGGCCATAACCTTAGGTAGGCTTATTCCAACCAGCCCACCTCTCTCCAAAAACAGATTAGGCCTCTCAGGTTTTTCAGGGCATCACTAAGTGAATTCGGGGATCCTAAGGTTCGTGTGTGTATTTTAGTGACACCTGTGCAGTCTAGGAGCACATGTGCAATTGTCTTCTCCCCCTCCAAGCATGCTCTGCACGAAGGGACTGTCTGTGATGCCTATTGTGTGGAGGTGCCTGTTCAGTGTGCAGTGTCCGGTGATGGTGCCCGCCACCAGGCGGAGGCTGCCTCTGTCCAGTCTCATGAGTTCCGAAGCTCCGAAGGGTATTGACTTGAGTATTTGACATTAATTTCAGTTTGATGCGTTCCTGAAAAAAGAGTCGCGACAAATGGAGAGACAAATAACAAAGTGATCCTATAAAGATATGAATATGAATTTCCCACTGCCTTCTTCTTGTTTTTAAAGAATTTTATTTTTTTAATTATTATGCTATATTCGTCAAATTGATGTGAGTACTAAACAACAAATTAACATACTGTTATATTACTAAATATATTATTACAGATAAATTACACCCAGACATAGAACAAATGATCGTACTCATCACACAAACATTTGCATTGGGTGGGAATTGAATCCACGACCACCGGCATAGCAGACAGGGTTACTAACCTTTAGACCCTGTTGGTTAGGCCAGTCGAAAAAAATATGTAAAACTGTGAAATTACATTAAGAAACATCCCCAGTACTATCACGTTCTCTAAGATAAAACCTACAAGGACGCCCATCTTCACCTTATCTTAATTACAAGTATATTCATACTTCCGGGTCCCCCTAATATCAGACGATCAAATGGGCCCAAGATACGGTCCAGAAGCCATTATCGGACTCCCAATCGCAATCAACATCGGAATCGAAGCATTATTAAGAATAGTCAGTCCACAGGGCAGGCTCTTAAACCAATATGTATAATATTGGCAATTTGACGTGATGTAGAAGTTACAGAGTATTAATTTAATTCTTATAGCTAAAGACAAAGTGAGCCCGCGTATGCCACGTATGCTATGCATTATGACTCTTGAATTTGTTTAAAAAGAAAAAAAGAAAACAATATATTTGCGGGAAATGACGCAATCTTAAGACTAACTTACAAATTTTAAACATTCTATCGGGAAAAAATGCGCCACGTCCCCGCAAACGGCCAGATGCTCAGCATAATGCCATAGCCACATGCATGATGCGACGACTCCACAGGACTGATTTTCAACATGGGCCGGTAACGGTGTCGACACAAAGACGTCGCAACGGAAAGCACTACTTACGTGGGACGCATGTGGCAGCGTTGCATATGCCAATTATGTTTCTAACTCATCTGTTTTCAAGCAAATTCAAGAGTCTAGATGACATAACGTACCACGAATTCACATGCGTGGCACACATTAGGCTTAGTTTGTTTTTAGTTTTATGCACATTAAAATAAAGAGCTGGACTTAATACTCTTGGTATTTTCTACCAGTCAATCTTTGAGATATAGAAAAATGTTATGGTAGATGCAATATTAAAATTACAAATAAACACTTTGTTTAAATACTAGTTTCCGCTAGCAGCTTCAGCCGCTCTTTTCTCTCTCATCTCTCGCGTCCGATCCTCCCACAAGGTGGACCGATGACCTGGTGAGGGTCACGGGAATCCGATAGATGCGAACGCATGGGACTGTTCGTTGTGGTAAGACGTGGGTGAGGCTTATGTCCATATATAAAAGAAACATGTTAACAAAAATATATTGCATATGCCTTCCTGTTGAGAAAAAAAATACCTAAATTCACAAAAATCCGGAGCCAAAATTATAATATCTAAGTATATGAAATACCTTTAGGCTATGGGTTTTAGGCAGGGGCTTCAGGCGTATTATGTACAAGTTTGTTCTGCATTTTTCTACACAAACAGGTATAAAATATGTAAATATTACCTGACCCTACTCAAAGTAAGCTATGATTGATATAAAAAGATATTTTTACGAGTGTTTTCACTACACTATTTATATTTTCACTAGCAATCCGACCCAACTACGCACGGGCGTTACAAATCTTTGAAATTTTCTGCTTTCTTCTAGTATCGTATGCATGTATCATTTATTATTATTATAAATACTTTATTGTACACATCGTACTATGGATAGGATAAATATATACAAAAACAAAGTGTACAAAGGGCAGTCTTATCGCACAGGGTAATATCTTACAGACAACCTTAGGATGGACTGAACGAAAGGAGATAGATTAGGGCGTCAGTGTACAACTCTAGTCTGAAATCTAGTAAGGTTTGAGACGATCTTAACTCAAAATACTGAATTCAGTAACCTGCTCTTTTTAAGTAAAACGTTGCTTATTGAATAATCTGACAAACGATCAGAATGATTATATGTAAATCCGGTTTTAATCAATAAAAGTAATTTTAAGGAGAATCTTCATATTTTTGTTCTATCATTCTAAAATTAGCTGTATTATTATGTTTTGAACACTTTATATATTTCGAGCTAACTTTTGCCCGTAGTTTTGCCCGCGTAAAATATAACCTATGTCACTCAGGAATAAGCAGCATATCTAGGTGAAAAAAAATTAGCAATCAGATTAGTACTTTCAGAGATTACCTCCTTCTACAAACAAAAAACAAAAGCAAACTACCTTTTTTTTAATATTAGTGTAGATTTATTTTAAAGAATAACATTATTATATTTTTCTGATTCTGTTTACTGCAGACATCATCATCATCATTTGGCAGCTAGACGTCCACTTCGTCCGCACACACCAAATGTCGCCACAATGAACGGTCCATATCGCATCCATCGGATTCCCGCAACCTTTTTCAGGTCATCGGTTCACCTTGTAGGGGGCTTTCTAACACTGCGTCTTCCGGTACGCGGTTTACCGCAGTGGATCATAATAAATAATAATAAAAATATTTTTTAAATAATTTTGCGCATTATAAAACTCGTGAATCGCTCTGGTAGTCTCCTTAAGTCTTTATGCGACTTTCTTGCAACTTCGCGCTCGTGCCCAACCGCGACCTTTCCAAAACTAGATTTGGAAATTACGTGTATATCGGTCCCAATGGTATCCGACTTCGTTTGAAACAGTCTCAGGGTCCCATACACGTTTGACTTCCAAATGAGACGAAAGTCGTTTGATAGCCCCTTCGTCGAGTAAATGTAACCTGCTTCTATTTTGGACTAGAGTATTATTTCTTTTAGGTATGACCGTTTTTATTTAATTTTTTTCAGACCTTGAGTGTAAATTGAATGTGGAAATCGAGCATGTCGAGTATACAGGGTGAATTTTTCAAGTGTGCGTGGATAGCCAAATCCTGAACTAGTTTAGGATTAGCGGAAAATACTCAAACGAGTCTAGGCCTTGGTTTTGATGAAAACTAAAACAATATCATTGGATGTTAAAAAAAAATACACTATGCTTAGCTAAACATTACATACTTACGTTGATTTTGAAAAAAATCATACTATGTTGTTGTAGCATCCTTATTTATTTATTGCCAACTTACACTTACAGTTAACATCACACATATAAATAGGCACACATTAGCGAAAAAACAAAAATTTTAAAAATCATCAACATTATAATGATGAAAATAATAATGTCTAATAGTGTCGCTTTTTTATGAAGTGCAAAATCATCCGATGACTTCTTGTGCTCAAGGGTGGAGTGAGAGGGCGTGTTAGACTTTTAGTGACTAAAGCCACACCTGTTTCCTTCAGTTGCCCTTTTCGTTCTAGGACCACGGGATTATTTCCTAGCGTGCATCGACCCTGCTAGGCCCCTACGCTTTTGCTGACATTTCATTGAGGCTCGCGCGGAACAGTACGTACCGTTGACGATTTGGGCTTATTCTAGATGGTTACTTGTTTTTTTTAGGGTGCGAAATCACCAAATAACTTCTCTCGTTCTGGTTGGAGCGAGAGAGAGTGTCAGACATTTACTGGCTAAAACCCAACCATATTCCTTCTGTTGCCCTTTGCGTTTTTGCATTCCAGGGCTGCAGTGACTCGGCTGCGGTGATTCTCTTACGAACCATTCTGTAAGTCATAATACAAACTACGCTACATAAAAATTATAGCCATATTTATAGGCCTGAAATATTAAACGAATTATGAAAGAATTCCAGCTCACACAGCTCTTAAAGCGTACTGTAATCTCCAATATTAATCGTTAATGAAAAAATTAAACATTATGCTTCAGTTAACGATGCGAAGGCGAAGGCTATAAAACGCTGAGCAAACGGAAATATAAAATGGCTTACGGGGCACAATGGTGTAGTACCCAGCCAAACTGGTAGCGCGGTGCGGGGAGCGGTGCGGGAGCGAGTAGCGCGCGTACTATTATGTACTGTATATGTCGTGGCCAGATCTTAGAAATTGATCACTTCATGATATGGCCAACTAAAACTACACGAGGATTGACGTAACATCAAATGTTAACGTTTAAACGATCGGGCCAGTTTTAGTTGGCCATTTCATGAAGTGATCAATTTCTAAGATCTGGCCACGACATATATACAACATTATTTTTAGTATAATTATGCGAAACCCGAAACCTGGGTCTAGTATTTTTATGTAAAGAAACTATGTACAATATTTCATCAATGTATCATGAAAAATCACAAAGTTATAAGCTTGTTATGTTACCAGATTGTCCACACAAATACATGGTCACCGGGCCATCCGGGCGACTGTCGTGCACTGGCACCTAATTTTGGCTATGACCTGTGTTGTACTTAGAGTCAGTGGTATACTTGTGACCTTTTTAAAATATATTTGGGAAAAAATATAACATGGTGTAAAATTATTGGAATCCATTCAGTTACTAGTTCTGAACAAACTATACTCAGGTTTCCCATGTAATAAAAATAGTGTTGTAAATGTAAATAGTTCACCACAAACTACCTGCGTATCTTTTTCTTCTTCTCTGTTTTGTCAAATCCATCCAAAGGTTGTCTGTAAAAACTTGCTTTTAACAATAAGATTACCCATTGTGACACCCTATTAATTTTAAGCTCCTACTATGTAACTTTATCTATGGTTGGTCTCCACGAGCGCATTGAATATCGTTAGCATACCCAGTATAGAGGAGGTGAATAGAACTATAGTGCGACAAAATAGGACATTAAAGAGATATACTCTCCATCAATCAATCAATGAAGAATATTTCAATCAATCAATTAAAGCGCGTGGTTAGATTGAACTAGTTTGAGATACCGCACGGTGGAGTTCTGAGGTAACAAACATAAAAAAACAGCGCAAGTGCGAGTCGGACTCGTGCACTGAGGATTCCGTAAAAACTTCCCTATGAAAACAGTTCAATTCCTGAATTGAGTTACGAAGATTTTTCCGCAATCGACGCATTTGACGTAACTACAAATTTACAGTTTTCAGATTTTTTTTCTATACTTGTGCTATGAGACCTTGCTTCATGCCAAATTTCAGGATTCTAGGTCAACGGAAGTACCCTATGAATTTTGATTCCCTTGAGAGTGACGAAATATATGTTTTTGCGACATAAACGGCCATATCTTTTTTTTCGTTAACTCAGAAGTTTTATTTTTTCACAGCGTCAAGGGACTGAGTAAAAGATTTTAATTTCAACTCGATACCTCCTTGCGTTCCCGAGATAAAGGGTCTTGACAGATAGACGGACAACAAAGTGATCCTATAAGGGTTACAATTTTGCTATTGAGTTAGGTACGTAACCCTAAATATACAACCGAAATGAGAACCTCTACCTTTTTTACAAGTCGGAAAAATAACTTAAAATAATGATGCTGATTTTTTTAAGTTAAGATTTATGTTAAGCAATGGTTGTCGAGGTCGGTGCGAGTATGGACGACCATTCCAAACTTATTAAGTTCCTCGATAAGTACGATTCTGAATGTCAGAATTGATTGGTTTAATATTATTTTCCTGAAATATTAATTGTTTTGCAGACTTTTTTATTTTAAGTTCTTTTAACTTAACGATAGACTTAAGAGAGTTCTTTTTTTTCACCTATCGTCAACATCGAGCATAGTTTAAAAGCTTGTTACTTCATCTAACGCAATCTAACGCGATGTTTGACGAAAAAAAACGCAAAAAAAAAAAGATAGCGCCTGAAAACTCTGTTAGCATTCGGTAATTCCGTCCAAATTATGAAGTGTTAAAGTTCATGCAAAATAGCAGACTTTCACAGGTGTTTACTGGATTAGTTTTACACAACTTAATAAATTTATTTTAATAGAAGCCTAGATAATATGCACGAGATACTCTGTATCTAAAATATGTAATGAAAAATGTGTTAATCGCGTAAAAGCGGTTGTATGAAAAACAGTGAAAATGTATGTCGAATTGCATCCCCTTAAGAGACAGACGTGTTTTATTTGTGTTGCTGAAGAGTTTAATAATAAATTCTTTAATTGTCACCGTGGCCCTAAACCACAAAAAGCAAATGAAGAAATTCAGTTAGGTTAGGTTAGGTTTTTTTTTTAGGTGGGAAAATCATCTCATGACAATTCCCGTTCTTGGGCGGAGCGGGAGATAGTGTCAGACTTTTACTGACTAAAAACCCACACCTGTCCCCTTCGTTGCCTTCGTCCCAGGGCCCGGGTTTCCTTTTCACACTACCCATGGAGGTTAGGTTAAGTTGGCATATTTATAAAAGGCAAAGTTCTTACTCACTCACTGATTCATCTTTGCCCAGCCCAAGCCATTGAATCTAGAAAGCTGAAATTTTGCTCAGAGATTCCTTCTATAATGGTTACAAAGAATCAGAACTTTATTTTTTTCAATATTTAACCCTTAAGTGTATGAAATTAGAGTCCAAAGATTGTAAGAAGAAACCTATTTTCGCGTGAGCGAAGCCACTGGCTGAAGCTAGTTTCGTTAAAAAATTATTCAGTATTCTGAATTCAAATATACACCAAAATAGTAACTAAATCTACTATTGCTAGAAATCCGTTCTAGGGTTCCTAAAGGTATCTTTGCAACCCGTTCAGACATCATAACAGTAAACATGAATGAATTCTCGCTTGAACGAACTAATCTTCGACCGTGGACAGTTTTGGGGGTCGAATGAACCTCGTACGAGGTCTTTACGAGGTTCTTACGTATGTTAACACATGTTTCCGAACCAGTGGCTCCATTCGACGCGTTTCGGGGCGGAAAAAATCTTTCATTCTTGATTTTTTGTTGTATGGAAATGTGTAGTAATAAAAAGTCAACAGATATAATGTGATGATGTACATTTATGTATATTGTGTATGATAATTTGATATAGTATGTAATAATAGTATTTTTTTTATTTAAGACTTCAATGGTTAGTAAAAAACTTAATGCCGCACTAACAATTGCACCCAGTGCTTGATCACTGGCGCATTATGTTTATCGGCTAAGGTTCGTAGAATGCCATTGGAGCTAGTCCTAGATCTGCTTAGCAACGAGGCAGCCTTCTTTTCCACTATAGCGTGGAAATCATCTACACGCGCTAAAGCAAACATGCCCGATACACTGCAGTATCTAGGCAGCCCCAACAGCACCCTGAAACCATTATTATATTGGATCCGCAGGGCATCTAGAGCCTTCCACGTATAATTAACCCACAGACCGCCCGTGTAGAATGATTGGCAAAAAGCTTTAAATAAAGTAATTTTGACCTCATTACTACAACGAGTAAACCTGTGAGCCAACATATTGCAACTAATTGCTAGCGCCCTGCGTTCCCGTTCAATATTAATGGAAACGCATTTTTTTTTATTTTCTTTCTTATAGCGGTACTAAGAAATTAAAGAGGATTCCCCTTTAATTACCCTAAGTATTTGTTGTAGTAGCGGCAATAGAAAAACATATTCTGTGTATGTGTATCTTTCTTTCTTTCTTTCTTTCTACGGTTAATGAGATACAGCCCGCTGACAGTCGGCTGGACAGACAGACAAACGGACGGACACATAGCCGAGACTTTGTAATAGGGTCCCGTTGGCACTTTGAAAATACAGACAGTCAAACGAACGGACGAACGGACAGCGGAACCTTAGTTATAGGGTTGGCACACTTCGAGTACGAAACCCTATAAACATAAATCATCTGTACACAAAAAAAATACATAGGTATAGTGAATTTATGACCATCACACACACCTACAGTTTCTCTGTTCGTATCCCAAACAATTGAAAAGTACCTTACACCATAAATAAGCCGGGGCTCATAATCCCTCATTCCCCTTATGAGGCCCACGGGAAATTATGATTTAGGTAGGGTATTTTAGCATGACGCAGAAAATTTACGGACAAACATATTAGATTCGAACACATCTGGATTCTTGGTCTTTGAAGTCATTGAAATGTTCATGCGCTCATTCATTTCTTAAGATAAGATAAAATTGTTGGTATAAAAATGAAAACCTGTGGAATGAGGCCCTCACCCATTTTTTTAAAATGGAAAATCATCCAATGTCTTCTCCTGCTCTTGGGCGGTATGCGAGGGCGTATCAGACTTTTACTGACTAAAACCATACCTATGCTTCTTCATTGCCTTTGCTTCCCAGGATCACGGGTTTCTCTTCCAGAAGTCAACCCATGGCCTCAGTAAGCTTCGGCCCTGCTGGGCCCCTATGGTTTTGCTGACATCTCTTTGAGGCTCGCGTGAAACACTACGCGCTGGTGACGACTCGGGCTCAGTCTAGATAGTTATCGGACGGCTGGACGGCGAGCTATCCATTGCTCGTCGTCCGCAACCAGGCCGTCGGTGCTTGGAAATCAGGGTCGGAATCCCAGTGGCTGGAGCGTGAGAATCATACTATTCTAGCATTACTGCTTCGCGATAAGAGTACCTTATAGCCAAACTGCATTTCATAACAAATCTAATAAGCCCAAACACGGTTCAGATACATTGATTAATTACAGAGTTCCGGTGCCTATCTTCCGGCTTCATCATCATCATCAGGTCACTTCGATGATACCATTTTCAACATAAGTATTCAGAACCATTTATTTATTTGTATTGTCATAGTCGCTTAACTATCTTCATTGTGATATCTATGTGAGTATGTTTCGTTGCCCATTTCTGATCTTATTCATCAGTTCCACTTCATCAAATGTTACTTTTTGACTGTAAGTGCTTAAGTTTTCCATGAAAATACCAAAATCACTATATGGTTGCCTATAATATTTGAGGAGTTCCCTCGATTCCTCATGGATCCAATCATCAGAACTGGGTTCTGAAAAGAATGGCACCAATCAGAAAGCATATCCTCTAAGACAAAAAAAAATGCAAATTACTCCATAAACGACGGAGTTCTGAGGTAAAACACATAAAAAATAAATTTAAAAAATATAACCGAATTGATAACCTCCTCCTTTTTTTTTTGAAGTCGATTAAAAAAAAAAGGTTCACACTTTCTTAATTGCAAATGTTCAATTCAGAAACCGGCTCCAATTTTCTCCAACTGCTGTATTCCGTGCCAAAAATTTAGCGCCTTAGGCAACCCTAAGAGATAAAATTAAACTATTCTACTGTCCAACATGTCAGTTTAAAGTGGAGTGAAGTGAAGGACTTCTAATCGTGTTCTACTGGAACCTTAATCTTATCTTTGCGAGGTAGTAATCCTAGCAGGTAGAACACAATAAAAAGTGTATCGCTCGGGGAATTATATAATGAATTGAGCTATAGGCGTTAGCGGAGTTAGGAGACAACGAATTCAAGAGACAAAGTAAAACTTTTTTTAGCTGGGATATCATCCATTGGCTTCTCCGGCTCTAGCGTTGGGCGGGAGGGCGTGTCAGACTTTTACTAACTAAAACCCACTCCTGTGACTTTATTTGCCTTCTGTTCCAGGACGCCAGGTTTCCTTTTCAGAAAATGGCCGCGGCCCTAGCAGGCATCAGCCCTGCTGGGCCCTCGAGGTTCGCTGATATCCCTTTAAGGAGCACTACTCACTGTTGAGGACTTAGACTCGGTCCGGTCGATTACCGGACGGCGGCCGTCTCTTTCGCTATCATTATTGCTTCCCAGAAGGAGGCGACCACCTGCCATTCCTGAACCAGAGCTCACAGCGAGAAGTCGCAGCTGCTGATTACTTCCACGTGGACACGGCGATGATGTTCCGCCCAAGTGGGGCACACCTACACCGTATGCTGCACCGAGTTTTTCGGGGGTTCACTCAATGGTGACATTTAGATAACAGTCACATGAATATTGAAAACCTTCGTGTTTAGTTACTTTATTCTAAACAACCAGAGATCTTTTGAGTTGCACCATCCATCCATTGGGACTCGGGTAGCCGCATTTCGAACTTTTTGTTCCGAACAAGTTATACAATCCATTATAGATATGTTGTGATCACCGTTTACTGATTGTTTTGAGTGCAAACGCTGTGTTCTGGATTCGTTTAAAAACTTTGCCTTCTTATTCTCTGCTATCTCGTTAATCTATCTATTAGAAGTACTACTGATGACCATGACGTCTTGAATTTACCCCCTTTATTTAAGTGAGAAAATATGAAATAAGTTGGTGGTGAGGCGTATTAGTTTATTAAGAGCCTATTCACTCTAGTCTTGAAGACGTCTAAATTATAATTGGACGGGAAGAACGCAGCAGGCAAATTGTTCCAGTCCTTCGATGTACGCGGTGTGTTTTCGGTGTACCTATACCTATAAGGGCCCGGAGTGAGAGGTCACTGCCACCGATTGCCTCCATGAGGACGCGGCGTTGCTCTGCCCAAGTGGAGCACACCTTCACCGTATGCTCTACCGTGTCCTTTGGGCGGTCCACACAATGCTGACACCCGGGCGTTTCTTCCACCTGAATCCGATGCAGGAACCTGCGTCATGTGGAAGGTGAGGACGCCGCGTTGCCGCTCCAGACACTCCTCAAAGAAGGAACTTATCACCGTGATTATGGCGTGCCCAGTACTGGGTTGCAATATTCGCTATCGCCATTTCACCACGATATCTCGCCGGAACTCTGTCGCGGATCGCGGAGTTTTGGCCCGATGTTGCATCTCCATGTGCAATTCGTGCATGTACGGTGGCAGGTCAGCAAGGAAGCTCGCTTCTTCGCAGGAGATCGTGCGGTATCCCCGCACCATCCGGATGGCCATGACCCTCTGGCAAGCGTTCAGCATGGCCGCCCGTTGCTTTTGTAGCGACGGCGCCCGCACTGGCGTCTTGTAAAGGGTCAATGGACCGAACGATCCCCACGTAAAGCCTCCGGCAGGAGACATCTGGACCCTCAGGTTGGGCAGGAGCCGCTTGAGTGCAGCCCCGGTCCGTTCCAGCTTGGGAGTCAGACGTCGAAAGTGCTCCACGAAGTTGAAGGCGAATCCCTCCTACCGTTATTTGGGAACCCAGTGGTGGCACATTCTGATGGCCATGAAAATACATGGCTTCGGACTTGTGCAGTGCCACCTCGAATCACAACTGCTGAATCCTTTCAACGACTATAGCAAACCCCGTGTGTCGCTAGTTCGGCCGCCACCTGGTGCGACTGCGGCAGGACCAGCGTATCGTTTGCGAAACAGCTAGAGCACGCTGACCCTGTCAAGGTGGTCGTCGCGCAGCACGTAGTCGTACCCGATATTCCACAAAGGCGGTCCTAGTACCGATCCCTGCAGAACACCGTACGATATCACTCGCCGTTTCCACTCTCCCTAGTGACCAAAGTAGATGATAAACCTCTGTCCTTCAGGTAGGCCCCGATCACACGACGGAAGTAGTCGGACACGTGGTGGTACCGGAGTGCCCTCCTAATGCTACTCCAGGGCACGGAGTTGAAGGCGTTGGTCATGTCCAAGGATACCACCACGACGACCCTGCCCCGAGACACCGCATCCCCGTCGTGAGGGCTCGCACGTGCATAATGGCGTCCACCGTGGAGCGCCCCCTGTAGAAGTCAAACTGGTTATTCGCAAGATCCAGTCCCACCCGCGCCAGATGTGCAACGAGGCGATCTGCAATAAGTCTTTCAAAGAGTTTGCCCACCTCGTGGAGCAGCACGACGGGCCGGTATGCGGACGGAGAGTCCGCAAGGCACCCCGGCTATGCAATGAAGACCTGTTCCCCGGTCTTCCGACGACGTGGGAACTGGCCCTCTCCAAACATGTGCTAAATAGCCCTCTTAGTCGAGGCCCGTGTGCCTCCATGACCAGAACCCAGGCTTTCCCAGGCAATACGTCGAATCCTGGGGCGGTATTTTTGGCGTTTAGCCTTCGTACCACCACTCTCATCTGCACTTCGGTTACCTCCGGAGTATCATCGTCGTGGTTTACGTCGGACAACGCGAGTGAAGGAACCATGGGCGGAGGAGAATGCTCCCATCACGAAAGGAACAGAGCGTTCATCACACCCTCCACAAGCTGGGGTCGGAGACTCTGTGTGAGCAGGCCCAGGGGCTTAACTTATCCCGCACCATTTTGTAGGGGCGTCCCCACGGGTCTCCGTTCAGAGTCCCCCAGCCACACGTCGTGGGCTTCTAACTTGGCCCGCCGTATATCCGCTCGGAGACTCGCTACACGTAAAGATGAATGCCTAATTGACGGCACGATTGGCGCAGTGGTTGGACGATTGGTTGCTGTGCTGCGTATAGCGGGTTCGATTCCTGCACATAACAAATATTTTAATGGCTTACCAACCTTGTAGTTATTCTGAGTCTGATTGACCACCATGAATACTGTGTAAAGATTGATTTGATGAAAAGAACCCATGGAGATTATGCTCGTTCTTCTCCATTTAAATCTACATTTTGGAACGTGCAGAACATGCTTTGACATGTCAAAAGTGCTTGAATATGATTTAGTTGAAATAAATGCTTCGAGTTTAATGAACTGGAGAATCAAATTCTTAAATACATACCTACACGTATATCCCACGGTGCCTTTCTTGAGTGCAAAATTATTTTCGGTAACATTACAATTACGTGCTCAAATATATGCGTATTGCCCTATTATGGGCTTGGGGAATACTGCCACGTTCGGGAATCGTTGAACCTAATTGCCGCTGTAATTGTTCCGAATCCCTACAGGCAGCGATGGTTTAAGAAATTAAACTGGTGTATTGTATCTCTTAGGGTGATAGGCTGAACAGATAGTAGCAGAGAAAAGTTTCGAGTTCTCTGTTTGTATTTAATGAGTTTTGGCTTTCGGCTGAATAATTATGATGATGATGATGATGATATGATATGAGATATTCACAGGAGAATCAAGGTTACCGACACAACCCGAAAACCAAGACTAAATGGCAGTGTAAAGGGCATTGCTCGAAAAACAGATGGTCTATGGGACTGAAAGGTTGTGAAGTGGGGCCACCACTTCACAATCTATCATATCGGAAAACGCAGCGTTGGAAGGCGTCCCAAAAGGTGGACCGACGACCTGATGAGGGCTTCGGAAATCCGATGGATGCGAGACGCACAGGACCGTTTGCTGTAGCGACACTTGGGGAGGCCTATATCCAGTAGTACTTGTCTTTCGGCTGAAATTATGATGATGGTGATAGTTTGTTACATATATAAAAACTGATAATAATAGTGACGTACAAACGAGTATAAAAATTACTTATGTCAGAGTAGTCCAAGGCGATGTTATAACTAACACTGTCTTTATATATACATAGTTATAATATTCTTAAATTAATTATGATAATAAATTAAAAAAAAAAAAGCAAAAAAAAAACATAATAAAAAAAGGAAAATTATGAACAATAGATTATATTAAAAATAACCCATTATCTAAACTTCGTACCAAGTGCTGTCAATGAAAAAGAAGCACAAAAAACTGACAGCATTTCCAATGCCACGAGTAGTGTGAAAGTGAAGACCGAGGCCCTGGGACGAAGGCAAAGAATGAACAGAAGTGGGTTTTTAGTCAGTAAAAGTCCGCCCAAGATCGGTATTTGTCATTAGATGATTTTCCCACCTAAAAAAAAAACAGCATTGCCAGTTGCTCGGGCTGGCAAACAACGGGTAAAGTGGGAACAACTTTAGTTCGACTCACACGTGGGCCACGCCTGAATTGTACGTAGAGACGCGTCGCGTGGTGTCGCGTGGCGTGGATCAATGTAGCTCTACAAGTCCAGTTTCCATAAAAAATGTATGGAGATCAACGCGCCCAGATTAGTGTACGTGGCCCACGTGTGCCCAATGTAGTTCCACCTTAATACTCGTCGGCTGATAAGGACAAGTTCCGAATCGAAGGGACGTCGTTATCTACGCACGCCTCAAAGATATGTCAGCATACGTTCGGGGCTCACTAGAACTGGACCAGCCAGGGCTGCATGATTTTTTTTTATTCGATATAAACCAGTGCTTGACTGCGATCCCACCTGATGGTAAGCAGTGATGCAATCATTGATGGTGAGGCGCACTAGTTTAATAAGAGCCTATTCACTCTACCCTTGAAGGCACCTAAATTATAGTTGGACGGGAAGACCGTAGCAGGCAAATTGTTCCAGTCCCTCGATGTACGCGGTATAAACGACGAAGCAAATCGCTTAGTTCAGACCGTTGAAGTTTCAACAACGTAAGGGTGGATACTTGCCGTACGTCGGGTTGTCCGATGGTAGATATTTGATCGAAGTCAAGCGCAAACCTCTAACACGAAGGCTGTACCATTGTCACTGTAATAAAGTTTTGTTTCCCGGAGTACATTCACTGCAACACGCTTAATATATTATTGACCATGTAAGAAGAAAGAAGGAAAGAAAAAGAATTAATTTACGTGAAATGACTCAATCTTAAAACTAGCACACCATATTGTAATCATTATATAGGAAAAATTGCGGCAGATACAAGCAAAACGGCCGTACGCTCAACATAAAGCCCTACGCATAGTGCGACGAGACCACAGCGCTGGTTTTCAGCGTGGGCCGGTGGCAGTGTCGACACAAAGATGTCGGGACGGTAAAGTATTTGTAAATAATAATAAAAAAAAAGAAAAAATAAATGCACAGATAAAGTCATAAATAAAAAATTAAGAGGAATTAGAAAGAAAGAAAGAAAACATGTTTATTCTGCCCAAATAGACGCACAATAAAATATAGTCATCTGTCAGGCCATGTGCAAACCGGGCATAACTGTGCTACACCATAGACACTAGACAGTAAACACAGTTGACTGATGTCTACATAGTCTCTGGTTGTGTATACAAAACAGTCTAATCTTTTAGCTTAGTCTGTGGTTGTCCATTGTCTATTGCACCGACCGACCAGAGACTGACATAAACATAAAATAATATAAAAATAAACAGTAATCTAAGAAAAACAAATAACAATATATAAATCCAAGTTGTGCGTCGCATCTAGGCAAAAATAGGTTGTTGCTCAGCTTATATCGTGACGCTGGGCAAATCCAGCAATTTACGATGCTGATTTTCAGCAACCACCGTTCTAGTGACATTTTGGCGCTCACTCCGTGAGCATATTATTCCGTGAGTTATTTTACAAAAAAAGTTAATACGAATAATAACCAATATAGAACAAACAGAAAGTTGCCAACCACACTTCCAAAAACACAAAATACTCATATTTCCCTGTTTATACATCTTAGAGTTATGTAAATTTGTCAGAAAACACCCAGATTTTTACACAAAATGTGAAGAAACACAAAGAAGATACACTTCTCGACACAATAGAAATAAAGTAAACATACCTCGATCCCGATTAAAAATGCACTCAACCAGTCCTTTAGTAATGTCCGCTAAAATTTATAACAAACTGCCAAATGAAATTAGAGAAGTAAGGAAAACAAATATATTTATCAATAAATTGAAAGAATTTCTAGAAGCAAAGTCATACTACTCAGTAAAGGAATTTTTAGATGATAAGTCGATCGGAAAATAATATTTTTCTTTTTCTATATTATTATTCACCAAAGATTCTGTAATGACATTTATTAAATATAGTTAATATAATATAGTATGAAAAATAGAAAATTTAATGAAATATAAATTCCCAGATAAATAATAAAATAATTTAATAATAATGACGATGAAAAATAAATAAAAGTACCTGACATAATTTATCAATTCTTACACATGGACATAATAATAATAAATATACATAATTGACTTAAATTAATATATAATTTAATAATGACGACAATAAAAATAAATAAAAAACCTGACAAAATTTACCTAACTTATTTATACAAACATAATAATAATATACATAAATAAATTAATTTTAATAATAACAATTTACTAATAATGACGATAAAAAAAAAATTATTTGACATAATCTACAATTACTTATACAATAGACATAATAATAATAATATGTATATACAATCTAATTTAAATATATACATACAGAATTTAATAATAAAGATGACAAAAACAAAAATTAAATAATCGGACACAATCTACCAATACTTATACACATACATAATAATATACATCTATTAGATCTACCTACAATAATTAATTCCATGAATTGTTACTTGGCCTTCATCCTCTCTCCTAACTTTGCTGTGCCCGACAGGGTCCATATTGATCTTGACTATATTTTATACCACCTATGTACATAATATGGAATGCAATAAAGTATTGAGTATTGAGTATTGAGTATTGAGCTTATCTACTTCGACAGGTTAGTACATATATACAAATAGCACATGAACAAATTGAACACCACGAAGATTCACACAATGAAAATAACAACATTACAAAATTACATTTATATAAAGTGGCAACATTACGATGCGTTCATAGCACAGTCACGCAACTCGTTTCTGTAATCTATGGCATCCACATATATATATAAAAGGAGAAACTGACTTACTGACATATCAACGCACAGCCAAAACTACTGGGACTAGGAGCGTGAAATTTTTGACAAGGCTTCCTTTTATGACGTAAGCGAGGAGACGGAGGACAGGATAAAACGGGAGTCTAAAGTTGGTATGAAAACCTATATTTACGCAGGCGGAACCACTGGAAGATGCTTGTAGGATATTACAATAAGATGGTTTCAGAAATTCAAAATTATCAATACTACTCGTACAATATAATTCATGTAATGAACGATTGTTAATCTAACTAGTGAGAATTGCAAAATAATTGCACAATTATTACTTTAGATTGCTTCATCCTGAGATGGTGAGATTTGGACGTAACGAAGTTTTAGGAGTGGCAATTAGGTAGCAATTGTTTTCGGGTGTTGGGCACAAAAAGGCTATTTGGAAAGGTTGAATGATTTTCTTGCACGTAAAATGGGTACTGAAAATATTATGTACATAAATGACTTAAATATCAATTGACTACGAATGTATATATAGCCTAACTATGTACATATTTGCAATGATAGCACTCATAATAATAACAATATTCCACAACTATCACACAACGCCGTCCAGTCCCAAGCTAAGGAGAGCTTGTGATATGAGTACTAGACAACTGATAAACATACTTATATATTTGTAAATACATGCATATTATAGATAAATTACACCCAGACACAGAACAAATGATCGTGCTCATCCTACAAACATTTGTCCTGGGTAGGAATTGAACCCACGACCTCCAGCATAGCAGTCAGGGTCACTAACCACTAGACCAACAGGCCAGTCATAACTTATGCGTCGCTATCGATCCACTCCAGTTTCGCACTGGTGTTACAAATCCTTGAGATTTTCGGTTTTTCTATACCATATTTTACATGTATATACTTAAGAGGGTCTTTTTTCATTCGCCTATCGTTAATATCGAGCATGGTTTAAAAGCTTGTTACTTCATCTAACGCGATGATTGACGAAAAGGCATCGCGAAAAAAGAAATAAGTAACGCCTGAAAACTCTGTTAGCATTCGGTAATTCCGTTATTTACTTTACAATTTTTAATTTTTGAGTTTTTTTTTACGGTATTGCGGACAGCGAGCAATGGGTAGCTTGCCGTCCGACCGTCCGGTAACTGTCCGGACCAAGCCCAAGTCATCGACGGCACGTACTAATTAATCCACGCGCGTCTCAAGGAGATGTCAGCAAACCGTAGAGGCCCAGCAGGGTCGAAGCCTACTGGAGCCAAGGGTTTACTTTTGAAAGGAAGACTTGGCCCTGGTATGAAGGAACAAGAGTGGGTTTTTAGTCAGTAAGTCTGACGTGACGCCCTCGCGCTCCGCCCAAGGGTGGGGGATGTCATTGGATGATTTTCTCACCGAAAAAAAACTATACTAGCGTAAATTACCAACAAATATTATTAGGTAGGCATAGTTTCTTTATACGATATGATAAGCTTCACTATATCATACTCAGATGCGTATATTTTTTGTATTACAGAAAAGTCTGGGTCTCATAATCCATTGCTAAATGATCATCGTCTTCCAGCCCTCGTCCCGTTTTATTTAGTGTCAGCGCAATACTTAATTTCTTCCATTCTGTACTGTCACTCGTCACGCTATCACTAACTGCCTTTTCTTTCATATCTCTCCTCACATATCCATCCATCTTTTCTTTGGCCTCCTTCTCTTTCTCACCAAGTAGGTACTAAAGTTACTAAATAAAACACAATTTTAAAAGGAAAACCTTTGTTAACCCATAATTATTATTATTACTAATCTGAATTGTCCCACTGCTGGGAAAGGTCCTTTTTCTATTCTTTCCAACGACCACGATTCCTCGCTTTCTCCTTCCTATTCCCGAGGGAGACATACAAATCGTAATTAGTGTAAACAAAGTACTAAAATTTATTAACAAACAGCTGTGTTCCAGCTCAGTAAATTGAACAAGGGTTAAGCACAATTTAACTCCGAAAACCATGATTTAGTAATTACTTGTGTTACGAAATCCTTTTGAAGCCACAATTGCCTAAATCAGACAATTTACTTAAGACCGACCGCCACCTCAGAAGTAATGATCTCATCAGACATAAACCAGCCAAGAGTTTATTGGACCATGTACGGTAAAGTGTTCCGTAGTCAGAATGAGTATCTAGTCTACATATAAATGACTAGCTTTTGCACGTGGCTTCGCCCGCTTACATAAAATATACACTCATAAATAAAACGGCTTTCTATCGGTGAAAATTTTCGCAATCGGACCATTACTTTCAGAAATTACCTCCTACAGACAAAAGTTTACCTCTTTATAATATTAGTGTAGATTTTATCAACTCCAAAAATGTGAAGATCAGTTTCTCAAGGAAACTATGACAAACTAAAGTATTAAAACTTTAACAGTGAATATTTCAACACATGAACAAAAAAACCTTTAACTAGCTTTTACCAGCAGCTTCACTCGCGTGAAAGTAGGTTTCTCCATACAAAACTTTGGACCCCCTTTCATGGTGTTAAAGAGTGAGTTTTGGGAAATCCTCTCTTAGTGCTCGCATAAGTCATAAAAAGGAACGTGCAAAATTTCACACTTCTAGTCCCAGTAGTTTTGGCTGTGCGTTGATATGTCAGTCAGTCAGTTAATTTCTCCTTTTATATAAATATGTAGAAAGAAACTAAGAAAACATTTATTTAATACTTGCACAGGACAAACAGCAATAGATTAAAAAGTATAAACTACTTAATCTATAAATACTTAGCTTAAAATAATAATAAATAAAAGAAAACAATATTAAAAGATAAAAATAAAAGACCTGTACGAGGCCAAAAAGGCTCAGCATAATTATGCTGAGATAGGAGGCCTTTTTACTTTTAACAAAAAAGTAAAAATATCGCAGCGCTGGTAGTAATATATCTTATATATTATTACCAGCGCATATACTTTGATAGAATATCTCTAGCAAAAAAGCGGGAAAACAGTTCAAATTTTTAAATTTGATTAAATTTCACGGGGACAGCCGCGGGCGGCCGCTAGTTGAACTATATAAAAACTACAGTAAAACATCCGTTTTTACCATGTCGCTACGGAAATTCAAAAACGTTCCCTCATCGAAGAAAATCAACTCAACGCAAGCAATCAGTAGGTAATTGTCATTTCGATGGCCCCACCGAATAAACGTGTAAGAGAAAAGTGACAACTTTTCAGCAAAAAATAAAAACGTTTAAACTTCAATAACGCTCATGTCATTGTAAATAGGTATATATAATGCATAATCAAATTAAAGATAAAAAAATAAACTATAGAATTTTATATATACTTCTTTAAAAACTTCAACGAGTTTCAAGAAATTCATGAAAAACTATTTAATATTTTTACTCTTGTGAAATTCGCATGACTAGGTCTCAGTAATAATTATTACACGTTTATTCGTGTAATAAAACACAACGAATAAAACGCACTGTAAGGTTATACTATTATTCTCCGTAAATCAAGTTTGTTTTTGGACCCAGCTATAACTATTTACACGCTTTTTTACAGTACATTGTTCTGCTATTATATGATTGCAAAGATCGTAAGCATTTATATTAGTGTTAATAAGATCAGTTATCATTTATGTAATACATCTTTGCTAATGCATGGTAAAATAATAAAAATAATTTTATAAAAAGATGAAATAAAATACTGATATTTTAATGAATAAAAAAAGATATAATCATGTATTTATGCACGTGAACACAAAGTACTAGTCTCCTTGATTAAAAAAATTACAAATTGCAATATTAGAAAAACTAGTCCTCCTCTTCACTGTCATTGGAGACCGCAATGGAGTTATCCAATGGCAGTAGATTTATGTACAAGCTTTGATAATGGTTTGGTATTGCTCCTGAATCACAAAGACTTATCAAATCCTTAAATAACGGAAGTGGTTTAGGTAACATTCCAGTGTACGCTAGTTTTAAGCTTTCAGCATCTTCTGTAGGTTCTCCACGCCGCTTGAGTTAGTCCTTATCATGATTTGCATCTCTCGTAAATCATCTTCCAAACTATACTTGCAGTAAATTGTATTAGGATGATCATGAGAGAAGTTTACTACTTTTATTTTGCTCCAGTAAATTTTATCGTCGTTTGTGTCCTTTAACCAATTCTTCCCCTTTACTAACTCGTTAAAATCCATAAAATCATTTTGTGTCATTTGTTTTACTTGGTACTTGTGCCCAGTAACTTTAGCATTCTCTATCAAGTACCTAATACATTCGATCGAGAGTCTATATAGTATGAATTTTCTTTGAACGCCCGATAGCAGCAAGCATAGAGTCACTTTCTTATAGGCCCTTCTCTATTGAATTAGGAATTAAAAATATATATTTAATGTCTAATTCAACGTGAGTTGGATAAATAACCACAGACAACCTGCAATTTCTATGGCTCCCCTCTTCGCAATCTGAGTTGACTCTATTAAACTCTAATATAGCATCAATAGGAAAGGAACTTCGTGACTGACATGTCAAACTTTCTGAAATAAATGAAACAATCGAATCCCTATGATGTATTCTTATAACAAGGTGTAGCAAACTGATCATCATACCGTATCTACTTCGGCGAAGACTTCTGCATGACGCAGGTCCTCACCGTACATGGTAAGGTTCGTGCACCGGATCCGTGCGGAAGAAACGCCCGGTTGTCACTATTGTGTGGACCGCCCGGAGGACGCGGTTAAGCATACGGTAGAGGTGTGCCCTGCTGGGAAAGAGCACCACCGTGTCCTCGTGGGTGTGATCGGCGGCAACGACCTCACGCCGGGCACTGGTATAGGCCATGGTCTGGAGTGAGGAGATATTTCTCCTCACTCCTGACCGCAGGCAGACGCCTCCTTCTGCGAAGCAGTAATGCTAGCGAAGGAGGCAGCCGCATGTGCGATTGTTTGGCCCTTAGATCAGGCGCCGAGATTCCGACCCTGATTTCCAGCCACCATAGGCGAGGGCATGCGAATGGCGAGCAATGTCTAGCTCGCCGTAACCATCCGGACCGAGCCCAAGTAGTCAACGGTGCGTAGTGTTCCACGCACGCCTCAAGGAGAAGTCAACAAAACCGCAGGTCCAAACGACTTCTGCCGGAGGCTCTATGCAGGAATCGTTCGGTTTATGGAGCGCTGGTATGGGCGCCGTCGCTACGAAAGCGACCGGTAGCCAAGCTGAACGCAAGCCAGAGGATCATGGCCATCCGGATGGTGCGGGGATACTGCACGGTTTCCCGCGAAAAGGCGAGCTTCCTTGCTGGCCCCGTGGGATTTGGTGGCAACAGTCCTTGCACGCATGCACGATCTGCGCGTGGAGATGTAACGCCGGGGCGAAACTCCACTGACACGCCAAGCCACGGCATGGCGGACAGACTTCGGGTGGAATGGAATGGCGACAGCGACTGTCGCAACCCAGTACTGGGCACGCCATAATTATGGCGCTAAGTCCCCTCTTTGAGGCGTGGCTGGAAAGACCTCACGGCGTCCTCACCTTCCGCATGACGCAGGTCCTCATCGGACATGGTAAGTTCGTGAGGTTCCTGCACCGGATTCGGGAGGTTCCTACACCGGTTTCGGGAGGTTCCTGCACCGGATTCGTGCGGAAGAAACGCCCGGGTGTCACCATTGTGTGGACCGCCCGGAGGACATGGTGGAGCATATGGTAGAGGTGTACCCCGCCTGGGCAGAGCACCGCCGTGTCCTCGTGGAGGAGATCGGTGGCAGCGATCTCTTGCGCCGGGCCTTGGTACAGGT
The DNA here is from genome assembly GCA_961205895.1 of Mythimna pallens. Classification (NCBI taxonomy): domain Eukaryota; kingdom Metazoa; phylum Arthropoda; class Insecta; order Lepidoptera; family Noctuidae; genus Mythimna; species Mythimna pallens. The sequence continues at coordinate 23,381,762 of OY540832.1, forward strand.
CATGGTCCGGAGCGAGGAAGAGTGGCAGGCGGTCGCCTCCTTCTGCGAAGCAATAATGCTAGCAAAGTAGGAGGCCGCAGGTGCACGCGTGAGGCAATGGCCCTCGCGCCCCAGCCACCGGAATTACAATCTCGATTTCCGGCCACCGCAGGCGTGGACTTGCAGACAACGAGCATTGGGTAGCTCGCCGTCCGACGGTCCGGTAAACCAAATCGTCGGCGGCGCGTAATGTTCCACGCGCCCCTCAAAGAGATGTCAGCAACCGTAGGGGCCCAGCAGGGTCGAAGCCTACTGGGGCCATGGGTGATGCGAAAGAGATACCTGGGGCCCTGGAAAAATGGCAAAGAAGGAACAGGAGTGGGTTTTTAGTCAGTGAAAGTCTGACACTATTTCGCGCTCCGTCTAAGAGCGGGGGATGTCAATAGATCATTTTCCACATATGTAAACATTTGTTTATTTACCGTTACTAGAAATAAACTTAAACTAATATGCAAAGAATATTAATGTTGGAATCTTTAATACAAAGTGTTATAAAAAAAATATTATAGTGAGAGACAATGCAATACTTTAGTTTTAATAACCCATTTATATTAAAACTTCAATTTCGTGGAATAAAATATTAATAATAAAATTTGCATACATTTCTACACGAATAAACGTGTAAGACGACATTACCCAAAGTCGAAACCAATCACAAATGTTCTGAAACGCCTGTAGGTTTTAATATGTTTATTCTTGTATACTAGACGACTCAAAAAACATGTAAGGAAAGCATAAACTATTATTCTTATAATTTTTGAATAAATTATTTCCCTAGAATAAAAAAACACACTATCATAATAGGCCTTGTTTTGGGTCTAAAATTCATAAAAAAAATTAAGTAGATGCAGGATAGGCAAAAGAAACGAAAAATGAAAAAAAAAAAAAAACGTGTAAGAACTCTTGCACGTTTATTCGGTGGGGCCATCGATTTTACGTAATGAAGACGCTTATTAAAACTTGTGTCTAAATAATAGGTATACTTAAAACTCCAATTTGGACTTCAAAACGATGGGGAGCCTTTGAACTTAGAGATTAAAACAATCACGGAACTTATTTGAATTTGAGGTCAAAAGCTGCAACTTGAGACTTAGATACAGCGGGAGCGCGTGTATAATTTTTAGGTGGGAAATCGAAAATCAAACCAGCCAATAAAAGAAAGAGAGAGGATCCCCCCTTTAACGTCATCTCAATGCTCAGTCACGTGGTCAGAACAAAGGAATAGGAGGCGTGGGCGACTAGAGGCGATCAACGAAAAGAGAATCGAAACGAAACGATTGTAACTGGGATAGGGGGGGTGGTAACTCCATTCCTGGTCAGTGTTCACTACGGCCGGTCAATAAAGGTAAGCCGGCAGTGAGAAACAAGAGTTCTCCCAGGAGTTCGTTTCCGTAGAATCGCTAATGCCTAACAGTTCGTCACAAAACTGTCCTGCGGATTGTATCTTTTTTAGTCTGGTCCCTCACCTTAGGCATGTTACGGCAAAAACAACTCTACCGGTACAAACTAAGGGTTTATTGGAGCGCGCAAACCCCAACACGAAATCAACGTAGAGATATGGCGATGGGGTTATTATTATTTTTTTCTCAGAGATTGATATTTACTAGTTCTTTGCTGTGTCTTCGCTTCTTAGGCATATCCCACAGGAATACGCCTACGTAACACTATTGTACATAAAGATTAAATAAAAAAATAAACCTACCTACTTTATAAAACCCATTGCTAACCCTGTCACTTTCAGAGGTCAGATGGCAGACGTTCAAAAACTGAAGATATCATTTAAGAAAGAATTAGTGGAGTGTTTGCTAATGACTACTTGACCGGTTTCTTTGAAGACAGTGGATCTTGGCGAAAAGCCAGAAAAGCACTGCGTCAAACAAGCTAAATGAATATTATTTTTAACGAGCTCTTGTTTCAGTTATTATTATGATAGGGGTTAAAGTATGAAATTGACGTTTTATAAAACGGGTTGCTTTAAAGTGTTATATCTTTTGATTGAATTGGAATTATAAGTTCAAATAAACTTTACATTAAAATTACATTATTCTTTTTCCGAAATTAGGTATTTATTGGATTCTTTGTGTTTTGTATTTTCTGTAATATCTGAGCCAAAGTCATTGGATGATTTCCCACCTAAAAAAAAGCAGCCAATTGCTCTACTACAGACCTTATTCTATTACAAAATTTAAAAAATACCAATCAATTCAAGAGCTTTTTTTCCTGAACGTTTAAGTTTTTTTCACAACCATCACACAACGCCATCTAGTCCCAAACTAAGCGCTTGTACTGTGAGTACTAGACTGACGCAACCCTTACCAGGTCAACGGTCCACCTTGTAAGAGGCCTTCCAACACTGCGTCTTCCTTCCTTCAATCGCCCATCCAGAAGCTTCGGGCCCAACGGCCATCTGTTCTGTAAGCAATGTGCCCTGCCCATTGCCACTTAAGTTTGGCGATTTTTCGTGCTATTCTAGGGTACTATTCGGTGATAATCTTGCTCCACATTTTCTTGGGTACTTGGTTGTATATGGTCCGTCCATCACCACTTTAGATAGTCTGTCTTTACAAGCGCGTCTCTGTTTTTTAACTCTGGAAGGTGTTTTTTCTGTCCTGTTTTTGTGTCCAATCATGCTCCTACTCCCCTCTATAGCTCTTTGTTAATGTACCAAACTGTCCCTGAGATGTTTAGTGAACGACCAGGTTTCACAAACTTATATAAGACAGGGGAGAAAGCAAGTCAAAAACTTTCTATCTTTAGGTCAGTGAATTTCATGACCTCCTTAAATTACCAGTAGAAAAATCTCTTCTCGTTAAAACATTATTTAAATATTATTTCCAGTGGCAACCCTAAATAAAATGACATCCAAAATCAGTGTTACCGCAATATGTTAAGAGAAATTCCATATTTAAAATTTAAATAATTCGCGAGCGCGAGTCCATTACCTTTCGTATGTAAATCTGTATTAACATACTTTTCGGAATTGGCAACATTTTTAACACGAATCTTGATTTTACCGTGGCCTTACAAAAATGCTGATTTAGGTCCTTTTTTTCTTTTTCCTTTGACCGCGGCCCGTGACCCTCAAATGAGCAGCAATTGTAACCTAAAGATTTTAAGGTTAAAATTTTTGCATATTGGCATAATACCATATCGCACTTTGTCAGCAAATTCTACATTAAACTGTGAAGGCCCCTCATTTTTTAGGGTTTCGTACCTCAAGAGCTAAAACGGAGCCCTTATAGGATCACTTTGTTGTCCGTCTGTCTGTCGGTCCGTCTGTCTGTCTGATTTGGGCTCGATTCGGACAATTACCGGACGGTCGAACAAAAAAACCGGACGGTCGAAAAAACTAAAATATGACGTCAAAAAACTCTTCCACATCGCTGTCGACTGTTGATGTGCCCAAAAGACTGGCGGCATTGCCACACTGTATGGCAATGCTTATCCTCTGTCCGAGGTAAAAGCCAGCCCTTGGGTCACGCAAAGTGTCAACTAGACGTTTTGACAGATTTTTATACAACTTGTGAGCACTCGGACCCCACGAACCGAGAGTTTCAACCCCAAACGGTTTGAAAATATAACTTCCAACAAGGTTATTATATTTTCACCGCTTGAGGTTCTCCGCAGCCGCAGCGGCAGCACCAGCACAACACGACGAGCTAGGAATATGGGATGGCGCAAGAGTATCGACACAAGTAGCGTCCCATACTAAAGGCCTACACATCTTCCATGGGAATAACGACATGCCGTCCGGTCTCTTGCCATCGTCGCGTGCCAGGCCATGGGGTTCCAAAACGGCTGGAACGCCGACGGAGACAAGAGCACGTCTGATGATGTCGATGATATTCGCGTGTCGTGCTATGCGACCCGCACTTCGGCTGCATGACAGACCGTGGTGTCCGAGGCTGTTGACGACTTCGCCACAGTGACAGCGATGAGGAGAACAACAGGGAGCGCCTAGACGTAAGGAAGCAGCGAGGCGGAAAGTATTATCATCGAGCAAGGTGCCTATGTTCAACGATGGTAGTGCGTGAAGCCAGAGACCCGACTCCCACTCTCCCACAGCCAGCAGGCGCGCACGCTCCGCAGGAGCAGTAGATGTTTCAATCAAGTTTTTTTGAACTTCTTTGCAGAGCGGCTCATCCCACCGTCTTTGGGAAGATGGTTCATCGAGCGGATTAGAATTCGGGCAAGCGAGTCTCCAGGTATCTATAGCCTCGACGAAGCACGGCACATTGAAATCACTCAGTGAGGGAGATAGGATATTCCTGATTAATATCTCAGTGCCGTGAACCTAGGATATAAAGGCTGGTAAACTAATACTAGTAATCTTGCGGACGCCGAGGCCACCCATACGGATAGGAAGGGAAGCTTGAGCCCAAGCTCGGTCATTCATGGCCACGTTTAAAATTAACGTGAGAGTATGCCGGATTATTTGGTCCATTTTTTCCAAAAGATGGGGATGTTTCCATAAATGAGAAGCGCGAAGGAAATATGTTAATAATAATAATAATGCCGATTGTTGTGACCGCCAATGGCCTTATAGCCAAAAGCTTCGATGAACATCTGTCGAAGCTGTCGTTGCGCGGTTGGATCAAGGGCCTGATACAAAAGGCAGTACTCCTCGATACGGCTCGCATTGTGAGGAGGTTCCTGTCTCTGGAGCCCTAACCACCGGTAGCTTGGACCCTGTTCCCGACACCGGCGAACAACAATTTTTTATATTTTTAAATGTTTTATTTTTATGTTTTTTAAAGAAATATTTGAAAATGTAAAAGATATGTATAAAAAATAAATAAATGGAATAATAATAAAAAACTGGCAACACCCGATGTCAACAGAAGTCGTATTTTTTTCAATCACAGTTTTAAATTTTAAAATATTGATTTCTGGACCCATTCTAACCAAAATTCAACAATAAAAATATTAAGGAAGATTCCACTACTTAAAAAAACTAAAAACAATATAACTATATTCAATACCATATAGAAGAGAAGAGAAAAAATCCATAAACCAGACAGATGACATATGTCACCAGCATGAATGATAATAAAATAGACGAAACCTAGCAGAAATGAAAATCCATCAATATATATGTACTACGCACTAGATTACGCGTGCCGTACACTCACTTCAGTCGACTCAGGTGCAGTGTCTTCTATGCACCTTGATTTTGATGACATTAGTACAGTTTTGACGTTCATGCAGTGTGAGAGCGGCGCTAATAAATTCAAATTAAAGGGAATCTGGACGTAAATAATAATTCTGTACTCATGTAAGTAAAATTACTGGTTGTTCGGACAATTTAATAGCTTCTAATATCGTAATAGTATGTTAGAAAATATATTATTTGATTTAAAAGCTTTTCCATTTTATAATCATAGACTAAAACATGCAGATGGGAACATCTGCATGTTTTAAATAAAACCCCGATTTTTACCTACAACTGGTTTAATGAACTTTGCATGATGTTTTATTCCGTTTGTTTTTTTTTTTTGAATATTTTATTTAATGTTTTTCTTTGTTGAATAAATAATATCAATGAATTCCGTCAATTTCAGAAATTATGACGACGTGCGTTTTTCGATACTGTAAAAACTCAGCAAGAAATGTCAGCAAATCATCTGGTATCAGTTTTCATCGGTAAGTTTTGTCGTTAAGCATTCTGTCATTCGTTAGTACTTAGGTTCTACCCTAACCTAACCAACCTAATTATTACGTGCAGATTAGTATTCAAATATAAATTAGATTCAGTTGAATTTGTAGTCTTATGTGTGAAATTGTATTACTGTTATTGAGATTTCTTTGAGAGTCCTTCATACACTATAATTATATTTCAGGTTTGTTCACTCTGGTCATCCGAAAAGGGAAGAATTGATTGGTTACATCAGTTCGAATATGGCATCACAAATTAATTCAGTTAAAAGATATGGGTGGGCTGTGCTACTCATTAGAAGATGTATACAAAATTTGTTTAAAAACTGAAACGTTAATACGTCATTTAATCAAATTTAAAGGATACGGCAAAAATTTGCCGAGGATGTATAGCAATATCAACATAATTGTATCAAATACACTGAAAACGTTTATAAATACATCTACATTTGACTCACAAAATTTACACTCTTTACAGCAGCCAGGTACACTAAATACTAGAACGCATTTAATCAGAGCCGTAATCGAAAAATACGCCAGAATAAGACTCCACCACGAATCCAAAACTGATCCCGAGGTAAATTATATAACAAAAAGACAAAGATTGACCAAATTAATCTTATTTGAAGGAAACTAGTCTAAAATTTTCTATTTTAGAAAAAGATATGTACATAAAACTATTTTAACCGTTTTAGTTTGTTTTTTACCGTTATTGTTTGTTTTGTTATTTGTCACTAAATATTACCATCTTAGAGTCTTGATCTTGATTCACTCAGGATAGGTGAAATAGTGGAGATAATTAGACGAATTTAGTTTATTTTTAAAGAAAAGATGTGTTCATAAAACTATTTTAACTGTGTTTTAGTTTGTTTTTTATCGTTTTTGTTTGTTTTGTTACTAAATATTAGCAGCGCAGTCCTGATCTTTTTGATTAGTAGTATTAGTCTCTTTGATTTAATCAGGATAGTTATTCTTCAGAGTTGTTAATGACATGGTTTTAATATTTAACACGATTTTGAATTCACTTATTTATTAAATTTTGAAATAGAGTATTATTGTAATAAAGTATTGTAGGCAAAAAGCTGTGTCGCTTCTGCGGTATAAAAATCTATATGGATAACCTGTCATTACAGTATGTTGAACGAAACGCGTAAGTGTCACGAAATTCATGGCGCTTAAGACGTTTTTGTCGCGAAAAAATATGCTCTAGAAGCCATCTAAGCGCTGTATGTTTTAATAGTTTGACTAGACGACATAATGGCAATAAAGCGCTGCAGTGAACTTTTGTTTTAAGTTTTCAGTATTTTGACAAATAGTTTCCATGAATGTGCTTGTCTATCGCTAGAATATAAGTCGATGTGAAAATCATACAACCATGTTGACGAGAGCCGCAGCTCGCCGTGCACGCCTACCACCTCCGGCCTCGTCGCTCAGCTCCGCCTCGCCGCCGCCGGAACCCAGCCCCACTGCGAGTGCTGTGACACCGGCCGCGGCAGCTGCGTCGAGCTCGAGCGACGAGTACTACTCGCCGCCCACGTCACCACCACCTGCGCGTCGACGGCGAGGACGCCGGCCGCCGAGTGGCTTAGGACCCCGAGGCCCACCGGCCTCTGATAGGGTCCCAGCTCCCGGCGGAAGTGTGCAGCGCATGCGATGGACGCAATCCATCAATGAAAACGTCATGCGCTCATACTATGGGGCTACAGAGGGAGGAAACAACCTGACCGCGTACCGTGTTCGGATGCTCTCTTTGTTTCAGGTGCTTGAGCCAGCCGTCAACGTTTCGGCCCAACGACTATCGGATCAGGTGCGGGTCATCCAGCGTAATCATATGTTGGACGATACTGTACTTGATCGCCTCCGAACGGAAATGGGTAGCCATGCCATTGCCTCTTCGTCGCAGACGGCGGTACCTTCACAGGTATCACCGTCCAACCATCTTCCCAATCACGCTGACGAGGAGAGCACTGACATGGTTACACATGTAAGTACCCAGTCTAACAATGAATTGAGGAGTGCTTTGGAGTGTGCTATTCGGGAGTATCGCAACATGCCGCTTAAACTTAGGCCGCGATTACCTCGTTTGCCCATGTGTAATAAGAATAAGGCGCTGGTGGCTGCTCTGGATTCGCAGTTGTCAAACTATTTTGATGACTGCGAAGATCTCACTGATACACACTCGATAATGTACTGCGCGGCTGTAGCGGCATGTCGTGTAGCTCACGTCAAATTTCCAAACAGTGACGTAGCTACACGACCAAAACCAGCTGTGCCGGCCTGGCAGTGCAGGATCGAGCGTCGTATTGGTGGGGCCAGAGTACTCATCGGCAAACTAACCTGCTTCAGGGAGGGCAACACTCGCTCTCGAGTGATGCGCTTTGTGAGACGGGCGTTTTCGGGGACTGACATCAGCCCCCGAGACTATATGTCCTGTGTCACAGAGCGCATCGACTTCCTGAAGCAGAAGGTGTACGCATGGGCAAACCGTATCCGAAGGTATAAGCGGCGGGTTGAGCGGTACACCCAGAATCGCACATTCCGGAGTAATGAAAGGTGGGTATATAGAGCTTGGGAGCAGCCGGACCAAGGAGTGGCTGACACGCGCCTTCCGGATGATGACGCCATGATTTCGTTCTGGCGTAACATCTGGTCGGTGCCTGTCAGTCATACTGAAGGTGGTTGGACTCGAGAGGTCGAACGAGCATGCGAACCGATCCCAGAAATGGGGGCAATTACAATTAGCCCCCAAGATGTGGCCCGTGCAGTCCGTCCGTTGCCTAATTGGAAATCTCCAGGGCCGGACGGACTGCACAACTTTTGGATAAAGTGGTTTCAAAGATCGCACGCTCGTTTGGCATCTCAGTATCAGACCGCCTTGGAGTCTGGCTCGCTACCCGAGTTTCTTACAACAGGAGTTACCCACCTGCTCCACAAATCTGGTAGCACCGCGGAACCCAAAAACTATAGACCGATTACGTGTTTGCCGACAGTCTATAAGGTTCTTACATCCATTTTGAGAGCAAAGATTAACCATCATGTAGATAATAACGCTATCATGTCTGCCTCTCAAAATGGATGTAGGAATGGGTCCCGCGGTACTAAGGAGCTACTCCTCATCGATATGACCATTAGCCAACAGGTTCGACGTTCCCGAAAGGATCTGTCGACATGTTGGATAGATTATAAGAAGGCCATGACTCTGTTCCTCATACATGGCTCATGAGGGTGCTGGAATTGTATAAAATTGATACAACACTACGCACCTTCCTGATGTCGTGTATGAGGCAATGGAGTACGGTCCTTCGCTATCCAGGATGTCGACATACCCAGAGGAATAGCGAACCTGTAAGGATCGAGCGAGGTATATTCCAGGGTGATAGTTTGAGTCCACTTTGGTTTTGCCTAGCCTTGAATCCTCTAAGTACACTGCTGGAGAATTCAGGTCTAGGCTATCGGTTGAAGAGAGGTGGTCAGGTAATATCTCACCTACTTTACATGGATGACCTGAAACTTTTTGCCCCCAACAATCTGCAACTGATGGAGCTACTGAAGGTAACTGAAACCTTCAGTAGTGCCATCAGGATGGAGTTTGGTGTGGACAAATGTGCAGTCATGCATGTAAAGCGAGGGGAGGTTGTGGAATCCGTGGGCACCCAACTCACGGATTCCATAAACCTGAGATCCCTCTCTCCAACCGAAACCTATAAGTATTTGGGTATGTCGGAAGCTCTAGGCATCAATATCACTGACATGAAGCAATCGTTGCAGGCGCGCTTCTTTGGACGCCTGAAGAAGGTATTCAATAGCCTTCTTTCAGGCGGAAACAAGGTGCGCGCCTTCAACGGTTGGGTCATGCCGGTATTGATGTACTCTTTCGGCGTACTCAAATGGACTCAAACAGAACTTGACGCCCTGGATAGGAGGGTCCGCACACTGCTGACTGCATACCGAATGCATCACCCACGATCGTCGGTGATGAGATTGTATATCCCGCGGAAGTAGAAGAATAGAATAGAAGTAAAAAAAACCTCGACCCCCACGTCGAGGTTTTTTAAATGCTAAGACCCTACACAACCGCGAGGTATGCAGTCTCAGGGAATATTTCCTAGCTGCCGACGTGGGTATGCATCGAGATGTAGTGGCAGTGGACAAGGGACTCACCCCGCTCGCCCTGGCTAACGAGAACTGGCGCAAACCGGTAGTGCTTGACACTAACGATCGCAGGGAAGTATGGCAAAGCAAGGAACTTCACGGACGCTTTTTCCGGGCCCTTCACAGGCCCGAAGTAGACCAATTGGCGTCCGTAGCCTGGCTGCGTTCCGGTGACCTCTTTGGGGAAACCGAAGGTTTTGTCTGTGCAATTATGGACGAAGTTATCATGACGAATAACTACCGGAGATTTAATGTGAAGGACAGCACGGTTGACATCTGTCGGGCATGTCACCGTCCGGGGGAATCGATTCGTCACATTATCTCTGGTTGTTCTCGTCTAGCTAACGGAGAGTACTTGCATAGACACAACCTTGTAGCCAGGATTATCCATCAGCAACTTGCTTTGAAATACTCTCTTGTGGAATCGGAAGTGCCGTACTACAGGTATGAGCCCGACCCAGTTCTTGATAATGGTCATATCAGTTTGTACTGGGATCGGTCCATCATCACTGACAGGACTATTGTAGCCAATAAGCCTGATATAGTGGTGGCGGACCGAAGCGAGAGGCGTGCAATGATTGTTGACATATCCGTCCCCCATGACGAGAACCTCGTGAAAGCCGAGAAAGATAAACTAATCAAGTATATTGACTTGGCTCGCGAGGTTGTCGACATGTGGGATGTGGACTCGGCGATCATTGTGCCGATAGTCGTGTCGGGCAATGGCTTAATAGCCAAGAGCCTCGACCAACACCTTAGGAGGCTCGCGTTAGGCGGCTGGATCAAGGGCTTGATTCAGAAAGCGGTACTCCTGGACACGGCTCGCATTGTTAGGAGGTTCCTTTCTCTGGAGCCCTGACCGCCGGTAGCTTGGACCCTGTTCCCGATACCGGTGGGATGCTGTTTTTTATATTTTTAAATGTTTTATTTTTTATTTTTGAAATATTTAAAAATGTAACTAATATGTTTATATAAATGAAATAAAGGAAATAATAATAATAAACTTTATTTTCAGACCAGAGATCCATAGCTTTACTACAACATTCAAAAAAAAAAAAAGCATTAAATAAATACATACTCAAGAAAAACAAAAAGACATACAATACAATACAAAACAATACAATACAACACAATACAATAAGCCTACCTCACATACCTGAAAGACGGTCTGTGTACCGCCATCCAGTGAGACACCATTAGGCCATCCACCCTGCCGGCTACAGTAGCCACGAGGCTATTGGGGCTGTCGCGCATCCGACGCATCAGTGATGCGATTCTCAGCCGCAGCAGTGAGCCGAAATCCGGAACACGCGCATCCGCGAACATCCCCGACGCGCTACAGAAACGCGGCAACCCCAGCAATACCCGAAACGCGTTATTATATTGGACTCGTAGAGCATTGTACGAGCCCTGTGTATAACTGACCCACAGGGCGCATGTGTACAGCGACTGGCAGTAGGCCCTGAACAGTGTTATTTTAACTTCACGCGTACACCGTGCGAACCTGCGAGCCAGCATGTTACACCTGACAGCCAACGCTCTACGTTCCCTCTCTAAGTCAGCATCATCCGACAGACTATCGGTGACCCAGTGTCCAAGATATTTAAAACGAGTGACTCTTTTCAGCGGAACTCCGCCCAAGGAAACCGGTGGAACAGTGCCACATATTTTATTTTGCCCCCTAAACACTAAGAGCTCGCTTTTTGTTGAGTTATACCTGAGACCATGAGTCACCGCATAGTCTTCACAGATTCGGAGAAGCCTTCTTAACGCACTCACACTCACACGCACACGTAATTTAGGGCCGAAACAGCATAAACGAATTATGGTGATGGCCGAATGCATATTAATTTGTAGTAATCTTTCCGAAATATCATTAAAATTTTGAATTGTTTCCTCAACAAAATTGGGAAAGGAATCCTCGAAAATAGGAGATCCTAGGAGACGAAGAGAGCTTTTTTCAATAATTTTAATTTCTAGGGCTATTGTGTTAAATTTGGAAAGAGTCAGTTGTCTGTCGGTACTGTCGGATAAGAAAAGTTCACATTTTGAAAGGTTCAGATCAAGTCCTATTGACTGAAGTTGATTTTTTAGGAAAATTAAATCATTTAAAACTTTGTCTGCATCGCCTCCTAGGGTTCCGTCGTAGAGATACCAAACGTTGAATTTAAAATTTAATTGTCGAAGAATTGGGTGAATAGCTAAACTGAAGATCACTGGCCCGAGGGGATCACCTTGTTGACAGCCAACAGCGGATTCCAAAAGGTTGTCCCGATATAGTAATTTTTCTTGTTCTATGTATGTCTAAATAATACTCATAAAATTTATAATAATATTTAAAGAAATGAAAGAGGTATAATATAAATAATACAATTTTATTTCACAATTTTCTGCCACCATTTTACTCGCCTTTTGAAATGAGATAAAACGAAGCAAATGTATGTATTAACACTAAACGCGAAAGGAGATGAACAGCCAACTAATTTCCGCCTCTGAAGCGAACATTCTTGAACACCACCCGAGTAAGGCTACTTTTCTACATAAGACGAAAGATGTAGCTAGGCTTGAGTGACGAAATAATCAGAATTAAACAGGTAGAATTTCGTTTGCCACTCTTACGTGCGTAGCGTAACCGTAGGTCGCACAAGGAGCTTTTTTTTAAATTATATAAACTAGTGTATGACTACGACACCAACTGATAGTAAACAGTGATGCAATCGATTATGGTAAACCGCACTAGTTTATTAGGAGCCTATTCACAGCCAGACCTTGAAAACACCTAAATTATACTCGGACGGGAAGAAAGACGAGGCGAAAAGCTTAGGCCGGACCTTAGTCCAAAACTAGTCGGAGCACTAAATCTACTAACAGGATAATTTCACTTTCCTAGCTTGGTTTAGTGCAGGTCTGGTAGAATAGTTATTTATTCTTTAGAGGTATAACAGAGTGTAAAGTCCCGCAAACCTTCGTTAAAAATGGAGAATCCTTGACCAGACGGATGTTTTGTCTGATCTGGGCAACTGCCCAATAGATGATTTCGGGCTGTTGTATAATTTGTTCAAATCGCGCAGAAAACTCTTATTGCGCGACGCAGTATTTGGTATTTTTTGCAGTTTAGGTGTTTTTAAAAACCGTGCGAATTTCATCACGCATGCGGGATTGCCCCGCGTGCAGAAAATTTCATAATATAAAAAAACGCGTCCCGCGAGCGTATTCCACGTATTTCAATAAATACTTGTATGAAATGGACATTTGTGGGGGTTAGGCGTGCGGAGCAATCCCGCATGCGTGACCAAAACCGCACGATATTAAAAATATTAAGGTATTTTACCCTGTTGTAATTTACAATTATAATATGTAATATGCATTTTTATAATTTTGGTACTTATTGTCGAACTAATGAAGCCCCTTACAAGCACAATTACTGTCCATTTCAGGTTGCCTGGAAGAGGTCGTGGAATGGGATAAGACCGCCCATTATTTTACACTATTTCTTAGTTATGTTTCTTGTAAATTACAATAAAGTATATATATAATAAATAATTATTTTCTAAAAACGAGACTATTTCAATTCATTTTTAAACATTTTCCTGAACTTCATTAGGCTATCGCTGCGACACAGGTCCCGCTCCCCGATCTTATTTAGTGGCGTTTCAAAAACCAAGTTCTCGTCCCCTGACTTCTTATAAATTCATGCGATCCTAGTACCTCTTCGATCCTGAGCGTAGGAATTTTTTGTAGAGGTTTTTTTGGGTGTTTTAGAAAGTAAAAATGTTTGTGAATTGTACAACGGGCTACACGAGAGTTTGAGTAAGATAGACACACATAAAAATACTGAGGATGTAATTAAAAAAAAAAAAAAAACTATTGGAGATATAATCAAGACTCACAATGATTATGAATGCTATGACAGCATAGAAAAGTCTGAGTCCGGAGTCTGTGTTTCCTGTCTCTTTAAGTCAAGAGAGAATAAATTGCTTCTGGGCAGGCGTGCTCTGTCGTTGACCGCATCGTTGCTTACCATCAGACCACCAACCACCTACAAGATTCATTCGTCTATCCTGAAGGTGTCGCTGAAGACGCGACGCCAGTCATCACCCGGCAACGGTTGTCAGGGCACCGCCACCGAAATGTCATCATCGGTGTCGCGGCGCCCCAGGCCGCCAACGCGACTGCGCCGTTTCTTGATTGACAAGTATTGTCATTTTGGTGTCATTAGAACAAATGTTTTAGTCAGTGTAATTTTTTGTGAGTTGCCATTTGTAAATCAACCTATTCTCATAGGCAGCCAACAACCTCTTGTTGGCTGCTAACTGAACTAGCCTATGGGGCCCTTAATTAAAATTAAAGCCTCCAGTCAGAGCTTACTAAGCTAAACTTAAAACTAAGCAACTACACGCTAAGGGCCCTCGTGGAGTACGGACCTCGGCATAGGGCGTAGCTGGGGGAGGGCAGCAAAGGACAGGATAGATTAAACAAGAGTAAGGTTGCCAAAACAACTGTAATATATTTATAAGTAATAATCCGGTATGATCTGAATTCTTTGTAAATTACCCTTTGATAGTACTCGTAGGTTAAAACATATACTTTTATCAAATGGTCTAAAAGCCGTGGGTTCCTTGATCCGACGTTTGAACTATTGAAATATCACTAATTAATTAAAAGCACTAGATTTAAATCATTTTTTTAGGGTGCTAAATTACACTGGTTAACAAATTTTAAGGTTTTGTTAATCCATGAAATGAGTTGTGCTAATTGCGAAAGAATACCTCTAAACATACATTTTGATGTAAGTTTTAAGGTCGAGTTAGCTCGCGTTTTTTGTGGAATCAAATAAAAATCTTTTGACATAAGATAAAATTTTATTCATAAATCACATATTATAAAATTTAAAAATGAGTTAATATATTGCTTTTCCGTTTATAAATAATATCTACAGCCTCTCTCTTCAACGTCTGCTAACATAGCAGGACTCCATTTGCCCTGGTATCGCTGTTCCATGCCTGAAGTATCCTGGTGAAAACGTTCACCATGTTCGTCGCTAACATCTCCCATATTTTCAGGACAAAAATCCAAATGTGAGTCGAGAATATGTATTTTGAGGCTTCTCTCTCCATTCCGAAAGCTTCGAACAGCGCATCAATATCGTTGCAGTAAACAAGATGATTCTTATCGTCCATACTAAAAAAAGCTATAAGATCATTGTGTCGGTTCCGAAAAACAGTAATTTTTGTTCCCTTTGCCGAGAGATTCCATTGCTGGAGACGCGAACCAAGAAGTTCAGCTTGTGATTTTGATAAACTTAGGTCTCGTACTAGATCATTTAATTCTGGTTGAGTAATTAGATGGGGTTGCAGTACCTGGCTGTGAGGACTAAAATCAGGATCCGTAAGATCGTCTTCTACAGTGCTAAGCTGGTCAATTTCTTCAGAAGCATCCATTGGTGGCGCCGGAACGGGATGATTTTCATTTTCATCATGCGGGCGAGGTCTTTGAGCAGATGGCGTTTCAATATAACTGTTTTCTCTTTTTGCGCGTATTAAGCCCTTCTGTCTTATTTATGCAAAAATAACAATCTTCAATGTGATCCTTTTGTTCTTTCCACAGCATCAAAGCAAGCAAAGGCAAACATGATCAGCGGCCGGATAGCCAATCTCGCAAGTATTTACCACAACTCGAGCATATTACATGCGGAACCCAGGGCTTGTCTTGATTTTTTACTGGTATTCCGTAATAAAGTTCGTAAGCACGACAGATTCTGCGACTGAAGTTTTCGCTCGTATTTTTGTAGTGAATTTACCACACACGTAACAAAAATTGTTAGGATTGCTTTCATAGGAACGAGGCATATCAAAAATATAAATTCACAAAGTTTTAGTTCAAACTTCACAATAAAAACTAAAAACAAAATTTGTTTGATACACTTAAGACGTTGCTGTATGTTACAGTGCTATTACCACGTCATATATTTTCACGGTGTTTGATAGCGAATGCCAGCGCAATCTTAACGTTCTATATGATGTATTAAATCTAGTAAAGTAAAGCCGTGCTATAATAACGAACAAATCGAAACTTGCGAGAGTGCGGCGAACGCAATACAAGATTAAACTTGCATAGCTCGATAACTCGAGCTAAGACACTTGTAGTATTATAATTGATGATTAGTATTTACCAAGTAATAATAATAATAATTTATTACACCAAAAAATACACATTACACAATTTGTCTGTGCCCATAATTATAATATTGTTACAATACATAAAAATTGTGCCTAAATTAACATGTGCTGCCGAACTAGGCTTGGAGCCTGTATTTCGGCATGCAGCGCGTCAAGCCCTGGAACTGGGTCTACTAGTAACAGCTCATGAGCAAATGGTATCAATTATTTTATCATATTAAGTTTAGGGATTATAAACAAAAGTAAAAGAAAAAAGCACAAAAAAATAAAAAATAAAATTAAAAAATTGTTTTAATAATAGGCGTATCTGTCCTCTGGATGTATACGGTGAAGAGGGTGAGTGTATGTGTGTCAGAGGGTGTGTAAGGCTTAAATTAAATACAATCAAGCATTGGATTCTTGGCATACTTAGATAATAGTAGATACCATCCAGCATCACTACTTTAATATGGTCAGCAATTCTTCAGTCTGATCGTATGTTAATTTCAAAAGCCATTCAGATACTGTTTTTCTTAGAATCAATTTATTCAACGAATAGATCGGAAGGATTTTATTAACTTTATCAAACAGAAATGGGCCCAGAAATGGGAAAAATCTATGAATAAAAGTAGTTCTTGAGTGTGATATCCTTTTACAAACTGGTAAACCTCTCCGCCTTGTTAACAGAATCTGATCATATTCCAAGTTAGCATGCTGTTTAGCAATAATGCTTGCGACAAATAGTTGGCGAACCGACAGGACCTCGCAGTATTCATAAAGTAGTGCGGTAGGGTAACGAAAAGGTTTAAAAGTACTAAGTTTTAATATAGTTCTTTGTGATACCTCAAGTTGCTTTATTACAGTCTTTGGCGCACCACCCCAGGATGAAATGCAGTATGTGATCAGTGACTGACAGAGTGCAAAATAAATTAGTTTTAGGACTATAGGGGTGACTACATGCCTCAGTGTTTTAAAAAATGTAGATAAGCTTACGAATTCTCTTACTGAGTACTTGAATGTGAGCTTTAAAGCTAAAGTTATCATCAATAATTACTCCCAAATATTTAATTATCTTTGCACGTTCCAATGGTTTACATGAACATTTCGCATCAAACAAAGCTTCAGAGGAGCAGTTATGTACAATTAAATCTAGATTGATTTGTGATGAGTCACGGATTAAGAAAGCTAGGTATTTCGTTTTATCTACATTTAGAGTAAGTACATTATCATAAAGCCACGTCTTCACCATATCAAAACCCCATTGTGCTAGCTGGTAAGTCTCATTCCATGTTTTAGCAACGAAAATGAGGGCAGTGTCATCTGCATATGTGATTATTTTACCATGGTAAGAGTTTAGATAAAAGAGGTCGTTTATATACACGAGAAAAAGGGTAGGCCCCAGGATACTACCCTGCGGCACGCCGTATGTTACTGGAAGATCAGTACTAGTGAACGGGCCCACCTTGACACATTGAGTCCTATCTGACAGATAATCGACCAATAAGCCAAGTTGATTGCCCCTGATGCCATTTTTTTCCAGTTTATGTACAAGGATCGGAACAAAAACCGTATCAAAGGCCTTAGCTAGATCTAGAAATATTGTGATACACTTATTACCTTTATCAAGATTTGAGGTTATAAAGTCCGTTAAACTACCAACTGCGTCATCAGTAGATTTACCACGTCGGAAACCAAATTGGCCATCTGATAAAATGTGATTGCTTTCGAGATAATTTATTAAACGGCAGTTAATAATTTTTTCCAGAATTTTTGACAGTGAAGGCAGAATAGAAATAGGCCGAAAGTTCCCGACACAGTCCCTGGACCCACCCTTGTGTACTGGTCGTATCTGTGATTTTTTGAGAGCTCTGAGAAATCTACCCTTCTCTAGACACATATTAAAGATGTAGGTTAAGTGTGGCACAAGAATATCCCCTTTGTCTTTTAGGAACTGGTTTGAGAGATTATCCCACCCTACAGAACATTCACTCTTAAGAGCAGCTATTATGTTTCGAACTTCAACTTCATCTGTGTTCAGGAATACAGCTGAATTACCATTTTGTTCAAAAGGTGCTTTCACATATGTGCGCTCCTCAGACTGGTTAGGCGCTATTTGCTCAGCCAGTGATTTGCCAACATTGGAAAAATAGGAATTAATTTGATTCACAGAGTTCAGAGGAGTGTCAGATATTTCTAGTAATTCCTTTGGATAAGTATCCCGTTTTGATGTATTCGTGATTTTTTTTACTGATTCCCACAACTTTTTGCAATTCTTGCCAGCTTTTTGAACAAGTTCGCTTTCATAATTACGTTTAACCTTTTTTATGATTGAACTACAAAAATTTCTGTATCGCGTATAGGTTTTTTTAATTATTAGGTCATTAGGGAATGACTTCGACTTTTTGTGAAGTTGATCCCTATTGCGCATACAGCGAAGCAGACCTTGAGTTATCCAGGGTTTGATTATCCTTTTGCGTCGTGGAAGTATAACTGTTACTGAATTCCTACTCAAAGCACCTTTCAGTTCTCCAATGACATAGCCAACTGCAAAATCACAGTCATCAGTTGTGTAAATTGGGCTAAAGTCAATCTGGTTTATGGCCTTTGATAAACGCTCTTGGTCAATTTTGGTTCGCGTTAACTCGGCATACGAACGAGACTGTTGTTTTTTTAAGCGGAATATAACAGATTTATGGTCTGTTAGAGTAGACTGTGGTACAATAGTTACAGAAGGAGTCTTAGTTTTTAAGAGCACATGATCTATACAGGTACCACTAGCGTCTCGTGTGATAAAGTGATGCGCTGGCAATAAACCGTGGTATGATATAAGAGCAAGATAGTGTTCAGTAGATGTACTCATATTTTCGGCAATTATGTCTAAATTTACATCTCCTACTATTGCGATGTTTTTAAGGTTTGATAAGCTCACCAAATTTTTATCAAGTGACGCTAAAAATGGTTCAGTGTTTGCATAAGACGGGGAACGATAGATAGCCAACAACGCAGTGTCTTTGCCAATCTTAATCAAGAGGCTATTGCAGTTCTGCATTTCAGGTTCCTCAATGCAATAGCAAAGTTCATCTTTTATGTACACGACAACACCATCATTTTGAAGTGTATTTGATGTGGTCGCAAACTCGCAATAGCCATCGATTTTAGGTATAGATGATAGGCATGACAGCCAACACTCGGTTAAAATGAGGACGTCACCATCAAAACCAAATCTGCTTAAAAGGATCTGAAACTCTGAAAAATTACAATTCAGGCTGCGCACATTTTGAGAAACAACTGACAAGGATGAATGTAATGGAAACATTTTTTTACACTCATACTGTACTGCCTATTTTTGTATTTCATCATTCATGGGGCAAAACTATTGTTAACCAGTGTTATCAAAAACCTTCTCCTGCTCTGGGGGCTTCTCTTGATCTTTGTGTTCCAGGGTTGCGGAGACTCTTCCAAACCATTCTAAAGTCCTGGATAAACCATCCACCGTAGGTGCGGGCTTGCGGACTGCGAGCAATGGGTAGCTCGCCGTCCGACCGTCCGGTAACCGTCCAGGATGAGCTCAATTCGTCGACAGAGCGTAGTGTTCCACGCGCGCCTCAGTGACATGTTAGCAAACCGTAGCTGCTAGGGCCGTGGGTTCGGTTCTGAAAGGAAAACTCGGCCCTGGAATGCAAGGCAATGAAGGAAAATACAGTCTGACACGTTCTCCCGTTCCGCCCAAGGAAATGAGATGTCACTAGATGACTTCTCAGTTAAAAGCTCTGGATGAACCATGAACCTTACACGTGCTCTAAGAGCGGCCAACCCGAGATACATTTAGATACAACCGCTCTTACGAGATTATGACATTATTAAACATCTTACTCTAGATATTTGGGAAACACACATATCTTGTGTTAGGTCTCTATTGAAATGAAAACAAATTTGTGTAAAACTAATCCAGTAAAGCCCTAACCGGCATGTCCTAGAACCAAAAATTCGAAGACGTGTGACATCCACCATCCCGCACTGGGCCCGCGTGGTGGATTACGGCCCATTCCCTCTCCTAGAGGGAGGAAGCCTGAGTCCCAGCAGTGGAAACATTAAAAAGGCTGAATATGTATGTAAAAGCCTCTGAAAATCAATTTTTTTGTAAACTTTGACACTTCATAATTTACTCAAAAATTTAAAAAGTCAAAAAGTATAACAATAGAAGCCTTGCCAATTTAATCAAGGTTCTGAATGACGACCATTTTCTTCAAAAACTTTTAAGGGTTAAAAAAAACACGTATTTCCTGGAACAATTTTTGTAAAATATTCGAGTAAATCACGGAATTACCGAATACTAACAGAGTTTTTAGGCGTTATCTCTCTATTTTCGCGTTGCCTTTTCATCAAACATCGCGTTAGATTGCTTTAGATGAAGTAACAAGCTTTTAAACCATGCTCGATGTTGACGATAGGCGAGTGAAAAAGGACCCTCTTAAAGGTCTAATATTGCTAAATAATTAAGGCGAGCATCTAAAGCACTTCCAACCAACCCTCGATTCATCATCATCTATCTAATTTCGAAAATATCTCAAGTTACATGTGCTCCTGAAACTTCTGAGGGTCGCTAGCATTAATATTCTTGTCGGGACCCCTGTTGTCCTTTATTTTGACGCTAAAGAATCGTGTGTTGTTGAGTCAAAGTTTATTTAGGACCACGTTCTTATAAAACCGATATTGCCACGCTGTTAGAATTTTTTCAGTTGGAATTGTATTTTTAAAAATGGTCATCATAATCATCATTACAGCCGAAAGACGTCCACTGTTGAATATTGGTCTCCCCCATGTGTCGCCACAACGAACGGTTCGGAATCGGTCCACCTTGTGGGAGGCCTTCCAACGCTGCGTTTTCCGGTGCACGGTCGCCACTCTAGAACCTTTTGGCCCCATCCACCATGCGTTCTACGAGCAATGTACCCTGCCCACTGCCACTTAAGTTTGGCAATTCTTCGGGCTATGTCGGCGACCTTGGTTCTGCTGCGGATATCTTCATTCCCGATGCGATCACGCAAGGATACTCCGAGCATAGCCCTTTCCATTGCCCTTTGATTGACTGTAAGCCCTCTAATGTAACATGTAGAATGTGGAAACATTGCACATAATATCTTAACAAAATATAGTAATTGATAGAGCACAAAACACAACTAATAATTTATCTACAAATCACATACACATTACAGCTTCGACATAAATCGTGAATTCTAAGAATTAAATTATGTTTCGCATCCACTATAAACACTCATCATCTTGTTAGTATTTCAACCCAATACTGTGACATTTCTATTATTTACATATTACAACAAGATAATGGGTTCTTTCATAAGTTTCCATTTAATGTAACAGGTATTTTGCTGTAATTTTAAAATGAAGATATTTTTAAAAAGGTACTTTTAGGTACCACCAGAATTCGGAATAAAATACTTTTGATCTTTAAATGACCTGGACGCCTAGCCAAGTTACGACGAAACGATCGTAACTTGGCTAGGGGGGCTGGTAAAAGTCGCGAGAATGCGATGGTTGCAAGACACACAGGACCATTCGTTGTGCCCTGTGTCCAACAGTGGAAGTCTTTCGGCTGAAATGATGATCATCATCATCACTTTAGCCGAAAGACTTCCACTTGTTCTTCTTGTTTTTCTTCCACGATGTTCTTCAAATAATATGATATTTTTTGTTGATAGGCTCGCGTTTGAACACTTTCTCACCTGATGGTAAGTGGTGATGTGGTCGACGACGATACATCTTGTGCTCTTTATATATCTATAGCTTTTGCCCGAGGCTTCACCCGCGTACATAAAATATAGCCTTTGTCAATAAAGCGGCTTTCTATTGGTGTAAAAATTTTAGTAATCGGACCAGTACTTTTCGAAAATACCTCCTACAAACAAAAAAAAACTTAAAAACAAAAAAAAATACTCGTACTCGTAGATAAACATACAGGGTGTTTGGTGCATCGTGAGCCAAATTGAAATGGGCGACGGGAGGGGTCATCTGCTATCATTTCAGACCCCTAAAAACTTCTCATGCCTGTTTGTTACTTCTTTGGATAAACGGATAATCTTAAACGGATTTGTAAGTGTGATTGTTTGTTACTTGTTCGGGTGGATAATCTTAAACGGATTTGTAAGTGTGATTGTTTGTTACTTGTTCGGGTGGATAATCTTAAGCGGATTTGTATGTGTGATTGTTTGTTACTTCTTCAGGTGGATAATCTTAAACGGATTTGTAAGTGTGATTGTTTGTTACTTTTTCGGGTGGATAATCTTAAACGGATTTGTATGTGTGATTGTTTGTTACTTCTTCGGGTGGATAATCTTAAACGGATTTGTAAGTGTGATTGTTTGTTACTTCTTTGGATAAACGGATAATCTTAAACGGATTTGTAAGTGTGATTGTTTGTTACTTCTTCGGGTGGATAATCTTAAACGGATGCTCAAACGGCTAATCGGATTTCGAAATTTCGTACCATGTCCGTGAAATAGCACATTGAATATCACGGATGTTTGTTCTCTTGAAACAATGGCTATTTGATGGCACTGTTAATGCAGTGGTTGAGCTATTGGCTGCTGCACTGCACTGCGGGTCGCGGTTGCAATCCCCGCACGGAACAAATATTTGAATAGCCTAAAGATTTGGTTCCAGGTCTGGGTGTCTTGTGTATATGAGTTTACATGTTTGTGAGCGCTCCCACGGTACAAGAGTAATTTTAGTGAGTGAAACGTTTTTTTAAAAAACCGGGCAAGTTACGACGATTTTTCCGAATTGCAATTTTTTTTTTGTGACGTAACTATAAATTTACTGCTTTTAGATTTTTTCCTATACTCGTGCTATGAGACCTTGATTCATGCCAAATTTAAGGATTCCAGGTCAACGGGAAGTACATTTTGACTTCCTTGAGAGTGTCAAAATAAACGTTTTTGCGACATAAACGGCCGTATCTTTTTTTCGTTAATTCAAAAGTTTAATTTTTTCACAACTCCAAGGGACCGCAGACCTGAGTATATGGTTTTAATTTCAACTCGATACCTGTCTTGACAGACAGATAGATGGACGGACAACAAAGTGATCCTATAAGGTTTCCGTTTTTTTTTCCTTTTGAGGTACGGAAGCCTAAAAAGAAAAAAGCTGTATTCACGCGGGCAAAACCGCTGCTATAAGCTAATAGGCTAGGGAAGATATTGGGATAGGTTCAGATGTTTCCAAGCAAAAAAATATGGTACTGTATACTCATCACATTTACCTGCACTTGACCTCGGTCTCGCCTGATAGAAAGCGATTGATCGAGCCAGCCCAACCGACCTTTTCACTTTACAGACCCAAGATCGTTTGTTCAAGTGCCTCAAGATACTAAAAGAGCGACACATAAAATAAAGTTGAATAAGATTATATACGTACAGTTATGGGTCAAAAGTGCAGTTCCACCTTGCCAATGCTAAAATATCTAAAATTTCTTTGTAGAAGAGGATCAATGGTGTAAGACTGATTCAATTGGTAGCATAGAATCTAAAGTATTGAATAAACTAAGTTGTGGACTATTGAACTTCTACAACAAAGATATTTTAGACACTTAAGCATTGGTAGAGTGCAACTGCACTTTTGATTCCTGATTGTACATACTATCTGACTCAGCAAACGTTTTTCTTTCACATAAATTATCAAAGTACATAATAGGGGTGGGGGTAGGAGGGTAAAATAATATCCTACGACTTATTTTCAGATCAACCGACGATACACAAAAAAAAACATTAAAATCGGTCAAGCCGTTTCGTAGGAATTCAATAACAAATACTGTGACACGAGATTTGTATCTCTCTCTGTTTTGAGCTTTATGTTTTTTTTTTATTACTAAGGCACACCGACAATTTGTTTACAGATTTTTTTAGTATAACTTTCAGAAAATGGTCCAGTGCGAACAAACAAGGCATGCACATCGTTCACAAATTTGGGGTCATTCATAGTATTTTTAAATTTAAGTTAGACTATAATTAGAATACAATCTAAAGAGCAGAACAATCATAATTAAAATTAAAATATCAATTGAAGCATTATTATTTACAATTAAAATATATAAGTTCAACAATTTACATTACAGACTAAACAATACAACTACAAATAAAACAATTAAATTTATTACTTCTAAATTACAATTAGAATAATCAACTACAATTTGAGCTCTGAAGCTTCCAAGCTTACAATGACAGATGAGACGCTACAACGCGGTTCCATACAAATTATTCCACCCATCGAGCAATTTTTCGCGCCTGTCCACAAGAGCCTTATGTGTTGTTATTTGTCATTCGAAGTCTTCAACAACCTTTAGATCAAAGCGCCCTTTACACCAAACTTTACTTTTCATATAACTCAATTCACTTCCAATCTAATCATATATCAGCTTAAGCATGAATTTTCCATTTTATCGCTTCAACAAACACTCATACGACCAAAGAACTCCTTTCCCTCCTCTTTTAGGCGGTAGACACATCGTATTGAAACAAGCGAAGCGAATTTCGCACGAGTGTGCTTTGTGTACTCTCCTTTATATTATTTATCTGTTCAGTTGATTTTGATGGAAGCTTTTGGCTCATATTAGAGTTTCGATTGTTATGTAATGTGTGACGATGACAAATTTACCTGGTTAAAATTTTTGTCTCTAAGAATGAATATTATATTATGTCGTGGCCAGATCTTAGAAATTGATCATTTCATGATATAGCAAAGTAAAACTGGCCAGATCGTGTTAATCGTTAAAGTTTGATGATATTTCAATCCTCGTTTCGTCTTTTGGATATTATCTAAGCTTCTGTTGAAATAATTTGTAAATTTGTGTAAAACTAATTCACTAAAGACCTCCGAATATTTGCTCTTTTGCATGAACTTTGACACTTCATAATTTACTCAAAAATTTAAAAGTATAACAAAAGAAGCATTTTTGCAAAAACTTTTAAGGGTTAAAAAAACACGTATTTCCTGGAATAAGTTTTATAAAATATTCGAGTAAATCACGGAATTACCGAATGCTAACAGAGTTTTCAGGCGTTATGTTATTTTTTCGCGTTGCCTTTTCGTTAAACATCGCGTTAGATTGCGTTAGATGAAGTAACAAACTTTTAAACTATGCTCGATGTTGACGATAGGCGAGTGAAAAAGGACCCTCTTAAGTCTCAATTTCGTCAGTCAAAAACCCATACTCACGATAACAGATCACGAAATAATCAAACACATCGAATCGAAATTCGAAAATAACCACATTAAATCGAATCGTACTCTAAATCGAATAATTTACCAAGGGGGAATTTAACGCCCAATCGTAAGGGCGAGCACACATCATAACATGTAATTCCTTCAATTCCCCCGAATAATTAACAAGGTGCGAAACGAGACGATTAAATCCGACTTGTAAATATTTTATTACATGAGAGCATCTGTCTGCGTACGTGGGTTTCAAAAAATGTTTCACTGAAGGACGCGCGTAGGGTTGTCAAGTATCAAATACCAATTTACGTAAAAATATATTGTGTTGACGTGGCGTTGGAAGGCCTCCCACAAGGTGGACCGATGATCTAATGATAGTCGCGGGAATCCAATGGATGCGAGACGGACAGGACCGGTCGTTATGTTTAAACTTGGACGAGGCCTAAATCCAACAGTGGACGACTTTCGGCTGAAATGATGATGATGATAATGCTATTGTGTTGACTGTTAGTTGCCATCTTTTCTTTAGTATGGGATTTTTTCTTTGTTTTATAAACGTTGCCCCATACCAGGAATTACACCTGTATCGTGGATGGAGTCCCAAACGTTTAAATTCACATTCACACGACACCCAGACTCGGAACAAGTATCTGCAAGCAATACAAATATTTGTTCCTTCATCTAAAAACTTCTCCCACTCATGGAGAAACGAGAGGGCCTGTGTTCGTTTACTGACTAAAACGCGCCTGTATTCCTTCAGTTGACCCTTGGTGGTCTAGGGCCACGGTAACTCCGGCCCTAGCAGGTATCGGCCCTTTCAGGCCCCACGAACTTTGCTGACATTTCTTTGAGATGCATGTAGGACACAACTTGCTGTCTGATGGCTAGCTACCCATTACTCGCCGTCCTCAAGTCCGCCCGCCTGCGCCTACAGTGGCTGAGAGTCGACCAGCAACTTTTGATGCCCAGGGCGCCTCCGGCGGTTGTGACAAGACTATCTAGGGATTCTACAACGTAATTTATAACGAAACAAAACAATACTAACGTTTATATAGTTCAACTAGCTTAAAGCGCGTTAAAATAGGTTTTTCCATACAGACTTTGAACCCCCTTTCCTCCACTCAGGGGTAGAATTTTGGAAAATCCTCTCTTAGTGCTCGCCTAAGTTATAAAAGGAAACCTTGTGCAAAATTTCTCGCTCCTAGTCCCAGTAGTTCCGGCTGTGCGTTGATATGTCAGTCAGTCAGTTTCTCCTTTTATATATATAGATTACGTTTTCAAACTAAATTCGCTGCGGCAACCCTAGCGCACATAGAGATAGAATAAAGTATTTCTTTCGTGCGTATATTAACTTCGTGCTCGAAGTTTATTTGTCACGAATTGACAGCTACATGTTCGTCACATATGTGCAAAGGAGTAGCACTTTCAGAGTAATGGTAGCTTTATATTTCGTGATACCTTATTTGGGTAAACAGATCCTGTTGGGACTTTTGATCCTCTTAAGGCTTAAATAGGTCAACCGGTTTCTTCCTGAACCTGTTACCTGTGTTTATATGTTATTTATTAAGTAATAAATAATATATAAGTATGTTTGTATTTACGTAACAACGGTGAAGTGCCAATACCTTCTAACTTTTCGAGAAAGTTAATTTTTAGCGTTTATAATTTAAATTTTTGTTTCCGCATGTTTTAGTGAAATCTCCGAAGCGGATATTTAGTTGCAACTGCATCAAATTATATTGTGGAAACTCCTTCTAACTAAACTAACGTGCCAATTTATAGTATTACCACCTAAAGTTTTTGGGACTAGCCATTCTAGACAGTTAGGAGTTATTGGCACTTCGCCTTGTTTCGTATTATTTTTAATTTGAAAATTGCACACTGGATCCTATGCTCTTTTGTAAACTCTCTTTATTACTCAATAAATTGCTGGAAAAAAACTCAACTTTGTGTTAAGCTCGCCTATGTACAGTCAGTGGTCAAAAGTGCAGTTCCACCTTACCAATGCTAAAATGTTTAATTGGTAGCATATAATCTAAAGTATTGCATAAACTAGTTGTGGACTATTGAACTTCTATAACAAAGTTTTAGACACTTTAGCATTGATAGAGTTCAACTGCACTTTTGATCCCTGACTTTACATATTATAAATGAAGTCTGTTATCCACTTATATTAGAAGGTGTTGAGGTCTACAATAAAGAATTAGAGAATAATGATTATTAGCATAATAAGAATTTTTAAAAAAGCCTCAATCAATTGCCAGATATTGCTTATAACTTATGTAGGTAATGACATTTTTTTTAAGTGTAATCGTCAAATAATTACTCCATCTGCTTTGGGTGGACCAAGAGCTTTTTTGAGGTCGGCCTTTACGTTCCAAGGTCATGGTAGCTCTATGGAATAATTTTGCAGCCCTAATGTCATTGTACGACGAGCAATGGGTTACTCACCGTTCCCCCGACCGGTAAGGACCGAGCTCAAGTCGAAAGATGTCGCGAAAACCTTTGGGGCCCAGGAACGCGGATACCCGCTAGGGCCAATTTGTGAATTTCACGTGATCCTAGAACGCAAAGGGCAACTGAAAGACACAGGTAGGTTCTAATCACTAAAAATCTGACACACCCTCTCACTCCACCATACAGCAGGAGAAAACATTGGATGATTTCCAACATAAAAAAAGCCCAAATGACATTAAATAGGATTTTTTCGTTGTCTTGGCGACTGAATTGATTCAAATGGAAGGAGCTTAAGACCAATCAATAAAAGCAATTCCCGAATATACATCAAAATCTTAGAACCCTTCATCTTCACAATCACACACCGTCAGACACACTGATTGGATCTGATAATGAATGAATTGAATGACAAAGGAATGATTGACAAAATTAATTAATCCTTCACTCATTCTTCAGTTCAGTTCGTGTATTGTGCGCCTCGTGCCGTTGTTTATTTTTAAATTTGAATATGGAATATATGAGATTTTGATTCCATTGCTATGTTATTATGCAGTTAAACCTACCCCTCTTGCAATGTTGTACCCTCTAGCAGGTATAGCTCCTCCAGAAGTTCGGCGCGAGATAACCAGCCGCATCGAGAAGAGTAAACAGGAACGGGACGGCCGTCTTATACCTGCACGTCTAAAGAGTCGTAAAAGCTTTGTGTGATTTACGAACTCTTCAAAAGACAGTGCACAGGATGAGAGATGCGCGCTGTAGAAGCAGAAGCACCCAACTCCTACACATTTCATCACCCCGTCAGAACATCTCCCCCCTGGACGCAAACTACAGTGGCCCATCTGGAAATCTCTTAACCGACTGCGGACTCAGGTTGGCTGCTGTAAAAATAATTTGGCCAAATGGGGTTTCCTCGACCCATCACTAACACAGTGAGTGCCAGTGTGGAGCGTCATTTGCTATGCTGTCCATTCTGCACAATCACCTGCTGTTTTCAGGATCTATACGAGGCCAATAACAGAGCCGTAGAGGTTGCGAAATACTGGTCAGATAAAATTTAGCTAGAGTACATCGACACGAAAAGAAGAAGAAGATGCAGTCAAAATGATGCTATTGTTTCTTTTTTGTCAATTAATGAGCAAAACGGCGGCAGCCGTCGACCTATAGTGACACTTGACACACACGACGTCTGCCACTGATCTTCAAAGTTGGAATGTCGACGGCCGCCACCCCATGTCAACGGCTGCAGTTACCTCTGCCGTTGGCAACATGCCGTTCGTGTGTATGGGGTCCATTACACGATAGGTTTTGCTGTCAGTTTTGCCACAGTCAAATATCTTGAGAGACGAAAAACCTACCGTGTAATGCGATGACCGACGTTTGCATGACGAAAAATGTATGGTGATAAATGTTCCGTCAGTCAAGCTTCATTCATGATTGATGGTTTTGATCGACGCTTGCATGACCGTGTAATAGCCCCTATGAGCTGTTACCGACACGACATAGGTAAATTAGTTTCCAGATAGTTCATGTCGTCCTAAAACTGTTACTTAATAATTACCCTTCAATCTCAAATACGTTGTAACCAGAAATCAGTTCAAGTCCCAACACAAACACCTGTAGCGTCGCTCATTTCTGCTGGTTTAGGAAATTAATTGATCCGTATCGATCTGTCGACATGGTTATGAGTTAATAGCTGGACGGTGGAAGACGAAATTGGTTAAATTGAACTTCCTTAAATTGAAATCCCAGTTTTTTTTTTTCGGGTGGGAAAATCATCTCGTGACATCCCGCGCTCTTGGGCGGAGCGCGAGATAGTGTCAGACTTTTATTGACTAAAAACTACTTCTGTTCCTTCTTTGCCATTTTTTTTCCAGGGCCCCGGGGATCTCTTTCGCATCCTTGCCATGGGGCCATGGGTGGCCCCAGTAGGCTTCGACCCTGCTGGGCCCCTACGGTTGCTGAAATCTCCTTGAGACGCACGTGGAACACTACGCCGTCGACGACTTGGACTCTCACCAAGTCATCGGTCCACCTTGTGAGAGGCCTTCCAACGCTGCTTTTTTCGGTGCGCGGTCGCCACTCTAAAACCTTTCGGCCCCATCAACCATCAGTTCTACGTGCAATGTACCCTGTCCACTTAAGTTTTGCGTTTCTTCGGGCTATGTCGGTGACCTTAGTTCTCCTGCGGATATCTTCATTCCTGATGCGATCACGCAAGGAAACTCCGAGCATAGCCCTTTCCATCGCCCTTAAGGCGACTTTAAGCCTTCTGATGAGACCCATTGTAAGCGACCACGTTTCAGTGCCACATGTCATCACTGGCAACATGCACTGGTCACAGGCTTTCGTCTTGAGACACTGTGGTGTGTTCGACGAGAAGATACCGCACAGCTTCCCGAACGCTGCCCTGCCGAGTCGGATTCGACAATTGACCTTCACCAAAAGTGTTCCTCAAACTATTCAATTATAATACTCGAAACCCATCAGGGATGAAACATAGGGAAGAGTATGAATGATTTGTGATAAATTATATCGACAGACGTTTGAAAGTTCAACTGCCACAATTATTTATTAAAACTAGGTACCAGGCAAGCAGAAATTAACAGGAACTAGATGCTTAAGCAACTAATAACTAGTTCAATAATGGTAAAAATACAGGTTTTGAAATTGAGTCATTGATGTTCTTAAAAGTAACAGGGTGACAGAAATTAAAAGGAACTAGGGAAGGAATCCCGATTTAATACCCCTTGGGAAGATTGGTTTTAAATTTCGAAGTGTATATATGACCGCCAGGACCAAAGGCCTAATGCGTTTTTCTTGAAGCCTACAGAAATATCTCGGTATGTAAAGATAGTCACCCATCCACAAACTGACCTCGGTTAGTGTTGCTTAACTTTAGAGATCGACCCGATATTATATGTTCTAACAATCGAATATAACTTTTCACCTGAAAACGCTGTAAGAATATCATTAAAAAATAATGTACTATCTAAAGGTCAATTTATCTTAGATATTGTTATTTTTACATTAACAAAATCTCTCGAAAAAATCAGACAAGAATACACTCCCGAACACAAAAGCTGAAATCAAGCAAGGGGGAGTTTCTTAACTTACAATGAATGGGAGTTTCTTAAATTTCTATACGGGCTGTATTAATCAAATTTGAGCCTTCACTATTCACGGAAAAGGTTTAATTTTATTCAGCTGACAATCTGAAAGCTTTGCAAATGATTGTTACTTTTGTCAGCTACGAATAGAACACAGTTAATTGTGATTGAGATGACAATGGACCAAACTTGATTTCAGATTGGACGAGATCGTTTTAAAAGGGAAGAATTGTGTACGAAGCAATTGATGAAAATGTAAAGAAAGAGGTGCGCCGTAACCGTACCTTTAATAAGTGTTTTTTTTTTCAATCTAACCAAATGCGGTTGAATACCCGTGTTTTACATGGAGCGAGCATGCCTATCAAGCCTACACAACCTACTTACTGGGTAAAACGATACTCCTCAAAGATGGACTTTCTGGCGTCTGACTACTTATAACGTAACAGAGATATTTGTAACTAGCTTCTGCCCGCGGCTTCGCTCGCGTAAACGTAGGTATTTCCATACAAACTTTGGACCCCCGCTTCATCCGCTTAGGGAGTGAATTTTGGAAAATCCTTTCTTAGTGCTCGCCTACGTCATAAAAGGAAATCTTGTGCAAAATTTCATGCTCCTAGTCCCAGTAGTTTCGGCTGTGCGTTGATATGTCAGTCAGTCAGTTTCCTCTTTTATATATACACAAGATTACATAACATGGTTGAAAAGAGTGTCCATGGAGTTTCTTGCACATTCTTTTCCACAGAGATCTACGGTTTGGAATGTGAAATTAGCATATTTTTTTTTCTAAATGACTTCTTGACATTTCAAAAGTGCCAGTAAATGATTTATTTGAAATAAAATGCTTTGAATCTTTGAAAAACGACTATCAGAGTTTTACGAATAACAACCAATGGGACCAAAGGCATAACGTGCTTTCCGAAGCACAGTAATGTTCTAGATAAACTTTAATAAATAATATATAAAAATGTTTTATGTCATGCATCGAGGCCCATAACGTAGTAACTAGAGATTTTCTCGTGAAGCGGACCACTAATTTTTTTTTAATAATTTTTCGATTTTAGTAATACTTATATTTGATTATCTTATACCGGTGTCTTTATGTTTTTGTGTCAATATTGGCAAATTTTCTTAAACAACTATGTTTGTAGATCATACTTAAATCAATTAATAAATCATGCCCAAATAAGATATTACAATTAAAATAACTTTATATTTTATTTTTTTTACTCGATCGCGCTTATTGTTCCACGCGCGCCTCAGGGAGATGTCAGCAAATCGTAGGGGCCCAGCAGGGTCGAAGCCTACTGGGGCCATGGGTAGTGTGAAAGCGAAACCCGTGCCCTGGGACGAAGGCAACCAAGGAACAGGAGTGAGGTTTTTAGTCAGTAAAAGTCTGTCACTATCTCTCGCTGCGCCCAAGAGCGGGATTCGTCATCAGATGATTTTCCCACTTCTAGTAAGACGACTGATCTAGTAGGACTAAAACCACAAACCATTCTAAATTTTATGGCGGTCTAATTTATTCTGATACCTTCAAATTTCAAAAGAAATTACTTTCATAAACTTTTCAACTTCGCTAAGTCTGAACGATGAAGCAGTTCAAAACAATTATTTAGTTTTATTATTTATCAAAGAATAGTAGAACTATCATTAATCCACTTTTACTCCTACAAACTTGAAATTAGGTCGTAAAAAGTAGTAGCTGAACTTTCAAACTTACTATATTTCTAAGTTATCTTACGAAAGCATTATAAGTGCTAGTCTAGAATAGGTACAAGTATTTCATAACATTTTGGCAGGCCGATAATAAATTTGAAAAAGGGTTAATTAAAATAATTTATGGTCATTTGACGCGAATGGATAAAGTGAGAAATGGTATTAGGGGAAGTTCGAGGGTGGCGCCAGTGAAAGAAAAGCTGAAAGGGAATCGTATGTCTTGGTATGGTCATGTCTAGAGGAGGGATGAAGAGCATGTTACTAAAAGAGTTATGAGTTTACATGTGGATGTATGGAGAGGGACAGGGAGACCAAAGAAAAGATGGATGGATTGTGTGAAGAGTGATATGAAAGAAAAGGAAGTTAGTGATAGCATGACGAGTAACAGGGCAGAATGGAAGAAAAAAACATGTTGCGCCCACCCCAAATAACACGGGACAAGGGCAGGAAGATGATGATGGTCATTTAACGCGAAAGAGTAATGGCAAACTACCGAACAAAATTTTGATGGCATATTTTTTTGCGTAAAATGATGAAAAAAGTTATGAAGTGAAGCCAGCAAAAAAACTAAGCCTTGATAATATATTATCGTAAAAAATCTAGTCAGTCCAGTTTCCAATTATGACGTTTTTTTTTTTTTGCGAAAAATAGAATGACCAATATTATTTAAGCTTGATTCGATACAACTTAGTAAATTATTTCGCCGGTATATAAAATGGTAACATTATGTAGATACTTAATAATTTAATCACATCGATTTAATCAACAGTTTCCTCGTCGTTGTTTTTATATTTTTAATACATGTACACGTATAAGTCGCTATTAGATGTAATATGGCCAGTGACTGAAAATAAGCTGGATATAAATCATATAAGTCAAAAACACAGATTTGAAAAAAAAAAAAACAGGATATTAATAATAGTGAACTAGCCCCTTTTTTATGTGTCGTTATATGTACACATTATTTTTTTTAGATTGTTGTAAACCTGGATAATTTTCGTAGATACCTATATACTCGTATGACATTATAGATTATAATTTTGATTATTTTCTTTTCTTTCACAGGATAGTCGGCGTTGACGCCGGCCTGGCATGACGCGTCAACTACGTCCCGCCTCGCCCCTACACCTCTGTTCATCCCTCTACGATCCAACCTTGAACATACTCACTACTGTCCTCTCCCTCTCCTTCCTACTGCTACCAATAGCCAACACACAAATGATTCCCACAAACTTCACAAACAAAAATAAAAATATCATAAACGAAATTAATCTTAATTATACTAAAGTAGAAGCATATACAATAACAAACAAAAATGAAGAAAACGAGCTTATTAATACAGTAAGTAGTAAAAACTACCAAACACTAATAGACAGGTTTAGAAGAAAAGATAATTTCACTACAGAAAACACAGACATAGGGAATAACACTGAAATAGAGGAAGAATACCAAATAGATCTTGAATTAGAAAACGATAATGACAAAGGTGGTTTAGACAACAAATCAATGGAGAAACTGAGAGTAGATGACGTGACAAGAACGAAAATCTTCAATGATTTCTCTAAAACAGTTAAAATTTATAAGAACCAATCCAAAATTGACGAAGTTAGTGAAACTAATGAGACACAAAATAGTGTTGAGATTAAAGAAAAGGTAGATCGCGAAGATATAAAGAGGATCTCGAACGAGTCATTAGGATTCCGCACACGGAGCCCCACATCCTATCATGTTCCTTCAATTACGGATGTTCAACACACGCCACGGCCCAGCTTTTTAGATGGTAAGTCAATTTGAACTTTATAGATACCACTTTAGGACTGGATTTCGGAACGTACTGAATAATTTAAGGTCTTAGAAGGATTTGTGAACAGTATTGCTTCGAAAGCAAAGGTCACGTTCCGGTGTTCCAGACAAGCGTGAAAGGGTCTTAAGTAATTTTATTTCGAGTTAATTGATCTTGTTAAGTGATTTAATAATATTTATTTAGCACAAAAAACATCTGTGTTGAGAATTCTATATAAATTTGTTTTTTTTTTCGTGAATTGCGTTGATTTTTACAGCATCGATATTAAAAATTCTCGGAAAATACACACAAGTTACGCTCGTTTTCAAGCTAACAAAAAATAAAGTTCATTCAAACATTTTGAAAGCTAAAACAAATGGCTTTCGTCCATACAAATAAAAATAAAATTGGCTGCGCCTGTAAAATATGACCCTTTTATCTAAAAACCAGTCATGTACGTGTTGTACTCGCGCACTTAGAGTCCCGTACGTAATATAAAATAAAATTAAATCGAAACCCTACCGTTACATTATGATTTATTATAATTATATATTGATATAATATGCCACCAACAATAAAAACTCTAGAAATTTTTTGCAAGCTTCAAAGAATTAGAAATTACAATAAAATTTATTCCATCATCACCCTTTTTTGGGTGAGAAGTCATCAAATTACTTCTCTACTAAAGGTGAAGCGATAGGTAGTGTCAGACTTTTACTGACTAAATCCACCTGGGTTTCTTCAGATACCTTTTTACGTTCCATGACTGTAGTGACTCTTTCAAACAATCACGCAGTCATTCCTTCAACACTCTTTGAGTACAGAACCCCAAAAATGGTATCTCGTTCACATAGCGATACTAACGTCAGTCAAATGCCTGTCCGTTATTAGATTTAATCGTCAAATCATACAATATGGACGGATTCGAAATCATTTGTGCGATTTATGTTTCAGTGAAATCTGACGTTTATATGGGTATTTGGAATCAATTGTTAGGCTGATAGGAATAAATTGGATTAAGTATTAAAAGTACATTTAGTAATATGTTCTTTGCCTCTTTTTTACCTATTCTTTTGTGTTTTTTTAAGTTCCGTACCTCATAGGATCTTTTATAGGATCACTTTGTTGTCTGTCTATCCGTGGTCTTGACAGCCTCGAGCTTCTTTTTCTCAGGATCGAGTAAAGGTGTCAAGTTGATTAAAACTCAGGTCTGCTATCCCTTACAGCAGTGAAAAAATCAAATCCGGCACATATTTTAACGCTCACAAGGGAATCAAAATCTAAAGGAAACGTATACTTCCCATTGACTTAGAATCATGTTTGGCAAGAAACAATACTATGTAGTACAACTAAGGAAAATTTTTGATGTATACAGGGTCCAAGTAAACATCTCTAAGGACTCAAGCCAATCTCACCTGCACGTGGTGTACCCTGCTGATAAACACGAGGCTATGGCGTCCTGCCAACACGCACTGAACCAGCGTGGCGGGTATTGGTCTAAACCACAATGAACAGAACGACAAGTGACAGGTCCCAATTGCCCAGTGACTCCAGCGGTTGTTGACCTTGGGGTCTGGAGAGCTAAGAATCTCCGGGCGAGATCGATCAACCATTAAGCGACCCCGGTAGATTACATAAAGGATTCCGGCTCACCAGCTATTAAACGAAGACTGGAACTGGCAATGTACAACACGCCTATACTCCGGTCCGATGCGATCACCGAACTTGAGGAAGAATTGAGCAGGTTACGATGGAGCATTGTGCGATTATCCGAAGTCTGAAGACATGAGGAGGACACGATAATCCTAAGGTCTGATAACCTGCTCTATTTTTGAGAGGGGGGCCAGCAGTCTCAGGGCGGTGTCGGGTTTATCATCCACAAGTCCCTTGTGAACAATGTGGTAAAGATCGAGAGTGTTTCGACCAGGGTGGCGTACCTTATACTCACAATATCATCAAGATATTCGCTGAAGATCATACAGGTTTACGCCCCGA
The DNA here is from genome assembly GCA_961205895.1 of Mythimna pallens. Classification (NCBI taxonomy): domain Eukaryota; kingdom Metazoa; phylum Arthropoda; class Insecta; order Lepidoptera; family Noctuidae; genus Mythimna; species Mythimna pallens. The sequence goes on from OY540832.1 coordinate 23,418,052, forward strand.
CCTCAATTCACCCCGACGACAAAGTACAGACCATGTATGAAGATGTGTCCAGAGCCATACATGGTTATAAGACTCACTTTGCCGGTGTCATGAGGGACTTTGACGCGAAACTGGACAAACGAGACGGTGACGAGTTGCGAGTGGGGTAATGATGAATTAGACGTAGAAACCACCGGGGACACCTACTGGCTAGTTTTATGGAAAAGGAGGGCTTCTACATGATGAACTCTTTCTTCAGAAAACGTAAGCATAGGAAGTGGACCTGGCAAAGCTCTGATGGTGCAACTAAAAATGAGATTGACTTCATCATGTATGCACTAGTTTATATCAATTAAAAAGGAATATATTTGCCAGAATGTAGGCGTCCAAAGTTGTATGATCTTAAATTATAATATTATAAATGTGGCCCATTTACACTCTAGCATTATATGTGGTGAGCTAATATTTCAGAATACATTAAATTTAATAAACAGTAAGGCTGGGGCAGGAGGCAGTGTCAGACTTTTGCTGACTAAATCCCATCCATGTTCCCTTAGTTACCTTTTGCGTTCCAGGGATGTAAGCAGGGGGTAACTCTTTTGTACAATCCCAATTTGCCCTAAAAGCTTCCGCACGATAAGATAACACGTTTTCATAGAAAATTGGTCTAAAATTGCTCAGCAGATGAAACAATTTCCATGAAAACGTGCGTTGCGCGAAAAACCGTCTGCAGTAAGACGCGAAAGATAAGAGCAGAAAATTTTAACATAAACAAAATTCGTAATTCGTTCTCCAAATTATACTAATTTTATAAAAACGAAAGTGTTTTTTTTTTGTTAATTGGTATAAACCAATGCTTGACTGCGATCCCACCTGATAATAAGCAGTGATGCAATCATTGATGGTGAGGCGTGCTAGTTTCACTCTAGCCTTGAAGACACCTAAATTATAGACCGCAGCAGGCAAACTGTTCCAGTCCTTCGATGTTTGGTAGTTTGGAGTGTTTGAAAATCTAGTACTCATCGCACAAGCCCTGCTTAGTTTGAGACTAGATGGCGTTGTGTGAAAGTTGTGGAATAATATTATCTATTTATTTAAGTCCCAAAAGTATGTAATAAAATAGATTTATTAAGAGAATCCCCTAATTTAAGTCAAAGATGAAGAATTGTCTTCTCGACAAGATTTCATAGTATAGTGTAGTTAAAATATTTATTGTTTTAAAGCAAATGGTACACTCAGCTTGTCTGCTAAAGTTCTCGCATTACTTCGGCATCGTAGAATGAACTTCACTTAAATGTAAATAGGTTATAGTTTGTATTGCCCGAGTGGCGCGAGTACTTTGCAGGACGCGCTGAATACTTAACATAATTACGCAAAAATATTAGAATGTAGCTAAGATCATAGAATAAGTAATAGTACCTAAGGTGTATTATTTGGATTGTTGTTTTGTAGACTTTTGTTGATTTATGTCATACAAAGCGAGCGTACCTCGCCATCGCCTCGCAAACTGTAAAGTTTGGCGAGCAGATTTTATACAAAAACAACAGAACCTGTTAAAAAATATATATTAATATTAATTTGTGATTGTGTTTGTGGTGAGCACAAGAGGATTTTCCAAAATTCACCCCCTAAGGGGATGAATTTGAGGGTCCAAATTTTGTATGGAGAAACCTAATTTCACGCAGGTGAAGCCGCTGGAAGAAGCTAGTCTTAGAATAAAAAGGGGGTCAGCCTGAAATCGGAACCTTGGTTATAAAGTCAAAAGTTTGTGTGTGTGTTTATCAATTCTTCACGCTCGAACGGCTGAATGGATTTCGATGAAACTTTATACACGGGTAAACCATGTCCTAGAATAGTACATAGGATACTATTTATACCGGAAATTTGTTTCCTTGGGTTAATTTTCTACTATAACTCGAGCGAAGCCACTGGCAGCAGCTAAAAACATAATATATAATTTCATCCAGGCTTGGTTTCGTTACCGAGACAGCAAGCGTACCTACAAGTAGAAGATTAAATTCTCCGACGTTTTCTTGAATGGATGACGTGTGCAGTGCTATTATTTTTCTTATTTCTCGTTCCGAAACACTGGTATCGCGCGTTTTAGTCGTCCAGTACGCGTTTTGGACACGCAAAAGGGCGCATTGCAATGACTGGCTGTGATGCAAATGTTATGTTACGCAGTTTTTTTTTATTTACTTTATTCAAAATTTGCTTACATTTTTTTTATTGGGTGGGAAAATTCATCTCATGACAAATCCCGCTCTTGGGCGGACTTTTACTGACTAAAAACCCACTCCTGTTCCTTCGTTGCCTTCGTCCCAGGGCCCCGGGTTTCGTTTTCACACTACCCATGGGCCCAGTAGGCTTCGACCCTGCTGGGTCCCTACGATTTGCTGACATCTCCTTGAGGCGCGCGTGGAACAGTACGTGCCGTCGACGACTTGGGCTCGGTCCGGACAGTTACCGGACGGTCGGACGGCGAGCCACCCATTGCTCGGCGTCTGCGAACCCGCGCCTACGGTGGCCGGAAATCGGGATCGGAATCCCGGCGGCGGTTGGGGCGTGAGGACCGTTGCCTCACGCGATCGGCTGCCTCCTTTGCTAGCATTACTGCTTTGCAGAAGGAAGCGACCGCCTGCCACTCCTCCTCGCTCCGGACCATGGCCTGTACCAAGGCCCGGCGCGAGAGATTGCCGCCGCCGATTGCCCCCACGAGGACACGGCGTTGCTCTACCCAAGCGGGGCACACCTCCAACGTGTGCTCCACCGTGTCCTCCGGGCGGTCCACGCAGTGGCGACACCCGGGCGTCGCTTCCGCACGAATACGGTGCAGGAAGTTCCCGAACTTACCGTGTTTGGTGAGAACCTGCGTCATGCGGATGGTGAGGTCTTTCCAACCACGCCTCAAAGAGGGGTCTTACCGCCATAATTGTGGCGTGCCCATTGTTAAGACGTGACAATAAATGCATGCTAAGCTAACAACATGATATAACAAATACACCCACGAAATCAAACAATCCCACATTCTACATCCATGGACAATTTTCACTGTTCATAAATAATCCTGTTAATCTACGGACACAGTTAAAAGTGTTTTAAGGATCTGGTTTTTAGTTTTCAAACTCCAAGTGAACGATAACATCACGCCATTTTGTCAAACACCAAGCGGACGCCGGCGTCCACATAGGTTATAACATATTAAGCATTCTATTTGTAGGAAATTTATCCAAGAGCGTAAATAATGAAACTCCTTCTTAAAGAGTCTGTAAATATCGAAAATAAGGTCTACAATAAAGTGAGCGAGAGCGGACGCCGCGAAACGCTTGGCGATTAAAAACATACTCATTCAAAACGTCTTTGGTAACATTGATTGAACCACAATATCAACCAAAATTTAAATTAAAGAACACCCCATGCCCTTTGCCTCTGCCTCATAACACAGCTTCCTCGATTTTATCATATTTTATTTGCAGAACACCAAAAAAGACACGAGGATCATTTATTATTTCTTTTATAGCACATGTGTGTATAAAATATTATATTATGCCGTCACTATTTCACGCAGCGCCCTTGCTAAAAATAAGGGAACCTTTCTCTTCCCGGTAGTGTCATAAGATTTGATTAAGGTCTCATATTGAGATATCAGGGTAGCATCGATTTTGCAGATCGCAGAATGAAATTCATTCGTTTTATATTATGCTGTGTTTATCATATGCTCATGGAGAAACAGAGGAAATACAAAATACAGGAGCAATCCATCCAAATCCCAGCTCCCATCACTTTTAGTCCTACACGCCTTGCGGCATACGGACCTTTGGAGACACGCTCCTGCAATTCACACATTTGCAGCAGCGAATGAGCGTAAAGCTAAAGCTTTATTGTCAGTGTAGAGTGACTTTAAATTATTAAAAAAAAAACGATCCAATAAGCTGGGGGCCCTCACAAGGAACCTCCGTTGACTAGGGTCAACGGAGGCTCCTTGTAAGGGCTCTTCTGTCTACAGGGTTTAAAGTAACCCAACACGAAGGGGATAACGGTGTGTGTATATCGTGCTTGAGCATATATTTCTTTTTATAATATAAATTTCATCTAAAATTATTAGACTTTTGACGTCTAAATTTATTTAGATGAAATTTGGTATGCCATTGTCTTGGGATAATTTTCTGCTTTCACGAGGGTGAAGCTGTTGGTAGAAGCAAGTTTGTAATACTTATCTCAAAGTTCTCGTCTAGTCGTCTGAAGCTACTGTCGTCTCGTCGTCATAGTGAAGGAAAACCGGTAATGCACTGTTTGATCTACTGATGTAAGTCGGAGAATTCTGAACTCTGAAAATATATAGTACCAACATCGTGATATTTTGACACCAGTCCTGTGATTAATGTGTAGACATTATGAAGCAATACTTGACCGCGCACCGGAAAACGCAGCGATGGATGGCCTCCTACAAGGTGGACCGACGACCTAGTGAGAGTCGCGGGAATGCAATGGATACGAGACCCACAGGACCTTTCATTGTGGCGACACTTGGGGGAGGCCTATGTCTAGCAGTGGACGTCTTTCGGCTGAAATGATGATGATAATGATGATCAGCTGACTCATGGAGTAGTACACTTCACGTGGTTTACTTAACCCGTCCTCCCCCCACATCGTATGGTCACCATGCGATGCCACCATTCCGTTCCATGTTATTTCAAGAGTCAGTCGTACAAAAGGCTATTCACAAATTCATATTTACGTCGCCCAAACAAATTCTCAGTGTTACCACCAAATAATAACGCCTCCGTAGTTTTGTAGAAACTTTCAAACATTTTAATGAGGCCCGAACTTTCTGGCATTATTTCATTGTTATTGTTACTCCAGAGTTTTGCTTTAACAAAACAAACAATTATTTTCGACATACCCGGCCTGATTTTCTACGCTTGCCACCCCGGGACTGATTATATTAAATGCAAGCCTGATGTGTGTTTTAGAAGTTTTGTGTGTATGAGATTATGACATTAATGTATATAGTTAAGAAAGCTTTTCCCGAGCCGTCTATTGTCATCGTGAACATGATTTAAAACCTTGTTATTTCATCCAGGCAACACCAAAAAGGAGAGAACGCCTGAACACTCTATTGGCATTCGGTAATTCTGTCATTTACTTATACATATTTCACAAAACTTGTTCCAGGAAATATTCTGCGTATTTTAAACTTTAAAGGTGTACGGCAATGCGCCACCGGTACATGGTAGTCATCCCTTCTTACGCACAAAACGTTTCGGGAACACATTAGATGTCCGTCAGATACGGCGTACCTCAACTACCCGGGATACTCACTGGAGCATCATTTCCTGCAGCGTGCCGGGGTCTGTGTGTACGTCCGCAATGACATCTGCTGCCAGCATCTCCGTCACCTTGAAGACACTGATTTCTCTACGCTATGGCTGTTGGTGGACACTGGTATGAACAAAAATTTTTATGCTTTTGTCTACCGTTCGCACAGCGGTGATCAGGAGACGACTCGGTTGTTCGACCACCTCAGTGAGGCTGCTGATAAGGCTCTGCATCGGCATCCTGATGCGCAGCTCGTCGCTCTGGGGGACTTTAGCGCCTGTCTCCAAGACTGGTTGTTCCCATACCAGAAGACCGACCACGCTGGGAGAGAAGCGCGAAACTTTGCAATATCGATGGGCCTTTCCCAGCTGGTCAAGCAAGCGACTAGGGTGCCTGATGTAGTTGGTCATACTGCCAATTGTCTGGACCTTCTGCTCACCACTTGGAACTTCAGATCACTGTTTGGTGAAGTCTGTTTCGTCCTTTTCCCCACCTGACTGCGACTCACGCGGTGAACGGTGAATGTGGCGTTACAGGTCAGCAGATTCAGATGAGATGCGACATTTCTTTGCATCTTATCCTTGGCAGCAGGTCTGCTTCTCTTCTGAGAGTCCGTCGAGCTGTGCGGATGCTATATCCGATGTGATACGTCAAGCTATGGAGTTTTTCATCCCTTATAGAGACGTACCCATCCAAGGCTCAGCTCACCCATGGTTCAACGCCGATTGCGTTCAAGCTGAAGAACGTAAGCATTCGGTGTTTCTCGCCTGGGTTGACGCTCGTGACCGCAAAGCGCCGGATTTAAGCTCAAAGGAGAGAGCTGCCAAGTCCTACAAAAAGGCACTGAAGAAGGCTCGGTTCGACCGAATTACCCATATCGGCACAAAGCTCTCTGCACAGCCGTCGGGAAGCAGAACATTCTGGCCTCTTGCCAAGTCGGTCGAAACGAACTTCTGTAGGCCCACATTGCCTCCGCTGGTTAAACCTGATGGAACACTGGCTCACTCGGCGAGAGAAAAAGCAGGTCTCTTTGCATCTCTCTTCGCCCATATTCTTGTCCAATTAAAAAAAAAATGCCTACAGCTAAGGAGTGGAATTCCTAGCCGGAATCTGTGTTTCCTGATGGCTACAACCTGGGAACCTTTAAATCAAGATAGTGAATAGTTTGCTACTAAGTAAGTGCGCTTCATCGTCGACCGCATTGTCGCTTTTCATCAGGTGAGATAGCGGTCAAATAATATTCATAATTCAAAATCTCGATTAAATATACAAGATTTGTATATATTTTTTTTTTAAATTGATTTAAACCCGTGCTTGACTGCGATCCCACCTGATGGCAAGCAGTGATGCAATCATTGATGATGAGGCGCACTAGTTTATTAAGAGCCTAACTTTCTTCACTGTTTAGGTTTCCGTACTCATAATATGAGAGATTCGTAACAAATGAGTAATTTAAAAAAAATCCTTTACATTTATTTGAATGACAGTCAGTGTGACACTATTTGGTCATTCATCCGACCGGCTACAGTAGCCACGAGGCTGTTGGGACTATTTTATAAGAGCGTAATATAAGAGGTTTATTAGTACTCTGAAAATGTGATGTAAACACTTCTACATTTACAATCAGGAAACGGATATCTAAATTTCCTGAAAGCCCGGAAAGGTTCGTCGAACCCAATGACCGGCTTCGGGTTGTAACGGTGAAGTCAAAAAGAGATGTCGTTTCCCTGGCATACTAGATTATTCCTCGGAAAATCCAATATCAATTTTGGATCAATTCTAAGTCAGAATTCAAACATGCTACAGTAAGCCCAAGACCTGTACCATGACGTTTAAAGTAAGATTGTTTCATTCTTATTTCCAGTGTGGGTAAGAGATGGCGCTAGACAACCTGTATAGCTCTGTCTCCTACCCACACAGAAATAAGAATAGCCAAGTAGTTTTTGTTCAGCCTATTGTGAGACCTAAGTTGTAATAATTGTAACTAATTTACAAAAGGTCGATTTTCCAAGAGTTTAGGAACTTATGCCCGAGGAATAAAAGTGCCAGTTTGATAATTTTTGTTTAGGAAATATGTTACACAGAATATTATTTATTTTTCTTACCTAGAATTTGAATTTTCGTACATCAAACCTCCAAGTGATTGATAGCTATACAGAGGTGTACTAAGCCCCCAGAGACTCCGAGCTCGTCAAGGTGGGGCAACACTGCCTGCTTCGCCTTTGCCATGACGGCATCGTACGTCACGCCCTTCTTTACCGCATCTGGCTGTAGCGTAATGACTACAGCCTCGGAATTCGGGGCGCGAAGTCTGGCCGCCATGACCAGCTTCTTGCGCTCTTGCTGCCTCGCGTGCTTTTTGGCCGCCCTAGCCACCTTACCTGCACTCCTCTTGGCACCAACGATCGTCCAATCGGTGTCAGCCGAGGATTCTTCGTGCAGAGGAGGCGGCAGGCGCGGCCTTATCGCCGCCGTGGCAGAAGTTCCCGCTGGTTTAGCGGCAGACGCTGCCCTACCCTTCGGGGGAGGAGCAGGCTTCCCCTGCCGCTGACCGCTTGACCGCCGGGGCCAGCCTCTGAAGCCACGGCCCCGCGCCCGGCTTGCCCCAATGGGCCCGCCTTGGGTGCAGCAGACGTGGCCGCGGCGGTGGTGGCATACGGCGCCGCCCTCTTCTGGCCGGAAGCCGCAAGCGGGGGGCGCAGGACGATGCCCTCCAGCACAGAGAACTGCCGCTGGACCCGCTCCTGGAACTGCTGCTGCTGCTCCAGCTGCTGCTGCCGAAAGACAGCCAGCTCTTGCCGCAGCAGGGCCAGGACCTCGCTCTCCGGCTGGGGCAGGGGCTGGGACTGCTCCAGTCGAGCAGTGGAGATTTTCGGGCAGAAGCTCCACGCTCATCGTCGGAGGATGTTCTCCAACCGTCCCCGGAAATACCGAGATACCTGAGACCGAAGCACCTGCCGGCCTCTGTAGTACCCACATCTGAATTACATGTGGTGTGATATTTTACTTCTTGAACACTTTAAATTCATATATCTTTCGATATAGTCAACCGACTTCGATGAGATAAAGTCTAAGTAATAAATCAAGTTTCGCATAATTTTTATGTGTAAAAGTTATCCACATCGATTTCGTAAATTTTATGCGTGATGCGCGCACAACTAAGACTTTTCTACAGATTTATTATATGTACAGATAAATTTATATTTTTTTGTCAAAAATATTTGACGCTTAGCGAAGTGGGTACAGGTTGGCTAGCAGATAATTAAGAAAAATCCAATAGTTGTGGAATACGGGTAAACTGCGGCCGTGTTAGGATCATTCCCGTCCCCGTGCTACCACAGTATAGATAAGATATGGAACAGTACGGAAACTACCTACAAATGTTCGAAACGGCTCACTCACACAAATATACGCATCGACGAGACTCCTAAGCGGCATTCGCTACTGACAGGACTGCGAGAAACGCTTAGGAGTCTCGTCGATGCGTACGTTTGTGTGAGTGTGCTGTTTCGAATATTTGTAGGTAGTTTCCGTACTGTTCCATATCTTATCTATACTGTGGTGCTACTGCCTGGATTTATTTACGACTTTTACATGGGCGAAGCTGTCTGTAAATGCTATATATAAGTGATAGTAATAAATTAAATACACATCACCATATATAGAAAAATAAATGGCTAAATGTGATGTGGTAAGTGCAAAACTTAAAAATATAAAGACCAATTTTTTGAAGCCTCAGAATGATTCAACAATCTCTTCATATGAAATGTGAAATAAGAAAAAAAATACACGGACAACCGTTAAAAAATATAACTGTTTCTTGCTCTTAATCGTTTTCAACGTCTTTCAGGTAAGCTCTTTGCCCGCGTGAAAGTATTTTATTTATTTCTTTATGTACACATTAAACCTTAAAATCGAAAAGAACAAATACAGATAAAAGAGTAAAAAGGTCCTGCTTATTTCTAACGAAATTTCTTCTAGCAGACCTGCGACAGGAGAGTTGGATGAGAGACGTAGATGCAATGAGTATAAATAATATAAAGAAGAATTAAATGGACTAATTATTATCTAAAATAAATCATATATTACATATATATCAATAACAGTAAATAAAGTACCTACACATAAATAGATACAAACATAAATTAAATTTTAAAAATACATATAACTTACGAGATGGTAGAGAGATAATGTTCTTATAATATTTTAATATAATAGAATGTTGTGATGTTGAAAGTATGTTTCTCCATACAAACTTTGGACCTCCGTTGCAACCCCTTAAGGAGTGAATTTTGGAAAATCCTCTCTTAGTGCGTCATAAAAGGAAACCTTGTGCAAAATTCCACAATCCCGTAGTTTCAGCTGTGTGTTGATATGTCAGACAGTCAATTTCTCCTTTTATATATATAGAAAGATATAGGCAACACAAACCAAATGTGACCAAAATTGACTTAGACTTGAGTAATCTAAATCTGGGTTTTAGAAAATATATCTTGCATAAACTAAGTTGTCCTAAGCTCATTTTTATAAACAGAGCCCTTAAACAAAAGAAGCAAAATAAATGTTTCACTAAATAAAAGTCTATTTCATTCAAATCCTAGCTTTTAGTCCCAGTTTTCTAGGCAAGAAATCTAAATCTGCGATTAGGCCGACTCAATGAGAATTCTTTATGAAATGCCTAAAAGACTTAAAGAACACTGGTTTTTTCTTGCGGCTTCGCTGCATTTTTTCTAAAAAAAATAATATAGAAAACGTTTTTATGCCTCACAAAAAATCCTTATTAAAACTAACAATTAAACTATTAAAAAAACTATTGCAAGACCTAAAAGGCGCCTGTCTCAGTCAAATGTGCTGCAATATTTAAAAAAAAATGAAGCAGTAGTATTCTAAGAACCCACTCATATGATGCACAAGTTATGAAGCGTTGTTTATCAAAAATAAATAAACTAAACAGAAAGAGTTGTCAATTTATGTAAATACTATCTGCCGTCCAGGACTCCGACCACGTGTATTTAATTCTTTCTACCTTTTTAAATTTGTATTTGCACTCATGTTAATTCTTGATATAAGCTATCCTGCCCCCCTAGCCAAGTTACAACCGTTTCGTTTCGATTCTCTTTTCGTCGATCGCCTCGAGTAGGCCACGCCTCCGATTTCTTTATTCTGACGTCATCTCAACGCTCAGACACGTGGTCAGAACTAAGGAATAGGAGGCGTGGCCAACTCGAGGCGATCAACTAAAATAAAATCGAAACGAAATGGTCGTAACTTGGCTTGGGGGGCTGGTACCAAGTTTTAACCAAATCTTTTATAATATTATTGTAATATTAGTATATACGTAAGTAACAAACATATTTTTAAAAATTTTGTATATGTCGTGGTCAGATCTTAGAATTGATCACTTCATGATGTGAGCGGCCAATCCATGAAATGTTGCTATTTCAGTTAAATGCATGATTATTTCATGATATGGTCAAACATGGCTGAACAAAAAAGAAAAATAGATTCTATGTCCTATAGTTGTGTGTAGTGTTCTTCAATGTATTCCTGTTTTATACTTCAAAATAATAATAATAATAATAATCCACAATTATTACACAAAGCGATCGAGTCCCAAGCTAATCAGAGCTTGTGTTATGAGTACTAGACAAATGATAAACATACTTATATATTTCTAAAACCATACATATTATAGATAAATTACACCCAGATACAGAACAAATGATCGTGCTCATCACACAAATATTGGTCCTGGGTGGAAATCGAACCCACGACCTCCGGCATTACGGCCACTAACCACTAGACCAACAGGCCAGTCCAATATGCTTTTGTTCCCTCAAAAATATGCCCTTTTAGATAGGTTAAAGAAAATGACTACGAACTAACCAGTTCAACTAACCTGACCTGGCCGAGTCAATGCCACAAATCCCTTATATTGTAAAAAGTCATGCCATCACTTACTCCTTTTTCTTTTATATCACTCTTCACACAGGAGAACAGTGGTGGTCGAGTGGTAACGGCTCCGACTTACGAGTTGTAGGTTGCGGGTTCAAACCCAGCCAGGCGCATTACTTTGTGTAATTTATTTCATCACCACTGCTTTTAAAACGGTGAAGGAAAACATCGTGAGGAAACCGGCATGTCTTAGAACCAAAAATTCTAAGACATGTGACATCCACCAACCCGCACTGGGCCCGCGTGGTGGATTACGGCCCTTTTCCTCTCCTAGAGAGGAGGCCTGAGTCCCAACGGTGGGAACATTATAAGACTGACTATACTATTCTCTTCACACAATCCATCTATTATTTTTTGCCCTTTCTCCATCTCTCCATCCATTCACATGTAAATATACTCATAACTCTGGATTGGAATTGTGATACGTAAAAGTATTTTTATTGAAATTGGAAAAGATAATTTAATGCAATAGTTTCATAATCAGTATTAAGTAAAGTAATTATGTCAAAAAAATATAAATAAATACAAACTAAAACTAATAATATTTACAATCGGGTAGAAAAGGAAATTATTGGGCATCAAAAAATTCATCCACATCGATATCAATGGGAAAAGTGCACAGTGCAAGTGTGCAGTGTGTGTGTGTGTATGTGTGTGTGTATGTGTGTGTGTGTGTGTGTGTGTGTGTGTGTGGGTGTGTGTCTCTGCATCACCCAAAGGTTGACTGGTAGAAAATGCCTAAGGCATTCAGCCCGCCTCTGTACCTTTATGTGCATGAAGTATTAAATAAATAAATAAATTATACCACGTTGGATAACAATGCTGATTCGTTGCCCGAAGAAAAGCCCAGCCCTCTGGTCACGTGAAGAGTCGACCAGTTAAAAAATATTATATTTTATTAAAATAGTGTTCGTCATCATCATCATTTCAGCCGATAGACGTCCACTGCTATAGGCCTCCCCCAAATGTCGCCACAATAAACGGTCCTGTGCGTCTTGCATCCATCGGATTCCCGCAACCTTCACCAGGTCATCGGTCCACCTTGTAGGGGGCCTTCCAATACTGCATCTTCCAGTACGCGGTCGCAACTCCAAAACCATTCGGCAACAACGGCCATCTGTTCTGCGAGCAATGTGCCCTGCCCATTGCCACTTAAGTTTGGCAATTCTTCGTGCTATGTCGGCAACCTTGGTTCTCCTGCGGATATTTTCATTTCTGATTCGATCATGCAAGGAAACTCCGAGCATAGCCTTTTCCATTGCCCTTTGGGTGACTTTGAGCTTTCTGATGAAGCCCATTGTGAGCGACCACGTTTTGGAACCATATGTCATCACTGGCAACACGCACTGGTCAAAATAGTGTTACACAAAATTATATTGTGCTAAACAAAGAACGTGAGCACGTTATATATATTAGTTTAGAAGATATACGACACTGATAAACCTTTCTTTGAAAGTGGATTGTTCTTAAATTATAGAATATTCTAGTAGAGAGACTTGTAAGGACAGATTTATCTTTCTTTATGTTCACTTTGAACAAGTATGGTGATGAATGCGTCTGCATGAAAAGGGCGTAGCCCAGCTAAGGGACTAAGCCTGGAATTGTATATATTTATTGATAAATTATAGTACAACTTGTGACCAATGGATGCCCTTCAAATTGAAGGGTAAAATCTATAAGTACGTGATAAAACCTGTCATACTATATATTGAGCTGTGAAAAAACAGGATGAAAAAAGATTGCATGTAGCGGAGATTTTTTTTTTTATTGGGTGGGAAAATCATCTTATGACAAATTCCGCTCTTGGGCGGAGCGCGAGATAGTGTCAGACTTTTACTGACTAAAAACCCACTCCTGTTTCTTCTTTGCCTTCGTCCCAGGGCCCCGGGTTTCACTTTCACACTACCCGTGGCCCCAGCTTCGACCCTGCTGTGACCTCTACGATTTGTTGACATCTCCATGTGGCGCGCATGGAACAGTACGCACCGTCGATGACTTGGGTTCGGTCCGGACGGTTACCGGACGATCGGACGGCGAGTCACCCATTGCTCGCCGTCTGCTAGCCCGCGCTTACGGTGGCCGGAAATCGAGATCAGAATCCCAGTGGCGGTTGGGGCTTGAGGACCGTTGCCTCACACGATCGGCCGCCTCCTTTGCTAGCATTACTGCTTCGCAGAAGGAGGCGACCGCCTGCCACTCCTCCTCGCTCCGGACCATGGCCTGTACCAAGACTACGGTCCAGACAGTGGCGACACCCGGGCGTGTCTTCCGCACGAATCTGGTGCAGGAACTTCCCGAACGTACCATGTTCGGTGAGAACCTGCGTCAAGCGGAAGGTGAAGACGCCATGAGGTCTTTCCAACCATGCCTCAAAGAGGAGACTTACCGCCATAATTGTGGCGTGCCCAATGTAGCGGAGATAAGAATATTGAGATAGATGTGTGGTGTGATGAGAATAGATAAAGTTTGAAATAATTACATTAGAGGAAGTTTGAAAGTGGCGCCAGTGACTGTAAGTTTGGAAAGGAATCGTTTATCTTGTCATTTGAAGAGGAGAGATGAAACGCATATTACTAAAAGTGTTAGGAGTATACAACTGTAGATGAAGGAAAAGGTAGTCCAAATAGAAGATAAATGGATTGTGTGAGAAGTGATTTGAAAGAAAAGAGTTGGTGATAGCATGACGAGTAACAGGAAAGAATGGACCGACCCTAAATAATGCGGGACTAGGACAGGAAAATAATAATAATTATGATAAAGTATTGTACATTTGTTCTTCTATTGATTAAAACTCGGGCCCTTCACTGTTCAGGCAACCAACTCTAAGCTTCAGTTCAGTTCAGCTTAATCAGTTATCCTTGATCCATGTATATACAACGTGTGTACATATGTAGGCATCGAACCTACTGTAATCAACTGAACAAAAGTAGACACGGAAAAATACAGAACAATAAGGAAAACGAATCTCAATATACAATATAGGAGACGAATCAATACGCTTATACATAACTTAGTTCAAAATAACACTTTAACACCATAACACACGGTTCATATTGTATTACAACAACAATGTACCATATCGTTTCCCATATTTTATGCCATTCTAAAGTCGACTCAGTCTTACAATAACATAAAGTTGACGATTCTGTTAGTATTTCGCGTGCTATGATTAATTTAGGTCGTCTGCACGTTCTTAAATCAGACTATTTTAAATATAATGGGTGTGAAGTGTTATTTATTGTTTCATAAAGTGAAAGGACATGTCTATAGAGCTGGGGAAACTATGATTGGAAGACTGGAATATTTCATAGACAAACCAACAAGCTTCGAAAGGATAGATATAGTTTTTGTAGGCAAAGGAAATTGTTTTTGGTCAGAATCAGATTCAGATGACACAAGATTCCATTGTAACGAAGAAGTATATACATCAATGTTCAAGAATATAAAAAAAGACGAAACAGTTCAAGCAGGAGGTTATGAATACGGATTCAAATTTACTCTACCAGAAGATTTACCTACATCAATTAAAACAGAGCACTGTACTATAAAATATGAAGTGATAGCCATATTCGTGAAGGCAAATTTGTTTAAGTCTACGAAGAAATTTGTTGTAGAAATACCTGTTACTGGATATGTGAAACCGTATTCTCCAGAGCAACTGGTATTTGAGTTAAAACAAGATCAATCTAGTGATGAAATTAATGTCAAAGTAGAAATAGAAAAAGCCTTTATAGCTTCAGGAGAAGACATAATACTAAAAGTAACGATAAACAATGATCCAGATAATCCAATAAAATATATAAAGTCGGAGCTTATAAAACACTTAACTCATGTATCAGATACAGGAAAGACTTTTATTAAAAGAGGGCCCGTAAGAAATACTAAAGGATGTACGCCAAAGTTGAAACCTGGTACAGAGTCAATACATAGGTGTATTGTCCCTACTATGCCAAGCTCGTGCTCGATACAGCATTCGAAGATTTTAATAGGAGAATACAAAGTTAGGATTACAGCTAAGTATCCCTTATTCCATTCCGATGCTTCAGTCGAAATACCAGTGGTTATTGGAGAGAGAAGAGAACTCCATAGAGTGGTAGTTGTGCAGGATGGAAAGCCTTATACTTCAACCCCAGATGAAAGTGATGTGAATGAAGACTATTTTCCTGTTGTCAAACTAATCTAAATTTAGTTAATCATTAACTTGATATTATCATAGATAATTAAAAACTTTTTACAAAAATACAACCTACATCAATACAAAAAATGCAACAAGTTACAAAAAAAAATAACTTGTATTTCGGAAGTCAGAGTTTTTAGTTTCGTTTCTTCGGATAACGCTGACTTCCTAATAATATAGTGGGTTGTTTTTTTTTTTTTTTATATAAAGTTTTTTTTTTTCACTCGTTTGTTCTGACAACTAACCTAAATAGTGTGCAAGTACTATATGAGGTACCTAAAGACAATGCAGCTCATCTTAATTTCGACTGGCCTGTTGGTCTAGTGGTTAGTGGCCCTGACTGCTATGCCGGAGGTCGTGGGTTCGATTCCCACCCAGGACAAATGTTTGTGTGATGAGCACGATCATTTGTATTTAAAAATATATAAGTATGTTTATCTGTTGTCTAGTACCCATAACACAAGCTCTGCTTAGCTTGGGACTAGACAGTGTTGTGTGATAGTTGTGGAATATTACATTATTAAAAAAAAAAAAAAAAACAAATCACAGCTAGGACACAGTGTTTTATTATGGAGTGCCTACCTTCCGGCTTCATCATCAGGTTAGTTCAACGACTCCATTTCCATTAGCACAATTTTTTTTCGTCATAGTCGCTTGACTATCTAAATCCTACCTAAATATCTGTGTATTTGTGTATTTGTGAACTTCCGTTTACCATCTGTTGGCTTCTTCATCAGTTTCACTTCATGAAGTGGTACTTCCTGAATGCGAAAACTTGACTTCTTGAAAATCGCTATATACATATTTTATACTTAATAATATTCTTAAATCCCATCATCAGAATTGAATTGTCATAAAAAAGAGACCAATCTAGAAGTATATTCTTTCAAATAAAAAAGTTTTTCTTAAAATTGGATTATTTAATACTTTTACTAATAATACTTTTTTTTAAGTCAGTTAATAAGAAGACTGAATGATAGAATAACGTAATAAGCATAAAGCATAATCAGCCTTAAGGAGCAGTGGTGGCCGAGTGGTAGCGGCCTCGACTTACGAGTTGTAGATTCCGGGTTCAAACCCAGCCAGGCGCGTTACTTTGTGTAATTAATTTCGTCACCACTGCTCTCAAAACGGTGAAGGAAAACATTGTGAGGAAACCGGCATGTCCTAGAACCAAAAATTCGAAGACATGTGACATCCACCAACCCGCACTGGGCCCGCGTGGTGGATTACGGCCCATTCCCTCTCCTAGAGAGGAGGCCTGAGTCCCAGCAATGGGAACATTATAAGGCCGACTATGCTATATATAATCAGCCTTATAATGTTTCCACGGCTATAATAAGACATAAACGACCGTATCTTTTTTTTCCGTTAACTTAAGAGTTTGATTTTTTTCACAGCTTCAAGGGACCGCAGACTTGATTACATGGTTTTAATTTCAACCCGATACCTGCTCGCGTCTTGACAGACAGACGGACAACAAAGTGATCCGTTTTTTTTTCCTTTTGAAGTACGGAACCCTAAAAATGAGAACCCGATGGCAGCACTAGAAAGAAAGAAAGAAAGAAAACATGTTTATTCTGCCTGAATAGACGCACAATTCGTTTCAAAAATACAAAAACCAAGTTCTCTGACAGACCATGTGTGTATCGGGCATAACTGTGTTGCACCACTAGGACCATAGACAACACAGCTGTCTAGGTTATCTGTTGCATTTTGACTACTGGGTCCAATTGTATTTTCAAACCATCCAGGAACCACTCTAATATCACACAAAGTTTTATCAAAATCGGTCAAGTTGTTTAGGATGAGTAATGTGATAAACACACGTATAAAAGAATTATATGTAGTATAAAGACTAGCTTTATAACTAACTAGCTTCTGCCCGCGGTTTCACCTGCGTAAAAATAGGTTTCTCCATACAGATGTTGGACTCCCGTTTCATCCCATTAGAGGGTGAATTTTGGAAAATCCTCTCTTAGTGCTCACCTACGTCATGAAAGGAAACTTTTTGCAAAATTTTACGCTCCTAGTCCAAGTAGTTTCGGCTGTGCGTTGATATGTCAGTCAGTCAGTTTCCAGTTTCTCGTATCCAATTATCCTGAAACCCGCTTAACGCAATTCTTCTTTTAACTTCACAATTACGCCAGTTCCAATAAACAAAAGAGAACAAATCTTGTGAAAAATATTCATAATCTGAAATTAAATTAACTAAGTTTTGAAGTACCTTTACAACTAAAGTTTAATGACTTCCGTTGGTTTTGACAACAAAAGAATCGTAATCGAATTAAGATTGACGTGCTTAACCTTAGAACTTTGGACTCAACGGCTTCAAGATTCTTTTGTAAGTTTATTAATCCGTACTGAAATTGGTATTACGGAATTCTTGTGGTTCTTCTTGGACATCTGTCATTCAGACATTTTTCCTTTAAATACCTCTAGTTTTTTTGGGCATATTACTAGTCGACAGCGATGCGGAAGAGTTTTTGGTGCTTTTTTTATAAAGCTAACGAGTTTTCTTGAACGCGCTAATCTCAGAAACTACTGGTTAGCATTGAGAAAACTATAGGTTATATAACATCACGCTACAACGTACGAGAGTGGAGCAGTAACCAAAGATGCGAGAGAAACCGCGGACCAATTTGGAACTGTGCACTAGCTTCTGACGTTTTACAAGTGCCCATGCAGGCATATGTGAAATAAAAAAACTTTGACTTTGACTTTGGTTATTTCATCATATGTTCCCTCCGACGAGCGGCCTTGTCAAAGACGTCAATATTTTCCATATAAACCAAAATGCGTCAATGAATGCCATCGTTCCATTGTTTCAAAGAAACTGACGTCACAATAAAGAGTATGGCTATGACGTTTGACAGTCGAAACTTGCATATTCATGGTCGTGGGTGACACATTGCGCGCGCGCAATTTTTTCAATGGGTTTAGTCCTATCTCAGAAATTTATTTATTAAACCCACGGAAAATTTCCATCTTATTTTTTGAGGGGGAAATCTTCTAATGACTTCTCGCGCTCTGGGGTGAAGTGAAAGGGTATCTAGACTTTCACTGACTTAAACTTACTTGTGTTCTTCAGTTGCCCTTTGCGTCTTAGGGCCACAGTAAGTCTTTTGGGGAATCTTAGCACTCTCTAACTCATTTTTAGAAAAATAAACATTAAAAAAATGGATTTAGGAGTAAATCAACTTGATTATTTGTTTATTTATTAATTCAAAATACGTAACTTTAGATTCATATGACTGTACAGCTCCCCTAGCCAAGTTCTGACCACGTGACTGAGCGTTGAGATGACGTCAGAACAAAGGAACCGGAAGCGTGGCCTACTCGAGGAGTTCGACGCAAGAGAATTGAAACGAAACCGTTGTAACTTGGGTGCCGAAATTTTTCGTGGGCATGATTAATCCACGGGTACCAAGATGGGGAAGTGCCGCCGACATGATTTTTTTGTGCGCATGGAATGATGCACGATTAGATTTACTTTTTTTTTAGTTTCAGTTTTATGTATTTTGTATACTGAACACCTATTTATTATTTACCTCTTATTAACATATATATATATATGTGATTATTTACCTTAAACCTAACACTAATAACAAAATAAAAAACCTTATTTTCCTGAAGAACACGGCGTAGTCAACCGGAGCGAAAAGTTTCGTCTGTAAATCTATTCCGTAAAGTCGTGAAGAGATAACCAATATTATAAAAAGCGGGTAGGAAGCCCCGCAAGAGGTTTCACCTCTTCGTATTTGTTATTGTTTTTATTGTTTTTTTTCACGTTTTCTTTAATAACCAGTAAATATTTACAACGATTAAGCATAATTAAGGGTGCTCCTATGTTTCCCTGTATTTCTGGGCAGAACTGACAGATAATTTGGAAATCAATCCGTTGTTGTTGTGTATTCCGAAGATTTCGTCGAAGCTGCTTGTCTTTTATTGAAGAAATCGTCATAACCTTGTGTTTTCTGGGCAAGAAAGTGTGAAGTGGAAAATAGTGCTGTGATTGAAAAGTGGATTACAGTTGGAAAAAGGGGGATTACTTTGTAAAAAGTAAAATATCTCCAGCTCGAACCTACTTTTACCGCCATCTAGTCTCGGAGCTTGGTATCAATTAGCCCGTGACCTGTCATCGTTCAATACTGCAAAGGCTAAATCAATGCTACAGGTTCGAGGCCGAAGTTTGCGTTGCGTCCGCTAGAGGAACCAGGATTCACTTTGAATTTGCAACACTCAACCTCGTCAGGTTTCCGGCGGTGGACAGCAGAGGGCAGTTCTCACCAGTTCTCTCAGTTTACACATAGAATCTAATTTATTTTTAGGGCCCGCCGCTTTTTTACAACCAGTAATGGGTAGTAGGTACAGTTAATTTGTAAAGTAGCATTATTTTAGCGTTTGACCTACATTGTAAAGATTTTCAAACTTTTTATCATTATTAATTTGTATTATTGTAACTGATAATTGCGTTATTTTATTTTTTTATTTTGATGTGACGTATTTTTATACGTAAATTTTATGTATCTTGCTATTACTGGTAGCTAGTTAATAATTATTAATTAATTTTACCCATTTGACATACCTATTGGACTATTTTTTTTTTTTTGTATCTGTAAATTATATATTTTTTTTTTTTTATCTTATCTGACATTCTGAATGATGAAAATGCTGAATTATTTATAAATTATTTATTGTAATATGAATTATGTATTGAGTATTGTTGCCACTTTATCTGGGTATATTTTATCACAATTGTAATTTATGGCCTAATCATTTGCATTTCCCAATTCTTGAGCGCTACATTTATTTTTGTACAAAATGAGTTTGCCTTCATTTTTAACTTGCCCCCACTGCCCAGGTTCTTCTCGCGTTTTCTCTGCGCACGGGCTGAAGGTGCACATCGGACGCATGCACAAACATGCCCTGCGTTCAGGTGCTGTGTCACAGGTCCCACCAGTCGGCACAGTTAACACCCCTTTGTCGGGACAAGTTACCCCGGCGCATTCGCCGACCCAGAGTCCCTTAGATGGGCTAGGTTCTTACAAGGCAAGTATTCCCGTTCTTCGGCATATACCCAAGGGTGCACGGAATCAGGCGGCAGGGAAGCTCTGCGACATTATAGACTCTTGTGTTGCTAGTAATGGGGTAGATGAGTGGAGTGCTCTTCTTTTGTTTGCTTACACGTCTTTAAGAGTCCCAGCAAAAGAGTTGCCCGGTAATGTGACATCTAAAGTCAAAGCCAATATAATGTCACCTGGGCATTGTCATGACGGTGTAGTGGACGCGGGTAGGAGGTCGGGTTCCCGGTCTATAAAAAGAAGTATCGAAACAAAGGTTTTCGAGGGTGATTTGAGAGGGGCGGTACGGATATTGATGTCCGAAGATTCGTTCGCTCCGGGGGATGCCGACACCCTTGCTTCGTTGAGACTTAAGCACCCCGACCCTTCACGTCCTCTCAGTTTTCCACCAGACCCTGACCCTTCATTTACGGCATTGTCAGTCACTGTAGAGGACGTGGTATCGGCGCTTGGTTCTTTTTATACTGGATCAGCAGCGGGCTTGGACGGGATCCGGCCGGGGCACCTCAAGGAGTTGATTTCGGTGTCGGCAGGGGAAAATGGAAGGCGCCTTGTGGGGGGTCTGACTAGGTTGGCAAATTTCTTGCTTAGTGGTCAGTTAAACCCATGCGTTTGTCCGTTCCTGTACGGGGCATCACTCTTTGCACTGGAAAAAAAAGATGGTGGAGTAAGACCAATTGCAGTCGGTAGTGTCTTTCGCCGTCTTACTGCAAAATTAGCTTGTCGTGCGGTGAAAGAGGATATGTCCCGCTACTTGCAGCCTCATCAGTTGGGTTTTGGCACACGTCTGGGATGTGAGGCTGCCATCCACGCTACGCGAGCATTTGTGATGGACCCGGAGAACGAAGACTCGATACTGCTGAAGCTGGACATTCGCAACGCGTTCAATACTTTGGAAAGAGACGTTCTGTTGAGCGAGGTAAAGGAAAAAATCCCTTCTTTGTATCCCTTCCTTCATCAGGTTTACAGGCTGCCTTCTAATCTTTTCTCCGATAACAGTCTTATTCTATCAAAGGTGGGAGCCCAGCAGGGGGACCCGCTCGGGCCACTCGTTTTCAGTTTGGCCATTCATAAGACAATTGTCGAGCTGAAATCCAGCCTAAACGTGTGGTACCTTGACGATGGCACTATCGGAGGCAGACCGGAAGATGTTTTCCAGGACTTGGAGGCTCTAGTCCCTCGCCTCAGAGACCTGGGTCTGGAGGTAAATCCCTCGAAGTGCGAATTTTTCCCCTGCAGTACTGAAGCTCGTACACACTTTTCTCGCTTTAACTCCTTTCTTCCTGGCCTCAGAGAACTTTCATGCTCCGACTTCAATCTCTTAGGATCCCCTATCTTTCTTGGTGCAGTACCTGAAGCCATTACGTCTCGAACTCGGCTCCTCCTTTCTGCGCACGAGCGTCTTAAAGATCTTTCCGCGCACGTTGCGATTGTCCTGTTACGCATGTGCTTCGCTCTCCCAAAAATCACATATCTGTTGCGGACCACCCCTACTTGGCTCTGTCCAGAGGAAGTTTCCTCGTTTGACAGTGCCTTGAAAGTGGTGGTGGAGTCTGTTCTCAATGTCTCCCTAGATGGGCCCCAGTGGAGGCAGGCGGCTCTACCTATCCGTTGTGGTGGTCTCGGGGTGCGGTGCGCACGAGATGTGGGTCTGCCGGCTTTCTTGGCGTCTGCGCATGGGGTTGCCAACCTAGTCACTGTATTACTCAATACTAATGGTGACGGGGGAAGCATGCCCTTTGTGTCGGATGCTGTTTCAGCTTGGTTGGCCCTCAACTCGGGTGCGGCAATTCCCGAATCAGAACATGTTCAGCGGGCGTGGGATGACATGGGGGTAAAGCTGCTCCAAGAGCAATTATTGGAGGGTGCGGTGGGAGTCGATAAGGCCAGGCTACGGGCAGTGTCAAAGCCCGAGTCAGGGGCGTGGTTACAGGCGATTCCTTCGCCTCATCTGGGCACTCTACTCGACGATGACTCCTTGCGTGTGGCGGTGGCTCTCCGCCTGGGCTGTAAGGTGTGCGAACCTCATATATGCACCTGCGGTTCTTTGGTGGAGGCCGATGGCCATCACGCACTAAGCTGTCGGCGCTGCACAGGGAGGTTCCCGCGTCACCACGCCCTGAACGACATAGTCCGTAGGGCCCTTATATCGGCAAACATCCCTTGCGTGCTTGAGCCTCCAGGTCTTAGCAGGTCTGATGGTAAGAGGCCGGATGGGCTGACTCTGGTGCCATGGAAAAACGGGAAGTGCCTGATCTGGGACGCAACTTGCGTCAGCACTGTCGCCGCCAGTCACTTGAGTCGCACCATGCACACTGCCTCTGCCGCCGCTGAAGACGCCTGCTCTAAAAAAAGGCTGAAGTACGCTTCCTTGGGTTAGCTTTACCATTTTGTGCCGATTGCTGTAGAGACTCTGGGCAGTTGGAGTACGGAGGCAAAGTGTTTTGTGGGGGATTTGGGCCGTAGGCTCTGGGAGGCAACGGGTGACTCCCGGTCCGGGTCGTTCTTGGTGCAAAGGATGGCCATCGCTATTCAGCGAGGTAATGCGGCCAGTATTATGGGCACTTTTGCACCGGGAACAATCAGGGGCGGGTTATTTATTGACATTTGACATTTGACATTTTATAAATTGTAAAATTATTATTATATTGTTATGACTATCTGTAATTTGACATCTGAATACATATAGAATAAACTATATTATATTCAGAAATTTACAGGTACTTTTCAATTATGAAGTCGATCTGTCAGACAGATGAAGTTGTACATAGAAGTAAAGAAGAAGTTGAATTTGTAGTTGTCTTTTGTACATTTCAAAGCGTAGATCTCTATGGATAAGAACATGCAAAAAATACATCACGTTACGTATTACAAAGGTTCTGCTTGCATTATATTTTCTATATGTGTGAATAATAATAACGATTGAATTATCACGGTAAGCTTAAATTAATATTAGCGACGACCAGTCTTTATAACAATCGGTTTTGTAAACCCCCGTTTGCCTCTCATTCACCCCCAATTTTATATTCCTTTTTCATACACATCTTACGGGAAGGATCTGTGTAGGCCTCTGGGGGTCGAGGTGGACCACTTTGGGAATGACTGGGCTAGAAAAGATATTGTGTGGACGTGAATTGTTGTTTGTTTATTTAGTGTTTTTTTTTTGTTCTTATTTGTTATGTGAATTTTGAATTACGTAAAACAAGAACTCCTTAGGAAAGATGGTGACTGTTACCAAATAAATTACTTAAAATAGTGAGTTACTTGTGTACTTCAGACTATACTATGAAAGTCTCTAAATACAACATTATTTTTAAAGCAAAACCTGAATAAAGTTTGTTCAGAATCAGTAACTGAATCGATTCCAATAATTTTTACACCATGTTATATTTTTTCAAAAAATATTTAAAAAAGGTAACAAATTGGGTACCACCGACACTAAGTACAACACAGGTCACGGAAGGTCACATCGGGCATTAGGCGCAGGCGCACAGCTGGGTGCGCAGGCTCGGTGACCATGTATTTTTGCGAACAACCAGATAACATAACAAGCTAACATAACATATCAACCTTTGTAATTTTTCATGATACAGTTATGAAATTTTGTACATAGATTCTTTACATAAAAATACTAGAAACGTGTATCGGGTTTCGTAAATTCGTATATACTAAAACTAATGTTGTATAATATTGAGATGTTTGAAAATGTATTTAATTATTTGGTGACATAACTATAAAAGTTTTAGATTTTTTCTGCAATTGTTCTATGAGGTTTTATGTCAACATGACGTTTAGTACACTACAGGTTTTGATTTTCTAGCAAGTATCAAAATATGCGCCTAAACGGAGTATAAACGGCCTTTTATAGACTTAAAATCGTTAAAAAATAAAAGACCCATTTTGACGTTTGAGAAATACCCTAAAATGTAACTTGGAAACTAAAAAAAAGAAGAAATAATAAAATAATAATTAGGGGTCCGGTGTAGTAGTTATTTTAGTAGTAGCTACACTACATCGGACAAACCGCTAGGTAGTCAAAATAGAAATGTCAAAACGAGCCTTTTATTTTTTGACAACTTTAGTATTTGAAATTAATTTCAGTTTTATAAATTCACGCGTTCTTGAGAAAAAGCGTTTTGACAGACGGACAAAAAAGTGATTCTATAGTGGTTCCGTTTTTGCCGTTAGAGGTACGGACCCCTAAAAACTAAAATGAAGAAGACAATATCGTCCCTTAGCTTACAACACCGAACACCTCAAGTCAAAAATTGGCGGTTTTCACATTTGAATGCGTTTAGATGGAGCTGCTCATTTCGCGCCTAACCATTGGTCACATGATATAGATTTCAACCAATCAGAAACCATAATTCGAAAAGTAGTGATAGCGTGCAAGTCGGCTGGCCTCAACACCGCACAGTTTTTTTCGTTTCCTGTAAAGTTGGTAAAAATGACTTATGCAGTGTTGTTAGCTAAGGGGCGATATTGAAAAACAAGTAACAATTCAAGTCATAATGTCTAAGCTATAAAACCCATCATCAACCCTTTACCGTCTATCAAACGATACAACCACAACGAACAACAAACGTTTACCATAAAATCGACCATTAATAATAACGGGCTTGACGCAGTCGCTCTTTCGCGCGTGAAACAGTAAGCGAGCGTGATTGTAAAGATGTTGAAAGAGGCCGAGAAACAGCACGCGTTTAGTGAAAGAAAGAAAGAAAAACATTTTATTTACAGAAAATGACGCAATCTTAAGGGCATGCAATTTGACATATATTTTCACTGTTTTACATACAACCGCTCTTACGCGATTATGATGTTATTACACATTTTTCATTAGATATTGTGAAAACACAATATCATGTGGATATTATCTAGGCGTTTATGAAATCAATTTGTAAATTTGTGAAAAACTAGTCTAGTAACCTCTGAAAATCTGCTATTTTGCACGAACTTTGACACTTCATAATATACAGAAAAATTAAAAAAAGTCATAAATATATGTCGGTGAAGTCAATAGTACGGAAGCTTGAGAACGAATGAACGAGCTAAGTGAAAAGTGACACAAGTCACTTTGACAGAATCCGCGCTGACGTTTGCACGAACCGAGCAGATAAAAGTGCCGACCGCGGAGGTCCGTGGCTCTTTCTTCTGTCGGCAGCCGTGCGTACAACGTCTAGTCCCGGGACTGTCTCACTGCTCGTTGTGTGAAGTGAATACCTAAAGCTCGCATCATAATAAATCAGGTGTGTGATCTGAAATAGTTTGTTTATTGCTCGATACCCAGCCATCGCCCACAAAACAGAGTACTTGGACAAACGTTCAGTGATGATCGGCATCTTGCCTCGACATATATATAACAATAGAAGCCTTGCAAATTTAATCAAGATTCTGAATGACATCAATTTTTTTTTTAACTTTTGTGGGTTTAAAAAAATTACATATTTCCTGGAACAATTTGTGTGAAATATTGAAGTAAATCACGGAATTATCGAATGCTAACAGAGTTTTCAGGCGTTATCTCTCTTTTTTCGCGTTGCCTCTTCGTCACACATCGCATTAGATTGCGATAGATGAAGTAACAAGCTTTGAAACCATGCTCGATGTTGACGATCGGCGAGTGAAAAAGGAGCCTCTTAAGACTAACTTACAAAAAGGCGTAAAACGGCCGAACGCTCAGCATAATGCCATGGTCACCAAATAGTGTGAAGAGTCCACAGCGCAAATTTTCAGCGAGGGCCGGTGTCGACACAAAGAGACGTCGCGAGTTTCGGAACGGTATTGTGTGCTAATAGAGTTGAGCGAAATAATGAAAAATTGATTTTAGGACAAAGTCATGGACAAGTGCTTGTCACTCTCGTCAGTCGCGCGCGGAATCATGTACGCTCCTAAGAACGTGCGATAGACTTTCTGTATAAAGAGGGCTATATTCCTCTCCACCCCTTCTCATTCCTCTATGACCCATTCTTTACACCCCAGTCGTAACTGAAAGAAACCGGTACCCTTAATCCAGTGTATGGGATTGAAAACCATTGTATTCGCTACAGGTCTTTAAACGGAACAGGCTATTTCATTCGCGACTTCAAGTTATATTGCCCGGTTTTACCGGTACTGTCATTTAGTTTTACCCGAGTTTAGGAGTCAGCAGATGGATTGTAAAACCGGAAGCGTCTGTTATGGGTAGTTTTCCAGGTAATGTTTAGTAGTTGAACAGAATAGTAGTGTAAAAATGGTTATTGAGGTTAGCTTTTTCGAGTACAAAATATTTTATTTAGAGTTCCGTATCTTAGGACTACTTTTTGTTGTCTTTCTGTCAGTATAACGGTCTGTTTGCCTGTCAAGAGTCTTTTTTTCAGGAACGCATAGAGGTATCAAGCTGAAATTGATATAATGAAACTTTTTTTTTCTCAAGATATATCGTGGAATCAGTCCTTCCGACAACGAGCAGATGCGTTGAACGAAGAATTCTGGTGGAGTGATATTTCTCATTAGAAATATCCTCCTATACTGCCGAGTTTCAATATAATGTGTCTCTTTAATTTTAACTTTATTATAAAAAATTTAACTTTATTATTTAATTTTGATTTTATTATAATTTGAATTTTATTTTATTAAGTATTTAATTTTGACTTTATTATTTAATTTTGATTTTATTATAATTTGAATTTAATTTTGACTTTGTTACTTAATTTTGATTTTATTATTTGATTTTGATTTTATTATTTAATTTTTTATTGATTAAATTTAAATATTTACAATTTTATTTTATAATCTAATTGTATACAAATAATTTCAATTTAATTTAATTATTTGCATTGCACAATATTTGCTTTTAGCTGTACAAACTGATTTTAATTGTGACTGTTTTGCGTACTATTTTTTTTATATTGTATATGAGTCAATGTTACTTGAAATAAATAAATTATTATTATTATATTATTTAATCTGTGCACACAGTCTGGTAATGTAAGCTGGACAGCTAAATGGTTTGGATGTTTATCCAGTCTAGTTTTGTATTTCCCTGAACATGCTCTTATTTCTTCTTTTACTATTGGCATGTTGGTATGCTTGTGAACTTCCGAGTTTCGTATGAACATAGGTGCATTACTGATTTGTTTCAGGATATAGTTCTGAGTTCTTTGGATTTTGTTCTTATTAGAGTCACAGGTTGCTCCCCACAACTGGATTCCATAGGTCCAAACTGGTTCTATAGCGCACTTGTATACTATGACTTTATTGTCTAGGGACATTTTGCAGTTCCTTCCTAGTAGCCAGTACAGACCATTGTATTTGAAGTTTATCTCATTGCGTTATGACTCGATGTGTTTTTGCCATGTCAATCGGCGGTCTAAGTGCATTCCTAGATATTTTACTGAATCGCTGTGGGACAGTTGTCTACCACCCAAGTACACTGGGGCTCATCTCAGAGTGAATGTGACCGGCCCCCCTGGCCAAGTTACAATCGTAGCGTTCGCGCTGAACGCTTCGAGTAGGCCACGCCTCCGATTCCTTTGTTTTGACATCATCTCAACGATCAGTCACGTGGTCCGAACAAAAGAATTGGAAGCGTGGCCTACTCAAAGCGTTTGGCGTGAACGATACGATTGTAACTTGGCTAGGGGGGCTGAACTGACTTTTTGACATTCGCCTTGATCCTCCACTTGTCAAATCATTTGTTGATATCATTGAGGCACCTTTGAAGTATTGTCGAAGCTATTAATTACTGCGTGTGTACAGGACGCTAGAATTGCCGTGTCATCTGCATAGGTTGCAATAGTGACCCCAGGTGTTTTTGGTAGATCTGCAGTAAATATCGTGTACAGCACTGGACCAAGTACTGAGCCTTGTGGATAATCATATCATTATAATCAAACTTTTAAGGTTACACTAGTTGATACTTTTTGTGTATATATGTGGTATTACTCCACAGTCTGACACTGTACTTTAAAATGCAAAAAATAATATTGTTTTATATTATTGTTAATTAGGGTTCCGTAGCCAAATGGCAAAAAACGGAACCCTTAGATTCGTCATGTGTCTGTCTATCTGTCCGTATGTCACAGCCACTTTTTTCCGAAACTATAAGAGCTATACTGTTGAAACTTGGTAAGTAGATGTATTCTGTGAACCGCATTAAGATTTTCACAAAAAATAGAAAAAAAAACAATAAATTTTGGGGATCCCCATACTTAGAACTGAAACTCAAAATTTTTTTTTTCATCAAACCTACGTGTGGGGTATCTATGGATAGGTCTTCAAAAATGATATTGAGGTTTCAAATATCATTTTTATATACTGAACAGTTGGCGCGAGAGACACTTCCAAAGTGGTAAAATGTGTGTGTGTCCGTAACTTCTAAAATAAGAGAATGGTAAAACTAAAAAAAATATAAGATTTACAAACTTACACGGAAAATTGGTTTGAACGAGATCTAGTAAGTAGTTTTTTTTAATACGTCATAAATCGTAAACCACAATTTACCTTTTAAGTTTGTACGGAACCCTCAGTGCGCGAGTCCGACTCGCACTTGCCCAGTTTTTTTGATTCATGTGGTGTACCTTTTAGTAATTGTTGCACTGTTTAAAGTTTTATAGAAATGTTATTTTTGTTTCAAGTTGTTAGTGTAAACAATTGTTGGTTGACCAAATAAATAAAATAAAAATAAATAAAATAAAAATCGGTTTCCTATTACGAAGAAACTTAATACAGTCGCCTTTGCATACAGATTACAAGATAAATTCCTACTTACGAACTTATTCACGTTTTCAAAGTTCGTATAGTTACATAAGGCCGCGGTTACCTCGGCGCTGTGTACTCGGGCCGGTTTCCTCGGCGCGGTATACTCGGCCCGTTTTCGGCTAAGAACTCACGAAGCGGTTTTTACCCGCGCCCGCTACGGAAAACCGCTGTTTTATTTCTAAGCTCACGAGACCAGAGTTGTGCGTTTATCGTTTCCAAACTTGGCGGGTGATATCAATGACGGGCGATTAATTATCAGTTGAGCTCCAGACCGCCATGAACACACACCTGAAACGAGCTGTTTCATTATACTTTCTTCGCAGAAGAATTAGTAAAAGCAGGCCTATTCAATAATTAACGGCTAATAATTTTTCGCGTCGGATTTCTGCCCCCCTAGTCAAGTTACAACCGTTTCGTTTCGATTCTCTTTTCGTTGATGGCCTCGAGTCGGCCACGCCTCCTATTCCTTTGTTCTGACCACATGACCGTACGTTGAGATGACGTCAGAATAAAGAAATCGTTGGCGTGGCCTACTCGAGGCGATTGACGAAAAGAGAATCGAGACGAAATGGTTGTAACTTGGCTAGAGGGGCTGTATCCACTGCGGGTATCAACCGACCGCAGAATGTGCGGGCGCCGAGGCTGCGCTGCGGGTGAAAACTGCTTCGTGAGTTCTTAGCCTAAGCCTTACTCGATGCGGTTAACCGGCGCGTCAGTGGCGTAACTTTATTATTTATGGTGGAAGCTCAGGTGGCGAAGCTAACAGTTTGTTCTCTATTGTTTTTCTTGTTAAGTTAGGGTTATTTCTTATTATGTTACCTTGCCTAAGTTTATCTGCTCGTTGAGGTGTGTATAAATATTTATGGAATACTTCCTTTTGCCAGAGTTTTCGTTCAATTCCGCAACCGTTCTCCGAAGACTACATTCGGTAATAGTTCTGTAGTAATATTGGCCATGTCGGTAATACATTCGGTAGCTGAAAAGGCCAATCGGAGAAAGTGTTTAGTATGAAGTAGAAAGTTCCTGTCGGCGAAATGTTCATGGGTGAAAGATTCTGCTGGGGGACCGGAAATAAATGAATCGTCCTGTCAACGAACAGTTCAACGACTCGAATCTTAGGAATCGGTCTTAGGAAAACGGTTGCCGAATCGTTTCGCTTGCGTGAAAAACAAAAATTTATCGTAACACAGTCTGTCTTGATGATAGTTTTTCGGTGGGAAAATCATCTAATGACAAATCTCGCTCTTGGCCGGAGCGGGAGACAGACTTTTACTGACTAAAAACCCACTCCTGTTTTTTCGTTGCCTTTCGTACCAGGGCCGAGTGTTCCTTTCAGAATCAGACCCTTGGCCCCAGTAGGATCTGTCTTGATGATCGTGATTTAGATGAAACTTGGCACACGTTACTCGTCACGTTACTTGGCACGTCGTTGACTTTTAATCTCAGAAGTTTGTTTCCTTGTAAGATTGTTTTCAAAGTCAAAAGTTTTTTTGAACAAGTTATCGTGGTTCTGGAACGCAAAGGGTAACTGAAGGAACACAGGTGGGTTTTAGTCCGTATAAGTCTGACGTTCCCTTTCGCCCTACCTAGAGCGCGAAGAGTAATTTGATGATTTCGCACCAAAAAAACTGTTTCATTTGAGATTTTCGATTTTCATACGAGCAAAACTACAGACATAAGCTAATGCTTTTACAATGGGCCTCATTAGAAGGCTTAAAGTCACTCAAAGGGCAATGGAAAGGGCTATGCTCGGAGTTTCCTTGCGTGATCGCGTCAGAAATGAAGATATCCGCAGGAGAACCAAGGTTACAGACATAGCCCGAAGAATCGCCAAACTTAAGTGTCAGTGGGCAGGGCACATTGCTCGCAGAACAGATGGTCGATGGGGATGAAAGGTTCTGGAATGCCGATCACGTACCGGAAGACGCAGCGTTGGGAGGCCTCCCACAAGGTGGACCGATGACCTGGTGAGGGTCGCGGGAATCCGATGGATGTGAGACGCACAGGACCGGTTCTTGTGGCGGTAATTGGGGGAGGCCTATGTCCAACAGTGGACGTCTTTCGGCTAAAATGATGTTGATGATGATTGTAGTGCAAAAATTATATTTTTACACTTCACTAGGCAAAATATGCACGCAGTTAATAATTCTGCGTACATTCTGAGCGGCATTTTATCTTAAATGAAGTGTTTCAAATGTCCTAAATATCGAAGTACAGAGTATCGAATATCCTAAATATCGATATTAATTTATTATGTCTGTCACAGGGTAGGTAATTTGATAATTCAGATATTGCGAAAACCCAGATAATTAGAAAACGGTGAAATAAAATCTGCGAGCAACTTGGACGTAGCGTTCAACCGGCCACTGCTGCGGCACTGCTCGCTTCGCTTGCTCGGCTTACGCACGGTTTGTCACAGTTTTAACCTAACCTATTTCACCCAGTTCAAAATAATGAATCTTCCTGCGACTTGCGAAAACATTTCTTAAAGTGAACTTTTTAGTAGTTCGTTATGTATATGTAATACCTCAATTGGAAAAATCGTCTCTATCTTAATATTGAAGTTGCCCTCTCTGTATTTTTAGTCGCTCACTGAGTAATTTATTCGCACGGCTAGAATATTAATATCTGAAATGGATTAAAGATTTAAAATTTGACTGG
Organism: Mythimna pallens; assembly: GCA_961205895.1. Classification (NCBI taxonomy): domain Eukaryota; kingdom Metazoa; phylum Arthropoda; class Insecta; order Lepidoptera; family Noctuidae; genus Mythimna; species Mythimna pallens. Next base: position 23,449,969 of record OY540832.1, read on the forward strand.
CCTGTTGGTCTAGTGGTTAGTGACCCTGACTGCTATCGCCCTGCCCTGGAGCGGGAGAAGTCATTGAATAATTTCGATGAATTTTAGTAAAAAAAAAACACTTCGGAGATAAACTAAAAAATGCACTTTTCGAAAAAAAATATAGAAGCAAAATGCTGGTAAGTTAATGAATACGGCTGTAAACTCAACGAAACGCTAGCTATTCCTTATTAACCGCATTTATCACAGACCGCCAGCAAGGCGTTCATTGTCTTGAGGTTGAGGAAAGTTATGAATAAAATTTTATACCAGGTTAGCATTTCCGTGGTTACGCTCCTGTGGCTTGAGGCACTTAGAAAGGGGAGGTAGCTTGCTGACACTGCTGTTAGTGGCTGAACTTTTAAAATAGATACAAAAGTTTCAGAGATGATCACCGTACACGCTAAGGAGTGGAAATTCCTGCCGGAGTCTGTGTTTCTTGATAGCTACAACCTAGGGGTCTTTAAGTCAAGAGTGAACAGGTTACTTCTAGGCAAGTGTGCTCCATCGTCGGCCACATCATCGCTTGCAGGTAAGATAGTGGTCAAACGCGAGCCTATTCATAATCAAAAAAAAAACAAAAGGGGACATCGCAAGGATTGTGCTCCAAGTTTAAGCAACGTTTGCTGCAATCAGGCTGTGGATGGTCACCCATCCATTGTAATATATCAATCACTCCCATTACTATTTTTGGTGATCATTTACTATTTTTGTGCTGTTACATTTTACTACATCTGGTGAAAAGTTAAACACATGCCGAAAAAAATTGCCATATTTTTGCTGCTTGACTGACTTCTTGACAATTCTAAGGTGATTGATTGAACCATCATCATCATCATTTCAGCTGAAAGACGTCCACTGTTGGGCCTAGACCTCCCCCAAGCGTCGCCACAACGACCAATCCTGATATAAATTATTACAATAAATATTATTTTATATTGAAATGAGCGGTTTGAGTGGTGGCCGAGTGGTAACGGCCCCGACTTACGAGTTGTAGGTCGCGGGTTCAAACCCAGCCAGGTGCATTACTTTGTGTAATTTATTTCATCACCACTCCTTTCAAAAGGGTGAAGGAAAACATTATGAGGAAACCGGCATGTCCTAGAACCAAAATATCGAAGACATGTGACAACCACCAACCTGCACTGGGCCCACGTGGTGGATTACGTTCCATTACGTGGTGGATCCATTCTTTCTCCTAGAGAGGAGGCCTGAGTCCCAGCAGTGGGAACAATAAAAGGCTGATTATGCTATTTATATGTTATGAGCGGTTTTATTACAGCCGCATTAAAATGCCTGTGAGACTAAAAAACATTACAAAAGAAGAACAATGCCGAAAAACTTTTTTCTATAACACAAAAAACAAAATATCATCGTCATTCATAAAACTTTAACAACTCCATGTAAGCACAAACTTATAATAAGTGACGACACTTAGAAGCACTTGATAGAAGTTTTTGTGAACTACCCTAATATGTCTTGGGAGAAGGAATAAACTTTGAGAGACAGAGCTGATCTGTAGAACTTACGCTTTGACCTTTAACAAGACGTTTTAATCTGGTGACCAGCATTTTGATAGGACAATTAACCGGACTTTAAGTAGATAAATATTCTATTTCACGAAGGCGTATTGATATTGAAAGTGTGTGTACGATGAATTAAAAAGGCATTAATAAAGAAGAAAAAAGAAAAGAAGAAATTTGCGAGCTCTGACTACACTTTTCTCTTTGCTCAACTCTCCCACGCTTCCATCCTATCTCATAATTCACTTGCAGTATCTTTGTTCTTCACACGCAAGGAATCTGCGTTCTTCCAACAATCTCCTACTGCTCTGTTCTTTTCATACTTCTGATTTTGTCCATTCTTCCTTCTATACTCAGTTCATCCTTCTGTGAAAAGCGCTTCCTCTCGATATCAGGACGACTGAAAGTCGGTATATATATGTATAAGCGGTAGTTACGGAATTATTTTCTCCACTAATAGCAGAATCGTCTAAAATACTTCTTTCCTTACCTTATATTAATATATATGTGTATTATATTATATTACTCGTAAATATAAATGTATGTTTATTCTAACTATATGTATACTTTTACTCCTGCCCCTACCTTATTGTCTCTTCACCACCCTAGGTTGACTAGTAGGGAATACCTAATGCATTTAGTCCGCCTTTGTACTTTGAGTTGCACGAAGATTAAATATATAAATAAATAATGCCTAGGTATTCGTGCATTTTTACCTCATTTCACTAATATATATTTGTAATGAGTTAAAAAAAATTTTGGTTACCTAAATATTTCTTGTCGCAATTTTATTATGTGAGCATAATGTGAACAAATAATGAAAAAAAAAAGTAATATAATATAATATTCCACAACTATCACACAACGCCGTCTAGTCTCAAGCTAAGCAGAGCTTGTGTTACTAGACAACTGATAAACATACATATATATTTCTAAATACATACATATTTTAGATAAATTACACCCAGACACAGAACAAATGATCGTGCTCATCACACAAACATTTGTTCTGGGTGGAAACCGACACTATGACCTCCAGCATAGCAGTCAGGGCCACCAACCACTAAACCAACAGGCCAGTCAGTAATTAAAAATAAAAATATCGTTCTAAAAATATATAATTTATTATTCATATAAATCCTGGGGCTTTATAGCATATATAAGCATAATCAGCCTTTTAATGTTCCCACTGCTGGGACTCAGGCCTCCTCTCTCTAGGAGAGGGAATGGGCCGTAATCCACCACATGGGCCCAGTGCAGATTGGTGAATGTCACATGTTTTCGAATTTTTGGTTCTAGGACATGCCGGTTTCCTCACGATGTTTTCCTTCACCGTTTTTTGAGAGCAATGGTGATGAAATAAATAACACAAAATAATGCGCCTGGCTGGGTTTGAACCCGCGAACTACAACTCGTAAGTCGGGGCCGTTACCACTCGGCCACCACTGCTGTCACTCGGCCATCACTGCTCTTTCGCGCTCGCTTACAAAGGCTCGAAATATGAAATTTATAAAATCACGTTGGTCTCGAGCTTTTGACCACATTATTTCAATTTAAGTCAATAAATTCTTTTCAAAATTTTTCACTTCCTCCAGATAAATTCCAATAACTTTCCAATAATGTAGGATGTTACCTTTGAAATATTTTTTTATGAAATTATTTTCTCTTCATTTTGGCATGGGCCATAGATAAAAAGCTTTGTTCTATTCATTAAGAAGGAAACGTAATTAAAGCTCATTAAAATATTGTACAAACTTACTTATTTTTAAATCCTCTTCTTCAAAGTGGGCTTAATGAAATTTACTTCATTTTTACTCAGTACTGTTTCATTTAATTGTCATCTTTACGTATACTTTTAAATGTTTTTTTTAACCTATATTTTCCCACTGCTGACCAAAGGCATCCCCAACTTCTTCCAGGTATTCTTTTCTCGAGCCACCTCTTCCCAGGTCGACCTCGGCGGTGTGGTCCATCCTCAGGTACCAACTTTGTGGATAGAGGCGTTGACTAATTTAGACGTGGGCGAAGACGCATCAGCGAGGCCATTCTTAACCAGACAGTGACTGTCGCAACCCAGTGTTCGACTACATCGTCGCTTACCATCAGGTGAAATAGTGGACAAACACTAACCTACCAAATATATACAAAACGCTCGCTCTTAAAGAGCCCTTGCCTGCGCGAGACTCCTTTGGGAGCGAGGTCGTGGACAAGGACCTATTTCACCCACGCCTAGCTACGCTACTGTTTGTGGAGCCTCTTTCCCAACGGTCAAAGTGCAAACGGCCGATATGACCCGCCCATTTTCATTTTAGTCTGAAAAGCATTAAAAAAAAACCATTTAAAAAAAACTTGTATCAGAAACGAGGTCTAAATCAATAAATAATTTGTTTTAAGATTTCACAAACTCTCCTTTGCTAAATCTCTTCTAATCTCTCTTTTCGCAGGTCTGCTGCAAGAAAATTCTTTTTGAAATAAGCAGTAGCTTTGTACATTTTTTTATAATAAGATCTTATTTTGTGTGTGCATAAATAATAAAATTAATTAATTAATTAAAAAAAAAACAGGGCAAGTGCGAGTCGGACTCGCGCACTGAGGGTTCCGTACAAACTTAAAAAGTAAATTGCGGTTTACGATTTATGACGTATTAAAAAAAAACTGCTTACTAGATCTCGTTCAAACCAATTTTCGGTGGAAGTTTATAAGGTAATGTACATCATATATTTCTTTTAATTTTATCATTCTCTTATTTTAGAAGTTACGGAGGGGGGGGGCACATTTTACTACTTTGGAAGTGTCTCTCTCGCAAACTATTCAGTATATAAAAAATGATATTAGAAACTTCAATATCATTTTTGATGACCTATCCATAGATACCCCACACGTATGGGTTTGACGAAAAAAAAAATTTTGAGTTTCAGTATGGGGAACCCCCAAAATTATTTTTTTTTTTTTCTATTTTTTGTGAAAATCTTAATGCGGTTCACAGAATACATCTACTTACCAAGTTTCAACAGTATAGCTCTTATAGTTTCGGAAAAAAGTGGCTGTGACATACGGACGGACAGACAGACACATGACGAACCTATAAGGGTTCCGTTTTTTGCCATTTGGCTACGGAACCCTAACAAAACAATTTTGATGATATTGAAACTTGTTATAGTATAACTTGTTACTATGACACGTTTACTGTGTTTTTCTAGAGTGGCTAAATAGCTATTTCGGGCACTGCGTTTTATACTGAATATATATTCCCTTATCCAACCTGAGATCCAGATTGCTACTAGTTGTTGGAGTTGGAGCACACTTGTAGGCGGTGAACACTTCACAGGATATTGAATTTGATCCTCAACTGTCTGCCAGCGCTCAAGATGTCTGCGCTCAAGTGACTCCAATTGTATGTGATCGTTGAATCTTTTGTTGTAAATACACCTTATATACTATTGGTTTGTTTAAGAATTATGTAAATATTGGAGCAGTGGTGGCCGATTGGTAACGGCCCCGACTTACGAGTCTTGCCGGGCGCATTACTTTGTGTGATTTATTTAATCACCATAGCTCTCAAAACGGTTAAGGAAAACATCGTGAGGAAACCGGCATGTCCTAGAACCAAAACCTATTCGAAAACATGTGACATCCACCAACCCGCACTGGGCCCACGTGGTGGATTAAGGCCAATTCCCTCTCCTAGAGAGGAGGCCTGAATCCCAACAGTGGGAACATTATAAGGCCGACTATGCTATGCTAAATATTGGAGAGGATTTATATCACACGACAATGTGAAATATAGTACATTTTGATACAAGTGCAGAAAGTTTGTCATTGCGACCGAGGCGGAATTCGCACGAGCCGTAGGCGAGTGTGTTATGGAGCCGAGGGCTACAGTGACAAATTTGCACGTGTCTCAAACGACTTTTTTCAATACACTTACGAAGAAATTAATAAACGGGGGTTGACCGGCGACTTGCGGGGGTCGACGCGCGCCTAGTCTGATACGATAAATGTAATAACATTGTGGTGGGGGAGAGCACGCGCTATTTCTGCACTAGTGCGGAAAGCAGTCTATTGCGTGCCTTTTTTTTTTTTTTGTTGGGAAAATCGTCTTATGACATCCCCCGCCCTTGGGCGGGGCGGGAGATAGTATCAGACTTTTACTGACTAAAAACCCACTCCTGTTCCTTCGTTGCCTTTCGTACCAGGGCCGAGTCTTCCTTTCAGAATCAGACCCTTGGCCCCAGTAGGCTTCGACCCTGCTAGGCCCCTACAGTTGCTGACATCTCCTTGAGGCGCGCGTGGTACAGCACGCGCCGTCGACGACTTGGGCTCGGTCTGGACGGTTACCGGACGGTCGGACGGCGAGCCACCCATTGCTCACCGTCCGCAAGCCTGCGCCTGATGGCCGGAAATCGGGATCGGAATCCCGGCGGCGATTGGGGCGTGAGGACCGTTGCCTCACGCGATCGGCCGCCTCCTTTGCTAGCATTACTGCTTCGCAGAAGGAGGCGACCGCCTGCCACTCCTCCTCGCTCCGGACCATGGCCTGTACCAAGGCCCGGCGCGAGAGATCGCCGCTGCCAATCGCCCCCATGAGGACACAGCGTTGCTCTGCCCAAGCGGGGCACACCTCCACCGTGTGTTACACCGCCTAAAAGCGGTGGGATAAGAGCGGGTTTTCGAGTAAGTGTATTGAAAAATAATTTCCCGGTGATACGAGTACATTCGGGTTTAATGAATTAAATTGCTATAATGTTCCCTTTCCTCTAGATTTTTAGGTTGTTGGTCTCGCTTGCAAAAATATGACGTGTTAAATGCAGTTTTGTCCAGTTTTTAGAAATGGCGATGTTATTATACTTACTGTTATTAATAAACCTTTTTTTATTCAGCTAAAACAAAAGGTCTTAGTCGAGAAATCTATTTACAAGTTACAAAACATAAATTAATATAATATGATAGAACACGTGAGCTTGAGTAATTTTGTTTTTTATTCTTAAATGACCCTTTTTTGTTACGGAAATACCACCCTTTCAAGATGATTAGCTGAATATAAATTGAAATTAAAAAGGCCCAATAATATGGTATCTTGTCATCACTTATGGGTATTTATGAAATGTTATGCCTACTTACCACAGTACTTACCTAAAGATGTCGCGACAAGAGTTAATGTCCCAGAGAGCGCCGGACCTAACAGATAACAACACCCCTAGCCAAGTTGGTAATCTGCAATCGTTAACGCTAGTCGAAAACTAATCAAATGTATGGGAATGACATCATCTCAACGTTAAGTTACGTGGTCAGAACAAACGAATAGAAAATTCATAGCCAAGTTCACATCGTTCAAAATATTAGAATGAATTTTTATCGTTTATTTATTTATTTATTAAAACTTCAAGCAACACAAAAGTACAAAAGGCGGACTTAATGCCTTAGGCATTCTCTACCAGTCAACCTAGGGTGGTGAAGAGAAAATGTGGCAGGTGCATAAAAATACAGAAGAATATTAAGAAAATAAGACTTCAAAAGTTTATATATATATATATATATATATATATATATATATATATATAAAATAAATATACATATATAATTTAATATAATATATACATATATATTTATATAAAGTGAAAGAAAGCGGTTATTGAGACGACTTTACCTGACTTGTTTCTACAATGTTTAACGCTACATCCTTTCTACAACCACATTGTAAAACGAGCGGCCGACTCAGGCGCGTCAACATGGCTACCAACTTATCGCTTTCTACAATTGCTGACACCGAGGCGTTATCGATTGGAAAACAGAATTCGACACGAAACGGTTGTAACTAGGCCAGGGGGGCAAGTCGAACAGGTATGTTTCACTCGGAGAGGCTTCTTTCATGCACCACAGTTCTTCAGATCGCACTGACCGTGTCCCACCTTCGATCTTGCGCCATAACTTAAGGATATAATGACAGCGTCAGGAAACATCATTGCCGTGGCCAAATACGGGACCAAGCAAATTATTTTTTTTTTTTACAATTTTTACCATTGACAAACTGAACTGAATTTTGCTTTACTGTTTTTTTTTTGACGGTCCTAAATTATGACAATTCAAAAGTGAAAGTTTCTGATTTCTGAAGAGAAGAAACAAAAAAAAATCTAATCATTCCAGATGGATGGTTACTCTATTATCCGTGCAAAGTTCAGACGTCAGTCGATGCAAGCATATCGCATATATAGTCACGATTTAGCACAAATACGTTCTATTCTATCATATAATGACATGAGGGAGCCGTTTTATGCAGATAATACAGAATTTTCTTGAAAGAGAAAAATCAGTTGGGAGAGTAGGAATATGCGTATGGCTGCATAGCTTAGGTACAGTCAACAAAGGAGATAAATAACCAAGGTCGTCAGATATAATTAAGATTCATGGAAACCGATGGATGAAATACACTACTAAATTAGTACAAATACTAAAAGGACTTATTAGAAAAGGTCTTGTTATTATTTAAGTAAAGTCTCAATAAATAATATTCTTAAACATCAAAGTTATTAAAGTTTGTTTATACCTCAAAATGTCACTCAATTTATGAAAATATTGTACAGGCTATTGATTATGAATGTAAAACCCATTGTTTTACAAAAACATTACGCGTAGTATTTTCTAGTAGCAATTGTTATGAATAATTGATTCAATGGACAATTATAGGATTTAGTTTTTTTACTTACGGATGGAACGTAATGTATAATTAATATTTGTATTTTATAATTATAAGCAACTTATTTTAATGGTACTTCATTCTATTTGAAATATCTACTACAGTGATGTCTTTTTAACCCAATCAGAAATCAGAAAAGTTTATTTCAAATAGACCAATTTGCCTATAGATCAGCCAATAGATCAAAATGCCTGTATTTTTGTATTGTCAAAATGTCGGTCAGTCAGAAAAAAAAGTGAAGCTAAATTGCAAGTTCCAAAGCGTGCAAGAAACTCCATGGACACTCTTTTAATCATATCATCATATTATGAGTTACATAAATCTTGGTTACATATTTCTTGTCGCTTCTAATATGTGAGCACAATGTAGATAAATAATAATAAAAACTAATTAAAAACATAGAAATTGAATTAAGCCACTGGGAACTAAGAGATGACCAATCTCAACCGACGGCACCCGTTCACGAGCATGACGCGTGCATCAGCCTCACTCAGCTCAACCATTTGAATGGAACTGAATGACCCAATAACATGTGCCACCATCAGCGAGACATTTGAATGAGCATGACAAACTCTCAACTGCCATGCTCGTAATGTCAAACAAGTTGTAACCTAATAAAAATGCTTCATGGCACTTCACATTAACAAAACTTGAAAAAAAGTGCTTCTACGTTATACAATGCTATTGTTTCCAAATGCAAAAGGTAATAAATTATCATAAACTCTATTGAAATAAACAAATAAAATATGAAACATTTCGAAAACAACAATACATAAAGGGGAATAGTAAGTATCTCCTCCCATATTTATAAATATACAAAAAAAAAAAACTAATTTGAAGGCTGTGGCTGTGGAGCAGGACCGGCATTTATCCAATCGTTTTTATCAAGGATATTATCTTCAAAGCTGACTATAGAAAATGCCTTGTTACATTAAGTCCGCCTATGTACCACTACTGTTCATGAAGTTTAAAAAAATAAAGAGATAATTATATTCATAGTAAATAAATATCTCGTTAATAAATTAAAAATGCAATCGTATTTATAGATCGGTTTCTATGTTTATTTCAGAGATACCTAAGATACAGATTTTTTGGTAACTTTATTCAGCCAAATAACGGGCGAGATGTTTGCAGTGTAATTTGTGGAGATTTTTTTTATTTAACTTAATCACGAACTTACTACCACTCTAATATAATTTCACAATTTGACCCTTAAATCAGTAAAACCTAATCTGTACTTTTCTTGTATTTTTTCTCTCTTTTTTTAACGAGCACTAGGATGAAGTTATTTCTTTTATAGTTTGTTATGTGGACTTAAATCTTTTATGGTCTATTCTAAACCAGATATGTGGTTTTTATAAGACATAAATGGTAAAACAGATCTGTGACCTGTTATAATTAAGACCTTTTACAATGCACATATTATTTCAAGTTAACATGAAATTATTAATTATTATTTATAAATTATTTTTTATTAATTCGTTTCTCATAATGCCATTGTTATGTATGTATCTAAATATATATTTATTATTTTATTTCTAATCTAGTTTATCATTTGGTTGCACCTACCCTGTTATATTTCTGCACCACCCTAAGTTCGACTGGTAGAAAATGCCTAAGGCATTAAGTCCGCCTTTGTACAGTGTTTCTTACTAGTGCATAAAGTTTTAATAAATAAATTAAAATCACATACTCATGTCTGCAGTCCCTTGAAGCTTTTAAAAACTCAAACTTCTAAGTTAACGTAAAAAAGAGACACGGCCGTTCATATCACAAAAAACGTATATTTCGGCTCTCTCAATTAAGTCAAAATTCATAAGGTACTTCGCGTTGACCCAGAATCCTGAAATTTGGCATAAAGCAAGGTTATAGCATAGGTATAGGAATTAATCTGAAAACAGCTTTGTTGATAAGTCACAAAAAAAAAATTACGGTTCGGAAAAATCTTCGAGAATCCATTGAACTATTTGTGCGAGTCTAACTCACACTTGCCCAGTTTTTTTACAATAAAATATATTGTATTTTACTGCATTTGTACCCTACAGTCGCCAGATACTCCAATATACGATGCACTTTTTCAATGAAACGATCTCCGAAGACAAAAGCGTTACATTAGTCGTCGAATTCAATCAGGTACAGCTTTAAGTGCTGCTGGGAGACTTTACTTTAGATTTCAGTACTGTTTTAAATGTTTAAAGGTTTACATTTTCATTCAGCACTTACAATATCTTCGGGCAGTGTGAATCAAAATTTATTTCGCATTTTTAAGAAAATATATAAACATACATATTTTTGAAGTCATCCTGGTCTCTTGGGTGAAGCGTAAAGGCGTGTCAGACTTTTACTGACTAAGAACCCACTCCTATTCCTTCGTTGCCTTTTATACCAGGGCCGAGTCTTTATAGCCGAGTCGTTCTTTCTGCGAGGCTGTAATGCTAGCAAAGGACGAGGCTGCACGTGCACGCGTGAGGGAGCGGCCCTCGCGCCCCAGCCACCGGGATCCCGATCCCGATTTCCGGCCACCATAGGCGTGTGCTTGCGGACGGTAACCATACGGACCGAGCCCAAGCCGTCGACGGCACGTACTATTTCACGCGCGCCTCAGGGAGATGTCAGCAAACCGTAGGGGCCCAGCAGGGTCGAAGCCTACTGGGGCCAAGGGTCTGATTTTGAAGGGAAGACTTGGCCCTGGTACGAAGGGCAACGAAGGAATAGGAGTGGGTTTTTAGTCAGTAAAAGTCTCACACTATCTCTCGCTCCGCCCAAGAGCGCGGGATGTCATTGGATGCTTTTCACACCTACAAAAAAAAAGTTGTTACAGGGTTTCTTATATGTGGGTCAACGACACTTAGTCATTTGATACACCAAAATATGCGTCAGCATTATCACTACATGTTAAAAAAATTATTACACCCGTACGAATCTGGGACGGATCGCTAATAATAATCAGCTCATTAAGTCTGCTTATCAAGAAAAACACCTCAACACAGCTAAACTCGCACTTCCGTTAATTACACGAGTCTGATAAAGATGGTGAATAAGTAATAGCAACAACCAAGTCAGTTGAACTCTAAGAACAAGAAGAAACTCGCCGCTAATGAGTTCGCCCTGTGAGGGTTATGGGGAAAAGTGTGGCTGAGCTGCTGACCCACTTGTCGAAAAGTGTTTGAAGTAAAGTACAACTGACTTCAATATGAAAAATAAAACAGGGAAAGTGCGAGTCAGACTCGGGCACGAAGGGCTCCGTACCGTTCGTAGCAAAAAGCTGCAAAAAAAATTACGTCATCCACAGGAGCTCCACTTAAATATTTATTTTACAATTCATGGACACTCTTATATAACAAAAGAAAAGAAGACGGGAACAGAAAAATAGATACATAAGTGTTCCTTATTTCTATGGAAATCTCTTCCAGCATACCTACCTGCGAAAGGAAAATTGGAAAAAAGAGATGTAGACATTGTCTGTGTAAAAGTGAAAGGAAAAAAAAGTACAAATAAAACAATTATCAATCATTTAAACAAAATAAAAATATACTATCTTATATAAAATTTCTTTCTTACCAACATGGTTTGCTGTTAGAAAACCCAGTTGTGGGTTAAGCTCGCCTATGTATATCAACTGTCATATTTTATTGTTGATATAAAATTATGTGTACAATAAAGAATACAATAAGAATACAATATTTTATTCTGTTTTTAGTATTTGTTGTTAAACCGGCAACAGAAATATCACGGTTCATGAGATACGGCCTGGTGATAGACCGACGGACGGTGACGGATAGTATCCCGTTTTTACCCTTTGGTCACGGAACCACCATGCATCACTTGTGCGTTTTTGCAAAGACTTCTTCCATCCAAATCCCAGGGGACAAAAATTGTATAACATGATAGTTGTATTGTTGCAATACACTCTTAGATATGTAACTGCTAAGCCTTCTCTTTCGCTGCAACAAAAAAGAAATTACCAGTCTCCTCAGCTAGTGGTTTACGCCATTTTCTTTCTACAATTTCCCACCTAGTTAACAGTATAAGCCACAGTACCTAATTAATCTTTTAAGCCATATTACGACCTATATCATGAAGTTAATTACCTCGGCGTCTTAGATCCGTGTCTTTGCTGGGAGACGTTCAAAAGAATAGTTTTATTTTTACTTTGAAAGGTTAAATCGAAAGGTTAAGTCAATTATTTTATTCTAGGTTGAGAATTTAACTGATAACTAGGTTTTTAATTTATCTAATCTGTAATACAATCTTGAAGCGGTCTCATGGCTTAAAGTCAGCCAAAGGGTAATGGAAAGGGCTATACTCGGAGTTTACTTGCGTGATCACATTAGAAATGAAGATATCCGCAGGAGAACCAAAGCTATCGACATAGCCCGAAGAATCGTCAAACTTAAGTGGCAGTGGGCAGGGCATATTGCTCGCAGAATAGATGGTCGTTGGGGAAGAGAGGTTTTGGAGTGGCAACCAGGTACCAAAAGCCGCAGCGTTGGTAGGCCTCCTATAAGGTAGACCAATGACCTAGCGAGGGTCGCAGGAATCAGTTGGATACCAGACGCACAGTGCTGGTCGTTAAAATCGGTTCTCAATTGACCGAGAATTGGTGAAAATATATTTTTTTTTAATAAAAAAAAAAAAATACAGTCGAACATATAACCTCCTTCTTTTTGAATTCGGTTAAAAATACTGAAAAAAAATAAAATGTTATTTTTCACTTCAAATTTTCTTTTCTTTTCTCAATGATATACACATAGACTATGAATATGGATGTAAAGATGATCAGTATTCTGTATTCTGTATTCTTTATTGTACACATAATTTTATATAAACAATAAAATATGAAAGTTGATGTACACAGACATGATGTACAGTGACGGGTACGGATAGAGCCTCATGTTCTTTATTGTACCAATAAAAAAAATTGTGGTGTATTTGATATATACATATCAACCGCTAGTATGTACATACTAGCGGTCCCAAAGCATGACGGTTACGGCTCTACGCCAGCTGTGCGAGAAATACAGAGGTGCGCATAAAAACTTGCACATGGTATCCGTTGACCTCGAAAAGGCATAAGACCAGGTACCTCGTGAGGTTCTATGGTGGGCCCTTAAGGAAAAAGGTGTGCCTGGGAAGTATGTGCAGTTGATCCGAGCGATGTACAGTAGATGCAGTACCCAAGTCCGGTCTACAGTGGGCACCACTGGCAGCTTCAATGTGGCTGTCGGCTTACATCAAGGGTCGGCCCTAAGCCCTTACCTCTTCCTGATGATAATGGACGCTCTGACGTCGGACATTCAGGAAGAGGCTCCCTGGTGTTTGCTGTTTGCCGATGACATTGTGTTGGTTACCGAGAGTGGCCTAGAGGTCTAGAACAGATTGCAGGTGCTGAGGCACAAACTGGAAAGTGTTGGCCTGAAATTGAGTAGAACCAAAACGGAATACTTGTTCTGCGATTTCGGCGGTCTCTCCAATCCAGTGCCTTTAGCTCTCGCTGGAACGCCCATACCGATCTGCTCCGACTTTCGGTATCTCGGGTCACTCGTCCAAGGGGATGGTGAGGTAGACCGGGACGTAACACATCGGATCAACGCAGGATGGATGAAATGTCGACAGGTCACGGGAACAACTTGTGACCCACGGATGCCTCTCAAGTTGAAGGGTAAAATCTACAAGTCCGTGATAAGACCTGTCATACTGTATGGATCAGAATGTTGGGCTATGAAAAAGACGGATGAAAAAAGATTGCACGTAGCGGAGATGAGAATGTTAAGATGGATGTGTGGTGTGACGAGAATGGATAAAGTGAGAAATGATATCTACTACGGCATTAATCTGCGATTTTGCATTAAAAAAAAAAAATTACTAACTCAAAAACTAATGAATTTCGGTAAAACATTTGGTGGCTTTATTTGTTGCATTATTACTATGACGTTTTGCGAAGAATACGTCATAGTAGGATTATCATCGTCACCAGTATAAAGATTATATTTTGGTATTGTATTTATGTATTTTACTTATTATTTTTATTAAAATATATTATAACACCCCTACAGACGTCCATGGCGATGTAGATAATAATGAACACTTAAAATACATAATTAATAATCTATAATATTATCACAGTTTCCCGATCAATCGATAACTAAAACTTTATAACACAGTTAACCCTTCAACAGCGATCGATACAAACAAGTTAAATTCAACAAAGTTAGCCTTTAATCGGTCGTCGAGACTTAGCGGTTACGGGTTAAATTAACGCTGCCTGAGTTATTGCATTCCTGCGTGAAGTTTCAGCTTTACCATTGGCGGGTTAATTGTCAATGCGGTTGAGGGGAAATCTGTGACCGTTTGGCGGTTGATAGTCTTCGTATTAAAGTCGGTTACTGTTTGAAATTGAATTAGTGTTCGGTGGATTTGACTGTCAAATGACATTGATGAATTTGGGGAACAGTATTTACCTACCATTCCCTTGTAATGGGAGTCGCACTGGTCGATCGGGTTAAGCAACGATTGCTGAAGTTGGTCTATGGACGGGGACATTCCGCCGTGCCTCGTTAAGCACTTTGAACTTAGTGTGGGTTATCATTCCTAGATCTTTGATAGTCTTTACTGATTGCCTCTGTGTCAGGAACATCTTTAATGGAAAAGCATCCTAGTAGTGTGTTGTGCCGTTGGGCCTAACTTTCATCATCTACCAGAGTTATTTTTAAGTGGTAAAATCATCTAATGACAAATCGCGCTCTTGGGCGGAGCGGGAGATAGTGTCAGACTTTTACTGACTAAAAACCTACTCCTGTTCCTTCATCCCGGGGCCCCGGGTTTCGCTTTGACACTACCCGTGGCCCCAGTAGGCTTCGATCCTGCTGGGCCTCTACGATTTGCTGACTTCCGTCCGATCTACCAGAGCTGCGGGATCGTTCGAAAGAGTAAACCTTGAAACGCAAAAGGCAACTGAAGGAACATCGGCAGGTTTAGTCAGTAAAGGTCTGATACTCCCTCCCAAAAAGAAAAATAATGATAGGGAGTTTTTAATGTCGTGTGGACTTCACCACGCATGCGGAATTGCTCCGCATGCGGGGCTGCTGTCCGATATCACGCCCAGCATACTGCTTGCGTATTCCACGCATTACAATAAATACTTGTATGAAAAGGGGGGTAGAAATTTGCGGGGGTACGCGTGCGGAGCAATCCCGCATGCGTGATGAAATCTCATCATCATCATCATCATCATTTCAGCCGAAAGACGTCCACTGTTGGACATAGGCCTCCCCCAAGCGTCGCCACAATGACCGATCCTGTGCTTCTCGCATCCACCGCACTCCCGCGACCCTCACCAGGTCGTCGGTCCACCTTGTGGGAGGCCTTCCAACGCTGCGTCTTCCGGTGCGCGGTCGCCACTCTAGAACCTTTCAGCCCCATCGGCCATCTGTTCTACGAGCAATGTGCCCTGCCCACTGCCACTTAAGTTTGGCGATTCTTCGGGCTATGTCGGCGACCTTGGTTCTCCTGCGGATATCTTCATTCTTTATGCGATCACGCAAGGAAACTCCGAGCATAGCCCTTTCCATTGCTCTTTGGGTGACTGTAAGCCTTCTGATGAGGCCCATTGTAAGCGACCATGTTTCAGAGCCATATGTCATCACTGGCAACACGCACTGGTCATAGATGAACTCACTGGTGGTGATGGTCACTGGTGGTGATGAAATCTGCACGATATTAATAACACTCTTAGTTCGAAGTTTAAGTGCCAACTTATATTCAGTATACCTAAATTTTGTAAATTATTGTAAGTGAGACATTGTTATTTAGGACGAATCGATGTCTAGTTTGGGGTTCTAAGGTCTCAACTAAATATAGATTAAGATACACAATTAACTATGATTCACTATGTACCTACCTGTAATTCTATATTGTTTAGCCCTCGTGTGTAATTTAAAGTTATTGGATACTCATAACCTAGGGTTAAGCTAAAGTGGCAATGGGCAGGGCACATTGCTCGCAGAACAGATGGCCGTTGGGGCCGAAAGGTTCTGGAATGGCGGCCACGTACCGGAAGACGTAGTGTTGGAAGGCCTCCTACAAGGTGGACCGATGACTTGGTAACGGTTGCGGGAGTCCGATGGATACGAGATGCACAGGACCGTTCATTGTGGCGACACTTGGGGGAGGCCTATGTCCAGCAGTGAACGTCTTGCGGCTGAAATGATGATGATGATGATGAACCTAGGATTGGAATTAGGTAGAGTTATTCATGTACTTGCATCGAAATGTTGAATGTTAATATGGATCTTCCCGGGATTTCTAATGAAAAATCCGGTGTGGCCACCAATATTACAAATAAATAATTATAAAAAACCACAAATATAATTAAACCGCACAGGGCCCGCGTTTTACCGTGATTACGGCCCATTCCCTCTCCTAGAGAGGAAACCTGAGCCCCAGCAGTGGGAACAAAACAAATAATTTTTATTTGTATTTTTCATTGAAAACAATCTCTCTATGTTAACTGAGGTGAGGTTAACAAATTAATACACTTCCTCCTCCTCGCCATTAATGCAGAAAGGATTTTTTCTGCTATATTTCTGATAGTGTAATATTCAACAAAAAAAAAAATCAGCTCTTTAAAATTAATCTCGGGATTTAAGGCATATCCATTTTATTCTTACGCTGTATGAAATCAGTATAAGTACATGAATAGCTTTACCTAATTCCTACCTCAGCTCATAACGATTTCTGCTTAATAAACGGTCGCCCCCTTTCCTACCCCTCTGCCACTCTTCCTTATCCAACCAATTAATAAAAATAAACTTTCTCCCACACCTCAGCGTTTGTTTCCTAACATTACCAGCCACTCCATACAAATATCAACACATTTTCTTCTATTAATTACCCGAGAGTTGTTCCATTTGTCTTCATTAGTGGCCCTTCACACAACACATTAGTTCTAATGCCCTAGTGGTTGTGAGTGCCTTTTCTGATCGTTGTTGCGGGTTCAATTTTTGGGTGAGACAAATGTTAGAGGGGGAAGTTAAAATACTTTGTGCCTGAATTTGAATTGGATACCCACCACTTTCCTTTTTTTCTATAGCAGGGTTCGGGTTGCTTTTTTTTATTAATTTTTTTTTCCACTACTATCACAAAACGCCATCTAATTCCGATCTTTATATAAGAGGCCAGATCATAGAAATTGATCACTTCATGATATGGCCAAGTTATAATAATAATCGTTTATTCACAAAGCCAAAACACAATTTGTCCATCTCAATCGAACATGTAAACAATTCAGTACAATACAACGTTATGCATTAATTGAGACAGAGTGAACGTCTGTGTCTGTGCTAGTATAAACTGTGTTACAGACACAGGCGCCTTCCCCTTACGTTAATTCACAAATTTGCTGCACCTTTTAGTTTTCACAAGCTAAAACTTAGTTTAAAATAAACACTAAAAACATTTAGAAGACTTATGTAAGATTGTAAGCAAGAAATGGGTGTGTGTGGATAGGTGTATGTGATGTTTTGTTAGTATTCGTATATGTCACAGTATCAAACAGACAGCAAAGGACCGTTTTTAGTTAAAGTTAAACTGACCAGATCGTTTTAAATGTTAAATTTCGATGGCCTACTTTCTTTAGACTTTTTATTATCATAGAAATCCTCCATCAACGATATGGCAAAACGAGGATCGACATATCATCAAATGTTAACGTTTTTAAACGATCTGGTCAGTTTTATGTAGTTGGCCATATCATGAAGTGATTAATTTCTATGATCTATATAGCGGTCAAGCGCGAACCTATCAAGAATAAAAAAAAAATAATCTGGCCACGATTTACATAATTCTTCTGTACGTGTTTATCACCCTACGTGTTTAACTCCTCTTAAACGGCTGAACCAATTCAGTTCTCAATTTTCTTTTCTGACGTAAAGTCAGTTATCAAGAAGAACAACGTCTGCGTCGGGACCACTAGTATACTTATATATTTCTAAATATATGTATACATATTATAGCTAGATTACACCCAGACACAGAAAAAATGATCGTGCTCGTCACTCAAACATTTATTTCGGGTGGGAATCGAACGCACAACCTCCGGTATAGCATTCAGGGCAATTAACCACTAGACTAACAAGCTAGTCAAAGTTTTAAAGGACAATTGAAGGAATGCGGGTGGATTTTAGTCAGTGTGACAATCCCTCTGATCGAGCCCAAGTCATCGACGTCATAGTGTTCCACGCGCGCCTCAAGGGGACGTCAGCAAAACCGTAGGGGCCCAGCAGGGTCGAAGCCTATTGGGGCCATGGGTTCACTTCTGAATGGAAAATAATTCGGGCTCCTGGAACGTAAGGCAAAGTAGGAGTGGGTTTTAGTCAGTAAAAGTCTGACATGCCTTCCTGCTCCTTCATAGAGTGGGGTAGGATTGGATGATTTCAAAATTTAAAAAAAAATGTGGTTGGGAATAGGCAATATTTCTTTATTTATTTAATCTTCATGCAACATAAAGTAGAAAGGCGGACTTAATGCTGGAGGCATTCTCTACCAGTCAACCTAGGGTAGTAGAGAGACAATATGGTAGGTGCATAAAAAGAAAATTTGATTTAGAAAACAAAAGTAAAAAAGTATACATAAACTTAAAATACACATACATATTTAATATAATATATATACCTACATATATATAACTTATTTCCTTACTTTATATTAATATATATGTAGATATATATATTAATATAAAGTAAGGAAATAAGTTTTGAAACGATTTTGCTATTGGTGGAGAAAATGATTCCGCAACTTCCGCTTAAATGCATACCGACTTTCGGCCGTCCTGATATCGAGAGGAAGCGCATTCCACAGAAGGATGTCAGCATCTCAACAGTCAGTCAACAGTCCATCTGTATATA
Source organism: Mythimna pallens (assembly GCA_961205895.1). Lineage (NCBI taxonomy): Eukaryota > Metazoa > Arthropoda > Insecta > Lepidoptera > Noctuidae > Mythimna > Mythimna pallens. The sequence continues at coordinate 23,469,108 of OY540832.1, forward strand.
GAAGGAAGAATGAACTAAATCTAAACTATGAGAAGGACAGAGCAGTAGGAGATTGTTAGAAGAACGCAGTTTCCTAGCGTGTGAAGAGCAAAGATATTGAAAGTGAGTTATGAGATAGGATGGAGGCGTGGGAGAGTTGAGCAGAGAGAAAAGTGTAGTCAAAGCGCGTCTTAATGAAACCTCTATGTTTAGCTCCTTAAATACTCCATCCATCTTAATTCGCCCTTCACCCTCCTTACATTATGACGTCACACCCAACATTAACTCAATGTTATTAGTAATAACAAATACATCCACTAATTCACGCGGCGACATAAGTCAAGATTGTAATCAAACAAGCAAGCTCTAAAATAAACCTTATTGCCGTTGTATAGGGTTGGTTTTTGTGTGGAATAAAGTAACGAGAAAATGATATTATTCGGCTGGACTTGAGGTGTGATCTATCAATGTTAGTGCTTGCGAAATTGGGGAATTATGTTCTGTTCTCGTGTCGACATGAAATCATCTTGTCTTCATGTCTTAAAAGATACCCCAGACAGCGATTCGACAAGTTCGCAAGGTTGATTGTCAAAGAAGCACTCCTCTATTAAAAAACTAACGAAGTGCGAGCAGCTGCGTACAAACTTACCTTAGGCATGGAGGCATAAATATAGGAAAAAAATTTAAAACTGGTCGATATAACACAAAAAAAATCATTTTGCGATTCGAAAAATGAACTATTTACATAGGTACGGAATACTTAGTGCGCGAGTACGACTCGCTCTTGCCCAGTCTTTTTTAAGATTTCGTACCCATAGGGTAAAAACGGAACCCTATTGCTAAGATTCCACTGCCCGTCTGTCTGTCACCAGGCTGTATCTCATGAATCATGATAGCTAGTTATTTTTCAGATGATGTATATCTGTTGACGATAACAACAAATACAGAATAAAAACAAAATCAAATAAATATTTAAGTGGAGCTCCAATACGAAAAACGTTATTTTTTTTGCCGTTTTTCGCTACGGTCGGTAAGTACGATACCCTTTGTGTTTGAGTCTGATTCACACTTGGCCTGATATAAAAAAAAAAAACAGTATATAATAAACACATTTTACCATCATTCATTCACATTTCTACCATCGGACAACCCACGAACGGCGAGTATCCTCCCTTACGTTGTTGAAACCTCTACGGACCGAGCGTTTCGCCTCGTCGTTTATACCGCAGGACTGGAGGCCTGCAGCGGTTTTCCAGTCCAATTATAATTTAGGTGTCTTCAAGGCTAGAGTGAATAGGCTCTTAATAAACTAGTGCCCCTCACCATCAACGATTGCATCACTGCTTACCATCAAGTGGGGTAGCAATCAAGCACTAGTTTATATCAAAACATTTTTGTCAGAAATCAGAAACGTTTATTTCCAAGAGACCAATTACAGGCACTTTTGAATTGTCAAAATGTCGGTCAGTCAAAAAAGTGAAACTAAATTGCACGTTCCAAAGCGTAGATCTCTATGGAGAAGAACGTGCAAGAAAGTCCATGGACACTCTTTTATCCCATATTATGAGTTACATTAATCTTAGTTACATATTTTTTGTCACTTCTATTATGTGAGCACAATGTAGATAAGTAATAATAATAAAATAATATAAAAAATAGAAATTGAATTAAGCCACTGGCAGCTAAGAGATGACCAGTCTCAACTAACAGCACCCGTTTACGAGCATGACGCCTGCATCAGCCCCACTCTGATGCTCATTAGCACGAATGGTGGCAGATTTTCCAGCATCTGACTTTCGTAACATCCGGCACGGGGAAGCCTCTGTATGTAATCGATGGTCACCTAACTTTTTTTTCGGGTGAAGGAGGCAACCGCCTGCCACGCCTCCTCACTCCGGACCATGGCCTGTACCAAGGCCCGGCGCGAGAGATCGCTTCCGCCGATCGCCCCCACGAGGACAAGGCGGTGCTTTGCCCAGGCGAGGTACATTTCTACCGTATGCTCCACCGTGTCCTCCGGGATGGTCACCTAACTACGGACCGGACTAAAGACTCTGCAAGCATTGCTTAATCTAGAAGAGCGAGCCGAGTGACTGTTATAGCTCAACTGTGAGGTTCGAGATCAAGAATGGCGAGTTCCACGGATTGTTCGGAGGAGTTACCGGAGCCCTCACAATAAAGAGCAACTGAAGGCTCTCAGGTGTGGTTTTAGTCCGTAACAGTCTGACACCACCTAATGCTCCGCCCTAGAGCGCGAGAAGAGAAGATCCCCCATCTTAAAAAAAACAACCCTTGACAGAAAACCGATCCCACAACAGTATTGGAAGAACTAGACTGATTGATTGGTTTCGTCTAGACGCCCCAAAGCACTTTTTATATTCACTTATAACAAAATAGGTAAATAAAAGACAACAGTTTGTAGGCCTTATTATTAGCTGGGCATTATAAATCATGAAAGCTTCAGAGGCAATCTCCTGCGAGTCTCAACGCAGACAGATGAGAACCAGATATGGCTCATACATTTTTCGTCGAGTTATAACATAATTTATGTATTGTTTGATCGTCTGCGGGGCTCTGGAAATAATGTCTTTATTATTTATTTATTACTGGTAGACCAACACTAGTACTTACAAAACTATTATTTAAAGGAAACATTAATTACAAATATATTAATACTGATATTTCCATGATTTAGATACGTCATATTATTATGAACAACTACATAATAGTACATTATGATATAAGTGTGTAATATTAGTGATTACCGTCGTGGCGGTATTTAGACCCGAGCCGTGGCGAGGGTCTAAAGAGAGCCAAGAACGGTAATCATTAATTACTCACGTGTGTCATACGACGTTTTTCAATACACTTGTGAAGAAAACAACAGTAAACCTATTAATATTTTCTGTGACATGGCGATGAAAAAACTGTTTTCATAAGGGGCGCATATTTTTTTTTATTTACCCCTAGAGAAGGGCTAATGTATTTTTATCATACTGCCCAGTCTTATGTTTATATTTTTTTGCGTGAAAAGTTTTTACGTTAATGTCTTTCGTAGTGACAATAAAATAAGGATGTGACATTTTCTATGGATTTTGTAGTATTTAATTAATACAGCCACTGAACTTCACTGGAATAAAAAAAGACACGCCAAAAACCGCGCGCATCTTAAAATGGCGGCCATAGACCACAAAAACAAAAAACAAATTTTATTTGAATGTACGATTTATTTACTAAATGTTTTTTATTAAATAAATCGTTTGTACAAGTTAAATTTATTCATTTTAACTTGTAAATTAGATAAAATAAGTAAGACACTAATTTATAGTATATAAATTAGTTATTGAACGCAATAACTTAATGGTTTTATTCGTTTTCAAAATTTGTTTTGCGAACAAAGAGGCTGAACAAAAAGGTTTTAACTACATTATAGCGCTAGTGCATAATGGTAATCAAAGTGTCACAGTTTGGTAACGAGTGCCATTATATACCTAAGTGCAGTGCAATAAGAGTCACTTTCTGAGCAAGTGTGTTAAAAATTATTATTATTGAATTAGATAAAAATATCAAAAATAATCACAAAAATATAATGTACAGAATTAAAATAGAAGAAACACTAAATATACACTTATAATAAAAGGGTAGAAACATGGAGCGGTGTTTTCAATTATCGTTTAAACTATTAAAGCAATTTTGTTACAGTTTTGCCCAATCTTTATTGATTTGGTCAACAATTAAGCTTGTAGTTTTCTATGAACGGTGAGCTATTATTAATAATACAAATAATTATAAGGAGTTGTCATCAAGGCTAGAGTGAATAGTCCCTTAATAAACTAGTGCAATTAGCATATATAGACGAGTATAATATAACTATTACCCAAAATTTTTACTGTTCTTTTTGCTTGCTATCGTTGATTATATCGAACGAACGCTACGTAGCTCATAGTATCAGCTAGATAGCACAACACTAACTGGCAGGGCGTGCGCTCTGTGCGGCATCGGGTCGCCGCGCGCCGGCTGCCTATTTACACGACAGGCCGTAACAGGCCCTCTGCATGTATGTATTTCACCGTATCCGCGTGGTAGGCCGATAAGGGCCTGCCGTGATATTTTGATGGAGAATACCTACAATTTTGACTACAAGCTAACATTACAACCCGCTTACCATCAGGTGAGATAGTGGTCAAACGCGAGCCTACCAATTAATAAAAAAAAAAAAGGCTGAAATATATATTGATTTGTGTTCTTACAAACACCTCAGATAATCGTTCCGCAGAAGCGAGATTGACATAGTTTTCTTCGTCCACACCTGATGAAGTACTACGGCAGGCCGATATGAGCCTGTTTTGCAATGAAGGTGTTAATGAAAATTCTAGCGTATGGCTCCCAAAAACCGTTCAAATAAAAATAAATGAACAACGAATCAAAGTTCGTGTAACGAAGAAGGCAAAGCGGCAGAAAACTTCAATTGCTCGGGTTTTATTTGTACAAGAAGCAATTTAGCTTAGTTGGCAACTTCACAAGGAGGTAACATGCATTACTTAGCGTCAAGCTTCACTCTTGAAACTGGGAAACTTTGCGAGCTACGACCGCAGTCGGTTTGACAGGAAACCGAGCGAGACTTTTGAAAAAGTGTTAATGAATGAAAGAAAGTGCCATAAGTCGTCTGTCTGTTGCCCGTTTTGTTTTTTTAGGGTTCCGTTCCTTAGTTGGTAAAAACGGAACCGTGGAGCCTTACCATGGCGTGTTAAAATGTTAGGCATGCGAGTGAAAAATAGGGATGGATCCTCCCTATATAGGGTAACTGGCAATTAGTGTACGATACTTAAACAGGCGATTGTGCTCATGATAACAAACAATTTTTATTATGGGAGCAAAGCCGAAATCGCGAAAAAAAATCAGCTGTTCAGTACATTTATGTTTGCCTAATGTACTGAACAGCTAATATTTTGAGCACAATCACGTGTTTAAGTATCGTACATTAATTGCCAGTCACCCCATATAACTCCATCTCTTTAGCCGTTCAGTTTAGGTCGGCAAATGGATCGCAATAAGACCTCGTCGTAGGGCTTCTTACTTATTTATAGATTCGTAGGAGAACTAACATTAATAACAAATGGATAACAATCGTACATGAGACAATGAGCCAATTACAAGTGCTCACGGGTAAAAATAGAAAAACTGGGCAAGTGTGAGTCGGACTCGCGCACTGGGAGTTCCATATAAACTTACCTAGGAAAACAGTTCAATTCCCGAATCGAGTTACGAAGATTTTTCCGCAAAAAAGTTTTTTTTGTAATGTAACTACAAATTTACAGCTTTCAGTTTTTTTTTCTATACTTGTGCTATGTGTTTCATGCCAAATTTCAAGATTCTAGATCAATGAGAATCCCTATGAATTTTGATTCCCTTGAGAGTGTCAAAATATACGTTTTTTACCACATAAATGGCCCTATCTTATTTTTTCGTTAACTTAGAAGTTTTTTTTTTCGCAGCTTCAAAGGACCGCAGACCTGAGTATATGGTTTTAATTTCAACTCGATACCTCCACGCATTTCCAAGATAAAGGGTATTGACAGACACACACACGGACAACAAAATGATCCTATAAGGGTTCCGTTTTTTCCTTTTAAGGTACGGTACCCTAAAAAATAGTAGAAAACTTATGACTACTAACATGCACGATAAAAAAGAAATTATCAGAGTTAAGTACAATTAGCACTATGCACTTTTATTATGCAGAATAGATTTTGATGGATGATTTGATGGTAATCATCATCAAAAAGGGGAGGTATTAATATGAAATTAACATCAAATTTAACTTCTAAATCAAAACAATCTAAAGATAAGGTCGTTTATGTCATAATTTGACGGTCGCAAGGAAATTAAAACCTCTAGGGTACTTCCCGTTGACTTTGAAATTTGGCAAGGAGAAAGATTCTATAGAACAAATAAAGGAAAAAGTAGCGGGCATGGTTAGATAGATGCGTGGAGTTACGAAAATGGATAAAGTGAGAAATTAGTACATTAGAGGAAGTTTGAATGCTAAAAAGTTGAAAATAAATCGTTTGTCTTGGTATGGTCATGTGAAGAGGTGAGACAAAACGCGTGTTACGAAAAGATTAATATACATATGGATGGATGTAGAGAGAGAGGAAGGCCAAATAAAAAATGGATGGACTGTGCGAGGAGTGATATGAAAAAAACAGAGTCGCGTGATGGTTGGATAGAAAAGAAGAAAACAAAACCGGGCAAGTACGAGTCGGACTCACCTTACCTATGAAAACAGTTCAATTTCCAAATGGAGCCTGATTTACGAATCGGCAAAAAGTTTTTTTCTTGTGACGTAACTACAAATCTCCAGTTTTCAGATTTTTCCGTGTACTTATGCTATGAGACCTTGCTTCATGCCAAATTTCAGGATTCTAGGACAACGAGAAGTACCCTTTAAATTTTGATTCCCTTGGGAGCGCCAAAATATACGTTTATTGCAACATAGACGGCCATATCTTCTTTTTTCGTTAACTTACAAGTTTGATTTTTTCACAGTTTCAAGGGACTGCAGAGCTGAGTACATGGTTTTAATTTCAACTCGATACCTCCACGCGTTCCCGAGATAAAGGATCTTGACAGACAGGCAGACAGACAACAAACTGGTCCTTTAACGATTCTGTTTTTTCGTTTTGAAGTAAGGAATCTTGAAAACATTTTGCGCTTTCTCAAGCAAAATGGGACAAGGGCAGGAAGATAATGCGTGCTTATATGTATCTATTTTCCACAACAAGCATCACGTTATGTCATTACTACCACTAGTACTGCTGAAATCAACCGTTTTAGGAGCAGCCATGAGACACATACATTGTAATTGCTCGCAGAACTGATGGCCATTAGGGCCGAAAGGTTCTGGAGTGGCGACTGCGTACCGAAAGATGCAGTGTTGGAAGGCCTCCTACAAGGTGGACCGATGACCCGGTAAAGTTTGAGTACTATGTCCAACAGTAGCTTTCGGTTGAAATGATGATGATGAGGTTCGCGCTTGACCGCTATCTTACCTGATATAAAGCGTCGGTGTGATTGACGATGGAGCACGCTTGCCTAGAAGTAGCCTATTCACTCTTGAGTTAAAAATCCCCGAGTTGTAGTTATACTAGACACAGGGTCCGGAAGGGAATTCCACTCCTTACCTGTACGCACAATAAATGTGATCCTAAAACTGTTTTGTGCGTATGGGTGGGAAGCATGTTCCGGTAGTCTGATGATGGAACGAGCTTGGTGGAATAAGGTTATGCATACATTTTATTTTTGCTGTTTGTAGGTGACTTTCGCCAATTTTTTTTTCTCCTAGTACCCACTATGGGTAGGCACTGGATTTTTTTTCGGTGGGATAATCATCTTATAATATCCCCGCTCTTGGGCGGAGCGGGATATAGTGTCAGACTTTTACTGACTAAAAACCCAGTCCTGTTCCTTCGTTGCCTTTCGTACCAGGGCCGAGTCTTCCTTTCAGAGACAGACCCTTGGCCCCAGTAGGCTTCGACCCTGCTGGGCCCCTACAGTTGCTGACATCTCCTTGAGGAGCGCGTGGAACAGCACGATGTTCCGGTAGTCTGATGATGGAACGAGCTTGGTGGAATAACGTTATGCATAAATATTTTTGCTGTTTGTAGGTGACTGTCGCCAATTTTTTTTTTTCTCCTAGTATAGTGGGTAGGCACTGCATTTTTTTTTCGGTGGGATAATCATCTTATGACATCCCCGCTCTTGGGCACAGCGGGAGATAGTGTTAGACTTTTACTGACTAAAAACCCAGTCCTGTTCCTTCGTTGCCTTTCGTACCAGGGCCGAGTCTTCCTTTCAGAATCAGACCCTTGGCCCAAAAATTAGGCACTGGTAGGCACAATAACTACATATTATTCTGCCTCCTAATTCGATTGAGTGCCAACCCTGAGTAATGGCTACACCGCTTTTGTTTTAACAACTCCATACGTTTTGATTTTGGCTTTAATGTAAAAAGGAATCTGATAAATTGATATTACTGAAGTTTGAAGCAAGCAATTAGTTGTGTAAATTGATTGCGATGATGATTTCAACATTAAAAACATAGTTACACACTATCTATTAATTACTACCGGTTACAAAAAAATAATTATTTAGACGTAATTGTGTGTATGTATGACATGAAACTGGAATAATAATAATAATATTGCACAACTTTCACATAATACTCTGTCAGTGTGGCAATCAAGATTTATCAAGAAAGATATTATTTTTCCTAAACATTTTAGGTTAACAAAAACAATCCTGTTTTAAAAATAGCTAAATCGATTCAGCAGCTGATTCTAAACATCGGCGATGACCTGGTTCAGGCCATGGTCCAGAGCGAGAGGGAATGAGATGCGATTACATCCTTCTGCGAAGCAGTAATGTGGATGCAAAGAAACTAGTGCGCCTCACCATCAATGATTGCATCACTGCTTACCATCAGGTGGGATCGCAGTCAAGCACTGGTTTATATCAAATAAAAGAAATAAAAAAAAGAAGGCGGCTACAAGAGTGAGGGAATGTACATCCTCATGCCCCAGCCACCACGATAGAAGTCGCCCCGGGCATCAAGAATCGCAGAACGATCTCCGGCCGCTAAAGACGTGGGCTTTTGGACGACGAGCAATGGGTATTTCACCGTCCAATAGTCCAATAAAGGCCGAACCCGAGTCGAGTAATGTAATGGGTAGCTCGCTATACGGCCGACTAGTAATTGTCCTGATCGACCCCAATTTGTTGACAGCACCAGGTAGGGGTCCAGCAGGGCCGATGCCCCGATGAAAGAAAAACCCTGATCCTAAAACACAAAAGGGCAACTGCAGGACGCAGGTGTGATTTTAGTCAGCAAAAGTCTGACACGCCCCCGTGCTCCACTCGACATTGGAAGATTTCCCACCTTTAAAAAAAATGCGGTACTACTCGTATACTACCAAACTTTATACCTAACCTACCTTCAAAAAATCCTACATACTAACTTTTTTTTTTGTGTTGTTGTTGCCTATTGCATTGTATTGTATTGCCTGCATCGAATAAATACTATTCTATTCTATTCTATTCTATTCTATTCTATTCTATTCTATTCTATTCTATTCTATTCTATTCTATTCTATTCTATTCTATTCTATTCTATTCTATTCTATTCTATTCTATTCTATTCTATTCTATTCTATTCTATTCTATTCTATTCTATTCTATTCTATTCTATTCTATTCTATTCTATTCTATTCTATTCTATTCTATTCTATTCTATTCTATTCTATTCTATTCTATTCTATTCTATTCTATTCTATTCTATTCTATTCTATTCTATTCTATTATATTCTATTCTATTCTATTCTATTCTAATCTATTCTATTCTATTCTATTCTAAACAGTATCCCATCTCACATAGTTTTAATTCTCAATCGTGTTTCTGAAAACAGATTCTTGTCAATCCTATCATTACAGTAATATGTTGTAGATTAAAATACTATTTTTGTAAGATTAAAATTTGGTTCTAAACGTTTCATTGTGTGAATATGTTTAGAGTTTTATGTTGTTTCTGCGAGTACAATCTGTCAATCCCATTCAGCCATTTAAGCGTGAAGGAGTAACAAACATACACACTAATACATACTAACTTTCGCCTAAAACTAACCTTCAGACGACTATAAAATATTCATACATCTTACATCTTAGATTGTCGTAATGCCAACAAGTGCGTAGCCATGTGGAAAAGTGCTACGTGCGTAGGCATGCTACGCGACACGTATGTAGCAGTTGCTACGCATGTAGGCGACTACGTCACAGTTAATATTTATCTCTAAGAAAACTTATTAATTCAGATTTCAGACTTAGTTGTTAACATTTATAAAATACTAGCTTTTACCCGCGTCTTCGCTAGAGTGAATTTTGAGAGGGAGGCTAGATATTCCACAACTATAACACAACGCCGTCTAGTCCCAAGCTAAGCAGAGCTTGTGTTATGAGTACTAGACAACTGACAAACATACTTATATATTTCTAAATACATACATATTATACATAAATTACATCCAGACACAGAACAAACGAATGAATGAATGAATGATGATATTACAGGAACGTTTTACTAGAATTAGCTTCTGCCCCTCACCTCTTCACGTTAGCCGAGGTCGGTTTTTTTTCAATCCTTTGATGCCATTCATTTTGCTAGTAAGCATTGTCGTCTGTAAGGTTAAACTTTAGCATGTCCTTCTGGATATTTGTAACCCAGGTAATTAGCGGTCTTGGGCACGCCATAATCATGGCGCTAAGTCCCCTCTTTGAAGAGTGGTCCTCACCGGACGTGGTAAGCTCGTGAGGTTCCAGCACAGGATTCAGGCGCGAAGGTCACGGTGAAGCATACAGTGGGTGTGTGCCCCACTTGGATGGAACACCTCCGTGTCCCCCTAGAGGTCGTCGCCGCTGATTGCCCCCACGCAATTGGCGGCGGCGACCTCTCACACCTGGCCCTGGTTCAGGCCATAAACCGAAGTGAGAGAGATGAGCGGTGGACAGCGAACACCTCCTTCTGCGAATCAATAAATCAGTAATGCTAGTGAAATTTAATCTGAGATTATGTAATCTCAGAATAAACTTTGTAAAATTCTCGGTTAAAAATATACTTTAATATTTTAACTTGAACATTTTAAATACTAACCTCAAAAATAATCTCCTAAAACAATACAGAATTGTTTCAAGTAAAAACATTGTAAATATGCCATGTTTGTATTCTTCAAACGTTAGCATAGCTTAGTGCTGAAGCGTAGTCTGTCTGCGTTCAACTCTTTTTACTAAAGAAATACAAATCTACATTAAAAAACCGGTCAAGTGCGAGTCAGACTCGCGCACCGAGGATTCCGTACAAACTTACCTATCTAAATAACCCGATTCTCGAATTGAGTCTCGAAGATTTTTTAATTGTCAAAAAAGTAATTATTTTGTAATGTTACTACAAAAAAATTTTTAGACTTGCCTAATTTCAGGATTCGAGATCAACGGGAATTACCCTACAGGTTTTGATTCTGATTGAAGATATGCGTCATAACGTATACGGCCTTATCTAGAGAGAAGTTTGATTTTATCGCTGCTCCAAAGGAGAAATGAGGCTTTACCACAAGCTCTTAACGCAATGCATTTTTTTTTCCTTTGTTATTAAGAACAAATTTCTTAATAACTGATTACAATCTAGCCTAAAAGACTAATAAGTAATTTAACTCTGACGTAATATTATACGTTATAGGTTTTATTAAGACTAAGAATAGCGTCCTTTAGATTTTTTTTTTTAGTAATCCATAGCACTTTCTTAGGTGCTATGGATTACTATTAATAATAATATTATGGATTTTTCTGAGTGGTAAATGGTAATGCAATCGGACATTCATGATTTAGGAGCTCATGTTTGTAAAGTATATTATCATCAATCAATGCTGAAATTGCTTTAGAAACAAAATTTCACGCCTGTATTCATCGAAGAGTTAACAGAGGTATCTATTAGTACTTATCACGAAAGATTTATGTAGTGCCAGGAGATAATAATATAATAAAAATTTATTTGTCTCCGATACAGCAGATTCATAGTTTTTGTTAGTAGATACTTAAAAAAATATGTTAGTAAGCTAAAATAAACTATGCACATTACTTTTTCACATGCTTCTGTATACAATGCCACAATATTGGGCAATCTAATCGATCAGCCTCAACTCTAAGAATGTTGTTGCTACGGCCGCGGACACGACATAGCAGCGATCCCGTCCTTTTACGTAGGATGGCATGAAAGCCATCAATACTCGCATGCTTTTGCATCAGCAAATATGCCAGATGCACAAGGATGATAAGTCATCCTTTACTTTTTTTAATCATGCTATTGCGTCTGCCGATAACTTTTTAAAATGATAAATCAGTAGCTGGTAATAATAACAATCAACGGCTCATGAAAAGTAAGTTTTATGCAGGCAGCATAAAATAAATTACTTAAAGTTTGCTCCACATTTTATAACAATGTTTTTTACATTTTTGCTCTCGTCAAAAATCCATAAATACAACCACAAAGGGTGAATAGGAACGCACTCTTATTCTACAACACGTTTTTTTCTTCCATTCTGTTCTGTCACCCGTCACACTATCACTAACTCCCTTTTCTGTCATATCACTCCTTCCACAATCCATCCACCTTTTCGTTGGCCTCCCTCTCCCTCTCCATCCATCCACATGTATACTCATAACTCTTTTAGTAACATGCGTTTCATCCCTCCTCTTTACATGACCATACCAAGACAAACGATTCCCCTTCATCTTTTCAGTTACTGGCGCCACTTTCAAACTTGCAACTTGGTTGCTTTGCATTGTCACAGTATAAATAAGATATGGAACAGTACGGAAACTACCAACAAATATTCGAAACGGCACACTCACACAAACATACGCATCGACTAGACTTCTAAGCGTTTCTTACGGACCTGTCAGTAGCGAATGCCGCTTAGGAGTCTCGTCGGTATAAAATAATGTAAATATTTACATGCCGAATGTGGCTGACCTTTAATTTATCACAAGAGCTATTGTGTATTACCCATGTTTGCGAAATAAAATTCTATTCTATTCTAAGAGTAATGTGTGACAGTCCTAATCAAAGTTTTTTTTCTATTCGCCTCTGCGTTCCTACTCATTTCGTTTGACGGTAGTGTACCTATCAGAAAAACCAATAACAAGTTTTTTTCGTCACCTAGCTCCCTGACTACATGTAGTTATTTCTTTTCCATCGTGCACCGTGTTTGGTCGCCAGTTTATTTTCAACATGGCTGCCGGACATAATTGTTGATGCTGAACCCAACTTGAAATTCCATGGTTTGGTTCGTTAGAAAGAACCAAGAATGCTTTGATTGGAATATTTTGTGAGAACGACATTATAAAAAGGGTACCTACCTAGTATTTTTGGATGATGACAAAATAACCAATAAGAGTTATTTTGTTAAAGTACTAACATACAACAGAACAGTGGTGGCCGAGTGGTAACGGCCCCGACTTACGAATTGCAGGTCATAGATCAAACCTAGCCAGGCGCATTATTTTGAGTAATTTTATTTCATCACCACTACTCTCAAAACGGTGAAGGAAAACATCGTGAGAAAACCGGCATGTCTTAGAACCAAAAAATTCGAAGACATGTGACATTTACCAAACTGCACTGGGCCCGCGTGTTGGATTACGGCCCATATCCTCTCCTAGAGAGGATGCCTGAGTCCCAGCAGTAGGAACATTAAAAGGCTGATTATGCTATGCTATGCTTATGCTACTAACACACGCTCGAATTTGATTCGATGGAGGGCCTTGGTACAGGCCATGGTCCGGAGCGAGGAGGAATGGCAAGCGGTCGCTTCCTTCTGCAAAGCAGGCAGCCGATCGCGTGAGGCAACGGTCCTCACGCCCCAACCGCCGCCGGGATTCCGATCCTCATTTCCGGCCACCGTAGGCGCGGACTTGCGGATGGTGAGCAATGGGTAGCCTGCCGTCCAACTGTCCGGACCGAGCCCAAGTCGTCGACGGCGCGTATTGTTTCCACGCGCGCCTCAGGGAGATGTCAGCAAATCGTAGGGGCCCAGGAGGGTCGAAGCCTACTGGGGCCATGGGTAGTGTGAAAACGAAACCCGGGGCCCTGGGACGAAGGCAACGAAGGAACAGGAGTGAGTTTTTAGTCAGTAAAAGTCTGACACTATCTCCCACCCCACCCGAGGGCGGGGGATGTCATAAGATGATTTTACCACCGGAAAAAAAAAGAACAAAACCGTTCTCGAAACAGACGACCGGATCGGACAGTTGCTCTGCGTACGACGTCAAGTGCACGCCGTTTCTTAAATGCAACTAGTGCTTGACTGCGATTCCACCTGATGGTAAACAGTGATGCCATCTTTGATGGTGAAGCGTACTAGTTTATACGTGTAGACGCCTAAATTATAATAGAAGAGGAAGACCGCAGCAGACAAATGGTTTCAGTTTTTCGATGTACGACCATAAACGACGATGCGAAATAATAATAATAATAATATTTATTTATTATAAAGTACATATTTGACACCAATAATAAAATTCCACAACTTTCACAAAAGGCCGTCTAGTCCCAAACTAAGCAGAGCTTGTATTATGAGTACTAGACCACTGATAAACATACTTATATATATATATATATTTCTAAATATATTATACATAAATTACGCCCAGACACAAACAAATGATTGTGCTCATCACACAAACAAATGTCCTGGGTAGAAATCGAACCCACGACCACTAACCACTACACCAACAGGCCGGTCTAACTGGAGCCTTACTGCACAGTGGTACAACAGGCTAATTACCATGCAAAGCTTTGCATTTATGCAACTTACCCTATTTATTTTTAAACCCAACGGCATGGAAGTCCACATTAGCGGGCTGTTGTTCTCAGCTATACTAGTTTCACAGTCGACTTCACCCGCTATGCGATATAATGAGCACTCGACTGTACTTTAGCGTAAAACCCGGTATCCCGGTAAAGCTTGGTAAGCCTACGCGTAGAATTTGTGGGGTAACATGTTTGATGAAAATATATGGGTATGAATTTTAGACGGAGCTGATGAAGGATCTGTTTGGAAATTTTATTTCATTTCGTTTATTCAATATTTTTTTTTTACATTGTGTTTGAAGGTTTTACAAAAGTATATGATAAAAATAATTAATAATACGCCAAAATTATTATCCAATTTACAAAAATCAAAATTATAAAACAATAACAACACACAATAAGAAATAATATTACAACGTCATTACATCAACCAAATTTACAAAATAATTTTTTTTTTCAATATTCATTTTATGTATTTCATTTTGAACACAATTGCTTTTTACATCATTTGATTTTGATAAATATCTTAGGAGATATCATATTTTTTCGAAAAATGTTAGTTTAATATAATATAAACAATTAATTGATAAATTCTTAAAAAATAATAATAATAGAATCATTTAAATTTCATCGGTTATCAAAAATCGTAAAAAGCGAAACGTATGCATACTTTTGTTCGCTTGCATAGATTTTTGCTTACATAACGTCCAGCTTTACACACTCACATAAATTTTAAGTAAACGATTTTTGACAACCAATGAATTTTAAATGATTTTATTATTGTTATTACTTACAGCCAGTCACTGCGCAATGGTTCAAGCATAATGTTCTCCTTTGGATTCATAAGACAACTAGATGTCCCGGCAGACGTTATCCTACCCGAAAGCTGGATTTTCATAAGAAAAAAAAAACGATTGCAGCGCCACCTATCGGGTTCAACTGTCACACACAAAATTTCATTCAAATCAAACCATATAGAAGGAGAAAGGTGACAAACACACGTAAAGAAAAATTATTTATAATAGGAGAAAAATTTACCTATGAAATTGCCATTTTTTAAACCGGGTTGCTTTGAAGTATTGTATCTTTGGATTGACCTCAGGATTCTATCTTGATAATACAAAAAATGCAAAACACAAAGAAACCAATAAATACCTAATTTCCCAAAAAAAATAACGTATCTTTAACATAAAGTTTATTTGAACTTATAATTCCAAATCAATTCAAATATATAACACGCAATGCAATTTCATAGGTAAAGACCTATTATCATAAAAGCAAAACGTTTGTGAGTATGTATGTATATGTTTGTTACTTCTTGACGCTCGAATGGCTCAACGGATAAAACTCGGTACAGGGATAGACCATGTCCTAGAATACCTTTTTATCCTTAGAGTAAGTTTCCTTGAGATAATTTTCTACCAACCGCTGACTGCAGACAGTGCTATAATAAAAACTTCGTTTGAAAAAGAAAAGAGTCTATGATTCTACTAAGTCTACTATTAGAGTCTAGTATAAGATAATCCTGCTATCTCCCAACTTGTCAGTCGCAAGCTACAGTCCCCCGTCTTATCTGATATAGGTATATCCTAGCGCGGTCCACCACAATCCCGCCCCGCTGTGTCAGGACACTTCACGACTCAATTGCGGAAACCCAATACCGATGTAAATCGTAGCTGTATTCTGTACTGTTCATTTGAATAAATGCTTATTGAGTACCAGCAACTGACGGCGAGTCCTCCCGCATTTTGTAACGTACATTTAGGTAGGTAGTATTGCCGAGTTTCATCTCTCAATGCCACCATCACCATGCTGCCTTATTTAAGACCGCCCAAACTGTGATGATTTCCCGCCGTTACGGGCTTTTGACAGCATTACACATCTTCTTCCTTCTTTTTTTGCGTTAGACGAAACAACAAGCTTTTCAACCATGCACACGTTTACCATCGTCCAACCAAGAAGAACCCTCAATTTTTTTTTTAGGTGGGAAATCATTCAATGACATTTTCTGCCCTTACGTGTCAGACTTTTACTGACTAAAACCCACGCCTGTTCCTTCTTTGCCCTCGTTCCAGAGCCCCGGGGTTCTCTTTCGCATCACCCATGGCCCCAGCAGGCTTCGACCCTGCTGGGCCCGTGTGGTTGCTGACATCTCCTTGAGGCACGCGTGGAACACTACGCGCCGTCGGTGACTTGGGCGTGGTCCAGACGGTTACCGGACGGTCGGACAACAACAGCAACAATGGGTTGCTCGCCGTCCGCAAGCCCAGGAAGAACCCTCTTAACAGTAATGCTCCAGCATTTATGTATAGTACGCGAAATTCAAATATTCGTACGTTTTGCAATTTGAAGTGGAGTGTGATGACAGTAAGGTAAATATATATATATATATATATATGTATATATATTTGTGATAATGACACAATTATACTCATTAGAGCCTTTAACATAGCTCTCTAAGTCTATGATGAAAGCTTGTTTTAAAAAAATCTATTTATTACTTTTAATTTATAAATTTTAGTTAAGGTCGGTAAATTAAAATAAAGCTCATTAAAATAAGCCTGCAATTGTTATTGCATTTATTTTCTAATAAAAATCTCGTGTTTGTTATTAAACTCTTCCGGAACAGCTTGACCGATTTTTATGATTTTTTTGTGTATATTTTATAGGTTTTTTTTTTATTATTGATAGGCTCGCGTTTGACCACTATATCACCTGATGGTAAGCGATGATGTGGCTGACGATGGAGCACGCTTGCCTAGAAGTAACCTATTCACTCTTGACTTAAAGACCCCTAGGTTGTAGCTATAGGTCTAAGAAAAGGTCGGAGGCTAAGCTTTACCCGTCTGTCCTAACGCCCCATTTTTCTCATTGAAATATGGCAGAACAACATTTGTCGAGTCAACTAGTAATTATAATAATAATATTCTACAACTTTCATCCAACGCCATCTAGTCTCAAGCTAAGCAGAGCTTATGCTACGAGTACTAGACAGCTGATCAACGTACTTATATATTTCTACATACATACACATTATAATTCAATTACACACGGACACAGAATAAATGATCATGCTCATCACACAAATATTTGACTGGGATGGGAATCGAAGCCACGACATTTATTGTGCTTTTGGGTACAATATCGACTGGTCTACACTACTCTTACATAATGTCTATTAATACTGTAATATGATAATATTGTAAACAATCACTTTTTTTAAAGAGTAACCGTGGAGTTTCTTACCGGTTCTTCTACATTGGAAACGACCAATTTGGAACCGTGCACTAACTTCTGACGTTTTATAAGTACCCATGTAGGCCTATGTGAAATAAAAACTTTTGACTTTGACTTTGACGACCTCCGGTATAGCAGTCAGGGTCACTAACCACTAGTAATTATTATACATTATCAAATAATACAGTGAGTATCGCGGCATTCAGCTTAGCTTTAGGTTTAAATACATTTAACACGAAGCTTGAATCCATCGGGAAAAGGAAAAAGAAAACGATCGAAATTAAACTAGTTTTTCAGATTACTTTGCGGTTCAACCACACTTTTTGCAATTCCTCCACTTTTGCTGAAAACTTTTACACCCAGTTTATATACTGAGGAATTGGTTTAAAAAGCTTGCAGTCTGTAACTGCAATGATGTCCTACTTTTATGAACATGTTTTCAGTGCATGAAAAAAAAAAGCCAAATATAATATGAATAATAAAAAATTATAAATTTGTAAAAAACATATTTAAAAATGTAATTAATATGTATATTAAATGAATAAAGTGAATAATAATAATATTCCACAACTTTCACACAACGCCATCTAGTCCCAAACTAAGCAGAGCTTGTGGTATGAGTACTGGACAACTGATAAACATACTTATATATTTCACAATGTGTCCTGCGCAATCTCATAAAACAATGAAGTAGGTACAACGCTATTATATGTATTATTTGAGACAGAGTTAACGTCTGTCTGTGCTAGTGTACACTGTATTACAGACACAGACGCCTTCCTTGTACAGTTCATTATCAAAGCTGCACTTTGTAGGAGTTTTGACAGGCTTAAAACTTAATTATAAAATAAAATAATCGCGTTTTATCGTTTGGCTTGCATAATCGCGTTTAGCCGCTGTCACTAGAGTCACTTGTAAAAATACAACAAAAGAAAAATACAGACAAGTGACACTAGTGACAGCGGCTAAACGCGATTGTGCGAGCCAAACGTTGAAACACGATTAGTTTTATTGGTGAATTCCGGCCCTTATTAAAACTTAAGTAAGATATAAGCATGAAATGGGTGTGTGTGATGAGTTGTGTGTTTCTTATATGTCTCATTATAAAGAAGATAATAAAGGGCGATGCGTTCGTAAGACTTTCTTGCAAAGAGTTTCAGTCTCATCGTATATTAACCTTGTGCAGTTCGTGTCGATACGAGATAAAAAGTAGTGTTTTACTGAATATAATAATAATATTCCACAACTATCACACCACGCCGTCTAGTCCCAAGCTAAGCAGAGCTTGTGTTATGAGTACTAGACAACTGATAAACATACTTATATATTTCTAAATACATACATATTATAGATAAATTACACCCAGACTCAGAACAAATGATCGTGCTCATTACACAAACATTCACAAGTCCTGGGTGGGAATCGAACCCACGACCTCCGGCATAGCAGTCAGGGCCACTAACCACCAGACCCACAGGCCAGTCCAATGAATGATCAGATAATACCTAAAAAACATAAGGGTCCTAATTTAATACGCCGTTTGCCATTTTAGACCTTTCCAACCTTGCCGTGTTCACACGCAAAATCCAACCATGTAATCCCACGCCACACATCACGGTAATAAGTTGTGGCATCCACATCATCCCAAGTCCGGACCCTTGAGTACGGCCCTGTACAGCGGGGGACCACGCGGGGCGAAGGAGCGGAGGTCACCTAGAAATCCCGTTATATTCAGTGCGCGCGCGACGCCGCGCAGTGCAACCAGATCGTCCTAACGAACGCACGTACTACCTTGTCCTAGCCACCCGTGCTTATAATCTCGCTCGCGAAATCACTATAGCCTTATGTGACTTAGCTACAGTTCTACCCTATCACTCTGTATCGCTTCTTCTTCATTCTAAACTCTGTAACTACCATCTATCCTCATTAAATACCATCTATCGTTCTTCTTGCTGTTTCATATTCACCGCCGCCTTCCTAGCCGCTAGCTACACAACATACACGCATACTACTCCATAGTGGTGACTCCGACGAAGAAATAATGGCGAAGTCCGGTGAAGATCAACTGGAATATTCCGGTTTGTGTCGTGTCGGTGTGCGGGTACCGCCATTTTGGCCCGAAGAACCGGCCGTTTGGTTTGCGCAAATTGAAGGTCAGTTTATAATCTCCAATATTACTTCCGATCAGACCAAATATCACTACGTGGTTGGTCAATTAGAGCCGCAATACGCGGCAGAGGTGAAAGATATAATTTTAAACCCACCGGATAGCGGCCGTTACGAAAAATTAAAAGCGGAACTTATCAAGCGGTTGTCCGCTTCACAAGAGCGGAAGCTACAACAATTACTGACCCACGAAGAGCTGGGGGACAGGAAGCCATCCCAGTTCATGAGGCACCTTCAGAATTTAGCGGGACCGACGGTCCCTGATCACCTAATCAGGCAAATATGGGCAAATAGGTTACCTAACCACATTCAAACGATTATTGCTTCGCAGACCGACAGCGCACTTCAAACCGTGGCCGAGTTGGCAGACAAAATAAACGACATTTCGACACCGACGCAGCAGGCAGCATGTGCAGCAAGCGAGGCCCCAGGTACTGTGTCAGCCATCGAGATGTTGGTGAAGCGGGTCGACGAACTGGCAAAGCAGGTACAAGGCTTTTCAAATTATAATAATCGATCCCGCAACAACGGACGGAAGGGCCGTAGCCGCTCGACCTCAAGACATAGGTCAAGGTCACGAGAACGCCCCGCTGATCATCCGCATTGCTGGTACCATTTCAATTATGGCAGCAGAGCAAGGAACTGCCGGCAGCCGTGCAATTACAAAACGGCGGGAAACGCCGACGGCAGTCGTTAATAGCGGTAGCTGACTGTCCCATATCTTTAGGCCGCTTGTTCATTACTGACCGGAAATCAAAGGCACAATTCCTAATCGACACGGGTTCAGACCTATGCGTATTTCCAAAATCAGCCGTACGGCAGCATCGAACAAAAACTAAGTACCAACTATTTGCCGCAAATGGAACACTTATACCCACATACGGTTACATACAACTGGACTTGGACTTAGGACTACGACGAGCATTCAGCTGGAGGTTTACCGTGGCTGATGTCACGAAGCCAATAATTGGGGTAGATTTTTTAAGTTTTTACCACCTGCTAGTGGATTGCAGACAACAACGCCTCATTGATGGGATCACCATGCTCGGCATCAACGCGCCGCAGCCTAGGATTGCATGCGATATTTCATCCATCCGTACTACAGCAGATGATACCGTCTACGACAAGCTGCTACGAGAATTTCCAGACATCACCCGGCCAGCTGGTAAGCCACGAACGCTTAAACACACCACCGTGCATCATATCCGTACAACTCCAGGGCCCCCTATTTCTAGTCGCCCGCGCCGTTTGGATCCAGAACGACTGAAAATAGCTAAACAGGAATTCGACGAAATGCTGCTAAATGGCACCGCGCGAAGGTCAGAAAGCGCCTGGTCGTCTCCTCTTCATCTAGCTAGGAAAAAAACCGACGGATGGAGACCCTGCGGGGATTACAGAGCCTTGAACGCCCGAACAATTCCGGATCGTTACCCTGTACGACACATCCACGATTTCACAAACGACCTTACAGGTAAAAAAATCTTCTCTACTATAGACTTAGTCAGAGCATATAATCAACTGCCGGTCTTCGAAGACGATATACCGAAGACTGCCATCACAACGCCCTTCGGGATGTTTGAATTCCCGTATATGACCTTCGGTCTAAGGAATGCGGGACAGACATTCCAACGGTTTATGGACGAAGT
The DNA here is from genome assembly GCA_961205895.1 of Mythimna pallens. NCBI lineage: Eukaryota > Metazoa > Arthropoda > Insecta > Lepidoptera > Noctuidae > Mythimna > Mythimna pallens. Next base: position 23,490,552 of record OY540832.1, read on the forward strand.
GTTAAGTGGCCTAGATTTTGCTTATGGATTCCTTGACGACATCCTCGTTTATTCTACTGATGAGGAACAGCACCTGGAGCACCTTCGCATACTGTTTGGACGCCTGAAGGATTACGGCGTCATAATAAATACGTCAAAATGCTGTTTCGGACAAAACACAGTAAAGTTCTTAGGATTCAACGTCTCTGCAGAAGGAATTAGACCTTTAGAATCAAAAACACAGGCAATTCTCGACTTCCCGACACCTAAAAACACAAAGGAGCTTAGAAGATTCTTAGGAACCTTAAACTTTTATCGAAGGTTTATTCCAGAAGCAGCAGCGAAGCAGGCGCCTCTAAATGCTATGCTGACCGGACAAAGCAAAGGTTCAAAGCCGATCCAACTCACGACTGAACAGCTGGAAGCCTTCAAAAACTGTAAGTCAAGTATTTCTGAGGCTACTCTGCTGGTGCATCCTGATCCCAGTGCTGAGCTGGCTATACAGACCGATGCTTCTGACGTAGCCATCGGTGCCGTCCTACAGCAGCGGAAGGGTAATGACTGGCAACCAATGGCATTTTTCTCAAGAAAACTTAGCCAATCACAAAGAAAGTATAGTCCATACGACCGCGAGCTGCTGGCGATATACGAAGCCATACGTTACTTCCGCTACATGGTGGAAGCGAGACCATTCATCATACTGACAGATCACAAACCACTTACGTTTGCCTTCACCACACGAAGGGACAAATGTTCACCGCGTCAGTTCAGATACTTGGATTTTATCTCACAATTTTCAACTGACATTAGGTTTGTCGCAGGTAAAGACAACGTAGTAGCTGACACTCTTTCCCGCATCGAAGCAATAGCTGCGCCCCTTGATTACCACAGCCTAGCCCGAGCCCAGGAGACAGACGCTGAGCTACAAGCACTACTCGTGAACGGATCCAGTCTACAGCTGCATAAGGTTTCCCTACCTGATGCCATAACGCAAGTATACTGCGACACTTCTACATCTAACCCTCGACCATACATTACTTGTACCTTTCGACGTCAAGTTTTTGAATCACTTCATAACCTCAGTCATCCCGGCGTTAAAGCTACAGTACAATTAGTAACTTCTAGATTTGTATGGCCGGGCATAAGGCGTGACTGTCGACAATGGGCGAAGGAATGTCACCAATGTCAACGGTGTAAAACCTCAAGGCACACGACCGCACCGTTTAAAGAGTTCAAAACACCTTCAGCTCGGTTTCAACACATTAATATGGATATTATTGGTCCCTTACCCTTGTCTGCTTCCTACAGGTACTGCCTCACGATAGTCGACCGCTTCACACGTTGGCCTGAGGCGTACCCCCTCGCCGACATCACGGCCGACACCTGTGCGTCAGCCTTCATCTCTGGCTGGGTCGCACGGTTCGGCTGTCCTGCACGAATCACCACCGATCGCGGCCGCCAATTCGAGTCGCGTCTCTTCAAGTCCATCGCGGCACTGATCGGTGCCGACCACCTTATGACGACTGCCTACCACCCAGCCGCCAACGGTTTGGTGGAACGTCTACATCGGCAGCTCAAGGCCGCCATCACCTGTCACGCGTCATCACAGTGGACTGAAACACTCCCGTTGGTGCTACTGGGGATTCGCAGCGCATGGAAAGAAGATATCCAATCATCAGCGGCGGAGCTTGTCTATGGTGAGCCACTACGCTTGCCTGGGCAGTTTTTCAACACGGCATTGGAGGAGGAAGTTAACATCACTGACTTCGCCGATCGCCTACGCAGTCGCATGAGCAGACTAGCACCAACACCGACTTCGTGGCACTCACCTCGTCCTTTCTATATACCGAGAGATTTATGTACCGCGACGCACGTATACCTACGTCAAGGGCCAGTCCGACGTCCACTCCAAGCACCATACGCCGGCCCGTACAAAGTCATGCGCCGAGGCACCAAAACATTCGACATAATGGTACAGAGTAAGGTACAAACCGTTACCGTAGACAGACTGAAACCGGCGTACACAGCGGACGACAACGTCACACTACAACCAACAACCCCAATGCCGACACCAACACCGGTACCGATGTCAACGCCAGCGCCAACACCTACAACCACGACTAGGGTGACACCTCCCGCCGCTACAGATCCAGTTCCAGTACCCGACGGCCCATCTTCAAACGCTAGTAAGAAGACCAAGAGCGGGAGGACTGTAAAGTTTCCCGACTACTATCGATCGTAGTCACGATCTCGGCAGGGGAGTACTGTGGCATCCACATCATCCCAAGTCCGGACCCTTGAGTACGGCCCTGTACAGCGGGGGACCACGCGGGGCGAAGGAGCGGAGGTCACCTAGAAATCCCGTTATATTCAGTGCGCGCGCGACGCCGCGCAGTGCAACCAGATCGTCCTAACGAACGCACGTACTACCTTGTCCTAGCCACCCGTGCTTATAATCTCGCTCGCGAAATCACTATAGCCTTATGTGACTTAGCTACAGTTCTACCCTATCACTCTGTATCGCTTCTTCTTCATTCTAAACTCTGTAACTACCATCTATCCTCATTAAATACCATCTATCGTTCTTCTTGCTGTTTCATATTCACCGCCGCCTTCCTAGCCGCTAGCTACACAACATACACGCATACTACTCCATAAAGTTAATCTCGCTTTTGAACATAAATAACGTTAAATTAGCGAACCGTGCTTTGTAATAGAAAATGTAAGCTGATCTACGCCCTAATACGTTAATTTGACTAATAGAATTGTTTGAAAATTCATGCATTTTCTCGCCTGAAAATCTAATGGGAAATCTTAAAGAGAAAACGATGATTAAAATGTAAAATCATTAGACAGTATAACAAGTTGTTTAAATAACATTCTTAATATGTATTGGTTTTCTTAAAATGTACACTTTTAACCTGCCTCACTTGCACTTTCGACGTCTGGCTCCCAAACTGGAGCGGGTCAGGGCTGCCCTCAAGCGGCTCCTGCCCTATCTAAGGAGGTCCAGACGCCGAGGGGATTATGCGGGCCATGGCCGAGAGAGAAGAGACCGGCCAGTAACCTGATCGTCCCAAAGGATCATTGCTATCCGAATGGTTCATAGTTACCATACGGTCTCCAACGAAGTGACGAGCCTCCTTGCCCTGCCGTCATGGCATTAGGAGGCCACAGTCCTTACACACATCACAGTGGAGCATACTGGATTGGTGGCAACTACCTCTCACGCCAGGCCCCGGTACAGGCCGCTCCGTCCAAGAACAAGGACTGTTTTTTTTAGTTGGGAAATCATCCATTAACTTCTCCCGCTCGAAATCCGATAGAGCGAGAGTGTTGATCTTTCACAGTTATTACGAATAGCCAGAACATCTGACAGCTGCCTTGCCAAGGGGTATCTTGTTAGCCAATGGCTGGGTTGTGGAGGTGAGCCTGTCTAACCTTCACAACCCAGTTACCATGTATCCATAATAATACTTCCTTTTGGTCTTGGTTGACTGGTAGAGAATGCTTACGGCATTTAGACCACCTCTGGGTCTTTGTATTGAATAAAGTTTTATTAGGTCTGCCAGAATTTGGTTTTCTTTACGATACATACGAATTTACAGAAAATAACTTATAAATAAATCGAGTACCAAAGTATCTCATCGCTTGCTGCGCAACGCCTCTACAACTTACTTTCTTTTTGATGCACTAAAGAGCAGCAATATTTTTTGTTCAGTAATTATATCAGCATTGAACAAACTGTGCACTTTGTCCAGCATTCTGTCTACAGAGCATGGAATCAACTAGAGAAGCCATCTAACAAATATTAAAAAACTTAGATTAAAAGTTTTAAAAGCTCTCCAGACAATTTTTTATTTTATTTTTTTAATGTAACGACGATGTGGAAGTGGCAAAGCGATGTGGAAGTGCTTTCCGATAAGATTATCCACTAATAGAAACCACACTATCAACCAATGAGACCCATAGATTACATTGAATCACAACAAAATACTCGATTTTGCCATTTATGACATGGAAGCAAAGACGCTGCAATTAGTGCTGAATTTAGTCACCCTAAACTAAACTTCTTTTTTTATAAGTTTGTTAATCCTTCACGCTCAAACGGCTCAATGGGTTTGAATGAAATTTCACATGGGTAGACTATGTTCAGGATTAGAACAGGGTAGGATATTAGGCTTTTTATCCCAAGGCTTTATTTCTTTGGGATAATTTTCTACTATCACGTGGACAAAACCGTTAATATATTATTTTTTTAATATCAATAATTGTGAAGAAGGACGTCGAATGTCGAAGAAGTGGAATAATTTGCCTGCTATTGTCTTCACGCCCAACTATAATTTAGGTGTCTTCAAGGCTAGAGTGAATAGGCTCTTAATAAACTAGTGCGCCTCACCATCAATGATTGCATCTCATCATACCATCAGGTGGGATCACAGTCAAGGGAACCTTTCCTTTCTTTAATATAAGTATCGATTATAAATTTCTTACCTGATGACTGTCCCCAAATAAATATTTTTCTTTAATGCCATTTTTGGCATCGTCCACTGAGGTGTCTCTATACTCTATGGTCAGTTCTGTCGGTTCGTTTGTACGCAGCCTTTGTATACTCTCACTTGTCATTGTTGACTTTCAGTTGCCTTTATTTTTCATTTTGTTTTTGTACTGAACTATAGTTTTTGCTTTTTTGCTTCATTGGTTGGTAGCACTGGTAGAAAAACTTTCAGAAGCAGTAACCATGAAATTCTAGTGGCACTGAATTTGTTTTCTAAGTCTGTTAATTATATTTGGTTTTCTAATTAGCATACTTTTCTTTTATATTCCTATTGCAAAGTAGTTAAACAGACTAACAGATAAAAATGTTAAAATCGCATTTTTGTTGCAGGTGTGGAATATAGTTTTCATACACATTTTGTAAAAATAAATATTTTATATTATATTTTCTTACTCAAATTTTATTTATACACCACAATTTTTTTATTAGTACAAATACTTAAAGGGCTTATTAGAAAACGTCTTGTTGTTATTTAAGTAAAGTCTCAATAAATAGTATTCATAAACAACAAAGTTATGAGCGTTAGTTTATATCCCAAAATATCACTCAATTTATGGAAATATTGTACAGGTATTATGAATGAATGAATATCGATAAAAACGGAAAAACACTGCGCGTAGTATTTTCTAGTAGCAATTGTTATGAGTGATTGATTCAATTATAAATTACCAATTATGACGAATTTTCATGGACAATTTTGTGATTTCGTTTTTTTTTTTTACTTTTGACTACAAAAATATAACCATTAACGGGTACGGATAGAGTCCCATTTTTTTTTGGACTAATTAAAAAATAGGGGTGCTTACACGCCTATCTGTATATATAAAAGGAAAACTGACTGACTGACATATCAACACACAGGCGAAACTACTGGGCCTGGGTGCGTGAAATTCCATACAAGGTTTTCTTTTATGACGTAGACGAGCAGTAAGAGAGGATATTCCAAAATTCACCCCTTAAAGGGATAAAGCGGGGACGTAAAGTTTGTATGGAGAAACTTATGTACAAGCGGGCGAAGCTGCTGGCAGGAGCTAGTTTTTATATAAATAGGTTTTTGTGTAAAAAAATAATAATAAACACGTTTTTCCTTCTGCTTTTTCTTTCATATTCATAATACTTTGTAGGATAGGATTGAAGCCCAGGGCAACGGAAATTTTGAAGGAGTTACCATAGCAAAAGGTGGAGGAACACTTTGGATTTTAGTCTGTAAAAGTCTGACACTCTCTCTTTCGCTACACCAAAAGGAGGAGAAGCCATTTGAATAAAACGGTGGAGAGCAACTAATAAAACCGTGGACCGTCACTAATAAAACCGTGGACCATCACTAATAAAACCGTGGTCCGTCACTAATAAAACAGTGGACCGTCACTAATTAAACGGTGGACCGCCGAATACCCAAGATGCAAGCACTGCTGTTTGGGAGTCATTGACTCACTTTTCGAAAGCCTCGCCTAACAATTAATATGAAATTATCTTATTATTGTGTTTTTTTGTACTTTTTATAAGAATAAAAAGAAGTTATTATTATTTTCAACGAAAAAAGGAAACGATTGAAGCAAGGTAGGTAATTATTGCAACTTTCCGTTACCAATGCTCATAACAATATTGATTATGCTTTCAAACAAAATACAAAGTGGATCGCGCTTACAACGCATTACTGGGCATTTACTCAGTATTCGTTTGAAGTTCACAAATAGTTTTGCAGCTCGGCTGTTTGTTCACAATGAATACTGAATAGAACACTATGTGTATTGTTTTAAGCTTCCATGTTGGTTTAGCGAGGTAAAAGGTGTCTCGCTAACTATTTTCTTGTATAAACTGCATCGATCGATGGTTTTGTAGTTATTGGAGCTGGCACGTAAAAGATTTTCAATACTTCCTCTAGAACGTCGTATTTTTTTTTTGTTTTGATAGCTTCGCGTTTGACCGCTATCTCACCTGATCGAAAGCAACGATGCGGTCGGCGATGGAGCGCGCTTACCTAGAAGTAACCTATTCACTCTTGACTTAAAGGTTGTAGGCATCAGCAGACACAGATTCCGGCAAGGAATTCCACTCCTTTGCTGTACACAATGAATGTGTTCCCAAAACGTTTTGTGCGTATAGGTGGGTTAAAGTGTGGAAATTAAAACCTAGTTTCTGGTTTTAGTCCAGTTTCAGTCAGCCTTTTAATGTTCCCACTGCTGGGAGAGCGGACGCATGAGTGGCCTCCTCTCTAGGAGAGGGAAAGGCCATAACCCACTACGCAGGCCCAGTGCGGGTTGGTGAATGTCACATGTCTTCGATTTTTTTGGTTCTAGGACATGCCGGTTTCCTCACGAGGTTTTCCTTCACCGTTTTGAGAGCAGTGATGATGAAATAAATTACACAAAGTAATGCTCTTGGCTGAGTTTAAACCCACGTCCTACCACTCGTAAGTCGGAGCCGTTACCACTCGGCTACCACTGCTCTTAAAATGTACCTTGCTATGATTGTATTCGTGATTGAATACCTGAAGAGCACATCTAAAAATCATCATGAACTTAATATGAGAAATGGCATGAGTAGCTCTGTAGCCCTTATTTATAATAAGTGTTACAGTGACGAAGAGTCCATGTAACACGATTCCCATCGGCTTACCTTATGAAGAATGTAATTAACTTTTAACCGACTTCAAAAAGGAAGAGGTTCTATTTTCAGCTGAATGTATTTTTTTTGTTCACCGATGTCTCGGTCAATTGTGGACCGATTTTGTTTGTTTTTTCTTTGTTTGAAAGGTTATGCTTCCGATTTGGTCCCATAGAACAAACAGAACAGAACTCCTCATAGGATCACAGCAGAACCATCGTTACAAGTAAAATTGCCTTGTTTATACGTGTAGTCGATGACTGACTGAAAGAAGAGGGGGAATATATCGAACTTATCTGATGATGAAGCCTGAAGTTGGGCACCGGAACTCTGTAATAAATTAATGTAATCTAACCGTGTTTAGGATTATTAGAATTGTCAAGAGATACACTCTGGCTATAAGGTATTTAAGTTTGGCTGAGGGGTACTTTTTAGTGGTGGTACCATAACTAAAAAATGAAAAATAAAAAACTTTTTACAAAAAAAACAACCGACTTCGATGTAAAAAAAAAAAACAAAATAACGTTAATTTCGGAAATCGGTGTTAAATAACGAAGAGACAAAACTATTGTAGAAACACCGACTTCACATTGAATTCGGTTGTATTTTTTATGTAACAAGTTTTGGAAATTTAAAAAAAAACATGTGCATAAACGCAGGGAGAGATTTTTTAAGTTTTCCATACATCCCTTTACGAGAACTATACTCGTACGTTGAGAAATATAGTCCCTGTCATCCACAGAGACTTGTAAATTAACTTATCACAGTCGAGTTCAGTTTGGATTAACACGGGTTTTATTTATTTATTTAAAACTTTATGAATTGTACAAAGGCGGACTTAATACCTTAAGAATTTTCTACCAGTCGACCTTAGGGTGGTGCAGAGACATAACATGGCAGGTGCAACTTAATAGATGACTGACAGAGAGGAAATAAGAACAATAATAAATATATACTTAGATACATACATACAAATAAAGAATGATATTGTGAAAAAAACGAATACAACAAATCAAGAGTGTCATGAATCTACCAACTTCTTGTGTGTGTAATAAATGTGTTCTCGTGCTTTCACTTTAAAGGACAACCAATAATATTTTAACATATTCTGTTGGAAAGCACTTTCAAACCGAAAAACATAATTATTCAAAGCGGCCTATTACTGTATGAATTTAAAAATACTAGAATAGAAAGAATCTTTTCCTCAAATTTCGTCGTACACAATCGAAAAAACATTTTTAGATATTTTTTTTAAAAATAACTTTGCCCAACACTAGAAAGTACTTGGGTATCGTGGGAGTATCCACAGACATGTAAAGTCACATAGACAAGACATCCAGACCCTGATGTTTTTTTTTTATTCGTCTACTGGTTTCTGCCAGCGGTTTCACTCGTGTGAAAGTAGATTTCTCCATATTACAACTTTGAACCCCCGTTTCCCCCTTAGGGGATGAATTTCGGAAAATCGCTCACGTCATAAAAATCTTCACCTTGTCCAAAATTTCACGTTCCTAGTCTGGCTCTGCGTTGATATATCAGTTAATTTTTCCTTTTATAAGTATTTAGATGAATAATCATACATTGCTAACTATGAATAATCGTCATCCAAAGTGTAATATATTCCATATCATCAGTTCCATTTAACTCCATCCTCCCCCACTTGGCAATGTACCAAGTGCTGTATTTTATCGCATCACAGCACTCAAGATGAAATCACAGATTATTTTTATTATTACATTCATCGCGAAAAAAAAAATACAGAACAGAAAAATAGTGGCATAAATATTTGATTGCGCATAAAGTAAAATGTATATGGATATCATTTTATGAGAGAGATCAAATAATAATTTGTCAGAAATAGCTTATATAATCTCCTTTTTAAGTTGGTATTAACCGTTGAAATGCTTACTAGCAGTAAGTCTTAGTAGCACCGTGGTAATGGCCCTGACTTACGAGTTTTAGGTCGCGGGTTGAAACCCAGCCTAGCGCATTACTTTGTGTAATTTATTTTATCACCAGTCTAAAAATTTTGAAGGAAAACAGCGTGAGAAAAAAGGCATGTCAGAGAACCAAAATTTCAAAATATATGAGACATCTACCAACCCGCACTGGGCCTGCGTGGTGGACAGCCTATTTCCTCTCCTAGAGAGGAGACCTGAGTCCCAGCAATGGGAACATGATAAGGCTGATTGTGTTATGTTATATAAGTTACACTATTTCAAGTAAGATGCTAATCTGCGGTAATAGCGCTACGGCAGCTATTGGTCAACTAAAATTAATATAATTGCAAGTATAAAAGTAAATGCCCCGTTTGGGCAGAGTAACGCCGTGTCCTCGTAGGGACGATCGGCCGTGGCGATCTCTCGCGCTGGGTTTTGGTACAGGCCATGGTCCGGAGCGATTAGCAGTGGCAGGCGGTCACCTCCTTCTGCGAAGCAGTAATGCTAGCAAAGAAGGCGGCCGATCGCGTGAGGGAACGGTCCTCACGCCGCCGGGATTCCGATCCCCTGTTCCGGCCACCATAAAGGCGCGGGCTTGCGGACGGCGAGAAATGGGCGGCTCGCCGTCCGACCGTCCGGTAACCGTCCGGATCGAGCCCGCGTGTATTGTTTCACGCGCGCCTCAGAGAGATGTCAGCAAATCGTAGGGTGGGCCCCTACCCCGTGGGCAGGGTCGAAGCCTACTGGGGCTAGGAGTCTGATTCTGAAAGGAAGACTCGGCCCTGGTACGATAGGCAACAAAGGAATACGTGTGGTTTTTTAGTGAGTAAAAGTCTGACACTTTCTCCCGCTCCGTCCAAGAGCAAGGGATGTCATAAGATGATTTTACCACCGAAAAAAAAAGTATAAAAGTAAATAAAACGAGTAGTGAAAAATAGGTCGCGGCGTTAGCGATTTGCCGGTACGTGAACTGTAGACGAGGGCCTATCAACAATAAAAAAGGTATATTGTATTTAAAAATGTTTGTTTTTGTTACTAATACACCACTAATTTTTAATTAGTACAAATACTTAAAGGGCTTATTAGAAAAGGTCTTGTTATTATTTAAGTAAAGTCTCAGTAAATAATATTCATAAACAGAAAAGTTATGAGCTTTTGTTTATATCCCAAAATGTCACTCAATTTATGGAAATATTGTACGGGCTATTGATTATGAATAAATAAATGGCGATAAAATGAAAAAAACACTGCGCGTAGTATTTTCTAGTAGCAATTGTTATGAATAATTGAATCAATTATGAATTATGAGAATTATGACTCGGGGACAATTTTGGGATTTCGTTTTTTTTTTCTTTTGACTACACAAATATGATTAGTAACGGGTACGGATAGAGCCCGTTTTTTTTTTGTACTAATTAAAAAATAGGGGTGTATAAATATGCTTTAGTAAACTTGAAGTACATTAGAAAAAAAAACTGCATCTACCCACATTGTCTCTCTACCACCCTAGGTTAACTGGTAAAGAATTCCTAGGGTATTAAGTCCGCCTTTGTTAGATTAAATCTACACATATATAAAATCTGTAGAAGTTTTTAGTTGTGCGCACATCACGTAAAATATACGAAATCGATGTAGGTAACTTTTATATATTAAAATAGTGTGTAACTTGACATATTACTTAGGCTTTTTTCCTCGCAATCGGTGGACTATATTGAAAGACTCATTGACTACATTCATTGACTGTTAGGCGGTACGAAGTTTGCCGGATCAGCAAGTAAATAAATAAATGTAAGAAACAATCGTGCCGTATTTTCATCACAATCATCAATTCAACTTCTATGTCAAATAGCATTCGAACATACCATCACGAAATTCATATTCACAAATACAAAAAAGGTTGGCAGCCCCGGTGACTCGTAAAACGATATTACGTGTTGCGCTGTGTGCGCTGAACCGTCCTACATCGTTTGAGTGCACATGCGTTCAACCGGGGTATGCAAGCTTATCGAAATTTTCGATATAGATTGCTTTAATGGATAGTGGGCTGTGTTATCTTCGACATAGATAATCTGCTATGCTCGATTGCGTTTGAAAGGTAACAATGGAGAATAAATTTAGTAGGTATGATATCGGTTTTCAGCAAGAACTCATTAACTGACAATCACAAAACTTTGAATAAAGCCACTTTTATTTATTAAAAGTGGCTGTGGAATTATTATACATTACTGCTTACCATCAGGTAGGATCGCAGTCAAGCACTGGTTTATATCAATTAAAAAAAAGTTTTGCATTTGTTAGTTAATGAGTTTTTGCTGTAAGCCAACCTATATAGGGTATATTCTGTTTGCATTGATTCAAAGAAGTTCTCATCATCAAAATAACTTTTTCCGCTCTAGGTGGAGCGAGACAGAGTATCAGGCTTTTACTGACTAAAACCCTTGAAGAGACAAGAAGCTCTTACTTACTACGTTTTGAATCACCATAATTCTGGAGTAAGAGAGACGCAGAGCAGAATATTCGACTACATACTTTTTGGCCGAAACCGAACTCCAGCCAGAACCAGATGAGGGCACGGTAGAGCATACGGTGTAGGTGTGCCGCCGCTTAGGCATCGACCTCTCGCGACGGTGGTGCCGGGCCCAGCAGGACCGAAGCCTACTGAATTTATGGGTTGACTTCTGAAAGGGACATAGTCGTGGTTTTAGTAAAGTCTGACACACTCTCCCACTCCGCCGTAGAGTGGGCGAAGTTATTGAATGATTTCTCATCTTAAAAAAAAAAGCTGGGACCACATTTTTTGGCCGAAACATACATGAAGCATAGCATCTGGGATCAAAATTCAGGAAGCCACAGGGCGAACACGCGCTAATAAACCACAGGACTACAGACTGGACCAAATACGACACAGTAATTAAACGCGCACAAAGCAGCATTGTACACACAACGGTCACAAAGTCTTTGAACTTAATTCAGAGTTCAAAGACTTTGAAACATTGCAAGTCTCTTCAGAATCGATAGTCGACGGCAACACTGAATGCTCATTTCATCTGTAGTTTGTTACTTGGTAATTAAAGAACTTACTTTCAATCGGCTTTTCGAGTGTTCGAATGAAATTGATAGTTTCAACCAAAGTTTTCATTAACATTTCGCAATCTGATGCATTTCATGATATTGATCTTTCCGATTTCGAAGGAGGAAATATTAATTACTAGCCGACCTGAACTTTGTACCGCCTAACAGTCAATAAATGTAGTATATCTTTCGATATCGTCAAATGATTGTGATGAAACAAAGTAGCACACACAATTTTAATGTATAAAAGTTATCTACATCGATTTTGTACATTTTACGTGATGCAACTAAAAACATCTACAGATTTATTATATGTATAGATTCAATATGAATCTTTATAAAATTAAATGTGTGAAAAATGGCAATGATTTAGCGTAGTATCTATGTCATGGCAAGATCTTAGAATTTATCACATCATGATATGGCCAACTAAAACTGGCCAAACCGTTAACATTTGATGATATGTTAATCCTTGTTTGGCCATATTTTTGATGTAGGATTTCTATGATAATAAAAGGTCTAAAGATAGTAGGCCAAACGGAGATTGAAATATCATCAAACTTTAACCTTTAACCGGTCTGGCCAGTTTTAGTTGGCCATTTCAAAAAGTAATTAATTTCTAAGGTCTGGCCACGACATCTACAAAGCGTCAAAAATAGATTACTATTTAATTTATATAGATATACTAATAGATTACTTGAAAATCTGACGGCACCTACTGTTGGCGCAGTGGTTTAGTGTTTCACTATACTGTGTGTTGCAGGTTCGACTCCCACACGTAACAAATATTTGTACAGGCTACAGATAGTTGTTTCGGGTCTAGGTGTCCTATGCATCTGAGTTTATATGTTTTTGAACGCATCTACAATACAAGAATAATTCCCAATGCGAAGCGACACTAAAAAAAAATGTTGATAAATATAGTTTTAAGAAACAATCAGGTATGGAACAATACTTCACATTTTTGCCCTTGGTATATAATAGGGGGCGAACCTAGGGCCATTAATCAGGCGCAAATCATGACTCGGGGCTGCTCTTTGATTCTATTATTAACCGACTTCAAAAAAAAGGAGGAGATGTTTATTACGTCAGAACTCCGTCGTTTATGGACCGATTTGCTCATTTTTTTTCCCCTTGAAGGGATATACTTCCAAATTGGTCCCATTTTTTTTTTTTGATTATATTGTAGTATAGTAATTTTAGTATTTTCAGTCGAAAAGTAATATTGATGAAGTGGAACTGATGAAAAAGACCAGAAATGGTCAACGGAACTTCATACTCACATAGAAATTACAATGAAGATAATTATGCGACCATGACAATATAAATAAATGAATGGTTCTGAATAGTTACGTTGAAAATGGTATTATCGAAGTGATGATGGAGCCGGAAGATAGGCACTGGAACTCCGTAATTATTCAATGTATCCTAGCCGTGTTTGGGCTTATTAGAATTGTCATGAGATGCACTTTGGCTATAAAGTACTATCGAACTGATCTGATGATGGAGCCGGAAGGTGGAAGGTAGACATAGGAACTTCATAATAAAACAATGTTACTTGGCAGTGTTTGGGGTTAATTGGAATTGTCATGAGAAATAGGCACTCTATTTATAAGTGTATCGCAACTAAAAAGTGTGAAATAAAAAACTTTTTACAAAAATTAAAAACAATAGTGAAGTCGGTTATTTTCTTTTTTGTAAAAAGTTTTGTATTTAATACAAACTTTGGACCCCGTTCCATCCCCTTAGGGGGTGAATTTTGGTAAATCCTCTCTTAGTGCTCGCCTACATCATAAAAGGAAAGCATGTTCATTTCGTGCTCCTAAGCCCTGTAGCCCGGCTGTGCGTTGATATGTCAATCAGTCAGTTTCTCTTTTTATCATCATCATCATCGTATCGATCATCGACCTCCGAAAATCTGCTATTTTTAGAACATGCATGAACTCAAAAATTATAAAAGTCAAAAAAGTATAGCCATAAAAGCCTTGCAAATTTAATCAAGATTCTGAATGTCCACAATTTTTTTAAAAACTTTAAGGGTTTAAAAAAAACACGTATTTCCTGGAACAATTTTTGTAAAATATTTGAATTAATCACGGAATTACCGAATGCTAACAGAGTCTTCAGGCGTTATCTCTCTTTTTTCGCGTTGCCTTTTCGTCAAAGATTGCGTTAGATGAAGTAACAAGCTTTTAAACCATGCTCGAAGTTGAAGATAAGCGAGTGAAAAAGTACCTTCTTAATTTGCTCTTTTTAAACATAAGTTTAAAATTGATGGACATTATAATATTATTAAAATTTTGCCTCGTAACATCAAATATAAACACATTTTGACAAAAAAAAAACAAGAAATAAAAAAGGGTTTTTTCATCAATCGCCATGTTTTTCCGTCAACAAACAATTTTGCCAACACTGTTGTTTGTAAATTTTCTAACTCAATATTTTCGTGGTCAGTGTCAGATCCGCTGATGAAAGTTTCCGCATGGGCCTTATAATTAAAATTTTATGATTAAAAGTGGGAGTTGGGGTACATTAATTAATTGCTCGATAAAATTAATTTTCAAGGTTCATTGAGATAATGTCTTTTGTTGGAAAGTTTCGATTTTTGATATTTTATATTTAAAATTTAAAAGAAGAAGATTTAGCGTTTTATATTCAATATTTAAAAAATACTTAAAATTACACATCTTTAACAAACAAAGCGCACCTTAGTATATGCCGCTTCCAGTTGTTCGTACTCCGTTACGATTTAACTATGCAAATATTTAGCGACTACCCTACACTTTTTGATTACTTCACTTTAAATTGTAATTAAATCAAAACCTTTACTGTACGCTACCAATAACGTTGGTAATAGTACATTTTGATACAAGTGCAGAAAGTTTGCAATTGCGACCGAGGCGGAATTCGCACGAGCCGTAGGCGAGTGTGTTATGGTGCCGAGGGCTGCAGTGACAAATTTGCACGTGTATCAAACGACTTTTTTCAATAAACTTACAAAATGAATAAACGGAACCCCCGTTTATTCATTTTGTATATATAGTCTTAATTTCAATTCGACACCTCCACGCGTTCCCGAGATAATGGGTTTCGACAGACAGGCAGACAGACAGACAGGCATACGGACGTACAACAAAGTGATCCTATAAGGATTCCATTTTTTCCTTTTAAGGTACGGAATCCTAAAAACAGATAACTTATCCTCTATTTAAAACCCCATAACCATAATGAATTAATCTTAATCCGGCCGTTCAGTTAGCGGAAACATTACCTACCGCTAACAATGGCCATATTCGGCCACAGTCCAGCGTCCCCTTGGGCCATATGGGAACACGTTGGGACACATCGGACCGCCCGCCATATGTTGTGTTGGCTTTGTTTAGTAAACAAGCGTAGATTAACAAAGAATAAGGTATTAAAATTAGGTTTTGTCATTTATTCTTACAAAATATAATTTTGTAAGAATAAATCGCTGGCCTGGTATAATAATTCTTAATTCTTAAACAATGAGTTTTCTCCCAGCAAACCTTTGAGTTAAAAAATATTTTTTAACTATTGGTCCCGCAGACGTTGTAATGCCCGAAAACTAAAATTAAGAATCCGATTACAGTACCACCTACAGGGTTTTTTTTTAGGTGGGAAAATCATCTAATGACAAATCCCACACTTAGGCGGATAGGGAGATAGTGTTTGACTTTTTCTGACTAAAAACCCACTCGTGTTCCTTCTTTGCCTTCATCCCGGAGCCCTGGGTTTCGCTTTCACACTACTCATGGCCCCAGTAGGCTTCGACCCTGCGGGCCCTAAGATTTGCTGACATCGCCCTGAGGCACGCGTGGAACAGTACGTGCAATCAATGTTACCGGACGGTTGGAGCGAGCGACCCATTACTCGCCGTTGGCAAGCCCGTGCCTACGATGGCCGGAAATCGACCACCTGCAGGGTTCAATTGTATTTTCAAACCATTCAGGCATTAAGTCCACCTCCGAACTTATGTGTTGCATGAGTTTTAATAAATAAGACAACACAATAACAGATACACGTATAGAAGATTTATATATATAAAAATTATGATAAATCAATTTACACAGTTCTTTTATAACACTTTTTCAAAAAAGTTACCATATCATAAAATAACTCTCCTTTGAACTTCACCACAGCCGGATATTATATCTATTTTTAGATAAATGCTCTTTTTAGGGTTCCGTAAATCAAAAATAAAAAACGGGACCCTTATAGCATCGAATCCTAAAATTTGGCATTAAGCAAGGTCTCATAGCAGAAGTATAGAAAAAATCTGAAAACTGTAAATTTGTAGTTACGTAACAAAAAAAAACTTTTTTTACGATTCGGAAAAACTTCCTAACTCAATTCGGGAATTGAACTGTTATCATAGGTAAGTTTGTACGGGTTACGTATAAACTTACCTATGAAATCAGGGCACTTGTCAGACTTTTATCAACCAAAACCCACCTGTGTCCTTTAGTTGCAGGAACACGATAAGTCTTTCAAAAAATCCTGCAGAGATAAATGCCTTCTACGACTACCCTTAGGTACTAAAAAACAAAATTTAAAAAACCGCTCAATTATATTCATTCAAGACCCTTGGCCGGCGCCCAAGGTCTTTCTTATCGAAAATCAAATCTAGAACGACAGAACAAGCCAAAAATAGATTCACAAATCAATTTCCTTCACGGTACCTCCAGAGGAAGGGTGTTAATTGAACGGCCAGGAGCGGCAGTAAGTGCATTTAGACCCAAAGGTCGGGGACGAAAGGTCGCCAGGTTAGTTAGGAGAACTGTCGGCAAGGGGCTTTATATTGTAAATTATAATATTCATATTTATTCCTGAGCATGAAGGGTAGGGTAGGTTTTAGTTGGAATTATGTAGGTATTACTAGCGCGTGCTACAGGCTTTGCCCACGTGAAAGTAAAAAAAATTCGTAAAGGAACATAATCCGGTGATAAAAAGTATCTTAAGTGCCAAATTTCATACAAATCAATTCAGCAATTTGAGCCTGAAGTAGTTACAAATATACACACATACTTATAAACTTTCGCTTATATAATAACACTAGCTTCTGCCAGCGGCTTCGCTCGCGTGAAAGTAAGTTTCTCCAAACGAACTTTGAACCCCTGTTTCATCCCCTTATGAATTTTGGGAAATTCTCTCTTAATGCGGCGAGCATTACGTCATAAAAGGAAACGTTGTGCAAAATTTTCATGCTTCTAGTCCCAGTAATTTCGGCAGAGCGTTGATATGTCAGTCAGTCAGTTTCCCTTTTTATACATAGAGATTAGTGTGATGGGCTTGCACTGACGTCTACTATTATACCATTGGACAGGCTGTTCCATATGTTTGACAGCAAATTTTTTGTGCCTATTTGAAGCGCCACTTGCGTGCGTCCAGAGAACTAATTTTGACTTATAATGCAAATAGCTGCAGAGAAGTGTACAGTACTCTGAAGTATTTTTGCATTTTGAATTAATTTCGTTCGAATTTCGTGTTATTCCTGCTTCACGAAACCTATGAAAAATGGCGCGACATTATTAGTTTTTGTACCGTAGACACTCGCCAACACTCGCTACGACCGACAGCGCCAAAATGGCGAATATCAAACGGGCACAAAAGCACTTTGACGGCCGCCAGTTCAATGTGGTAAAAGTAGAGGTCAATGTGAGCTTGTATTATTACGGTAAAGGGAATGCTCTATTCGTGATCGTTGAAAACGGTACTTTACATCATCAATCCTTTCAATTTCGTTTTGATTTGGTGATTTTTTATTTTGAGTGTACCTATACCAATAACTAATAATGACATCAATTATTTCTTCTTCTTTTCTAATCGATGAAATTCGATTCCTTTCAAGTAGGGCACATTAGCTGGTAGTTTATAGCGGCTTCAGTCTCGGTTTTAAGGTCCTCCAAAATGCAGATGTAGGGACACTTTGAGGACTCTCGTAAGTAGGCCATCGTCTAATCAGGCGCACCGTACTCGCACTGGATGACGAAAGGATCTTTTTTAAATGAGAAATTATCTAATGTCATCTATCGCTCTTGGGCGGAGCGTAAGGGCGTATCAGACTTTTACTGACTAAAATTCACTCCTGTTCCTTCTTTGCCTTCGTTCCAAGGCCCCGGGGTTCTCTTTCGCACAACCCATGGCCCCAGTAGGCTTCGACCCTGCTGGGCCTCTACGGTTTGCTGATATCGCCTTGAGGCGCGCGTGGAACACTACGGGCCTTTGACGACTTAGGCTTGGGTCCGGACGATTACCAGTCGGACGGCGAGCTGTGTCGGAAGGGTCTATAATCCCTTATTTTGCCAAGTTGTTAGCATTATCAGTGAATCATAATATTATACCACATAATGTCAGGAAACTTTCTTAAAAAACCATAAGTTATACAAAATTAATCGGTATATATATAATTCTTAATTGGTTAAAACAAGTTCAAACTCTGTCCCCGCCTCCCATTAACATCAAATTAAATCATAATCCGTCAATTACATTCCCAGTCACAACGGAAAGAAAGAAATCCAATCAAAAACCCGCAAAAAGTTGATTGAAGTCCTTCCGAGCACTTAGCGCGCGAAATCTGGGCGGCCATTTTAAAACTTTTAAAGAAATTAACTTTTTAAGCGATCTTACAATGTCTGAGTGGATGAAACGCATTTTATTAGATTTATAAGAAAAGCCGAGGATTTACGAGTGTCCAATAAAATTGCAATTTAGAATTTATCGCCTGAATTTTAGGACAGAGCACAGGCGATAAAGGAATTCCGGATGACTTAATATTTTCGTATGCTAATTTTGTCTTGGTATTAATTGGAATAGCGTCCAGATTGGAGATTTATGGCGTTATAAAATTGCTTTTATACGTTAACGTTAGCTTGGTTTGCCTTGTGTTTTCGCTTGCGTATGTTCTCTACTCCTCGTTATCGAATTTAGGGATTAGGTTTTCTTTGAGCGATTGAAACAGGTAAAAAACAAAAATACCGACGTAAAACCCAAATCAGTGCCTCCGTTCAAGGAAAAATAAAGAATTAAAATCCTTCCCTTGAGCTGCCTTAAGGGTAAGTTGGGGAAAAAAGGACCAATTCTTAAGCCGTAAGAAAACCCAATTTTAGTAAGATTACACTCGACAGTCGACGTCAAAACTTAAGCTATTATCCTGTATTAAGAAGTTCCCAAGACTTGAGGAAAATTACATTTCGCAAACTAAAAAATTAAACGTGGATTTTGAAGTGAAATAAAAATACGAGCAGGTCGGTACTTCCTAATTATCCCTTGCGAGTCGTTCTAAATTCAATTTTGAGGGTAAATAAAAGTTTTACGGAGCTGTCTGTGAAGTTAACCTTTTCAAGCTAAAATCTTTGCTTTTCTGTGAAACGCTAATTTTGTGCTGAATAATACGGTAGCAGAATAAATATAAATTCCACTTAATTTCCAAATTTAGCATCAATACAGACTTTGGTTTAAGTAAATAGAGCCTTTGGCGGGAGATGTTATTATTAAGTAATTATATCCAAACTTGAGTCTAATTAAGTTGTGAACAGTTCACCTTCATTGTCCTAACATTTAATGGTTTCCTTAGAGAACTGACCCTTAAGGTATTGGTATTATTTATTTAATAATGTATGCACTATTTTATAAATATTTCTCTAACGCGAGATATGACACGCATTAACATAAATTCACGCTTTTTATCAATGTTATTTATTTATTATTTTGTCAATGTTTGTATTTATTATTTTATCAATGTTTGTATTTATTATTTTGTGTCGATACCTTTTTTTGCGAGGCGCCTTCAAAAGGCGCCCGGACTTTGGGAATAAGTCCGGGGAGTGTGGGATTTTTACAGTGTTATTTAACCTCCGTGAGTGTAACCTTGGCATCACCGCAGACCCTAACAGAATACCAGCGCTGCGTTATTTATCGTTTTAAATATCGCAGCATATGCTGAGTTAGGCACCTTTTTGGCCTTGCACAGATTTTTACGTTATTATAATACACAAACACCCATACCCAACAAAAATATCTGTTTCATCAACAAACAATTGTGTTGATGCGGGAATCGAACCCGCGACCCTTGCGTGTCAACCGGCGCCCTAAACCACTGCGCTAAACGTGTCGTCGGGTAATGAAAAAACGCCCATCCCTAGAAGGCGATTACTGATCTGTTTCTTGATGTCTATTCTCAGGGGTGCTCGGCACCCACTGTTTATTTCTCATGGGTGCTCTAGCCTCCGAGCACCCACGGAGTCGGTGCCCCTAATTACAGATATATCAGAAGCTATCTCATTCAATTCGGAATTGATTCGAACATACTTAATTGGGTAATAATGCTTGACTTGATACAAATAACCTCGTAAAGTTCGTTCAATTGAAAGAATCTCTCCCAATGACTGACATTTAAATAAATCTCTTTATCCGATTTTATTATTATGTTTCATCCAACGGTTATTTTAAGACCGTTCTCAATATAATAATAGGGGCCCGGAATATTTTAAGTAAGGAATATAATCGTAAAGGCTAGCACACGTTGCGGATTGTTCAAAAGAATAAAGGTCGACGAACATTGGGCACACGTGGGCCACGTAAGCCGATCTCCATACATTTTTTTTTCTTTCTTTTACAATGCTGCCTCCTCATCAACATCATCATCATCTTTTCAGCCGAAAGACGTCCACTGTTGGACATAGGCCTCCCCCAAGCGTCGCCACAACCGATCCTGTGCTTCTCGCATCCACCGCAATGCTGCCTCCTCAAATAGGCCAAAAGCCTGTGTTTGGCATATGGTAACTATACTTGCAGAACTACATTAGATCCACGCCACGCAACGCCACGCAACGCAATTCTTTGTACAAATCAGGCGTGCTCCACGTGTGCGTCAGTCTAGTCTAATTCTCGCTTTACCTTGACCCTAGACCGCAAAGAACAGGTAGATAAAACAGGTAACAAAAAAAGAATACAGGTAGGTTTTAGTCAGTCTGAGACTTCCTCTCGCCTACCTAGAGTGAGAGAAGTTTTTGATGATTTTCCACCTCAAAAAGGAAGGGTGTAGGCGCACACCAAGATATCAAACTGCCCACACTTTTTAAGATAGCGATTATTTTCAACAAAATAAAACACCACCCGCAAATATATAGAACCCCTCTTATGTCGAGTTCCGATAAGTAGATTAGGAGCTATGGGGAACAGATGAACATACTCAAATACATACAAACATAATCTTCCAAAATCATAACCCTCCTTTGACTTTGCTGCAGTCGGGTAAAACTACTGTTTAGCACAAGTTATTATTATTAGTAAATAATAATAATAGTAATATTTCACAACTATCATACAATGCCGTCTAATCCCAAGCTAAGCAGAACTTGTGTTATGGGTACTAGACAACTGATAAACATACTTCTATATTTCTAACATACATATATAGATAAATAAATTACACCCAGGCACAGAACAAATGATCGTGCTCATCACACAAACATTTGTCCTGAGTGGGAATCGAACCCACGACCTCCGGCATAGCAGTCAGGGCCACTAACCACTAGACCAACAGGCCAGCCAAATTGACGTGATAGTTTTCGTAGAGCCAGGCGAGACAGCGTGAAACAGCAGTCATGACATCTTAACAACATCATCAGGTGAGAAAAAGGAATATCCTATTCTGCGTCATGGTAAGTGCCCTTGGTCTCTTTAAGCAACATCGCTTTGCTTTGCATCTCGGTGTTATGTGATCATTAAAGCACAAATCCATAAAAATGGATGTGCATGATGATCTTTTAATATCCATCGCCATAAACCCGCATTTGGTCCTAATGTCCGGACGTGAATTGTGCGCCATCTTTACTGGTTCTGCTTCTTAATGGATGTTTTCCTTGACGATGTGAGTAGGGGTTAAATCGAATTATAGCTTTCAGTATTATGCATAAATGGACGTAGTTCCTGAAAAACGTTCCAACCCACAAATGTAACATTTTGAAATATATGTTATTAAAGTTTAATCTCGTATTGCGTTATGAAATCATTTATTTTAAGTACTGCTGCTTTGTATGCTACAGATGATATAATTGAGTTTTGATTAGACCCTGTTTTTGACTTCTAATGTTATTACTTTTTTGAATATTGTATTTTATCTTATTTTCATTTGTAAGCATATTTAATATTTGTGAGAACCTACTTAAGCGATTATACCTCCTGAAAGATTGCCAACGAATGAAAAGTTACTTTGTATACGAAGATAAAGTTTTCAGAAGTTGATTAAGTAATAAAATATTTAAGAACATAACAAAAACTGGTTCAAGAATTTTAGCAACTTTTAGCTTCTTAACTTCAGTGATTCATCTGTCTTGTATGGGCTTAGACCTGATTTATCTGTTATCTACCTAACCTTTTACCAACGATAGGAGTGGGAAATCCTCATGGACGCCCAAGCTGCCTCACAGACGAGCCAGTCTGGGCAGTGTCAGACTCCTACTGACTAAAACCGCACTCCTACCTTACATTTAAACCACGGACATGACGTCCATGCCCTTGTTTGGTAATTATTCATTATTTGCTTCTGGGCAACTCCACATGCAAGTGGCGTCACTCCAGAGCACCTTTCAGCGATCACAAGAAATCCCGTCAGAATTTCAGAGTTTAGAGGCCACCAGCCCGAAGCGATACCCAAGGACAACGACCCACATACGCATCAAAAATCAGGGATCTCTCAACCTTCAACACACATATAACTCATCGCCGCCCATAATGCCGCACCAAAGAAATGGCCCCTAAACCCCATGAACTATGAAGGATTTAGCTTCTGTAGGTTACGATGGGTATTTCTACATATATACCTTTAATACAAACGATCCTTCTTGAAATTATGTATTTTCCAATGATTGACACAAACAAAACATGTTACCTAGCAACTAGACAGATCATCTATATATATATAAAAGGAGAAACTGACTGACTGACATATCAACGCACAGCCGAAACTACTAGGACTACGAGCGTGAAATTTTGCACAAAGATTCCTTTTTAGGCGAGCACTAAGAGAGGATTTCCCAATATTCACCCCCTAAGGGGATGAAACGGGTGTCCAAAGTTCGTACGGAGAAACCTACTTTCGCGCGAGCGAAGCCACTGGCAGAAGCTAGTTCTATATATAATACTAGTGGTTAATATCTATACGTATGTAAATAAATTATTTTATTTTGATATAATTTTACCTAATTTTAATAATATGTAGGTCACTACACTTCATTAATCTAATCACTACATTAATCTATATCTATTTAAATAAAAGAAGAAACTGACTGACTGACATATCAACGCACAACCGAAACTACTGGGACTAAGATCATGAAAATTACTAGCACTAAGAAGCGGTTTTTGGAAATTCAACCGTTTAAGGGGTGAAACGAGGGTCTAAAGTTTGTATGAAGAAACCTACTTTCACGCAGGTGAAGCCGCGGGCAGAAGCTAGTTATGTATTTATTATCTGCTCTAATAGGTATGTACCTGCAGACTACCCCCATTTTATGGTTCCGTAACCAAAGGCTAAAAACGGGACCTTGTTACTAAGACTTAACTATCCGTCTGTCTGTCACCCGGCTGTATCTCATGAACCGTGATAGCTAAACAGTTGAAATTTTTACAGATGGTGTATTTCTCTTACCGCTATAACAACAAATACTAAAAACAGATTAAAATAAATATTTGAGTTGGGCTCCCATACAACAAACGTGATTTTTTTACCGTTTTTTATTCGATGTTAATAACGGTAACAGGTAGACGCTTGTAATATTCATAGAACATTTATTTATTCTTTATGCACACAAAAGTACAGAGGCGGACTTAATGCCTTAAGGCATTTTCTAGCAGTCAACCTTAATTACCCTACAGCTATTTATTACCACGGGTAGTGTGAAAGCGAAGCCCGGGGCCCCGGGATGAAGGCAAAGAGGGAACAGGAGTGGGTTTTTAGTCAGATCTCTCGCTCCACCCAAGGGCGGGATTTGTCATTAGATGATTTTCCCACCTTAAAAAAAAAACACCTATTTATTAACCTTACATTTGATTGTATATTGACTTTAAAAAAATGAAATAAATATTTAAGGAAACACTTCATGTGCGAGTCCGACTCGGACTTAGCCAGTTTTTATTTTAAAGACTACAGTCCATCCTAAGGTTTTCTGATAGCCATCACTGTCAACGATAAGTCTGCCATTGTATATACATTTCAGTTTGTGTAAAAATTATGTTATTATTTTCGTTATACAATAAAAAATATTCTATTACATTTGATCAGTTTGTGAATGCCGTCTCTGAGTGCGAAATGAAAAATTTGGCTTTCAGTCAAGCGATTAGACTGAAAGAAAAATTTTTTCTTCTGAAAATTTTTTCACCACCTTAATTCCAGAATTTCAACATAAACACAGCCCTATATGATCTTGACAACCCAATAACTATTAAAACAATAATACATACACATACATACAAACGTTCTCATTAATAATTTTAGTGTGATTATTTATTAATTTGAAAGCCCAGTAGTGGCTGTGAGCAGAGGTGGCCGAGTGTTAATGGCCCCGACTTACGAGTTGTAGGTCGCGGGTTCAAACCCAGCCGAGCGCATTACTTTGTGTAATTTATTTTCATCACCACTGCTCTCAAAACGGTGAAGGAAAACATCGTGAGGAAACCGGCATGTTCTAGAACTAAAAATTCGAAGATATGCGACATTCACCAACCCGCACTGGGCCCGCGTGGTGGATTACGGCCCATTCTCTCTCTCCTAGAGAGTAGGCCTGAGTCCCAGCAGTGGGAAAATTAAAAAAGGCTGATTATGCTATGTTATGCTATATAAGCCCTCGCTTTAAACACGGTGTAATAAAAGCAACATCTTAATTGTATCGCACGATTTCAACCAGCCCGGTACATCTGACCTTTTAAAGCGTGTACTTGGAAAATGTCATAGGATCATTGAAGTGGCCCGGTCGAGCTTTCATCCGCTTTCCTTTTAGTTTAAACGATTTCATTAAGAGGGTCCTTTTTCACTCGCCTATCGTCAACATCGAGCATGGTTTAAAATCTTGTTACTTTCATCAAACGCAATCCAACGCGATGTTTGACGAAAGGGCAACGCGGAAAAAAGAGAGATAACGCCTGAAAACTCTGTTAATATTAGGTAATTCCGTGATTTACTCGAATATTTTACAAAACTTGTTCCAGGAAATACATGTTTTTTTTTTAAACCCTTAAAAGTTTATGAAAAACAATTGTCGTCATTCAGAATCTTGATTAAATTTAGAAGGCTTCTATTACTTTTTTAATTTTATTTAATTATTAATAATAATATAATTTTTAATAATAATTGTAAATTAAGTCAGTATAAGTCTGATACAATTTTTCGCTCCACCAAGAGCGGGAGAAGTAATTTGAACATTTTCCACTAAAAAAAAACTTAACCAACGTCCTCCATTTTTTTCCTTGTGTCACTTACTTGTAAGCATTTTATAGCCATAAATCAACTATTCTACCTTCAAAATATTCCAGCAAGTACAGACAAGACATATCACATTATCCATTGTGAATTTTATACCAAGATTACAGATATAAGGGTCTAATGTGGATCTTACAACCGGCCATTACCTTTTGATGGATGCTCTTCACTCCCAATGTGTAATATTTTATCGCGGTACAGATCAGGACTATGTATTCGTAATGTACTGAACGATTAGGAGGCCTTTGTGATTCTGATATGATAAGCTGGCTAGATGGATGACATGATTAGTATTGCTTTAGTGATTAAGCCCCTTTAGGGGTTTTTTTTTATTGATAGGCTCGCGTTTAACCACTATCTCACCTGATGGTAAGCGATGATATGGCCGACGATGGAGCGCGCTTGCCTAGAAGTAACCTATTCACTCTTGACTTAAAGACCCCTAGGTTGTAGCTATCAGTACTCCAGACTCCGGTAGGGAATTCCACTCCTTAGCTGTACGCATTATGAATGTGTTCCCAAAACGCGGGTGTTAAGTCCCACATACCTCCAGAAAAAAGAGAGGATCCTCCGACCAGACGGGCGTTCTATGTTTAATCCGAGCAACTGCCTGATAGATGATTTTAGGCTGTTGTATATGTTCAAATCGCGCGGAGAACTTTAATTGCGCGATGCAGGATTTCGTAGTTTTTAGTTCCTATGTGGTGCCATAGTTTTCGCTACAAATCCCCAGGTTTCATATCTTGTGTGACACGACAATGCGAAAAGCATAATCAACCTTATAATGTTCCCACTGCTGGGCTTTTGGCAATGGGCTTTTGGCAAGGAATGGGTTTTAATCCACCACGCGGGCCCAGTACAGATTTGTGGATGTCACATGTCTTTTAATTTTAGGTTCTAAGACATGCTGGTTTCCTCACGATGGTTTCTTTCACCGTTTCCAGAGCAGTGGTGACGAAATAAATTACACAAAGTAATGCGCCTGGCTGGGTTTGAACCCGGTGTGGGTTCAAACTCGTAGGTAAGTCGGGGCCGTAATCACGAGGCCGGGTCAACGGGAAATACCCTATAAGAGTATCGAAATACAGGTTTTTTGAGACCAATTTTTTTTTCATTAAATTATAAGTTTGAATTTTTCTCAGTTTCAAGGGACCGTAGACTTCAGTATATGGTTTAAATTTCGACTCGATACCTTCACGCGTTTCCGAGATAAGACAGACAACAAAGTGATCCTATAAGGGTTCCGTTTTTTCCTTTTGAGGTACGAAATTCCAGACCTACCAAATATACACAAAATTTTCATAAAAATTAGTCAAGCCGTTTCGGAAGAATTCGATAACAAACACGAGTATTATTAAATTATATACAAGATTTATTAATCTACGAGTATATATATTAAAAAGGAGAAACTGACTGACTGACTGACATAGCAACGCACAGCCGAAACTACTGGGACTAGGAGCATGAAATTTTGCACAAGGTTTCCTTTTATGAAGTAGGCGAGCACTAAGGGAGCATTTTCACCTTCTAATGGAATGAGACGAGGGTCCAAAGTTTGTATGGAAAAACCTACTTCCACGCGGGCGAAACCGCTGGCAGAAGCTAGTTTAATTATACACGAGATTTATTAAATATTAGATTTCATAAATCTTTCCCGCCAAACGCAACGGCAACAAAGTTTAAATCTGGAACATCGGTAGTCTGCCCGAAGCGGCAAAAGGCCACAGATAATTCAAAATTCAAAAGAAGTTTTACATTTTACATTCTGACGTGAGCAAACTTATTGGTAGTGGAACAAAGTTCGTTACTGTTCATTCAACAGGGTTCGTGCTCGGTTTACTGAATAGTTTGTGGTTTCTGTTTATTTTATCAACGAACTATTGTATAAAAAAAAGAAAAAGGCTTTGTTTATTTTTTTGTTTGCTGAAATTGAACGGTTGGAAAAAGTTAGGACTTTGATATTTTTTGTAGTAGGTAATGAATGGGCCCAGCTTTTTTCAACCGAGGTTTTTCAAAGAACAACTAGGTACCTACTTATAATATTTACTCCATTCAGTATTTACTAAAAAAGGAACGCGTGCTATAGACACATAAAGAAATAACCATTGTAGATTAACTAGTTATCGGACAATACTTCTTTATGTTTTTTTTTTTTAAATTTTATTTTTTATTTTTAGTTTATAAAATTGTGTACCAACAAGCAGAAAATCGTAGACATGTTCAGAAATGGAACGTTTAGGGCAGTGGTTGAGTGATCGGTAAATCCCCTCTTTGAGGCGTGGTTGGAAAGACCTCACGGTGTCCTCACCTTCCGCATGACGCAGGTTCTCACCGAACATGGTAAGTTCGGAAAGTTCCTGCACCGGATTCGTGCGGAAGACACGCCCGGGTGTCGCCACTGTGTGGAGCGCCCGGAGGACACGGTGGAACACACGGTGGAGGTGTGCCCCGCTTGGGCAGAGCAACGCCGTGTCCTCGTGGGGGCGATCGGTGGCGGCGATCTCTCGCGCCGGGCCTTGGTACAGGCCATGGTTCGGAGCGAGGAGGAGTGGCAGGCGGTCGCCTCCTTCTGCGAAGCAGTAATGCTAGCAAAGGAGGCGGCCGATCGCGTGAGGCAAGGGTCCTCACGCCTCAACCGCCGCCGGGATTCCGATCCCGATTTCCGGCCACCGTAGGCGCGGGCTTGCGGACGGCGAGCAATGGGTGGCTCGCCGTCCGATCGTCCGGTAACCATCCGGACCGAGCCTAAGTCGTCGACGGCGCGTATTGTTCCACGCGCGCCTCTGGGAGATGTCAGCAAATCGTAGGGGCCCAGCAGGGTCGAAGCCTACTGGGGCCATGGGTAGTGTGAAAGCGAAACCTGGGGCCCTGGGACGAAGGCAAAGAAGGAACAGGAGTGGGTTTTTAGTCAGTAAAAGTCTGACACTATCTCTCGCTCCGCCCAAGAGCGAGATTTGTCTTAAGATGATTTTCCCACCTAAAAAAAAAAAAAAAAGTGGTTGAGTGATTGACTGCTGTACTGCGTATCGCGGATTCTATTCCCACACGACACATAAATATATTAGCTGACTGGGCAAACGTTGTTCTGCTATAACAATTATCAAAGAAAAAAATAGGGGTTGGGGGAAAAGGAAGGAAAAAATAACTTACGGCCTGTTCACGACTTCGTTCTTAGCGGCGAGCGGCGCAGCGAGTGCGGTGGCATCGGTAAGAGGGCGTGCAGCGCTACATACTTTTGTTCTTCATACTTTAGCTAAGCGAGCTTAGCTTCCGCTTACAGCAGCAAGATCGTGAATGGGCCGTTACGACCTAATCTCAGACTTAGATACTAAATAGACCTACTTCATAAAAATAAGTCAAGCCTTTTCAAAGAAGTTCAACAACAAACACTGTGACACAAGATTTTTATCACTACGTAGTCGCCGGTGTCTGTCTGTCCTTATGTATGCTTAAAAACTACGCAACGGATTTTGATGCGGTTTTTTTAATAAATAGAGGAAGGGGTATATGTATAATACATAGTAGAGAAACAGTGATAATTTTAAAGGTTTCTAATGTGATGTCGTAAATAAGCATATTTTTTTGCGCTTACATTGCAAACGCTGGCTAAACTCTACGAGATCGATCAAAATAATGTTCTATTATAGTATTGTACACCTTAAAAATGTCTTCAAAAAAGTTTGCGATGGTATATGTCTATCTCTTAGGGATAACCCACAATAATCATTTTTTATCGTTTACTTTTTACGAGAAATAATGGCTTATTTACGAAGCGATTTTCAGCAATACAGCATTAATTCTTATCCAATTAAGTATCTTAAATATATTGTGCATTTAATATAGATAAATATGGCTCCTAACAGCATGTAATTTAAATGAATATTTTCGAAGATATTACAAATTTAAAATGCAGGGACATAGCGGTTGCGGTGGTATCAGCATTGCACCCGTGCGAAGCAAGGGCCGGGAAGCTAGTATATTATATATATTACTAGCCTTTGCCCACGGCTTCGCCTGCACACATAAAAGTTAGCCTATGTCATATACTATATATATTACTAGCTTTTGCCCGCGGCTTCGCCCGCTCACATAAAATTTAGCCTATGTCACTCAGGAATAAAGCAGCTTACTATCAGTGAAAAAAAAAATTTGCAATCGGACGAGGGCTTTCAGAGATTACCTCCCACAAACAAAAATAAAAAAAACTTTACCTGTGTAGAATATTAGTGTGGATTACACGATCATCTGGCCATTGTTCCGGGTCTGTGTGTCTTATGTACGTCAGTTTACATGTATGTGAACCCATCCGCGATAAAGGAGTAATTCCTAGTGCGGAGCAACGTTTACAAAAAAAACTGGGCAAGTGCGAGTCGGACTCGCACACTGAGGGTTCTGTACAATCTTACATACTTACATAGGTAAGATTGTACGGTAATAATAATAGTTCAATTCTCGGATGGAGTTTCGAAGATTTTTCCGAATCGCAAAAAAAGATTTTTTTATGACGTAACTACAAATTTACTGTTTTGATATTTATTCCTATACCTGTGCTAAACTTTGCTTTATTATAAATTTCGGGTTTCTGGGTTAACGGGAACTACCCTCTGAATTTTGATTCCCTTTCCCCTTCGAAATAAACGTTTTTTGCGACATAATCGGCCGTATGTTTTTTTTCGTGAAGTTTGATTTTTTCACAAGTGACTGCAGACCTATACTTCGATGCGTTCCCGATAATGTGTTTTGACAGACAGACAGACGGACAACAAAGTGATCCTATAAGGGTTCCGTGTTTCCTTTTGAGATACGAAAAAGAAAACTGTATCGCCGAAAGCTGTCAAAAAGACCAATACAAAACTCAACAGTTTCACTTTTTAAGCTCATCGGATTACAGACTGAATTCTCAACTAGCTCGACAAACAGACCGACTGGCTGACTCATAAAGGCAAGCGATGGATTGCTGCCAGTAACTGCATCTGATTCAGAGATACAGTGCCGTAGCTAACCTTTTCTACGCCCGGTGCCAGTTTCTATAACTGCGCTCTTAAAAAGTGTGCAGATGAGATTCAAGGGCGTAGTTACCGCCGTATCAGCTGTATCAATTATACGAAGCTCCTGGGGGTTAAAAAAGTGTGAGTTGGGTTTAGTAAGTTTAATCCACCTGACACAGGTCCTCAACGGGCATGAGTGTTTCAGGAGGTACCTATTTCTGATCTGGCTGGAAGAAACGCTTGGGTGTCACCATTATGATCCGCTAGGGCGAAGCCCCGCCGTGTCCTCATAGGAGCGATCGCTGGTGGTGATCTGAGCGTCCGGCCCTGTTTCAGGTCATGGTACGGAGTGGAAGAGCGGAGAAGGAATAAGAAATAGTAACCTTCTAATGAAATGAACGATACAAAACTTGGCTTTGGTTCCTTGCTTGGAGCCCCTTCAACCTTGCACACGTCTTTTTTTTACATTTTTTATATTAAGTTATTTATAGTTTAGTTAACATTTTTTTTTTTATTGTTGTTTTCCTGTGCGAATCACAAATAAATGTTTTTCTATCTTTCTTTCTTTGCGCTCCATCAGGGCCTGCGCCCCTGTACATGGGCACCCCTGGCACTGCCCCAGTTACGGCCCTGCAGAGATTCCGTCGGATTTGGCAACTACGCTAGATTCAGCCCGCATGTCATACACGTCGCGTTGGATAGATTAGAGAGTACGAACCAACATTCCAACGGTTTCGGGACAAAAAGATGCGAGATAAAATTGAATCCTACAGGGCTTTAGTTAACGAATCTGCTTTTCTGAATTTCGCTTTCACATTTCAGTTTCCATGTTAAATACTATTTACCTATTTTAAATAAAACCATTTTGATTAAGCCTTTTTGTTGAAAAATTAATTTTTGTTGAAATTCATTTGTAAGATTTGATAGGAGTAGTATTAGGTCGTAATGGTAGTTGAGACTACCTTTACTAATTACAGTAGTTTTAGGTAGCAGTGGTAGTTTAATTTAATAATACAGTACTATTAGGTAGTAAGTAGTAATAGTTACATATAGTAATATAGGAGTATTAGGTAGTAGTGGCAGTTTCCTTTACTTATACAGTAGTATTAGGTAGTAGCGGTAGTTTCATTTACTATCAGTAAACATCAATACTACACTGAAATTTGAAAACTGAGTTTGAAATTTTTCAAACATGTTCAGCTTGGATTTCAATGCATGCTTAGCTAAGTGACGTCATTCTAAATTCAATATGAAGGTATCGAAGTTGGCCGACTAAATATTTTTTATGACATGGGTATCAATTATAAGGGTTTGTTGAAAAAACTACGTCACAAAAAATCCAGTATGGCGGCCAATTTAAAACGTCTTGTTTTTAAAAATGTGTTGTAAAATTATCTTATTTTTCTTGTGCAGTATAGCATTTAGGGTGTTGATAGGGCTGCCTCGCTTCGGTAGTGCTTGAGGCATCTTTTATGCGTTCATACGTAAAAAATATGCGCATTGTGCGGGCCAGTTCCAGCATGAGCATAGTTGCTGACTGGCTCGACTGCTGTGTTGTGGATCATTGCTCCAGTATCTCAGCTGAAGCAATGATTATTTTGTTGTGTGTGTTAATGTCATTTTTGGTTTCATTTTTGTCACTAACATAGTTGTAAGTTCGTTTTTTTTTCACAACTATTACATAGTACCGTCTAGTCTCAAGCAAAGCAGAGCTTGTGTTATGGGTACCTACTAGACAACTGATAAACATACTTATATATTTCTAAATACATACATACACAAAACAAATTATCGTGCTCATCACACAAACATTTGTCCTGGGTGGGGTCGAACCCACCACCTCCGGCATAGCAGTCACGGCCACTAACCAGTAAACAAACAGGCCAGTCAATGTTTATAGCACCAACACTATTATTTGAGTCCAATTGTTACTTGAAATAAAGAATATTAAAATACCAACTGAAGGAATACCCAAGGTTACAAAATAAAATGCTGAAGGCACGTGTAACCTAATTGATCGTTAAGTCATTACAGGAAGACAAAGTGACGCTCAGCTGACTAACCTTTTGCACGTGCTAAACGCCCACGCGATCGCCTGTTTCACTCAGGGTACTCTTTACGCTTTTAACGTGCACATCTACATCGTTCTTATATGTATATGTATACAAAGCACAGGTCCGATCGTGTGTGGAGTACTGCAGCCACATATAATATTGTTCCACGCGCGCCTCAAGGAGATGTCAGCAAATCGTAGGGGCCCAACAGGGTCGAAGCCTACTGGGGCCACGGGTAGTGTGAAAGTGAAACCCGGGGCCCTGGGACGAAGGCAAAGAAGGAACAGGAGTGGGTTTTTAGTCAGTAAAAGTCTGACACTATCTCCCGCTCCGCCCAAGAGCGGGATTTGTCATAAGATGATTTTCCGACCTAAAAAAAAAATGCCACATGTAGGCTGGTGCTGCAAAATACCACTAGCTTTGGACTCGGTGGAAAGGCGTGCGAAGAGGGTAATTGGTGATCAAGATTTGGTTAAGTCCAATCTTTAAAACCTTGAGCACAGGCGTAGGGTAGCCAGTCTTTCGGTGTTTTACAGGTTGCATTTTTGGGAGTGTCCGCGGGAATTGCATGACTTGATTCCACCATCTCATTTCTACCATCGGACAACCTGACGTACGGCGAGTAGCCACCCTTAAGTTGTTGAAACCTCTACGGTCTGAACTAAGCGTTTCGCCTCGTCTTTTATACCGCGTACATTTAGGGACTGGAACAATTTGCCTGCTGCGGTCTTCCATTCCGATTATAATTGGTTGTCTTCAAGGCTAGAGTGAATAGGCTCTCAATATACTAGTGCGCCTTACCATCAACGATTGCATCACTGCTTACCATCAGGTGGGGTCGCAGTCAAGCACTAGTTTATATTAAATAAAAAAAAAATATAACTAGCTGCTACCAGTGGCTTTGCCTGTGCGATAGTAGAAAATTATCCAGAGGGAACCGTTATTTTTTTTTTTACGGAAACCCAGTTTTCGGACAGGACAACAAAAGTCGCGGTATATTTAAGTCTGTAATGTTTGTAAACCAGCAATGGTGGAAAGAATGACTGTTTTAATAGGTCTTTACCTATGAAATTGCCGTTTTTTAAACTTGATTGCTATGAAATGTTACATCTTTGGATTGACTTGAAATTATAAGTTCAAATAAACTTTGTATTAAAGACCTTCTTTTTCAAAAGTAGGTGTTTATTGGATTCTGTGCGTTTTGTATTTTCAGTAATATCATCACCCAAGTCGTCGACGTCGCGTAGTGTTCCACACGCTCCTCAAGGTAATATCAGTAAATTGTAGGGGCCCAGCAGGGTCGAAGCCTACTGTGGCCATGGGTTAAGTGAAAATGAACCCCGGGGCCCTAAAACGCAAGGCAAAGAAGGAACAAACGAATGGGTTTTAGTCAGTAAAAGTCTGAAACACCCTCCCGCTCCGCTAAAGGGCGAAAGATGTCATTAGATGATTTCTCACCTTAAAAAAAATCCTTGGCTCCATAACATTCTCTTGCCTGCAGCTCGGGCGATTCCACCTCAATCACAATGACAAACTTTCTCCTCTTGTATCAAAATGTACTATGTATTTGTATTTTGTAGTGGACAGTTGCTTCTTCCTGAAAACAACTCTGAAAACTTGTACACACGGTGACTTTGATAGCGTAGCAGGGCACACTAACATGATAAATGTGTGCGTAAACGCTAGCGCGTGAAACACAACAGGTATTATCGTTGTGTGATACAAAGTAACTCGTTTCTACACTCACACTCTTGAAAAAAAAAAATAGTAGCCGTCTAAGTTACACGACTATGAAAATACAGCAAAAATTGGCTACTGTTATTAATGGCGCTGTGGCGCAATGCGTATGATACTTAACTGACGAGTAAGAGGTCCCAAGTTCGATTCCAATTATCTGTTATTTTCTTTTTGTTTTACTCATGTTTTTTTTGAATAGTAATGTTATGGTTATTCTCGTAATAATTAAAATATTCGAAATATATTTTTGTAATTTTATACATATAAACTATGTATATTTACGAAATTAATTAACGAAATTTTTGTATATAACTTGTAATATAAATAATTTTATAATATATATATATATATCATTTACGTAATATAACAATACGTTATTATTAATAGTTGACAATCCTTTCATTGTCAACTTTTTTTTTTTATTTTCGCAAACATTCACTTATGAAATTATTATAGTTATTTAAATTAGCATCAAACACTTACACTTAATCTTTGGAAAGTAATTTTGATGATATGGGTAGGTAATCAGCAATAATGTTCACAATAATCAAGTATCTGTGGGTATCAATACAAACAGAAGTAAAACCGAGCGTGCCATCCCACAATAATTCACCTATTCAAATAATATGTCTCCAGCTCAACTCGTAAACAAAATAAAACTCGTTTACTACTCGATATACACACACACATATTTGTATATGTGTTTGCTACGAATTAGATAAAAAAATTCGCTTCGTTCATTAGATGGAAAATTAGCACTGATTATCAAGTGCTTGCTTGCCGTTAAAGGTGTATCGAGTTCGATCCTAGCCATTGACAAAACATTATTTTCTATTTTATTGTAGTATAATGATAACGAAGTTTATTAAAGCTAAAACTTAGAATATTTGCTTTAAAAACTTAGTGTATGAATATTATCATCTACCCACTTTATTAGTTATTTACTAAGAAATGAGTCGGATAATAAGTTAACCTGGCATAACGCTTTTGCCTATCATGATCGTGTGTTCTACAACTTACTCCGAGACAAAAAATAATTAATCGTTGTGGAAAGTGATACTTTTTACAAGTAATAATTAACATGTCTCATTTGTCTACACTTTTGAGGGCTGAGATAGTAGTATTATATAAACAAAATGTATCCATAGGTGAAATTTCGAGGAGACTAATGCTACCGGTAAGTAACAAATCCAAACTTAACATAATGCGAAATAATTTAACATTGTTGATATTTGTTAGGTTTTAACGTAATTTTGTGATTGTTTACAGAGGAAAACTGTGCAGTTTTGGGTGCATAGATATACAGCTGAAGGGACAATCGATGCCAAACGTCCGGGTCCAAAAGCAATTGCATATACGGATGCCAACCCACTGCATCGAAATATTGTTGCTACGTATAGCGCTGACGGCTTTGCTACAACAAGAAACACTGCGATTATGCACGACGTGTCTATGACAATTGTTCGACGCCACTTACGAGCAGCAAAAATTAAATGTCGCAAGCCTGCGAAAAAAATTTTACTGACGGCGTTGCATAAGGAAGAAAGGATGCGGTTTGCAAGAAAATTTATAGATTTTGATTGGTGCAATAACATAGTTATATTTAGTGATGAAAAGTGTTTTAAGTCAGATAAGGATGGGCGTAAAATATTATGGAGAAAAGATGGAGAACGTTACCATCAGAAAAATATTCTCCCATGCAGGTCTAGTGGTCGCATTACGTTAGGTTATTGGGGCTGGATGTCATCAATGGGTCCCGGTGAGTTAGTGGAGGTAGGGGGTCGCAATACCAGTCAAGGTTACTTGGACATCTTGCAAAATGTTATGTTGCCTACCGTGCGCGTGGCATACCCGGACGAGCATATTTACTTCGTGCACGATAACTGCTCGGTGCACCGCGCACGAATGGTGCAAGACTGGTTAAGTGTCCAAGAAAACTTGACTGTTATTGAATGGCCCTCTAAAAGTCCCGATTTGAACCCCATAGAAAATCTATGGGGTCACATGGTGCTCAACTGGGATTCATCTGATGTGAGATCTAAACGTAATTTAGATAATTTAGTGTCATCCATGTGGGAATCGTTTCGCGGCACTGACCTGTGTGAAAATTTGGTGGCTAGCATGAGAACGAGGTTACAAGAAGTAATCGACAATGAAGGTGCACCAATTAGATATTAATTTTGATTTAAATTGAATCCAATTATAAATATTTTTAAAAAGCTGTATTACTGTATGCTGTTTTTGTTGTTGTTGTTTTTATCATGTTATTGTTATTGAAATCAAGAGTTACGATACCTATCATAGTTCATTTTTTAAAACATGTTGATTGATATGTTATAAGTAAAAAAAAAAGACTAAGAAGTAAGCTGTAGGTAATTATACTGTTGTTGTTATTATGTGACATGATGTTATTGTTATTGAGATCAAGAGTTGCGATATCTATCATAATTCATTCTTGATAACATGTTGATTTATGTCACTAATAAAAAACTTAAAAAAGTGACGTCCATCCTTGTCTGACTTAGAATATTTTCACTTTATATATTGTATTAAAGATAATCATGAACAGATTCGTTAATTGTGACCATTCCGTTATTCCGTTTAATGTATGTAATTAATAAGTTGTAATAAACATAGTTGGATCGTTATCGCAGTTTTCTTTGTCACAATATTTTCAAAATATTTTAATTATTATGAGAGTAACTATAACATTACTATTAAAAAAAAAACAGGGGTAAATCAAAAAGAAAATAAAAACAAGCAAACTTTTTGTTACATCAGACGATTGGAATCGAACTTGGGACCTCTTACTCGTCAGTTAAGTATCATACGCATTGCGCCACAGCGCCATTAATAACAGTAGCCAATTTTTGCTGTATTTTCATAGTCGTGTAACTTAGACGGCTACTATTTTTTTTTTCAAGAGTGTGAGTGTAGAAACGAGTTACTTTGTATCACACAACGATAATACCTGTTGTGTTTCACGCGCTAGCGTTTACGCACACATTTATCATGTTAGTGTGCCCTGCTACGCTATCAAAGTCACCGTGTGTACAAAAGAATAATAAATAATCAACCAATGACGGCAATTCTAGAGCTCAACTTACCTTACCCCAGAGGTACCTTCTTCAGTGAAAACGGCCGTTCTATCGAATTAATTACTATGCTCCATTATTACGGCACGTTCAAATCGTACAATAACATAGTAACGGTTGAATTAAAACAAAACAGCGCCCTGTATTGAATCTCGGTGACGCTCGGGGCTGAGAATAGTACCTGGAGAGATTTGTGCAGAAGGTCAAGTAAGGATCCAAACACAAAACCGCGGCCGACGTCGCATAGTAAAATTCTACGTGCTTGAATGACGCATCGCACGAAATCCCATCGCAGGTCCCTGCGAAGCTCGTAGTCATGGGCTTGCGAATGACGACCAATGGGTATATCTCCGGCCGTCCGCCATACGGTAACCGTCCGGACAGAGACGAAGTCGTTGACGGCGCTTATTGTTCCACGCGCACCTCAAAGATATATCAGCAAAACCGTAGGGGCTGAAGAGGTCCGAAGCCTACAGAGGCCATGGCTTGACTTCACATCATCTACCCTGGTCACCAGGAAGAGTGGGAACGTCGAGAGATGTCGTGCGGTGTTCCGCAGGGATCGGTACTAGGGCCGCCCTTGTGGAACATCGGATACGACTACGTGCTGCGCGGCGACCTCCCTGACGGGGTCAGCGTGGTCTGTTACGCAGACGACACGCTGGTCCTGGCGCGGGGAGATTCGTACCAGGTGGCGGTCGAACTAGCGACACGCGAGGTTGCGACAGTCGTGGGCAGGATCCAGGAGTTGGGACTCGAGGTGGCATTGCACAAGTCCGAGGCCATGTGCTTTCACGGCCCTCGGAACGCGCTACTACCGGGTTCCCAACTAACGGTAGGAGGAGTCCACATCGGCGTCGGGTGGACGATGAAGACTCGACAGCCGATGGGATTTCGAGGAGCACTTCCGACGTCGGGCTCCCAAACTGAAACGGACTGGGGCTGCCCTTGGGCGGCTCCTGCCCAACCTGGGGGGTCCAGACGCCTCCTGCCGGAGGCTCTACGCAGGAATCGTTCGGTCCATGGCCCTTTATGGCGCACCGATATGGACGCCGGCGCTGCGGAGGCAGCCGGCGACCCGGCTAAACGCATGCCAGAGGGTCATGGCCATACGGATGGTGCGAGGATACCGGACGATTTCCCGCGAAGCGGCAAGCCTCCTTGCCTGCCAGCCACCATGGGATCTGGAAGCAACAGGCCTTGCTCTCATGCACGATCTGCGCATGGAGATGCAACGCCGGGGCGAAACTCCGCTGCCGCGGCAAGTCGCTGCATGGCGGACGGAGTTCCGGCGGGTTCTCATGGAAAAATGGCGACAGCGACTGTCGCGACCCAGTGCTGGGCGCGCCACAATTATGGAGATAAGTCCGGGTCTTTGAGGCGTGGTTGGAAAGACCTCACGGCGTCCTCACCTTCCGCATGACGCAGGTTCTCACCGAACACGGTAAGTTTGGGAAGTTCCTACACCGGATTCGTGCGGAAGCGACGCCCGGGTGTCGGTAGAGGTGTGCCCCGCTTGGGCAGAGCAACGCCGTGTCCTCGTGAGGGCGATCAGCTGCGGCGATCTCTCGCGCCGAGCCTTGGTACACCGTAGGCGCGGGCTTGCGGAGGGCGAGCAATGGGTGGCTCGCCGTCCGATCGTCCGGTAACCGTCCGGACCAAGCCCAAGTCGTCGACGGCGCGTACTGTTCCACGTGCGCCTCAAGGAGATGTCAGCAAATCGTAGGGGCCCAACAGGGTCGAAGCCTACTGGGGCCACGGGTAGTGTGAAAGTGAAACCCGGGGCCCTGGGACGAAGGCAAAGAAGGAACAGGAGTGAGTTTTTAGTCAGTCAAAGTCTGACACTATTTCTGGCTCCGCCCAAGAGCGGGATTTGTCATAAGATGATTTTCCCACCTAAAAAAAAAAAAAAAATAGTTTGACTTCCGAAAGGAAAACCCGGGATCCCTAGCCAAGTTACAACCGTTTTGATTCGATTCTCTTTTCGTTGATCGCCTCGAGTCGGCCACGCCTCCTATTCCTTTGTTCTGACCACGTGACTGAACGTTGAATAAAGACGTCAGAATAAAGGAATCGGAGGCGTGGCCTACTCGAGACGATTGACGAAAAGAGAATCGAAACGTTACGGTTGTAACTTGACTAGGGGGGCAAGGTGCAATTTTAGTCAGTAAAATTCGGACACTTGCTCCATCCTAGAACGAGATAAGTCATTGGATGATTTTCCATCTCAAAAAAAGGTCCTTGCGATGTGATTTTGTATTGCATCGCATCGCAGTTTAGCGTGGGACCCCTTCTATCTATTATAACAGTGGATTGCTTTGAAAAACACTTTATTTCTTTATAAGAAAAGATTTCTAAGATTAGACAGATTTTTTGTGGTAATTTGTGTGCAAACCAGAACGGAAGAAAAGCAGTGTTGCAACGTAACAAAATATGAATGCAATATAGAACGGGTGGATATTCTCACCATTCCAACAGAAACGCCCGCAGTGGCAGAGTTCAGTGGCTCTATGCTCACTAAAATGTTACTAGCGATCGGATCAAACAGTAAAGTCACAGGTTTACTGAGTTATAATCAGTTCAACTAACCCTCCAAATTTCTACGGGATTGTTCGAGAAAGCCACCATGACCCTAAAACGCAAAAGGTAACTGAAGGGATATGGGTAAGTTACACTCCCCAGAGTAGAGTAGAGAGAGAGAGGGAGAGAGAGTAGAGTGGTTGTCTGTCACTTCTACTCATTACTTCCTATTACAATTTATTTTGATTATGCTTTTGGGTACAATATTGACTGATCTACACTGTTCTTGCGTAATATCTATTAATACTATAATATGAAAATATTGTAAACAATCACTTTTTTAAAAGAGTAACCATGGAGTTTCTTGCCGGTTCTTCTCCATAAGAAAAGACCAATTTGGAACCGTGCACTAGCTTCTGACGTTTTATAAGTGCCCATGTAGGTCTATGTGAAATAAAAACATTTGACTTTGAATTTGACTTCCTCTCGGGCCTTGATGATTTCCTATCCCAAAAAATTAAGTTCGTCGCCAAATGAGTTTGTGTGGAATTGTCCTTATCGAACGCTTATATTTACAGTGCATGTTCGCTTTACCCCAGTCTCCCCCACCGTTGTTTTTGAAGGACTGCTACATCGAGGGAATTTGATTGTTCCGTTTAACAGTGTTCGTATTATTGTAGGCTGCGACAATTATTGAGTAGAGGGAGAAGCTAGATCATTGTTCATAAAATCGATTTAGTTAATTAATTTGAATTTCGCCATAAACTTACGCCTTTATCCCAGGAGGGTAATCTGGCTATAGAAATCCACCATAATCTTTAATAAACATGACTTACGGACGCGTAGCGTCATAGACGCTTCAAAATACGCCAGGCACCTTGAGCAGCATAGCGTACTACACGCGTACATTTTCAATAATTTGTGACAATGACGTCGGGCGACGTAGACGTTCCCGCTATTTTTATTTATATATTTATTAAAACTTCATGCAATAGAAAAGTACAAAAGTGGACTTAATGCTTTATGCATTCTTTACCAGTCAACCTAGGGTGGTGAAGAGAAAATATGGCAGAAAAATATGAAAGATTATTAAGAAAATAAGGGTTCAAAAGTATGTATATATACAAAATAAACATACATATATAATTTAAAATACTTATATACAAAAAAAAACGTGCTTTCACTCAAAAAACTTCAATGCGAAGTCAATACATTAATCAATTATGTCAAGTTTTTTTGGTATTGCCCCACGCATTTATAATAAAGTTCCTAACTTTATAAAAAGTATTACAAAACAATAGAATTTATAAGAGCGATAAATGAATTTTTAATTATGAAAACTTATTACACGATTGAAGATTTTTTTAATGACATCACTAATTGATTTTTTTATGGATTTTTATCTCTCGCTCCGCCCAAGAGCGGGGGATGTCATTGGATGATTTACCCATCGAAAAAAAAAAACTACCATAACTGTAATAGCTAAAAAGGATGACATTATTTCTCATTATAACTATCATTCCTGCGTGACTTACTTAGATTGTCACAGCAACTTTGTTATTTTTTCATTAACCGCTGACGGCCCACTTCCATTCCACCTGAAATAATTCCCTAATCTCCGTTCAATATCCCCCTATATCAGAAAGCATCACTCTAAACCAAAGCTAGCTGCCACCATCACTAAAATCACCGGTAAACACGGACAGGTGCTAATAGATAGGCTTGATTCCCCAGAGAGTCTCCAATAATAGCAAGTTTATGGAAACTTCATCAAAATGCCACACATTGTATACTGCGCCGCGGTAGTAATCAATCGATAAGTATTTATAATCGTTCAGGAAGCTGGGATTGGCTAAAATGGACACTGCATTTGATTGCAAAGTTCCTTTATTAACCGACTTAAAAAAGGAGGAGGTTATTTTCCGAATGCACGTCATCAATTTGTTAAAAGATCATTATGCATGAGAATTGCAGCTTCATTGAAATTTTGTTATCTAAATACATACTCGAATACCCATGTTAATTCCTACCTCTTTTAGACACGCAATATACTTTTTTTCGCACTAGTGTGAAAAAGTACGCGATTTTACCAACGCCGTAATATATGATATTTATCGTAGGTACCAGCTGGTCGCTAAACGACCCCCACGAGTCACTAGTCAACCCCCGTTTATTTATACCTTCGTAAATGTGGAAATTTATCACTGTAACACTTGGCTCCATAACACCCTTACCTACGGCTCGGGCGATTCTGCCTTGGACGCAATGACAAATTTTCTCCATTTGTACCAAAATATACTATTTCACATCATCTGTACGATAGTATCTAGTTTAAACTCTACATATAGGTACTTGTAGGACAGACATACCCATTTTTATGCCAACAAAATTCCATACTCTGGGTCTACCCGGACGACATTATTACGGAATTTTACTAAAAACCACTGGTCAAACGTTTGTTTTAAATTTGGAACACCAAAAAAAAACATAAAAACTTTTACCAAAAGACTAATTACCTAAAAAAAAGTAATAAAAAAAAAAACAAGTAGAACACGCAAAAGAATAAGTATGTTTAAAATTTTAGGCGGGAATATTTAAGTAAAGTTAGGAGTTTTCGGCGGAATTTCTTCGAGTGAAGTTCAATAGCGGTTTTAATTATTCGCAAATTGATTCCTAGTGGACATTGTGATGTAAAATTGGTTTAGTTATGTATCTCAAGTGTCTGCGCAACTGAACGATATCGCATCACTGAAACAGGCACGAGCTTGGTAAAATGGAGCTGAGAATTTTATTGTAAGTAGTGTTGACTACCTCAGCGAAGCTTGCCAAGAAAGCTGACTCGATACATTTACTGCAAAATCCTGCGAAGACATTACAATGTTACACACTGGAAAATGGAATCAATTATTGCAATTTGGTTAAAGTGTAGCTGAGAATTTTACTGTACTAATGATTACCAAAAGCCAGGTCAATTTATTATTCCCAAAGACATAAAAACTACTTTCTAACAAAAAATAATGTTTTAGAGTCGTAAATATTCTCATATTAATCATCCAATTGCGATAAAAATTTTGTATAGTAAGCTTTCGTGACTGGCAATGACATTACCTGTGGAAAAGTCACGTGCCGAGTAACTTGACAGGAAATAATAATAATAAACGTTTATTTCAGGCCTTAAAGATCCATAAAAAAAAACATTGAAAATTACAAAATAATGATGGCAACAATGACACAATTAATTAAGTCAAAAATTAAAATATAATAAAATTAATAAAAGTCAATAAAATTAAAATTAATGGTAAGAAAATAATTAATTAGGTTTAAATTGAAATTAAATTGTCTGACGAACGGACCAGACAGAGCAGACCGCGCGTTTTTAGACGCCATAAATTGGCCTGCAACTGCAAGCAATGCCTTGTGCGAGACAATATATTCAAAATCTTTTTTTTTTGCGGATTTCATGGTCCAACATTTATAGTA
The DNA here is from genome assembly GCA_961205895.1 of Mythimna pallens. Lineage (NCBI taxonomy): Eukaryota > Metazoa > Arthropoda > Insecta > Lepidoptera > Noctuidae > Mythimna > Mythimna pallens. The sequence continues at coordinate 23,534,080 of OY540832.1, forward strand.
TAGGTACATAAGACTTTAAAGCTATTTTAGTACCAAAAAATCTTACACAAGGACAATATTATTTTCAATATATGCTATAAGGGCTAGGAAACAGTAAAACTGCCTCTGAGACCATAAATGCCCACGCCTACACTGGCCCACGCTGATAAATCAGAGCTGTGGACTCGTCACACTTACGTGTGAGCGTTCAGCCGTTTAGCGCTGACATGACTTATTTTCCTTAAATGTTTATAATTTATAAGCTAGTCCTAAGATTGCGTCATTTCCTGGAAATAAAATGTATTTCTTTCTTTTCTATATAAATGCCCCTGTACTGAGACATTCCGTCCCTTCCTGATACCTCCCTAATTGATCATCAGACGTACGGAATGCCTCAAGACAGAAGCACGTTTATCTTCAGCTATGGTTACCAGAATGCTGTTGTAACTCCCCGCAAACTCCTCATAAGCGGCCCAACTTTTTCATTCGAAAGACGAAGCAAACGTTCCAACAGTTCTAAATTACTATTTTAATCTATACACTAATTGCTTAACTTTCTTTACAGATGTCTCAAAGCGCAAGTCAAACCGCATCGTATCCATCTTGGGACTGTTCGAACTGTCAGTGGGAGACTCTCCAAGAGCTGACGGAGTCTCGGAACTGGCTGCAGCAAGGCTGGCAGTGGACCATGTCAACAAACGAGGTCTGCTGCCTGGCTACAAGCTACATCTTATCACTAACGATACGAAGGTAAGGGGTATAACCTGTTTTACTTTGATATTACGAATTGGATAGACAGCAAGAGGCCAAAGAAAAGATGGATGGATTGTGTGAAGAGTCATTTGAAGAAAAAAAGCTAGTGATAGTATGACGGGTGACTGAAAGAATGGAAGAAGAAAACGTTACGCCAACCCCGGATAACATAGGACAAGGACAATAAGAAGATGATAATTACGATTTGGATAAAAATACTACAGTAACAGTTTTACTAGATAATAAATAATAACAGATAACAGATAGATAAACAGATAAACATATTTATTGGTAAAAATACATTTACAAGTCACAATATGTTTTAATTAAATAAAGTATGTACGAGTACTTAGTTGTGTAAAATATTGCTACAATTAATTCATTAGATAAATAAAATAATTAATCAATAACATAAAATTACAATTGATTTTTTGTTAAATCCATCATTCCATTGAACTTAAATAATAGTATTTAATAATAAATTGTTCTTTAAAAAAAATTGATTAGTCATTATCATTAGTTAATATGATATTTTATTACGAGTATCTATCATATCTTCAATAGAATAAAACTCTTTCTGAGTGAGCCAGAAATGATGATGATGCTGATATATTAAATGCTTAAATCATTTAATATCTCATCATCATCATCATTCAATGCCGCAAAGACGTTCAATGCTGGGCATAGGCCTCACATTATTACTATAAAGGGTAAAGTTTTTATGCAAACGTATGTTCGTTAGGTACTTCGTCAAGGTCAAACAGCTTGATGGATTTGAATGAAATTTTTACAAGCAGACTACGTAGGAGAAGCCACTGGCACATACTGGTTATAAATATATGAAAGAAACAAATTTTAGTTTAGATTCTAGGCAAGCGTGCTCCATCGTCGGCCACATCATCGCTTACCATCAGGTGAGATAGTGGTCAAACGCGAGCCTATCAATAATAAAAAAAAAATTAAGGTTCACAGGGCGTCCACAGTAGTCACCCGTCGTGACCGGTCTTGAGCTTCACGTTTCTTCGCTTAAGAGGGGACCCTCTTCACTCACCTATCGTCAACATTGAGCATAGTTTAAAACCTTGTTACTACATCTTACGCAATCCAACGCGATTTTTGACGAAAAGGCAACGCGAAAAAAGAGAGATAACGCCTGAAAACTCTGTTAGCATTCGGTAATTCCATGATTTGCTTGAATATTTTACAAAACTTGTGAAATACTCGTCCATGAAATACGGGTTTTTTTAAACCCTTAAAAGTTTTTTTTTTTTAATTGTCGTCATACAAAATCTTGATTAAATTTGCAGGGCTTCTATTGTTATACATTTTGACTTTTTAAATTTTTGAGTAAATTATGAAGTGACAAAGGTCATGGAAAATAACAGATTTTCAGATGTCTTTTTTGGATTAGTTTTACACAAATTTATAAATTGATTTCAATAGAAGCCTAGATAATATCCACAAGATACTGTGTTGTCCAAAATATCTAATGAAAAATGTTTAATAACGTCATAATCACGTAAGAGCGGTTGTATAAAAAACAGAGTTAATAATTATGGCGAATTAGAATTTTACGAGTAATTCAGCAATTTAAAAAATTGAATGCGTGCACATCCCATTATTTAGGTACAATATTTATCAAACTACACAGTATGTGAGTAAATTGTTACACTAGTAGTTTCAAAAGCATTGCTAGTTCCATTCTATTGTGGTTCTAGGAGTAACTTTAGTTCTGTAACTGACATATTACCCACCACATGCAGTTCAGTTACAGTGTGCACAATATTGTTTTGAAACTAAAATTAGGTACACGTGTAGCTATATTAACCTACAGTATGAATTCCTCCGTTGAATGACGAAACTAATTCTTTATACGAAGTACAAGCTAGCCCTCTGATCGCACACACATTAAGTGTCGATCAGTCGGCAATATTAACTAAGGCATTACGAAGGAGATACTTACACTTTTTTATCATTGTCCCACACACCATAACAAATATGATAACTCACATACAGACTCTACTTGATAGAATTAGGCCGCATTCGCGACGATGGATAATCGTGCAGTTTTAAGTGTCGTGGCTTATACGTATATTTAAACGGAGGTGTTCAGATATTGGACGACACGTTACTTGCGTAAACTACAGATTGTCAAGATAGTAGAAAAAGCTAGCACGACAGTCGTAAAACGATAAAAAATTATCAAGACTAAACATTGACGGTAAATAATGTATCGTTGATGCGATCTAACGTGGCCATGACAAACAGTTGTTATAATAGGAACAGCTAGAGACGATAGTCGTCCGACAATAAATTAACCGTTACGGTGTAGTGGAAACGCGGCCTAAGAGTACTAATAAAAACCACAAAAATACAAACATACTGTTAGCTTGTATCTGGTATCCCTAGCTGTTTATTCGACTAAAGCTTATGTCACTCGATTGACAGCTCGTTTAATTCGTTCGGTCATGACGTTTTTATAACGTGCTCTTGGAAGGGACAACGATCGGCCGGCCTTCTTGTTCGAGACACCGAACAGTAAACTTCAATGTGACAGAAATTAAACTAGCGAGTAAGTATGGAACCCATTAATGCGTGTTGAAATATTGTGGAAAACGGATTAAATATGTTTGTGTTTAGTTATGTGTTTGGTTTTCTATTGCGAACCCCTTCATTTCTGAACAGTAAACAGCTAACAATACATAGAGCACATTCACATTTATTTTACCTCTGACTGTAACCCACCAGGAAAGTTAGTGCAACAGGGAAAGTAAAAGAAATATTCTTTGTGACAAGTATTACCTTTATAAAAGTCTGTGTTACTGTGATTTGCAGTGATGCAAAATCAGAAGTAGAATAATGGTGAATGAATTAACAATAATAGGTAATTTTTAATAAGGATTTATTTCATGAAGTTTGAAAGTGGCGTCAGTGACTGAAAAGTTGAAAGGGAATCGTTTATTGTGGAATGGTCATCTGATGAAAGAATTCTGAGTATATGTTGACGAATGGAGAGGAAGAAGGAGGCCAAAGAAAAGATAGATGGATTGTGTTAGGAGTGATGTGAAAGAAAGGTGAGTTAGTGATAGCGTGACTGGTAGGACAGAATGGAAGTAAAAAATGTGTTGCACCGACTCCAGACAATACAAGACAAGGGCAGGAAGATAATGCTATAGGATTTATTTTAATGAATTAACTTAGATGTTGAAAATGCAGCTAACATAATAAATCCTTATAGTCTTAAGTATTATGTTCCTAAGTAATTTTTTTTGCAACAAATGAGTACATTAGAGGAAGTTTAAAAGTGGCGCCAGTGACTGAAAAGTTGAAAAAAATCGTTTGTCTTGGTAAGATCATTTGAAGAGGAGGGATGAAACGCATGTTACTAAAAGAGTTCTGAGTATACATGTAGATGGATGGAGAGGGAGAGGGAGGCCAAAGGAAAAATGGATGGATTGTGTGAGGAGTGATATGAAAGAAAAGGGAGTTAGTGATAGTGTGACGGGTGGCAAAACAGAATGGAAGAAAAAAACGTGTTGCGCCGAACCCAAGTAATATGAGATAAGAGCAGGAAGAAAAAGAAGTTCCTAAGCCAGTTTTTCTGTTCCAGTGCGACCCAGGAGTAGGAGTCGATCGCTTCTTCCACGCGCTGTATACTGAGCGTGACTCTCGCATGGTGATGTTACTCGGCACCGCCTGCTCAGAGGTCACCGAGAGCATCGCCAAGATCGTGCCCTACTGGAATATTGTTCAGGTAAAAATGTTCCGTCTAAATTAAAATAGACTAGCTTCTATATAAAAAAATATATGTCTGTGTCATCTATATATATATAATAGGAAAAACTGACTGACTGACATATCAACGCACAGCTAAAACTACTGGGCTTCCTTTTATGACGTAAGTGAGCACTAAGAAAGGATTTTCCATAATTCAGCCCCTAACGGGATGAAACGGGCGTCTAAAGTCTGTACGGAGAGACCTATATTCACGCGGGCGAAGCCGCTGGCAAAAGCTAGTTTATTAATAAAGTAGCATTCTACTGGGGAAAGAGCGTTTAAAATCGGTGCAGTAGTTTTAAGAATTATTTATTACGAACAAAGCTAAAGTCTGAAAACTGAAAATAACAAATTTTCAGTTTTCAGACTTTACGTCACAAAAAAAAAAATTTCTATTATTAAAAATCTTCGTAACTCAATTCGAGAATTGAATTTTTAATTCAACTTCAATTTTTATTTTGTAATTAGAATAGAATAAAATTTATTGTTCACGTAAATATGTACCTAATAACAAAACTTTACACAAACTTAAATCTGTGTGTACAATGGCGGTCTTATCGCTGACAGAGATATCTATCAGACAACCTTAGGATCCATCTAAGTCTTACATTAAGTTCTTACAGTCCACTATTAGAACTTAAAATAAACAGGGGTTAGTCCGCGGTGTACTGCAAATTATGAAGTATTAAATTATATTTAAAAAAAACTACTAACTTTTGCCCACGGCTTCGCCCGCATACATAAAACATAGCCTATGTCACTCAGGAATAAAGCAGCTTTCTATCGGTGGAGAAATTTTCGCATACGGACCAGTTATTTCAGGGATTACCTCTTACAAACAAACTTTAACTCTTTATAACTTTAGTGTAGATAAACTAGAAAATACAAATACATAGATATAAAATTATATTAAATAGCTATAATAATTTTAATATAAATAAACATGTTTAATGTTAAGCAATTTCATTGAAAGAAATGGAAAAAAAAAGGCCTAACCTAATTTCAGTTGTTCCATCACTAAACCCATAGTGATGGAACAACTGAAATTAGGTTAGGCCTTTTTGTTTTTTTTTTCCATTTCTTTTTGAAATCAGGTAGAAGCAGAATAGCAATTAGAGTGAAAAGATGCTTAACTAATTATAACAATATATGTACAATAAAGGCAATACAACAACTCTTAATCAGGAAATTAGTAATCAGGAAAACTGTAACAAATTACGTTACAGTTTTCCTGATTCTAAACAGTAGTAAGAACAACTACTTAGTAGAACATATGTTCAATGAATACTTAAGAAGTAATCCAAAACAGTCTATCCCAGTCACATGTGTCCAACAGTTTCCAATTTCTCCCAGGGTCTGGATGAAATCAGTTTCCTTTCAGAGCGTGGAGCGGACACACCAATTTTCACTGCTCATACACGCGCCGTCAAAAACATGGCGTTTTGCAGTTTCGCGACATTTTTGAGGAAAACAGATTATGCTTTCAGTTTAGGTGGGTGGCCGAATTTCGAAACTTCGATTTTTGATTTCATCTCCGCAGAATAAAATGTTTTGTTTTTGTTTTGTAATTTTATTTTAAACATTACTATGCGTAATATTATTGGCCCAAGAAGACCGGGGTATCTCCTTCGACAACTTGACGATTTGTCTCAGTGGAATTATTTTTTTTAAGATGGAGAACCTATTTCCCAGCAGTGGGAAAATATCATAAACTCTTTTGTGTAAAAAAATTATAACAGACGGCAAGATAAAGGGGCGGGATTGATTGAAAGCATTACCGCGGCTCTGGAAAGCGAAAATCAACTGAATGAACAGTTCACTATTTCCAAAGGGTAGCAGGGTAGCAGACCTGAGTATTTGTGGACAGATGGACAACAAAGTCATCAGTATAAGGGTTCTGTTTGTGGCAACTGCAGTCCGGAACCCTAAAAAAGGTTACGAGAACCCTTATTTTTGTGGAGGTAATTCTTGCTGGATAGTGTAATCTGACAAAGGAATGAATCCCTGAGATCCATTCAAGTAATCCTTGAGACATCCACGGTCGCCCTTCTACAGGATATTCTGAAAAAAGTTTATCCTTTTTGTATATTCTTCTTGTGGTCAGTTTATGTTGCGGTAAATTGGCAATATTAGCTCTCGCACCAACGTACAGCGTCTTCATTCGGGTTGGCAATATTCAGACTTTAATTTGGCAAATCCCGAGAAGTTTTTCCTTTGGAATAACTTGGGCCGAAAAGACTTGCTCCCGAAAATAGTTTTTTGTATAGGGTTGTGAAACTTTTTTAATTAGTTTGTAGGGGAAAGGCACAAAGGAGTCCATAATAGGATGGAAAGGTACTTATAAAAGTTCCTGTTTCAATTAAAAATCCTTCCGTCTTTATTTTGAAATATTTTAAGACGGTCCTTAAATCAAGTCCAAAATGTGATAGTGTCTGACCTAATATGACTTTCAGCTTAAACTACTTTCAGCTAAAAAACTGGTTTGGTTGGAGTTCTGGTTTCGTCTAAACACTGAACGAATATTCGGTTCAACTAAAACCTTTAGCTCAAATACACTACTTTGAGCTAATTTCTGTGATCACAAAATCAAGTGCTCAGCGCGCCATAAGAACTTTACACTTGAAAAATGGCTTTAATAAAATCTTATTTTTTAATTCTTGTAATTTTTTTGTTATTATGTGAGTTTCGGTTTTCTGAAACTGTATGGGGAGACGAAGATTTGGTTACGGTTTCGTTTAGAAATTATGTTTAGTTCGGACACTTAAATATGAGTGCTCGTCACTAAACGGTACAACCACACTTATTTTCAGGAGGGGTGGAATATTATATATTTACACTAATAACGTCACGCTCGCATTCCCAGATACTGTAGATAGAGCCCACATCTCGCCAGATTTGCTAAGGTCTCATTTAACACAAGGCGAGTTTTTTGTCATCAAACGGGTACAAAATTAGACTCCGGATTGCTACTGAGAAATTCCAAATACAAACATCTAAAAATTAAAACTAAATTAGCGGTCTCTAAGGGCGGAATTCACCAATAAAACTAATCGCGTTTTAACATTTGGCTCGCATAATCGCGTTTAGCCGTAGCCACTAGTGTCACTTATAAAAACACAACAAAAGAAAAATACAGACAAGTGACACTAGTGACAGCGGCTAAACTTAGTATGAAGTGAGAAAGCGTACGGTACGGACGTGTCGGTAACAATTTTATAAAAATAAATAGTGCTTTAAACGAAAGTGAAACCAAGTGCTCTTTACCTAAGTTCACAATCAGCAAATCTCAGTTGGCGCGACTTTAGTCGTTTATTTGATATCCATCAAAACACTCAACCGAACGCAGCGTCAATCGTTACTCCTCACCCCCTCGGGGAAAAGAGACGGGCTACAAATATTCATCTCGCTCCCGTCGTGTTGCTGCGCGAGCGCGCTTCCTAATATAATACATTTATTTTGTATAGCGATAACGACAATCACTATGAGCGTCGTTCGATCGCCACCGCCGTCGCCTACTACGTGTATCGAAGGCAATAGAGATTCGATTGCAACGATGAGTGGTATTGCTACGTCTGAAAAGATTGGTGGTTCGCAACCAGACCTGCGAAAGAATGCGCTATCTGACAATAGCAACCAGATAACTTTCCGCTCCAAGCGGAAACAGCCACATGATGACTTTGGTGCACAATTCGAAAAATTTCAAACTAAAATGGAATTGCTAATCAAGGATATGGCGAGGACTCAAACTGAAAATATAAGTAAAATATCCCAGGATGTATCAATAATAAAGGAGCAAATCAGTCTGATCAAGGTAACAACTGATCTTCTGTCCTCAGAACAGGTCAAAATAAAATCTGAGTTATCTGACATCTCAGGCTTTAGAGTTAACATTGAGGAAAAAGTCGTAGCTATAGAAAGCGAAATAGCATCACTAAAAGCTGGTCCCGCAACCGCACTAAATACTTCTTGGCTTAGCTATGAAGATTTTGTTTCGGAGACCTATGAACGATCTCAGAGGGAGAAAAATGTTATTATACGAGGAATAAAAGAGATACAATCATCTAACTTCGAAGAGAGACGCACCCATGATAGTGAAGAAGTAAAGAAGGTACTAAAAATGGCTACCACAGACTACATGGAACCAATCAAAACTATAAGACTAGGAAAGTATAATCCTGATACATCGAGACCTATAAAAGTTATATTTTCTACATCTGAAGCAGCAAAATTGATTTTACGCAATAAGTCTAACATAAAATCTGTTGAAATTAAAATCTACTCTGATGAGACACCCTACCAACAAAAGTATCGGAACAATCTCAAAGACGAAATGAAACGGCGACTAGCAGGAGGTGAAAAAGATCTCACTATAAAGTATATCAAAGGAGCACCTAAAATTACGAAACTCCAGCCAAAAAACTAGCTACAAAAGATACAGATGATACAACTCCAAGCAACACTACTCACGAAATAACAGATTCGTATAGCAATTTAATTAAAAATACCAAATCACTTAAATTTCTTTACGCTAACGCACGTAGCATAGTTAAGCCAGGTAAACTTGATGAATTAAACTGCATTATACAATACAGCATATCTAGCCCTATACATGTGATTGTCTTATCGGAAACGTGGATCAAGTCAAATTCTGAAGCCAAAAGTTTAAAACTGCCAAACTACACCCACTATTATAATATAAGAGAGGGTACCAGAGGAGGCGGAGTATCCATATTTGTTCATGACTGCCTAAAACACAATTACTCAGAAGAACTATGTAAAGAAGACAATCATTACTTATGGGTTCATTTAGATAAATACTCGTTGGATATTGGCGCTATATACAAAACTCCAAAATCAAATAACAATGGATTTCTGGAAGAATACTCACAACAACTGATGAGGAAGAAAAGATGTTTGGTTTTTGGTGATTTTAACTACGACCTGCTTAATCCTAATCGATCAATAAATAACTATACAAAAACTCTGCAAGAAAATGGATACGTAATCTTGAACAAAATCGATACAAAATTTAGTACCCGTGACACACAAACAAAAAAATCAATTCTTGACCACGTTTCATCCAACTTGAAAAATCATAAATTTCATGCAACTATAGTGGAATCCCCGATGTCAGACCACAAGCAAATATATCTGGAAGTGGGCAAATATATGCCGGAAACAAAAAAGAAAACTAAGTATTATGCTATAGATTACACAGCATTATACCTTACAGTAGAAAATGCAATCTCCAATATTTTAGATAGTGACTACGATAGCCTAGAACATATGATAAAGAAAGCAGTAAATGAAAATAGAATACCAAAATTTAAAATCCTTAACACGCTTAAATCAGACTGGATTAACAAAGACATAATTCGAATGATAAACAAAAGAAATCAGCTATGGTCAACTTACAAGAATAACCCCAACGATGCTTCAATAAGAAAAAAATTTATAGCCCTGCGAAATGCCGTATCTCAACAAATACAATCTACCAAAAATAATTACTATCACAAAGCTTTCAAAAACTGCGAAAAAAAACCTTTAAAGATGTGGAAGTTAATCAAAAACTTAGCTGAGAATAAAACAAAGTCGTGCTCTGCTCCTTCAAAATTAGATACAGAAACGGGTTCAACCACAGACATTACAGAAATATGCAATTTTTTCAATACTTTCTTTGCTTCTATAGGGTCTATTCTAGCTAACAAAATAAAAAAAGATAAGAATATAACACATACGCTGCCAGGCACTCACACAGCAAGGTCTAGTACCTCTAGCACATATGAACTACTTCAACTATCTCCAACTACAGAAGAAGAAGTAGGAAAAATCATTGATAACCTTAATCCCAATACTAGCACAGGCTTAGACGGGATTGGATGCAAAACCATAAAATGCGTCAAAAACTTGATTATACACAAACTTACCTCTAGTATCAACTATTGTCTACAAAATGGCTTCTTCCCTAATTCTCTCAAGGTAGCTAAAGTGATTCCAATATTTAAGTCAGGAATAAAGTCCGATCCAGGCAATTATCGCCCCATATCTGTCCTACCGATAATTTCAAAAATTTACGAGAAAATACTACATAAACGCTTAGATACTTATCTCAATGCTATTAACTTCTTCTCTAATAAACAATATGGCTTCCGAACAAAATCAAATACACTAACTGCTACAATCGATCTTGTTACTAACTTGAAAAACAATATTGATGAAAAACGCATAGCTCTCGGTATATTTGTCGACTTAAAAAAGGCATTTGATACAATTAGCCATAACCTCCTTCTCCAAAAATTGTACGATATCGGCATTAGGGATACTGCCCTCGACATGTTTCGGTCATACCTCACTAACAGACAGCAAACTGTGCGCATTGGGGATACGCAAAGTGATAGTGAAACTTTAACCTACGGCGTACCGCAGGGCTCTATTCTTGGCCCGTTGCTGTTCATAATATACATAAACGATATACATAGCCTAAATCTGACGGGTGACATAACACTTTATGCTGACGATACCAGCTTATTCCTGTTTGGCAACGATATTGAACTGATTATTAAACAAGCACAGCAAGACTTAGACACTCTCTCTAAATGGTTCCAAGTTAGTTTGCTAACTGTCAATATAATTAAAACAAACTACATTATTTTCAGTGCTAAGAATAAAACAATAGGAAATCACTCTACTTTGTACATAAATAACGAACCTATAAACGAAGTTAGTTCCGAAAAATATCTTGGACTCCATCTAGATAAACATCTAACGTGGCAACCACACCTAGACAAACTAAGATCTAAACTTTCCTCTGTTATGGGAGCGCTCCGAGGCATCGTTCGCTGTCTGCCAAAATCTGTTAGGTATATTATATATAATTCCATGGTAAAACCTCATATTGACTACCTAATAGAGATTTGGGGCACTGCAGCTAAAACAAATTTAAAGCAAATCGAAACATGTCAAAATAAACTAATCAAACTACTATTTCATTACCACTACCTAACTCCCACAGAAAAGATATACAAAGAAACTAAATTAATGACACTTTCACAAATATATACATATAACACATGCATATTAGTATTTAAACTACTAAACAAAGATATACACTCTAAAATTACGTTTACAAAGAAAGGACAAACACAAAAGCGCATCACTAGACGAAAAAACAATATCTGCCTGAGACGACCTCGAACCAACTACGGAAGAAAAAATATACTATATGAGGGAGCAGAATTATACAACAAATTGCCTAATGACATAAAAGAGATCCAATCCTACACGTTATTCAAAAAAACCTTGAAACACCACATCTTGAAAGATTTTTCCCGTTTTAATTAAATTAAGATGTAAAATTATATAACCGAATTAATTTAAGCAAGCTTAAATTAAAAAACATAGATAAAAAAGTTAGATACAACAAAAAAGTAATTGCTATCGACTTGCCTTTAAGAAACGATACGTAATGAGTTCATAATACAATAAATATGTACTTTTTTTCTTGTTACCCTCATGACATTGTAGAATTTTGTGTTTAGATAATTTAATACTTACTAGTATAATTGAGTACCTACATTTCTCATGTCAACATGTTTAGTATTTATGAATAACTTGTATTTCTCATGTTAAGTGAATTGTATTCTTTTTGAGAAATAAATGTCTTAAACCGTAAACCGTAAACGCGATTATGCGAGCCAAACGTTAAAACGCGATTAGTTTTATTGGTGAATTATGCCCTTAAACCACCATATTAAAGCAACTACCTACTAACTTTAGAAAAAAAAGAAAATCGTTGTCCCACACTAGGAGTTGTTCCTATATCGTGGATGCATTCAAATATGTAAACACGCACACAGAAGACACTCGGACCCGAAACACCTATCAGTAGGCCATACAAATATTTGTTCCGTGCGGGTATCGAACCCATGACAACGTAGGCGCGGGCTTGCGGACGGCGAGCTATGATTAGCCCGCCGTCCGACCGTCCGGTAGCCGTCTGGACCGAGCTCAAGTCGTCGACGGCGCGTATTGTTCCACACGCGCCTCAAGGAGATGTCAGCAAATCGTAGGGGACCAGCAGGGTCGAAGCCTACTGGGGCCACGGGTAGTGTGAAACCAAAATCATTCCCACCTAAAAAAAAACCTCATGACAAGCAGCGTAGCTCAGTCACTCGCTAAACCACTGCGCCAATCATGCCGTTACTAAATTGTGATTTGTCTTTGGAAGAGATCTGTGTACATATTCCAGCTTCAATTTATATTTGTGTTCCCCAAAAGCCCAGCTTTCATTTTTTCGACAGCTCTAACAATGAGGATCAATCACATAATAGCAAATCCGAGTTTTACTAAGTACATCGTATGTGTAATAATTTACTGAGCATTTCATTTTTTAAATTATTAAAATCCGTCAAGAAATGGTGGATTTAGTATAGTTTTTCTGCTAATTGGAAACGCGCGCTCTCGCTGGACTGTTTACGATGACGTCATAAAATTGCTGTATCTTCGTCATTTTTGGTCCGATTAAAATAATTTTTTCACAGTATTTACTGGTTTTTTTTTGACACTATAAGTCTGCGTATTCCACAAAAATCATGGCTGATCCCCATTGCTGTCTATCCATAACATTACACCGTTAAACACGTTACACATACGACATGAAAACCCACATCAATTACCAGTCAAATCCAGTCATCAAAATCAACAACTACCCTCAAATTAGTCACGAACTCACTGTAGCCACTTTAAACCAGTTTGAACCAGATCTATCCGCTTCAATCCGGTACTTACCTGCTACCGGCGTCGCCGTCAACTCTAACAAACGAACCTAGTCTAGATAGACAACTCGATTTAGAACATTTGAGACCTGCACTCGCTACAACCAATTTTCAACTTAAGTTCTGTGAAAATAGAGATCCATTTCGAATGTGGTTGAAGAAGAATTGGTGTGTAGATCACAAAATCCAATATTTGAATTTTGGGTGGGTTTGTTTTGCTAGTAATCGTATTACGGAGGAAGAAGTGATTCCATTCAATCAAACGTTACAATGGATGGGAAATTCGCACTGGATTAATGTTTTGTACTCAGGATAACGTCGTCAGCGATACTTCATATTTGTTTCTTGTATTTATTGACTTTGTAAAAGGATATTTCACAATTTATCATTTGAAAATAATTAGATTTTGTGTCTCTTAAACTGGGTCGCAAAGCTACTTGGTAGAAGAGTTAATTATGGTAATAGAACTCCCCAAAACATAGCTCAAAAGGTGTTGTAAAACTGAAAAAACTGTAGTATCGACCTTGAAGAGGTTTCCTAATCTGCGCTAGAGAAAAGAAAGGACAAAATTATAAAATCGAAAAAAATATATAGCGGGCAACTTTACAAAAATGTGTTTTTCGGTGGGAAAATCATCTTATGACATCCCCCGTCCTTGGGCGGCGCGAGAAATAGTGTCAGACTTTTACTGACTAAAAACCCACTCCTGTTCCTTCGTTGCTTTTCGTACCAGGGCCGAGTCTTCCTTACAGAATCAGACCCTTGGCCCTAGTAGGCTTCGACCCTGCTGGGCCCCTACGGTTTGTTGACATCTTCTTGAGGCGCGCGTGAAACAGTACGCGCCGTCGATGACTTGGGCTCGGTCCGGAGGGCGAGCAATAGGCAACCCCACGCCTACGGTGGCCGGAAATCGGAATCGAGATCCCGGTGGCAGTCGGGGCGTGAGGACCGTTGCCTCACGCGTGCGGCCGCCGCCTTTGCTGGCATTACTGCTTCGCAGAAGAAGGCGACCGCCTGCCACTCCTTATCTATTGCATGTGGCATGGTAACTACACAAGTTACTATACAGTTGCTACACTATATTCACATATTCACATAGGAACTAAAAGAACGAAATCCTGCATCGCGATATCTGAATTCTCCGCGCGATTAGAACATAGTACCTACACATATAACAGTCCGAAATTAATTATCGGGTGGTTGCCTGGATAAAACAGCCATCTGGTCAGAAGATCCTCGCTTTTTAATTCAGTTTTGCGGGACTTTAATTATTATTTAATGTTTTATGCACACAAAAGTACAGAGGTGGCCTTAATGCCTTAGGCATTTTCTACCAATCAACCTTTGGGTGATGCAGAGAAAAATAGTGGTAGATGCAATAAAAGAGGGAGAAAAAGCGAATACAAGAATAGATACACTAATAAACCATAGAATAAATATAATAAAATTATATAATACTAGCTGTCCCGGCGAACTTCGTACCGCCAATAGTAAGGATAACGCCATCTAATGGCAGCATAATTAACCATTTTATAATGACATTTTAATTAGAGATGGCGTTGTATTCGATTTTTTTTTTTCGTAAGTTTTCCATATTTTCTGACCGTTTAAACCTTCCCTGGACTATCACGAATATTTCAAGACCAAAATTAGCAAAATCGGTCCAGCCGTTGTCAAGTTTTAGCGAGACTAACGAACAGCTATTTATTTTTATATATCTACATATACTCAAAATTATACACTACATACACTAAAATAGTCAAACAATTGGTACAAATCGACAATGGGAAAACATTAACACTATGATGATAGTACTGCCAACTTCTTACGAATAAACTCGCAGAAAAGAAAACCCTTTTTAACTTGACTCTAATCTGGCATTGTAAGGAGACATGAGAAGTGATAAGTGGAAGATTTTCGCGCAATCGTCGCTGAAAAACCACTACTTTCATTGTTTCATTACACCTTTGGGTGTGGTTTCGCTAGATAGTGTAGTAGTTCTGTAGATATGGACAGTGGGAATCTCGTTAATCCATTCATGCGCGTCACTATTTGTAGCCATACTGATCTCCTGGAGCTCATTCGCGCCAGTTCGCATACCTCTAAATAGTTACTTAGGTACCCCAAAAAATCGTTTGTAATTATAACATTTTCTTAATCAATTTCTGGGGCATTATCATAACGTGTAGAAATATCGCTCCACCCTTTAACCTTTCAGTTTAATTCGTAAAATGGATATCGTAAAGAGCTCGTGGTAGGGCTTTTCAGGCCAGTCATCAACAGGGGTCGGAATTAGGTAGAATTATTCATGTACTTGCATCGAAATGTTGATATGAATATGGATCTTCCCGCCAACAATATTACAAATAAATAATAATAAAAACCTCAGAGATAGATATGACAAACAAAACAAAGATAATTAACATACAATTTTAATTAGTATTTTTCATTGAAAAAGTTCTTTCTACGTCAACTGAGGTAAGGTTAAAAAATTTATACACTTTCCCCTCCTCGCCATAATTTTCTGCTATATTTCTGATAGTGTCATAAAAAAAATCTGCTCTTTAAAATTAATCTCGGGATTTGAGGCATATCCACTTTATTCTTTCGTTGTTTGAAATCGGTGTAAATACATGTTTAACTCTACCTAATTGCGACCTCTGATCATCAGAAATTAATTTAAATTTAAACAGATAATAACGAAATAATTTAGGGTCGTCGGCCATTACGATAATTGAATAAATCAGTTGTGGTCAAGCGTGACCTTAATACTAAATTGTTGGCGACAGCGACTATCGCAACCCAGTGCTGGGCACTCCGTAACTATGGCGGTAAGTCCCTTCTTTGAGGAGTGGCTGGAAAGGCAACACGGCGTCATTACCTTCCGCATGACGCAGGTCCTCACCGGACATGGAAAGTTCGGGAAGTTCCTGCATCGGATTCGTGCGGAAGCGACGCCCGGGTGTCGCCACTGTGTGGACCGCCCGGAGGACACGGTGGAGCATACGGTGGAGGTGTGCCCCGCTTGGGCAGAGCAACGCCGTGTCCTCGTGGGGGTAATTGGCGGCGGCGATCTCTCGCGCCGGGCCTTGGTACAGGCCATGGTCCGAGGCGAGGAGGAGTGGCAGGCGGTCGCCTCCTTCTGCGAAGCAGTAATGCTTGCAAAGGAGGCGGCCGATCGCGTGAGGCAGCGGTCCTCACGCCCCAACCGCCGCCGGGATTCCGATCCCGATTTCCGGCCACCGTAGGCGCGGGCTTGCGGACGGCGAGCAATGGGTGGCTTGCCGTCCGACCGTCCGGTAACCGTCCGGACCAAGCCCAAGTCGTCAACGGCGCGTGCTGTTCCACGCGCGCCTCAAGGAGATGTCAGCAACTGTAGGGGCCCAGCAGGGTCGAAGCCTACTGGGGCCAAGGGTCTGTTTCTGAAAGGAAGACTTGGCCCTGGTACGAAAGGCAACGAAGGAACAGGAGTGGGTTTTTAGTCAGTAAAAGTCTGACACTATTTCCCGCCCCGCCCAAGAGCGGGGGATGTCATAAGATGATGTTCCCAACAAAAAAAAAAAAAAAATTACTAAATTGTAATAATGAAGCTTTAACAATAGGTATTGTAATATAGGGTTGACACTGTGAAGAAAAACTATAAAATTTTGTTTCTTTTTTTAATTGATATAAATATAGTGCCTGACTGCGAACCCACCTGATGGTACGCAGTAATGCAATCTTTGATGGTGAGGAGCACTAGTTTATTAAGAGCCTATTCACTCTAGCCTTGAACTCTAGTCATTTTAAGGGTTCAAACAGAAAAAACGGAACCCTTATAGGATCACTTTGTTGTCCGTCTGTATGTCTGTCATGACCCTTTATCTCGGGAACTCGTAAAGGTATCGAGTTGAAATTAAAACCATATAGTCAAGTCTGCGGTCCTTAGAAGCTGTGAAAAAATCAAACTTGTGAGTTAACGAAAAAGTAAGATAAATATTTCGACACTCTCAAGGGAATCAGAATTCATAGGGTACTTCTCGTTGACCTAGAATCCTGAAACTTAGCATGAAGCAAGGTCTCACATCACAAATATAGGGGAAAGTCTGAAAACTGTAAATTTGTAGTTACGTCACAAAAAAAAAACTTTTTGCGATTCGGAAAAATCTTCCTAATTCAATTTGGGAATTGAACTGTTTTCATAGGTAAGTTTGTACGGAACCCTCGGTGCGCGAGTCCGACTCGCACTTGCCCAGTTTTTTTGTAATTTTGTTTACTTCAACCAAAACAAAAATCTCTTATCATCCCAAAAATATTGACAACTATTCATGATATAAAGTTATCAGACAACTCTTTTTTACATTGGAAATCATAAAATAACTTCTATCATTTTAGACAGAGTGATTCAAAGATTCAAAAAGCATTTATTTCAAATAAACCATTTACAGGCACTTTTGAAATGTCAACATTCGTGAGAGGGAGTATCAGACTTTTACTGATAAAAACGTACTTGTTTTCATTCTGTTAACCTTTAGGTTCCAGGGTCACACCTCTTTCCAGCGATCCTGCATCCTTGGTATGTGACAACCCTTTTTTTTTGGTGAGCAGTCATCAAATAACATCTCTCGCTCTGGGTGGAGTGAGAGCCCTGTGTTCCTTCAGTTGCCCTTTGCATTCCAAAACCACGGTGGCCCTTTGAACATTTGTGCAGCCCTGGTAGGACGTGAGACAACCCTAACGTCAGGATTATCAATCATCGTTATTAATTTCACACACGAGTTAATGTTAATTGTAGTTATCATAACAGTGATTATTAATGATCGTAGCTTAATTAGTTAACTGATTTACATAGGTATACGTAGTATGACTAGCTTTTGCCAGCGGCTTCGCCTGCGTGAAAGGTTTCTTCATACAATTTTAGACCCCGTTTCATCCCCTTAGGAAGTGAATTTTGGAAAATCCTCTCTTAGTGCTCGCCTACGTCATAAAAGAATACCTTTTGCAAGATTTCACGTTACAAATCCCAGTAGTTTCGGCTGTGCGTTGATATGTCAGTCAGTAAGTTTCTCTTTTTATATTACACTAGCTTCTACCAGCAGCTCCGCCCGCATAAAAGTAGGTTTTTGTCCATACAAACTTTGAACCCCCGTTTCATCCCTTTAGAGGGTTTATTTTATAAAATCCTTTCTTAGTGCTCGCCTACGTCATAAAAGGAAACCTTTTGCAAAATTTCACGATACAAGTCCCAGTTTCGGCTGTGCGTTGATATGTCAGTCAGTCAGTTTCTCCTTTTATATTACATAGATTATGGTTTTTTAGACTGTGTTACTCAGGGTCAAGATATATTGTCAGAGATAAAGATAAAACTCAAATAATTCACACTCTTAAGGGCCTATTACACTACGGGTTATTCAGACAGTCTTAGTTAATGTAGCGTCACACAAGAAAAAGAGCAACTTACGCCAATGTCGTGTAAAGGAATGAAACAGAACGATGAGGTACATAGAAATACATAGGACACGGTGGAGCATACGGTGGAGGTGTGCCCCGCTTGGGCAGAGCAACGCCGTGTCCTCGTGGGGGCAATCGGCGGCGGCGATCTCTCGCGCCGGGCCTTGGTACAGGCCATGGTCCGGAGCGAGGAGGAATGGCAGGCGGTCGTCTCCTTCTGCGAAGCAGTAATGCTTGCAAAGGAGGAGGCCGATCGCGTGAGACAGCGGTCCTCACGCCCCAACCGCCGCCGGGATTCCGATCCCGATTTCTGGCCACCGTAGGCGCGGGCTTGCGGACGGTGAGCAATGGGTGGCTTGCCGTCCGACCGTCCGATATATTATTAGTTTTTAGTCAGCAAAAGTCTGACACTATCTCCCGCCCCGCCCAAGAGCGGGGGATGTCATAAGATGATTTTCCCACCGAAAAAAAAACATAGAAATACATAGACTAAGGCTGTCTGAATAACGCGTAGTGTAATAGGCCCTTTAGTCCCAGTAGTTTCGGTTGTGTGTTGATATGTCAGTCAGTCAGTTTCTTCTTTTATATATAAAGACTATCTACTGCTAAAGTAGTTTTCTCCATACAATCTTTGAAACCCAGGGTATGAATTTAAAAAAATCTTCGTCACGTCATAAAAAAAAGCCTTGTGCAAAATTTCACGTTCCTAGTCCCCTAGTAGGTAGATTCGGCTGTGCGTTGATATGTCATTCAGTCAGTTTTTCCTTTTATATAACATGAACCCTGTTAGGCGTGGGTCCTTGTATTAATTAGGGCCCTAATAGTTAACACGAAGTATACTGAGGGTTAAAAGTTCATTTGTTTTAATTATATCAGCCTGTATACTATCACTTTAACAAGCTTTTTATCGCGAGGTCCAGTAGGGACAGCGTCATTACTTGGTAACCCACTTTTCTGAGGTATTTAATGTGAGTGTGGGCACCCAATCGATGCAGCTGTCTGAGACCCTACCATGGGCTCTAAATACGATTCACTTGACGACCTAAGCTGAACAGTTAATGTTTTTTTTATTTTTATTTTAATGACCTTGGTCACTTAGACCTTTAAGTCAAGTCTTATTTTTCACAACACTGCACTACGTATCACTTCACATAATACCATTAGAATGCAGGTGTAACACATTCTAATGCGTTTTGTAGTATTTGGCAGCAAATTTATCGATTCAGCCTTCTCAGAAAACATCGCTGAGGTAGTTTGCTACAATAAAATTCTCAGCTCCATTTTATGCCAGCGCCTATTTCAATGATTCCACATATTGTCCAGTTGCGCAGATACTTGAGATACAAAACTACGCCAACTTTACATCACAATATCCACTAGGAATCAATTTGCGAATAATAAAAACAGCCACTGAACTTCACTCGAAGAAATCCCACCTAAAACTCTAACAGTTAAGGGGTGACCAGACGCAAACCAACGTCCCAACCAAGGTGATCTTGCTTAGTTTCAATCCGTGTAGACAGCAGTTGTAATCCATGACCTTCAAAGCCCTTGGTTGGGAGGCGCATTTCCCTAACCACCGAACGTGTTGGCGCGTGGTTTACATCCAAGGTGACCTTGGTTGGAACGCTAGTTTGCAATCGTCTGGTCAACCCTTTAAAAAGATGAAGCTATTTATGGTGTATAGCCCCATTCTTTTTTTTTCGCTCGCATGCCTGACCATTTTACACGTTTTTTGTAAGTATAACAACTTATTTGAAATTAGAGATTATTATACCTAAGTATAATAACTTCTAGTTTCAAATATGATAAGATATTATAAATATGTTAGTTATGTGAGGCCGTTTTTTTTTTTGTGCATGTGGTGTTAACCTTTAATTAATTGTTGCACTTGTTAATGTTACCCTAATAATTTCTCGATAAATATAAAAAAATAAACCGAATTTCTACATGTCCGCCCGATACAATGCTATTATAGATTAAAGTTATGTCAACTCAGGTCCCCAAGATACAGGTTCTACCTAGTTTTGGGGATCACCATCTAAATATATGTATAATTAATAATTAGTTACAGACAATATTAATCATTATATAATAGTTTTAAGGTATTCTTTATTTACTGTAACAATGAACAATAAACATTATTCTTATTCTAATTAAGTTTGAAATGTATATGTGTAAACAATTGTTGGTTAACCTAAATAAATAAAATAAAATAAATAAAATAAGTCCACTGGTACTTTCTATACAGTATGTAACGAAAAAATGAACTTTCCGTGTAAAGTTATAATCAGCTGATCATATTAGGAATGGGAACTATTTTTAGGAAATTATTTATTAATTTTTACCAAACAGTATGCGTAGAGTCCACATACTGAGAAAAATTGTATGCTATGCCTTCATAATCGTATTTAATTCCCGACTTTAAAAATCGCAACGCTTTTGTCGTTGCAGTGCTTAGCTAACTTAGCAAAGAATACATTTAGCTGTAAACACTTTAATAACGTCCATTTCTTTCTCAGGTCTCCTTCGGCTCAACATCACCAGCCCTGAGTGACAGGACAGAGTTCCCTCTCTTCTGCCGCACTGTTGCTCCAGACTCCTCTCACAATCCTGCCAGAATTGCCTTCATCAGGTGAGCAAAGAGTTCTTAGTTAAAAACAAAGGCCCTAAACTGAACTGTTAAAAATATGGAGCTATACAACACACGTTTCTAGTATTTTTATATAAAGTATCTATGTACAAAATTTCATTACTGAATCATGAAAAATCACAAAGTTATTAGCTTGTTAGGCTACCTAACTGTCCGCACACATACGTCACCGGGCCATCAGGGCGACTGAGAGCTGGTTTTGCTCCAGTACCTAGCTGTGCGCTGGCACCTAACGCCCGCTATAACCTGCCGTGGCTTGTGTTGTACTTAGTCTCGTTGGTGTCCTCATGACCTTTTTTAAATATTTTTGGAAAAATATATAACATGGAGTAAAAATTATAGGAATCGATTCAGTTACTGATTCTGAACAAACTGTATTCAGGTTTCGCATGTACTAAAAATAATAAAATGCTTTATTTGTATTTTAGATAATTTTACCATTCTTAATACTTCTGCCAAACTGCATAGCAGTTTATTGGCAGACATAGCCCGTATGTTATTAAATTATTTATATTGCAAATATTTTTGTATAGAGTAGCTCCATCCCTCTCTCTCGCTCGCATGCTTGACATTTTAACACGTCATGGTAAGGCCATGCTGTCTTAAGTGTGTGTCTTACGTGTGCGCGAAGTTGCTGCTTTAGACGCCGTTTATATAAACCAAGTCATCTCAATCCAAGTGCGAAAATATCAAACCATCTAATCGCGACCGCCTCGCTTCGCTCATCGCCGCACCGCACCCACGTACGGTTGGTCACTTAAATTGTGCTATGAATACTAGACAACTGATAAACATATTTATATATTTCTAAATACATACATATTATAGATAAATTACACCCAGACAGAACAAAATGATCTTGCTTATCACACAAACATTAGTCTTTGGTGGGAATCGAATCTACAACCTCTGGCATAGTAATCCTTTCATTTTTCCTTATATTAATAATATATATTTATATATATATATATACAGGTTTATATTATATTAAATATTTATGTATGTTTATTTTATGTATACATACATTTGATCCCTTGTTTTCGTATTATTCTTTCCTTTTTTTTATGCAGCTGCCATGTTTTCTCTTCACTACCCTTGGTTGACTGGTAGAGAATGCCTAAGGCATTAAGTCCACCTTTGTACCTTTATGTTGCATGAAGTTTTAATAAATAAATAAATAGTAGTGAAGACCAAAAACTACTAGACTAACACGCCTGTTAAAAAATTTGATTTGTTACATTCGCGCCGCCTTGCTTCGTGATCACAATTGCATTGAATTGACTATTTTTGGATTCGGTCTCCGGACTCAGTAACGAGTGGACGTGTGTCGGTCTGCCGCAGAATTTTTTTCCTTTAAATTCTGTTATTGGTTCAATTCACTAAATACAAATTCCTTGTTACTCTTTACGTGTTTAAAGCTATTTAAAACACCCACTGGGCAGTCCTAGAGAGGGATAAAAACAGTTCCGTTGCTATTGCCGTAATTAGTGTAAGAAAAAGTGACCGTGATTCGTCGAGTCTCGAACCCGCGCACACAGAGCTGCCGGCCAAGGCGTGTCCAGCGCACTGCGCCACTGCGCCACGGAGATTATAGCTGAGGCGTTGAAATAGTGATCCGCTACGCGTTGACTTACGAGAGTGCTACGACGGTGACGACGGCTACATCGTGCTACGAGGCTGCTACGAAGTATCGGCTACGCCAAGTATCTTGCGGCCTTGAATGAGCTAAGTGTCTGTCTTTTGCTTGTTCATTGGCATACAATCACACGTAAGAAGTTTTTTATCTGAGTCTTTAAATTTTTATTCACAAGCATTACTATGGCTAATGTTCAGCGCACTCCACCAAATGTGAAAAAAAATACTTTAAGTCAAACTCAATCTGTGCCCGACATAGGCTCGGCAATAGAGATGAGTGATCATGTGACAAGTAGACGACCCGACAAACGAGCCAGATCAGAACGCTCGCCGAAAAACGTGAACCTGTCTAATCAGCCAACTTTAAAAGATAACTCTGCATCTTGGAAAAATGATCAAGACACTCTAATGTCAAAAAAGCTGGAGGAACAATCGATTTTGATGGCTAAATTAGTGGCCGACGTAGGGGAAATTAAGGCGCAGAACACAAAAATACAGGAGTCGAACAGCGAAATCCAAAAAACTAGTGTACAGATTGAACAATCGATTTCTTTTCTGAATGCAAAATTTGAGGAGTTAAAAAAAGAAGTGGAAGACCTCAAGAAAGACCGGCAACATCAACGAGGCTATATTGAAACGCTCGAAAAAAAAATACTAGACCTGCAACATAAGTCTCGTTCATCATCCATAGAGGTTAGAAACATCCCACAACTAGAGAAGGAGTCAACAATCACCCTGATAAATACAGTCTGTAAAATTGGACAACTTGTTGGTGTGCCTATATCTGAATCAGAAATTCGAGATGTATATCGTCTCCCTGCGAAATCCACACCATCTCCAACTTCACGTCCTATCATGGCAGAGTTTGCAAGAGTTCAAACAAAACAAAATCTCCTGTCAGCAATTCGATTGTATAATAAGGACAAGCACCCAAAAGAAGAAAAGCTAAATACAGAAGCAATTGGTATACCAGGGAAACGCCTCCCAGTATTCGTAGCGGAGCAAATTCCTTCCAGTTCTAAAAAGCTTTTTTACCTAGCACGACAATTTGCTAAAGGCAATAGTTACTCATTCTGCTGGATAAGTAATGGTAACATATTCCTTCGAAAACAAGAAGGGGACAAGCAGCTACTAATACAATCAGAGAAATGTCTTCAAGATTTGAGGAACATTAATATCTGACTAGCTAAGTATGTATTAGTATTTATGCCTAGTTATGCCTTCTTATTGATGTTTGCTGTAACCATGTTGTTCGGGTCAATCACCGAACAATAATTAACCTGTCAGCGTAATTGCGACACCGCGCTCTATGCCTTTATTATTTTATGTATTAACTAAGTAAATACAGTCGTCATATCGGGCGCGACTCAATCTCATCTCATTCACCTCATTAGTTTTAATAGTTTTTCCATTTGTATTAGTTTAATCGGTATTGTTGAAATATAGCTATCTTTATAATCTTTAATCTTGGTTTATCTTGATCTCACCCCAAACATTGGTCCTTCGAGCCATCGGAGCGGGACTATTACGCGTGTGCCTACTAATTGTGCTGTGTAAGTGTCTCGCTTGGAGCCAGACCCTGGCAAACCGAACTCAGTGGATTTACTCTCCACAAATCTCATTATCCTGTGGATCCTAGCTGATCTCGGAGCTCCGGCCGGAAACGAGCCATCATCCTGCTGATCCTGTTAACCCTGGTATTACGAAATCATCGCGGTATCTCATCGCGCCGTTATTCCAGGTTTGTTCTTGCAGCTATCGCAAGAACATTTGATCTCCAAAGAAGCCTTCAGCCCAAGTAAGGTCTCTTTTTTATCTTTGTAAGATGGATGACATTTTAGCCACCCAACAACAACTAATCGAAGCCGTAGATAAGCTCTTCACCAATTTCAAGAAGGATGGTGCCGAGCGCAAGACCTCTGACTACTTACGTCGTCGATTAGCTACCTTGGAACAATACTTTACAGACTTCCATAATAACCATATGACTTTATTGTCTTTTGGGGATCAATCTCATGCATATTTCAGTACTAAGCAATACGATCAAATGAAGGAAAAATATAACAATATTAAAACTACCATTCAAAACTATAATCCTCTAGCTAACAGACCACAAATCCCTGAACTGAAACCTCCTACGTTTCAACCTACTGCGGAATCTCAAACTTCGAACCTCGCATCTCACTCTGCTTCTAAAACCCCTACACAAGAAGGGAGTAATGCCGAAGCTCTCTTCAAAAAGCAAGCTACCAACTTTAAGGCTTTCTTGAGAACAACTTCCAATATCGACCTTGATCTCGTTACGGAAAAATGGGAGTTTGAAGATATCCTGAAGACGATACAATCTCTTTGGGCGGCCATTGACTCACTTCATTGGGAGCTGGACAACGAGTATGGCGGATTAAACTCCGAATACGAAGAACAATTTACTCATTATGAGAAATATTACAACCAAATCAAGAAAGACATCAATAAGAAAATGTGGTCCGTTGCACATATTGAAAAATCTACGCCTAAAATGGAGATAGTCACCTTTGATGGAAATTACAACAAGTGGATTTCATTCAAAGATCTTTTCACCGAAGCTGTACATAACAACCCGTCTTTGTCGAATGCACAAAAGATGCAGTTTCTAAAGAGCAAGATCAAAGGTGAGCCCGAAAAATTGATCCAACATCTCCAAATAAGCTCTGACAATTATCCTGTATGCTGGAATATCCTCAATCATCGTTATAATAACAAGCGACTGATCTTCACCTCTTATCTTAATAATCTCATGAATATCCCTACAAACCAGCAACAATCGTCAAATCATATAAAACGCATTCACGACACGACCTACGAGAGCGTGAATGCTATCAAGAACCTAGGAGTCGATGTGTCTTCCTGGGATCCTTTTCTAGTATGTATATTGTCTCAAAAATTGGACGCAGATACATACGAGGATTATCTACAAGCTTTAAAATCCCCACGAGAATTACCAGTCTTGGAAGATTTCCTTAATTTCTTGGAAACAAAGTTCATGATGCTGGAAACTTCTCGTAAAAAGCTTGACAATTCTACGCAAAAATCATCCCAATCTCAATCCAACAACAATAGCAAGCCATCATTTTCAAAAGGTTCTAGTTTTAAACGAAATTACAACAATCCTAAAACGAATTACTCAACAAATCAAGTTTCGCAATCGTCAAAGTCCAAAAACAAAACTAACTATCGCAAGCAATGCCCTATTTGCAACACCAATGATCATCGAATTCATGCATGTCAAAAATTATTGGAATTGCAACCTAATGAACGGAAAAACACTGTTGCTAACTTGAACCTTTGCGTTAATTGTTTACATTACCATGATGGCAAAAAATGCCTTTCCGAAATAAAATGCAAGGAATGCAATAAAGATCACAACACCATTTTGCATGAATCTTTTACCTCGCTTCGATCCAGGTCTAATGCAGCTACGATTACGAAATCGCCATCTCAGCAGCAAGAAAGTAACACAGTTGCGTCGCTTCTTAAAGAACCCTCAGAAATACTGCTTGCCACAGCAATAATTAAAGTACAAGCAGCCGATGGATCTTACCATAAAATGAGAGTTCTTTTAGATCAAGGATCACAGACATCCATTATCAGAGAAAGTGCAGCTCAGTTGTTAAGGCTACCGCGGCGGAAATGTAACGGCTATATCTCAGGAATAGGAAATAGGGAAAATAACTGTAAGGGCATGCTTACTGTCAAATGTTCGTCGTTGGTTAGCGATTTCATCTTTGAAACGGACGTATATATAATGAATAGACTCGTTAATAACTTACCTAGCTGTACCCTACCTAAGCCAGACTGGCCTACTCTTAATCAAATAACTCTAGCAGATCCCGAATTTTACAAAAGTAGGCCTATTGATATCCTATTCGGAGCAGATATCTATTCCACTATCCTTATGGACGGTATCTGTCGATCCGAAAGTATGTTGCCCATCGCCCAACAAACCCAGTTGGGATGGATCTTAAGCGGCAACTACAAAACGTATCATTGCAATGTGATCCTAAATAATATCGAAGAGATCCAGCAATTTTGGGAAGTGGAGGACATTCATGAATCTCCATCAATATCAGAAGAAGATCAAAAATGCATCGAGCTCTACCAATCTTCGACCTC
Organism: Mythimna pallens; assembly: GCA_961205895.1. Lineage (NCBI taxonomy): Eukaryota > Metazoa > Arthropoda > Insecta > Lepidoptera > Noctuidae > Mythimna > Mythimna pallens. Next base: position 23,561,233 of record OY540832.1, read on the forward strand.
TAGGCGGGAAGACGGAAGCTATGTCGTCAAAATACCATTTAAAGAAAATTTTGAGAAAAACATAGGCGAGTCGAAAGCAAAGTCGATTGCTCAATTTCTCCAAATAGAGCGGAAATTAAATAAACAACCAGCACTGGCACGTGACTATAAAACGTTTATATCGGAATACCTAGAGCTCGGACATATGACACCCGTTGCACAACACGTACAGCCGGACTGCTACTTATCCCATCATTGCGTACAACGAGCTGAGTCATCAACCACTAAATTGCGAGTTGTTTTTAATGCCTCGGCAAAAACCTCGAGCGGGCACAGCCTCAATGATCTTATGTGCCGAGGACCCAATTTACAACAGGACCTTCAGAGCCTTATTTTAAAATGGAGACAATTCAAATTCGCTTTTACGGCAGATATAGAGAAAATGTTCCGCAAAATCTGGCTACATCCCGATGATCAGAAATATCAGAAAATTATCTGGCGGGATCATCAATATCAACCTTTAAAAGAATATCAGTTAGCGACAGTTACCTATGGCACAAAAGCCGCACCTTTTTTGGCCATGATGACACTGAAGCAACTAGCCATCGATGAAAGGCCAAACTATCCACAAAGTTGCGCTCCTGACATCTTAGAACACTCGTTCTACATGGATGATCTCATGCATGGTGAACATTCAGCGAGAGCAGCTCAACAGCTCAAGGCGGAAATGATCAGCCTCCTGAAATCTGGCGGGTTTAACCTGCGAAAATGGCGATCAAACTTACCGGAAATAATAGACAGCTCTGATGCACCTCAAAAGGAAAACTTTGACTTCAAGCAACCGGAGTCAACCAAAACTTTAGGTCTTCGGTGGGAACCAAAAACTGATCAATTTATCTTTCATCCTATAGAATTTATCTCACAAGACATCCTTACAAAAAGGCAATTCTTATCTCAAATATCTAAGATTTTTGACCCTTTGGGCTGGTTAGCACCAGTCACGATAAGACTTAAGATCTTGTTCCAAGAACTATGGAAGTCAGACCTGAGTTGGGACCACCCTGTCCCTCAGGAAATCGCGTTAGAGTGGAACACTATTAAAGCCGATTTATCCCATATATCTCGATTTAAAATACCCCGTTGGATTCAAACCCTGAAGAAGGATATCATTGAACTCCATGGCTTTTGCGACGCCAGCACAAAAGCATACGCTTGCGTCGTGTATTGCAAAATACAAAGAGCAAATGAAACACATGTGACCCTTATTGCAGGGAAATCAAAAGTAATACCGCTAAAGAAACCACAATCGATCCCGCGCTTGGAACTTTGCGGCGCCCTCTTGTTGTCAAAACTTATGCGTAAAATCATATTATCCCTATCGAGCTACAAGGTGCATGTGTATGGTTGGATTGATTCAACAGCTGTTCTCGGTTGGTTAAGTGGCGAACCGGAGAAATGGAAACCCTTTGTTGCAAATCGCGTGAGGATTATAACCGAAACAATCCCTAAAAATAACTGGAGCTACGTAAAATCCAAAGAAAATCCCGCAGATTGCGCAAGCCGCGGTTTACTTGCTGCTCAATTAACCAATCACTCGCTGTGGTGGCAAGGTCCCGATAAACCTTCCTCTTGAATCACTCTAACTATAAAATAAAACCAAATCAAAATCCGTTGTGTAGTTTTAAAGATCTAATACATACACAGGGACAGGCAGACGGGAAGCGACTTTGATTTATATATACTACGTATATAGTGATAATTTGGTTGAAAATACGAGACTCAGATTGTAATATGAAATTATCATATCTCTCAGTATCACGACTAGATTCCTTATTTATTTGCTATGAGAAACCATTAAATAATTTCTCCTATTTTGATTTGGACGGAGGTCTGGTTACCACAATATAAGCCCAACGAATCGCATATGATGCCGATTCGAGAGTCGAGCATTATTAACGAAGAACTCAGAAAAAAGGAGCAAGTAACCACGGTCATTGTTAACCCCGAAAATTTAATCATTAATCAACTATTAACAAAATATAGAACTTTAAGGAAAGTTACTCGAGTATTAGCCTACATCAACAAGTTTATTGACATTGTTGTTTACAAGAAAAAACGTACATGTTTTCTTACTCTGCAGAATATAAAGACAGCAAGAGAAATGTTAATTAAGCACGTGCAAAATGAATATTTCAACGAAGAAATATCACGATTGCGAAATAATGAACCATTAAATAAGAAAAGTCAGATTCTCAATCTCAATCCCATACTAGACAGTAATCAATTACTCCGTGTCGGAGGCAGGCTTAAACATTCAAATCTTGATCCCGAAATGAAGCATCCCATCATAATCCCGAATCAATCGAAATTGGCGGATCTTATCATAGACGAATCCCACGAGCTTGTATTCCACGGCGGAGTAAAAATGACTACTGGATTCATAAGACACAAATACTGGATTCTTGGAGGAAATAGAGTCACAAAGAAACGATTAAGAATGTGTGTCAAATGTAGAAGAAATAACCCAATATCCCAACATCAAATCATGGGTGACCTACCTCAAGCACGATTGATTCCTAACCGACCTTTTTACCACACCGGAATAGATTATACCGGACACATATTTATTAAGGCAAACAAGGGCCGTGGCATTAAAACCTGTAAAGGATATGTCGCAGTGTTTGTTTGTATGGTAACTAAAGCCATACATTTAGAAATCGTCTCAGATCTCACAGCGTCAGCATTTATTGCTGCGCTTCGACGTATGTCGGCCAGAAGAGGAGTTCCTGGGCACATCTATAGTGATCAGGGAACTAACTTCATAGGAGCCAACAAAATCTTAAAACAAGAGTTTGCAGAAATCTCTAACATCTTGTGTGACCAAGAAGTAACCTCAACAATCTCTGAAATGAACATTGAGTGGCACTTTAACGCACCTTCATGGCCATCTGCTGGCGGACTCTGGGAAGCTGCAGTGAAGAGCCTAAAACACCACCTCAAGCGTGTCGTTGGAGAACAAAAACTAACCTACGAGGAATACACTACCCTACTATATCAACTCGAGGCGTGTTTGAACTCCAGGCCACTGTGTCCTCTGACAGAAGACCCTGAGGACCTGGACTTTTTGACCCCGGCTCACTTTCTAGCAAGTGGCCCCAACGATCTTCGAAATCTTCGAAACAGAGCATGATCTTCGCACACGGTGGCACTTGACACAAAAATCTACCAAGATATATGGAACAAGTGGAAAACTGACTACCTTTCGCAGCTTTCTACGAGGTCCAAATGGCGTCAGCATCAAAAGGACCTCAACCTTGACGACATCGTTATTATAAAGAACGACAACCTTCCACCAGGAAAATGGAGTCTAGGTCGAGTAGTAGCGCTGCATCCTGGAAGCGACGGACACGTAAGAGTCGTCACACTTAAAACCAAAAACGGGGTCTTAAAACGCCCTGTGGTTAAGCTGTCCTTAATGCCAACAAATCCTAATGAAAATGATCAAGAGCCAGATACCCCAAAAGTTGGTGATAAATTTCCAGCGGTGAAAAGAAAACGTCCTATATCATTCTCGGCTATAGTCTTATCTTTGACATTATTTTTGCTGTCACTAATAAACATCACTCAAGCATCTTACAACTTTACCCAGCTGACAAACAATAGTGTCTATTTCGACAAAGTGACTAATATGCATTTAGTCAGAGATGATTGGCATTTAATAGTCTATTACGACACAAATCCTTATCAAGATGGAACGGCGGCACTAATAAAGTATATCAAGTATCTTGAAACCTTATGCGCTACCATTAGAACTCAAACACCTTGCGACGGCGTCATGTTACAACTCGAGCACGAGTTCAAAGAAATCAAACATTACGATAATATAGTCCTGATAAATGACTCATTTATGACTAATGAGAGACGCCGGCGACGCGGTTTAATAGAGGGAGTTGGCTACGTTGCAAATAGTCTATTCGGAGTGTTGGACCAACGATTTGCAGAGAAATATGAGCAGGATATTGACCTCTTAAAACATAATGAAAACCATTTATACAACCTTTGGAAAAACCAGACGTCGGTCGTAGAAGCTGAATTTAACCTCATGAAAAGGATGGAGAGTACGATAAACAAACATCACAAACTAATCAATCAAAAGCTTAACACTCTCCAAGATTCTTACAAAAATCTCGCTTTGCAAGTGCAAAACCTAACCATTGTCACCGACTTCATAACCTCGGCTTTTACTGCCAATAACTTGTTGTATACCCTTCGACGAATCCAGGACTCAAATTTAGATACAGTTACTGATATTTATAGTGGAAAATTAGATATGCATTTGATATCACCGAAGCAACTAAGATCAGAGCTAAATATAATATCAGCACAAATATCAGGAGACTTGGTAGTACCTGTAGACAACTTTAACCTCAAAGATCTTTACAGCTTGCTCAAAGTAAGAGCCAAATACTCCGGCAAATACTTAATTATAGAAATAAGAATACCCCTGATTGAAAGGGATCCTTACGAGGTATTCAATCTTATCCCGGTCCCGCGCATTATGGAAAATAACATGATGATGAAAGTCGAAACGATCTCGGAATTAGCAGCCATCAACATGCGAAAGGATTCGTATTTACCCATCACAGACAAGGATCTGCAGTCATGCATATTGAAAAATCCTGAGACTATGCTGTGCCATATCAGAAGGCCTATTCACCACATGAAAGATGATCATAGCTTTTGTGAGACGATCCCAGGCACAAGAACTTGTAAAACTAAAACTACCTCGTGCAAGAATGACTGGAGAGAATTAACATCAGAAAACAAGTATAATTATTTATGCTGCGACGTATGTAACATCAAACTTCTGTGTGAAAATCAAGTTCAGGCAGTCAAACTATCAGGCGCTGGTCTGTTGCGTGTTGGGGAAGGCTGTTTGGTAAAAACAGAAGATTTTACGGTGTATTCGAACAGAAGACTGTCCAGTAAAATTAGTACGACGACAAAGATTATCTCGCCGGAAATATCCCCTATTAATCACATGATAAATATTACAATGCCGGAAATCTCATATGAGTTTAATCTCAATAACTCAGACAACCTCAAGCAATTTGAAGCTATCAAGAGAAGTCTTGAGATCATGAAACAGAGTGAACCTTTGAGCACCGATATCTCTTACCACGATATCCATCTTTATACTGCTACTTATCTCATCATAGCAGTTATCTTGGTTTTGGTGGCCATTTACTGTTTTCAACGTTGGCGGAAAAGGCAACGCAAAGGAAATCGTCCCACTTCTACAGCAGAGCAGTCGGCAATCTCTGCGGCAACTGCGTTGGCGTCTCCACACACCGTTGCAGAAAGTGTTGTGATTGAGTGCAGTGAAATTAGGGAAAATGGGCAATCTAGTAGTAAATTAGTGAAAAATGATCCTAAGCGACTAGCTGTGTCTAGTGAGTGTTTACAAAAAACGGAAGATAGAGGTTCTTCACCGATCTTTCGCGTGTTTTCTCTTCCAGATTTGAATTGCAGTGATTATGTTTAATTTGTTACGTACATTACTTTCATCTCATCCTTTAACATAACTAATTCTACATAACTATTTTAGTATTATTTGAACATTGTTTTCACCTTGTTAATATTAAGTTCATACCCATTTAACTATACCCACTAACTAACCTTATCTTTTTCTCCCTCGGGAGTATGTTCGGGTCAATCACCGAACAATAATTAACCTGTCAGCGTAATTGCGACACCGCGCTCTATGCCTTTATTATTTTATGTATTAACTAAGTAAATACAGTCAGTACGCATTCGGATAGCATATCGGGCGCGACTCAATCTCATCTCATTCACCTCATTAGTTTTAATAGTTTTTCCATTTGTATTAGTTTAATCGGTATTGTTGAAATATAGCTATCTTTATAATCTTTAATCTTGGTTTATCTTGATCTCACCCCAAACACATGTATTACTTTATTTTAATTTATTTTGTAAACTTAATTTTTAAACTTCACACATTCACTCATCACAAAAGATCAACATACAATTTTATTTTCAATATACACAACTCACACATATCAACAAAATACAATCACACAATTACACACAATATAACTAATATAAAGTTGCGCCTTGCTACTATTGACGACTCCAACTATAAATTACCAGCACAAACCAATTGGTTCATGATCGAATATTCCTTTTTTGTTAACACTCTAACTATTATAAATGGCTATCATAAATAATATTAACGATGACCTAGACCATATAAATTTCGGAAACTCATTTAACTGCAACCCTGAAGATTGTCCCAAATATATCAGTTCAACCGGAAGTAATATAAATATATTACATTTAAACATACGTAGCGTAAACAAAAACTTTAACCAACTTCAAGTTTTGCTGAATTTGACCAAAATAAATCTTGACATAATTGTTTTGACGGAATGCTGGCTTAGTAAAGTCAACACACTGCCTGTCCTGGATGGATTTCAGTCTCACTCGTCAGCGATAAACGCTAATCAAAACGATGGAGTTATAATATATACAAAAGTAGGGTTACAAAGCTCCGTGTGGGAACCGTCTTTTGATGGGGGAAATTGCCTAGTATGTCATATAGAGAAAAAGTTATCTATAGTCGCCGTTTATCGCTCCCCTTCGTTCAAGTCCAGAGAGGATTTCAACAATTTCACGACAAGCTTGTGTCATGTGTATCAGAAATTATCCGGCTGCCCTAGTATTGTCCTTGTAGGAGATCTAAACATAGATATAAGTCCAAGTAGTAGGAATGACCATAGCTTTGAATATCTTACAATTAACGCTTCGTATGGGTTGATGCCGACCCACCTATTCCCTACTCGATTGGAGCACTGTATTGATCACCTTCTTCTCAAATCTAACCACCAATCTACCACACTTGTGCTGGAATCTCATGTCACGGATCACAAGCCCGTTCTCTTATCCATAGCTCACGTGAATCCAACAAGGAAAATAAATAATGTAATCACCCGCCTATGTTACGAAGCCATTATCGCTGAGCTGGAAAATACGGACTTCACAATGTTATACCAAATTGATGACGTCAACGTGTGCACAAATAGATTTATAGATATAGTCAGATCGGTGATTACTAAACATTCGACACAGGTTAAAATTCCCAGACAAAAAAGAACAATTAAGCCATGGATGACTCCTGGGCTATTAAAATGCATAAAAAATAGAGACAAAATGCATATTAAGCTAAAAAAAGCTCCTGATAACCCGATCCTGAAGATAGCGTATTCTCGCTACAGGAATTTCTGTAATAACTTACTTCGAAGATTAAAAATAGCATACGAAACCACAGAGTTAGAAAAAGCAAGAAATAATCCTAAAAAATTATGGAATACTATTAAACAAATAACAAACACACAAAAGACACATATCAGCCCTTTAGAGTTACTCAAATTAAGTGACGATCCTAAGACATCCTTAAATGAAGTAAATCACTTCCTTAGTAATGTAGGTAAAAATTTGGCTGCACAAATCGTCTTACCAGCACACAGACAGACAATAGATGCAAGTGAACAATGTCCGAACACTCCTCATAACTCAATTGTCAGTTCTCTTGCCATATTAGGAGTAGACGAAACAGAAGTGGAATCACTCATTTTGCAATTACGTCATGACTGTGCCGTTGGTTGGGATGGCATCTCTTCCAAACTATTAAAAACATGCCGACATGTTTTGGTTCCACCTATAACCTTTATCTGTAATCGTTGCCTTCAGACTGGTCTATTTCCGGATGCTTTCAAAAAGGCAATAATACATCCAATTCACAAGGGAGGGGACAGAGGCTGTGTTAGTAACTACAGGCCAATATCTGTTTTAACTGCACTTTCCAAATTGCTGGAGAGGATCCTCGCAGATTCCCTAAGGAACTTCCTGGACAAATACCATATCATTGCCAAAAACCAATACGGCTTTCGTACAGGAGTGTCGACGGAAGATGCAGTTTTGGACTTTACGCAGCAGGTTGCTAAGAAGCTTGACAATAAAATAAAGTGCCTGGGAATCTGTCTAGACCTCTCGAAAGCCTTTGACACAGTTTCTGTTCCCAAACTAATTGACAAGCTGGAACGTATTGGTGTGCGTGGAATACCACTTGAAATCTTTAAAAGTTACCTCCATAATCGCACGCAACTTGTAAAAGTCGATAACTACTACAGCGATGAGGAACCAATAACATATGGTATTCCCCAAGGTAGTATACTCGGCCCCATTCTTTTTCAAATTTACGTAAACGACCTTTGCAAAATGAACCTACCTAAATGTGACATCTATGCGTACGCAGATGACACCGCGGTCCTCGTTTACGGGCCTTGTTGGGACATGGTTAAGGCTACTGCAGAAGGAGCCCTGTCCAAAATAATGAAATGGTTGAATTCTAACCTCCTAACACTCAACTTAACCAAAACCACTTACATCCCATTCGCAATTCGACGCAACATGAGGCCGTCACATACGTTCAGTATAACAGCTCACTCATGCTCAAATTCTATCCCATCTTGTGACTGTGCAACTCTTACTAGATCTGAAAATGTCAAATATCTCGGAGTTCAGATTGATGACGGACTAAGATGGGACAAACAGATTGACGCTCTTACCACAAGAACAATGCGCCTTATACACGTCTTTAAGTCATTGAGAGAGTCGGCCAAACTTGACACTCTGAAGATGGTGTATTATGCTCTTTGCCAATCTGTTATTGGCTATTGCATTACTGCATGGGGCGGAGCTACAAAAACCAGTATCTTAAGAGTAGAAAGAGCACAAAGAGCCATTCTTAAAGTTATGACTAGGAAACCGTATAGATTCCCAACGACTGATTTATACTATAACTGCAAAGTTCTCACGGTACGTCAGCTCTTCGTGCTCCGATCGATTCTAAGAACTCATGCTAAGCTGCCACCGCCAAATCTAAATAAGCGACAACAACTCATCACAGGTTCTCAGCATAATACCACTTTCGCTAAGCATCAATTTTTCACACTTGGCAAATATATCTACAATAAAATTAACAAAGATCTAAAAATCCGAAAACTGAACGCCAACGCTGTAAAAACTAAAGTAACAGAGTGGCTATTAGAAAGGGACTATGCCTACACGGAGTCGCTACTTACATACATCACCTAATCTCACACACCCCGATTTTGCTGACATTCACACACTCAAACATGCGTACACGCACCCCCCGAACACCCCAACTTATTATACATGCACACTGTCTCACATAATACTCACCTTTCACTACACGCACACATCATCACACACATAATTTGCACACTTCACAATTAAAAATTAAAACAGAATACATAAATTATTCAGCGGTAGGACGACATCGTCCGTCAATTGTTTGTTGTAAAAATAATAGTGTATATGAGTTTTGTGGCTGTTCACTGTTTCTCAAAATACAGGTTATAACCTAGTTTGAGAGGCAGGGTTCCAGAAATTGTTTAGTACAGATTTACAACATACGTACCTAAAGAACTGTATAACTTCTTAACCTACCTGTTTGTTCCATTATGTATCTGTACTTTTTAGTAAATAAATTTATTATTATTATTATTATATTCTTTATTCATTTTTATACACATATCATTTACATTTTTAAATATTTCTTTAAAGAACAAGTAATAAAAAAAAACATTTAAAAATATAAAAAATAGTTATCCGCCGGTGTCGGGAACAGGGTCCAAGCTACCGGTGGTTAGGGCTCCAGAGACAGAAACCTCCTCACAATGCGAGCCGTATCGAGGAGTACTGCCTTCTGTATCAGGCCCTTGATCCAACCGCGCAACGACAGCTTCGACAGATGGTCGTCGAAGCTTTTGGCTATAAGACCATTGGCGGTCACGACAATCGGCACAATGATAGCCGAGTCGACATTCCACATGTCGACAACCTCGTGTGCTAAGTCGAGATATTTGATTTGTTTCTCTTTCTCAGCTTTCACGAGATTCTCGTCATGCGGGATGGTGACGTCGACTATCACTGCGCGGCGCGCTAATCGGTCTATCACCACTATATCCGGCTTATTCGCTACAATAGTCCGGTCAGTAATGATAGACCGATCCCAGTACAACGTGACATGGTCATTTTCGAGAACTGGGTCGGGCACATACCTGTAGTATGGTACCTCAGATTCCACTAGGTTGTATTTTAAAGCAAGTTGCTGGTGAATAATCCTGGCTACTTGGTTATGCCTATGCAAGTACTCGCCGTTAGCCAGACGAGAACAACCTGAGATTATATGTCTGATGGACTCACCCGGACGATGGCATGCCCGACACATGTCAACCGTCCCGTCCTTCATAATATGTCTCCGGTAGTTGTTCGTCAAAATAACTTCGTCCATAATCGCACAGACAAAACCTTCAGTTTCTCCGAAGAGGTTGCTGAAACGTAACCAGGCCACGGACGCCAAAAAATCTACATCAGGCTCATGGAGAGCCCGATAAAAGCGCCCGTGGAGCTCCTTGCCTTTCCATACTTCCTTGCGGTCATCAGTAGTAAGTACCACAGGTTTGCGCCAGTTCTCTTTAGCCATGGACAACGGGGTGAGTCCCTTGTCCATTGCGACCACATCACGGTGCATACCCACATCGGTTTTGAGAAAATATTCTCTGAGGCTGCACACCTCGCGGTTGTGTAGAGTCTTTGCATTCAAAAAGCCGCGACCTCCACACTTCCGCGGGATGTACAGTCTCATCACCGAAGATCGTGGGTGATGCATCCGGTTTGCGGTCAGCAATGTCCGGACCCGCCTATCCAGAGCGTCTAGCTCGGTCTGAGTCCATTTGAGTATGCCGAAAGAGTACATTAAAACCGGCATGACCCAACCATTGAAGGCGCGCACCTTATTTCCGCCTGACAAAAGGCTGTTTAAAACCTTCTTCAGGCGGTTAAAGAAGCGCTCCTTCAATGTTTGCTTCATGTCAGCGACGTTAATGCCTAACGCTTCCGACATACCCAAATACTTATAAGTTTCGGTCGGGGAGAGGGTTCTAAGGTGTATGGAATCCGAGAATTGAATTCTCTCGGATTCCACAATCTCCCCTCGCTTTACATGCATAACTGCACATTTGTCCACTCCAAATTCCATCCTGATGGCACTACTGAAAGTTTCAGTTACCTTCAGTAGTTCCATTAGTTGCAAATTGTTGTGGGCAAAGAGTTTCAAATCATCCATGTAAAGCAGGTGAGATAGGACCTGACCACCTCTTCTCAACCGATAGCCTAGACCTGAATCCTCCAGCAACGTGCTTAGAGGATTCAGGGCTAAGCAAAACCAAAGTGGACTCAAACTGTCGCCCTGAAATATTCCCCGTTTAATCCATATTGGTTCATCATTCCCCTGGATCGGTCGACATCCTGGATAGCGAAGGACAGTTTTCCATTGCCTCATACATGACTCAAGGAAGGTGCGTAAAGTTGCATCTATTTTATACAACTCCAGCACCCTCATGAGCCATGTATGTGGAACAGAGTCGTAGGCCTTCTTATAATCTATCCAACATGTCGACAGATCCTTGCGAGATCGACGAACCTGTTGGCTTATGGCCATGTCAATGAGGAGTAGCTCCTTAGTACCACGGGACCCATTCCTACACCCGTTCTGAGAGGCAGACATTATCAAATTTTTCTCTATATGTACATTAATTTTTGCTCTCAGAATGGATGTAAGAAGTTTATAGACCGTCGACAAACATGTAATCGGCCTATAATTCTTGGGTTCCGTGGGACTACCTGTCTTATGGAGCAGATGGGTGATACCAGTTGTGAGAAACTGAGGTAGCGACCCAGAATCTAAAGATGACTGGAATTGCGATGCCAGAAGCGCATGTGAGCTGCTGTACCATTTTAACCAGAAGTTGTGCAGTCCGTCCGTACCTGGAGACTTCCAATTAGGTAACGGACGAACTGCTCTGGCTACGTCTAGTGGCGTAATTTCAACTTTTTCCATTTCTGGTACATCAACGCACACGCGCTCGACATCACGCATCCAGCCACCCTCAGTGTGACAGACGGGCACCGACCAAATGCTGCGCCAGAATGCATTCGTGGCGGCATCATCCGGGCGGACCACGTCAATCACACTATGTTCAGGTCGCTCCCAAGCTCTGTACACCCACCTCTCATCGCTCTGGAACATGCGATTCTGCGAGTATCGATCGACCCGACGCTTATACCGCCGGATACGATTGGCCCATGCACAAACTTTCTGCTTCAGGAAGTCGATGCGCTCCGTGACACGGGACATGTATTCTCGGGGGGTAATTCCAGTTCCCGAAAATGCCCGTCTCACGAATCGCATCACACGTGGACGTGTATTGCCCTCCCTGAAGCAGTATAGCTTGCCAATGAGTGCTCTGGCCTCATCAATACGTCCCTCGATCCTGCACTGCCAGGCTGGTACAGCAGGCTTTGGTCGATTAGCTACATCACAACTTGAAAACTTTATGTTAGCTAAACGACATGCCGCAACAGCCCCACAATACAGGATGGAGTGCGTATCAACGAGGTCCTCGCTGCTCTCAAAAACATTCTTAAGCAGCGAGTCCAGAGCACACACTAGCGCCATATTTCGTTTGCACATAGGTAACCGCGGCAACCGGGGTCTAAATTCGGCTGGAGTGGACCTATACTCGCGAAGCGCATCCTCCAGTGCGCTCCTCAGTCTTTCATTGCACTGGCTACTTACTGTGTCAACCCTATCATCTAACTCATTCTCAACAGCATTGGACCGCGGCGGGATTGCGTCAGCGGCCGGCAGTACCCCTGTCTGTGTCGGAGTCGAGATGATATGGTTGTTCAGTACTTCTGAGCGCAGCCTATCAAGTACGGCGTCGTCCAACCTATGACTGTGTTGGATTACCCGCACCTGATCCGACAATCGTTGCGCCGAGACGTCTACGGTTGGTTCAAGGTCCTGAAAAAGAGACAGCATCCTAACACGGTACGCAGTGAGGTTAGTTCCCCCCTCTGTAGCCCTGTAATATGCGCGCATGACGTTCTCATTCATGGATTGAGTCCATCTCATGCGCTGCACACAACCACCGGCAGCGGGGACCCGGCTCGGGGCCGGTTGGCCCCTAGATCCCAAGCCCTTCGGTGGCCGGCCTCTCCCCGGCCGACGTACAGGTGTTGGCGACGTCGGCGGGGAAAAATACTCGTCGCTCGAGCTCGACGCGACTGCAACCGCCGGTGTCACTGATGATCCGGGGTCCGGCGGCGGCGAGGCGGAGCTGAGCGGCAAGTCCGGGGATGGATGGCGTGCGCGACGGGTAGCTGCTCTCGTCAACATAGTTATATTATATTTTCATTCCATTTCATTACTGTTTTCATCTTGATTTTTAATTATTATTATTATTATTATTATTATTTAGGATACCAGCAAGCCTAGCCAAGTTACAACCGCTTCGCGTGTAATCTCTTTCTAGTCATATTTGGCTCACAGTTTGTCTGGCACTCGGCAGAAATGTCCTGCCCAGTCCCATCGTCAGGGTCAGGACCATTTTACAAATTCATTTTAAACTACCAACGACTACATGTGTAGCGACATCAGTGATTAGAACATAATTATACAATAGTCCGAAATCAACTATCGGGCAATTGCCAAGACCAGACACAACACCCGTCTGGTCGGAGGACTCTCCTTTTTAAACTGAGGTTTGCAAAGCCTTTTAAAACCCTGCCCCGCATACCTCTAACCATACATTTCTTATCCTTATACTTGAAAGATTGACCTCATTTGTTTCAACATCTACCGGAAAGACTTGATAACGCAATAACAATAATATAACAACAAAATCCTTCATAATTATGTTCTCCTAACAATGTTCGCAACCATTTCATCTCAGCATAATTAAGTCTGAGCCGCTCCGTGTTCCACGGCTCCGAACTTTATATAATTGGTCTCATTAAATAGTACATGGAACGCTCTCTAATACGTTTTAAGAGCTATATATATATAAGGAGATACTGACTGACTGACATATCAACGCACAGCCGAAACTACAGGGACTAGGAGCGTGAAATTTTGCACAACGTTTTACAACATAGGTGAGCACTAAGACACGATTTCCCAAAATGTACCGCCAAAGGGGATGAAATGGAGGTCCATAGTTTGTTTGGGGAGAGCTACTTTCATGTGAATGAAACCACTGGTAGAAGTTATATAGTAAAAGCATGTGGAACTTTAAAAGCTCGAGTAGGGGAGAATAGTTTGGGAAAAACTATTTAGAGAAGATTTTGAGACGAATTCGTTGGTTGTCGCGAGCACGAGATATTTTAATGATGCAATAATTATGAAAAATGCCAATTGATAGATAGATAACTAGTAGACCAAGATCCCAGAGCTGTCTGACATAATTTATTTTCACATGGATGAAACCTGCTAGGTTCTCAGTAGCGTCTCATATGCTTTGAATACCTGTGTGCTTGTGGAGCTCCTCCTTGAAGCCCCTGGACAGGTACCCGGTGAGAAAGGGAACTAAAAATAAGAATTACTTAACTGAATTTTTTATGGCTGATTTTTATAGATGTTTTGTAGAATATTATTTTAAAGTAGTATCATAAGTGTCAGACACTTTCACTATAAAGCTCAACAAAAACTAAATTAATTTTAGTTATTTTTACATGTCTGATTTTTAAATATGTTATTAAGGTAACTATTACAAAGTTGTATTTCAGTAGTTAGACTAATTGTAGTGACCAGTAACAACATAACAGTACGACAGTAACCTTTACTAGACGGTTGGACGGCGAGCTACCCATTGCTCGTCCGCAAGGCCACGCTTACGGTGGCTGAAAATCGGGATAGGGGTCCCATGCGGCGACTGGGGCGTGAGAAAGTTCCGTTCTATTACGCGTGTGGCTGCCTAGTGCGATTCCCACATGGAATAAATATTTGTATCGCTTACAGATAGTTGATCCAAGTCTGAGTGCCTTGTGTATATGAGTTTACATGATTATAACCACACACACGAAACAGGAGTAATTCCTAGTGCTGCTAGTTTTTTTTTTAAATAATGCCCCATTGTTTAAAAAAAACTTTTAAGTAGCACTGACTTCTAACTCAATTTTAAATGCAACATCTGATTGCCTTCATAATTCAAAAAAGCCATAAATTAAAAAAAGTCACATAAATTTCAAAATCTAATTTGTCTCGCAAAGTTGAGCCCGAGGGGGTTAGCAGTTACAAAAAGTACGCGAAGAACCGACTGCACCGATTTCTTATTTAGATTTGTACAAGAACTGGTATTTTGTTGAAAGGAGGTTTTAATGAAATCACGTTGCTGTACCTGCCACAGAAACTCAACCGTAACGTGCAACTCGCTACTGTAACTGAATTTGATGCGGCGTTCATTTGATTTGTTCTTTAGTGGCTGTGAAGTGTAGTGAAAAGTTGTTGACGTTTTGGTGGAGAAGTCAAGTTTTTATTACTTTGAAAGTAAGTTAGTCGCAGTGAGTACTTTTAAAGTTTTTTTTATAGATTTTTAAACAAAAAGTAACACCTCAGTAGCCCACTTCATTTATGACCTTGGAGAGTATGACCCGTTTTTTTGAGGTGGAATATCATCGAATGAATGTTCCCGCTCTAAGTTGGAGCAAGGAGAAATGTCAGACTTTTTTGACTGAAACCCACATGTGACCCAGGACTACGGTATCTTTTTCAAAGGTTCCTGTTGCAATTTCAATTGTATGTTGTTGTGGCTGCCTGTTCGGCGTCGTCAGGATACCCACACTCTTTCTTTTCTCTTCTCTGTTCTGCATAATTCCCCCTTGTATCTTCAGGAACGCTTTGAGTATCTTGTTTCGAAAGGAAGACCTTGTCACTCATCATCTTCTTTTCTCCTCCGTTTCCCTCGCCACTCCTCAAGCCGTTGTAGTTGATCTTTTACTGTTCGTACTGTGCGCTTCTGGATTTCTCTTTCACAGACATTAAGGGTTAACCCGTCATTGGGGGTCTTTACGAGAAGAATTATGGAACATTTTTTTCGGAGTTAAGGGGATGCAACTCGATATACATTTTCACTGTTTTTCATACAACCGCTCTTACGCGATTATGACGTTATTACACATTCATTTTTTTCACATTTATTACACATTTATTTCATTTTCATTAGATATTTAGGAAACACAGTATCTTGTGGATATTATCTAGGCTTCTATTGAAATTAATTTATAAATTTGAGTAAAACTAATCCAGTTTATGTCAAATTTCGTGTAAAATAGCAGATTGGAATGGTCCAATCTGCTATTTTACATGAAATTTGACACTTCATAATTTACATAAAAATTAAAAAAGCCAAAAAAGTATAACAAATAGAAGCCTTGCAAATTTAATCAAGATTCTAAATATGAAAATTTTTTCAAAAACTTTTAACGGTTTAAAAAAAAACACGTATTTTCTGGAACAAGTTTTGCAAAATATTCGAGTACCTAAATGACGGAATTACCAAATGCTAACAGAGTTTTCAGGCGTTACCTTTCTTTTTTCGCGTTGCCTTCTCGTTGGAATGCGTTAGATGGAAGTAAAGAATAAGGTGTAAACTTAGGATAGTTTGGGCTCGAAAAACTGGGGTTAAAGAAACTCGGAATCATGACCCATGCGCATCTTCTTTACAAGGATATTTCGTGCTTTGCAACAATTTGCTTGACCAAAGAGCTCACTCGTTTTAAGCCCAATGAATTAGTGTGTGTTTCCTTTCAACGTGGTAATACTAATTTCTTTTCGTCTCGGCTTGTCTTCTGGGTATTTTTCCAAATGACAGTGATGGAGAAAAACACTTCAACGCCTGATAGTATAATTTTTTTTGTAGTTTTTTAGCTCAGTTTAGTACAAATCGTATTAATATTAAAGTTTCTGACGTATATAATCACATTCTTAACAAACGTTTGTTATGATAAATATCTCTTATCATCTTCTGCATTTCATGTTGACAGAAAACGTCCTACACATTTTGTTAAGAATCAATAGACAACACCGCATTCATCATCATCATTTCAGTCGAAATACGTCCACTGTTAGATATAGGACTCCCGCAAGTGTCGCCACAATGAACTCGTCGTCGTGTGCGTCTCGCATCCATTGGATTCCCGCAACCCTTACAACGCTACGTCTTCCGGTACGTGGTCGCCATTCCAGAACCTTTCGGCCCCAACGGCCAGCCATACCCCCCAAAAAATGAAAACACCACATTATCCTCATAAATATCAAAAATAAAATGAAAAATCCCATCACATCTACTAGTTAAGGTACTCCAGGGTAACCTGCGAAACAGCTAACCTTATTAAATAGCCTGTTTTTATGAAATAGGTAACCAATGTTATTGTATCGATGATTTTAATGATAAAAACTTAGGAAAACCATATTTGTTACTTTCGTTAATTATATTTTAATGAATATAGAACCTAACACTTACTTGCAAATTACAAAAAAACTTCAAGCATTCATAAAACATCTTGATAAATCGGTCTAAGTTAAACTTTTTGCGAGCATCAAACAAAGAAAAAACGTCCCTAAAATAGACTCCTAAAAATATTATCTATTTTCGTAATAGTTCCAATATTTTTAGCCCATTCCGAACACTTTCACTGATAAATGACGCTCATTCTATCCAAAAATAAACCTGCTCGTCTCCGCTTTTTCTCACGTCTTTATATAAAGCGCCATTGAAGGCGCGACACGGAGAAAAACTGGATTCTTGTAAACCATATTTCAAAATTACAAATAATTTCCTGAACATTGTCAAGATGTTGAGAACAGGACAATGTACAGGCGTTTGTGAACAAAGCCTTTTAACGTATAAGTACCTGAGTACAGTTAGCTACGAAATAAAATGTTGGTTTCGGATGTTTCTTTTTTTTTTGTAGCCTACATGGCATCCCACTTCTTTTTTTTAACAATGTAAACTAGTGCTTGACTGCGATCCCACCTGATGGTAAGCAGTGATGCAATCGTTGATGGTAAGGCGCACTAGTTTATTAAGAGCCTATTCATTCTAGCCATGAAGACACCTAAATTATAATCGGACGGGAAGACCGCGGCAGGCAAATTGTTCCAGTCCTTCGATGTACACGGTATAAACGACGAGGCGAAACACTTAGTTCGGACCGTAAAGGTTTCAACAACTGCAACGTAAGGGTGGTTACTCACCGTACGTCGGCTATAATAATTAAAAATTTCACATACTAGGTAACATCAACACCAATTTGCTTAAATTTTATGAGGTTTATGATATGTTAATATATTATTCCTCATAACGTCATTAAACTATTAATAATAATAAATAAGCATAATCAGCCTTTTTTAATGATCTCACTGCTGGGACTTAGGCCTCCTCTCTCTCTAGGAGAGGGAATGGGCCGTAATCCACCACGCGAGTCACACCAGTGCGGGTTGGTGAATTTCACATGTCTTCGAATTTTAGGTTCTAGGACATGTTGGTTTCCTTACGATGTTTTCCTTCACAGTTTTGAGAGCAGTGGTGATAAATTACTCAAAGTAATACGCCAATTCGTAAGTCGGGGCCGTTACCACTTGGTCATCACTGCGATGCATTAAACTATATCTTATATGTTTAATATTATTTTGTTTATTTTATATATGGGCTTCTGTTGACTGAAAATAAAATTATTATTATTATATTATATCCTATTTTTTTCAAATACTTAATTAATAATGTAAATAAGCATGTACCTGAGTGGCGTCCATGGAACAGATGAAGTTGATCGTCCGGCGCCGAGATTGACGGCCTCCATATACAAATTGGGTCACAAATAAACTATTTTTCTTTTTTCTTTCCTTGTTTCTTTCATTCGTTCTTTCTTTCTTTCATAATTTCTTTCTTTCTTTTTTGTTTCCTTCTTCCTTTCCTCTACGAGAGAGAAAGATGATTATGAATCTTTCCAGCAAAATCAAATACCCTGAACCTACGTATGTCACCGACATTACACTCACGTATGTCTTGTGTGACTCTGAATTGAATCTTCAAGGAGTTCGACCATAAAGGATGCGAAGTATGAATGATACTTCATAATACTTCACGTGTTCCGCTTTCCCGCCCTTTTTAGTATTTCAAACATACTCTTTTCAGGATATCCTTTGTTGTTAAAGGGTTTTGACTCGAGAATAGAATCCCACTTGGGAATTAGCCCCGTTCAATATATTACGTTTGTTTGTTATGTGAATTTTCGGATCTTATTTTAACTTATGTTTAGTTCAACAATCATGTTTTTCATCGTCCTTGTAACATCGTTCGTTCTATTCCTTATTGTACTTTGAACAATTCTCATAATGAGTTCCTGCCCCCCTAGCCAAGTTACGATCGTTTCGTTTGCGTCGAACGCCTCGAGTAGGCCACGCCTCCGATTCCTTTGTTCTGACCACATGACTGAGCGTTGAGATGACATCAGAAGAAAGGAATAAGATGCGTGGCCTACTCAAGGCGTTCGACACAAACGAAACGATCGTAACTTGGCTAGAAGCCTGATATTCTCACACGACACCGCGCCCTGATGCGGCATGTGGTGAAGCGGATCCTACGTTACGTCACATTGGCTTGCTATAGTATATGCTGATGCCTCATACGCGCACCTACAACAACTACACACTCACCGCCTCTGCGTCCAGATGAACGGCACTTGATACACAAGACACTTCATTACAGTAATTATTATTATTTTCCTTGTAATTTCTTTTATTTGTTTGACATTTTTTATTATTTGACATTGTTATGTACCTTATCATTTGTTGACTTATTTTATGTAACATTCTATAATGACTTGTAAGAATCCCTTACCAATAAACTACTATGACTATGACTATCACTGTAGGATAATAGTGCGTCACAACCATGCAGTGTATGAGGGCAGTTTGCTAGATTAAGCTCATCCACGTAGATAGGCGCGCTCTCAAAAAAACTATTTCAACTGTCTAGCTATCACATTCCATGAGATCCTCCTCCTTGCGTCGTATCCTCAATGCTGAGGGTCGTGAGCTCCCTGCTTCATCACTTTCATTTTTATGATGTTCCTCCATCTATTCCTGTTTCTAGCGGTGTGAAGGGCCTTGTATACCATGGAGTCAAGAACGGTGGGCTGCGCCCGCGAGGCCTTTTTTCATTTACTTTACCGGTCTCGATTAGCCTTTCGGGGATTTTATCGTCTTCATGAGATACGGCCTGGTGAAAGACAAACGGACAGTGGAGTCTTAATAACAGGGGCTTGTTTTTACCGCTTGGATACGGAACCCTAAAAAAGATTTCCCAGATAACTTACAAAATAACATAAATAACGATATAAAACTACGATTCAGTCAAGTGTAAATAGGCTGTAAGATCCCTAATTAATAAGTTATCTACACTTAATTTCCACCAGACAATTCGGCTGGGACACGGTGACCGCCTTCTCGCAGAATGAAGAAATATACTCTTTGGCTGTCAACGAGCTGGTGACCCAGCTGGAGGCCGCCAACATCACCTGCGCGGCTTCCATCACCTTCGCGGAGTCGGACTTCAAAGAACAGCTCCAGCAATTGAAGGTATGTGATGATTTTTTTGACCCGAGAATGTTTCATAATGGCGACCAGGTACTGAACATAAGGCATCGGTGGATGGCCTATCTCTGCCTTCCTGGTGAAGGCCGCTGGATGCGAAACACAGAAAATGGTTCATTTTGGCGACGCTTGGGGAGCTTATTTCTGCCGAAAGATGATGTTTTTTTTATTATTATATTTTATACATTTAGGGACTTTTGGTCACAGTAAGGCCATGCCAGTCCCATCAAAGATGATGATGAAGATCTTTGAAATGGTGATGTCAATAATGATTTTTTAAGAATAGACATGTACATATATAGAAGCAAACAATTTTAAATCTTAACAAATATATACTATAAGTCACGATTTTTAGGACTCCGTACCTCATAAGGTAAAAACGGAACCCTTTTAGGATTACTTTGTTGTCCGTCCGTCTGTCTGTATTTTTGTCAAGACCCTTTATCTCGGGAACGCATGGTGGTATCGAGTTGAAATTAAAACAATATGCTCAAGTCTGCGGTCCCTTGAGGCTGTCAAAAAATCAACGTTCTGAGTTAACGAAAAAAAAATATACGGCCGTTTATGTTGCAAAAACGTATATTTCGACACTCTAGGAAATCACGATTCATAGGGTACTTCCCGTTGACCTAGAATCCTGAAATTTGCCATAAAGCAAGGTCTCATAGCACAATTATAGAAAAAAATCAGAAAATTGTAAATTAGTAGATAAGTCACAAAAAAAAACGGGAATTAAACTATTTACATCTAGATATGTTTTCGGAACCCTCTGTGCGCGAGTCCGCCGCGCACTCGCCCAGTTTTTTATCTCTAAGAAGTAAAGGATCTCAACACTTCCACACTTTACTCCCGAATTCTCGAACGTCGAGGTACCTGAATTCCCAATGCAACTCTTTTCAAATACAATGCACGACTCTTAAGGCCCTAACTCCCGAGCAGTGTTATAAAACAGAGACTTCTGAAGCATACTCCTCGGTAACGGCTGGATCAATAGGTTTGAAAAAAATATATGTTTATTATAGATTCATGTACAACATTATCAATATATGATTTTTTCGTATAACTAATACCTTTGCGAAAAAAATAACAATGTGATATTTTTTCGCTTGTTTCCCCTACTCCTTTCAAACGGCTTTGATCTTTACAAATATGTTTACATAAAAAAATTGCTGGTTAAGTGTTCTTTAGAATGTACCTAGCAAATATAAATCAATCAATATTTTTCATAGAAAATGAATTTAAAGGTCAGCGGGGCTCTATCCCTGGCGCAGACGTTAAAGGGACTATACGCCTTAAGAGCCTTTTTTTAGACCTGTCGGCGTATCTTACGGCCTGCTGTAATAATTTTGACTTTTGACTCACGGCGTCATAAACAGAAACTTTGGAACCGTGGCCTACTGAACTTAAAAAAAATATATATATTGTCGGCAGGGAGAGTGATCACTCTACTGAGCACAAGATGTTAAAAAGTAGCTGATTCTGAACTAATTATGCTCCATTGGTATTATCGACGTAAGGTTAAAGAAACAAATAATAAACAAGATCAA
Source organism: Mythimna pallens (assembly GCA_961205895.1). Lineage (NCBI taxonomy): Eukaryota > Metazoa > Arthropoda > Insecta > Lepidoptera > Noctuidae > Mythimna > Mythimna pallens. Next base: position 23,583,364 of record OY540832.1, read on the forward strand.
AACTTCAAATTCCAATCCTCAATGCAGTGCCCAAACAAACAGTGTGTGAAGTTGGCACAACTGGAGCGCCGCTGAATCAATCAGTCCTGATTGACAGCGACAACACGGCCAGTCGAGGCTGATTCGGGACAGCCGGTACTGGAGCAAACCTGGACTAATTGATTGCGGCAAATAACGGAAAATGTTGCAAGAATGTCTTTGTGTGTACACTGGCCTGTGTGGCTGGTGTAATGGCAATCGAATTTTACTTCTTACGTGGCCTTAGATTAGAATTTTAAAAATTTAAAATAAATTTAAGTTTATTCGGAACAGAGTGTAAAGTGCCGCAAACCTCCGTTGAAAAGCGAGGATCCTCCGACCAGACAGATGTTATGACTGATCTGCCCCCCCTAGCCAAGTTACGATCGTTTCGTTTGTGTCGAACGCCTTGAGTAGGCCACGCCTCCTATTCCTTTTTTTCTGGCGTCATCTCAACGCTCAGTCACGTGGTCAGAACAAAGGAATAGGAAGCGTGGCCTACTCGATGTGTTCGATGCAAATGAAACGATCGTAACTTGGCTAGGGGGGCTGAGCAGCTGTCCGATAGATAATTTCGGACTTTTGTATGTGTTTGAAATGGGAACAACTTGCGACCCACGGATGCTCCTCAAGTTGAAGGGTAGAATTTACAAGTCCGTGATAAGACCTGTCATACTGTATGGATCAGAATGTTGAGCTTGAAAAAGATGGATGAAAAAAGATTGTATGTAACGGAGATGAGAATGTTGAGATGGATGTGTGGTGTGACGAGAATGGATAAAGTGAGAAATGAGTATATTAGAGGAAGTGTGAAAGTGGCGCCAGTGACGTGAAAAGTTGAAAGGAAATCGGTTCTCTTGGTATGATCATGTGAAGAGGAGGGATGAACCGCATATTACTAAATATACATGTAGATGGATGGAGAGGGAGAGGGAGACCAAAGAAAAGATGGATGGATTGTGTGAGGAGTGATATGAAAGAAAAGGGAGTTAGTGATAGTGTGACGAATGACAGGACAGATTAGAAGAAAAAAACGTTTTGTTCCGAACCCAAGTAATATGGGATAAGGGCAGGAAGAAAAAATAGTTCCTAAACAATTTTTTCTGTTCCAGTGCGACCCGAGAGTAGGAGTCGATCGTTTCTTCCACGCCCTGTACACTGAGCGGGACTCTCGCATGGTGATGTGACTCGGCACCGCTTGCCGGCACCAAGTAGATTAGGGCAGGAAGAAGAAGTATATGTTCGAATCACGCAGAGAACTGTAATTGCGCGATGCAGGATTTCGTAGTTTAGTTCTTATGTGACGCCAAGATGTCGCTACATAAAACATACAAATAGCAAGATTTGACTGTTTGTAACTAAAAATTATTATCGTATAACAAGTGTTGATAATACTGACACTTGTCTGTGACCAACTCTTATTAAGAGTGCTGTTACAAAGACTTGGCTGTATGAGCTATAATAACTTTGCCTATTAAAAACCTCAAATTGTAAAGACGGAAGCTAAGGACGAAAGTAAACACTTTTTAAAATGTTTTCGAAATTAAAAAGTGTCCGTTCTATTAAAAAATAAGTAATGTATATTAATAAAAGAACTAGTTATTATAGTAAATATTTCATGCGTGTTGGTTCATAGGTCATTTTTTCCAATAACCTTTAATAGCAAAATATAAGGGCCATTGAGTAATAATTGTGACGTCGCGCTATGGTCGGATTCGCGATATTATCGCTTTTATCGCAATTCGGAACGACAAATGACGATGAATGATGATGTATAAAGACAAATGGAAAAATCAAACATGACAGTGACACTTACATGAAGTGTATCGTCCACAAACCAACATTTCCTACCAGTTGACCTTAGAAAAGACGCCCCTAACATCCCTGTTCTCGACCCAATATTCTCATAACAAGCCAAATCTGCGCCCGATCGCTCATCAACACCCAATCCCGCTAATACACAGGCTGAAAGCTATTACAACACTATAATAGAACTCCATTAAAGCCCGCAAGTGATTGATCCCCACCGCAGCCTTCCGACCGAATAACGAACTAACTTTGACAAATTATATTGACTTCAAGACGATATTACTTAAACATTGGAAAGTCAAGTTTAAAATTGCTTATTTCTGTAAAGTTTTGAAGCGTGGCCGATGTGAGTATAATGCTGGAAGTTCTGACTATCGTTGAATAATAAGTAGTTGATACAAGCATGTTTCTTGTGCGACTTTTGAGCGTGGAATTCTAGGTTCGACTCACGGGTTGGGCAAAAAGTCTTATTGGGTTTTTTCATTAAGAATTACTCTTGTGACGGCCGGAGTTTGGAAGTTGGTATTTTGGCACCCCCGTGCCTTTTTTTTTTTTTTTAGGTGGGAAATCATCCAAATGACTTCTCGCGCTCTGGGTGGAGCGCGAGGGCCTGTCAGACTTTTACTGACTAAAACCACACCTGTATCCTTCAATTACCCTTTGCATCCTAGGACTACGGGTTTCCCTTTCAGAAATTCTCCGCGGTCCTAGTTAGCGGGCATCGGCCCTGCTGGGCCCCTACGGTTTGCTGACATCTCTTTGAGGAGCGCGAGGATCTCAACGCGCTATTGACGACTGGGCTCGGTCCGGTTAATTACCGAACAGTCGGACGGCGAGCTACCCAGTGCTCGACGTCCGCAAGCCCGCGTCTACCGTGGCTGGTAGTCGGGGTCGGAATTACGGCGGCTAACCCCCGTGCCTTAAAATGCACGTAAAATCCTGTGCTTGATATCTCTCCGATCGTGTCTGATTGCCGTCCAATCGGACTATAAGAGGAAAGGAACTGAGTCACACATACTGGCTAGTGCACTATAACATCTCCTCTCTCCTCCTCCTCCATATTTGGTTAATCTCTATTGACTGGCCTGTTGGTCTAGTGGTTAGTGGCCCTGACTGCTATGCCGTAGGTAGTGGGTTCGATTCCCACCCAGGACAAATGTTTGTGTGATGAGCACAATCATTTGTTCTGTCTGGATGTAATTTATCTATAATATGTATGTATTTAGAAATATTTAAGTATGTTTATCAGTTGTCTAGTACTCATAACACAAGCTCTGCTTAGCTTAAGACTAGACGGCGTTGTGTGATAGTTGTGTGAATATTATTATTATTATTGAGATTGACTACTGTGACCGAAATACGATCAGGAGGGTTATTTATCCATCATTCTGACGGCCTGGTTGAAAGTGTACACCATCCTTACGGGTTCTCCTCAACCTCGTAGCTAAACAAAAACGCCTGACACTGACAAAAGCGCGCCTACTCCACTTTTTCTAGTTGACACTAGATGGTTGGCCTTGTTTTGTTGTCAACAAATTAACTGCCTAATGCGACAAATATATAAAGTTTTTCTAAAATAAAATACAATGTAAAAAACTGGGCAAGTGCGAGTCGTAAACGTACCTATGTAAATGGTTTCATTCCCGAATGGAGTCTCGGAAGATTTAGATAACAAAAAGAAAATATTTATGACGTAACAACAAAATTACTGTTTTTAAATTTGTTCGTGTTGATACGTGTGCTATAAGACCTAGCTTTATGCCAAATTTCAGGATTCTGGTTCAGCTGGAAGTACCTTCTAAATTTTGATTCCCTTGACAGTGTCGAAATATACGTTTTTTGTGACATAAACAACCGTTTCTTTTTTTTTCGTTAACTTAGAAGTTTGATTTTTTCACAGCTTCGAGGGACGACAAACCTGGGTTTTAATTTCAACCTGACTCCTCCACGCGTTCCCGACATAAAGGATCATGACAGACAAACAGACAGACGGACAACAAAGTGATCCCATAAGGGTTCCGTTTATTCCTTTAGAGGTACGGAACCCTAAAAAAACTATTTCCAAAAGCTATCCAAAGTTGATAAAAATCTGATCATTAGAACGAAAAACATTGTAAAAATAAAGATACGAAGGTGCTTCTGAAGTAGCTCACTTGGACTCAATATTTATGTAAATATAATACAATGGATCAAAAGAAAACACTGTCAGTTTTTCTTTCTCAAACGTTCTAAACAAAGGGTATGTTTTCGACTGTGTTACCCTTTTTTAAATAGATTGTATTTTGTTACTTTATGGAGCAAAAAACGGGTTGTGTAGTCTTTGTAGGGTTCCGTACAGGGGCGCCGGCTTTTAGAAAACCTCATGGGTGCTCATTGTCATTTGATGACTTGAAAAAGATGCGAGGTGTGAGAAGAGAAATGCACACTGATCGACCTACAAATAAATAAATGTCCTACATACATACTGCGTACTTAATTACAAATTTTGATTGAAACTAGTTTTTATTATGCAGAAATATTATAATTTATACGTAACCTAAAAGTCGATTACTGATTTGTTTCTTGATGTCTATTCTCAGAGGTGCTCGGCACCCACCGTTTATTTCTCATGGGTGCTTAAGCCCCCGAGCACCCACAGAGACGGCGCCCCTGGTTCCTATTACTAAACCTCCGCTGTCTGTCTGTTTGTCCTTGCATCTGTTAGCGGGCTATACAGAATAGAATAAACTTTATTGTACTCCAAAATAATAACAAAACTTTTACATAAACTTAAACGTATGGGTACAATGGAAGTCTTATCGCTGACAGCGATATCTCATAAATCGTAAAAGTTAAGAGTTAATTAGGGTTCCGTACCTCAAAAGGAAAAAACGGAACCCTTATAGGATCACTTTGTTGTCCATCTGTCTGTCTGTCTGTCAAGACCCTTTATCTCGGGAACGCGTGAAGGTATCGAGTTGAAATTAAAACCTGCAGGCTGCAAGGTCTGCAGTCCCTTGAAGCTGTGAAAAAATCAAACTCCTAAGTTAACGAATAAAAAACGTATATGTCGATACTCTCAAAGGAATCAAAATTCATAGAGTACTTCCCGTTGACCCAGAATCGTGAAATTTGGCATAAACCAAGGTTTTAAAGCCAGGCATAGGAATCTGAAAACAGTAAATTTATGGTTACATCACGAAAAAAAAACCAATTCGGAAAAATCTTGAGTTCGGGAATTGATCTATTTACATATAGGTAAGTTTGTACGGAACCTTCAGAGCGCGAGTCCAACTCGCACTTGCCCAGTTTTATACAGAATATGTATTTTTATTGCAGCTACAACAAAAAATAATAAAAATTTATTTATTTATTTTTATTCCCAACAATATCCTTACAGACTACTCCAAATCGATATTGAGGTTTCTTATTTCTAACTTACAAACTAGATTCAATTACAAATTTTAAAAAGCGCTATCTTAGTGAATTCACTCAGAGCACAATAAAATATATCCAATTAAAACAAAGTTAGAAATTAAGTGGTTTCCCATACAAGAAACGTTATTTTGGCAGCTGTTTTTTGCTCGATTTTAATATTTTAGTACCGAACCCATCGTGTACGAGTCCGACTCGCGCTCCGTGTCGCACTTGGCCAGTTTTTTCACCATTTGCATCTATATATGTATACATAATGTTACCAACTCACTTTTGTCCACGGTCATAAACTGGTCAGATAACAAATATTTTTTTTAAATGCATATATTCCTTCGACGAAGAATTTCACGTTTGAAGGAAAACTTTGAATCGAAAAGTAAATTCTTGGCAGAATAGTTTACTATAACTTTTTTTTTATTAATATTGATTGATGCAACTTCGTAACAACTTCCTCGATATTTGAATACTGGAAACGATGGTTTACAGTATTAAAATATCAATATGTGTGAGATATACAGCAAGGCATATAGGCATTAACCACTACAATGTACATAAATTAAATGGAAGCTTTATTCATAAACCAAATTACAAAAAAGGGAGAAAATACAAAATTTATTGCGCAGAGGTCGTCTGAAAACCAACATTGTTTAAACCTCAAAGCGAAAGTTGTTATAACTTTTCCTAGCCATTGTTAGCAGGAACCACAACACAATACCTACTTTAAAATTACTTTTAAAAGCATTCCTAGTAACTAATAAATCAAAATTAATTAATTAAATGTTGTGGGTTAACAATTTATGTTCACAATGTTTTTCCAAAGAATCTTTTTATTATTTACATGTACAGTTAATCGTGAGTTAATCCAATATTTTTGTCAATTTTTCCGTCGACCATTCATGCCGGGCCCTGGTGTACATTCCATGGTCCGGAACGAGGGGAATGGGCGGTGATTAGCTCCTTCTGCGAAGCAGTAATGGTAGCGAAGGTGACGGACGCACGCATGAACCCCAGCCGCCGAAGCCCTGACCCGACTACCAGCCACCATAAGCGTGTGCTTGCAGACGACGAGTAATGGGTACCTCGCCTTCCAGCCGTCCGGTAACAGTCCTGACGTTCCACGCACGCCTCAAAGAGATATCAGTAAAACCCACAATGGCCATAGATTGACTTCTGACAAGAGGACCAGTGGTTCTGGGACGCAAAGGTCAGCGGAAGAACATAGGAGTAATTTTATTTATTAAAAGTCTGTCACCCTAGAACCGGAGAAGTCATTTGAGGATTTCCCTTGTAAAAAAAAGGTATTGTTGCCTAAGACTTGTAATATTGTGAGAAGAAAGCATGTGTACACACACACGTGTACCTATGTTTGTTACGTCTTCACTCTCGAACGGCATAACGGATTTCAATTAAACTTGGTACATGGGTAGACTATGTCCTGGAATAGCACATAGGGTACTTTTATCCTGGGAGTATGTTCCCTTGGGATTCTCTACTATAATGCGGGCGAAGCCGCTAGTAGAAGCTAGTGAATCAATAAAGTTATCGCAGTTGCAAAAGTCTAATTATCAGTAAGAATTTTAACTTACTGTAAGGACATTGATAAGTTTTTTTAACTAATCAATCAATCAATCAATCAATACGTTTATTTGCATAATACAGGTAAATAAAACAGCTAAATATTTAATTTTTTGTCTCTTTCTTAATTCTTCTTCTTCTTTTCGTATCGATGTACTCTAACTAAATTTTATCTGACCAGTATCTGGCAGAGTAATTCGTCAACTCGTACCGCATACCTACGGCCCATATGGTGCGAATTGCAGAAAATAAAAATAAATTATATTTTCATTGGTCAACTCGTCCAACGTTTTTTTTTTTTTGTATGGAACTTTAAACTTTATCAACGTTTGGTACAGTTGGACACAGGATTAATAATAATTACTTTTTTTTAGTTTCGATTTCTTAAATTATATGTTATTTGTTAGGACGTAAAGGGTCGGGGTGCTTAAGTCTCAACGAAGCAAGGGTGTCGGCATCCCCCTGAGCGAACGAATCTTCGGACATCAATATCCGTACCGCCCCTCTCAAATCACCCTCGAAAACCTTCGTTTCGATACTTCTTTTTATAGACCGGGAACCCGACCTCCTACCCGCGTCCACTACACCGTCATGACAATGCCCAGGTGACATTATATTGGCTTTGACTTTAGATGTCACATTACCGGGCAACTCTTTTGCTGGGACTCTTAAAGACGTGTAAGCAAACGAAAGAAGAGCACTCCACTCATCTACCCCATTACTAGCAACACAAGAGTCTATAATGTCGCAGAGTTTCCCTGCCGCCTGATTCCGGGCACCCTTAGGTATATGCCGAATACTTGCTTTGCAAGAACCTAGCCCATCCAAGGGACTCTGGGTCGGCGAATGCGCCGGGGTAACTTGTCCCGACAAAGGGGTGTTAACTATGCCGACTGGTGGGACCTGTGACACAGCACCTGAACGCAGGGTATGTTTGTGCATGCGTCCGATGTGCACCTTCAGCCCGTGCGCAGAGAAAACGCGAAAAGAACCTGGGCATTGGGGGCAAGTTAAAAATGAAGGCAAACTCATTTTGTACAAAAATAAATGTAGCGCTCAAGAATTGGGAAACGCTAATGATTAGGCCATAAATTACAATTGTGATAAAATATACCCAGATAAAGTGGCAACAATAATCAATACATAATTCATATTACAATAAATAATTTATAAATAATTCAGCATTTTCATCATTCAGAATGTCAGATAAGATAAAAAAAAATATATAATTTACAGATACAAAAAAAAAATAGTCCAATAGGTATGTCTGTTGAGACCACTGCTCTCAACATCGACGCGCGCCGCCGCGCGCCGGCGGGAGTGAACGAGGGGAGCGGGTGCAGCAGGGAGTCAGCTGGCCGGCGACGGTCGCCCGGCGACGGCCGCCCGGCTCGTCGCGCGCCCCACACTGCACATCGACCAGCAGTCAGCTGTTGCACGCCTCTACGCACAGCTGCGCTTGCGCATTTCTTTCATTTTTCATATTTACGTAACCTGTAACCGACCGTTGTAGTTTCTTTTCATTTTATATCATTATACGTGTTATACAGTCCACTCATCTCTTTCATTTGGTCTACCACGATCTATCGTCGCGCACAATGTCAAATAGGTAAAATTAACTAATAATTATTAACTAGCTACCAGTAATAGCAAAATACATAAAATTTACGTATAAAAATACGTCACATCAAAATAAAAAATAAAAAACGCAATTATCAGTTACAATAATACAAATTAATAATGATAAAAAGTTTGAAAATCTTTACAATGTAGGTCAAACGCTAAAATAATGCTACTTTACAAATTAACTGTACCTACTACCCATTACTGGTTGTAAAAAAGCGGCGGGCCCTAAAAATAAATTAGATTCTATGTGTAAACTGAGAGAACTGGTGAGAACTGCCCTCTGCGGTCCACCGCCGGAAACCTGACGAGGTTGAGTGTTGCAAATTCATAATGAATCCTGGTTCCTCTAGCGGTCGCAACGCAAACTTCGGCTTCGAACCTGTAGCATTGATTTATCCTTTGCAGTATTGAACGATGACAGGTCACGGGCGAATTGATACCAAGCTCCGAGACTAGATGGCGGTAAAAGTAGGTTCGAGCTGGGGATATTTTACTTTTTACAAAGTAATCCCCCTTTTTCCAACTGTATTCCACTTTTCAATCACAGCACTATTTTCCACTTCACACTTTCTTGCCCAGAAAACACAAGGTTATGAAGATTTCTTCAATAAAAGACAAGCAGCTTCGACGAAATCTTCGGAATACTTACACAACAACAACGGATTGATTTCCAAATTATCTATCAGTTCTGCCCAGAAATACAGGGAAACATAGGAGCACCCTTAATTATACTTAATCGTTGTAAATATTTACTGGTTATTAAAGAAAACGTGAAAAAAAACAATAACAAATACGAAGAGGTGAAACCTCTTGCGGCTTCCTACCCGCTTTTTTCTGAATTTTGAAACTAAATAAGTATACAAAATCAGAAGTTGTTTCCTTGTCAACATTTATGGAATTCCCTTAAACGGGACCAATCTTGCACCCGAGCACCCGAGGATTATAAATATAATAACTAATTAACCCGGCGAACTTCGTTAATGAATAATAATAATAATATTCCACAACTATCACACAACGCCGTTAGTCCCAAGCTAAGCAGAGCTTGTGTTATGAGTACTAGACAACTGATAAACATAATTATAGATTTCTAAATACATACATATTATAGATAAACTACACCCAGACTACGACAAATGATCGTGCTCATCACACAAACATTTTTCCGGGATGGAAATTGAACCCACGACCTCCGGCATAGCAGTCAGGGCTACTAACCACTAGACCAACAGGCCAGTCAAGACAACTAAAAACTTCTATAGATTTATTATATTTATAGAACTGTTTGTCAAGATATTTATGTATTACCGTTTGTCACGAAACACAAATCCAATTGTTATGCATGTATCATTAGCTTCTGTTTGCCGTGAACATATACGTGATTGTAATTCCTGACGCAGCTTTCTGTCGCACAACACACACAGTGTACACAACTACGGACATGACGTTATTTACTCTTCGCACTCCGTTAGATATGTCAACACGATAGAAGAATAAAAAAAAACAAATTATATGCCTTGTACTATATTTAGCCGTGAGAAGAAAGAAGAAGCTCGGCTTTTTTTAGGTCGCTAGATAAAGCGGCATTCTATTTTATATTTATAAAGATCAGTTGCTTTTCGTTGGGTAATAGGATTTTGGAGGTATGCGGAGCAAACCTCCGTTGAAAAGGGAGGATCCTCCGGCCAGACGGGTGTTATGTCTGGTGGGCAACTGCCTGATTGATGATTTCGGGCTATTCTATACGTTCCAATCCCGCGGAGATTTTTAATTGCACGATTCAGAATTAGTTCTTATGTGAAGCCATAGATGTCGCTACAGGACAATGGAATAGCCTCATCAGAAGGCTTTTTTTAGGTAGGAATCATCCAATGACTTCTCTCGCTCTTGGCGGTCGCCTCCTTCTGCGAAGCAGTAATGCTAATAAAGGAGGAGGCCGCACGTGCATGCGCGAGGGAACGGCTTTCACGCCCCAGCCGCCGAAATCCCAAATCCGGACCCCGAGCAATGGGTAGCTCACGTCCGACCGTCAGGTAACGGTCCGATCCGAGCTCAAGTCGTCGACGGCGCGAACTATTCCACGCGCACCTCAAGGAGATGTCAGCAAACCGTAGAGGCCCAGCAGGGTCCAAGCCTACAGGGGCCAAGGATCTGCTTCTGAAAGAAAGACTCGGCCCTAGTATGAAAGGTAACGAAGAAACAGCAGTGGGTTTTTATTCAGTAAAAGTTCGACACGCCCTCACGCACCGCTCAAGAGCGGGGGATGTCATTGGATGATTTTTCCACCTAAAAAAAAAGTCCAAATAACGATTGTAACAGAAAAGTTATTAGTAACAAGAGTTTGCACTCTACACAGTTTTCAGTTTGTGGTTTCTGTCATAATAAATTGAAAATAATGATACACTCCAGCGTGTTATATATGAGATGTGTTGACAGTGAAGGATGCGCTGTGCGATCTTGGCTAGTTTTTTTACAGTGGGTAAAGAATATATGGGACGGAGGTCGTCTCCTTGAAAAATAATACAAGTATAGAATGAAAGTATTTTTTTTTATTTAGACCAAATAAAAAAGTAATATTTAAAAAAAACTGGGCATGCGCGAGTTGGACTTGCGCCTTGAGTGTAAGTTTGTATTTACATAAGTAAATAGTTCAATTCCGGTATGGAGTCTTGGATGACTTTTCCAAATCGCAAAAAAAAAGTATGACGTAACAACAAATTTACAGTTTTCAGATTTATTCCTATATTTGTGCTATAAGACCTTGCTTTATGCCAAATTTCAGGATTCTGGGTCAACGGGAAGTACCCTATGAATTTGGATTTCCTCGAGTGTCGAATTGTACGTTTTTTTGTTACATAAGCCGAAGTATCTTTTTATCTCGTTAACTTAAAAGATTGATTTTTTTACAGCTTCTAGAGTTTGCAGACTTAAGTACATGGTTTTAATTTCAACTCGATACCTCTACGCCTTCCCGAGATAAAGGGACTTGACAGACAGACGGACGGACAAAAAAGTGATCCTATAAGGGTTCCGTTTTTTTCCTTTTGAGGTACGAAACCCTAAAAACAAAAAAAAAACTAAAGAGTTTTTTACTCTTGAAATTTGAAGTGTCTCAATTTAGTGGTTTTTTTTTTAATTTATTGATAAAATACATACCTACTATCTTTCAAGGGAAATTTTAATTGGGTAATAATATTTTACTTTTGACGTGAGAAGCACTTCACAAAATGAATGATAACAAAATCGGGGGACACAATTTGGTTACAGCTACATTTATCTATATAATTTATGATAAATCACATGCAGCGGAGAGGTAAAGCGATGCCATTTTTTTTTTTTAATTGCATAAAAGTGAGAATGAAATACAACACGTCTCACTTATTTGTATTGATCAATTGTAGGAATAAGAAAAAAACGTCTCATATAACTGTGTCATGTCAGCCATAATCATCCACTGGACATAGGCCTCCCTCAAGTGTCACCACAACGATCGAACGATATATTGGATTCCCGCAACCCTCACCAGATCATCCGTCCATCTTGTGACCCTCAAACGCTGGTCTTATGGTCGCCACTCCAGAACTTATTCGCTCTGCCCACTGCCACTTACGTTTAGCGATTCTTTTGGCCATATCGGTAACCTTGGCTCACCCTCTGATAAAGCATTGTGAGCGACTACGTTTCAGAGCCAGATGTCGTATGGCTGACACTGGTTTGAAAACTGTCCTCGCTAATTTATCGGTGGTTCAAAATTATAAGGGTTTATAGGTGGCCGATCCAGAGAGATTCTCCCCGGCTTACCTACATTTATATCTCAAAAGCTAGGGCACCTAACGAAGCTCTGTTTTCTCCCATATTTAATGGCTATCGCAGTCACCACATATCAGAATTTGTCGGTCACTGGTTCAAAAGTTAGTACGAACTGGTCGTAATACACCCTCATGCAAGCGGAATTCAAAAAGGAGGTTTCGAATATGCTCCATCTGCCCCAAGTAATACAAGGATATGATGCTCCTATTACCACCAATCGAACTTTGAATTACGGCCTGCTTCTGAAGATTTTTTTTACAGAAAAATCCAGTTGGTAGTCACGCTTGCATACCATTACTAACCACTACATAACCAAACAATCTTGACATGTCTTTCTAAAAGTTGTCTAAAAATTGTATCTAAAAATTTTTACAATTTGTTATTTACAGATGTTTGGAAATTACCTAAATTTAAATAATCTTTGTATTTCTTTTATACGTTTTTTTTTATAAAAAGACATCAAGATTGTTTACATTTAGTTAACTAACTAAACAAATGGAGTATAGTAGTTTGTGATGTACGTAAAGATGATTCAGCCTTATCAAATGCGGGTAATATTAAAGCAAATACTATAGGTCTATCTCTATCTGTCGAGACGATAACATCTGGCATGCTTGTATTATTTTGGTAAAAGATTGTAGAATCATATTATAATAGGGCCTCATCAGAAGGCTTACAGTCACCCAAAGGGCAATGGAAAGGGCTATGCTCGGAGTTTCCTTGCGTGATCGCATAAAGAATGAAAATATCCGCAGGAGAACCAAGGTCGCCGACATAGCCCTAAGAATCGCCAAACTAAAGTGGCAGTGGGCAGGGCACATTGCTCGTAAAACGGATGGTCGATGGGGCCGAAGGTTCTAGAGTGGCGACCGCGCACCGGAAGACGTAGTTTGGAAGGCCTCCCACAAAGTGGACCGACGACCTGGTGAGGGTCGCGGGAGTGCGGTGGATGCGAGAAGCACAGGATCGGTCGTTGTGGCGACGCTTGGGGAAGGCCTATATCCAACAGTGGACGTCTTTCGGCTGAAATGATGATGATGATGATGATTATAATAGAGAATATTGTTTGCAGGAGTTGGATACTCGCATCATCATCGGCAGCTTCTCGCAAGAAATGATACCCAAAATATTCTGTGAGGTGAGTTGGTTTCAAGTTCAGTATTCTAATATTGGTTTCCGATTAATGGTTCTCTTGAAAATTTTGTAAGATATACTAAGGCGCCGACTAATAGCATGAAGTTAGCCATTTATCTTTGCTTAAATTTAAAAAATCTTTAAAAACATAATCATTCAAAACACTCAGACCTTTGTGCAAATACATTTAAAAACATACAAATACAATAGTTGCACCACACTGGCAACATCTTCATCCATTCATCTTCCGTTTAAATAGATTGTAGTTTCGTAAGTGAGATCTATGAATTTCTAAAGTTTATTCCTAGCAGTGAGAGCGCAAGGAATCAAGCACTTGAGAGTTGAAGAAATCTTTGAGTTGAGAATAAAACTTTTTCGCCTTACTCGCTTGCTTAACAGTAAACTTGCGATCACTATAATCATGGCTTCATTTAAACTCGTTTCAAAATAAAAAGGCCCGTTTGACATATGAGAAATACCCAAGAAAGTAACTTGGAACGAAACTAAAAGGAACAATAAAATAATAATTAATTACATAAAATGTTTAAAAAAAAATACATACATTTTTTTTCGCGCGTTAAATAATATGATGGAATATATTGCGAGTATTGTTTTTGCTTATATACTAAGATCCCAGGGCGATCTGACATATCTTATTTTCACATGGATGAAACCTTAACTTCTAAGTAGCGTATCATGTGCTTTGAATACCTGTGTGCTTGTGGAGCTCCTCCTTGAAGCCCCTGGGCAGGTATCCGGTGAGAAAGGGAACTAAAAAAAAACATTTTTTGTAAGTATTTAAGTATTCGTTTTGACAGATGTCAAAACGGGCCTTTTAGTTTTTAACAACTTTAGATTCGTTTACAGAAAATTGCAAAGTTAATATTCCTAATGAATCCTTTAACAATTTGAAGTTGAGTACTTCTCAAAATCTATTTTAGCCTGAAAACCTGTCGAACTTTTGATTTTAAAGTAGAGTTTAACACGTTATTCACTCCAAACGTTATACAGGCTTTAGGCGTGGAGTCGTGCAGTACCAGACTGACATACAATACATAGCTCCAAACACACAACTCAGAAACCCTTAATGAGACCCAATTTCTATTTCCATGCTTAAGTAGTAAGTGTGTGGTGTTTGTGAGATCGCAGGCCTTCAGACTGGGCATGTTCGGCGCGGAGTACGCGTGGCTGGTGTCGGGCATGCCGCCTCGCATCCGCGGCGCACCACCGTGTGCCCGACCGCAACTTGCCCGCGCACTGGAGGGATTGGTTACTGTGACTGCACACCGAGGCATTGTTGGCGATGCGGTTAGCTTCTCCGGGCTGGTAAGTAGTGGGAGGTGTATATTGGTCATAGTGTCTGCAATTTGCCCGTGCACTTGGAAGTACAGTCAGATTCCTTTGTTCTGACGTCATCTCAACGCTCAGTCACGTGGTCAGAACAAAGGATTCGGAGGCGTGGCCTACTCCAAGCGTTCGCGCCGAACGAAACTATTGTAACTTGGCTAGGGGGGCTGGTCACTGAGACTGCACACAGAGGCATCGTCGTAGTGAAGTAGTGGGAGGTGTTACACTTGACAGTGTTCGCAGTTTGCTCACACGCTAGAAGGACTGATCACTGTACATAAAGCCATTCTGCAAATTGCCGCCAGCTTCTCTGAAGTGATGAATATTAGTAGACATATTTGGCGTGCCAGCATGTGGCTATTGTATGGGCACAAGTAGCTATATTGTGATCTAAAAAACATTATAATAAAACCACCGGGAGAATATGAAGACGAAACAAATTTCAATTCGTTAGTAACAGAGCTTTTTATTATAATTCTGCCGTCGAATCAGTAAAATAACTGTTCTTGATGATTCCTAATGCTAGTTGAAATTCACCCTTACTTTTTGTTTTGCAATAACCGTAAGTCCTGCGAATAAAAATCGCAGTTTTAAAATATAATGATACATCGCTGTGGCTTTCATTTTAATGCCCACGTTCACTTCATTAACAATTTGTCCGGACGGAAATTCCTGTGCATTTCGGTGAACCAAAAATAAAGGAGGCATAAAGGTATTGTATTTTTAAATAAAAACACTTGTTGATTTTTATGAATAAAAGCGTAGTCATTGAGGTCCGTGTGCAAAAGCGAGTTTAATTGGAAGACTGTTTATTATGCATTCGTTCGGAAAGTAGAAACTGAATCGAATAATGAATGTGAAATTCGGAATGCTCCCGGCTAGTAACTGAATTTCATACGCCCTGCACACAGTGTAATGACCATTTGCGAGCGCGTTGCGTATCTATTAGGTTACTAGTTTACTGTTTCATTTAATATGTCCGGTGATATAGTGGACAGCTAACTGTTTTAGCAAATAGGAGGTTGCTTGTAATTTTAGATAGTACATTTTGATGCATTTTTGATAGAAATTATTCATCTAATAAACCCATTACTAGATGGACCTCATGCCTCTTCTCTAGGAAAGGGAGAAGGCTGCAATCCTCCATGCGAGCCTGATGCAGTTTAGTGGATGTCATCAAACTGAAATTGTTTAGTTAAAGGAAATGCTGGTCAATCATTCAGCCAACACCACTGCTCTCATCATGAACAATGAGAGCAGTGGTGATGATATAAATTATAGTAAAGCGCCTTGGTTTGAACCCTCGACATATAACTCGTAAATTGGGGTCACCATTGCACTTTATAATTAGGTATTTTAATGGTTATAAAATTAGAAGATACATGGATAGTCTTACAACCCTCTTTCTGCGAAGCAGTAAAGCTAGCAAAGGAGGAGACCGCACGTGCACGCGCGAGGCAATGCTCCTCACGTTCCAGCCGCCGGGATTTCGATCCCGATCCCAAGTCGTCGACGGCACATAGTGTTCCAGGCGCGTCTCAAGGAGATGTCAGCAACCGTAGGGGCCCAGTAGAGTCAAAGCCTACTGGGGCCATGGGTGATACGAAAAAGATCCCCGGGGCCCTGGAAAAATGGCAAAGAAGGAACAGGAGTAGGTTTTTAGTCAGTAAAAGTCTGACACTATCTATTTGTGGACTGCGACCTGGTGAGGGCCGCGGTCATCCAATGGATGCGAGACGCACAAGACCAGTCATTGTGGTTACACTTGGGAGAGGCCTATGTCCAACAGTGGGCATCTTTCGGCTGAAATGATGACGATGATTTTATTATTAACGATGACAGTTTTAGTTCTCATGTAGAAACTTAAACCTTATTTAAAAACCTAACAAAAATATCGACTGCGGTTAAAATACAACGAAACTCAATTCCACTCAATGTTGTAAGGATAGGTTTCCTAAAATATCGGCCTAGCTCTTAAGACTTCATCTTTTATTTATAACTCCGTAAATCTCAGAGATATAAATCTAAGAGTGACATTGAGGTGGAGCGCTTCGGATGGCTGCATGCCTTATTCATTGATTTAGATCTGATCGCTAGCAATAAAATTGTTTGGAAATATCCATTATCTGTTTATCAAAAAACATGTAGGTATTTATAATTCATCGTTTGGTCAGTAAACCATACTTCGTAACAAAGCAATTCTTGCTATGAAAGTGGTTAAAATGAGGTATTCTACCAAATTTAAGGGTGTAGATATAAAAGAAAAGAAAGAATAATCGTTTATTCGTGCCTCACCTAATCGTATAAACTAAAAAATACATAATGAAAAAAAAAACTAAGTAAGGCCAAAAAGGGGCCTAACTCAGCATATACGCGCTGATATTCTGTTAGGGCCCGCTGAGATGTACCACGAACTTAGCCACGGACGTTAAATAGACTATCGAAATAAAAATAATAAAAAATGAAGATGGCGATAATTTAGGTTAATGTGTGTCATGTAAAATAATATAATAATAATAATATTCCTTAACTATCACACAACGCCGTCTAGTCTCAAGCTAAGCAGAGCTTGTGTTATGAGTACTAGACAACTGATAAACATACTAATATATTTCTAAATACATACATATTATAGATAAATAACACTCAAACAGAGCAAATGATCGTGCTCATCACACAAACATTTGTCCTGGGTGGGAATCGAATCCACGACCTCCTGCATAACAGTCAGGGCCACTAACCACTAGACCAACAAGCCAGTAAATAATAAACAAATATTCAAAAGTAGCTGAAACGGTGAACTTCGTGCCGCCTAATACTCGTAGTAAGGATAACGCCATCTAATGGTATTACCAGAACAGCATAATTCATTTTATTAGAGATGGCGTTGTATCCGGATTTTTTTCGTGTTTTTTTTTTCATTTTTTCTCACCTTTTAAACCTTCCCTGGACTATCTCGAATATTTCAAAACCAAAATTAGCCAAATCGGTCCAGCCGTTTTTGAGTTTTAGCGAGACTAACAGCAGCATATTTATAGTAACTAACTAATCTGTATAGATTAGTTCATACAATAATAATAAGTCCAGCTTTGCTATGCATAATACTGCTATCATATTTATTCATCTACAGCGACGACATATTCCAATAGAAACACCAAAATCAAATACTGAATTTATGGTAAAATTTTGTGCCCGCGTTGTCCACCCTGCACTCTGAGGTTCGATCACGAACAATAGTTATTTGTGCAACAAGAGAGCAAAGTTGTTTTTTGCTACGAGTGCTAATTTTGAGTCCCGAGCAAGCGAAGGATTCTTTGATTGAATCACGAGCGTTAGCGAGTGATTCTAAAGTAGAATGCTGAGCGCGGGGAGGGATTCAAAGGCACGTGATGCAAAAAGTTTTGCTCTCGTGTTACACACATAATTTTTCACTTCAGCAGCAAGAACACATATTACTTGGGAAATAAAATAATTAACAGTAATAGATTTAATAATGATTTCAATTAAAATAAATACTATCTCTGTCGCTAGTTTTGCTCATATTTTACAATTATTTTAACATTCTTAATCTTATTTGCCACTATTTTATTTCCGCTGTTTTTTTAAAGCACGTTCTAAAACAGTCAATGTTGAAACTAGAAATTATTTAAATGTTAAATGCCAGTTTTATCTGTTGCTATAAGTACTCAGGTCTAGGTACTCTTATATTTGTTCAAATACAATAATAAATTTAAAATCTAATAATTTATTTATAAAAAAAAAAAAACAATTTTGTATTTTACAAATATTTTCTATTTATTACGCATTTCCGAACGTGTTTTTCTTTGTGGTGGAATTTCAAAATCGAAATGAACTTTGAAATGGCATGTTTCTCACTCGCTTTTTTATAAGGGCGAGAAAGAGACAGAGTACAGTGCAGTTCGAATGTTTCGAACTTCATGGCTAAAAAAAAAAAAATTACTTTGTCTCACGCAGTGAGGCAAACTCGAGTTTTGCTCACTGTTTTCAAGCAGCAAAACCAACTTGTTTGAGCTGCTGTGGTAAAAAAGGATTTGTCTACATTATTCAAAGCCACAGAAATCATATTACTTGTTACCTATGTACACGTTTCAGACATGAAACTCTGAATATGTGTTAGGATTTCATGAATTAATTAGGACTAACCTCTCTATATGTCACCTCTATATGTCACGCACTAATCTGGTCGATAAACCACAGGCACTAATTACAGTGGTTTAGAATATGATCAGGTCGTAGGACGGTAATTGATGGTCACAGATGAATGATGATAATAAAGGCACGCTTAAGTACCTACTTGCATGTACTACAATATTAATATTGTATTATAGAAATTTTGTAAAATCAATCATTTTTTGATCGATTTCAAAAAAGAGGAGGTTATATGTTAGGCTTGATGTAGTTTTTTTTATGTATGTTCACCGATTTCTCGGTCACTTGTGGACCGATTTCGAAAATTCTTTAATTTTGATTAAATGATTATACTCGAAGAGACAAAACTGTTATAGTACACCGACTTCCGAAATAAAAGATATTTTGCACTTTTTAGGGTTTTATTTACATTAAAGTCGGTTGTATTATTTTTTTAAAGTAACACAACCGATATATACCCTGCGATAGTAACCATGGAGTTACTTGCCGTTTATTCTCCATAGGAATTGACCAATTGGAACCGTGCACTATCTTCTGACGTTTTATAAGTGCCCATGTAGGCCTATGTGAAATAAAAACATTTTGAATTTTGAAAACTTGGACTAGCTTTTGTCGTTGTAGCATTATTTTACTATTTGTTAAATATCGCAGCACATGCTGAGATAGGAGCCTTTTTGGCCTTGACACAGGTCTTTTATTTGTATCTTTTAATATTGTCTTCTTTTATTTTAAGTTAAGTATTTATAGATTAAGTATTTACTTTTTGTTTTTATACTTTTCCAGTGCGAGTCTCAAATAAATGTTTTCTTTCTTTCTTTCTTACTTTCTGTCTTTCTTTCTTTCTTTTTTCCTCGGGTTTACCCTTGTGTTGTATCATAGCGGAATCATGTATTCTTCCGGGATTTGATTTTATAACTTGGTGATTAACAAAGAAACTCTTCGATTTTGCATTTTATAATGTACGACAAAAATCCTGCAGATAAATTTGCCCGACACAAGTCATCAAAAGAACTGCGAAGTTTAATTTAATGTTGACATTTAAATCAAATAAGAGATTGCTCAAACTATCCGCATGCTATGTCTGTTTTTTTTTTTTTTTTTGACCAAAGTTAAAGCACACATGGCGTATCTCTAATTAAAAATCAATACCTATCAAGAAAATAATGTATTTACTTACTCTAACTCTAGTTCTATTACTGTTCGTATGGACTAATCACACTTTAAAACATTATCGAAATAAACCACATTACACTTTCAGACAAACGAAATGTTTCATCGAGAAATGGAAGCAGCAGGAGTCGCCGTCTCCCCATACGCTCCTCAGACCTACGATGCTGTCTGGGCTATAGCCCTGGCATTAAGTAAAGCAGAACAGCTCTGGAGGTCCTTAGAAAACCGACGGAGGAATGGAACAGACAACACTAAACTTGGACTAAGCCATTTTGATTATGATAGACAGGATATGGCAAAAGAATTCCTAGATCAGCTGGCAAATCTTAGCTTTGTTGGAGTTTCGGTAAGTTTTTACTTGATTATATTCATACATGTTAAATAATTATTTTTTTCTTTTTCTCGACTGCTAATATTGGCAATCTGCTTTGGGAGCAATAATCCAATGTGTTGGCTGAAATGTGAAATACATGCATACATGTTAAATAATAAACCTTTGACTGTTCTCACTCAGTCCCATTTGGGCGCCATTCATTTATTGGCGCCCAACAGGGATCCAATGAATGTCGGTCTATCTAAGAGCCACTGCCTATAATAATATGGCCTTCACAACCCAGATGCTAAGTATTATATAGATTGGCAAGACAGATGTCAGATTTGCTAAGACTGCAAAAAGACAACCGAGACCTTAGTCTAACGCCCTTAGGTTAACGTACATTTCGAGGCACAAAGGAAACTCAATATATAATGGATGGTCACGCATCCTCAGACCCGCCCCACCAAGCGCAGCTTAATGTCGAAGTTCGACTCGTGCACTATTATTATTTAGCTACGTGCTCTACAGTTCCTAACAGGGGTTATATCTATGATATAAAAAATACCTTTCACTCCAACCAAATTCTCATTTAATCTGTCTATCATTTTATTTATCAAATTGTCATACGATTGACGAATGAAATTGACTACCCTTTTACAAGTGGTATCCATTCCTCAACTTACGGTTCTCCAACAACAGTTTGTCATCTTGTGTCACCCTACGTTGTGAAACTTTCACTACGAAAATCGTAGTGAAAGTTTTCGAAAACTTAATACTGGGACGTAAAGGCGTTATTCAAAGACAAATTGTTATCGCTGATGTGAAGTTAATTGCAAACGTGCATAGGTAGACTATATGTAGGTTTCAATGTAGACTTCCCAATTAATTCAAAAGCCATCGCGAAACACTGGACATGGATATTACATAAATAAAAATAAAGCCAGCTACCAGCATTAAATTATAAAACAATTTGTCTCATACTCTAAAACTTTACATTGCTTTAGACAGTTACTACGTTAAACAAATTATTTACGTGTGTGGGTAGATTGAAATTAACATAGATTTGAATATTCAGCAACGCAAACCAGTTTGATAATTTAGTTTGATTATGATTAATGATGTGTATTTTACGTTAAATATTGACATGTAGCGACATCTATGGCGTCACATAAGAACTAATCCTGCATCGCGCAATCAAAGTTCTCCGCGCATTTAGAACATATAGAACAGCCCGAAATCATCTATCGGGCAGTAGTAGCCCACCAGACAACACCTGTCTGGTCGGAGGATCCTCCCTTTTCAACGGAGGTTTGCGGGACTTTACTCTCTGTTCCGTTTACCTCTAAACTGGTGACCCTCGACAAAAGAACGTCAGCGCAGCCTTCGTGCAGCCACTACTTCGTGACGTCATCATCATTTCCTCAAGCTTTCGAGCAGCGAGCCATACAGCCAGCACCCACGGCTTTAAAAGGGTATCCTGACCACCAGCATGCCTACCTGGTCATACCTGGTCATCACCCTCAGCCTCATCAGCGACCTTGGCTAATCACACCGCACCTTCGGCCAGTCACCTGAAGAGCTATGAAGAACCTCTCCTGGTCGACGTAAGCAGTCAAGCCACTACGTCGCACAGCACCGCTCCGACTCACTGGAGCCAGCAGCACTACTCCGACTCACTGGAGCCTGCAGCATCATCCCGACTCACTGGGACGTCATCACCCCGACTCACTGGGGCATCATCCCGACTCACTGGGACAGCAACACCCCGACTCACTGGGGCATCACCGCAGACAGTTCCGACTCACCGAGAACTATGCGGCATTCGGTTCCGACTCACTGGAACCAACCTACCACTGGCCTGGCACGCATCAAGAAGCATCAAGAACCATCGATCTCCGATCTCCGGAGGGGAGTGATGTAGCGACATCTATGGCGTCACATAAGAACTAATCCTGCATCGCGCAATCAAAGTTCTCCGCGCATTTAGAACATATAGAACAGCCCGAAATCATCTATCGGGCAGTAGTAGCCCACCAGACATAACACCTGTCTGGTCGGAGGATCCTCCCTTTTCAACGGAGGTTTGTGGGACTCTCTGTTCCGTTTACCTCTAAAGACATATTATTTCATACCACCCATGACGGGATAAATCCTTGAAAGCTTAATGCTAAGATTGATAAAATATCGGAATCAGATAAAATATATATATGAAAATAATCTGTGGTACCTTAATAATTTTATTGTGGCCCTAAGAATCGCCAAACTTAAGTGGGCAGGGCACACTGTACGCAGAACAGATAATCGATGGGGACGAAAGGTTCTGGAGTGGCGACCACGTACTGGAAAACTCAGCGTTGGAAGACCTCCCACAAGGTGAACCGATGACCCAGCGAGTGTCGCGGGAATCCGATAGATACGAGACGCATAGGACCGGTCATTATGGCGACACTTAGGAGAGGCCTATGTCCAACAGAGGACGTCTTTCGGTTGAAATGATGATGATGATGATTCTAGTAGATTCTTCGGTCTAAAAATGATCGAGGGCATGTTCTAAGAACTTTACTCTAGATAAAGTGACGTCAGTACCTAATAGCAATTGCCAAAAGTCCTTATATTGTGGGATTGATATAGGGCCTAGGGCGAGGTGGTTTTACGTTATCGCGATCGACACGTTCGGTCGCTCTGATTGGCTAGATCTAAGCTCTTAACCAATCAAAGAGCCAAACGTGGTAATCATTTATTTTAATTCTTTATGCACACAAAAGTACAGAGGCAGACTGCGGCGTATGTTTCGATTACGTTAACGTATAACAGCTCGCACTTAGCGCATACGTGTCATATTTTGGTAGCACTTGGCGACCCCGTACATTTGAAACAATCAAAAATCATTGTAATAGAAAGAAAAAATATTTATTTGGCGACAGTCTTCAGGTACACATAACAGAAATAAAATAAAAAGTAATAATCATTAAAAAAAACACATACTTTATGCCTCACGTCTGGGCCAAAAAAGATTCATTACAGTAATCTGGCCCGAGAGACGCTGTTGCTAGACTTCTAATGAACCTTGACTGAGTTGTCAAGAAAAAAATGAACATCAAACTGACAATTTGGCTAGGTCCTTGCATGAAACCCTTTGGCATAGATGGAACTTTTACTAGTTAGGAAAAGTAAAACTACCCTCTTTATGATGTTTTCAGGGTCCCGTCTCTTTCAACGGAGCTGACAGAATAGGCACGTCAGCTTTCTACCAAATTCAAGGTAAGAACTACTGGAGTCTTTAACTGGATTTACATAACAATCTGACGCATGATGTCTGCATTCCCGGAGGGTAGGCAGGGGAAGTGTAATCTCGTTTCGCCAGTAGGCACTGTTAAAATCTCATATTATGTGTCTATGGAGAATTGGTTATACAGGCAGATAGTTGCTTTCTGCCGGGATAATTCTAGAGGTTTAACGTCTTTCTTCGTCAGGATCTTTTTGTTTATATGATAATAATGAACTTCTACCAGTTTTACACATAAGTGGCTGACTGGCTACTTATGTTTCTTCTTTTAGAGTCGATGTAGTTTGAGTCCACAAGTTACTAGATGATCGCCAGGTTTTGGAAAGTACAGATTTCGGCGTGTGTGTCACACGTGTGCAAATAGTAGTTCTAGCTTAAAGGGTTAATTTGAACAATAATCCAATAGGTGGTAGACCAAAAACCGTAGCCTTATACACGGCTGGGCGCGAGATGTCGTGCGCGGAGTGCGCGCGGCCGCAGTGGGCGGGCGGCGTGCCGGCGGCGCGGCGCGTGCTGGTGCTGCGCGTGGACGCCGTGTGGGCGCCGGCGCGCCTCGCCGTGGCCGCGCTGGCCGCGCTCGGTGTCGCGCTGGCGCTCGCCTTCTTGCTCTTCA
Organism: Mythimna pallens; assembly: GCA_961205895.1. Taxonomy (NCBI): domain Eukaryota; kingdom Metazoa; phylum Arthropoda; class Insecta; order Lepidoptera; family Noctuidae; genus Mythimna; species Mythimna pallens. The sequence goes on from OY540832.1 coordinate 23,607,652, forward strand.
ACTTACACTATAGTAAAAGAAGGTAATGTAAGCATTTTTGAACTCCTCCTCCTTGCGTCGTATTCCTCAATGCTGAGTGTTCTCACCTCCCTGCTTCATCACTTTCACTCATATAATATTCCTCCATCTATTTTTGTCTCTGGCGGTATATTGTATACCGTAGAGTCAAAAGCGGTGCAGATCTGGTCGGACCAACGTATTGAGTTGCGCCCGCGAGGCCTTTCCTTCAAATTTACCAGTTACGATGAGCTTGAGCCTTTCGAGGTTACCACCGTCTTTCCTTACAATGTGACCGAAGTATCACAGAATCTTGCGAAGATACTCGGACGACAGCCGTGAGGAGATTTTTAGACTTATCAGGTTTTATGATAGGATTTTTTCAGACAGGTAACTCTATCCCTGTACATTGTATAAATAAAGGCACACGATATCAAAGTGTTCTTAGTAAGCCTAAGAACACTTTGATATCGTGTGCCTTTTTGACAAATTTATGAGCGAAGTTCTAATTTTTACTTGGGAAATCATCAAATATAAAACTGTGTCCGTCACTGCAAAGTGCCAACTGAAAACCAGCGCTAAGTGTCTAACGCCCAGCAAATGCTGAGGTGGTCACCCTTTCGGAGCGGGCACGCTCGGCGCACTTTGTACTTTTGTTCTTTTTTACTTTGTGTTTATAACCGTTGTCCTGTGTCTGTCCCGAATAAAAGTATTTATATTTTTCTATTAATTTACCCTTTTTTGAAAAGGCTACGGTAACTCTTTCTAACAACCCGCAGCCCTTGCAAGCACCTCACTTTGAGGTGCGCGTGGAAACACAGCGCGCCATCGAACCGGGCTTGGTCCTTACCAGATTGTCGGACGGCAACCTAACCCTTGCACGCCGATCGGCCCGGGGCGTCTCCGGTGGAGCCGAGGCGTGAGACATGTCTCCTCCTCACGCTTTTGGCCTTCTCCTTTGCTCGGCCACTTCCAGAAGGAGATGACCGCCAGTTTTTGACAGCTGAATTTGTTATAATGTTTCCTCTGTAGCAGCAGTTTTCCAGATGACTAAAAAACTCCGGTTTCGTCTAGTGTAAACTGACCAAAAAGATTGACGATGAAAGTGATGAAAGTGTTATTTTGAACTAACTTACAAAATAACCATCTTTTGGGTACCTATCATCGTTAGAAATTTAACGCGTTGGAGATCTGGTACTGGAGACAGATGCTAGGAGTATCGTGGACAGTTTGGTACAAATGATTCCATATTAAAATAATATTCAGCATCTGACAGCGCCTATCAACCACAGTGCAGTCACGCATTTTGACCTTCTCCGACCATGCTATCTCATCGTGGTAATGACTCCATAGAGCGTCTCGTGGTGCAGAGAAAAGTTGAAGGCACAGACCACGAGGTAGATCACCAATGAGATGGACAGACCAGATCAAGGCAGCAACTAAGTGCTCAGTTTACGAATGTACCCGGAAAACTGCAGTCCGCGATGAATGGCGCCGTATTACCAAGATGATCACTCATCGTGATTTACAATGATGACCACTACCACTGTGGCAAGAGTGTACCCACTAAGAATAAGATGTACCTACGAGTATAATAACAAAACACTAACAAGAATGAAATGTGCTTTCGATGCATATTTTCTGACCCGTAACATCCGTATTGAATGAAAGCCGATACTGCAAAAGCCTGAGCTACTGCTATAAGTGAATTTATCGTATTGGTTGGCTTTGGAACACAGCTGTGGCCCTCTTACAATTCCTATTCAAAGTGCCAACTTGAAGACGGAAACAATACTATATACATACGTATATATAGTAGTATATAATTTTATAGATTGTACAAAAATATATAGTATATATTTTACTGGAAGTTAAAATGCATCATCGATATATATGTCTAGAATATAAGTAGATAAAATGCTTAGATACCCAACGATTGCACTTTTTTTTCTTTCGTTTTTGCTTCGCTTTGTTTATGCATTTGGCCAGTGTCAAATTAAGAAAATATTTCGTATAAACTTACAGAACACAGTTTCTTGGTTTTGCATTAATATGCGAATATAACACATTCTATTGTTTTTTTTTTTTGCAGTATTTTACAGCAAATGTATAGTCAGTCAGTCAGCCTTCTCGGCCGTGAAAAGTTTCGGAGAAATGACGTCTCCCTGCCTCACACCCCACTGCAAGGGGATAGGTTATAGGTTTCGAGGTCTGGTCCTGAAGTCGGACTGATATGGTGGCGTTTTTGTATAAACACTTCAGCACTTCGATGTACCGATAGTCAATCTGGTACCGTTGGAGAGACTGCAGCCCAAATCTCTATAGAATCGAAGGCTTTCTCGTAGTCCACGCTAAGAAGCTTTGAGCATCTGGCCGGAGTTAAATGGAAACATACTCGTACTGCCGCCCGCGCCCGCATAGAGTATGTGTGCATTTAACTCCGGCCAGATGTTCAAGGAACTGAGTCTTATTTGCGAAATATTGATTGATTTAAATATGCTATGTACGTTCTAAAGAAAACTTAGGATCGCAGCATACGGGCCACCAGCCACAACCACAAAACGCCGACACATATTTCCTGTAGGTTTCATACATTTTATATGGATTCGCCACATACGGTTGACGCCGGTGGCCACCACACGCTTTAAATCGCCGCTGTTCGCTTCTTCTGGCCCGCACTGACCGGTACAAAACGCCGTCACACGCCACTCGCCCATTTAAGCCTTCTTCGTCAGAGTCCATTATGATACTGCTCGTATATGTTAAAAAAGTAGCAGCCACCGTTTCTAGCTTCTCGTGGCGGCGTTTGTGGCTGTGGTGTGCGGCCCATGTGCAGCGACACTTAACCAGATTTTTTTTGTGTAAACATATTTCTAAAAATCAAAGCCGTTTGAAAGGAGTAGGGTAAACAAGCGAAAAAATGTTGTTAATTTTTTTTGCAATAGTGAAAAAATCATATGTTGGTATATGAATCTATATTTTTTTTTTTTTTCGATGCTATTGGCCTAGCGTAACAACTAGGTCAATAGGTGGAGGAGTAGGCTTCAGAAAATCACTGTTTTATGGTACAGCTCGGGAGCTAGAGCCTTAACTTCTTTATAAAAAAGCTATTAAAATAAACTTGCAAAATAGTGACAGAGATTTACACCAAATCTAATTTACGGGTACAATGACAGTCTTATCACTAACAGCGGTATCCACAGCGGCTCCAAGTTCAGTCTGGTAAATGGCAAATCACTTTTTTTCTTAACCGTTAACATCCCACTTTTGTTCAAAGGCCTCTCTCAAGTCCTTCCAGACTTGACTTGACCTTTTTCCGTCACAACCCAGTCCTCATGTGACGAATCTAAATCATCTCGCCATCTCTTCCTAGGCCACAATAGCGCTTGCCTTCTGTAAGTACCCACAGCGTGGCGAAATGGACTAATAAATTTTGTTCTTATTTATTTCCAGATCAATAAAACTGTCATCTCCCCGCCTGAACAACATGACGCTGATTGGCTGCGTGCTGGTCTATACGGCGGTCGCACTGCTGGGCGTGGACAACGCTACGCTGCCATCATACGTGCCCTTCTCTGCGATGTGCACTGTAAGTAAGCTTGACTATCATTTCCACCGAAAGAGGTTCGCTTCTGGACATTTTGTAGATGTTGGTGGGCTCCTCAACGCTTGTGAGTCTTTTATTCATCCAGCGGACTCCTAAGTCCGATGAATAAATAAAAAAAAAGGTTGATAACTTCGTGAGGACCTAGGGGTCCTCACCAAGTTATCAATCCAATTTGTGCCAGGCCTTTAAGGTGAAGGCTCTAGGGTAGCCCTCCAGGAGCAAGGGGCAATGGGCGGCAATCGCCTCCTTCTGTGAAGTAATAATGCTAGCGAAGGAAGCGGCTGCAAGAGTGAAGGAACAGAAGTCCTCACGCCGCAGCCGCCGGGACCCCAACCCTGACTTCCAGTTACCGTAGGCGTAGGTTGCTTGCGACGAGCAATGGGTAGCTCGCCGTCCAGACGTCCGGTAAACGCCCAGACCGAGCCCGAGTCGTCGACAGTGCGTAGTGTTGCCACGCGTACCTCAGAGATGTCAGCAAACCGTAGGGGCTCAGCAGGGCCGAAGCCTACTGGGCCCATGGATTGACTTCTAAAAGGGACACCCGTGGTCTAATAACACAAAGGGCAACTGAAGGAACATAGGTGTGATTTTATTCAGTAAATATCTGACCTGCCCTCCCATTTCAGAGTGGGAAAAGACACTAGACGATTTCCCACCTTAGAAAAAAAGGAAAGCCCGCGAAATTCCAATTTTCGTACGTTTTTTGTAATTTGCAGTATAATATAGGATAGCAAAGTAAAAAATATTTATTTGCGGTAATGTTTAGTATGTATTTACACAATTGTACTCATCTAACTGGTTCCCAGAGAGCCAAAAGCTATATCTACCGTCAATTAATCTACCTGCCTTTTTCCAACTAAATTGGGTACTAATATAGTATAAAAGCTCTCAAGGTTCGTGTTCGTTTTTTTACTAACGGCTGTGCATTCGAAGAGCACATACATCCTCTGCACAGAGAACACTCACGTGACACTCATTGTGGAAAAAAATATTTGTTCAGTGAGCAGTGTCCGATGATATCCCCGACACCAAGCGCAGGCTGGCTGGAACCAGGGTTCCATCCAATGTCTTCTTCCGCTCTAGGGTGGAGCGTGAGGACTAAAACCACACCTGTCCTTCAGTTGCCTTTTGCGTTCAACTCTGCCTTCTCTTTATATCTTAGAAAGTATTTTATATGTTCGTAAAAACCTAGGGCTCTTCAAAATTAGAAGTGATTTTCATAACATAAATACGCGTAGTAAACACGAAATTATATTGCCCAAGTGGAGGTTGGCTAAGACCAGCAAGTCATTTTTAGTAAACAGTATACGCTTTTATAACAAGCTGCCAAAGGTGGTGATTGATTTTAGCGAGGGAAAGTTCAAAACCCATATTAAGCGTGTCCTGACTAAAAAAGCGTATTACAAGATTAAAGACTATGTCGAAGACACGCTTGTTTGGCAATGGCTGCTTCTGCACATGTGGCCCCCTGGTAACTCATAAAATTGTGTAAATATATCTATTAACTGCTCCACATTTGTTGTAATATACACTTTTTTTTTCTAACACATTGCTCTTGCAATATTTTTTAAATTACTAGAATCCATCCACCATAAATTCGTTAGTAATTTATTTTGTTAACATGTCATTTATTGATAATTGTAATTATTTATTTTTCTTACTTTTTTTATATAGCCTCTTTTTTATAATGTGAATGTGAGAACACTGTAGACTCCGCGACTTCTTAGGTTACTTCCTATTACGACTCAATTTTTATTATGATTATTTTTATTGTACTTTTTAGTACAATATTGACTGATCTACACTGTCCTTACATAATATCTACTTATACTGTAATATGGAAGTATTGTTAGAACCACCATTTTTTAAAAAGAGTAACCATGAAGTTTCTTGCCGGTTCTTCTCCATAGGAAACGACCAATTTAGAACCGTGCACTAGCTTCTGACGTTTTACAAGTGCCCGTGTAGGCCTATGTGAAATAAAACTTTGACTTTGTTCTAGAACTAGAGGTTCCTTTCCAGAAATTCCCTGTGGATTATAAATCTATGGTATCACATTGATATATCAAGTAAAATAATAAGTTTCTCTTTGGTGATTTCAGAGTAGAGTGTACATCTTATCAGCTGGCTTCTCATTGGCTTTCGGATCAATGTTCGCCAAGACATATCGGGTGCACAGGATATTCATAAGGTGAGTTTTTAACATATTTTCACGGTGAAAACTGATAATTGATCAACGAGAATTGGTTAGAAGTTTTTCCCAGAAAACTACTTTAAAATGATTTAAGTACTAACATTTCTACTCAAAAACCCAAAACCTGTTGGGTTGGTAGGTTTTTCTTATCCTTTTAATAATATTTTGTTAGTGATTCTAGTGCTTCATCATCTTCCTGCCCTTGTCCCGTGTTATTTGGGGTCGGGGCAACACGTTTTCTTCTTCCATTCTGCCCTGTCACTCGTCATACTATCACTAACTTCCTTTTCTTTCATATCACTCTTCACACAATCCATCCATTTTTTCTTTGGTCTCCCTCTCTCTCCATCCATCCACATGTAAACTCATAACTCTTTTAGTAACATGCGTTTCATCCCTCCTCTTCACATGACCATACCAAGACAAACGATTCCCTTTCAACTTTTCAGTCACTGGCGCTACTTTCAAACTTCCCCTAATATACTCATTTCTCACTTTAGTGATTCTAGTGCTTATAGATAAATAAAACGTTTTGATTTTTTTTTTTTATTATAAAAGAATCGTGTTTTATCTTTATTAGAGTTTTGATTTATTAATTCAAGTAGATAGATCAAATTATAACAAAATGAACATAGAGAATGTTTATGTTGTTATAATTTTACCTACCTAGAAATCTTGAAAATTATGTCAAGCTTCTTTTGGCCTTACTTCCGGTTTCTGAATTCAGAATCTGAAACATCAGATTTTAACAAGTTTTTAACAAAAGTCTTGTCAAACATTATCATTTGCGAACTTCTCAAACTTTAGAATCAGAGTACAGTTTAACAAGATTTCAAAAACTTTATTCAGAATCTGAGTGATGAATCTTCTCCTCGTTTCATACTAGTTTCTTTTCAGCAACCGCAGTGGTGTCTGCAAAACCAAGTTACTTCAAGACACGCCACTGATATCCCTTGTGTGTGCGCTGCTGGTCATCGATGGGATGATAGTCACACTGTGGACCATGCTGGACCCCATGGAGCGGCATCTGAAGAACTTGACGACGGAGATCAGCACTACTGATAGAAGTGTTATTTATCAGCCTCAGGTTCGCAATCGTTATACACTGTGACTCTACCATTGATGCAGTATCTACCTTCTTACATGACCTTGGAAGCCAAACGGTGGAACCTTATACTTGGCGTTTTCTAATTTTAAAAAATCTCTACTTCCTTTTTACATTCCTTTTTCCTATATTTTTATTTTTCCTTTCTTTTTATGTTTAATTTTTAATCATTTCTTTCCTTTTTTTAATCGTATTTCTTTTATTTTTAGCTGTATTTTTTATCTTAATCAATCCCAATGACATTTTTAATTAAAGGCATTGACTTTTTTCATTAAAAAATACAATGTAAATAAAACTAGCTATCTGCTCAACTTAGCTCAGATGCTCAGGTGAAAAAAGCGAAATATTTTTTAATTTTTGTAAACATCATCTTTAATAGATTTATTTCGTTTTATTACTAAAAACTTGTTACTGTTTGAAATCATATTTATTTTCCATTCCGAACGAATATCAACAACTAGAATTAGGTACAGTCAGTTCAGTTAAACCTAATCAAAATAAATTGGTTTTCTTATATATTGAGCTGTTTTTGTGGTTTACCATGACGTTTAAAGTAAGATTGTTTTATTCTTATTCCATTGTGGGTAGGAGATGGCGCTAGACAAGCTTTATAGCTCTGTCTTTTACCCAAACTGAAATAAGAATGAAATAATCTTACTGTGAACGTCATGGTCTTATGATTACACACATAGCATTTTTACTGACTGTACCTTTTAGCTTTGGACGTGTTTTTAAATATGAATCGAAACAAATACCTACCAGTGCTAATACAGTAGTTGGTATCAAAATGGAATAAATCCTTTAATCTCATCTGACATCACTCTTATAAGAAAACTGAACACCCATCCAAACCACATTTTTTTAAGGTGGCATTTCATCTAATATCTCCTCCCACTCTGAGTAAAGCGTGAGGGAGTGTCAGACTTTATCAGAAGGTTGCGTGTTCAAATCACGTCGGGGTCACGACTTTGGAGGTATGCGGAACAGAGAGTAAAGTCCCGCAAACTTCCGTTGAAAAGGGAGGATCCTGCTACCAGACGGGTGTTATGTCTGGTGGGCAACTGCCCGGCTGATTTCGGGCTGTTCTATATGTTCAAATCGCGCGGAGAACTGACCGTGATGCAGGATTAGTTCTTATATGACGCCATAGATGTCGCTACAAACCGACTAAAACCCATCGGTGTTCCTAGAGTTCCAACAATTCCGCAGCCCTGAAGCTTTACCACGCGCTCTTAACGCAATCCATTTGACGACCCAAACTGAACTACAGGGTGGCGCTAAAGTAATGTCATAATTTAAATTGGCTTCCACTTAGTCAGAAATAAAAAAAAAAATTTTTTTGTTCTATTGTTGATGATTAATTGGAAAAAATTATAGCACGCAAATGGCCACATCCCGAGTTGATGCAAAGTGCTCGTTTTACTGCAGTTTAAATTGTTGCTCGCAATACATCTGGCCCCAAATTGTCAATATCGTCTTCAATGTTAACTTTCAAGACTTACAAAGTTCGTGGTAAACAGGACCTCCTGTTTACCACAAAAGCTCCAAAGGAAGAAATCTAGCGCCGATAGATCTGGCAATCTGAGAGCTTAGCCAAGTTGAAAACTTTAAAAGTATGGGAATGACGTCATCTAAACGCCCCATTCACGTGGTCAAAACAAAAGAATCGGAGGCGTTGAAGGCTCGAGGCGGTCGACAAAAGAGAATCGAAACAAAATGGTTGTAACTTAACTAGGCCTGCTAGACAGCCAGATCAAATCATAAAACAACAGATTGAAAATTTGACAAATTAGCAGTAACAATAATTCCACGATTTTGAAATATGTATCGCTATGGCTTGTGGATAACTAATTCTCTTTATTTTTACAATATAAATGTTAAAGCACAGTGAAATTGGGAGCAGTGGTGACCGAGTGGTAACGGCCCCGACTAGCGAGTCGCGGGTTCAAACCCAGCCAGGCACATTACTTTGTGTAATTTATTTTCATCATCACTGCTCTCAAAACGGTGAAGGAAAACATCGCGAGGAAACCGGCATGTCCTAGAACCAAAAATTCGAAGACATGTGACATCCACCAACCCGCACTGGGCCCGCGTAGTGGATATATATAGCCCATTCCCTCTCCTAGAGAGGAGGCCTGAGTGGTGAGAGAGGCAGTGGGAACATTAAAAGGCCGATTATGCTATTATATGCAGTAAAAGGCGCCATTTGCAAAAATTAAGGTACATTTACATTACGACATTACTTTTGCGTCACCCGTTATTGAAGTTTTGGAGGTAGGCGGAACAGAGTGTAAAGTCCCACAAACCTCCTTAAAAAAGGGAGGATCTTCCGACCAGACGGGTATTATGTCTGGTGGGTAGCTGCCCGTTAGATGATTTAGGGCTGTTCTTTATGTTCTAATCGCGCGGAGAACTTTAATTGCGCGATGCAGGATTAGTTCTTATGTGACGCCATAGATGTCGCTACAAAGTTATTAAAGGGATCGAGCTTTATATAGGGATAGCTCCATCCCTCTTTTCCACTCGCACGACTGACATTTTAACGCGTCATGATAAAGCTCCATTAACTCCATTTAAACCATGCCTAACACTATCCTATCTCCTTCCAGATAGAAGTCTGCAAGTCCCAGAACACGACTGGCTGGCTATGCGCCCTCTACGCCTACAAGGGGCTGCTTCTCATCGTAGGAGTCTACATGGCATGGGAGACCAGGAACGTCAAGATTTCTGCCTTAAACGACTCCAAATACATCGGCATCAGTGTTTATTCGGTTGTCATCACCAGCGCTAGCGTGGTGGTCATCGGGACGATCATCTCTGAAAGGGCCACCTTGGCGTACATTTCGATTACGAGCCTGATTTTGATTACGACTACCTCCACGTTGTGTTTGCTGTTCTTGCCGAAGATTGTTGCTATTAGAAGTAATGGTGAGTTTTTATATACGATGTTTATATAATTATCAAGGCTTTATTAAATTAGCTAGAGAATTCGAGTTTCAAGTAACTACAGCTAATGCACCTGCATTTGACCCTTTATTTAGTATCAAATGATAGTGAAGTTACTTGAAACTATGAGTTTAGATTTTTAATTTATCGTCATCAATAGACATAACACAACACGAAACAACACGACACAAAACGTCACAACACGACACATCATGACACATCACGACACATCACGATACCACACGATACGACACGACACCACACGACACAACACGATATATCACGACACAACACAACACGACACAATGTATCGTAACATAACATTTTTAATTTTACCAGTTACTGTTAATACCTCTATGTAACATGACTTTAGTAGATTAAGATACATTCTGTAACACTGGACTAATAAATTATTATTATTATAAATATTTTCACTTCTTTAATTAAGAGACCTATGGAAAAAATAAATATAAGATATGGATTTAATTTAAATACTGGGTCAGCCCAGTATTTAAAATAATAGTACAGAAAAAATCAAAGGTGGCGACATTCTTTGGATATCAAAGAAAGTCGCCATGATCTTATCATCCATCAAATCAGAATCCATCATTTTTATTGCTGATGATGAACAAATCTCCCGAAATTATATATCGGAGAATAAAATACCATCCTGAAAACATTGATCCCTTTTTTAAAATCACAAAAACCATTTTAGAGTCCATCATTCCTTTTCCAGCTGAAGAAGACCCCGTAATCCAAAGCATGGGCCTAAGACTAGAATGTAAAACGCGAAGGTTCGTGACAGACGAGACACAAGAGCTGCACTTCAGGATAGAGATCCAGAACAGGGTGTACAAGAGAGAAGTAGCAGCGCTGGACAAGGAGATAGGCAGGCTGGAGAAGCTGCTGGCCGAGCCTCTGGACTCCGCGAGTGGCTCCAATGCGTCTCTGTCTCTACATAAGAGAGTGAGTACACTTTTGTAGTTCCTGGTACGACTCCCTGCGCCAGGACGACTATTAGGAATATGAGAAACTGTGTGTATTTCTATTAGTTAATGAGTTCGAGTCAAAGTTATACCTCAGGGTCAAAGTTACCCCACTTTACTCGGTACTGAATCGTTATATGATTAAATTATCGATGAGAGCTGTAGTGGCCGAGTGGTAACAGCTAGGGAAGGCGATGAAATCGAATTTATAGGTCGAATAATTGATTTTTTAAATCATCGTTAACGTCAACATGTGAACAAATTTCCTACCTATAAAAATCAAGAAAACTCACTTTATTCGAATAGGTACAGACTTAAAAAAACATCCTTCACTCCGCAGACCGAGCTCAACACAGTAGAAGAAGAGGGCATGTCCCGCGCGGACCGCGAGCGCCGCACTCCCAGCGTGTCGGGCGGCCTCCCCATGCTGCTGCTCTCCGTCCTACCTCCAGTCATCCCTCGCGCCAGCTGGCCTTCCACCGATGTCTTCCGAGGACGGAACTCCGTCAGCTTCAGCTCACAACCCAAACTCAACTACCGCAAGTCCCAACCGGCCATAGACTTGTACAACCTTTGCCTCAACAAGAGAGAAGAACACACTGGCCTCCTCAGCAGGATAAAAAGCTTCTTCGGAAGCAGTAGACCTACCAGCAGAAAAGCGAGCACAATGTCTATAGGAGACCCTACTGGAGGCAGTATAGCTGCTGCTCTGAAAATGCATGTCGGTATGATAGCAGGACTGGTTCCAGGGAACAGAAAACACTCAATGGTCCTATCATGTAACACCCTTCATGTACCTCATCCTGAACTAAAGTTAAGGAGAGAGTCTTACGCTAAAAGTGGTCCTATTATCCGCGTCACTGATGATGAACCGTCGTGTTCCTATGACCCTGATCCTCCAAGACCTTTTCCGCAGAAGTACATCGCGGAACCAGAGACTAAAGTCAATTTTGTGTTGCCAGTAACTCATCAGAGACCTATGTCCCATCAGAATTCTTGCGAAAAAATCAAAGGGTCTCCAAGGTTTCCGCATAGAATAGCACCATCAGCCACCAATAGTCTGACGACTCTTGATACTAGGAGGAAAACCAGTGCTGACAGTGTGTTCAACATAACTGCCAGGGTGTTTGAGGAGCAGAGAAGGTACAGCCATCAGAACGTGAATCAGGATGCTAAAACAAAAGCTGTTTTGGAGAGCAGGTGGAAGTCTACTGAGGACGCCAGACCTGGTCCTTCATCCAGGGATTAGGTGAAGACACTGTGCCAATGAACGTGCCAAATATTTGTAAAAGTAGTTTGGTTTTCAGAAAGTATACAACTAGTCCTAACATTTTTCTAAGGGTCATTTTTCTAATACACTGTTTATATAGCATACTGACTCCTATCTCCAAAACGTATGTATATCGAGATAACTCCTGGCTACGATTGAGGATTTAACTTTTGACTCTTAATCCTTATCCATGTGAAAAGACGTACGGCGTTGCACCATCGGTACAACGCTTTGTACGTATGGTTGGGATGTCCATCCCAACCATACGTACAAAGCGTTTTGGGAACACATTCATTGTGCGCACAGCTAAGGAATGGTATTCCCTGCCGGAGTCTTTGTTTCCTAATAGCTACAACCTAGGGGTCTTTAAGTCAAGAGTGAATAGGTTACTTCTAGGCAAGCGTGCTCGGCCACATCATCGCTTACCACCAGGTGGAGATAGTGGTCAAACGCGAGCCTATCCATAAAAAAAAAAAAGTAACTATGCCTGTCTGTTACATCTTCACTCCCGGCTAAACGGATCTAGAAAATATTTGGTACACGGATAGTCCATGTCCTAGAATAGGCCACTGGACACATTTTTAGGGTTCCGTACCTCAAAAGGAAAAACAGGACTCTTATAGGATCACTTTGTTGTCCGTCTGTCTATCTGTCAAGACCCTTTATCTCGGGAACGCGTGGAGGCATCGAGTTGAAATTAAAACCATATACTCAGGTGTGTTGTCCCTTGAAGCTGTGAAAAAATCAAACTTCTGAGTTAGCTAAAAAAAAAAGATATGGCCGTTTATGTTTCAAAAAACGTATATTTCGAAAAAAGAACTGTTTCCATAGGTAAGTTTGAACGGAACCCTCAGTGCGCGTGTCCGACTCGCTCTTGCCCAGTTTTTTTTATTCTGGTTATACTTATCCCAAGGAAACATACCTATGTTTTCTTGGGTTAATTTTAGATTTCCATGCAAGTAAAGTCGCTGATTGAAACTAGTGTTATATACGTTTTGTAAGTATGACAGTGTATTGTGTAGTCTGCTCAAATATTAAAAAGTTATATGATAAACTAGCTACTGCCAGCGGCTTCGCTAGCGCGAGAGTAGGTTAAACCATACCAACTTTGAACCCCCGTTTCCTCCTCCTATCAGTAGCGTAGCAAGGCATGGTCGAAGCGGCCCTTCGCCCACGGCCTCGCTCACAAAGGGGCCTCGAGCAAGCGAGGGCTCATTAAGAACAAGGATTTTTTATAGTTGACAGGCTCGCGTTTGACCACTATTTCACTTGATGGTAAGCGACGAAGTGATCGAACACTGGGTTACGATAGTCGCTGTCTCGTTTTCGAATTTATGAACGAAAAGGGCCTCGAAGATGCACCTTCGCCCACGTCTAAATTAGTCCACGCTACGCCTCTGCCCCCTATAAGGGGTGAATTTTCGAAAATCTTCTCTTAGTGCTCGCCTACGTTATAAAAGGAAACCTTGTGCAAAAATTTTCACTCCTAGTCCCAGTAGTTTAAGCTGTCTGTTGATATATCAGTCAGTCAGTTTCTCCTTTTATATATATGGAAGATAATAAGTTAGATCCTATAGTGTTAAAAACTTTGGAACACTGAAAGCGAAAGAATTTCTAGAATTTATGGTCTTTTTTGACTAGACTACTGTAATTTTCCTTTATTTGTCCCGTCAATCTCAAAATACTGTCAGTGTCAACCTCAGTCAAGGTTCGATTTTCTACTTGTGCACAAAATAATCATAAAAGTAGGTATTACCAGTGTGTATAGTTTTAAAATTGTAAATGTGAAGATATCAGATCATGAATAAGGAATATTGACACCAAAAAGTAGATTAGATTGTAAATAGTAACTCAAGGCAGTAGTAACTATAGAGAGAGCGTGCATGAACTGTAGGGGCAAACGATAGTGGAGACATCGTGCGGACAGAAAAGAATGTGTGTGTGTGTCTGAGAGTTCTTAAGAAACACCTCTTACAGTTTTCAAAATGTCTAAAAATACACCGCACTGAATTACACAAAAAAAAATGAAGAACCTAAATAGATGAGTCAACAGTTTCACCGCGAGATATTTGCAAACCTATCCTTGATTTCGAGAAAAACTCTCAGTCAACCAAGGGTGAACAGCCAATAAGATTTTTTTTAGTAATAAAGTGTCAATGTCAAAACAAACGCAGTACGATTCGGATTTGCTCCGCTGGGTGGCAGGACCTTCGTCATGCACGCTCCCTATCGTCATAAACTAGATGCCAATACGGCTGATAATTGCGTGCCAACGTGGTTAGTATATTGGTCTTTTAAATATTGTAAACAGAACTCATTTTAAATATCCATTCACTATTTATTACTTATTTTACTTGTATTTATATGTAACAATATGATAAGATTTTTTTTTTAATTTTAATAATTATTATTATAAAATATTCAATATTTAAAAGACCTAAACCACATAATTTTATTCATATTGTATATATTCTACTTTTATATGTGTGGAAAATCTGTGTTATTAATCATAGTCTATTTTGTAGAAAAATATTAGAAAATCTATTTAATAACTTACCTATTTATTATACTCATAGTGATTGGAATTGCCAAATATAAGTAAATAAACAGTATTATTATATAATATAATATAGTATAGTCATAAAACATAGGTTACGAAGATATAATCATGAACTATGATTAAGATTTGAAAACATTACGTGAAGCTAATAATAAAATCGCATACCTTTACAAATTTGTCAAAAAAGGTATATGTACACTGGTTCTTATATTGGTCTCTTAAGACGTGACGTCACAACATGGCAATCGATCCTATTCTTATTTGGAACGAATTGTAGTCTTTTTCTTGCGTACCTATGTGTAGCAAGCTTTATTGAAATCGGTTGACTCAATTTCCAAGAACAAGAAATTGATAGTTTTTTTCGAAATACCGTCAGGATTGGAGATTGCAACATTTCACACACGTATTTAAAGGTACACACATACACACAGAATTCATTAACAGCACCAATATCAAGCATAACTTTAGTCTAACTTAATTATAAAATAAACTATTATACTAGGTCAAATTAGATTAGATGGCGAAACTTCAGGCATGACGTGTATTTTTTATTTTATGATATCTTAATAACAATATACTGGTCATCTCTGAAATTTCATCATTTAATTTAATTTAACCATATGTACAGTCGAATTAAATTAACCAGTGAAACTACACTCGTACCCATAAACGAAATTAAAAAAGAAAATTTAAATTTCAAGTAACATCTGACTGGATCAACGAAAGTTCATATTTTTTTAGGGTTCTGTACCCAAAGGGTAAACACGGGACCCTATTACTAAGACTCCACTGTCCGTCTGTTTGTCACCAGGCTGTATCTCATGAACCATGATAGGAAGTTGAAATGTTCACAGATTGATTTTGAGATTTATTTTTGTTGTCGCTATAACAACAAATACTAAAAAAAGAATAAAATAAATATTTAAGGGAGCTCCCATATAAGAAACATAATTTTTTGGCTATATAATAGGTGTGTTTAACTCTTTACTGAACCCACTTACTGTTCCGAAACATTTTAGTGTTCCGAAAGATTGGAACAGCAGTAATGTTATAAATGCATCATTTGGAACAATTGGAACACTGAAACACTCTTTAAGTGACCTGCATTATTTTTAAAATTAAAACTAAAAATATCTGCTTAAAATTATTCTTAAATCAAAATTCAATTAAATAAAACTGTTAGTGTATATGACAGTCACTGTTCCGGAACATTTCAGTGATTCAGATGCAAAATGTTCCAATCGCAAAGACGACACACTTTGCCCACACCTACTATATAGTGTTTAATGCTATATAGATAATTGTACGGAACCTTTTGTGCGCGAGTCCGCCTCGCTCTTTTTGTACATTAATAAAAATAATATTCCACAACTTTCACACAACACCATTCACTACAGTCCCAAACAGCAGAGCTTATGCTACGAGTACTAGACAACTGATAAATATACTTATATATTTCTAAATACATTTAAATTATATATAAATTACATCCAGACACAGAACAAATGATCGTGTTCATCACACAAACATTTGTCCTGGGGGGGAATCGGACACACGGCCTCTGGCATAGCAGTCAGGGCCACTAACTACTAGACCAAAAGCCTGTCAAACAGCTGTGTAGTTTCTCTAATTAATTTAATTTGATCACTTATACAGATAGTGGCACGAATCTTGAGCGCTCAGCGAAAGAGCGGGGATCGCTTTACGCAACGTAGATACATCGGCGAGCCAATCACTGTACAAGGATTGCACTCCCCGCCCCCGCATCTCTTTTCATACCACTAAAGAGACCCGATATTTCACTTCTGCGTAAGTAGAACTGTAGAAGTTAACGCTCAAGATCCGTGCCGGTATCTGTACGAGGCATGACCCTCTCTAAAGAAATACTACGTAGTCTTCATAATAAGCAATATTTTAGAACTCTATCTTTTAAGGATTTCGTTTTAAGTCAGACGTTTTATTTTTAGAAAAGCGTGTTTCTAGTACTTAACCTTGTATGACCTTGTATTTGTTAAGGTGGTCCCAAAGTGTTCAATAGTAGAAGGGATCTCTTGCGTGTACGAGTATATTTAGATTGAATATTGTGTGAATATTATGAATACAATTTTATTGGGTTTTAAACTAAAATGTGTTTTATTTTTAACCTACTTCAAAAAAAGGAGGAGCACACATGGCAGAACTCCGTCGTTTATGGACCGATTTGCAATTTTTTTTCCCTAAAAGGATATATGCTTCCAGATTGGTCTCATATTTATCAAAATCCATTTCTGATGATGGGATCCATGAGGAATCGAGGGAGCTCCTGAAATATTATATGCAATAATAAAGTGCTTTAGGTATTTTCGTCGAAAACTTATTAAAAGCATTTACCGAAAAAAATTTAAATTGATGAAGTGGAACTGGTGAAAAAGACCAGAAATAGCCAACGGAAGTTCACCCTGCTTCACCCTCACATAAATATCACAATGAAGATAGCTAAGCAACTACGACAATACAAATAAAGAAATGGTTCTGAATAGTTATGATGAAAAAGGTAGTATCACCGAAGTGATCTGACGATGATGATGATAGAGCCAGAAGCAGGCACCGGAACTCCGTAATTAATCAAATAAATTGATTAGCCGTTTTTAGGCATAATTATAGAATTGTCATGAGATGCACTTTGGCTATAAGGTACTATCGTACTAATCTGATGATGGAGCCGGAAGGTGGAAGGTAGATATGGGAACTTTATAATAAAAAAGAAAGAAAAAGAATTTATTTGATACAGCACAAGGCACAAACACAATATAGGTAAACACGAAATAAAAATAAAAACAAGAAGCAAAAAAAATTGGTTGCCTGTAAAGTCGGTATACGGGCGAAAGTTTTACGTGACAACGACTTTTATGTCTGTCTCTCTCGCTCTTAGGCGGGCTAACCATGCCCGAGTGGAAGGGACGCGTGCCTCTCACTCGCTCTCATTGTGAGCGCATAACGTGAGCGGAGCGTAACGCAGTTTCTTGAAGTGTCACCCGGCAAACCAATTTATAAGACGTTGTCACGTCAAAAAAAATGTAGTTGTGTGCCTCACGGCTGCACCAAAATAGTTCAGTTCAGCATGAATGTCAGACAACTAGTGCCTGACGCTAGTTTTGAACTGAACCTGTGGTTGTGACGCAACGGACGTAAAACAATTTTGGAGTGTAATATATGTATGTATGTATCGGTGATGCATACTTAAATAATATAAACCATCAAAATAATGTTGTGTTAATTATAATAAATATGTGTGTAGATATGTATGTGTGTGTAATATGTGTGTTATTTATGTGTTGTGTTTGTTTAAAGTGTGAAAAATAAATAATAGACGAATAAAACAATGTATCCTAGCAGTATTTGGTTTAATTGGAATTGTCATGAGAAATAGGTGCTTTGGCTATTAATAGTGTATCACAACTAAAAAGTGAGAAATAAAAAAGCATTTTACAAAAGAAATAAATTACCGATTTCGGAAGTCGGTGTTAAATAACAAACAAACAATACCAGAAGCGCTTTTTTTTTTTTTTTTTCGGTGGGAAAATCATCTTATGACATCCCCCGCCCTTGGGCGGGGCGGGAGATAGTGTCAGACTTTTACTGACTAAAAACCCACTCCTGTTCCTTCGTTGCCTTCGTCCCAAGACCCCGGGTTTCGCTTTCACACTACCCATGGCCCCAGTAGGCTTCGACCCTGCTGGGCCCCTACGATTTGCTGACATCTCCCTGAGGCGCGCGTGGAACAATACGCGCCGTCGACGACTTAGACTCGGTCCGGACGGTTACCGGACGGTCGGACGGCGGGCTACCCATTGCTCGACGTCCGCAAGCCCGCGCCTACGGTGGCCGGAAATCGGGATCGGAATCCCGGCGGCGACTTGGGCGTGAGGAGCGTTGCCTCACGCGATCGGCCGCCTCCTTTGCTAGCATTACTGCTTCGCAGAAGGAAGCGACCGCTTGCCACTCCTCCTCGCTACGGACCATGGCCTGTACCAAGGCCCGACGCGAGAGATCGCCGCCGCCGATCGCCGCCGCCGATCGCCCCCACGAGGACACGGCGTTGCTCTGCCCAAGCGGGGCACACCTCCACCGTATGCTCCACCGTGTCCTCCGGGCGGTCCACACAGTGGCGACACCCGGGCGTCGCTTCCGCACGAATCCGGTGCAGGAACTTCCCGAACTTACCGTGTTCGGTGAGAACCCGCGTCATACGGTAGGTGAGGACGCCGTGAGGTCTTTCCAACCACGCCTCAAAAAGGGGACTTACCGCCATAATTGTGGCGTGCCCAATACCAGAAGCGCTAAAGTAGGCGTGCTCTTTACTGAACCGACTCACTGTTACAATTGCTTTACATCAGTAAAGTTTCAATTGCATCATTTGCAACAATTGGAACACTGAAACACTCTTTACTTTAAGTGACCAGCAGTCTTTCTAAAATTCAAATTAAGTATAACGTAAATACCGTACTTACATAATTATAATTAATGACCTGAACTAAAAACATCTGCTTTAAATTATTCTCAAATCAAAATTCAACTATATAAAACTTTTAGTTTATATGACGCAACGAAAAATATCGTCTTCACTACAAAAAAAAAACAGTGATATGCATCATTTGGAACATCGGCTCAAAAGATACAAACGGAACATGACACGTTCTCGATTACTGCTCACTCATGCCAGGTCCCTTCTAGTACGCTTATATCATGCAACTGTCCTAAACTTACCAGAACAATCAGCGTTAAATATCTAGGTGTACAAATAGATAGTGAACTAAGATGGGATAAACAAATTGAGGCTCTCACCACCAGAACCCTCCGTCTCTTACATATCTTTAAGTCCTTGAGAGAATCTGCTAATCTCGACACTATAAAAATGGTGTACTTTGGCCTGTGTCAATCGGTACTAGGATATTGTATTACGGTGTGGGGAGGGGCATGTAAAACACTGCTTCTCATACTAGAGAGAGCACAAAGAGCTATACTTAAAGTTATGATCAGAACCCTACAGGTACCCAACAACTCAACTGTATTCCGACTGTAAAGTTCTTACAGTTCGTCAACTCTTTGTGCTCTACTCGGTCCTTAAAAAACATTCATCCCTACCCCCTCCCAACCAGAAAAAACGTACCTTTATCCCTCCAAGTACTCCTCATTTACAACCTTTGCCAAACATCAATATCTTATTCTCAGCTCTCTCATTTACAGAAAAATTCATAAACATCTAAATATACTTGATCTGACAAAATGGGAAGTTAAACAGAAACTCACTGAGTGGCTACTCCAACAAGATTATGATCACACAGAATCACTTTTAACTTACTTAACCTAGCATTTGCACGCTCATGCACATACGCACACACATATACACACGCACTCACATACACACGCACACACATGCATACACATTACACACTCACAAGACTATCAACAATTTAACTATTTAATTTTATTCTTTGTTATCATTTTCTGATAATTGTTTAATTGTGGATGGATAGATCGAGTGTCCTCACTTATAAAATATGTAATATAAGAACTTAGCCTTTTGGCCGTCAACTGTCTCTTAAGATACAGGTATACCCTAGTTTAAGAGACAGGGAAACGTATATTGTCAACAGATGTACCATGTACTTCATTTTGCTCTATCATATAATATAGTTCATAAACTTGTAAACTATCTTGCTGTTACTAGTTTAAGTTCTTTTTCGCACCATCTGTACCTTCTTGATCAATAAACAATTATTATTATTATTATTATTATTTTCTTTATTCATTCATTATATACATATAATTTAAATTTTTAAATATTCCTTTTTTAACAAAATCATATAGAAAAAAAAAAAACATTTAAAAATATAAAAAATAGTAGTCCGCCGGTATCGAGACAGGGTCCAAGTTACCGGTGGTTAGGGCTCCAGAGACAGGAACCTCCTCACAATGCGAGCCGTATCGAGGAGTACTGCCTTCTGTATCAGGCCCTTGATCCAACCGTGCAATGACAGCTTCGACAGATGGTCGTCGAAGCTTTTGGCTATAAGGCCGTTGGCGGTCACGACAATCGGCACAATGACAGCCGAGTCTACATTCCACATGTCAACAACCTCGTGTGCTAAGTCGAGGTATTTAATTTGTTTCTCTTTCTCAGCTTTCACGAGATTCTCGTCATGTGGGATGGTGATATCGACTATCATTACGCGGCGCGCTAATCGGTCTATCACTACTATATCCGGCTTATTGGCTACAATAGTCCGGTCAGTAATGATAGACCGATCCCAGTACAACGTGACATGGTCATTTTCGAGAACTGGGTCGGGCACATACCTGTAATACGGCACCTCTGAATACACTAGGTTGTATTTCAAAGCAAGTTGCTGGTGAATAATCCTG
Organism: Mythimna pallens; assembly: GCA_961205895.1. Taxonomy (NCBI): domain Eukaryota; kingdom Metazoa; phylum Arthropoda; class Insecta; order Lepidoptera; family Noctuidae; genus Mythimna; species Mythimna pallens. Next base: position 23,628,725 of record OY540832.1, read on the forward strand.
GCTACTTGGTTATGCCTGTGCAAGTACTCGCCGTTAGCTAGACGAGAACAACCAGAGATAATATGTCTGATAGACTCACCCGGACGATGGCATGCCCGACACACGTCAACCGTCCCGTCCTTCATTATATATCTCCGGTAGTTATTCGTCAAGATGACTTCGTCCATAATTGCACAGATAAAACCTTCAGTTTCCCCGAAAAGGTTGCTGAAACGTAGCCAGGCTACGGACGCTGCAAAATCTATATCAGACTCGTGAAGAGCCCGATAAAAGCGCCCGTGGAGCTCCTTACTTTTCCATACTTCCTTGCGGTCATCAGTTGTAAGTACCACAGGTTTGCGCCAGTTCTCTTTAGCCATGGACAACGGGGTGAGTCCTTTGTCCACTGCGACCACATCTCGGTGTATACCCACATCGGTTTTGTGAAAGTATTCTCTGAGGCTGCACACTTCGCGGTTGTGTAGGGTCTTCGCATTTAAAAAACCTCGACCTCCACACTTCCGCGGGATGTACAGTCTCATCACCGACGACCGTGGGTGATGCATCCGGTTTGCGGTCAGCAGTGTACGGACCCGCCTATCCATAGCGTCTAGCTCGGTCTGAGTCCATTTGAGTATGCCGAAAGAGTACATTAAGACCGGCATGACCCAACCATTGAAGGCACGCACCTTATTTCCACCTGACAGAAGGCTGTTTAATACCTTCTTCAGGCGGCCAAAGAAGCGCTCCTTCAACGATTGCTTCATGTCAGCAACGTTAATGCCTAACGCTTCCGACATACCCAAATACTTATAGGTTTCGGTCGAGGAGAGGGATCTAAAGTATATGGAATCTGAGAGTTGAATCCCCTCAGATTCCATAATCTCCCCTCGCTTTATATGCATGACTGCACATTTATCCACACCAAATTCCATCCTGATGGCACTACTGAAAGTTTCAGTTACCTTCAGTAGTTCCATCAGTCGTAACTTATTGGGGGCAATGAGTTTCAGATCATCCATGTAAAGGAGGTGAGATAGAACCTGACCACCTCTTCTCAACCGATAGCCCAAGCCTGATTCCTCCAGCAATGTGCTTAGAGGATTCAGGGCTAAGCAGAACCAAAGAGGACTCAGACTGTCGCCCTGGAATATTCCCCGTTTAATCCATATAGGCTCATCGTCCCTCCGAATCGATCGACATCCTGGATAGCGAAGAACTGTGTTCCATTGCCCCATACATGACTCAAGGAAGGTGCGTAGAGTTGCATCTATTTTATACAACTCCAACACCCTCATGAGCCAAGTATGTGGCACAGAGTCATAGGCCTTCTTATAATCTATCCAACATGTCGATAGATCCTTACGAGATCGACGAACCTGTTGGCTTATGGCCATGTCTATGAGGAGTAGCTCCTTAGTACCGCGAGACCCGTTCCTACATCCATTCTGAGAGGCAGACATAATTGAGTTGCTATCAATGTGCTTGTTAATTTTCGTTCTCAGAATGGACGTAAGAAGTTTATAGACCGTCGACAAGCATGTTATCGGTCTATAATTCTTGGGTTCCGCAGTACTACCTGTCTTATGGAGCAGATGGGTAACGCCAGTTGTTAGAAACTGAGGTAGCGACCCAGACTCTAAGGATGACTGGAATTGAGATGCCAGGAGCGCGTGTGAGCTGCTATACCATTTTAGCCAGAAATTTTGCAGTCCGTCCGGTCCTGGAGACTTCCAATTCGGTAACGGACGGACTGCTCTGGCCACATCTATTGGGCTAATGACTACTTTTTCCATTTCTGGTATAGCTTCACACACGCGCTCGACTTCACGCATCCAACCATCCTCAGTGTGACAGACGGGCACCGACCACATATTGCGCCAGAAAATATTCGTGGCGACAGCATCTGGGCGGGTCACGTCGGTCACATTTTGTTCAGGTCGCTCCCAAGCTCTGTATACCCATCTCTCATCGCTCTGGAACATGCGATTCTGCGAGTACTGGTCGACTCGCCGCTTATACCGTCGAATACGGTTGGCCCATGCACAAACTTTCTGCTTCAGGAAGTCGATGCGCTCCGTGACACGAGATAAGTATTCTCGAGGGCTGATTCCAGTCCCCGAAAATGCTCGCCTCACGTAGCGCATCACACGTGGTCGTGTATTGCCCTCCCTGAAGCAGTATAGTTTACCAATGAGCGCTCTGGCCCCATCAATACGCCTCTCAATCCTACATTGCCAGGCAGGTGCGGCAGGCTTTGGTCGAGTAGCTTCGTCACAACTTGGAAGTTTTACGTTGGCTAAACGACATGCCGCAATAGCCCCGCAATAGAGGATCGAGTGCGTATCAGTGAGGTTTACGCTGCTCTCGAACACATTCTCAAGCAGCGAGTCCAGAGCACACACTAGCGCCCTATTTTTTTTGTGCATAGGTAACCGGGGTAGACGAGGTCTAAGAGCGATCGGAGTCGATCTGTACTCGCGGAGTGCATCCTCCAGTGCGCTCCTCAGTCGATCGTTGCACTGGCTACTTACTGTGACAACCCTATCATTTGCTTCATCATCAATATGGTTGGACCGCGACAGGATTGCATCTGTAGTCTGTGGTGCATCAGTCTGTGTCTGTGATGGAGTCGAGATGATACGGTTGTTCAGTAACTCTGAGCGCAGCCTATCAAGTGCGGCGTCGTCCAATCTGTGATTTCGTTGGATAACCCGCACCTGATCCGACAATCGTTGGGCCGTGACATTGACGGTTGGTTCCAGTTCCTGAAACAGAGACAGCATCCTAACACGGTACGCAGTGAGATTAGTTCCTCCCTCTGTAGACCCATAATATGCGCGCATGACATTTTCGTTCATGGACTGAGTCCATTTCATGCGCTGCACACAACCACCGGCAGCGGGGACCCGGCTCGGGGCCGGTTGGCCCCTAGGTCCCAAGCTCTTCGGTGGCCGGCCTCTCCCCGGCCGACGTACAGGTGTTGGCGACGTCGGTGGGGAGAAATACTCGTCGCTCGAGCTCGACGCAACTGCAGCCGTCGGTGACACTGGTGATCCGAGGTCCGGCGGCGGCGAGGCGGAGCTGAGCGACGAGCCCAGGGGTGAAGGGCGTGCGCGTCGGGTAGCTGATCTGGTCAACATAATCATAAATTTTCTTTCATGGTGTATTTCATTATTTCGTTGTATTTATGTTGATGACATCTGTCATCTGTCTGGTAGGTATGCATATTTTTCTTCTTTTTTTGATGATTGTCCCTTTATTTACTTTGGTTTTGTTGAGTATTTATTGGGTATTGCTATTTGTTAGTAATTGCTGTAAAAAATATGTAGAAATGGGCACAGGAAATAAATGTTTAATGAAATTCAATGAATTCAATGAAAGAAAAGAACTTGTTGACGTTGGGTGTTGCCAGGTATATTTATTATTATTATTATTATTATTATTTGGAACAGCGGCATAACAGTCAGTGTCTGTATCTTTTGAGCCGCTGTTCCAAATGTTTCGTTTGTATCTTGTGAACCGATGTTTCAAATGTTCCGTTTGTATCTTGTGAGCCGATGTTCCAAATGTTCCGTTTGTATCTTGTGAGCCGATGTTTCAAATGTTCCGTTTGTATCTTTTGAGCCGATGTTCCAAATGATGCATATCACTGTTTTGTTTTTTTAACCAATTCTTGCCATCGGTGCCGTGAGAGGGGTGAAAGGGGACGCACACTTACACTTAGTTTACACAAACACTTACACTTAATTGATTTTTTCCAGTGCCAATGGAAGCCATTTTTTTTTTGTTAATTGCCACTTGACAATGTTGATTTTCGAATAAATTCTTTTGTTTCGCGTATATTTTAATTCGTCGAAACCATTCGGAAAGTTTTGACGTTCTAAATCACATTAAATCCCTAGGTACAGAATTCAATGACTTGTTTTAACTAGAAACCTCTCATGAAAAGTAGGGCTTGTAAAATAAAATTACTCATTTAGATACATCATTTACAATTTATTTTCTTATTCAGATGTAAACAAACAACTATTTATCTATGCTACAGTTAGGAAATATGAAGACATGTTTATACTTACACAATAATAATATGACTTGGCTTTTTCCCGCTTGGCTTTTCTCCCACTCCAAGGTGGGCGTGTCAGACTTAAACTACACCTGTGTCCTTCAGTTGCCCCTAGCGTTCTGGGAGTACGCGTTTCTTTTTCAGAAATTCTCTGTAGCCCTACGGGCATCGGTGATGGAAATGGAACGCATTCTAATTAGTTCTAGTTTTGTTCGCTACCTCATATGGCGCTATTTTTGCTATAAACGTAAAAATGTAACTATTGGAAATTGATACTTTTTCAAATAAAATATCCAGTATATCGAGTATCGATAAATTGTCAATTTCTTATTTACCTAAAACCCTGCCACCATGAGCAGAGCGTGCAAACTGAGGTTACATGGCCGGCATGGTCACACATAGCACATTAAAAAATCTATCAAGATGAGCTTAAATATATTAAATATCGAGAAATTGAATGGACGAGACAATTTCGCAACATAGAAATTCGGTATTAAAACATATCTGGAACACAAGAGCTAGCGAGCAATATAATTACTACTTGTGCTGTAAATGTAAAACGTATAACTCTGGGAAATTGTTCTTTTCGCAAAAAAGAAAACTGGATATCGATAAATGAAAATTACTTTTTTACCTAAAACCCTACGAATATGTAGCGACATCTATGGCGTCATAAGAACTAATCCTGCATCGCACAATTAAAGTTCTCCGCGCGTTTAGAACATATAGAACAGCCCGAAATCATCTATCGGGCAGTTACCCACCAGACATAACACCCGTCTGGTCGAAGGATCATCTCTTTTCAACGGAGGTTTGCGGGACTTTACACTCTGTTCCGCCTACTTCCAAAAACATGATTTACCTGATGACTTTAAACTTTTGGAAAGATTAAGCCAATCTTAGAGCTATATCTAACTGTTATTGTTAGTAGGTACATCGCGTAATTTTAAGTTTCGGAAGAGCGAAGTGCCCTAACACAAGCAATTTTTGTCTAAAAGGTCACTTCAACCACTAGTTGACTTGTAGTACAAATTTTGAAAATTTGTTATCAATTCACGTTTTATTAGGAAGTAGTAAAACAGGGCCTGTATTATGATTTGGATGGCATAGTATTTGGTTAGCTCCTGATACTCATCAAAACTGCCATATTTACACATTCATCACCGTCCTAACGAGCATCGGCCATCTTAACTATTCTGTCCTCGATAATCCTTCGAATATTAGCGTTGACACTGGGCAGCTCACTGTGTTTCCGGACGGACATCTCGATCTTTTGCACCTGGAAAACAAATCAAAAAATTTTTGTTTATAAAAGTGGTCCCAGCATCAGGTCTATAAAAGTAGTCCAACCATCAAGTCTATAAAAGTGGTCTAACCGACAGGTCTATAAAATTTCCTGAATCAATTTAATTTTCTTTGTACAAGTCATCATCTTCCTACCACATTACGTCGACGCAATAGGCTTTTTCCTTCTATTCTATCCCGTCAGCTATCAGTCTCCCTTTGCTTTTGTAGAACCGATCACTAAGGCTCCACTTTACTGGGGTTTGAATAAAACACTAACAGGTATCCAAGTATCATTCACTTGGTATGGTCATGTGAAGAGGAGGGATGAAACGCATGTTATTAAAAGAGTTATGAGTTTACATGTGGATGGATGGAGAGGGAGAGGGAAACGAACGAAAAGATGAGTGGATTGTGTGAAGAGTGATATGAAAGAAAAGGAAGTTAGTGATAGCATGACGAGTGACAGGGCAGAATGGAAGATAAAAACGTGTTGCGCCGACCCCAAATAACACGGGACAGGGGCAGGAAGATGATGAGGTATCCAAGTATCAAATGATGTATTAACTGAAATTGTCGACAAAAATGTTTTTCAAACACCTAAGTAACTCGCGGAGAATCTTTACACCGACTTATAAAAAAGTCACGTCATCGATCAACCCCATCTATTGATATTTAGGAAAACTAAAATTGTACACCCCGTGACTGCTACATATTTTTGGTTACTAGATGTCGCTACTACATAGTTCGGCTTTTAAATCACTGCCCACACAATCCATCTTTTCTTTGGTTGCCTCTATATCCATCCACATGTATACTCTTAAAATTACAAAAAGATGATTGTATTGACAATATTTAGTACTTCTTACCTGTTGTATTTCTCTCGGCCAAGCGACGAAGTTCGTTATCGAGCAGCTGTTTGGGGATCCGATGCGGCCGGTGCGGCCACAGCGGTGGATGTAGTCCGCCGTGTACAATGGAAAGTCGTAGTTTATTACGTGCTGTGTCTGTAAACGAAATTAAAAAGGTCGTGCGTTAAAATCATGAAATTAGCAGGCATTAATGTATTATCACGTTTTTAAACGCCTCTTCAGGCATTGGGTTTTGTAGTCGCAGAGCCGTAGCGTGGACTAATTTAGACGTGGGCGAAGGCGCATCAGTGAGGCCTTTTTCTTTCATAAATTCAAAAACGAGACATCGACTGTGTCCTGTTATTAATCTGTGTCCTCAATAAATATTATTCATACACAGGTGGGAGGGGGTTCAGGTGGGATCGCAGTCAAGCACTGGTTTATACCGAATAAAAAAAAAAAAAAAAAACAGCAAAGTTATTGCGTTTGTTTATATCCTAAATGTCATTCAATTTATAGAAATATTGTACAGACATATTGATCACGAATGAATAAATGACGATCAAAATGGAAAAACACTGCGCGTAGTACGAGTATTTTCTAGTAGCAATTGTTATGAATGTTTGATTCTATTATGAATTTAACAATTATGACAAATTTTCGTGTACAATTTTGGGATTTCGTTTTTTTTTTACTTTTGATTACAAAAATATGATCAGTAACGGGTACGGATAGAGCCCCATTTTTTTTTACTAATTAAAAAGTATGGGTGTTTATAAAAGAAGAAACTGACTGACTGACATATCAACGCACAGCCGAAACTACGGGGCCTAAGAGCGTAAAATTTTGCACAAAGTTTCCTTTTATGATGTAGGAGAGACGATTTTCCAAAATTCACCCCCTAAGTAGATGAAACAGAGGTTTAAAGTTTGTATGGAGAAACTGACTTTCACACGAGCCAAGCCGCTGGCAGAAGCTAGTTTGGAGATAAAATTGTATGCTACGGTAAAAAACTGAAACTTAATACTTACTCTAGTAGTGTCCAATCCTCTCGACGCAATATCAGTACAAGACAACGCGTTCACCTTTCCGCTTTTATACAGTTCAAACTTGCCCATCTTCAGAGCAACAGCCATCTTTCCATTTATATTAACGCATTCGATATTGTTCTCGTTGAGGAACATGGAGACGAAGTCGCAGGTCGAAGTCTGGTTGGAGAAGATCATCACTGGACGATTCTGGTGCATATCGGCTTGGACTAGCTTGAGGAGTTCTAGTGGCTTCTGGGCTTTGCCAAGGCGCATGAATCTGAAAACATATTAAGAGCTTGTAATGAGTAGATTATGGCAGTCTTTTTTATAATACTTATATAATACCACCATCTTTCCTGCCCTTGTCTCATGTTATTTGGGGTCGGCGCAATACGTTTTTAACCTACTTCAAAAAAAAAGGAAGCGGTTATCATTTCGGTTCAGCAGTTCAAATGCTACTTCATTTAGTAACCAAATCTGATGCATTGAAAGTATTTTCTTTGCTAAAAACAAGCAAAGAAAATACTTTTCAGTGTAGTTCACTGATCAGTAAATAATTTTGTACAAAAATAACATACACTATCGGCACCATGGATTGGGTAATAACCTTTACAATGCGTTCCAAATAAGAATAGGATCGATTGCCAGGTAGTGACGTCACGTCATAGTGTCAAATCGAATAATTAATAAGGTGAGCTGACATGAGAATTTTTAAAATTTAATTTATTTACGAACTGTGAACGAAAAGTTTAATCAGAATCCAGTTCTTCAATTTTGCTCATATCTGAGTTCTTCAATTTTGCGCAATTTCTTGCGATTTGACAGTATGACGTGACGTCACAACATGGCAATCGATCCTATTCTTATTTGGCACGCACTGTATATTACCCAATCCATGATGCCAAAAGTGCGTAATTTTCTTACGTCATTATTATTGTAGTGCAAGTAATTGGGGACATGATTTTTTCATATGAAATGTGTTACCATATTTACCAGAGGTAGCCAAGAGCTTATTTGTAGATGATCTTTACTTAAAAACTAAAATACCCTGACAACAACTCACTTATGAGGTACATGTGGTAGTAGCCTATGGATTTTGCTGGTGGTGACTGTCTTCAAAGACTCTGGGTCCACAAAGGCACTGACAGAAGCCGGTAACTCATGAGGCATTGTTGCACTAACCAAGGTTATCTGGCAGCCAACTGGAGGGGTCTGGATTTGGACTTTATATTGGATCTGAAAGTAGTGAATAGTTGGACACAAGTGACTTAATATAAAATGATCAGAATTCTGAAGCCGTGATTATATTTTTTTTCTACTATTGAATAATATTTATTCAGGGTGAAATACTTCTTAGGGCCTGTGCACACCACGTTTTTTAAACGCGCCGTTGACGCGCATTTGTAACGATACAGAAGCGATACGCACGCGCGTCAGACGCAGCCTGTAGACCTTTAATAGGATAAAAGCGCTCCGTTGACGCACATATCTAAAACGCGCGTCAAAATCGCGTTTAAAAAACGTGGTGTGTACAGGCCCTAAGAAGTATTTTTTAGCCTAAGCAGTAGGAATGACAATTGCTTGGCATTGACAGCTGTTGAACTCTACGTTCGCGTTCAAAAATACGAGCTTAGAGTATCTACTCGATAATATCATTAGAGTAACTCTAATCTCATTTTTGAAAGCAGGGCAGTCGACAGTGATGTGGAGATTTTCGATGCCATACTTTAGATTGCTTTTTTAGTACTGTAGTGCTTTTATTTTGTAAGTTACTTTTAATTAGGTTAAGTTAAGCATATTAATGTGTTAGTTGCATGTATTTAATTTCAATTCCAATAAACTACAAGAATAAGTAAATAACTAAAAAAAAATGGAAGAGAAGTAAAATCAAATGTACGATATAAATGTTTTTCGACACCTGAGTGTACTTTATTTGTATCTTTGTTACTTATTCACATTCAAATGGTTGCAAAGATCTGGATGAAATTTGACAAATGTCTAGACCATGTCCTAGTTTTAATAAAAAGTATCCTATGTACTAACATAGGATACTTTTTTTCTGAGTTATGTATTTATATGCTCTCTTGGAATAATTTTCTAATTTCAAGAGGGTGAAGCCACTGGCAGAACCTAATTTCATTATAATAATCCAATATCCCAGAACTACCAAACATTACTTATTGTCTAATTAATAAAATGTGACATTGAGTAATGTTAGTATGTACTTTGAAGATATAAATGTATCTGCAAGCTTGAACTGGGTAATTTTTAGCTACATAAGCAGATACACATAGTATTTACTGTACACCATAATAATTACAATAAGAGCTTAAAATTAATAGGGCATACAGCACAACTTACTGGGAATTTCTTCAATAAATGTGCCAACTTATCAATAAAACTGTCATCTAGCAAAGTGTCCGCTTCATCCAACACCACATGATGAACATTATTGATCTTAAAAATACCCGTTGTAACCAATTTACTGTACGCTCCAAGAGTAGTGACCAGTATGTCACAGTATTCTATCGGTGGATTCAACATCTTCTGCTTAGTGCGACCTCCGACTAGTGTTGTTACGTTGAGATTGAGGCGTTGAGCTATGTTTTGTGCTACTTCTCCTACTTGAGTAGCTGGAAATAATTATTAGGGTATTAGATATTTAAATCAATAGTCATATTATTACGATGATATCGGATAAATATTACGAATGTCTCCAGGAATATTTTGCTTGACCAAATTAAGTAATCACACTAATATTATATAAGAGGCGAAAGTTTGTGAGTGTGAGTTTGTGTGTGTCTTTGTACGAGTAAGTTTATTACTTCTTTACGCTTAAATGACTAAACAGATTTGAACAAAATTTGGCACACAGGTAGAACAAGTCTACTTTATACTTTTTATCCCAGGATTAAGATTCTTTGGGATAATTTTCTATTATTACGCAGACAAAGCTGGTGGCAGCAGCTAGTTTGCTCACCCAGTGTTCCGAATTGTGATATTATTTATTTTGTTGCATCTCGTAACACAGGGTCAATAATATTCTTAGTTAACTTACCTAGCTCTCTACTAGGGGTTATAACAACAGCCATAGGACTGTTAAATTCTTCCTTTATGCTAGGTTTCCACTCCAAAATATTTTGAAATATTGGCAACAAATAAGCCAACGTCTTGCCACAGCCAGTCTCCGCAGTCATTGCAGTATTGTGACCAGCCAGTATGGAAGGAATTGCCTTCGCTTGAATGGCAGTAGGCAAAGAAAACCCTTGCTCAGACATAACCTCAATCAGAGCCGGGTACACGCCGATTTCTTCAAAACTCTTCTTATAAATCTGCTTTTCTTCCGTTTTATTCGCATCTCCGTAGATTACGAAGTAGTCCCCTTTAGATTTATTACTCAACCAGCCTTTAGAAGCCAGAGGGATGCCATCAAATTTACTATAACTCTGACCATCAAAATGATTGAATTCTGGCCTCTTACAAGTAATTATCGGTAACTTTTTCTTCGCCTGTTTGACGCAGTAATACCGGCAATACGACAAATTTAATATGGGCCGTAACTTCGACATTTTTGCAGCTTTGAATTATATTTTCGTAAGTATTTCAGAATTTACACAAACAACACATGATTGATGACATTGACAGAACAGGACTAGCGATAGGCAAGGCGAGTATTTTAACATTTTTTAACCGAGTTATACTCGAGTCAAACAACGAATCAATCAACTCTAATTGCTTCTTTCCTTCAACTCGAGCTGAGTCGGTGGGTAATCCGGTTCAGCAAACGGCTGAATGAAAGCAAGACCACAGAATACATTGAACAAGACGACGCAAGTTGCGACGCTCCGCCCGCGTCATTTCGGTGGAATTCGATGTTACTCGGTCGGTAACAAGGTAATTCAAGTAGTTCAGTAGATGGCCATTGATTCAGGAAAAGTTATTTTTTTTTTTAATAATTTTATTCCTTGAGTTTATTAACTATATGAATACGTAGGTAACTAAAATAATAAATTATTTAAAATTCGCGTAAACGAAGTGGCCGGCAGTTATGCCAAAGGACTAATTTAACATAAAACGAAAACAGAAACACGCTGTAGTCTTATGAATCAAAAATCTTTCAATAAACTCGTTATCGAGCTGACTCAGTGGACTGAGTTGAGTTTGGCTCGTTATCGAGCTGACTTGGTTAAAGTTGACTCGGCTGACCGAGCTGGGCTTTTATCAACCGAGTTAGTTGCATCTCGAGTTAGCCAACAGTTCAACTCGAGTAAATCGAGTTGTCCAATAAGTTAGCCCATCGCTAGCAACCCTACGTTCAAAAGAGTTAACTCGAATGACGTCATCAGGTTAGATACTCTACGCTCGCATTTCTGAACGCGAACGTAGAGTTCAACTGTCAATGCCAAGCAACTGTCATTCCTGCCGCTTGTAACGCCATGCTTGGAGTTAGAGTTATTTGGGTTTTAATAACCAGCTCACTTGGACCTATTAGTGAAGTCTTATATTATTTTTCAAAACGCTGCAATATGTATCACATTAGAGTGCGGGTGCAACACATTCTAATGTTTTTGTAGTCATAATCATCATCATTTCAGCCGATAGACGTTCACTGTTGGTCTTAGGGCTTCCCCAAGTGTCGCCACAATGAACGGTCCTATGCGTCTCGCATCCATCAGATTCCCGTAACCCTTACCAGGTAATCGGTCCACCTTGTAGGAGGCCTTCCAACGCTACGTGGTCGCCATTCCAGAACCTTTCGGCCACAACGGCCATCTGATTTCTTGACATTTCAAAAGTGCCTGTAAATGGTTTATATGAAATAAAATGCTTTGAATCTTTGAAACTCTAGAACTTTTCGTACCCATCGACCATCTGTTCTTCGAGCAATGTGCCCTACCCATTGCCACTTGCAATGTACGAAAAGTTGAACAAGTTTGGCGATTCTTTGTGCTATGGCGGTAACCTTGGTTCTCCTGCGGATTTCCTCATTCCTGATTCGATCACGCAAGGAAACTCTGAGCATAGTCCATTCCATTGCCCTTTGGGTGCCTTTAAGTCTTCTGATGAGGCCCATTGTAGAAGAAGAATTTTAAACGACCACGTTTCGGACCCATATGTCATCACTGGCAACACGCACTGGTCATAGATTTTCACTGTTTGGAAGACTTATCCCATATTAAGAAATCCAAAGTAGCCTTAAGTTAAATGTTACAAGCAGTTACATTTGCTTTCCGTCAGTGAATACTCCATCAAAATAAAAAAAAAGAATCACCATTTCAGCCGGAAGACGTCCACATCTGGACATAGGCCTCCCCCAAATATCACCACAACGACTGGGCCAGGTCATCGGTCCACCTTGTGGCAAGCCTGCCAACGCTACCTAGTCCGGTATGCGACCGCCACTCCAGAACCTTTTGGCCCCATAGACCGTCTGTTCTGCGTCTAATGTGCCCTGCCCACTGGCGCTTAAGTTTGGCGATTCTTCGGGTTATGTCGGTAACTTTGGTTCTCCTGCGGACGTCTAAAGGGCGGGTACTCACTAGCGAGCCGTAACTGTAACCGTTGCATGTACTGTAACCAAAAAACATAGTGTGTACGTGGTGTACGCAAACCTGCTGCGAGCGGTATGCGTGCGGCTTGCAGTAACCGTTACTGTTACCAAAAACATAATGTGTACGTGGTTCGCGAGCCTGCGACGAACGCTACACGAGCGACTCGCAGCGAGCCGACGATTGTCGGTTTTTGCAGCGAATCAAAGGGCGCTCGCAGTGCGCTCGTGGACGTCGAGAGGAGAGGTTGTTGGTAGCCGTTGCGAACAAGCTGTAATTTCGAGTTATTTCGTCATTATGAGTGAATGGTCAGAGGATAAATGTCTTTTGCTGATAGACGCCTACAGGGAAAATACTGTACTATGGAACCCTAAGGACAAAGATTATTACAAAAATCATTTGAAAGAAGATGCCTGGGCTAAAATCGGAGGTATTATGAATGAAAGTGGGGGAGCCACTAATTTCAGGAACCAGGGACCACTAATTTCTTGATTTTTCAATATGAACAGTAGATCACTTCTTTCTCGATACATTCTATGAATCCACCATCTTCGTGGCCGTTTATAATCATCGAGTAAGGCATCTGATAAGTATGCTGCACAGGCGAAAGACACTTCGTCCGACATCGTGGAGTTACAAACCAAAACTGAGGGCAGAGCAGCTAGAACCTCGTTACTGTATCTGTTTGGTTACAGTTACAGCTCGCAAAATGAGTACGTTCGGTTAAAGCGTCCCGGCGACGTCGTGAGCCGTAATTGTAAAACGCGTACACACTAGAACCTCGTTACTGTATCACATAAGTTACGGTTACAGCTCGCTAATGAGTACCCGGCTTAAATTTCTGATTCAACCATACTTACAAGGAAAATCTGTGCATAACCCTTTCTATTAATTACCTACCCTCTGGGTGACTTTCAGCCTTCTAAGGAGAGGCTCATTGTAAGCGAACACGTTTCAGAGCCACATTTAGTTTCGGTGTAATCCTTCATCAAATTGGAGTTGAGAATTAGTAGGCATCGACGCATTAAACGACGCATGTCTATAGTGACTTATGGCTTTCCTTTTAAAGGATACATAGTGTTTTAACTTAGGCTAGGTCATATCAATCATATTCTATCAAAATTGGCACTAGGCAATTCAAGACGTGTGTTCTGTAGGTACTACAGAGACAATAAAGCAATAACTAGATGGTAGGTAGATAGTGTAGATACTAGTCGTATAATATCTGGGTGTGTTATAGATGGAGTTTCCTTATATAGATTGGTTAATTTAAACGGGTCCTTTACTCCTCTTCCTACAGAAGGTACTCGTAGAATAGAATTAAGAACCGTGAAATAAGAGTCGTTGTAGACTTATTTACAAGTTTAAATTTAAATTAGTTAAGCGAACCAGGGGCGCCGACTCCGTGGGTGCTCGGGGGCCCGAGCTTCTATGAGAAATCATCAAGAAACAGATCAGTATACGCCTTTTAGGTTACTTATAAATTATAATATTTCTTGATACCTACTAAAACTAGTTTCATTCTTATATAATGGTTTCATTTTATATTTTTAACAAACAATTAGTAATTAAATACGCAGTATGTAAGAAAGACATTTATTTATTTGTCGGTCTATCAGTGCGCATTTCATCATGTTCATTTGATCGGCGCGTACTGTTCCACGCGCGCCTCAGGGAGATGTCAGCAAATCACTATCACAGCAGGTCACTATTAGGAATTTCGACACGCCGCTGCAGCCGCACAGTATAAGATCAAGTGAGTATCGGCAAGGTCTTTGCTGCAATCAGAACAATTTGATAGCTGTGAATCTAGAGCCCACACCAGCGTGTTATTTTTTTTTATGCATGGGAAAACGATGCAGACGAGGTCTAAGCCCAGGTGGTGTGGAGCGGTACTCTCGGAATGCATCCCCCAAAGTACGGCGTCATCCAAAATACGGTTACGCTGGATGTCCCGCACCTGATCCGATAAACGTTGGGCCAAAGCGTTGACAGCTGGCTAAAGCATCTGAAACAGGGAGAGCATACGATCACGGTACGCAGTCAGGCGATTTCCTCCCTCTGTAGCCCCAAAGTATGAGCGCGTGACATTTTCATTCATTGATTGTGTCCAACGCATGCGCTACACACTTCCACCGGCAGCGGGGACCCTTATCAGAGGCCGGTGAGCCTCGAGGTCCCAAGCTGGCCGGAGGTCGGCCTCTTCCCCGTCGACGTGCAGGTGGTAGTGTCATCGGCGGCGAGAAGTATTCGTCGCTCGAGCTCGACGCAACTGCAGCAACCGGAACCACTGAACTCACGGCTGGCGCAGGTCCCGGCGGCTGCGAGGTGGAGCTGAGCGACTAACCCGAACATGTTGGCTGTGTAAGTTGCTGTGCTCGGCTTCTAGTCGGCATTTTCGTTGTTTAATGCTCCCAAAGTCAATTGTCAATTTAAAACTAGTTGTAATTTTGTCGATTAGCTGAATTGATCTGCAATCAGCTATAATACACTATTTGTGTATTAATTTTCCTCGTTCGTATTGTACCGACGATACGAACAAGGAAAAAAATAACGATATGGTAATTATTATTATTATTCTTCTTACACAATATTTAAAATTGGGTAAATCTAGTTTCGCCAGTTCAGAAACTTGGTACCGGTTGCGGGAGTCCGATGAATGCGAGACGCACAGGACCGTTCATTGTGGCGACGCTTGGGGGAGGCCTATGTCCAGCAGTGGACGTCTTTCGGCTGAAATGATGATGATGATGATGATGAATGCTGTCCTATTAATATAAATACAGGAACTGACAACAGTTTCTTTTAGACGAGACCACTTTAAATTCAGCTATTTTCTAAATCAGCGAAATTACTTGGTCTGGTATCGAATAGGTTTTTTAGGTGGGAAAATCATCTAATGACAAATCTAGCGTGAGATAGTGTCAGACTTTTACTGACTAAAAACACACTCCTGTTCCTTCGTTGCCTTTGTCCCAGGGCCCCGGGTTTCGTTTTCACACTACCCATGGCCCCAGTAGGCTTCGACACTGCTGGGCCCCTACGATTTGCTGACATCTCCCTGAGGCGCGCGTGGAACAATACGCGCCGTCGATGACTTTGGCTTGATCCGGACAGGTACCAGACGGTCGGACGGTGGGCTACCCATTGCTCGCTGTCCGCAAGCCCGCGCCTACGGTGGCCGGAAATCGGGATCGGAATCCCGGCGGCGGTTGGGGCGTGAGGACCGTTGCCTCACGCGATCGGCCGCCTCCTTTGCTAGCATTACTACTTCGCAGAAGGATAGTATCGAGTAGGTAAGTCAAATCCAAAATATTCTGGTCTTCCTACCTACTTTTAACCGCCTGTGTCGGATATATCCGACAAACACCATCAACGATTGCATTGCTGCTTACCATCAGGTGGGATCGCATTCAAGCACTAGTTTATATCAAAGACTGGCCTGTTGGTCTAGTGGTTAGTGGCCCTGACTGCTATGCTGGAGGTCGTGGGTTCGATTCCCACCCAGGACAAATATTTGTGTGATGAGCACGATCATTTGTTCTGTGTCTGGGTGTAATTTATCTATAATATGTATGTATTTAGAAATATATAAGTATGTTTATCAGTTGTCTAGTACTCATAACACAAGCTCTGCTTAGCTTGAGATTAGACGGCGTTGTGTAATGATTGTGGAAAAAAATAAAATAAAAAAAAAAACAGGCTTATTCCGCCAAGGTCGCACGCCCAAGACCAAGATACTACATCTCGTCAGCTCTTCTGTCACTATGGGGATTGAAGATGGTGTAGGTAACCTAGTCGCAAATACACGACCCTGGCGAATACGACACGAAAACACTCGTCGTACTCGTAAAGGGTTAATAACAAACCCAGATAGGACTTATTTGTAGTTACTGTGTTATGGTCCTCACAATACATACCTACACAAGTCTTGAAAGTTGAATTGTCTACTGCCACTTTTGACAGAATTAGATATTTGCATAATTGTAAAGTTAAAACGCTATGTAGGTTGGTACCCTATTTTACAAAAGGAAAACGATATGTCCGACACTTATAAATAGTACTCACTACCTAGTACTTGGTACCTACATAGAGTAGAGTACCAAGTACGAAAGACGTATGTAATAATTGTTTGTGATGAAACATACAGGGCAAACAAATATTTTATTATTCATCATTCCGTCGTAGTCTAGCTTTTAAACCCGATACAAACAAAAAACGGCATTAATATTTAGCAGTTTTATCTTGTCACCCGTGGGCCACAGAACGACTCGCATCTTGCAACAGACAGGCTGAATGAATACATTCAACGCCATAAAATAAATATTTAAAAAGTAAAAAAAAAACAATGAAAATTAATTTCCCGCGCATAAAATGGAATGTGTTTGGTGTAATTTGTGCAATTGTGATTGTTATTATTGGACATCAACATAAGTAAGTACCTAATTAAAAAAATTGCGGTGATCTGATTAAAAACACACGCTTTTATAGGAATTTTTTGGTTTTTGGCGAATTTTTTTGGAGTGAAGTTCAGTGGCTCAAATGATTCCTAGTGGTTATTGCGATTTAAAATTGGTGTAGTTTTGTATCTGAAGTGGCTGCGCGATTGGACAATATGTTGAATAATTGAAACAAGCGCGATTTCGATAAAATGGAGCTGATCAAAAGCATTTAAAATGTGTTACATCCGTATTCTAATGACAATCATAGTAATTGCAATCAGTGACAATAAAGTCTTGTCATCAATGCCAGTGATAAACTGGAAAAAGGCTCTGAAACGCAAATCGCATTGGTGGGTTTGGTTAGTGAGAGAGAAGACAAACACTCCTTCTCACCCCACCCAGAGCGAGAGAACTTGTTTGATGATATCCCACTCTAAGTAAAATGAAAAAAAAAGAGAGTTTTCAATATAGATATTTCTCTCGTGGAAGCTACACTCTATTCCTTAGTGCCACAGGTTTTAATAGAATTGGAGACAGTATTATTGAAGAAGGGAAGATTATCGTACTCCGATCGATCGATACTCCTATATAAACTTCATAATTAGAGAATTACCTTAATTAGAGATACAATAGAAAGACAATGATAGAGCGAACGCCGGCGTTCGCTTGGGGTTTAATGAATTGAGGGGCAATCATCTCATAACTTCTCTCGCCCTAGGACGGAGCTCGAGGGCGTGTCAGACTTTTACTGTCTAGGACCATGGTTTTCCCTTTCAGAAGTCGATCCATAGCCCCAGTAGGCTTCGGTCCTGCTGGGCCTCTACGGTTTTGCTTGACATCTTTTTAAAGCGTGCATGGAACACTACGCGCCGTTGACGACTTGGACTCGGTCCGGAGGGTTACCGGACGGCCGAACGGCAAGTTACCCATTACTCGTCCTTCGCAAGGCCACGCCACATTGGCTGGTAGTCGGGGTCGGCATCTCAGCGGCCGGAACGTTAGCA
The DNA here is from genome assembly GCA_961205895.1 of Mythimna pallens. NCBI lineage: Eukaryota > Metazoa > Arthropoda > Insecta > Lepidoptera > Noctuidae > Mythimna > Mythimna pallens. The sequence continues at coordinate 23,646,931 of OY540832.1, forward strand.
TGTCCGTTTCCTCATGCGTGCGACCACCTCCTTCACTAGCATTACTGTTTCGCTGAAGGAGGCTACCCCAACCCATTCTCCTTCGCTCCAGATCATGGCCTGAACTTAGACCTGGCGCGAGAGTTCTCCGGTGCTCCGCTCAAGCGGGGACGCCTCCAGTGTATGCTCCACCGGGTCCTTCGGGCGGTCCGCACCATAGGTCCGCACAATGGTGACCCCGGAGCGTATCTTCCGCCAGAATCAGATGCAGAAACCTCCTGAAACAAAGTACTCATAACGATATTCCTACAGAAAAGGTATCCGTTAGGTAGTACTGTAGGTTCTAAAAATCTAAAGATGGCGATATAGAAACTATTTTAATAGATATTAATAACATAATGATTTTAACAAGCTCTACTTGTTTTTAAGTGCTTCTATAATTAGGTATCATTATCACTTTAAAAGGAAGCGATACCTATTACCACAACAGTTAAATACGAAAAATGTACTATTTCCTACCTTTCAAGTGTCGTTACCTTGAGTTGGAACAGTGGCGATAAAGGTATTATTACATTACAAGGTGTAGTCGTACCTGTATGCAAAGTAGTGTTGCAACAGAACTCTGCTTCCGCTTCTGTAGAAGTTCCGCAAACTTTATAACAGAACTCTTAACAGAAGAATACATCGAGGAGCGTGAGGGCCCGTAGACGACTGCACACGACGAAAAAGGCGTGGAGGAAAAGATTTTTTTGTTCATTCTGTGCATCACTGTACCTCATGTCTCTCCAATACTTATCAGAACACCCCCCTCCAGCAGTGCAGACAGTGAGCAATTATTTACCGGAGCTGGTTTAATATTTGAAGAAGTATTTTTTCTTCATAGTATTAACACTTTCACTTCCGGTTCCGCTTCCGATACTACGCTTACTATTGACATCTGTTTCCATTTCTGCTTCCCACTTCTGTTGCATCACTAATACAAAGTACTTGCGTATTCATTTAAGGTATCTACTTGCTTGCCGTATTTGATATGTAATTTAAGCGACAACTCGGAACTTGTCTTCAACGGAGTTCACATCGGCGTTAGGTGGACGATGAAGTACCAGGGACTCGTCCTCGACAGCCGGTGGAGCATCTAGGAGCACTTCCGACGTCTGGCTCCCAAACTGGAACGGACCGGGGCTGCCCTCAAGCGACTCCTGCCCAACCTAGGGGGTCCAGACGCCTCCTGCCAGAGGCCCTACACGGGGATCGTTCGGTCCAGGGCCCTTTATGGGGCGACGATGCTGGCCTGCCACCATGGGATCTGGAGGCAACAGTCCTTGCACGCATGCACGATATGTGCATGGAGATACAAGTCGCAGCGTGGCGAACAGAGTTTTGGCGGGATCTCATGTTGAAATGATGACAGCGACTGTCGCAACCCAGTGTTGAGTACGCCATAATCATCGGAAAGACGTCACGGCGTCCTCACCTTACGCATAGGGCAGGTCCTCACTGGGCATTGGTAGGTTCAGGAGGTTCCTGAACTGAATTCGTGCGGAATAAACGCCCGGGAACCACCATTGTGTGGACCGCCAGGAGGACACGGTGGAGATGTGCCCCGCTTGGGTGGAGCACCGCCGTGTCCTCGTAGGCGCGATCGGATGCAACGACCTTACGCGCCAGGCGCTGGTACAGGTTATGATATGGAGCGAGGTGGGATGGCAGGCGGTCGTCTTCTTCTGCGAGCAGTATTGCTAGCGAAGGTGGCTGCCGCGCGCTCCCACCACCTTCGCTAACGAACCGGGAAAATGATTTTGACTTTTGACTTTATACTACTCGTAAGAACCCAAAGCTGTCATCAGATCTTGGTCTATTAGATTATTTTTAAATATACAACGTGTTGTTTATGATATATTCCAAATAATTTTAAAATAAGGCTACAAAGTTGTTAAGAAAAAACACATTCTTGGGATATTTTCCATTTTAAAGAAACATTATTTTATTTTTAAATAAGTTTTAATGTTCTACGACTTATTAATTTTTTATAGTCAGTTGTAAATAATTATGCAGATTTTCTTATTGTTTCTAAAAGCGTAGTTTCAGGTTTGCCTTTTGAATGCTAATTAATTTATTTATATACTTGTACTAGCACTTTACCTACGACTTCGTTCGCGTGAATTTTCAACCGACTTCAAAAAAGGAGGAGGTTCTCAATTCGGTTGAATATTTTTTATGTTTGTTATCTCAGAACTCTGTCGTTTATGGACCAATTTGCGATCATTTTTTTTACCTTTAAGGATATGCTTCCAATTTTGTCCCATTTTTTTTTAAATCCAGTTTTAATGATGGAATTCATGAGGAATCGGAATTCCTTAAATATTATAGGCAACCATATAGTGATTTTGGTATTTTAACCGAAAACCCGAGCATCTACAGTCAAAAAGTAACATTTAATGTAGTAGAACTAATGAAGAAGACCAGAAATGACCAACGGAACTTCACACTCACATAGATTTCACCATGAAGATAGTTAAGCAACTACGACAATACAAATAATAAATAGGTTCTGAATAGTTGATGATGATGGAGCCGGAAGGTAAGCACGTGAACTCCGTAATTAATCTATGTATCCTAGCCGTGTTTGGGTTAATTATAATTGTCAGGAGATGCATTTTAGCTATAAGGTACTATCGAACTGATCTGATGATGGAGCCGCAAGGCGGAAGGTGGGGACCTTAATAATAAAAGAATGTATCCTAGCAGTGTTTGAGTTAATTGGAATTGTCATAATTTGTCATAGGTACTCGGAGTATAAGTGTATCTATCACAACTAAAAAGTGTGAAATAAGAAACAATTTATACAAAAAAAAATACACAATCGATCAAATTAACTTTAATTTCAGAAGTCGGTGTTAAATAACAAACAAACAATATCAGAAACACCGACTTCTGAAATTAAAGTTATTATGATCGTTTTAGTGTTTTTATTTATTTAACCTTAACCTTGTTAAGATTATGTAGGTACCCTACATATTCTTAGCAAGGTTAAGTATATTATTTTATAATATTATTTGGAAGGAGTTTCCTTGTTGCAGACGGGTAAAAACTTAACCCAGCTAAACTTTTGTAAAATTAAAAATTACCATATTTATTATTCATATTTTTTATGCTGAATTTTAATTTTCTTAAGCCCAGGAATCCATACAATCATTAGCACCCATTAAATCATCGTATGGGGGACATTATTATAATCAAAGCTTATGGGGATAGTTTTGAAAAATTAATGACAACCACTTTTATTATTTATATAATTAAATATGTTACTAATTTTAGCCAGTTGCAAAGAATTTGGCTTTAGGGATAACATTTTGCATTTTAACGAAATCAATCCTTTCACCAGTTTAAAAGTCAATACTTGGATTGACTTCGGAACTCTCTGAACACAATTTAAACTCTTTGTTTATTATATGTATTATTTTATTATTTTTAAGATTGTTGTAGCCTAAAATAAGAAGTTATTATTATTATCAAATTCGCAAACGGATCGGTTGCAGTGAATTATGTCGAACGCTGTCGGAGGACTCAAAAAAAACCGAAATTTCTTATAATTATTTAATTAATAAAAGTATTACAAAACTTTCTTACAATTATAATAAACCTAGTATACAGATTCGAAGTGGGAATCGGAATGAACGAGTTCCAACGTCACGTAGGCCACCGCGCCGCGCGTCGCTTACACGTGCCGCATCGTCAGCGTTTCCGTCAGCTTGCACAATTCTATGTATTTGTGTCGCGAAGGTAAACTTCCACCGTCGATGCACCGTCAGCGATATAGATATAGGGCTGGCGCGTAACACCTCCCCCCGTAGCTCAGCAACTATTTTAGGACGTTTAGTGAAAATGTTGCTGGCATCTGAGTTTCTCTCTGGCGTCGCGATGTTTCTGGTTCTTCATAAGGATGATCTCGATTTGCAGCAGCAGTATTGGGTGATTGCTCTGTTGGTGGCTTGAGTTTCCAGGCGTTGTAACGGTAACACAGTACTATGATGGTTAGTACAAGTGCACCAGATAACATTACGTAGAAAGGTATGGTTGTATGGTAGAATGATGATGATGACTCCAGACTCTCCAGTTGAACAGGTGTTTGAAGATTGATCTCATCTTGTAGGTTATGCAGATTTCTTAGGTTGATAGAGTTTATCTTAAGCGGAGGTTGAGGTTCATGATTTTCATGCATTTTTGTAGTAATTTCAGTGATCTTCACTGGCTGGCCGTTCACTCGATCATTGATGTTAACTATGGTGAATTCATGTGTTCTCAGCAGGCAGTTATGCGGGATGGTAACCAGGAAGCTGCCGGTCAAAGTGTTGTATTCATCTCGTTCGCAGGTGAGTTGCAGTTTCGTTGGTTGTGGGAAGACGACTACGTAGTGGCGGTCATCCAGCTTCTCCATGGCTTCTCTTGAAAGGGAAACGGTTGTCTTCGTACAGGAATCGTCCATCGTTTTGCCGTCTATTATACGTTGTATGCAATCTGGTTGCGATCTTAACTGATGATTGAGTTTTTCTTCGCAGAGATACTGCTCGGTTAACTTCGGGCATTCAGCCTCTATGTACACGTGAAAATTTCTAGTGATAGCTATGAATGGGTAAGGGGGAATTACTACCTGCTTACTTTCGTTCGGTACTATAGCTAATCTATACAGAATATATTTGAGAGGAGATAGGATGGGAAATTGGAATACTAGTACGATGTGTTGACCATTATAGAATGATCCTGGTTTTATGACGTCATAATATTCCCTAATCTCTATATCTAACAGCTGATCCTTATCATAGATACTACTAAGTTTTCCTAACATACTAGTCATTATCTCTAACGTTATCATAGAATGGTGCGTGCTTGCGGCACGGCTGAAGGCTATTGCATCTTCAATTCTATGTAACTCATCTAGTAACTTATCTACGTTATCGCTAACTATACCTAAGATTTGCGCGAACTTCGCGAATTTTAAGAGACTGTACTGCGCATACTTTTGTTTATCTAGTAAATCATGTAGTGTATTGTTAATTTGCGACTGATTTTCAACAATTTTGGTTATAATTTCGGTATGATGGCCCATCCAATCTTTGCTAAGACTGATATGATGGTTTTGTTCAGAAATTATTTTATCCTGATTATCCTTGAGAATTTTAATAGCATCATTGTATCTCGTAGCATCAGTATAGTCGAGATTTCCGGTTATACTTTTTACTACGGAACCTAAACCGTCTATAAGACCTCTTTTGGGACGACTAGGCCCTAAGCTGTATAGTTGAAGTGAAGCTTTATCTAGTTTACTTGTTAAATGATCAATCTGTAACTCATATAAGGCGTAAGTATAGTTATCTAGAATTTCTTTGATTTCAACTAGTTGTATTCGTACGGAGCTAATTTTATCATTTATATCTTTAAGTTCAATGTATTGTAGAAATGTATGATAGTGGGTCGTAAGTCTCATGGGTCCTAGTTTAAAAGGTAAGATTCCCGGTCCATCGTTGAGTCCTTCAAGTTTTATCTCTTCCGCCTGTATCAGGTGGAGGACCAACATCAGTAGTGGAATCCTGTAACAATGTGGCACTTTTAGGGATTCGTTTGAGTCTCGATTTTGCTATTGGACCACGTTTCTTGGAAGTATATATGTGAATTGGAAGATCTGCTAAAACTGTATCCTGAGTGTATCTTGGTGCGAGCTTTTGACGGCTAGCACTTGGGTTTTTGATGAATATTTGCTGCTGTGGCTGATAATCTACTTCTGATTCACGACTTTTGTTCCTATTGTCTATTATTGCAGTTCTATTAGAGAGAGATGATTCATTGATTAATTCATAGACCTTTTTCATTTGTTCCCTATGTGAATGTGTGTACTGTTGTAGCAGATGTTCTGTTAAATCCATATCTAGTGGATCTCTTGGATCTGTGTGTCCTAAAATGATATCGTATGGCCTACACTTCGTGAAACTATGGACTGAGCTATTATACCCTATCAAAGCATATGGCATTAGATTAATGACAGACTCGTCTCGATGCTGTAGTTTTAGGATGCGCAAATGTTCTAACAAGGTCAGATGAAATCTTTCGATGTTGCCGTTGTCGTTCGGTGCGTGAGCTAATGTTGTATGATGAGTTATTTTGTGTGTCTTGCAGAACTCTGAAAACATCTGGTTTGAAAATTCTGTACCCCGATCAGTAATGATGGTGAGTGGCAAGCCATGATGAGTGCTAAATGTTAGTAAAGCCTGTATAACGCTAAGTGCAGTACCATCTCTTAGGTTATACGCCTGCCCATACTTAGAAAATACATCTATAAGAGTAACATATTTTTCATTTTGTGCTGTAAATAAATCCATATGAACGATTTCGAACGGTTTTGTGGCTGGTGGAACTATATTAAACCTAGGCTTGACAGGGTTCCTGTCATATTTGGCCTGGCCACATATAGTACAATCATTGATAAATTTGGAGATATGCTCCTTCATTTTTGGCCAAAAGTACCTACGTGATAAGGTCAGGTAACATTCATTAATACCGCGATGATTAGTTTTACCATCGTGATAGTGACGGATAATATCCTGCTGCCTAAGATATTCCTTGACATTTTCAATTTCTGTCTTAGCTATTACCAGATTCATGGCTGAACTCTTGAATTTCTCTTGTAAGATGGGGACAATTTTGTACATGGCCAAAGGCGGGTTTATAAAGAGAGCTGTTTTAATTTTAGGGTTTACATACTCCTTTATTGCATTGACTAGATCCTCCTCTAAGTTAGACTCAGATAGTTGCACCGATGTTCGGGTATGTGTGTCGAAGGGTTTTGTCACTGTCGGTCTTCTTTTTATATCCCCTACTATGGTCAAACATAATTGTCGATGGAATTTGTTGAGCGGATCGTCAACGATAGGTATCTCAAGTATAGGGTGTTCATTGTCAGTGTGGGCAGTGAGAGTGTTTGAGTTACTTAAGGTTGGAGGTTTATCTGTCGGATTGGCAATCATTGAGCTTGCCTCTTCGTTGTTTAACTCGATACGGGATAAGGCATCGGCGTTGGTGTTATTTTTGCCTTTTTTGTAAATGACTGTAAAGTCGTATTCACTTAACTTTAGCCGCCATCGAGTTAACCTCGAGTTCGGCTCTTTAATGTTCATAACCCACTGGAGTGGTTTATGATCCGTTACGATTTTAAATTTGCGTCCAAAAAGGTATGGTCGGAAGTACTTGGTGGCCCAGACAATAGCCAGCAATTCCTTCTCTATCGTGCTATAATTAATTTCGCTCTCGTTGAGTGTACGTGAAGCGTACGATACGGGTCTATCTGATCCTATGGGTCCTTGTGATAGCACTGCACCTATTGCATAGTTAGAGGCGTCAGTGGTAAGTATGAATTCTTTCGTGAAGTCAGGGTATCTTAAGATGGGGTCATTAGTCAGTAATGTCTTGCATTTTTCGAAACTGTTAATGTAGTCGGGGTCAAATGTAATTTTCCTTCCTTTCTTTAGGCACTGTGTTAGGGGTTTAGTAATCCGGGCGAAGTCTGGAATGAACTTCCTGTAATATCCTAAAAGTCCTAGAAATTGTTTTATCTGTTTAGGGGTTTTTGGTAAGGGATACTTCTTTACGGCTGCTATCTTGTCGGGGTTAGGTTTGATGCCTTCATTGCTTATTACATGACCGAGATAGGCGGTTTCCAATTTTAAAAATTCCGATTTGTCTAACTGTATTTTGAAATTAGATTCACTTAACCTCTGAAAGACCTTTTCTAAGTTAACCATATGCTCCTGTAAAGATGTACTGAATACTATAATATCGTCTAAATAGACGAGACAGATAACATTCTGGAGCCCTCTGAGGACGTTGTCCATTACGCGTTGGAACGTTGAGGGCGCATTCTTAAGTCCCATGGGCATTCGTAAAAATTCAAAATGCCCATGTTCTACATTGAAGGCGGTCTTGGGGATGTCGCTGGGGTGCATTTCAACCTGATAAAAGCCGGATGTTAAGTCAAGGGTTGTAAAATATTGGCATTTCCCTAATTTATCAAGTACATCATTGATATTTGGTATTGGGTACTTGTTGTCGATCGTCTTTTCGTTCAGTTTCCGAAAGTCGATGACGACGCGCCACTTTTGCTTTCCTGAAGCATCAACCTTCTTTGGTACTACCCAAATTGGTGAGCTCCATGCTGACTCCGATGGCCTAATTATACCCTGTTCTAACATTTTTGATATTTGGCTAGTGACTTCTTCCCTATGAATAAATGGATACCTGTAACTTTTAGTATATACAGGGTTTTCGTCGGTAGTTCTAATGCAGTGCTTTATTTTATTGGTGAAAGTTAGCGGTTCTCCTTCGATATAAAAGATGTCAGCGTATTTAGCGCACAATGATTCTAAATTTGCCTTCTCTTCCAAATTTAAGTGACTGGTACGCAATTTTGATATAATTTCTTTTACGCGGGGTGACGATTGTTCCGTATGCGTACACTCGATATTAAATAATGATGCTTGCGCCGGATGGTCTAGCGAGAATATTATATCGTTAGGGGTAGGGTTCTCAACTTCTACTATGCCACGGTTACTTACAACGGTTGTTAAGCATTCATGAATAGTACAGTTACAGATAATCTTTTCGTTAACTAAAACTTCTCCGTCTTGTGCGTTAATTGGTAATCTAAGTAGTTTACTGCTTTGAGCCGGGATGATATTTTCATACAAATTTAAATTGCTGGAGTTGTATATGTTAATATGATTTACCGCGGATTTCGTGGTCAACGTCAAATCTTTAAGGTCCAATTTCGCATGCCACTTTGCAAGTAGATCGAATCCTATAAGACCATCAAAATGATTATGGAATTTATATACGAATAGTTTTATGGGCTCTAAATCGTTGAATTCGGGGAAACATGGTATATTTATGGAGTGGTTATGCCTACTCGTCGCATGTACGTTGGTAACCTCGAATGGATCATGATTCAATGGTAAATGTGAAAAGTATTTCTCCACAGCATCCGGGCTTATGAAGGACTGGTTAGCGCCGGTGTCTATTAATAAATTTAAGTTAGGGTTAGTAATATGAACGTATGGCAATTGTCGCTGTGTTTGAAGGTTCAATTCTATTTTGATTTTTTTGATTTCGTGACTCCCTGAAAATCCTCCTTGCTGGTGGAAGGCTGGGGCTGTTCATCTACCTGAGCGTTGCCGTCATTTGTCATGTCAGTCGTCACCTCAGTCTGCGTCTGCGGGACGCTATCGTACACACAAGGATAATTGCCGTAGTAGTCCATAGGATAATTGTTTTCATAGTAATTAGGCTCCTGCTCGTACACGTAATATTCGGGAAAATAGAAATCTTCGTAACTTAGACATTCGTTAACATTTACATCGCGCGTTTTGAAGTAGTTCATGGGTGGTGGATTGCCTTGCCTAGACCAATCCCAATTATTACGAGTGGGAGGTAGTGGCTTAGCAACAAAGTTGCTCACACCACTCATGGGCTTGGGCCCTAGATTTTGTGGTGGGGGTCTTGGAGCCATTCTAAATGCGTTATTGTGCGGATGGTAGTTTGGGGGTGGAGCGCCAAATGTTCGTTGCGTATGCGAAGGCATACGGGGTTGATTATAGGGGGCATTAAAACCGGCGTTAAATCTAAATTGAGTTGGTTGCGGCAACTGCATCATACGTGGTTGTGCTTAAGCGGGCGTGACCGGTTTAGGTAAGGGCATAGCATTAGTATTGCGTAAAGCGGGGAAGCCTGCATGCATGGGTGATGGGTTAGGCTGTGTCACAGACTTGGGATGAGTGTTAGTGAGTTTAGGCAAACTATCATTTCTCTGTTGCAGATACAGCACGTTTAGCTCCTCCTGTACGAATTGTAATGCTGTTTCAATAGAATCTGGCCGCATGCATCGTATGCGTGAACCTAAGGGTTCTTTGAGCCCGCGCACAAAAGCCTGCATTGTCAGCTTCTTATACAAATCGCGTTTAGCATTAATAGTTGTAGGCACTGTTTCATGAAGTGTAATATATGTCATGATGGTGCTAAATAATGTTTGGCATCTATCATAAAGTTCTTGGGGCGTATCATTTCCCTGTGTCTGCAACGAGAGGTCATTATAGAGGGTGGTTTCATCCCTACGATCCGCGAAATTATTTATTAACACACTTCTGATGCCATTCCAGTTCTCGGGGATACCGTTGGAATTGACAGTTCGCGCAGCGGGGCCCGTTATTCTATTTAGTATACCACTAATCAAAGACAAATTATTTAACTCATGTTCGGGACCCTCGCGTACATACGCATTCACTAACTTATCGCAAATCCTAATAAATCTAGTTAAGATATGGGGGTTCCCATCAAATTCTGGGACCAGGCGGAGGGCCTTCCAAATAGCATCGGGGTCATGTGCCATAGTGCTGTCTATATCTCTATTACTATCTACTAAATCTTCCCGTCTCAACTGTCTATAAGAAACAGCCTCACGGGTCCCTAAACTCCTAGGGTGAAAAATCTTGAAATATATTAAGGGTTAAGGGTAAGGAAAGCGACACCAGAAAGATTCTTGTGCACTTACTTGTACATTCCGGCTTCTCCTGAGCAGTATCAATGTCTGGATCTCCGCAGCTCTTCGACGGTTCGGGATACTCGTCAGAGGTGCCTAAGGCCACCCGGGCGGCTCACCTAATTTCTATAATTCGAAATTTATCTCGCGAACCGGCCCGCGAGTATCCTACCGACTGCGCCAATTATGTCGAACGCTGTCGGAGGACTCAAAAAAAACCGAAATTTCTTATAATTATTTAATTAATAAAAGTATTACAAAACTTTCTTACAATTATAATAAACCTAGTATACAGATTCGAAGTGGGAATCGGAATGAACGAGTTCCAACGTCACGTAGGCCACCGCGCCGCGCGTCGCTTACACGTGCCGCATCGTCAGCGTTTCCGTCAGCTTGCACAATTCTATGTATTTGTGTCGCGAAGGTAAACTTCCACCGTCGATGCACCGTCAGCGATATAGATATAGGGCTGGCGCGTAACAAGTGCGTAAACATTCTTATAATAGGTATACGGTTCTTGTGACAGCAACTACTAACTTTAGAAATACCGCAAACCACAATACATGATAAAGGAAGAACCTATGTAATGGTTAGCGTATAACCAAAGGTAGAACTACACTGCTCACACATGTGCCACACACGCCGATCTGGGCGCGTCGGTCTCCATACATTTTATATGGATCCACCATCACAGATTATTTGCAAATATCTGAGCCATATAATAAACTTGTGCATGATTAGTGGAACATTCCCAGAACACGTAAAGATTTAAATTATTAAACCACTATTAAAAATAAATGATAAACTGAAACTGGATTGTTATAGACCAATCACTTTACTGTCAATATCTATGAATACTTAGAAAAATAATATATTAGTAAGAGGAGAGAGACAAGGTTTCGAACCCTAAACATGGCCATTTACGATTATTTACATGATATTATAAGTCATGTAGATAAAAAAAAACATCTGTATGTTTGATATATTGTGACATGACTCAAGCTTTCGACTGTGTAAAGTACGATATCCTATTAAAAAAAAATTAGGAGCATACGGAAATGTACTGCAACTAATAGAAACTTCTTAGACGTCAGAAAACAATATACAGAGAGAACAAAACTAAATATTCGTAAAAAATCTGAAGCAGTTTATAAATCTGATATGCGTACAGTGATGTTCGGTGTGCCACAGGGCAGCGTATTGGGTCCTTTGCTTTTTATTCTTTATATTAATGACAAGCTATTGCCCGCGACTTCGTCCGCGTTAAGTTCGTAAAACTGTACAAACATTCTATGCTTGCAATTCATTCCGAAAGGATCGCAATTATTTACAGTGTCTGGGTGTAATTTATCTATAATATGTATGTATTTAGAAATATTTAAGTATGTTTATCAGTTGTCTAGTACATAACACAAGCTCTGCTTAGCTTGAGACTAGACGGCGTTGTGTGATAGTTGTGTGAATATTATTATTCTTTATTTATTTTTTACACATATTTTGTTTTTTAAATATTTTTCATAACACATATAAAAAAAAACATTTAAAAATATAAAAAATAGCAGTCCGCCGGTGTCGGGACAGGGTCCAAGCTACCGGTGGTTAGGGCTCCAGAGACAGGAACCTCCTCACAATGCGAGCCGTATCGAGGAGTACTGACTTCTGTATCAGGCCCTTGATCCAACCGCGCAACGACAGTTTCGACAGGTGGTCGTCTAGACTTTTGGCAATCAGGCCATTGGCGGTAACAACAATCGGCACAATAATAGCCGAGTCCACATTCCACATGTCGACAACCTCGTGTGCTAGGTCGAGATATTTGATTTGTTTCTCTTTCTCAGCTTTCACGAGATTCTCGTCATGCGGGATGGTGACATCGCCTATCATTGCACGGCGCGCTAATCGGTCTATCACCACTATATCCGGCTTATTGGCTACAATAGTCCGGTCAGTAATAATAGACCGATCCCAGTACAACGTGACATGGTCATTTTCGAGAACTGGGTCGGGCACATAGCTTTAATACGGTACCTCTGAATACACTAGGTTGTATTTCAAAGCAAGTTGCTGGTGGATAATCCTGGCTACTTGGTTATGCCTGTGCAAGTACTCTCCGTTAGCCAGACGAGAACAACCAGAGATATTATGTCTGATAGACTCACCCGGACGATGGCATGCCCGACACACGTCAACCGTCCCGTCCTTCATTATATATCTCCGGTAGTTATTCGTCAAGATGACTTCGATATTATTATTATTATTATATATTATTTATTGTACTTTAACATAAAACGTTCCGATGTAATAGAGAATAAACAAATAAATAAAATATTAACAATTCCTTCTCTATTCATAAACGAGACAGCGACTTTCGTTAAAACTAATCCTGATTTATTCACCCGTCGCTCTGACATAGTTCTTTGTAACCGTCGAGATAATGATAGACTATATTGTAGTGTAAGGTCCAATACAGTGCTAATGCAAAAAATTCTTTTCTGCATTCCTCCAGTGATATTTAACAAAATACCTAAACCCATTAAAGGACTCAATGTATCGAAATTTAAGTTGCAACTGAAGAAATATCTCATTGATAATTGTTTTTATCATATAAATGATTTTTTAAATACTTAACACCTAAAATTTTTACATTTCATTAGTATTTCCTCCAATAAAATGCTTAATAAAACAATACCACATTTTTTTAAAATTTGTGCACCTGTTTTAGGTAAAACATGTTAGAACTTTTTTTCTTTTTATGTAACACCATGCTTTGCAAACTATGTTTTGGTATTGCTTACTCATGTCTTTATCTTTATCGTTATCTTTATGGAAATTAGACTTTTAGAGCTACACTTGATTCACGCTACGTGACGCCACGCGACGTCGTTCTACGTACAAATCAGGCGTGTTACACGTGTGCGTCGGTCTTCGGTCTAATGTAATTCTAGCTTAACTAGGTACTAAGATACCTACTTACAATGAATGACTAGATCTATCTTCAATGTATGACATCACGACTCCTATTGAATATTACACTGAGTTAAAACCAACAATGTGATACATATACACAAAAAGTTTCATGAGAATTTGTTTGGGAAACTAACTCTAGCATGTCTAGATACTAAATAAATATTTACTAATGAAGAGATTAATTACATAATTATGACATACCTACATTTGCAGCTCCAAACTGTTCTAAAACTGTCACTATGAGACAGATATGAGGTACTAAGTACCGAATGGGCACACCACAATCGCAGTGGTAAGTCCCCTCTTTGAGGAGCGGTTACAGAGAAGCCTCGGCCTCATTTTCCGCCTAACGCAGGTCTTCACTGAACAAAGGCATTTCGGGAAGTACCTGTTTCGGAATCGGGGGGTAGAAACAGCCGGATATCACAAATGTGCGAATAGTTCGGAGGATTGCATTCGCCGTGCCGTAATGACCCAAGCTAGAGTCAACGGCGCATTTTTTTTCTACACGCGCCTCAAAGAGATGTCAGGAAAATGGACGGAGGGCCACTAGGTTCGATGCCTGCGAGAGCTGTAAAATTGTTCTAAAGATCTCTTTAGAATAATTTCTCAGCCCTAGTACTACTAGTAGTACTAGTAGTAGGCCTTGGTACGCAAAGGGTAGGTAACTGAAGGAACACAGATGAATTTTAGTCAGTAAAAGACGATACTCCCTCTTGCTCCACTTATAGCGGGAGAATTTATTTAAATATTTCCCACCTCAAAAAAAAATGGGATAGTACTAAATATTTAACAACCTAACTCTTCGGTGTTCAAACACAGGAGAGTAGGCAGTTCCTCAAGGCCTCTGTCACATCATGTATGATTTTTTCTCATAATACACCCTAAGCAACTTACGTAATGTTTAATCTTTTCAGAAACATCTTGCACGTGGCTTCCATAGCAGAAGTGAAGGTGTTGTTACCATTTATTAAGTTGGTGCAAATAGCTGTTGTAAGTCTGTCCTCACTGGTTTCCACTGCATCGCTGTATCCACCCCATGCAACGGTACATGGTAAGCAATACAATCCTTAATTGGTTGATTTTTAAACTTTTTGGAACCCTTTAAAAGGAAGCAGTCTGTCTAGGTAAGGAAAAGGCTGGGATATGTGGGATAAACCTCTAGCTCTTTGGTGGTGTAGCGACAAGATCAGTAGCGATATATACTGAAATGCTTCAGGAATGGAGACCCCGCTATCAGTACAATTCCGGAAATACGAACAAGATCCCTGTTCCAGTATATTCCTGGATTGTTCTTATTTCCTTCCTTCGAGCAAGGTTGTTTTCGCGAATTTCCACTAAAAACTGCCAATAAAGATAAGATAAGATCATTTATTTGTTTAAACAAGTGTATGTTAAGATGGAGATAAAGTATATACAATTCAACATGTTTTGCCGCAACCGGCGTACAAAATGATTTAAAAAACATTTAATTTGAAAATATTAAAAATTTAGTCAATACATAAAATATTCAAAATTCAATCAATTCAATTAATAAAGAAATAGAATAATAAAACTGAATTACACTAAAAGTTTGTGAACAATTTATTTTGTTTTAATTATATATACAATTTTAGATATTCTTATGGAGTCACCGTGTGTGTGGTTACGCACACGGTGACTTTAATAGCGTAGCAGGGCACACTAACATGATAAATGTGTGCGTAAACGCTAGCGCGTGAAACACAACAGGTATTATCGTTGTGTGATATAAAGTAACTCGTTTCTACACTCACACTCTTGCAAAAAAAAAATAGTAGCCGTATAAGTTACACGACTATGAAAATACAGCAAAAATTCGCCACTGTTATTAATGGCGCTGTGGCGCAATGCGTATGATACATAACTAACGAGTAAGAGGTCCCAAGTTCGATTCCAATTATCTGTTATTTTCTTTTTGTTTTACTCATGTTTTTTTTGAATAGTAATGTTATGGTTATTCTCGTAATAATTAAAATATTCGAAATATATTTTTGTAATTTTATACATATAAACTATGTATATTTACGAAATTAATTAACGAAATTTTTGTATATAACTTGTAATATAAATAATTTAATAATATATATATATATCATTTACGTAATATAACAATACGTTATTATTAATAGTTGACAATCCTTTCATTGTCAACTTTTTTTTTTTTATTTTCGCAAACATTCACTTATGAAATTATTATAGTTATTTAAATTAGCATCAAACACTTACACTTAATCTTTGGAAAGTAATTTTGATGATATGGGTAGGTAATCAGCAATAATGTTCACAATAATCAATTAGCTGTGGGTATCAATACAAACAGAAGTAAAACCGAGCGTGCCATCCCACAATAATTCACCTATTCAAATAATATGTCTCCAGCTCAACTCGCAAACAAAATAAAACTCGTTTACTACTCGATATACACACACACATATTTGTATATGTGTTTGCTACGAATTAGATAAAAAAATTCGCTTCGTTCATTAGATGGAAAATTAGCACTGATTATCAAGTGCTTGCTTGCCGTTAAAGGTGTATCGAGTTCGATCCTAGCCATTGACAAAACATTATTTTCTATTTTATTGTAGTATAATGATAACGAAGTTTATTAAAGCTAAAACTTAGAATATTTGCTTTAAAAACTAAGTGTATGAATATTATCATCTACCCACTTTATTAGTTATTTACTAAGAAATGAGTCGGATAATAAGTTAACCTGGCATAACGCTTTTGCCTATCACGATCGTGTGTTCTACAACTTACTCCGAGACAAAAAATAATTAATCGTTGTGGAAAGTGATACTTTTTACAAGTAATAATTAACATGTCTCATTTGTCTACACTTTTGAGGGCTGAGATAGTAGTATTATATAAACAAAATGTATCCATAAGTGAAATTTCGAGGAGACTAATGCTACCGGTAAGTAACAAATCCAAACTTAACATAATGCGAAATAATTTAACATTGTTGATATTTGTTAGGTTTTAACGTAATTTGGTGATTGTTTACAGAGGAAAACTGTGCAGTTTTGGGTGCATAGATATACAGCTGAAGGGACAATCGATGCCAAACGTCCGGGTCCAAAAGCAATTGCATATACGGATGCCAACCCACTGCATCGAAATATTGTTGCTACGTATAGCGCTGACGGCTTTGCTACAACAAGAAACACTGCGATTATGCACGACGTGTCTATGACAATTGTTCGACGCCACTTACGAGCAGCAAAAATTAAATGTCGCAAGCCTGCGAAAAAAATTTTACTGACGGCGTTGCATAAGGAAGAAAGGATGCGGTTTGCAAGAAAATTTATAGATTTTGATTGGTGCAATAACATAGTTATATTTAGTGATGAAAAGTGTTTTAAGTCAGATAAGGATGGGCGTAAAATATTATGGAGAAAAGATGGAGAACGTTACCATCAGAAAAATATTCTCCCATGCAGGTCTAGTGGTCGCATTACGTTAGGTTATTGGGGCTGGATGTCATCGATGGGTCCCGGTGAGTTAGTGGAGGTAGGGGGTCGCAATACCAGTCAAGGTTACTTGGACATCTTGCAAAATGTTATGTTGCCTACCGTGCGCGTGGCATACCCGGACGAGCATATTTACTTCGTACACGATAACTGCTCGGTGCACCGCGCACGAATGGTGCAAGACTGGTTAAGTGTCCAAGAAAACTTGACTGTTATTGAATGGCCCTCTAAAAGTCCCGATTTGAACCCCATAGAAAATCTATAGGGTCACATGGTGCTCAACTGGGATTCATCTGATGTGAGATCTAAACGTAATTTAGATAATTTAGTGTCATCCATGTGGGAATCGTTTCGCGGCACTGACCTGTGTGAAAATTTGGTGGCTAGCATGAGAACGAGGTTACAAGAAGTAATCGACAATGAAGGTGCACCAATTAGATATTAATTTTGATTTAAATTGAATCCAATTATAAATATTTGTAAAAAGCTGTATTACTGTATGCTGTTTTTGTTGTTGTTGTTTTTATCATGTTATTGTTATTGAAATCAAGAGTTACGATACCTATCATAGTTCATTTTTTAAAACATGTTGATTGATATGTTATAAGTAAAAAAAAAAGACTAAGAAGTAAGCTGTAGGTAATTATACTGTTGTTGTTATTATGTGACATGATGTTATTGTTATTGAGATCAAGAGTTGCGATATCTATCATAATTCATTCTTGATAACATGTTGATTTATGTCACTAATAAAAAACTTAAAAAAGTGACGTCCATCCTTGTCTGACTTAGAATATTTTCACTTTATATATTGTATTAAAGATAATCATGAACAGATTCGTTAATTGTGACCATTCCGTTTAATGTATGTAATTAATAAGTTGTAATAAACATAGTTGGATCGTTATCGCAGTTTTCTTTGTCACAATATTTTCAAAATATTTTAATTATTATGAGAGTAACTATAACATTACTATTAAAAAAAAAACAGGGGTAAATCAAAAAGAAAATAAAAACAAGCAAACTTTTTGTTACATCAGACGATTGGAATCGAACTTGGGACCTCTTACTCGTCAGTTAAGTATCATACGCATTGCGCCACAGCGCCATTAATAACAGTAGCCAATTTTGGCTGTATTTTCATAGTCGTGTAACTTAGACGGCTACTATTTTTTTTTTCAAGAGTGTGAGTGTAGAAACGAGTTACTTTGTATCACACAACGATAATACCTGTTGTGTTTCACGCGCTAGCGTTTACGCACACATTTATCATGTTAGTGTGCTCTGCTACGCTATCAAAGTCACCGTGGCCGTAGGAAACGTGGTCGCTTACAATGGGCCTCATCAGAAGGCTTAAAGTCACTCAAAGGGCAATGGAAAGGGTTATGCTCAGAGTTTCCTTGCGTGATCACATCTGAAATGAAGATATCCGCAGGAAAACCAAGGTTAGACATAGCCCGAAGAATCGCCAAACTTAAGTGGCAGTGGGCAGGGCACATTGTGCAGAACAGATGGTCTATGGGAACGAAACGCTCTGGAATGGCGACAACGTACTGGAAAACGCAGAGTTGGAAGGCCACCCACAAAGTGGATCGATGACCTGGTAAGGGTCTCGGGAATCCAACGATGCGAGACGCACAGGGCCGGTCATTATGGCGACACTTGTGGGAGGCCTTCCAACGCTGCGTCTTCCGGCACGTAGTCGCCATTCCAAAGCGTTCATTTCAGATGTCATCAGTTGGGTGCGGGGGCAAAACAACTCCTTAGACGTCCGGATGGCCCGGTAACCATGTATTTGTGCGGACAACCAGGTAACATAACAAGCATACATAGATTCTACATAAAATACTGTGTTTCGGGTTTCGCAAATACCTACTAAAACTAATGTTGTATATATTATGATACGTCATCTACCCCTAAATAATTCATGTTTTACAAGAAACGAACATTGAATTTTGTAATAGGTAATGCGTGCAAAGGAAGTAGCTTATGTTTCACCTTTGCCCTGAAACATTATTATGGAAATCGTTAAACGACAGTTCAATTGACAATGTAGAAGTGAGGAGGGGAAGAGGAGTAGATAAGTGCTTAACGTTATCGGCTAATATGAGCCCCTCAATAACTTCAACGTGACTGGTGAAGCAACTTGTTATTTTAGATGGATTTTAATTTAGGATACTATATCCACAACCTTAAAAAAAAAGTAATAATAAAAACTTTTATTTCGGAACTTGGGATATTTTGTTAGTAAGAATTTAAACTTGGAACTAGTGTTAGTGACATAGAAAATAAATATGTATATATTCTAAGCTGGGTGAGGTACACCGATCCTGGGAAGTGTCTATTTGACTGTGTGCATTTAGTGATTATTATATTTTTCAATTCATTTTGTAACATGAAACATTGCTAGACTGCTTTTGGTCAATCCCCTTTTGCAACTCTTTTTATCGGTGTACCGCACAGCACAAGCATGGCTGACAGTGGCTCACTACCACCATGGATTTTTTCAACAGATGGCACACTGGTATAGCTTTTACTGCCTGCTTTAAAAACTATTAGCTCGCTTTTGAGTGCATTATATTTGAGTCCATGGCCCTCAGCATAAGATTTTCGCATATTTCCTTAAAGCCTTCATCTGAAGAATTTTTCCTTAGAGCCTTCATCTATGGGCTCAGCAGTACCATGTCGTCAGCATAACTTATTTTATTAACACATACTCCTATACTGTGATATCTGATTCCGGTCCTGCTGAGCTCATCGACCAGTATACAAATTAAAAATCCCTATACATATAAATTAAAAAGTGCTGGTGAGGATAGTACCCCCCTGCCTCACCCCACACTCTAGCCTGTGCAACAAGCTTATATAATGGTATAAGCTATGTATAACGATTCATGAAAATAACATACAGGCTATAATTTATAATGGGGGAAAAACGAATACACGCGGGCGAAGCCGCTGACAGAAGCTAGTTTCTTCATTAATAATCTTTTTGGATATTCCAGATGGTCAAACATTTGACTTCATAATAGTGGGTGCAGGGTCAGCAGGGTGCGTGCTAGCCAACAGACTGACGGAGGTATCCAGCTGGAATGTGCTACTAATTGAGGCAGGAGACGACCCACCAGGAGCTTCAAACGTAAGTTTATGGGTCGCGACATTCGCGACACGTCTGACATGTTTTGGCTGAAATGATGATGCTGGACAACCTCTCCGAAATTGTTGCGGGTATTCTTTTCTCGAGCCACCCCGAACCAGCCCTTGCAGTATCCGTCTAGGTCATCTTGCCACCTCTTCGACCTCGGCGGCGTCGTCCATTCTCAGGCACTCTCTTTCTGGAGAGCCTTTTTGCCCAGCGGTCATCAATTTCATTATTACCTGGCAACCTGTTTTCCTATGTCCATGTCCCGGTTTTTGCGTAGAGTGGCGTTTCGTCTTCAGTCGGCTCTTTTGATATCTAGAATGCTGCGCTCCATTGCTCTCGGGTAAATTCCGGTTCAGAAGATTCATATTTAAATAAAAAATATTTTTCGCCACCGAATGAAATTTTTCAATCAATAATGAAGTTTTTCCAAAACATTTCAATGCTTTAAAAATTTCATGAAATTCGCCCACCCCTATGAGGGGGCCTCAGGGACAGTTTGTCCCTGAGGCTTTATGCTCAAACCTTACGACCCCTTTTTGGCTTTTGGTTCTGATAGCGAGATTAATTGACAACCCATTCTCCGTTTCAGATACCAGGATTATCAATATTAGTATCAGCCGCACTACCAGACTGGAACTACTACACACTCGATGATGGCTTCTCCAGCCAAGGTCTCAAAACGAAGAGCATCCAAAATCGCCGAGGTAAAATGCTCGGGGGATCCAGTGGAGTCAATTTCATGTTTTATGTCAGGGGTAATAAGGTTGACTATGACAATTGGGCAAAAGAGGGCATCGAAGGATGGGATTGGGAGAATGTGACCACATACTTCAAGAAAAGTGAAAGATTAAACGATAAATCTATAATGAAAAGTAAATCAGCAGACTTACACAATACTGAAGGATATTTAGGCATTACACAACCTGATTGGAATCATAAAACTAAAGACTACTTAAACGCTTTCAAAGAACAAGGTCATAAAATTCTTCAGGATTACAATGGTCACCAGCAGTTAGGATATGGGCCTTCAAGTTTTACAGTAGATAACAATATTCGGCAAAATACAGCTAACGCTTTTCTCAGTCCAATAAAGGACAGGAAAAATTTGAAAGTTCTCAAAAATACTCTTGTTAGAAGAATTTTATTGGACAAGGATAAAAGAGCCATTGGTGTAGAAGTAAAACTTCCAGAAAGAAACATTATAAAGCTTAATGCAAAGCATGAAGTCGTATTATCTGCTGGAGCTATCAACAGTCCACAGTTACTTATGTTGTCTGGTATCGGCCCAAAAGAACATTTAGAAGAAATTAACATAGATGTTGTTTTAGACTTACCAATGGTTGGTCAAAATATGCAAGACCATCCTATAGTTCCTGTGATTATTTCTGGAACGAAGAGTTATTCTTCAATAATTGACAATATAGAACCTTTAGCAAATCTGGACCGTTTTCCTACGCCAACAATTTTGGGATTTGTAGCTCTAAATAAAACTCAAAGCTACCCAGACTATCAGGTCACTGGCGTCCCAACACCCACGGCTGCAATTCTTCCTCCTTTACTATGTTCTGATACTTTTACACTAAAGGATAGATCTTGTATAGCTCTCGCTGATGCCACACAGCAAAGAGGTGCTTTATTTGCATTAATAACACATCTACACCCAGAATCTAGAGGCAAAATTAGACTAAAAAGTTCAGACCCTGAAGATAATCCTCTGATCTATTCTGGATACTTCAGTCAAAAAGAAGATTTAGACAACTTTGCGAAATACGTAGAAGATTATTTACGTGTCCTTAACACGTCATATTTTAAGGAGATGAAGTCTGAAGTTATAGATATGAAAGTGAGTCAATGTGAAGGTTTGGAGTTCGGGAGCCATGAATACTGGAAGTGTTATGTGTTAAACATGGCAAGTACTATGTATCATGCTATAGGTACCTGTGCCATGGGGGTCGAAGGTAAGGGTGTGGTGGATGAGAGGTTAAAACTGAGAGGGATAAAAGGTCTCAGGGTTGTAGATGCCAGTGTGATGCCATCTATAACCAGTGGCAATACAAACGCGCCAGTCATAATGATTGCGGAGAAAGCCGCTGATATGATTAAAATAGATCACGGAATACATTTGTAACGGTAGTATGAGCTCATGATGAAAAAAAAAATTTTTGGAATGGAACACAAACTGCAAAATGATTTAAGAAAATACAAGCGAATAAACAAATTGTTTTTTTTTAAGTCCTCTTCTGATCCTTAACAATCTATCAAGGTACTGTAGTATGGTGACTGCAACATATTAAGTAGATTAGAAAAAGAAAATAAAGCGGCAGTTGAAATTATAATAAAAAGAGGGAACAAATGAATAAAAAATGTGCGTTTTTCTTTTACTTAACCATTTTTCAGCTTTTTACTAAAATGGAGGCCTGAAAAATTCATATTTAATAATGATTGAGTAGTGTAATAAATAAATTTCTTATACTGTATATATTATCACATTGGTGTTCAAATTTCTTTGAAATAATAGCCCATTTTGGAACTCTCCTTTAAAAATAAAACATGACATGTGTAGCTAATATATATTTAAAATTTAATATTTAAAAGTTTGTTTTGAGACACTGGTTTGTGATTAAGTCGAAGTCAGGTGCTTTTTTATCCATGAACTCCTTGATAGTTTTGATAACTTCTCTCACAGGTACTGGTTTTGGAGGCATTGAAGTTTGATCATGTTTGATAGCCCTGGTTTAAAGCTATACTTATATGCATTTGATTTGGACTCAGGATCACTAGTCAATAAGAACGGGGTGAACCCACTCAAGTTCACGGGAACTAATTTTGATGAATTTTAGTCTAAAGATAGACATGGAGCTTGAAACAGGACATAAAATATATTATTTTATGAAGGTCCATACATTTTAGGTCACGGGAACAACTTGAGACCCACGGATGCCCCTCTCAAGTTGAAGGGTAACATCTACAAGTCCGTGATAAGGCCTGTTATACTGTATGGATCAGAATGTTGGGCTGTGAAAAAGACGGATGAAAAACATTGCACGTAGCGGAGATGAGAATGTTAAGATGGATGTGTGGTGTGACGAGAATGGATAAAGTGAGAAATGAGTATATTAGGGGAAGTTTGAAAGTTTAAACCCGCGATGGTTTGTGCTGGTATGTAAATATGTTAGCATGAATGTATCAATGTTTTTGTTTAATAAACGGAAAAAAAAAAGTGGCGCCTGTGACTGAAAAGTTGAAAGGGAATCGTTTGTCTTGGTATGGTCATGTGAAGAGGAGGGATGAAACACATGTTACTAAAAGAGTTATGAGTTTACATGTGGATGGATGGAGAGGGAGAGGGAGACCAAAGCAAAGATGGATAGATTCTGTGAAGAGTGATATGAAAGAAAAGGAAGTTAGTGATAGCATGACGAGTGACAGGGCAGAATGGAAGAAAAAAAGTGTGGCGCCGACCCCAAATAACACGGGACAAGGACAGGAAGATGATGATGATGAATTCCAACTTTCACGCGGGCGAAGCTGCTGGCTAAAGCTAGTTAATTTTAATATGTGTAGCCTCCGTTAAGCTTATTCTTAATACCCTACTAAGAATAAGCTTTAACAAGGCTTTTAGGGAACTACATATTTTGTCTATATGAATATTACATTGGACACCAATAACCCCGTGGATTTTAAGATCAAATGCGTCAAAAGTACGATGATGGGGCACTTCTAAGATATATTCTATTCTGAAGACACTTACTTGGAGGAAAGTGTGAAGTAAAGTGACTAACACATCTAAAGATATCAGCTGTATTTAGATTTGATGCAGAACAGGCCAGTCAAACGGATCATTGCAGAACGGCTGCACCTATTGGGCTAGTTATTTTTTTTGTTATGTTCGTAATTGTTGGGACGGGGTTTGTTGGAAAAAAAATCTCCAAGATACCGAAATAATTTTGTACCCGCGCAAAGCCGGGGCGGGCAGTTCGTAGGTAACTTATAATATTTTAGTTTCATGAGTTTACAAATTTATTTAAAAAAAGAATCTGTGATTTTATGATAACGTTTAGATCAATAAAGAAAAGAACAATATTCTAACATTATTGTTGCTTGAAGCACAATTTGTTATTATGTGGGTTAAATTAGCCTACGATTATTTCAATTCAAAGCTAACAAATCTAATAAATACCGTTTGAAACGTCAAACGGTACTTATTAGATTTGTTTTCACTTGTTACAATAATAATAAGAATTTTTTATTATCCACAAATACACAGTTATAACACGAGGAGATATTGTTTTTAATAAAAACTGCAATGTGTAACATAGATTAACGACCTCTGGCACCCAAGCTAAGATTAAACTTGTGTTATGGGTACCAGGGCTCACTCCATTAAAATTCTACACTTGACACTTGAGATCATCGGAGAATTTGACCCTTTTGATTCCCTCACATTCTACTAAGTTTTGTCACAAGTCGTTTGCGATCCAGGCAGTTTCAAAAATCTAGTTAAAAATCATTCCCTTTCTCTCTAACACTATCCTGGTTCTACGTAATCTAATTTCTTCCACCAACCATACTTTATTCTTTCTTTTTCTTCCATTTTTTAATGAAATTGTGTAACATATTTTAATATGTACATATATACTTATATATTTATGATTATGTATTGTGTTTTATATCTATATATATAAAAGAAAGTCGTGTTAGTTGCACTGTTTATAACTCAAGAACGGCTGAACCGATTTGGCTGAAAATTGGTGGGGAGATAGCTTAGAACCAGGAGACGGACATAGGGTACTTTTTATCGAGTAGGGTAAAGTGGGGTAGAGTAGGGTAGAGTAGGGTAGAGTAGTCAGTTGACGGGAGCGAAGCCGCGGGCAAAAGCTAGTATATATTATAAAGATTGATCAATTTGTTAGCAGTACACCGTAGACTACCATTACTTACCATTGTAATATGTCAAGTTCTTACGATCCATCCTAAGGTTGTCTGGTAGATATCGCTGTTGTAGTTGTGGCGATAAGATCGCCATTGTACCCATAGATTTTAGTTTACGTTTAAGTTGTGTCACTTTTTTGCTATACAATAAAGTTTATCCTATTCTATTCTACACATAATTCAGGAAGTCGAATTTTGTGAACAAGCATATATTAATTAAAAAGATATAGGCAATTGTAAAGGGCCGTGCTGAGTGAACTAAAATTGGTTGTATTTTTAAATTTAGCAAGTTGTATGAGAAACCAAAGCGTTATACAATATGTTATTTACCAAACATCAATTATTTTTAATCGTTTTTTTCTTTTTAATAGCCCAGGTTGTTTTATCTTTTATAGACATTTTCTTAAAATAGTTTTTCCAGCATGTCCCCCTATTATTATAACGTATTAATAGAGTACACTCCTTGAGTTAAAGAAAAAATTTTATATGCTATGTATATATTTTTCAAGTAACACAGGGGCCCGTGCTGAAAACGTTTGGCTGGCACGGCCCCCTTTTTTGCATATTTTTTCAAAAGTACTGAGGTACATTCGGAAAGTCCCCTCTTTGAGGAATGGCTGGAAAGGCAACACAGCGTCCTTAACTTCCGCATGACGCAGGTCCTCACCGGACATGGTAAGTTCGGGAGGTTCCTGCACCGGGTTCATGCGGAAGAAACGCCCGGGTTCCACCATTGTGTGGACCGCCCGGAGGACACGGTGGAGCACACGGTGGAGGTGTGCCCTGCTTGGGCAGAGCAACGCCGTGTCCTCGTGGGGGCGATCGGCGGCGGCGATCTCTCGCGCCGGGCTTTGGTACAGGCCATGGTCCGGAGCGAGAAGGAGTGGCAGGCGGTCGCCTCCTTCTGCGAAGCAGTAATGCTAGCAAAGGAGGCGGCCGATCGCATGAGGCAACGGCAACGGTCCTCACGCCCCAATCGCCGCCGGGATTCTGATCCCGATTTCCGGCCATCGTAGGCGCAGGCTTGCGGACGGCGAGCAATGGGTGGCTCGCCATTGCACGTAGCGGAGATGAGAATGTTAAGATGGATGTGTGGTGTGACGAGAATGGATAAAGTGAGAAATGAGTATATTAGGGGAAGTTTGAAAGTTTAAACCCGCGATGGTTTGTGCTGGTATGTAAATATGTTAGCATGAATGTATCAATGTTTTTGTTTAATAAACGGAAAAAAAAAGTGGCGCCTGTGACTGAAAAGTTGAAAGGGAATCGTTTGTCTTGGTATAGTCATGTGAAGAGGAGGGATGAAACGCATGTTACGAGTATGAGTTTACATGTGGATGGATGGGAGGGAGAGGGAGACCAAAGAAAAGATGGATAGATTCTGTGATGAGTGATATGAAAGAAAAGGAAGTTAGTGATAGCGTGATGATGATGATGAATTCCAACTTTCACGCGGGCGAAGCTGCTGGCTAAAGCTAGTTAATTTTAATATGTGTAGCCTCGGTTAAGCTTATTCTTAATACCCTACTAAGAATAAACTTTAACAAGGCTTTTAGGGAACTACATATTTTGTCTATGTGAATATTACATTGGACACCAATAACCCCGTGGATTTTAAGATCAAATGCGTCAAAAGTACGATGATGGGGCACTTCTAAGAGATATTCTATTCTGAAGACATTTACTTGGAGGAAAGTGTGAAGTAAAGTGACTACCACATCTAAAGATATCAGCTGTATTTAGATTTTATGCAGTAGGTATAAATACTATGACTAGTTTTTTTTTATGGTCAGGTGCGGGATCCCTGAACGCGCGGGGCCCCCAAATGCTCGTGGCCTGTAGTATTTGCTACTCTTGTTACATGGCTAATCCGTCACTGGACCGACACGCGGGTGTTGTCTGAAGCTATACACTAATGACAGGACGAGTGAGTAAATAAAAATTAATTGCCGTATGTACGTGAACATAAACGGATCACTAATATAATATAATATTCCACAATTATCGCACAACGCCGTCTAGTCTCATGCTAAGCAGAGCTTGTGTTATGAGTACTAGACAGCTGATAAACATACCCAGAAACAGAACAAATTTTAATTATCTCATCATACATTTGTCCTGGGTGAGAATCGAATCCACGACCTCCAGCATAGCAGTCAGGGTCACTAACCACTGGAACAACAGGCCAGTCAAACGGATCATTGCAGAACGGCTGCACCTATTGGGCTAGTTATTTTTTTTGTTATGTTCGTAATTGTTGGGACGGGTTTGTTGGAAAAAAAATCTCCAAGATACCGAAATAATTTTGAACCCGGGCGAAGCCGGGCGGGCAGCTCGTAGGTAACTTATAATATTTTAGTTTCATGACTTTACAAATTTATTAAAAAAATGAATCTGTGATTTTATGATAACGTTTAGATCAATAAAGAAAAGAACAATATTCTAATATTATTGTTGCTTGAAGCACAATTTGTTATTAAGTGGGTTAAATTAGTTGCCTATGATTATTTCAATTCAAAGCTAACAAATCTAATAATATTAGATTTGTTTAACACTTGTTATAATAATAATAAGTTTTTTTTATTATCCACAAATACACAGTTATAACACGAGGAGATATTGTTTTCAATAAAAACTGCAATGTGTAACATAGATTAACGACCTCTGGCACCCAAGCTAAGATTAAACTTGTGTTATGGGTACCAGAGCTCACTCCATTAAAATTCTACACTTGACACTTGAGATCATCGGAGAATTTGACCCTTTTGATTCCCTCACATTCTACTAAGTTTTGTGACAAGTCGTTTGCGATCCAGGCAGTTTCAAAAATCTAGTTAAAAATCATTCCCTTTCTCTCTAACACTATCCTGGTTCTACGTAATCTAATTTCTTCCACTAACCATACTTTATTCTTTCTTTTTCTTCCATTTTTTAATGAAATTGTGTAACATATTTTAATATGTACATATATACTTATATATTTATGATTATGTATTGTGTTTTATATCTATATATATAAAAGAAAGTCGTGTTAGTTGCACTGTTTATAACTCAAGAACGGCTAAACCGATTTGGCTGAAAATTGGTGGGGAGATAGCTTAGAACCAGGAGACGGACATAGGGTACTTTTTATCGAGTAGGGTAAAGTGGGGTAGAGTAGGGTAGAGTAGGGTAGAGTAGGGTAGAGTAGGGTAGAGTAGGGTAGAGTAGTCAGTTGACGGGAGCGAAGCCGCGGGCAAAAGCTAGTATATATTATAAAGATTGATCAATTTGTTAGCAGTACACCGTAGACTACCATTACTTACCTGTATTATGTTAAGTTCTTACGATCCATCCTAAGGTTGTCTGGTAGATATCGCTGTTAGCGATAAGATCGCCATTGTACCCATAGATTTTAGTTTACGTTTAAGTTGTGTTACTTTTTTGCTATACAATAAAGTTTATCCTATTCTATTCTACACATAATTCAGGAAGTCGAATTTTGTGAACAAGCATATATTAATTAAAAAGATATAGGCAATTGTAAAGGGCCGTGCTGAGTGAACTAAAATTGGTTGTATTTTTAAATTTAGCAAGTTGTATGAGAAACCAAAGCGTTATACAATATGTTATTTACCAAACATCAATTATTTTTAATCGTTTTTTTCTTTTTAATAGCCCAGGTTGTTTTATCTTTTATAGACATTTTCTTAAAATAGTTTTTCCAGCATGTCCCCTATTATTATAACGTATTAATAGAGTACACTCCTTGAGTTAAAGAAAAATTTTTATATTCTATGTATATATTTTTCAAGTAACACAGGGGCCGTGCTGAAAACGTTTGGCTGGCACGGCCCCCTTTTTTGCATATTTTTTCAAAAGTACTGAGGTACATTCGGTAAGTCCCCTCTTTGAGAAATGGCTGGAAAGGCAACACGGCATCCTTAACTTCCGCATGACGCAGGTCCTCACCGGACATGGTAAGTTCGGGAGGTTCCTGCACCGGATTCATGCGGAAGAAACGCCCGGGTGCCACCATTGTGTGGACCGCCCGGAGGTCACGGTGGAGCACACGGTGGAGGTGTGCCCTGCTTGGGCAGAGCAACGCCGTGTCCTCGTGGGGGCGATCGGCGGCGGCGATTTCTCGCGCCGGGCTTTGGTACAGGCCATGGTCCGGAGCGAGGAGGAGTGGCAGGCGGTCGCCTCCTTCTGCGAAGCAGTAATGCTAGCAAAGGAGGCGGCCGATCGCGTGAGGCAACGGCAACGGTCCTCACGCCCCAATCGCCGCCGGGATTCTGATCCCGATTTCCGGCCATCGTAGGCGCAGGCTTGCGGACGGCGAGCAATGGGTGGCTCGCCATCCGACCGTCCGGTAACCGTCCGGACCGAGCCCAAGTCGTCGACGGCGCGTGCTGTTCCACGCGCGCCTCAAGGAGATGTCAGCAACTGTAGGGGCCTAGCAAGGTCGAAGCCTACTGGGGCCAAGGGTCTGATTCTGAAAGGAAGACTCGGCCCTGGTACGAAAGGCAACGAAGGAACAGGAGTGGGTTTTTAGTCAGTAAAAGTAAAAGATGATTTTCCCACCGAAAAAAAAAAAAAACAGGTACATTGAAAAAGAAACCGATACGTATATTCCTAGAGCCGAGTAGGTACATTGCATTGGTGCTGTTCGCAACACTAACAATTAGTAAGTTTATGGACAACACTACTGAGAACCGGACGCGCCGATAGTCTGTGGAAGACACGATTTTGACAGCTCAATTTCCGGAAAAAATGGACTTGAAATATCTCTCTCTCTGCTTGCTCGCAACAACTTTATTATCTTAAGATAGTTTAAAAATTATAACTCTATGGACATTGCTGAATACATTACTGAAGAAAAAGACAAGTCGTTTCATTCTCGACACTTCTGGTACCTGAACTCCTCAACATTTGGTGACCCCGAAGTACAACGCAGATTCTGGGGGGCCGTGCGGGGCAAAAGTTCGTGTTTTATGCTGTATTGCTACTGTATTTAAGGAATTTCATCAGTATCATAGTCAATATTTTTTTTTTGCTCACAATTACGTACACAACAACAACAACACAACAGACACGACTTATGTTTAAACAAACCAACATATAATACAACAGTCACAGTAATAAGACTAATGAATAAATTATTAATTAAAAATCCGTCTACATGAGCCTTTACTGTAACAAGCCTAGACATTTCACTCAAAAAAACAAAAATACAAAACCAAAACTGCTTTAGTACTGAAGTACTAAAACATTTTTTTAATGAGTTTATTAGTAAGCTTTCCAGGGTTTCGTCCTCCCAGTTCTAGCATCAGGTCTTCGTATCCACCTACACCCATACTGGGTGTAGTTGGATATAAGTATTTTATTTTCAGATGGATCGGAGCTGCGGGAAGAATTGTCGTCATAAAACACAAAGCGCAACTTAAGGAACACAGGTGAATGATAGTCAGCAAAAGTCTGATAGTCTCTCGCTTCACCCAGAGTAGGTGAAATTACTTGATGATTTCCCACAATATGCTCAAGCTAGAATAAGTAGAGCAGTGGTGACCAGTGTTAACGGTCCCGACTTACCAGTTGTAGATCACGGGTTAAAACCCAGCCTGGCGCATCTATGTGTAATTTATTTCATCAGGACTGCTCTCAAAACGACAAAATAAAAATATTATTCCAAAGCTCTCACACAACGCCATTGAGTCCCAAACTAAGCAGAGCTTGTGATATGAGTACTAGACAACTGCTAAAAATAATTATATATTTCTAAATAAATAAATATTATAGATAAATTACACCCAGACACAGAACAAAATAATGATCGTGCTCATCACACAAACATTTATCCTAAGTTTGAATCGAACCCACGACCTCCGGCATAGCAGTCAGAGCCACTGACAACTACACCAACAGGCCTGCCAAAAATTAGAAGCCTGCCTATGCGTGGCACGAACGCAGCCACTACTATTAAGGTTTTTAGAAGTACGTTTGCGCGCTTTGGGTTACCATCGCAGCTCGTGACTGACAACGGCCCACCATTCTCTTCACATGAGTTTAAATTGTATTGTGAAAAAAATTGCATCAAACACACAACTACGGCACCATATAGGCCCCAGGGGAATGGCGTGGCTGAGAACGCAGTCAAAACTATAAAAAAGGCAATAAAGAGAGCGATGTACGAAGGCGAGGACGTCAACGATGCCGTCCGGAATTGTGAACACGCAACCACTGGGGTCTCGCCGGCAGTAGCGCTTCAAGGGCGGCGCCTGCGCAGCCGACTTGATGCACTACGACCGGACGTAGCCGCAGCGGTACGTGCAAAACAAGAGCGTCAGGTCGCTCGCACTTCGGGGGCTAATAGAGAATTCTGCGTGGGGGATGCGGTAATTGCTCGCGATAATAAGGCGAGGGGGGGACAAGTGGACCGAAGCCACTTTTGTTAAAAAGACAGGACCTATTTCATATAAAGTTAGCCTAGGTAATGGGGTCGAATGGCGTAGGCATGCCGACCCGAAAAATAGGTTCTCATTATCACGTGTGAGTGACGCAGTCGCAACCGAGACTGCATGCTCTGAGGCAGCCAAACCGGGGGTCGATAGTGGAGCCGAAGGTGAGGTTTTTGAGGACGCATCCAGCGGTGATAGTGACATAAAAGAAACGCCGCCGAAGCCGATGCGAGTTCAACCTGAACGGCCTTCGTTGTCGGTATCACCTCCACCGCAGAGTGCGTCAGCTCGCGCACTGCGTGCGATCAACCGAGCAAGAAAAGCCGCAATGTGAAAAAATTGTTTGAATAAATTTGTTGTATAAAATAGTTTGTTGTTAGATATAGTAGGTAATCCACGAATCACATCAGGTTGTGATTCGTGGATTTGACGGGGAGAGATGTGACATCGGGTAATAATAGGATTTTATGAAATAAACCAGTCTGTCGTTGACCCACTTATTTTATTGACGTTACAATTATAAGGCTGATTATGCGTGTAAATGATAATGATAAATAATATTTATTCTGCAAATAGGTTTATAAAACACTTTTACACGTCAGTTTTTTTTGTCATTTTAAACTAGACGAGGCCGGTGTTTCCTGGCTGACTACCCTGAGAAGAAACACCGAAACAAACTCAGGGGTCAAAGTCTCTTTTAAAGTCCATACAGTAAATATGTAATGGTCAAATCACATGAGAATTATGCAGTTTTGTCTGAGATGGTCTTTTGAAGAAAGAACCATACAGATTTGAGTGGACCTGTCCAGTGTGTGCTTATGCTCAAGCTGGTTGCATTATCAAACACCAAAAGATTCCATTGCAATATTTCCGATCTCCTCACACTGTCATAGCAACTCCTATCGCAACAATGCATACTCAAACAACACTAATTCAATTATTATCGTCGTTGTTACATTTTGTTGTTTATGCCTGTTTTCTTACCAACAAATGTTGATATTTGTTTAACAAATAACAGAGAAATTATAGTTCGTTTACCTCTGTTTGTGATAATACTTATCCAATCGTAAACAATCTTAATATGTCATTTTGTTAAAAAAAAATATCGTATAAAAGACATACAAAAATTATTTAAATTTAGTTAGTTAACAAACATCGGTATAGGTAAATAACAAATCGTAAACATTTTTAGATAAAAATTATAGACAACTTTTAGATAAAAGACATGTCAAGATTGTTTACCTTTAGTTAATTACCTAAACAGATGGAGTATAGGATTTTTATTATAGTTATTTTAGTAAAATTACCAAGGACGAAGCGAGTTTTAAAATTCTTGTGGGTAGGTATTGTGGAAAGCACAATTTTTAATTGATAAACATAGAAAGAAAGTAATAAAAAATGTGTATTCGTGCCTCACGCAATTGTATAAACCAAAAATAAATAAGAGATAGAAAAAGAAAATTTAAATTTTTGGGAGGCCAAAAAGGCGCCTAAATAAATCAAAATCAAAAGCATTTATTTCAAATAGACCATTTGCAGGCACTTTTGAATAGTCAAATGTGGGTCAGTACAAAAAATTAAAGTGTAGCTAAATTGCACGTTCCAAAGCGTAGATCTCTAAGAAGAAGAATGTGCAAGAAACTCCATGAACACTATTTTAAATCAGTATGAGTTACATATTTCTTGTTGCCTCTATTAAGTATGTGAGCACAATGTAAATAGGTAATGAAAAAAAAAGCAATTAAAAAAAATTAAATAAGCTTCAGGCAGCTAAGAGATGACCCGTCTCAACTGACGGCATCCTTTCACAAGTATGACGCGTGCATCAGCCCCACTCAGCTCAACCATTTTGAAGGGAACGAACCCTCAGCGAGACATTTGAGTGAGCATGACAAACTCTCAACTGCCACGCTCGTTTATGTCAAACAAGCTGCATGTTCCATGGTATTTCAAATTCACAAAATTTGAAAAAAGTGCTTCTACATTATACAATGCTATTATTTCCAAATGCAAAAAATGATCACAAGCTTCATTAGACTGGGCACGCTACAATTATGGCGGTAAGTCCCCTCTTTGAGGAGTGGCTGGAAAGACCACATGGCGTCCTTACCCACCGCATGACGTAGGTCCTCACCGGACATGGTAAGTTCGGGAGGTTCCTGCAAGGAATTCGTGCGGAAGACACGCCCGGGTGTCGCCACTGTGTGGAACGCCCGGAGGACACGGTGGAGCACACGGTGGAGGTGTGCCCCGCTTGGGCAGAGCAACGCCGTGTCCTCGTAGGGGCGATCGACGGCGGCGATCTCTCGCGTCGGGCCTTGGTACAGGCCATGGTCTGGAGCGAGGAGAAGTGGCAGGTGGTCGCCTCCTTCTGCGAAGCAGAAATGCTAGCATAGGACGCGGCCGATCGCGTGAGGAAACGGCCCTCACGCCCCAAACGCCACCGGGATTCCGATCCCGATTTCCGGCCACCATAGGCGCGGGCTTGCGGACGGCGAACCATGGATAGCTCGCCGTCCGACCATCCGGTAACCGTCCGGACCGAGCCCAAGTCGTCGACGGCACGAACTGTTCCACGTGCGCCTCAGGGAGATGTCAGCAAATCGTAGGGGCCCAGCATGGTCGAGGTCTACTAGGGCCACGGGTAGCATGAAAGCGAAACCCGGGGTCCTGGGTCGAAGGCAAATAAGGAACAAAGGGGTTACCATGACGTTCAAGATTGTTTCGTTCCACTGGAAATAAGAATAAAACAATCTTACTTTAAACATCATGGTACAGGCCCAGGAGTGGGTTTTTAGTCAGTAAAAGTCTGACACTATCTCCGTGATGTATGAAGCCATCGATAAGGTTATATCAAAAAAGTATTCACTGAGAAAGTCATATGAAGTTCCAAAAAGTACCCTGTTTGACTACATTAAAAAGTTAAAAGGAGCAGAAGAATATTATAATTGATATATGGTTAATTGTTCCATTGTAATTGTTATCAGTAAGAATTTCTTTTGATGAACTTGAACTAATGTTTCAGTTTAAATAATGATAGTAAAGTTGACTGTCTGATATTAGGGGACATTTTCAAAATGTTATTTTTACTTTATAAGTTGTTCTTTAATATCTAATACATATAAAGTAGTATTTGAGACTGATTATAATGAGTATATGTCTATGTGATGATTACGTATATATTTAAGAGTTCATGTAACCTAAATAAACAAATAATACTATTAGTAGCATTTTTTATGTTTATTATTCCCTAAATGTCTTTCTTTTGTGTTTAGACCTTTCTGTACAGCAATCGAGAGCAATAACCTAACACTCGTAGTACTCATCACCGGATTATAAGTTTCTTTATAATCAATATTTTTTTTGTAGAAATACTCTTGCAAATAGCTTTGTATCTCGCACCAGGCTTTTAAGAATTTTATAGGGAGTTGGAAGATTCCGGTCACTATTGGTTTTTTTTTATAGCCATGTAACATGGACAGCTTTAATTTAAGTCCAAAACTTTGCGAGTAAATTAAAAAAAAACTAGATAACTAAAGTCACTAATTTTAAATATAAAAGTACTCTAATACAATACACATCTAAAAAAATTAAAATTCAGAGTCTACGCATTATATATTTTTTTAAATTTGTATATATGAATAAATTGGGTTTTATTTTCATAAAACAATAAAGTCTATGAAAAATCCACAGGGCATGAGACGTGTTTAGGGGTCTGAAAGGATAGCAGATCAGCAGAGAAGTCCCGTCCCGTCGACCATTTCAATTTGGCACACGATGCACCAAACACCCTGTATATAGCGAACGAATTTTGAATCGCGTCAACTTGCAGTTGCAAGTGTCATTCGCCGGGCTCTTGAATTATAATCCAATGTCGTATTTACATAGATGCCTATCTATAGGTAAACTTACAAGATATATTTTTTTTCGGTTCATTTAAAAGACTGCCTTTTGCAATAGAAGTTTTACAAGTTATTCATCGTCGACTTACAAAGACGTACTTCGAAGAATAAGAAATTCTTCTCTGTCAAAATGAAGACAGCTCTGTATTTAGTCGTCGTGATCGTAAGTGCCTACATTTCAATATTCCTTTCAATAAATTTCCTCCAAAACTGACTCTTATCGCATATGATCTACGATTACGATAACGCGATGCCTATTGATAAGACCGGTTATTGCAAATTTTACTTACGAAGTACTAATCTCAAAATAATGAATGGCCTAATGGTTAACGTATATTTGTGAAAGACGTACCAGCTGCTGCTGACTCCTCGACGAGGGCTAAGGCCGCCTGTAACAAATGAATACATTGCTGAAAATGGTCATACGTTCAGTTAACTGCACGTCTGTGCACCCGTGGCGCTCCTTTACATCGTAGCAGTTAGTTTTCTGAGCTACCACTGACGTGCGTATCACTGTAAAAGGGGACTACACGGATCTGCGCAGTCGTAAAAGTTGCGATATATCGCATCAGTATGATGAACAAATGGGTGAGATACAAATTGAAATACCTGTGAATTTGTACTAACTTAGAAGTAACAATGTGGTCACACTACAATCATGGCGGCAAATCGCTTTTTTCAGGAGTGTGTAGAAAGGCCCTTCACTTTCCTCATTTTCTACCAAAGAAAATTTTTCAAAGTTGCCATAGGTACATTAGTTTTGATTTAGATGGCAGCAGGTTTTCGCAAGCATTTTCATCCTCAACCACAATTTTTGGCGGCTTAGTATTTAGAGAATTCTCTTCAAAACTTAAAATTGTAATTTTTTTCATAAATAACATAAATGTAGGAGTTTTTGGCGGGATTTCTCCTCCTTCGACATTTCCTTTTCTTTCAGTTTTGGATCTCAAGTGCCAGCGTAACTGGACAATATGTGGAATCATTTGAACAGCCTGCTTGTTTCAATGATTCCACATAATTATTATCTTGCTTTTTTGCCCTTAAAAAAATTCACAAGTGCCTAAAATAATAATAAAATAATGTGAAATTAGTGATATAAAATTCAATATTAGTTCCATTATATCCTGATTCTTTTAAAATGGAACTAGTGATTTAAAAAAACCTCAGTAGTTCCATAATGGAACTGTTAATAGTACTAGTGACAACGAACGTAATTTATTGGTAAAAGTAAATTATTGTTAAATAATCTTTGTTCATAAACACAATTTAAACTTTCATTATTAAGGCCTTAAAAACAAGCGCCTCTTTGAAAAATATAAAACATCACCGTTGTTTAACGTTACAAGTGACGAAATCAGAAAAAATAAAAACCCTTGTTCAGATAAAAGAAAAAAAGCACGAGAGTGATATATTACATTGCATGTTATATATCACTCTCGTGCGCTTAGACGTAAGTTGGTATTGTGCGAATTGTGAAGTATTAGCGTGCTTATTGTTGAAAAGCCTAATAATAAATAAATAAATAAAATGTCAAAACGCATAAATCTTCCGCGCGCGCCTCGAGGAGATGTCAGCAAATCGTAGGGGCCCAACAGGGTCGAAGCCTACTGGGGCCATGGGTAGTGTGAAAGTGAAACCCGGGGCCCTGGGACGAAGGCAAAGAAGGAGGAGTGGGTTTTTTTGATTTTCCCACCTATAAAAAAAAAAACTTGTAACGTTAAACAACGGTGATGTTTTATATTTTTCAAAGAGGCGCTTGTTTTTAAGGCCTTAATAATGAAAATTTAAATTGTGTTTATGAACAAAGATTATTTAACAATAATTTACTTTTACCAATAAATTACCTACGTTCGATGTCACTAGTACCATTAACAGTTCCATTATGGAACTACTGAGGTTTTTTTAAATCACTAGTTCCATTTTAAAAGAATCAGGAAATAATGGAACTAATGTTGAATTTTATTATCACTAGTTCCACATTATTTTTTATTATTTTAGGCACTTGTGAATTTTTTCAAGGATAAAAAACACTAGGGGTAAAAACACTTAGTAGTTATAATAATCATATTCAATAAAATCAACAATATAAATCTAAGATAATAATAAGAATATAAATAATATTTATATTATCTAATACATAATGAAAAATATATAAAAATAATAATAAAAATAAATAAAAAATCTTTAGTATATTAATATATTATGTTCTTATTATTTTTTTTATTATTATATTCACTTTATTCATTTAACATATCATATTAATACAATTTTTAAATATTTTTTTTCAAAATCATATAAAATCATTTAATAATATAAAAAATAGTAGGCCGCCGGTGTCGGGACAGGGTCCAAGCTACCGGTGGTTAGGGCTCCAGGGACAGAAACTCTTCAGAATGCGAACCGTATCGAGGAGAAACTGTCTTCTGTATTATTATGTTTTTCTTTCTTTCTTTTTCTTTATATTTTATTAAGAATCATAAATAAAAATATAATTATATTATATTATTGATTTTATTGATTATGATTATTATAACAACGAAGTGTTTTTACCCCTAGTGTTTTTCTACCCTTAAAAAAATCACAATTGCTTAAAATAATAAAAAATAACTAGTGGAACTAGTGATAATAAATTTCAACATTAGTTCCATTATTTACAGGTTCTTTTAAAATGGAACTAGTAATTAAAAAAAAAAACCTAGTAGTTCCATCATGGAACTGTTGGGTTTTTTAATGGTACTAGTAACAACGAACCAATTATCTATGTTCTAAATTAAAAGAAATTGAATTCCTTATTTTTAATATTAGGATGTATAGCGGTTTGATGCATCTTGAACCTGCAAAGGTTAAGCGCAGGAAAAAAAAAGTAAATTAAATAACAAATTTCTGCATTTGTGTTTTATTATACAATAATTCTCAGCTCCATTTCACCGAGATCCCGTCTGTTTCAATGATTCCACATATTGTCCACGTTCCACATATTGTGCGCTGACTTGAGATACAAAACTACACCAATTTACATCACAATATCCACTAGGCATCAATATGCGAATAATTAAAACAGACACTGAACTGCACTCATAGAAATCCCGCCAAAAACTCCTACATTTGTGTTATTTATGAAAAATATGACGATTTTAAGTTTTGAAGAGAATTCTCTAAATGCTAAGCCGCCAAAAATTGTAGTTGAGGCTGAAAACGCTTGCGATAACCTGCTGCCATCTAAATCAAAACTAATGTATGGCAACTTTGGAAAATTTTCTTCGGTAGAAAATGAGGAAAGTGAATGGTCTTTCTACACACTCCTGAAAAAGGCGATTTGCCGCCATGATTGTAGTGTGACCACATTGTTACTCCTAAGTTAGTATAAATTCACAGGTATTTCATATTTATATCACACCCATTTGTTCATCATACTGATGAG
The DNA here is from genome assembly GCA_961205895.1 of Mythimna pallens. Taxonomy (NCBI): domain Eukaryota; kingdom Metazoa; phylum Arthropoda; class Insecta; order Lepidoptera; family Noctuidae; genus Mythimna; species Mythimna pallens. The sequence goes on from OY540832.1 coordinate 23,685,790, forward strand.
ATACATCTCAACTTTTAGGACTGCGCAGATCCGGGTAGTCCCCATGTACACTGCCGCGTATAAGATAATTACAGTAAGTCACATTTTAGTCGATATTGAGTTAAGTATATATTTGAAATGTAGAGATTGAGATCTACATTTCTGTATATTTCACTCAATTTCGACCAAAATGTGACTTACTGTAATTATCATTGGCGCGGCAGTATAGTGAACCGCACGTCAGTGGTAACTCCGAAAGCTAACTGCTACGGCTTAAAGGAGCGCCACGAGTGCGCGGACGTGCGGTTAACTGAACATATGACCATTTAGAGCATTCATTTGTTACAGGCGGCCTTCGCCCTCGTCGAGGAGTCAGCAGCAGCTGGTACGTCTTTCACAAATATACTTTAACCATTAGGCCATTCATTATTTTGAGATTAGTATTTCGTAAGTAAAATTTGCAATAACCTGTCTTATCAATAGGCATCGCGTTACCCAGTAACTGGGTTATGGAAGTCAGACAGGCAGTCGCCCCAAGAGACCCATCTAGTTAGACTGGAAGCTAACCCCAACACAATATGACATGGTAGTTCAGATTAGGGTTCTGTTCAAAACTTACCGACTCAGAGCGTTATACTTTTTTGACTTATTAAATTTTTGAGTAATTTATGAACTGTCATAGTTCATGAAAAATAACAAATTTTCAGAGGTCTATACTGGATTAGTTTTACATATTTATAAAATGATTTCAATAGAAACCTAGATAATATCCACAAGATACTGTGTATCCAAAATATCTAACGAAAAATGTCTAATAACGTCATAATCGCGTAAGAGCAGTTGTATGAAAAACAGTGAAAATATATGCCGAGTTGCATCCCCTTAAGTCTTCTGATGAGGCCCATTAAGCGACTACGTTTAGACTTAGACTTAGACTTTTGTCTTGAGGCGCTGTGGTATATTGGACGATAAGATACCGCGCAGCTTCCTGAACGCTGCCGTGCCGAGTCGGATTCGACAATTGATCTCTTTCTCGAAGTTAGACCTACCCAACTGGACCGTCTGTCCCACAGGTATACAGTCCACTACTTCGAGTGGTAGAGTCTCCGATCTTGATAGGAGTGGGTGCTACATGGCTGTTTACCATCACTTTGGTTTTGTCCATGTTCATTTTAAGTCCCACTCTGTCGGAAGCTCAACTGAGGTCACCAAGCATTGTACTGAGCTCCTCCGTAGTCTCAGCCATGACTACATCTGCGAAGCAGTAATGCTACCGAAGAAGGCGGCCGCACGCGTGAGGGAACGGTCTTCCTCACGCCCAAGCCGCCAGGGTCGCGAGTTCGCGACCCCGATTTCCAGCCATCGTCGGCGTGGGCTTGCGGACGGCGAGCAATGGGTAGCTCGCCGACCGGCCGTCCGGTAACCGTCCGGACCAAGCTCAAGTCGTCGACGGCGGCTCCTCAAGGAGATGTCAGCAAAACCGCAGGGTCCCAACAGGGTCGAGACCAGTTGGGGCCAAGGGTTCGCTTCTGAAAGGAAAATTCGGGGTTCTGGAACGCAAATCAAAAAAGGAACATAGGAGTGGATTTTAGTCAGTAAAAGTCTGACAGGCCCTCGAATTCTGCCCCAAAGCGAGAGAAGTCATCGGATGATTTCAAACCTAAAAAAAGACTAGGTATAAAAGTCAAAGCCATTTATTTGCATTAAATGCGGTACAAGAGATGGTAACTTGTAATTTATTAAATACACATTTTGCCATGAGTTGGCATGCAAATATGAAACTATATATTAAAGTATACTTATTGCTCAGTCGGGATATCAGACGGGTTAGCGTGCACTAGCTTCTGATATTATGTAGCAGATATGTGCCCATGTAGGTGTGGTTATGTGAAATATAATATTTTGAATTCACGTGTCTTAATTAATTTGACAATAATGATAGTTGTTAAGCGATTTGATTGAAATTGTATTTACAGATTTTTATAGGCAGAAAAATTTTCTGGGGGGCCTCACAGATCCCTTTGCGAAAACTCTGAACATGACACTAACGGGTGTGCGAAATGTTGCTAAGGATTCGATTCAAGGTATAACAGATACATTGGAATCAGTGGGCGAGCAAGTCAGAGACAAAGCGACAAAGGTCATGGAACCATTAAATGATTTGCTTAACCAAACGAAAGACGTTTTGGAAGATATTTTCAACAGTCTGGAAGGCATGGATAAAAATCTCGATAAAGCAAAAATTAACAGCAAGCTGGGACATATCAAGAAAGAAATTTACAGTGCTCTGAAAGAACTCTCGAATACTACCGCTAATAACGTAACAAGTGACAGGTATTTGTTTTATTTATTTACTTATTTATTACTTGTATAATTATTTACCTATCCTGCTCCACAAGGAATACACCAGTAGCCACAATGGGCATCGACTTGAAAACAAAACTAAGACATCAGAAGGTTTGATAACCGAAATTGTAGGTAGGTATACAAGTATTCTGCAGGAAAAGTACACCAATGATAAAACTGACATACAAACCATCGAACTATAGTCATCCACGAGATATCAAAGGTAGAACACTAGAAAAAACAAGGATTACAGATAAAGCTCCATTGAACAAGGCAATTTGGAATTGAGAGATCCAATCCAAAGCGACCACGACAACACATTGCAGTCTAAGCTGGAATCATTGTCTACTACTTAAATTCTTTGCTAGGGCCGATGTCTGATAGGGCAGCGAAATTGTTCAAAAGAAATCCCGTGGCCTTAGTACGCAATGGGTTACTGAAGAAACACAGGTGGGTTTTAATCAGCGAAAGTCGGATACCTACTCCCTTTCGCACCACCTATAGCAATTTTGATTGGAGTATTTAGTGTTATTTTTTGCCTGAATGAATGAAATAATTTATTTGCTATGAATGTAGGTACAAACGCGGTCGTCCCGTCCAACTATAATTTGGGTGTCTTAAAGGCTAGAGTGAATAGGCTCTTAATGATGATGGAATTATTGATGGTGAGGTGGACTAAACTAGTCCGCCTCACCATCAATGATTCCATCACTATTTACGATTGGTGGGATAGCAGTCAAGCTCTGGTTTATAACAATAAAAAAAAAAAAAGATTTTCCACATCAAAATAAAAAAAAAATGGGATAGTACCAAATCTTTAACAACTTAACTTTTCGGTGTTGAAAGGCATGAGAGTAGGTATTTCCTCAAGGCCTCTAGTCTGTCACACTTACAACATGTACGATCTTTTGTCAACAAAATTCTATCCATATGCGACTAATGTAATCTTCAATCTTTTCAGAAACATCTTGCATGCGGCTTCCATAGCACAAGTGAAGGTGTTGTTACCAGTTCTTAAGTTGGTGCAAAAAGCTATTGTAAATCTGTCCTCGTTAGATTTCATTGCATCGCTGTATCCACCAAATGCCACGGTATATGGTAAGTGTTGTTTTGTTTCCCGTTAAAAGGAAGCTAAAGTGTCTAGGTATAGAAATGGCCTGGATATGTGGGATAAATCTCTCTCTAGCTCCTTAGTAACAAAATATCCTGAGATGGTTAAGGACTGGAGACCCCGCTATCAGCCCCCCTAGTCAAGTTACAATCGTTTCGTTTGCGTCATCTCAACGCTCAGTCACGTGGTCAGAACAAAGGAATCGGAGGCGTGGCCTACTCGAGGCATTCGACGTGAACGGAACGATCGTAACTTGACTAGAGGGGCAGGAAACTGTCTTTCTTCGCTTTCTTCGAGCACGTTTGCTCTTACGAATATCCACTTAAACCTGCGAATAAAGCTAACCGAGAGTTAGATAGCTCTGTTTGTCGTCAGTGTTCACTTCGGCCAGCCAATAGCGAGGTTAGGAGGTTAGGAGTTCGGGTCTGTGGGATAGCTACTGCTCAAAAGTTCACCACAAAGCTGTTCTGTGGAGTGTAGCTGTCTTAGTCCAACCCCTGACCTGGGCATGTGGATTTAACACCAACTGAACTGAAAGGACTTGCTAGACAGTGTTTTAAACTAATCAAATGGTAAATCCTGCTTTCTATCCAACTAATATTATAAACTAGCTTTTGTCAGCGGATTCGTCCGCATGATAGTAGAAAGTATTCTAGTGTCCTATATTCTATTCCAGGACATAGTCTGCCCTTGTGCCAAATTTCATCTGAATCCGATCGGCTGTTTGAGCGAGAAAGAGTAACAAACATACACACACATAATACAAACTTCTGCCTTTCTAATATTAGTGTGATGTGAAAGTTTGTGAGGCAAGGAAAAATTTTTGCCTTTTGCCGCCAAAAGCAATAAACAGATTTTGTTAAAACTATCGTAATATAGATTTTTTTTAAAACGATATAAAGTACCTAGTGCTAGAATGTGATTCTACCTGATGATAAGCAGTGATGCAATCATTGATGGTGAATCGCATTAACTAGTTTATTATGAGCCTATTCACTCCAGCCTTGAAGACACCTAAATTACAACCGGACGGGAAGAACGCTGCAGGCAAATTGTTCCAATCCTTCGATGCACACAGTGTAAACGACGAGGCGAAACGCTTAGTCCGGACCGTAGAGGTGTTACCAACGTAAGGGTGGATACTCGCATTACTCGCATACGTCAGGTAGTCCGATGGTGGAAAGGTGATGGCCAAATCAAGTCACGTAATTCCTGCACACTCTCCAAAATGCATCCTGTAAAATACCGAAAGGCTGTTTACCCTACACCTGCGCTCCAGGCTTTGTAAATTAGTGTTAACCAAATCTGGATCACGAATTAGCCTCTTCGCACGCCTTTCCACTGAGTCCAAAGCCGCTAAATGGCATTTTGCAGAACCAGCTCGTATATGGCTGCAGTACTCCACACACGATCGGACCTGTGCTTTTATAACATTAGACGCTCTCCCGTTGTGAAGTACCTTTGCAAGAACGCCGAGTTTCTTAGCAGCTACATTGGCTTCAAACCTCAATGAACCACCCAAAGTAGACGTGAATTATAAACGAAGTGAAACCTTTCTCTCTCGCCGTATGATTCAGAGTTTCTTCAAGTTTAACCAGCGGAGGTAGTGTGGGCCGACAGAAGTTCGCTTCGACCGATTTACCAAGATACCAGAATACTCTGTTACCAGATGGCTGCGCAAAGAGTTTTTTCCAATATGAGTAATGCAGTCAAAGAAACTGCTTATACTGTTATACAACATATAGGCTATAACATAATTATTATGGGGGAAGTACTAATATCTCGCGGGCGAAACCGCAGGCAGAAGCTAGTTCCTTTAATAATCTTTTTGGATATTTCAGATGGTCAAACATTTGACTTCATAATAGTGGGTGCAGGGTCAGCAGGGTGCGTGCTAGCCAACAGACTAACGGAGGTATCCAGCTGGAATGTGCTTCTAGTTGAGGCTGGAGACGACCCACCAGGAGCTTCAAACGTAACTATAAGTTAACAAATTGTAAACATAGTCTTAAAAAAATACCCTGAAAACTTAAGGGGAAAAAATTAGAAGTGAGCTCTCAATCTTCTTCAAAAGTGCCTGTAAATGGTTTATTTGAAATAAAATGCTTTGAATCTTGAATAGTCCGTTTCGAAAGCGAGAATAAATAATAACCCACTATCTCCTCTTTCCATTTCAGGTACCAGGCTTATCAATGTTAGTACAAACCGCACTACCAGACTGGAACTACTACACAGTCGATGATGGCTTCTCCAGTCAAGGTCTCAAGACGAATAGCATCCAAAACCTCCAAGGTAAGATGCTCGGAGGATCCAGTGGGGTTAATTTTATGTTCTATGTCAAAGGGAATAAGGTTGACTATGACAATTGGGCAAAAGAAGGTATGGCAGGATGGAATTGGGGCAATGTGACCACATACTTCAAGAAAAGTGAAAGAATAAACAATAAATCTATAATAAGTAGTGAATCAGGCGACTTACACAGTACTGATGGATATTTAGGCGTCACACAACCTGATTGGAATCATAAAACTAAAGACTACTTCAACGCTTTCGAAGAACTTGGACATCAAATTCTTCTCGATTACAATGGTCACCAGCAGTTAGGATACGGGCCTTCGAGTTTTACAATAGATAACAATATTCGGCAAAGTACAGCTAACGCTTTTCTCCGTCCGATAAAGGACAGGAAAAATTTGAAAGTTCTCAAAAAAACGCATGTCAGAAGAATTTTATTGAACAAGGATAAAAGAGCCATCGGTGTTGAAGTTAAACTTCCAGAAAGAAACATTATAAAGCTTTATGCAAAACAAGAAGCCTTATTATCTGCTGGAACTATCAACAGTCCAAAGTTACTTATGTTGTCTGGTATCGGGCCAAAAGAACATTTAGAAGAAATGAACATAGATGTTGTGTTAGACTTACCAATGGTTGGCCAAAATATGCAAGACCATCCTATGGTTCCTGTGATTACTTCTGGAAAGAAGAGTTTTTCTTCAATAGTAGACAATATAGATCCTCTCCTAAATCTGAATCGCTTTCCTATTCCAACATTTTTAGGTTTTGTAGCTCTAAATAAAACTCAAGGCTACCCAGACTATGAGGTCACTGGTGTCCCAACTCCCACGGCTTCAATTATTAACCCTGTTTTATGCTCTGATATTTTTACACTAAAGGATAGATCTTGTATAGCTCTCGCTGATGCCACACAGCAAAGAGGTGCTTTATTTGCATTAATAACACATCTACACCCAGAATCTAGAGGACAAATTAGACTAAAAAGTTCAGACCCTGAAGACAGTCTTCTGATCTATTCTGGATACTTCAGTCAAAAAGAAGATTTAGAGAATTTTGCGAAATACGTAGAAGATTATTTACGTGTCCTTAACACGTCATATTTTAAGGAAATGAAGTCTGAAGTTATAGATATGAAAGTGAGTCAATGTGAAGGTTTGGAGTTCGGGAGCCATGAATACTGGAAGTGTTATGTGTTAAACATGGCAAGTACTATGTATCATGCTATAGGTACCTGTGCCATGGGGGTCGAAGGTAAGGGTGTGGTGGATGAGAGGCTAAAACTGAGAGGGATAAAAGGTCTCAGGGTTGTAGATGCCAGTGTGATGCCATCTATAACCAGTGGCAATACAAACGCACCAGTCATAATGATTGCGGAGAAAGCCGCTGATATGATCAAAATTTATCACGGAATAAACTTGTAACTGTAATGTTAACTCATGCTTAGACAGTAAGACGAAAAATATACCAAATATTAATAAACTGAAGATTCATTCTTATGAAAAGTTAATAAAAAGACGGGGAATAATAACATTGTCGGTGCGTGGTAATATGTTGGCACACAGATTTGCTCGATGTACAGCTCCTGTTAAAATAATAATGTTCAAGGCATTCTGCCAGACATTCTACACGAGCAGCCTGCACAAAAAGCCTACAATGCCTTGCGCGTCCAGTATAATAATGTGTTCAGGGCTCTGTTTAGGCTCCCTCGATATTGCAGTACATCATGTTTCATTTATGTTTGCTGACGCCAGCGTAGATGACTTTTAGGCAATTATGCTCAAAAAAGTGGCGTCGGTGGTGCGACGAGTACGGGGGAGCCCGACCAGCGTCTTGAGGATGATTGGAGAGAGAACCGACACTGTTCTGCTCAGTAGGTTTACTGAACTTCATGTATTGCGAGACCGGCGAGTCTACTATGCAGGGGTACTTATAACTAATGAGTTATAAGTTAATTTCTTGTTACGAGTACTAAACAACTTTTATGGACTGTTTTGTCTGAAATAAAAGATTTTTATTTCTATTTATTTAATTCTTTATTTAATAAAATATGCGAAATAAATAAATAAATTACCTCCACGCCTCTCCTTCCTTTTCCGACCCTTGAAAATCTATCAAGGTACTGTAGTGTGGTGGCTGGAATATCTCAAGTTGATTATTTTTTATGATAGATGAATAAATTCCCATTATTATAAAAAATGTTGCTGAGTTTTGATTTAGCGACTAGAGACCAAGGGGGTTACCATGACGTTCAAAGTAAGATTGTTTCATTTTTATTTCAGTGTGGGTTTATTTTTGGGTGTGAAAATCGTCTAATGACAAATCCCGCTCTTGGGCGGATAGAGAGAGATGGTGTCAGACTTTTACTGACTAAAAACCCACTCCTGTTCCTTTTTTGCCTTCATCCCGGGCCCCGGGCTTCGCTTTCACACTACCCGTGGCCCCAGTAGGCTTCGACCCTGCTGGGCCCCTACGATGTGCTGACATCTCCCTGAGGCGCGCGTGAATTTCAGAGTGGGTAAGAAACAGAGCTATACACATCTCTAACCCACACTGGAAATAAGAATGAAACAATCTTACTTTAAACGTTATGGTACAGGTCCAGGTCATACCTTGGGAGTGGGGTTTCTTAGGGTAAAAGTATTGGATTAAAAGATATAATTTACTCCCATCATCCTCTTCCACATTTATTTCATTATTTGAATGCCTTACAACAATTATAGCTTTAACTAACATTTAACGTAAAAATATTTAACATCGTTTATACAGGATATTTACAAAAGTTGTACAAATAAACTTATAGAAAATAATCACGAAGGCTTACATATAATCACGTTATATAAATTAGATATACTCGAATATGAATCAGAATCAAAGCTCTCATCGGCCTAACGCAGGCAGCAAGCCAGATCGCCACTTTTGGTCCTAAAAGAAATAGCCAAGATGCACAAAATATCTGACATGCAAAATATTTGGGCTTTTCAGATTTTTTGTGAATGATGGTTAGTTTAAACAAAAATCCTATTATTTGTGTCAGCACGTACTTATATGCGATGTTGCGTTGGAGATGTGTGTACCATTAGTACCTATACACGGTGTAATAAACTTCGAAGCACAAACGCGTTAAATATGAATTTAGCACATGATTCTAGCGTTAGAATTTTTCGTCAGCTTTTTCCTAACTCTTTCTGTTATATTTTTTTTTCAATTTTTTGTTTACTTTAGACTGTGTTGTGACAGTGTAAAGTTGAAATGACAGTTTTAACTAAAAAGTAATAATTTGACTAATTACTCTTAAAAAGTACTATCTGTTCAGCTATTTCGTTAGTGTTCACTTGCAAGGTCATTACCGGCCAATACCTACATAGGTACCTACGCTCGTACCGGATAAAATGAATAAAAATGATATCAATGTTATCACACAAGCGCAGCGCGGAGGTGTACAGACGGCAACGTCACAATCGTGCGTGTGTGTAGGCACATTGTAGGTTACAATTATCAATTTCTGTAACTGGTCATAAAGATTAATTTTCATAATTTTGTTAATTGCAATGTGTAAGCGTTTCGTTCAGTTTGCGTTTTCTTGTCACTGACAGCCTGTATACACCACAATTTTTTAATGAGTACAAATATTTAAAGGCCTTGTTAGAAAAGGTCTTGTTTTTATTTAAGTAAAGTCTCAATAAATAATATTCATAAACAGCAAAGTTATTAGCGTTTGTTTATATCCCAAAATATCACTCAATTTATGGAAATATTGTAGGTACAAGCTATTGATTATGAATGAATAAATGAAGATCAAAATGGAAAAAACTGCGCGTAGCATTTTCTAGTAGCAATTTTTATGAATGATTGATTCAATTACGAATTTACCAATTATGACAAATTTTCGTAGACAATTTTGGAATTTCGTTCTTTTTACTTTTCACTTCAAAAATATGATCACTAACGGGTACGGATAGAGCCCCATCTTTTTTGTAACAATAAAAAAATAGGGGTATAATTTAATGGAAATGAAAATATGGAACAAAATCCGAAATATAAAGGAAACAACTGCTATTTCGTAAATTTTGACAAGCTGGGATATATTTTTCTAATTTCAGAGTTGCTCCCACAGTAGAAACTACTCATGAGTAGGTACCCTCTTTTACTCTCTGAAAAATTGCCAGTAGGTTAAGTCACTTTGAATGCTGAAGTCATACTTAAGACCTATTTGTGCAACACCGTTTTAGGAGCTCATGCTAAGTATCACAAAATTGAGGGATTTATATCAATATATACCTTGATGTCATCAATTCATACAAAATACTAAGATAACGCGAGATGGTCCATTAAATATGTATAGTCATTGATTTAACGACAATTACGAGTACTATTCATAGTAATTGATTTATGACAAGACGTGGATATAAAAAAGCTTATCTTGAATTGTATAAACACAACGTTACATAGAATCATTTTTGAATTTTTTTATGTCTTTTGGAATAAAGATCAAGGATGTAATTTATAATAATTTGTTACGAGGACTATTTATCTTTCTCTACTCTCACTTTACTTTTAAAGACATGCAAAACTGTGCAAAATTCATAGGATATCTTCCCGTGCGTTAACGTTGCGTAGACGCTGCGCTAAATTCGCGTTTGCGCGGCGTATAAATTTGACTAAAACCAACAAAAGATGTTCAAAGGTGCCGCTGTATGATTCACATTTCAGAAAACGTAATTGACTATTTTTTAAATTATACCATTCATATTTCCATGACCCATAAACAATTAAACCATAATACTTGCTTGCCATCACAATAAATCCATAGTCGTTAATTTTAAAAAGTAAAAAAAACTGAGGTTATTCGCCTACAAACTTACTACTAAGGTTCCTAAAAGAAAAGTGATATTAAAATCAATAAGTTAGGGGCTTAACATTAAAATAAACTAATACTAGTAAGTATCTGTTTTAGATTGGCATTACTAAGCTATAAAATGAAAATATAGGAAATTTAAAAAGTGCAATCGGTAACTTTCGGCTTTCTTCGAGATTCAAAATGGTGTCTATACAACTTTTTTAGATATTCGCAAATAACACAAAATCGTGATTATGTGGAAGGCACGTTTCAAAGACAAAATGTCATTTATGTAATTTCATGATAACGTATGAAATGAAATGATCAAGAAAATGACAATAAATAATAAATTTATAGAAATGTTTGCTTACATGAATAGACAAAGAAAGTTGATAAAAGAATCCACTGCTAACTATATTGGAAATGTTAATATTTTATTCTTACACTTATTTTCTATAAACTTAACAATAAAAATAAGTAAACTTGTTATAATTATTGTAGTCATTAGATTTTTTGCTGGTCATGTAATGTCAATTTGTTTAAATTTTACTTCAGGATTGTTTATCCCTAAAATAAGTTAATATTTAATAAATTGGATTTAAGGATTACCAAAAATCATACAAAATATCATCTTGAACAAAGTACAAATGCGACACATTACTATGCAATGCATATTCAATTACAGCTTAAATGTTTTTGAGTACACAAGCTCTAAAAAATATACAAGTGTAATCAATAACACTATTGACACACTATTGAAAAAGCTCTAAATTTTTATACCTATGTCTATTATTAAAATGAATTAATTAAGCAATTGAAATAAAAATTGCAATAACGAATAAATAACATAAAAATAAAACTAAAAATTCAATAGTATGTCAATGTTTAAAAATTATCAATATATTGACGTAATTCAAGATATGTGTATCAATTATGTCAATATTTAAAATTAAATTAATAACTGAAATAAAATTTTACATTAAAATGTTTTTGATCAGGGATCTCCAAACTACGGCCCGGGGGCCAAATTCGGCTTACTAGTGTCATCAATCTGTCAATGTCTTATTGTTGTTGCTATTGCTATGATAAGTTGAAGAAAACATAGAATAATAATAACTAGGTTTTATTTACTAGCAAGGTAAAGTTAACGCCAGGAATGATGACTCAGAAAACAAGTAAATAAGTATTTATTAATAACTAACAAAATAATTATGATTTTTATCAAGTTCGAGGTGGCTCGAGAAAAGAATACGTGAAAAAAGTTGGGGGAGGCCTTTGCTCAGCAGTGGGACAGCATAGGCTATTAAAAAAAATATAAAATAAATAAGTTATAATTAATTATTAATTTAGGATAGAAAAGCTGTTTTGGCCCTTGGAACATACTGAAAAAATCATTATGGCCCAATGGCTTCAAAGTTTGGGAGACCCCTGGTCTAAACGAAGCTGAATCACATTGAAATCAAGGTCAAAGCTACGGGCTGAATCATTACCATTTCCTCGCTAGACGGCGTTGATCTCAACATTTTTAGTTTATTTTGCTTTTAGTTTAGTATTATTAAGCTATTCTCAAGCACTTTGGAGTCGGATGTTACCTTCGGTATTTTTGGCCAATTTGTGTGGATTTTGAGACAGTAATTTGACTAAATTCAATAATAAAGAATGTCCGATTACTAGCGCCATCTATTGGGATTATAAGCACTCTCGGTCCCGTAACCTTCACTCTTTTGAGTACCGTAATTATAGACACAATAGAAAAACAATAAGCGAACCATTACAAATTCATGAATTTTTAAATTGATAAATCAAATATCTTCTGCTTGAAACTGTTTATATAATTTCCTATTTAAAGGTTGTAATAGTAACTAACGCTTCTTCACCAGAAATAAACATAGAATCAACATTAAAGTAAGGTAATCAGTGTAACTTCAAAAACGCAGTGCCTGGCGGCCAGAATCTTATGCGTCGCCTGATGAGTAGCAAAGTGAAACTTGCCACAAAAGAAATAAAGTTCAAAATCCTGCGTCGCGGTACAGAGTTCTCTTTGAATTTTTCGGGGTTCTTTGGAACATTCAACTGAAATACTTAATTGTAACTTCAATTCCCTTTGACAATGCAAAATTTTCTTCATTGCAGCCCGCTCGGTGGTCAACCTCTAGCTTACACAAATATATAGGGTGACTGGTAATTAGTGTACGATACTTAAACACGTGATTGTGCTCATGATAACCAACAACTTTTACTATGCATACACTACACATGTTACAAAAATTTTTTCAGCAAAAAACATGTTTGTTCAACTGGCCTGGTGCTTTCGATTTGGTAGAGAAATTGCAGTAGATATACACTAAAAAATACAATTTTCAACTCCACTAATGAGCTCTAATCTCCTGCTATTATTTGAATACAACTTGTCGACAAAATTGAAAGCACGCATATGGTTTCCCTTGGTAAAAACCTTGGTCTAAATATCGTACAGTATACCGTATGTTCGAGATCACATGACCAGTATAAGCTGGCCTATTATAATACTCGTATTGAACCTCGGTACTACCCTAGCCGAAACCAAAGTGTGACATCGACGTGCGGTCGACTGTACATAATTTACTGTACATATTACCTGAACCTCAAATGATTTATCATGTTATATAATTCGCTAAAATTGAGAATAAATTAATTCTAAACGAATTATAACAATGTAATATTTTATTTACCTATTAACGGGAAACAAATTGGCTACAAATAAATATAACTTAAGGGGTGACCAGACGGTTGCAAACCAACGTCCCAACCAAGGTGACCTTCCTAGTTTCAAGCCGTGTAGACAGCAGTTGTAATCCATGACCTTCAACGCCCTTGGTTGGGAGGCGCGTTTCCGAAACCACCGAACGTGTAGACGCGTGGTTTACATCCATGTAGCCGCAACACAAACCAAACACATAAACCAAGGTCACCTTGGTTGGAACGCTAGTTTGCAACCGTCTGGTCACCCCTTTAATAATTTGCGCTGAAACAAATGTAGTGTAAGTTTGTTTCTTGATTTCTTGCAAATCTTATTAGAGATGCGACGATGCTTGCGAAGATAAGTCGTTTCGCGCTACGCAACACAGCGCCGCAAAACGCATCGTGATACAGTAGACGGCGACAGACTAGAAATTTGGTCCACAATTTCATAGGATCACTTTAACATGCTCGAGCTACCCCCACCACAAAAATCTCTAGTCAAGTTATTTTCCGCCTACTGTACCGAGGCACATCATGAAGACGCGAGGCACATCATGAAGCCGCGTGGCGTATTTGAATTCGCGAGGCGTAGCACAGGTTTTACGTGCGCTACCGGCGCAGCATCGGTGTGGCAGGCGTTTCTTTTTCCGGCGTCGCCTGGACTTTTCAAGCAACGTTGCGTCGCATCTCCATTGTGTTCTAACGCTTGGTGTACGCCTACGACGAAGCGGCAAAGACACGACGTTGCCGCTTCGTCGACAGTTTCTTAGTTTTATACGTAAGCTGTGAGCAGGCGTACACCAAGTGTATAGTGCCGAATACGCGTCTATGAAGCTACGCGTCCATTGACAGTAGGCCTAAGTTGCACATTGTCTATACTTTATTTACGAGCCAAATAATAATATAACTCCTTGACGAAGACGAAGCAAACTTTAGTCCACACATTTCACATTCAAACTTAAAATCTATTGACAATCAAAATAATAGTCAAATGCAAGAAAAACTAGACCTAGATAATAATCTAATTTTCTTGCATATAAGTCTTTTTTTTATATTCAAGCGCGTGATTTAACAAGTAGCGTCTTAAATCAAATATTGTTATGTCAATTATAGCAAGTTTATTTATTTCTATTGCTAAGATAAAAATACACAGTCTAGCTGGCATAGAGATTATAGATAGACAAACTATTGCCACAAGAACTTGACAGAAAATAGAAAGAGATAGAATACCTATACTAATATTAATTCTTCTTTCATCTCTCTCTATCATCGTAATGTAACACGAGGCCCTGATTCTATTGTTCTTCAAATAAACGTCACTAGGGAGTTCTGTCCCCCAAGCCACATGGAATATTTTTATTTAAGAAAAATAACGCCTGATTAAAAAAACTATAGTAACATACTAAATAGTCTCCAACTTCGTTTGGTTACGGTGGGTAGACATAATTCTTTTTACACCATTTCGTTTCGAATCTCTTTTCGTTGATCACCTCAAATCGGCCACGCCTCCTATTCCTTTGTTCTGACCACGTGTCTGAGCGTTGAGATAACGTCAGAATAAAGGAATCGGAGGCGTGACCTACACGAGGCGATCCACGAAAAGAGAATCAAAACGAAACGGTTGTAACTTGGCTAGGGGGGCTAGTGAGAATTTTTCGAGGGAAGTTAGTGGCTGTTTTATTATGTTTTATTATGTAAAATAGGTGTTGTTTTGCATCTCAAGTGTCTACACAACTGGACAATATGTGGAATCATTGAAACAGGCGCAATCTTGGTAAAATGGAATTGAGATTTATTTTGTAGTAATGACTACCTCAGCAAAGCTTGCCAAGAAAACTGACTCGATATATTTTATGCCTACAAAAACATTAGAATATGTTACGTTCGTATTATAATGGCAAAAAAAGTAACCGTATTCAATGAAAATAAAGACTTGACCTAAAGGTCTCAGTTAAACTATTGCTATTTCTGTCTCGCAAATAAGAAAAGAAAGGGACAGAAATAAATGACAGCTGTCAAAATAGGTTTCACCTACCCGCGCAGTGGGTTGCTACAGTCTAGATAAGAATAGACTAGAATACTTCTATAGAACTCGCTAAAGATATACAAGATTAATTTGACAGATCTAAATCATCGTCAACGTCTTTATCTTACTTTAGCATTCAAATATGAACCTTTTTGATAAGGAAATAATGTCTCAAATTCATATTTGCTGTTAGTTTTGAATGTGTGCAATCATCTCTTACGAATATGAACCTTGAAAGCTTTATAATAAGGTTTATTTTCGTATGAAACACCAGGTTTGCTTAACACGCAAGGTGAAAAAATAGTAGCGTAAAAGACAGCAATACAACTTCATGGTAACAGTAAAATCAGCGCCAAAACAAGCTTGTCTATTCTATTTCTCTATGCATTCATCTGCTTTCCATATCAAAAGGACAATGACAGATGGGATTTGACAACGTCAACTAGTGTACACAGATAATATATTTACAAATGTAACTACATAGATACCCGTAACACTGACAATGTTTTTTTTTATATTTTGTAAACAAATCGAAGAATATGTCGGAAAAAATGCTCATACAATGCTCATGCAAATGTTTTATTTTAAAACCTTGTGATGAGTGTAAATGATTTATAAACCAAATACAGGGCAGGGGCCTTACCATCACGAATTAAAAAGTCAGGCGTGCGAGCGAGAAGGAGAGATGGAGTCATGAGCCCTGCATAGCTCCATCCTTTGAACAGTTCAGTTAAAAGCTCGTGGTAGGGTCTCTGCCCATATGGACGACGTTACACATCTTTAAGACGCAAGTTCAGGGCCACAGCAAGATAGATAAATTGTACATTAATTATACTGTCCAAACATTTACACTTATCACAACAATTCAATTAGTAAACCTCCCCACACAGATGAACCTCAAAAACACAGAAGAATTGCACAACAACAAGATATGTTATTTTTCTTAATTTCTTATTGAACGATTTAATTATTTCTTTTACAATGAAAGTTTTAAAACATCAACAAGGTCCATTATGCAGAAAAAAAGTAAGGAGAAAGAAAAGAAAATCACATTTTAAAAATGTTGAAAATATAACGATTAATCAGTCTTGGAAGACACTGAAGTCCCTTTCGTGTGAACGAAAAAAATATTGCAACCAATTCTATATGGCTATTGACTACAAGTGAATTCAGAATTCTGAGATAATTATCAAATTTTGGAAAAACCAACTCTATGTAGTACACGAAAGTTAAAAATTGTATTGCGTCCCTTTCAGGACGTTTTCGATACAAATGGTCATTTTAATCAAAATCGGTGGCAATGGATTCAAATTATCTCGAATTGTAAATTCAAGGTTGTTTCGTTTTAGCATGGCTATAGTGCTCATTGCCCTTCCCTAACACCACTAATGGACAACACCCTAACATCCTAATGGGTACTAAATAGCTGTATATATGAATCAATGCTATTACTACACGTAGTCCGCAGTGCAAGACACAAAATAAAACTGTTCACCCGGTTACCACATTTCAACGCCAAAAACCAATAAAATACGAAAACTAAAAGAAAAGAAAACAATAAAAAAAAACGAATGTTTCGTGCCACACACGCACTATCCATTACACACTACGCACTATGCATATTTTGTCTGAATTTATCACGATATAAAAAACAGCGTATACGTGGGTAACAGCGTGATCCTGTTCGCATTCAAAATTCGGAAATAGAGCGAAATTTGGTGTTTCATCATCATCATCATCTTCCTGCCCTTGTCCCGTGTTATTTGGGGTCGGCGCAACATGTTTTTTTCTTCCATACTGCCCTGTCATTCGTCATACTATCACTAACTTCCTTTTCTTTCATATCACTCTTCACACAATCCATCCATCTTTTCTTTGGTCTCCCTCTCCCTCTCCATCCATCCACATGTAAACTCATAACTCTTTTAGTAACATGCGCTTCATCCCTCCTCTTCACATGACCATACCAAGACAAACGATTCCCTTTCAATTCAGTCACTGGCGCCACTTTCAAACTTGCCCTAATATACTCATTTCTCACTTTATCCATTCTCGTCACACCACACATCCATCTTAACATTCTCATCTCCGCTACGTGCAATCTTTTTTCATCCGTCTTTTTCACAGCCCAACATTCTGATCCATACAGTATGAAAGGTCTTATCACGGACTTGTAGATTTTACCCTTCAACTTAAGGGGCATCCGTGGGTCACAAGTTGTTCCCGTGACCTGTCGCCATTTCATCCATCCTGCGTTGATCCGATGTGTTACGTCCCGGTCTACCTTACCATCCCTTGGACGAGTGACCCGAGGTACCGACAGTCAGTATGGGCGTTCCAGCGAGAGCTAAAGGCACTGGATTGGAGAGACCGCCGAAATCGCAGAACAAGTATTCCGTTTTGGTTCTACTCAATTTCAGGCCAACACTCTCCAGTTTGTGCCACAGCACCTCCAATCTGTTCTAGACCTCTAGGCCACTCTCGGCAACCAACACAATGTCATCGGCAAACAGCATACACCAGGGAGCCTCTTCCTGAATGTCCGACGTCAGAGCGTCCATTATCATCAGGAAGAGATAAGGGCTGAGGGCCGACCCTTGATGTAAGCCGACAGCCACATTGAAGCTGCCAGTGGTGCCCACTGTAGACCGGACTTGGGTACTGCATCGACTGTTTGTGCCCTGAAAATATAATACTACTTGCATACACGATGTCACGTGTATGCAAGTAGTACCCTGGATACTGTGCCAATTTTCGTTTTATTATGGACACGACACGTCTAATCCCACACTGTAACCAGCCAAATTTCAAATAGTTCGCAATCTTTCGCCTCAACCGCGCAAACAACGGGGATCGCTTAGGAAATAACATGGAACTTAGTACTTCTATACGGTGACTGGTAATTAGTGACCGATACTTAAACACGTGATTGTACTCATGATTGCAAACCACTTTCCAAAAAACCTTTTTTTTTATATTCTTATTAGTTTTATCACAATAACAAAACAGCTGTTTAAATACGCGCGCGCGCCTGCGACCGGCAACCGCTCAGCTGTTAGCCGCGTGACGCCGCCGTACCTACAATAGTAATAAAACTCCCGCGCAGCTTGGAAACACATAGGTGTGCGCGCGCGTATTACAAACAGCCTTAGATTCAAACAGCTGTTATGTTACTGTGACAAAACTAGTGAGTATATAAAATAAGTTTCTTTGGGAAAGTTGTTTGTAATTAAGAGTACAATCACGTGTTTAAGTATCGGTCACTAATTACCAGTCACCCTATATATTTTTTTATGACGATTGAAAAATAATGTAGGTGTGCTAATGACCGCCATTGTCACGCTAAAACGAATTTGGTACATCATTTAACCTTTCAACCTCACCTACGTCGGTTCACTCTCACGTTTATTCCTCCAGGGCCGCACATCCACGACCAAATACTCCATCTCGTCAGCTCTTCTGTCACCTAAGGGGATTGAAGATCTAAGCGAGATTGAGTACCCAATCGCAATCGCAGGACCCAAAACCCCGACGCAAGCGGTTAAAGGAGCAAATATATAATAATGTTAATGTACAAAGTTTTAAACATGACCTTAAAAACTTTCATATATTATGTAGATAACTTTTTGGAGGGTAGGATACTCCGTGATCGTGGTTTTATTATTTCGTATCCTTATTGCAAAAACCAACTAAATGCACCAACATTTTTGTATTATTATATTATGTTATTACTATTATATTCAATCAAATTTGTAGGTTGTTTAGTTTTTGTCGAAGCTATCTTTGTAAACAAGTGTCGTAGCTAAACCGGTTTTACCTATAGATTCATCTTGATGAGACGAATGGATGAATGGATTTAACTTTAATTTGGGTAAAAATTGCAGATAGTTGGTTTTTGCAATAAGGGTACGATTTGATATCCATAACGACATAAAGAGTTGCGAAACTTGCAACTCAGCAATATCATGGACATATTTTGATTCAAAAGCTTTTTTTTTAACGATAATTTCATTGAACTGGGCCCTTATCATGATGTGTTAAAAAGTCAAGCGTACGAGCGAAAAACAGGGATGCAGCTATATTATCCTATATAGATCTATCCCTTTAACAGTTCAGTATAGGTCGTCAAATGGATCGCGTAAAGAGCTCGCGGTAGAGCCTCTAGACTTAAATACCAAAAAAAAAAACAAATGTTCAACTTTCAAAAGAAAATATTACGTGAAATACAATATTTTGAACTTAATGGCTTTATGATAAGTTACATTTTAATGGGAGACATTAATTTACATCATAGAAAATCTTATCAATAAAGACTTCAATCACATTCAGAGTCCAATACACAAAAAACAATTATTGAAAGGAACTTCTTATATAAATTCAAAGATAGATCATTTTTTTATCTAATTGGTACACTTGTACAGTACGGACTAGACGGTACAATCGTGGTCAAAAGCATTAATTCATGTTTCACTAAATTACTAGATAAAGTTTTTACAAGATATAAATACATTTGAGTCTTAAAGAAAGATTTTTTGCCTACATTGGAGAACAAAATTAAATATTAATCGTAGGTACACATTGTGGATTATTATTTTGATCTACTATACACATTAAACTATTAACAATCAGAATGCTTGTGACCGCGGCTGTACACTGTGTGTGTTTATTGTTGATCAAGAGTGTTTTTACATACTTCGATTATTTCCATTAGTTGAGAGAATTTTACGTACGCCTCCTGAAGCATGTTTCTAGAAAGAGAAAAATATATTATTGTTAAGTTAACTTAATAAGCATTATTAAGAGAAAATTATTATCTGTGGTGAAGAAAAATAAATAGTCATTGAGACAATAATTCTTCCGACCGACGGCCAATCTCAAACAAGGGAAAAACACCTGCAAGGAAAAACATTGTAACTCAGTTTTATGCGATCTGCATTTTTTGTACAGTAAAAATAAGATTGTAACTCAAAATTCGTTGTTCCTTGTAAATGTCGATTAGTGATGTGCCGGATAATTAAAAATGAAGATCCGGAAATAATAATAATAATATTTCACAACTATCACACAATGCCGTCTAGTCCCAAGCTAAGCTGAGCTTGTGTTATGAGTACTTATATAACTGATAAACATACTTATATATTTTTAAATACATACATATTATAGATAAATTACACCCAGACACAGAACAAATGATTGTGCTCCTCACACAAACATTTGTCCTGGGTGGGAATCGAATCCACGACCTCCGGCATAGCAGTCAGGACCACTAACCACTAGACCAACAGGCCAGTCAAAAACGGATACGGATCTTAACTTTCTTACTCAATCGCGGGACTTTCTTTAGTTTTGTTTATATTTTAGCGTGACACCGGGCAACATAAGATACCGATTGTGTTTATTGTACGTGTTACAAAAATGTCAACAAAGAAGTTTTAATAGTGCAATTTGTAATAGTATTTTACACTCATTTTTGAAAAGTGACTCAATTAGATTCTATAGTGCTAATAAATCCAAAAAATAACACAAAATTTTTATTCAGTCGCTAATTACCCTAAAAATGCGTTTAAAATTAACATTTTCAAAATTTTCCGCGTAATTTGACGAAAATTCAGTGAGTTCGTGACGTCAGTTGGCTGTGTAAACAAATGCGCTGATATTCACTCAGTATGGCCGATCAGTTGACAGTTGACCGCTGTCACTTTAGTTTTACACAGCCGAATGACGTGATATCATGGTGGCTACTATTTCATGGTGATAAAGAACAGATAAAAAATACTGAAAACTTTGAATTTAATTCTAATATTTATTTTGTTATTTTAGGAACTAAAATTAACACTTACTAGATTTTTTCTCATAGAGAGTAAAATATTCTATTATTTCGTGTTTATAAATTATGAATGTGCGAAGTGTAAAATTTAGTAGTAAGTAAGGACACAACGCCTTTAACGTCGTCCTGTCGGGTGTGGGCCAGCCCCAATGCCATCCTGGCAATGATCGCCGACAGGCTAGACTGTCCATATATACGACATGGCTGTGGAAGACATGCTACTGTTACAATTCCTGTTAGGAAATTGTAATAATGTATTTAAATATAATAATGACGTTTATTTGAATTTTAATTTTATATAATTTATTTTAATATTTAATACAATTCTTTTAATATCTGACTGACTGACGGTGTAAATCTGACATTTATTGATCTAATCTAACATTGTATTAACTATTGAATTGAATTTGACTTTGTATTATTATTATTCATTTTAAATTTTTCAAAACGAATTGTAATGTAACTATGGGTATTTCAAGCCTGAAATAAATGAATTAATTAAAAAGAAATAAAAATTAAAAAAACACCCAAGAGAAAACATGTAAAAGAATATTATAGTCTTAAAAGATCCGTCAAAACTGTAACGGATGTTACGGATATCCGCGGATACGCATATCCGTAACATCACTAGTGTCGATACAACACCATGCTACTACTAATTGGAGCGGTGTAGTAACCAAAGACGCGGGTGGACCACTAGTTAAATATAAAATAGTACACTTAACTCAGTATGAATTTCTTTAAAGGCCTTAAAAACAAGTTTTCAATGATAATAATTTTTTCATAGCAAGTTTTTATAGCGCAGTATATACCTTTATAATTAATACTCATTTAGATCATTCCAAAAAGCTCAAACACGATAGGGTTATCCGAGTTCTTATGGCCACCTTCCGGTTCCATCTTCAAATCAGCTCCATGTCATAATAATTTTGTATTGTTATCTGATTTACACATGCATGCAAAATTTCATAGGTAACCGGGAAGTGGATCAAAATTAATTTTCAAGATTTGATCACAGACATACAAACATCGGGACAGATGAAACTAAATAAAAGCTTGTAAAAGAGAACACGGTCGTATGTATATTTCGACACCCGCATCGAACTAGGCAGTATCTCGGATTACAGTCCAAACAAAATTCAAACATGGCTCTATCGCTTTTAGGTTCATTTAAAAAAATTACTGAATTAATGTTACAACCTCGTTCGTTGTGGGTGTCGATTTATTTCGTCGTGCATTATCAAATACATACCTGCACTTGGTACAAAAGACGGCGAGCCTACTTTTGTTGATATACTCATTATCCATGCATATGAGCGACAAACTGTCCCTGAACGCTCGCTCCAGGTCTTCTACGCACGCATCGGGAGTGTCTGAACTTAACACGCTGTAAAACACACACTATATTAGAAATAAGAACCAATAGTAGCCGAAACTCGCTATTTTGCCAGCAAATGCTCATTGAGGGACCTTGCCATGACATGTTATTACCACGGGTCGGAATTAGGTAGAGTTATTTATGTACTTGCATCGAAATGTTGATATTAATATGGATCTTCTCGGGATTTCTAATGAAAATCCCGTGTGGCCAAACAAATAAATAATAATAAAAACCTCAGAGATAGACAAGACAAATAAAACAAAGATAATTAACATACAATTTTTACTAGTATTTTTCATTGGAAAAGATCTCTCTACGTCAACTGAGGTAAGGTTAACAATTTTTTTTCTGCTATATAAAAAAAATCTACTCTCTATCACTTTATTCTTTTGCTGTATGAAATCGGTGAAAGTACAAGTGTCTACTGTCAACTTTACCTAATTCCGACCTCTGGTTATCAAAAATCAGAAACGTTTATAACAAATAGACCAATTACAGGCACTTTTGAATTGTCAAAATGTCGGTCAGTCAAAAAAAGTGAAGCTAAATTAGCATGTTCCGAAGCGTAGATCTATATGGAGAAGAATGTGCAAGAAACTCCACTGACACGCTTTTAAATGGGTACACTACATAAAAACGAAAAACTTTATTCCGACAGTCACAAATACGAATTTCAAAATACCGATTTTCATAATTCCTAATGGTTTAAAATTCCGAATATAATAACTTCAACTTATTATTACTCCTATTTTTATAATTCCTAAATTTCAATATTCCTAACGTTTATAATTTTTATTCTCAAAATACCGAGTTCCAATGGATCGAATAACAAAAAGTCCGACTTAATGATATGTAATTCGAAACATCAAAAATACGAATTCCGATTATTAAAATACCGATTAATACAATTCCGAAATAAGAACGCCTTGTAAAACTGTATAGCAAGCAGGCATGCAGCGTGCAAGCAGACATGCAGCATGCAAGCAAGCATGCGACATGCAAGCAGGCATGCAGCATGCAAGCAAGCATGCGACATGCAAGCAGGCATGCAACATGCAAGCAAGGATGCAACATGCAAGCAGGCATGCAGCATGAAAGCAGGCACGCAACATGCAAGCAAGCATGCAGCATGAAAGCAGACATGTAGTAAGCAAGCAAGCATGCAACATGCAGCAAGCATTAATTCTGTCACGGCTCGGGCGCTGCGGGGTTTGGGCGGCCCCACGCGAGCTTATCGTCGCAGATGGTTTTAACGCTCACCACCGCAGCTTCGGCTTGCTGGCCGGCTATGCACCTGCTCCTCAACTCACGGGCCGCCCCGCCCCTTCCGCGTGTACGCGGATTTAAATTACACTCTAGAGGTAGGGGAGCCAAGTCTGCGTAAAGTCGGTTTTGCAGCGATACGTTTCTGTCACTAAATTTTGTAGCACAACATATTGAGTTTATTTGAAGTATTGAAAATCGGAATATCGTTTTTCGGACCGAGAACCCTTCGAGCATTTGATTCTTCGAACGTATGAAAATCGGAAACTAACAAATCGCATTTATGACTTTCGGTAAAATAAATTTCGTGATATTTAATAATAGACATTATAATTCTTAGGTATTATGAAATTCGGACTTTTGAAAATCGGAACATCGAAATTCGAAATAAAATATTTCGGTGTATTTGGGTGTTCCCCTTTTAAATCATATTATTAGTTAAATAAATATTGTCGCTTCTATTATGTGAGCACAATGAAAATAAATAATAAAAAATTATTAAAAAATAGATATTGAAATAAGCCACAGCTAAGAGATGACCAGTCTAAACTGACGGCGCCCGTTCACGATCATGACGCGTGCGTCAGCCCTACTCAGCTCAATCATTTTGCTAAAACGTCAGCCATGCGAGCGAGAAAGAAGATATAGTACTTGCGTACGTAAAATAGTACTATTTACAAAAAATAATTAGGTACTAACCCTTTAATAGCAAGCGTGAAGGCGGTAATTTGGTTGGTGAATAGCATTAGTTTGCTGGTCAGCGCTTCTAATGGCTCGTCGCCGGGCCACTTGTCTTCTATGTTGTGGGGCACGCCAATCCGAGTCGATAGTTTGGCACTGGAACAATGGAAATGTAACTTAGGATATATAGGATCACTTTCCACGTCCTAAACGAAGCTAACGACGACTGAGTTATCCAGGTGGCTAGATATTAGTCGGACAAAATTTGATCAAATCGACACGAAAGAAGAAAACAGTTTTAGAGGTATGCAGGTCAGGATATCAAGTCCCGTAAACTTCCACTGAAAAGGGAAGATCGTCCGACTAGACGGGTGTTGTATCTGCTCCGGGCCACTGCCCTATAGTTGATTTCTAGCTGTTGTATAATTACATTCTAATCGGGTGGAAAACTCTAATACCGCAATAACAATAATATAATATCCCAAAACTTTCACACAAAGCCATTTAGTCCCAAACTAAGCAGAGCTAGTGCTATGAATACTAGACAACTGATAATTAGATATTTTATAAATACATACATATTGATAACAATTTATTATCACACAAACACTTGTCTTGAGTCGAAATCGAACCCATGACCTCCGGTATAGCAGTCAGGGCCACTAACCACTAGGCCTACAAGCAATGAAGGATTTTGAATTTTGGTTCTTAGGTGGCGTCATAGATATCATTACAAAGTCATTTGGGGTCGTCAGGAGTCCCAATGTCTGACCATATCACAGTAGATACTCTCACTCACCAAAAACTAGACATAACAGTCCACACGTTCTCGAAGGCGTCTATGACCATCAGTTCGCCGTGCTTCTCGTCTTCAGCGTCAACGGAGCGGTCGTTCAGGAGGCGGTCCACCGTGATCTTGGCGAGCTCCATGTATTCTGGTATTATCTGACATTTCTTCGCTACTTCTAAGCAAAGGTCCTTGAAATTTGAGACCTCGGATTCTGTTAGGGATTTTGAATCTGAAAAAGATTTAAGAAAGATTACTAAGAATTTTGAAGCCATAGTGCGGTGTTATTTCAAGCCTGCTTAAAGTTTTAGATATTTTGTAGTGTTGCAACAGAACTCTGCTTCCGCTTCCGCTTATGCAGAAGTTCCGCAAGCTTTTTTACTTCCGTTTTCGCTTCTGATTCCGCAAAATTTATGGCGAGAACTCTAAACGGAAGAATACAGCGAGGAACGCGGGGGTGGGGAGCGTGGGACGACTGGGACACATCAGAAGAGGTGTGGCGGGTCGGGCGGGGGCGGTATACAAACATGTCGCAACGAGTTTCTTTATTATATTTTTTGGGTTCATTCTGCGCATCACCACGCCTCGTGACGTAATTCCTTTTTTTTTAAATAAATTTGGGCCTTTTCTTCATAGTATTAACACTTCCGCTTCCGCATCCACAAAAATTTACTTTTGTCATCTGTTTCCGTTTTCGCTTCCGTTAAGACACTTCCGTTGCATCACTAATATTTTGACATAATGTAAAGGTGTCTCGGAAAAAAAGTAATTTTTGTAGATGCAAAAATTTAACAAATTTTTTTTCTAGCTTCTGCCAATGGCTTCGTCCACGTGAATGTTGCGGACACGAAGTCGAAGTCGGAGAAAAAGCAGCCTATGTTCATCCTTGGAGTTCAAGCTTCCTCCGTATCAAAATCGATTCAGTAGTTTAACCGTGAAAAGGTAACAGAAAGACAGACTTAGAGAGAGTTACTTCCACATTTATAATATTAGTATGTGAAAAAGTTTCACTTAACACTTGATCCTCACATTTTATATCAACAGAGCTCAACACACTCTTCAAGCAAATGATGAAGTGCTCTATCCTGGGAAACACCATATTGAATATGGCTAACCAGTGTTTGAGCAAACATTGTACCAGATTATACTAAGATCTTGATCCTCACCTTTCTTATTTATTTTGAGGTGGAAAATTATCCAATAACTTGTCCCATTCTAAAACCCTCTTGTATCCTACGTCCTAGGGCCACGGTAACGGCCTGGTCACAACTTTGGTCTTAGCGGCGAGCGGCGCGGCGAGCGGGGCGGCATCGGTAAGAGGGCGCGGGGCGCTATGAGCGACGTCTCGTGGAGTGCTTCAAACATTTTCATACTTTTGGTCTTACCGCTCGCCGCCCTGCGCTTAGCTCCCGCTCACGGCGGCAACGTCGTGACCCGGCCGTTACTCTTTTAAATTTTCCTGCACCCCAACTGGTAACGGTCCTGCTGGGCCTCTTCAACTTTACTGACATATCTTTGAGGCGTGCGTGGAACTCTACGCGCCATCATCTCGGGCCTGGTCCTTACCGGATAAACGGACGAGGAGCTACCCATTGCTCGTCGTCTATCGTCACCTTTACTACGAACAAAAGTCAACCCACGCTTCAAGTAGATGATGGGATGCTCTTCCTGGGAACACCTCATTGAACACCGCAATCCAGTGTTTGAGAAAATACGCAAAATATTCTACTTAACAATTGATCCTTACGTTTACTGTCAACAGAAGTCAACGCACTCTTCAGGTCGGTGATGAGGTGCTCTATCCTGGGGAACACCTCGTTGAACACCGCTATCCAGTGTTTGAGCAAACATTGTAACACATCCGCCAACGTCCAAGGGGGCGCCTTGAACAGCACATGCTCCCATAAGTTGTTGTATTTCGCGCGCATTTCGTTCTGGAATTATGAAAATTATACTCTGGTAATATTGCATTTCCATGTTATGCATAAATAGGTGTTTCAAAAACTAAGTAGATATCTATGCATAAAAACAATGTTCACAATAAAAGGCAGATAGATGTTCTCGAGTAATATGCGCACTAACAACACACAAACAGAAAGTTGCCGATCGTCATTATTTCAGCCGAAAAGCGTCCACTGCTGGACATAGGCCTCCCCCAAGCGTCACCACAAGGACAAGTCCTGAGCCATTCGCATTCATCCACCAAGTCATCGGTCCACCTTGTGAGATTGCTACTTGAATTTCGGGGAAAAACGATCTATTCGCTTAGCACCTATTATGATGCGCTACATTGCCCGTTGACAAATCTTGAGTTTGGACTTTTGTTGTTGAGTAAGTGACCAATTTTGGGCTTGGGTTTTCTACAATTAATAATTTATTTTTGTAAATCACATACCAACACGAGATCCTATAAATTTGAAGCTCAAGGCTAGAATGAATAGGCCCTTAATAAACTAGTGCAGCTCACCGTCAACGATTGCATTACTGCTGACCATCAGGTAGGAACACAGTCAAGCACTAGTACAAATCAATTTAAAAAAAAATGCAAAAAGAATGCTAAATAAACAAGTAACCACAAACCTCTAAAATATTAGCCAGCAATTGATATATAGTAGCCTGGTAATGCTTCAAGTTGTCGAAAGCATCTGGATCCGACTCTTGAGGAGTAGACTCCAATAGTCCCTTCAGCTCCGACAGCCCTAAACTCTTGATGCTGTTGATGCCTGCCTTGGTACAGAGGTTCTTGTCGTTTGATAATAGAATCTGGGGAAGATAGTTCTATTAAGTCTTAGTTCTTCAGTTTCAAGGGAAAAAGCCAAACAAATCCTGGTCCAAATGATAAGAGTAAAGTTAGTTGGCATATTTTTGAATATACAATGTAAAGAATGCGTGAAATAGGTCTTAATCGAATTCCATTCCGAACTAACATATTTATCAAAAATCTAAACTAACTTCTACCAGAAAGCGAATTTGCTTGTGTGAAAACAGAAAATTGACCCAAAGGAACAAACTCCCGGGATAAACAGGCTTGTGTGAATACAGAAAATTGACCCAAAGGAACAAACTCCCGGGATAAACATGCTTGTGTAAAAACAGAAAATTGTCCCAAAGGAACAAACTCCCGGGATAAACATGCTTGTGTGAAAACCGAAAATTGTCCCAAAGGAACAAACTCCCGGGATAAACATGCTTGTGTGAAAACCGAAAATTGTCCCAAAGGAACAAACTCCCGGGATAAACATGCTTGTGTGAATACAGAAAATTGACCCAAAGGAACAAACTCCCGGGATAAACATGCTTGTGTGAATACAGAAAATTGACCCAAAGGAACAAACTCCCGGGATAAACATGCTTGTGTGAATACAGAAAATTGACCCAAAGGAACAAACTCCCGGGATAAACATGCTTGTGTAAAAACAGAAAATTGTCCCAAAGGAACAAACTCCCGGGATAAACATGCTTGTGTGAAAACCGAAAATTGTCCCAAAGGAACAAACTCCCGGGATAAACATGCTTGTGTGAAAACCGAAAATTGTCCCAAAGGAACAAACTCCCGGGATAAACATGCTTGTGTGAAAACCGAAAATTGTCCCAAAGGAACAAACTCCCGGGATAAATATGATTGTGTGAAAACAGAAAATTGTCCCAAAGGAACAAACTCCCGGAATAAACAGTATCCTATGTTCTATTCTAGGGTTTGGGCTACTCGTGTGCCAAATTTCATCGAAATCCATTCAGCCGTTCGAGCGAGAAGAAGTAACAAATATACACACAAACTTTTGCCTTTATAATATTAAGTATGATAGTTAAAATTCAGTACAAATAGTCCTGAAGCTCACTCTTCGCTATGCTCCACCATATACAACATTATTTTTAGTATATGCGAAACCCAAATATAGTTTGTTTAGAATCAGTAACTGAAACGATTCCAATAATTTTTACACAATGTTATATTTTTCTCCAAAAGGTCACAAGTTGGACACCACCGACACTAAATACAACATAGGTCACACCAGGTTATACTGGACATATAAGACACTAGCGCACAGCTGTATGCGGGAGTAAAAAAACCCCTCAGTCGGCCGGATGGCCCGGTGATCGTGTATTTGTGCGGCCAACCAGGTAACATAACAAGCTTATAACTTCGTGATTTATCATCGTACAGTTAAGAAATTCTTAACACAAAAAAACCAGACACATGTAACGGGTTTCGCATAATTATACTAAAACTAATGTTGTGATGGTGACATCAGAGTATGAAAGGATCATCTTACCACTGACTTGCCCCTCTCCGCCTGCTGCAACGCGCAGTTCAAGATCTCGTCGTCCGGAGACTCGCAAGGGTATATGTGGGAGTTCGCGTCGCGGAGCAGTTGGCCTGAACAAGACAAAGGACTACAGAGTGTAATTTATTTCTGAGTGTGGTGATGATGGGACATTCTTTTACTGGTATTGGCTTGTCCCCCTTAAAAAAGGGGAATTATTAAACGAACGTTTAAAAAAAACTTAACGACTGATGATGAGATACTGTTTAATAACTTAAGCGGTATACTAAACTAATGACAAATATTGATTAATAATAAAATCCAGAACGAGCATATAAAAGTGGGTTGTGTTTAATCCATTTTAGATATTTAAAATTCTAGCCGTGCAAATAAATTACTAAGTGAGCGACTAGAAATACAAAGAGGCCAACTTCAATATTAAATAGAGACGATTTTTCCATTTGAGGTTTTACATAACGAACTACCAAAAAGTTCACTTTAAGAGGGTCCTTTTTCACTCCCCTATCGTATACATCGAGCATGGTTTAAAAGTTTGTTACCTCATCTAACGCAATCCAACGCGATTTTTGACGAAAAGGCAACGCGAAAAAGAGAGATAACGCCTGAAAACTCTGTTAGCATTCGGTAATTCCGTGATTTTGGTAAACCCTTAAAAGTTTTTGAAAAAAATTGTCGTCATTCAAAATCTTGATTTAATTTGCAAGGCTTTTCTATTGTTATACTTTTTTGACTTTATTATTTTTTTTGAAAATTATGAAGTGTTAAAGTTCATGCAAAATAGCAGATTTTCAGAGGTATTTACTGGATTAGTTTTACACAAATTTATAAATTGATTTCAATAGAAGCCTAGATAATATCCTCAAGATACTATGTTTCCAAAACATCTAATGAAAAATGTGTAACGCTCTTACGCGATTATGACGTCAAATCGCGTAAGAGCGGTTGTATGAAAAACAGTGAAAAAGTATGTCGAGTTGCATCCCCTTAAGAAATGTTTTCCCCATTGTCTAATTATCTAGTCGCAGGCAGGTACTTCATTATGAACTAGGTGAAATAGGTTAGGTTAGAACTGTGACCAACCGCGCGTGAGCCGAGCGAGCGAAGCGAGCTGTGCCACTGTAGCGGCCGGCGAACGCTATGTCCGCAGATTTAATTTCACCATTTTCTAATCATCCGGTTTTTCGCAATATCCGAATTATCAAATTACCTTGTGACATACATAATAAATAAATATTTAGGACATTCGATACTCTGTACTTCGATATTTATGACATTCGAAACACTTCATTTAAGACGACCGAATGCCGATCAGTATAAATCAATCATTTACCAAATATTGAAAAACATGCAGGACGTAATGTTGTATGTTTAGTACAAATCTCTCTCTTTAATCCGTCATGTAGTCATCGCGGCGTGCTAGACACATTTTGCTTTGTCATGTATACACGACTGTGGCGGTCAAACGGTTAAAGTTATTAAAATACGTACTATTATTGAAGGGCTTTAAATTGGATAAGAATATTTTACCAATTTATTAAGTTTGTGCGACAAAGAGGTGAAGTTAAGGTTTGCTGGGATCAAACTGTTGAGTTAAGCTCGCCTTTGTACATGCATTGTCAAATCACTGTTTTAATATTAAGTTTTGTGTACGACAATAAAATAAAGAGAGGACAAAACAATTCCTCTCGCTCCAGCAAAGCAGGAAAAGTTAAGTGATTTACACACCTCCAAAAAACAATTGAAAATTTAATAATAATAATAGAAAATGGTCTTTCTATGTCTGAGTTGCCCTCATAACAACGCACAAACTTCACGAACTTCTTAAAAAACTGGTTACACAGTTGAACAGAATCTAATATCGAAGAAATTTAAAATCTTTATTCCCAAGGTGTCACTGACCTCGTATCCTCGTGTTCTCAGGTAAGGACTTGTATAGATAGTCCATCGCCGCCTTAGCCCGCTTCCATATCGCACCGTTGCAGTTATTATTGTCTTTCAGTCGATCCAGCTCGTTGACCACCCGCCAAGGAACCAGCAGAGTTGGCTGTTCTGCATATCCTGATAGAGAAGATAACACAAAGTGTATTATTAGTAAACTTTTTCTTCTGTAACCTATTCCACAACCATCGTGAATTTAACCAGGTTTAAAACTACGGTAGAGAGCAGTGGTGGCCGAGTGGTAACGGTCCTGACTTACGAGTTGTAGGTCGCGGGTTCAAAACCCAGCCAAGCGCATTACTTTATGTAATTTATTTTATCACCACCGCTATCAAAACGGTGAACGAAAACATCATGAGGAAACTGGCATGTCCTAGAACCAAAAATTCGAAGACATGTGACATCCACCAACGCGCACTGGGCCCGTGTGGTGGATTACGGCCCATTCCGTTTCCTAGAGAGGAGGCCTGATTCCCAACAGTGGGAACATTATAAGGCCGACTATGCTTTTGCATGCAAAGTTAGCATCCATAACCAGCACTTTGCCTAAAAGATTTGATTTGTAATTCCATTTTATATACTTTTATATATTTGTCTGTTATTCAATTACTTTTGCAACTGCTTCAACAATATTTCCATATTATATGTGGAGCCTTGTAAATGGCTCGTCCTGATTTAATCTGCTGTCATCTATATTTATAAAAGGAGATACTGACTGACTGACATATCAACCCACAGCCGAAACTACAGGGCCTAGGAGCGTGAAATTTTCCACAAGGTTTCCTTTTACGACGTAGGCGATCACTAATAGACGATTTACCGAAATTCACCCCCTAAGGGGAAGAAACGGTGGTCCATAGTTTGTATGGATAAACCTTCTTTCATGCGGGTGAACCCGCAAGCAGACGCTAGTATCTTATATTGTAAACTATAAGCCATCCAAATATATTAAAATAATTAAATTTAAAAAAGTTTTTTTTTTTATTCGTTATAAACCAGTGCTTGACTGCGATCCCACCTGATGGTAAGCAGTGATGCAATCATTGATGGTGTGGCGCACTAGTTTATTAAGAGCCTATTCACTCTTGCCTTGAAGGCACTTAAATTATAGTTGGACGGGAAGACCGCAGCAGGCAGATTGTTCCAGTCCCTCGATGTACGCGGTATAAACGACGAAGCAAATCGCTTACTTCGGACCGTTGGTGTTTCAACAACGTAAGGGTGGATACTCGCCGTACGTCGGGTTGTCCGATGGTAAGAGATGGCGAAATCAAGTCATGCAAGTTATTAGTTTTTTAGATTTAAATTTTTATTTTTATTATTGTGCTTTTGGGTACAACGTTGACCGGTCTACACTGTCCTCTCATTAATAATTATTGTAATATGGATATAATGTAAAATCAATCTTCGTTAAAGAGTAACCAAACAGCTTCTTGCCGGTTCTTCGCCTTAGGAAACGACAAATTGGAACCGTACACTTCTGACATATTTTTTTTAGGTTCGCGCTTAACCGCTATCTCACCAGATGGAAGTCGACAGTGGAGCGCGCTTACCTAGAAATAATCTATTCACTCTCGACTTAAAGATTACCGGGTTGTAGCTATCAGGAAACACAGATTCCGGCAAGGAATTCCACTCCTTAGTTGTACGCAAAATGAATGTGTTTCTAAAACGTTTCGTGCGTATAGGTGGGATGTCCACCATGTACCGGAGTCGCATTGCCATACGCCTGGCGGTCCGATGGTGGAACGGGCTTGGCGGAATTAGTTTATGCAATTCCGACGCATAGCATAGCATAAGCAGCTTTTTAGTTTTCCCACTGCTGGGACTCGGGCCAATTCCGAAGCAAACTCCTCGAAATGCAACCGGTAGAAAACCGACAGGCTAGCAACTCATATTATATGTGGCATGTATGTCTATGTGAAATAAAAATATTTTAAATTTGAATCTTCCTTTGCACTCTAAAGGAATATATCAGTTCATGAAATAAAGTAAATAATGATGTATCATTCAAATAGCTGCAATGCAGCAATCAATAAAGGGTCGGCCCAGTATGAAGTGGTTATTACTTATTCAGCAAATCGATCAATGTAATACTGAACAGGGTATTCTAGGTACTAAGAGCTATCGCGTGACTGCAGTTCATGGTCTAAAGAATGCACAAATAATTAATTTCCTATAAAGACGATTCGGTGTTCTTAGGACTTTCCAAGCTCTACGAGAACGTTGGAAGGAATGACTGTGGCCTTAGAACGCAAAGAGCAACTGAAGGACAGGCACAGGTAGGTTTCAGTGAAGAAAAATCTCACACGATCTCTCGTTCCACCCTAGGGTGGGAGAAGTAATTGGATGCACAAAAGGGCTTTCAAGCTCTTATTTCTAGACACAACCCCGACACAGCACAAATGATCGTGCTCATCACAAATAATTATCCTAGGTGGGACTCGAACCTACGACCTCCAGCATAGCAGGGCCACTAACCACTACTCCAACAGGTCAGGTAAATGGAGGCTAAAGTGGCGACTTCGTGCGCACGTAGGACAGAGTGAGAACCGCATCCAATCGCTACACAACCGCAACCGCCCACGTCCCACGTAGGAC
Organism: Mythimna pallens; assembly: GCA_961205895.1. Lineage (NCBI taxonomy): Eukaryota > Metazoa > Arthropoda > Insecta > Lepidoptera > Noctuidae > Mythimna > Mythimna pallens. The sequence goes on from OY540832.1 coordinate 23,719,869, forward strand.
CATGTAACGGGTAGCTTAAAAATTTGACACCAGACTCGTACCAGCTTCCCAATTAACGGTAGGAGTTCACATCGGCGTCGGGTCAAGTACCTGGAACTGGTTTCGACATCCGTTAGGATTTCGAGGAGCACTTCCGATGTTGGGCTCCCAAACTGAATCAGACTGGGGCTGCCCTCAAGCGGCTCCTGCCCAACCTAGGGGATCCAGACCCCTCCTGCCGGAGGCTCTACGCGGGAATCGTTCGGTCCGTGACCCTTTATGGCGTGCTGCCGGCTGCTAAACGCGTGCCAGAGGGTAATGGCCATACGGATGATGCGGGCATACCGAACAATTTCCCGCGATGCGGCGAGCCTCCTTGCTGGCCTGCCACCATGGAATCAGGAGGCAACAGTCCTTGCACGGATGCACGATTTACGCGTGGAGAGGCAACGCCGGAGCGAAACTCCACTGCTGCGACAAGTTCCGGCATGGCGGACAGAGTTCCGGCAGGATCTCATGGTGAAGTGGAGACAGCGACTGTCGCGACACAGTGCTGGGCACGTCACTATTATGGCGGTAAGTCCCCTCTTTGAGGCGTGGCTGGAAAGACCTCACGGCGTCCTTAACAAACGCATGACGCAGGTCCTCACCGGACATGGTAAGTTCAGGTGGTTCCTGCACCGGATTCGTGCGGAAGAAACGCCCGGGTGTCACCATTGTGTGGACCGCCCGGAGGACACGGTGGAGCACACGATGGAGGTGTGCCCCGCTTGGGCAGAGCAATGCCGTGTCCTCGTGGGTGCGATCGGCGGCGGCGATCTCTCGCGCCGGGCCTTGGTACAGGCCATGGTCCGGAGCGAGGAGGAGTGGCAGGAGGTCGCCTCCTTCTGCGAAGCAGTAATGCTAGTAAAGGAGGCGGCCGATCGCGTGAGGCAACGGTCCTCGTGCCCCAACCGCCGCCGGGATTCCGATCCTGATTTCCGGCCACCGTAGGCGCGGGCTTGCAGACGGCGAGCAATGGGTAGCTCGCCGTCCGACCGTCCGGTAACCGTTCGGACCGAGCCCAAGTCGTCGACGGCGCGTACTGTTCCACGCGCTCCTCAAAGAGATGTCAGCGACTGTAGGGTCCCAGCAGGGTCGAAGCCTACTGGGGTCAAGGGTCTGATTCTGAAAGGAAGACTCGGCCCTGGTACGAAAGGCAACGAAGGAACAGGAGTGGGTTTTTAGTCAGTAAAAGTCTGACACTATCTCTCGCTCCGTCCAAGAGCGGGTTTGTCATTAGATGATATTACCACCAAAAAAAAAAAACTAGTCTCGTCAAAGCATAGGCACCGTGTTAATTACTATGTTGTAGAGGTTAGGTACATAGTCGCTTCATGTAAAATACAGTTTTCCAGCTTTTTTTTTATTGGGGTGGAAATATTCATGAATTTCCTCCGCCCTTGGGGTAGGCAGAAGTTCGTTAGACTCGTACCGACTATAACCCACCCCGGCTTTCCCTCGCACACTTTTGTTGGGAGCTGCGAGTGCACTGTGACTTTAGCTGCCCTGGACTAGTGTTCGTTCCGATTGGAGAGTGACCCCCTTACGTCTAAGAAAGGCGCGCTTTTATGATTATTATACCTGGATTGATTGTCATTATCTAAATAACGCGAGCGACACAAAAGCAAAAGCTAGTATACTATGAATGTAAAAGTCTGTTTATTATAATTCTTTAATCTGGCCAAACTTACGGGACGGATTTGAATGAAATTATGTATAGAGATACACCTTAACTTTAATTATGATATAGGATATCTTTTTGTGAGCAGTGATGGCCGAGTGAGCAGTGGTTGCCGAGTGGTAACGGCCCCGTCTTACGAATTGTAGGTCGCGGGTTCAAACCCAGCCGGGCGCATTACTTTGTGTAATTTATTTTATCACCAGTGCTCTCAAAACGGTGAAGGAAAACATCGTGAGGAAACCGGCCTGTCCTAGAACCAAAAGTACGAAGACATACAACATTCACCAACCCACACTGGGCCCGCGTGGTGCATTACGGCGTATTCCCTAGAGAGGTGGCCTGAGTCCCAGCAGTGGGAACATTGACAGGCTGATTATGCTTATGCTATATATCTCTTTATCCAGACAGTTCCCACAAAAAATTTCCAGTTTCACGCTCAAGCGACTCCGGTAGCAAAAGCCAAAATAAAATAATTCATAATTACCTTTAATACTAGAATTGAGCACATTCTTAATCATGTCCAGCTCATGTATAAAAATATTCGTATCCACAACTAAAACCACTTCACTTCCAATGTTATCTTTTGTACAATTCACTAGAGGTGCTACTTGCTTTATCTGAAAGAAAGAAAACAGTAATCAATATGCATAATTATCTACGGGGATATCAAAGGCAAGAGAATTCAAATATACAAAAAGCCTGACTCAAAAACAATTATAATAAATATTTTTATTTCTCAAAAGTACTAGATTTTTTAATTTGCGATAGAGATATTTACACACAATATTAAATGCTGCAAAACAGGGGCTTTTAGAAAACCTCATGGGTGCTCATGCTCATTTGATGACTCGAAAAAGTGGTGTAGAGTGAGAAGAGAAATGCACACTGATCGACATTTTGATAACGGACACCGGTATCAGTCTCCCGCATTGTTAATAAATAATAAATTGAGACAACATCACAGCCATTTTCCTGGTCCTAAACTAAGGTTTTCCCTTGGAAACCAGAAATAACGAAGGTACCACAAACACCCAGACCCAACACAAATATCTGTTTCATCAACAAACATTTGTGTTGGTGCGGAAACTGAACCCGACGGGTGCTCGACCACCCACGAAGTCGGCGCAACTGCTGCAAAAATCTTTACACAATAGGTTAAACTCTATCCCTCATACTAGGTTATTCTGTATGTTAAGAGACAGTGATAGCTTAAAAGATAATTACCTAAAGGTCTGCAGACAAAATTTTATTTAATGAGAAAGAAATACATAAAACTTAATGCACAAAACAATTGTTTGAACATCAAACCTTTATAGTTTCAAGGGTTCTTTTATTCAGACATGGTTTGGTTGTTTTTATTGGTTACATTAAGATCATCCTAATCTACCTTCATATATTTTTTTAATAATCAAAAGTAGTACATAACTGACTCCACCGGTAGGCAGTAATGCCGTAACCCATGCGGTCTCCTTCGATATCATAGTATCTACATGACTGTACCATCATATAAAGATGGTCAAATACCACATTTACTAATAATTGATGGTGAAGAGCACTAGTTTATTAAGAGTTTATTTACTCTAGCCTTGAAGACACCTAAGTTATAATCGAACAGGAAGACCGCAGCAGGCAAATTGTTCCTGATGAAATTGTAGTTACGATTATACCATAAACCCCAAATATTTTGTTGTGAACTTGCATTAAATACACAAAAGAATGTGAAAATCGATTGCTAAGACTCTGCTGTTCATCTGTCAGTCACCAGGCTGTATCTCATGAACCATGATAGCTAGACAGTTGAAATTTTCACAGATTCTTTTGAGTATTTCTGTTGCAGCAAAACCAGAAAAATATAAACATTTAAGTGAGGCTCCCATGTAACAAATACGATATTTTGCCGTCTTATGCACGGAACCCTTCGTGCGACAGTACGGAACCCGTGCGAGTCCGAATCGCACTGGACTGGTTTTTTTCTGCTTGAAAAAAGACATTTCATTTCCTTATAGCGGGCATTATCATGCTAATATTAGCGAGATGTTCTTGTTAATGGCTCTATATAACAACTATGTATCTCACAATCAACCATTTAACATTCTACCCACAATTAGACTATATTTAGTAAGGTTATAGGTCAAGTGTGTGCTCACTATTCTTTTGTATCATTGAAGGAAACCTTGTTAACAATAAGTCAAGTGAATAAGAAAATCTTTGAAACACACACACACGTATAAGAGAAAATAATTATATATTTAATACTTCATTTCTAGAAGCAGACTTCACTGAATGTAACGACACGACGTAGGTACGCCGCTTTTTTTTTATTGGTTGGGAAAATCATCTTATCACAAATCCCGCTCTTGGGCGGAGCGGGAGATAGTGTCAGACTTTTACTGACTAAAAACCTACTCCTGTTCCTTCTTTGCCTTCGTCCCAGGGCCCCGGGTTTCACTTTCACTACCCGTGGGCCCAGTAGGCTTCGACCCTGCTGGGCCGCTACAATTTGCTGACATCTCCCTGAGGCACACGTGGAACAGTACGCGCCGTCGACGACTTGGGATCGGTCCGGACGGTTACCGGACGGTCGAGCGATAGGTGGCTCGCCGTCCGTAAGCCCGCGCCTACGGTGGCCGGAAATCGGGATCGGAATCCCGGTAGCGGTTGAGGCGTGAGGACCGTTGCCTCACGCGACCGCCCGACCGTTTCGTCAACTGAGTTTCATAGTTAAGTACGTAAGCTTCACGCAGGCGTACACCAAGCGTATAATGACGAATACGCGTCTATGAAGCTACGCATCCGTGGACGGTAGACCTAACTCTATTGATTCCCTCGATATAAAGACTAACAGCAAGTTTTAAACGCATAACGTCCCTTAGCTAATAACACCGCATAAGTCATTTTTACCAACTTTACAGGAAACGAAAAAAACTGTGCGGTGTTGAGAGGCCAGCCGACTTGCACGCTATCACTACTTTTCGAATTATGGCTTCTGATTGGCTGAAATCTATATCATGCGACCAATGGTTAGACGCGCAATGAGCAGCTCCATCTAAAGGCATTCAAATGTGAAAACCGCCAATTTTCGACTTGAGCGATATTGTAAGCTAAGGGACGAACAAAACATTAAAAAAATGTACTTATGCATTTTTTTTAAAGAGTATCTATGAAATTTCTTGCCGGTTCTTCGCCATAGGACATAACAAATTAAACCCGTGCACTAGCTTCTGACGTTTTATAAGTGCCCATGTAGGCCTATGTGAAATAAAATATAGTTATGATTTTTATTGTTTTTTTTTTTTTAAATGAACATATAGCATGAGTTGATACATTATTTTAAAGAAGATTATTAGAATGACCCTTCAAATTTTGAGCAAACAGCCAAGCTCGAACTTTAAAATAACAACAAGCAACCACGAGAATAAACAGAAAAGGGGCAAAAAAATTCCATTGATCAAGAGGCTTTTACCCAGGAAATTTTTCAAAAATTTTAGAAGTCGCCACACACGGTCCACAAGCGACATTCACAAACGCAGCCACGAGAAGCTAGAAGCGGCCACATAGGACGCTGAAGCGCGCTCTGAAGAAGGTTTAAATGCGCGAATGACGTGCGGTGGCGTTTTGTGTCGGTGTTTAGTGGCCGGTGCGGGCCACAAGAAGCGAGCAGCGGCGATTTGTAGCATGTGGCGGCCATCGGCGTCAACCGTTTGCAGAGAATCCATAAAAAATGTATGACAACTATAGGATATACACCGGTGGCGGCGTTTTGTGGTTGTGGTCAGTGGCCCATGTGCGGCGACCTTTAGATCTAACTACTAAAAAAAAAAGATGACAAACCTCCTTACAATCCACATCCATGGCTTCAGATGCACTCTTGATTATTTCTTTGCTTATACTATTGCTTAATACTATGGGTTCACTCTCAATTTCCATCAATTCATTCCCTAAACTAGTCCGTAATGCCTCCATCCTGTCACTGGCTGACGCAAAAGTCCTCAGATTCGCTTCCTTAACAGCCACTTTAGTTAATTTTGATTTAATTGCGGAAACTAGCTTACTAGCTTCAGAAAACTGAGGCGGAGTCGCAGGGTGCTTCATGTACGGATACTCAGAAGTCTGATTGCATATGCCATGTTCAATATCCGCAAACGTGTCTTTTGGTTTTGTTTTATCACAGTATTCTTCAGGCAGTTGAGCCTTCATTGAGGAGATTATTTTGTTTGCCGCAAAGAACTGAGACGGCGAAGGTATTGACTGTAGACTATCACTGCTTGGCGACTGGGATGTAGTACATCTGTTTTCGTTCACCACTGGACTTTTAGTTTCTGTTTTCACTGTCTTTGTCTCTGTTGCATTAAGTTTTGGACTGACTTTTTGGGGCTGTTTCGGTTTGACTGGTGAACTAGTTTTGTCATTGCTGTTGCTGCTGTCATCTTGAGACTCGGCAGATAACCGTGTCCTCAGCTGTGAAAGTCTTTGATTTGCTGCATTTTTAGCTGGGGTCTGTTTCTGAGGTGTGTCTTTTGGAACTGGAGAGGGCTTGAGCTTCTGTGGCGATTCAGTTTTGGGTTTCTGCTTAGATGGTGTGGAGATTTCTGAATAGATTTTACAATTTGTTTTAATTGAATATAATATAATTTTATTACATAAATATAGTTGTTTGTTCACTTATAACGGCCTACTGTTATAGTTTAACTTTGGGGACAATATTTATGCAATTTTATCAAAGTATGCTGTTTGTTGGGGCTCCTTCTTTTATGAAATATATTTTGGTCTATGAGGACTAATATGGGCATTAGCAGGCTATGTAGCCCACCTATACTCAGTTATGCTGGAATGTATACGCATAAATCTATTATTTGGAATACACACATAATAACAGGGAAGTAAATTGTATACCAAATACATAACAGTATGTTACAAAGTTAAAAAAAATTATATTTGAACAACCTTTCTTGTAATTTGCAATGCATTATGCAATCTCTGTGCAAGTGAAAAGCTGATATCTAGCTATCTGCTTAGCCTGGAGGTGGACTACAACATGGAGGAAGGATAAGAAGGTCATGAACTCACAAGTTCCATATCTACTACAGCTGGTGTTGACCATCAAATAAGCACGGTGGTAAAGGCTTCTTCAAGACCATTATTCATTACAATTATTACTCAATAGACCATATATTTTGTGACTATTAAATTTGATCGGATTTGCGATATAATCACTTTTATCGCAATTCGGAATGCTAGGATAATTGGCCATTATGGTGGCCATCAGCTATCTATACAATGGTCTGTGTTAAAGGGCTGTTCAAATTAAAATTGTTAACAAATAAGTAATTGACAACTGCATCAAACCCAAACACAACTGTCAGTATACAATGGTCCTTGTTAAAAGGCTCATAATCATCATCATCATTTCATCAGCCGAAAATGTCCACTGCTAGACATAGACCTTACTCACCCAAGTGCCGCTACAATGAACCATCCTGTGCTAAGGTTATTAAAATGAAAATGGTAAACAAATAAAATGAATGAGAGTGGAGTGTTTGTTTTATCAAATTTCTGTCTTTAATCTTTGATTTTACAATTGTTGTGAGAAGAACCTTACATAATTCTTCCCAATTTTTACAAAATACTGCGTTTTTTAAGTATTATCGATGATATGGGTCTAAAATTAGTAATGCATTCTTTGCTTACATTTCCAATTGTAAAAATTACTCAGAAATACACATTTTGAAGATATTGGCTTGTTCTATAAACTTGCATACCCCTTACTTTATTCCGTAACTCTCAAAATAAAAGCGATTTATATCTATAATGCTTTAGTAAAGTTGTTAGCTAAAGGTTTATGTAAATAACACATACCCTTTTTATGTTTTTTCTTAGCAGAGTCTTGAAGGTCTGGCCTCTCATGGTTGTCGCTTTTCCTTTTTAAATTATTCTTCTGTGTATCTTCTTTTTTACTCTTTTCTCTATTTACTTTCTCTTTCCTGTTTTTGTGTTTCCTATCAGACTTTTCTGTAGCCTTGAAATAAAAGATTTAAAAAGTTAGTATTAACATCAAAATATGCTCTAAATTAATCATTGAGATTATCCTAAAATTACCCCTAATCGTTTAAGATACCAGTTTTGTAACAATAATGTATGATTAACAACAAAAAAATACGAAATTCACCTGTGGTTGGGTCCATGACGATTTTCCTGTCCTCTTATTAAAATAATACTTTCTACCGGGATTTGATTTAGATGTGCAAAGCACCCAGCCGTCAGATAATTTGACGACTCCCTTTTTATCAGAACTCATGTCGAATTACTAAAGAAATTAAATAAATATCATTAACACATCACAAAACGAAAATATAGATATTTATTTGACAAATCAATTTGAGTTTTCTCTATGATTTTACTTGAAAACCAAACCTTTGATATACCAAGCCAATATGCACTGTATTCCTCAATAGGAAGGTCAATTTTACCTAAATAAAAACTTAAATACACAGATACCATAGAGACCACTTTGTTATTTTTAAAAATATAGGTAGTTTGTTAGTATCAATGTCTAAATTGTTAAAGAAAATCTCAAGTGGACCACACACAGTGACTTTGGTCGCCGCTGTCAGCGACTAGCTAATGATATCCTATTCCATGGCCATGGTATACATGGCATAAACATGCTGTCGTCGTTTAAATATCCAGACTCAGATGTAAAAGATGGACACAATAGAACCTAAGTTGTACGATGTGTGAAACGCAATAGTAAATGGAAAAATCCGCTGACGTTCTAGTAGATAGTAAGACCAGTAAGACAAAACCAGGGTAGTGAAAACGCCCTCCCCCTCGTTTAGGCTTTCATAAGCATGGTACTGAGTAAACATGCAAACCCTAGGAGGAACTGAGTACTAACAATGTTAGTAGAACGGCCTACTTAGTGCGCGATATACTATGATTGAACTAACCATTATTTGATATTCTGAAAAAATAAAATTGCAACGGCAAGTAGAAAACTCAAAAGTAGGTACATCGTCTTTTAAGTTTTTTTGCGTTTCCTTTGCTATTTACACCTTACGTCCAGCTTAAGATACAAAAGTCAAGAATCTTTTATCCGTACGGTGTTTATGATCCTTAACAAAAGTACATTGTGGCCTTCTTCCGTGCGTCACTGCGGGGTGCCAGCTGAAAATCAGCGTTGGGTGTCTGACGCCCAGCAATTGCTGAGTTGGCGGCCCTTTCGGTTCGGGAACGATCAGCGCAACTATATTGTAAATGAACTTTTTTTTTGTGTTGTTGTTGCCTATTGCACTGTATTGCCTGCATCGAATAAATACTATTCTATTCTATTCTTATTTATAATTTTTTTTTTTTTTTTTTTTTTTGGGGTATGGCGTTGCACTGTTCGTGCTTATTGCCACTGACAATATTTTATATTTCATAAAACAAAACGTAAGAATCGATTACTCGCGAAACAATAAAATGTTGGAAAGGAAAATTTGGAAAAGGAAAGGAGATTAGTTGTTTTGGATTACTGAATTAAAATTATAGATTACAACAGTAGGTATGGAATATAATATATTTATTGGAAAATTAACGCGACCAGTTGGTCCAACAAGAAGACCAACTTGGTGCGTCTTTAATACATTAAGCTAAAAAATACATTATAAATAATATGTACATAAATATATATACATGAATTATGTATCAAACATTTACATTTTAACATTTAAATAGCTATATTATTATTTACAAGGAAAAGTGCTATGATTTTATAAATATTAAAATTAAAATTAAACAAGATACATGAGATAGAAGTGGGAAAAGGGACTCGGAGGGAAACAAGACTTTGGAAAAGTAAGGAGTGGTCATAAAGAGGGCAAGCAAAAATAAGGTGGTTCAGATCTCCCACCTCAGCACCACATTCACACACAGAGCTCTGCACTATGCCGAGCCTGGCAAGGTGAGCAGGAGTGCACACATGACCCAATCTCATACGTATGAATATCGATGAAATCTTTTTGCTTAGTTTGTACTTGCTAAACCAAGGTTTAACAGGAATGTATGGCTGAATAGATCGGTAAAACTTCCCTTTCAGTGATTGCTCCGACCAAAGCTGACTCCAGGATTCCTGTAGATAAACTTTGGGCAGAGCAGCCAGATCTTGGGAGTTATTTTTGTAAGGAAAAACATCTCCACACAAAACGGCATCATTAGCTAATTGGTCCGCTTTCTCATTACCTAAAATGCCACAATGAGAGGGAATCCATGCAAAATGCACTAAGTACCCCTTAAGAGAGCACTTATTGAGGAGTTCACGTGTTTCAAATATAATAAAAGGATTTTGACTATAGAAAGGAAATCTGGCCAAAGATTGTAAGGCACTCTTTGCATCAGTTAAAATAAGTGTTTTCCGCAAGCCCATAACAAGTATATATTCGACAGCTTTGAATAGCCCGTAACATTCTCCCGTAAATACAGATGATTCGGGCGGGAGCTTTATTTTTTGTACAATATTATATTGGGAGTGGTATACACCTACTCCCACACATGAGTCTCTTCCGTGCTTCGAAGCATCTGTAAACAGGAGCTGATAACCCTTCCAGTCTTTATCCATAGTGAATTTGAAGCTATCGTTAGGACATACGTCATCTCGGTAAATGTTGAGGTTATACTGAATATTTGGTGACATAACTAATGAACTGAAATTACAATGAAATATAGGAAGAAATTGAGATTGGTGGCAAGGCGCTTCAATTAAATTGTATTTTCTAAAGCTTTTAATTAAACACGGAGTAACTTTGTGTCTCCAGTAAGTGGACGAGGTTACTTCTTTAGAGAGAGTAGAAAGTTTATTTAGCAAAGGATGGTGTGTGAATTGCAAACAACGAGCCATGTACCTATCAGCCAAAAATTGACGTCGCAAATGAAGTGGAGGTTCTCCACATTCCACCTGAAGACAATTAATAGGACTGCTTTTCATTGCACCTGAAACTACTCTAAGTGCCTTAGATTGAACACTGTCCAGTTTCTTAAGGCCAGCAACATTAGCAGGTTCCAGCAAAAAGGTACCATAGTCCAATACAGTTCTAATTAATGTGTTGTAAAGTAATTTTAATGAAAATGGATGTGCTCCCCACCAGACACCAGAAAGACATCTAATAATGTTGATATTTCGTTCACATTTAGCAGCTATATAATCACAGTGTGGTAAACCAGTAAGACGAGTATCTAAAATTAAGCCTAAAAATTTTACTTGGTTTTTAACTATTATAGGAAAATTGTTATACTTCACTGTAACTACGGGAGGCTTACGCATTCTAGTAAATAAGACAATGTTGCTTTTATCAATCGACAGGTGTAGGCCGTTGGCGTCCAACCAAGTCTTCAGTAAGCATAAAGAAGAAGTTAAGGAAGAACAAATATTTGAAACAGAACTACCTGATATATAAAGAAGTAAATCATCTGCATATTGAAGGACTTGTATGGACCCATTAAGAGAAGATTCTAAATCATAAGTGTAAATATTATAGAGGAGTGGACTAAGTACAGAACCCTGAGGGAGACCTTTCCATACTAAACGGGTAAATTTATGCCCTTCAACATCTAGATTTAAAGATCTCTCCGAAAGCATGTTAATTATGAAATTAGACAGCATTGTTGGAATTTGTAATGATTTCAACTTTTGTTCCAGGACTGATACAAGGACATTATCATAGGCTGAGCTAATATCCAAGAAGGCAGCAATTACAGAGTTATTGGAAGAAAAGGCTAGGCGAATATCAGTTATGAATACACTAAGGTTGTCAATAGTACTTTTACCTTTTCTAAACCCAAACTGTGATTTACCAAGCAAGTTTTTGCTTTCCAAGTACCACTCCAAACGATTTTTAATAAGGTGTTCGACAATCTTAGCTAAAACCGTTGACAGTGCAATTGGTCGATAAGAAGTAGCATTAGAAACAGGTTTATTCGGTTTTAGAACAGGAATAATTATTTGAGACTTCCAACTTGATGGGATGTTGCCAGATATTAAGGCTGTATTGATAAGATTTAAATATATTAAAAGAACAGAGTCGGAAAGATTAGCTAAAAATGAATATGGTACACCATCTTCACCAGGAGCTGAATCCTTAACATGTGAAAGGACTCCTTTCAACTCACTTAGTGTGAAGAGAGAATTCAAGTCAGAATCAGAAATAGGAACATAAGGAAAATGCATCAAAGATCTCTGTTCAGGGACTGAAGAAGGAGCTAAATGATCCATGAACTCATTGGCTAACTCTAATGGCAGTTTTGAGGCTGTTGTGTCACTGAATGCTGACCTGAATCGTTTAATATTTCGCCATACTATGGAAACATTAACTGCTGGAGAGATAGATTCGCAAAATTTTTGCCAACCTTCGAATTTCTTTTTCTTAAGAAGTGTACGGGTTGCACGAGCAGCTTCTAGGTATAGCTCATAATTGAGCTGAGTCATATTATGACAGTAATCTTTTTGTGCCTTTTTTCTTTTTTTAACAGCCTGAGTGCAATCAGCATCCCACCAAGGTGGTGAGGGAATTTTGCCTGTAGCACCATTTTTTATAGGGAAACTATTATCTGCTACCTCTATTAAAATCCTTGTAAATTGATCAGCCAATAACTGAGGATCATGTTGTAAGGAATCAGATAAAGAAAGAATTCTCTCTTCTACACCATTTTTATATTTATCCCAGTCTGCATTTTGAAGTCTGTACTTTAATCGTGGTGTGGGACTGCAAACCTCTGGCTTTTTATGTGGGAAAGAAATTATTAATGGGAAATGATCACTGCCATAAGATAAAGGTAGAGGAGACCAGGATAATGTTGATGCTAGCTCAGGTGTACATATCGAGAGATCAGGAGCACTTATTCCTTCAGCTGGATCTGTTAGGCGTGTTGGGAGACATGTGTTTAAAATACACAAATTATTAGAGTCTAGGATTTCTAATAGTTTTTCTCCATAGTAGTTGGTATTAGAACTTCCCCAAGATTGGTGTTGGGTATTAAAATCGCCCATTACCAAAAATGGTTTAGGCAAGACTGATAAAAGATTATTAATTTCAGAAAGGATAGTCACAGTCGGGCGAGAATAATATATACATACTAAACAGATTTTATTTACTACGGCAGCAACGGCAGATATATCGTCACTGAGACTGGGAAGAGGGAAAGATTGAAAGGACAAGTTATTTTTTACAAGTATGGCGACGCCGCCATACCCATCGCTTCTGTCTGTTCTTAAACATGCATAGCCAGGAACTCTAAATGAGAACCCTGGTTTAAGCCATGTCTCACAGAGAGCGACTGCAAAGGGATCATATTTATTCAATATATAGCACAAATCAGATTTTTTATTCACTATGCTGCGACTGTTCCACTGAACAATCTTGGATAGACTTGGATCCATTATGATTAAAATTAGAAATGTTAGACAGCGTATCAATTACAGTGGCAACGATGGACGGTTCAATAATATTATTTTTAGATAAAGTATTGATTAACATAATAATTATATTTAAAATTTGACTTTCATTATTTGTTTTATTTTGCAATGCAACACCATTACCTGTCATCGAAACTTCATTATTAATAAGTTTTTGGTGAGCTGCCCGGTCATACCCCTTAGTTGTTTTTGGGGGGTCCCTAGGTTTTGAGAAAACAGTTTTTTTGTGTGATGTGTTAGGTGAATGGGGTGAAGAGCGTAAAGTAGGTTTATTATTGGTAAGTGAAGGAGCTGAAGTTACCACGTCTGCATATAGTTTTGACACTGGGGGATGTAGCTGCGACGCTTCGGCATACGATACGCAACTATGGGCCATATAGTGCTTGATTGCTTTCTGTCTCTCAAACTCGGGACACTTTTTATTGATGGCGTAATGAACGCCACCGCAATGACAACATTTACCATTTTCGTCTTGAATGCTACAAGTGTCAGCAGAATGTTTCTCCCCACACTTGAAGCACAGAGGGTTCGACCTACATTGTACCTTTGTATGGCCGAAACGACAACAATTGAAGCATTGTATTGTTGGGAATGTATACAATTCTACTGGCATAGAATTATAGCAACAAAACACACGTTTCGGTAAAATTTGCCCGTCAAAGGTCAACACGACTGTTTGAGATGGTTTCCAAACAGGGGTCGGTTCGTGAACTTTATAATTAAGACGCCTAACTTTGATAACTTTCCCGCATCCAGTAGGGACAGAAACATTTTCAATGATTTCATCAGGAGACCATTCGGTAGGGACGCCTTTAATAATTCCCATACGACACACGTTAATTGATGGAACAAATGCCTTCAATTTTTCCTTGGCCAAACAAGGGTCATTTATAAATGAGTTTGCATCTTGGTAATGTGAGAAGCTGAGAGAAATTCTGTTGCGACCAATGCGTTTTATTGAACCATTAATAATACTATTAAACCTTCGTTTTTTTAAAAAGTGACCTAAAGTGATTGGGTGTAATGTTTGACCTGGATTCGTCGTATCAAATATTTTTTGAATATGTACCACATATGGAGACAAGTCTGTGGATTCGTACAAAGCCCTAGCAACCTGTGGCGCCTTCTGGGGGAGATCTGAATTTGAAGATATTCCAGTTTGGGGGCCATCCACAGAACGTGGAGTGGTTTCCAGATGATTTATAGCAGCTGTTGTTTGTAATGATTGGTTGTTTGATGATTTAGTTATTACCGAGTCATTTTCACAATGGCAGTGTGAATCTTTGTTGGTATCTGCTGTAGATTTACCATGTCTCCTTCTTTTGTTGCAATGTTTGCACATCTTGCGTGGTGCCCTAGCCCTTTTACGCTCCGATCTATTTATAGACGAGTCTGTGTCCATACTGGACTCGTTAATACTAACATTATACCCTACCGAGGGGACTGTGCCCCCCGGATCGGGTGGTTCTTTGTCCATTGGACAGAAAAAGGGAATAAAATAAAATAAAAACTTACCCTAAATACGAAGACAAATTACACAAATAATAAAATAACTATTCTAAGCAATATTTACTTAAATTTACACAACTAATCTCTACTTTAATTATTTTTTAACAAAACCGCCAGAAAAATCACGCCCGCCAAATTCGACGATTCCCGCGCTTTTTTTCAATTTTTCCCTTATTTATAATTATAAACTACGATTTTTTCACGATTTTTTACACTTCGACGTGACAGTGACAGTTTATTTATTTTCTGTCATTCAGTCACAGAGTACCTTTTTATGTCAGTTACAACAGCTGACTAACCTCAAATTCATAAACCCGATTTTATAAAATCAAAACATGGAAAAAATAAGAAAATTACCCACACTGATCCGCACTAATTGGAAAAAGTCAGTTTTCGGAGCCTTAGTCTTTTATTATGGGTGTAATAAAGCAAAAGAAAAATATGAGTGAGTACTAGTTTTGAGAATTTAAATAATCGTAAATTAATACGTTTTTTACAGCTTACAAACGTCCTTTTTTGTTGATTTATGAATACTTACAGTTAAAATTTTGAGAAAATTAATTAATTTAATCCTTAAAGTTAAAAATAACATAATTATTAAATAAAGTAAACTCACTTTCCATTAAACTTTGCAGAATAAACTTACTGATGCGGGCAGCTTGTAAAGAGGCTTCACAATATGGAGATGGCACAATTGATATGTTAGAGAACCCTACTCATGTTACGGTTATACTTAATCCTGTTGCAAATAAGAGGAGTGCAAAGCAAGACTTTGAGAAGTACTGTGAGCCACTTCTGCACTTGGCCGGGTTGCAGGTGGATGTTATACAGACAACTAGTGAGGGAAATGCTAAGGAGCTTGTGGAGTCCTTAAAGGGGACACAGGCTATTGTTGTGGCGGGTGGAGATGGCACTGTGTCAGAAAGTGTTACAGGTAACTGCAGTTTTCCCATCTGATTATAATGTAGGTGTCTTCAAGGCTTGAGTCTCTATACCGAAAGCTAGAAAACCAAAAGCTCGAGTATAGACTACTGGCTCTTAATAAACTAGTGCACCTCACCATCAACAATGCATCACTGCTTACCATCAGGTGGGATCACAGTCTAACACTAGTTTATATTATTTAAATTAAAAAACTTGTTATGGTTAAATAGCCTTTTGCTGTGGCCTGTCTTGAGGATCCATGCATTAGTCCAGATTTATAAATTATTTCTCCTTAGGGACTATTCAAGTATCTATATCATTAGCTTCACTTATTTTGATAACATGGGAAACGGGCTGCAAAATTGAAAAAAAAAATCATTATTTCTCTACATGATAACTACTGCTCATGAATGTTAAATTAAGTGTTTTTGTAAGTTTAGGGAGGGGGCAGGGGCGCCGACTCCGTGGGTGCTTGGGGGCTCGGGCACAAAAATATACAGTGGGTACCGAGCACCCCTGAGAATAGACTTCAAGAAACAAATCAGTAATCGCCTTTTAGGGATGGGCGTGTTTTCATAATCCGACGACCCTTTTAGCGCAGTGGCTTATAGCGCCGCTTGAGACGAAAGGGTCACGAGTCACAGGGTTCGATTCCCGCACCAATACAAATGTTTGTTGATGAAACAGATATTTGTGTTGGGTCTGGGTGTTTGTGGTACCTTCGTTATTCCGCAGTATGTAAGTAGGACATTTATTTATTTGTCGGTCAATCAGTGTGCATTTCTCTTCTCACACTTCGCCACTTTTTCGAGTCATCAAATGAGCATGAGCACCCATAGGGTTAACTAGAAGTCGGCACTCCTGGGACGGGGAGTTAGAACTTTGCTAATAAGAGAGGACAAATGAAATTGTATTTACCCCTGTAATATTAAATCTATCCACTGACTGGAGGCTACTGACTGCTTGATAAATTATATTTATTATGCAAATAGGTTTTAAAAAACACTTTTACACTTCAATTTTTTCATCAGTTTAAACTAGATGAGGCCAGTGTTTTTACGTTCTTTCGATCAGTATTTCTTAACCTTTTGAATACCGTAATTAGAGACACAATAGAAAGACAATAAGAGAGTGAACACTGGTGTTCGCTTGGGATTTAATGAATTAAATTGGGGTGTGATAAGAAAAGGTTTCATCTTCTTATCTTGTCTTTTTGTGGGGCTGGCCCTAGGCCAGACCCTTCTGGGTCTTTTGTGCTATGCCCTTCCTGTCTACTCAACCCCCTACCTAGCCCTCCGTGCACCTTCTTCATTAGTCCCAGTATGGCTTTGATGGGGCTGAGCCTGTAGTCCTCTGGTCTTGGAAATGGTTGGCCCAGATACTCTAGTCTTTTGGAGCCTAGTGCATCTCCACAGATCCTGCAAGTCGGGTCGCTTGCTAGTCCCATGTTGTGGAGCCTGTTTGTTGGTGGTATAGTGCCCCGTGAAGGCTCCTGTGATTGTTCGAAGCTGTGATCTGCTGTACCTCCATAGTTTTTGGGTCTAGGCCTTATTTATTTATTTATTTATTTAAAACTTTATGCACTAAACATTGTACAAAGGCGGACTTAATGCCTTAGGCATTTTCTACCAGTCGACCTTAGGGTGGTGCAGAGACATAACATGGCAGGTGCAACTTAATAAAAGACTGTCATAGAGGAAACAAGAACAATAATAAATATATACTTAGATACATACATACAAATAAAGAATGATATTGAGAAAAAAAAACAAATACAACAAATCAAGAGTGTGATGAATCTACCAGCTTCTTGTGAAAGTGATCTCGTGCTTTCATTTTAAAGGACAACCGACTGGTTGCCATCCTGATGTTCAGAGGGAGCGCATTCCAAAGGAAGATCGCCTGGACAATGAAAGAGGAATGGACAAACCCTGAGCGGTGTGTCGGACATCGTAGAAGACGATTATTTGTGGATCGAAGATTTTTATTGTGCGCAGAGCAAAGAAACTGAATTTCTGAAGTCAGATAAGAAGGAGAAGAGGGCTTATTCAGAAAAGAAAACAGAGTTGTCAAGGCCTTATCTATGTCATTGAGAAATATCATACTTTGCATGCTTCTGGCCTGTGTTGTGCCAGTGTGTGCTGTGTATCTCTAACGCAGCTCTTTTCAATGCTTGGTTGATGACCCTTGGTAAGAGTCTTATGAAGGTTTCCGGTCCGTATAGGGGTGTCTCGGATCTTTTCCAGCCCCCCTAGCCAAGTTACAATCGTATCGTTCACGCCAAACGCTTCGAGTAGGCCACGCCTCCAATTCCTTTGTTCGGACCATGTGACTGGACTGAGCGTTGAGATGACGTCAGATTAATGGAATCGGAGGCGTGGCCTACTCGAAGCGTTCAGCGCGAACGATACGATTGTAACTTGGCTAGGCTTGCCAGAAAAAAAGAGAAAAAAACGTTTACCACATTCGAAAAATCTGTAAGTACCGCTATGTACCACGTGAATGCACGCGCAACCCTAACTTTTCAATAGGTTTGATTTTGTAAATTATTTTTAACACTTGAAAACCCGCTCCTATCCCTCACTGTTTTTAGGCACGCAATGTAGTATATTTCGCACTAGTGCGTAAAAGTACGGCGGCCAGCCTCCACCAGCATTATCAACTTTTAGTATCAGGCTGGTCACGCGGCAGCTCCCACTATGAGTGCGGCAACCACCAAATAATGCTGAAATTATGCTGAAGTTTTGCTTATTATTTTTAAAGTGTGTTGAAAAACGTTTGATACGCGTATCAAATTGGCACTGTTTGGCACTCAGCTCCATCCATCTGGATGTTTAGATCTACTTTACTTTGCATCAAAAGTGTACTGAATGAATCTGTCTCAAACTGCCATTAGTGAATCGATTGTTAGGAAAAAACTGAGTTCACTTTAGTGACGCGGGCATACGATGGTAATTATTACTTGCAAGTACGTGTGTGAAATACCTATAGGTAGGTACTTACGCAAAACTTTTTCGTTTTTTACCAAAAGTATGAGATTTGGAATTGCACCCTTACTAGCGGATAGGGTCGATAAGTTTGGTTTATTATAAATTAGGTATAATAAACCGAAAGTTTTTATAGAAACTTAAGACACCCCCTAAACCATCTTTTGACAAACTAATAGTTTTTAAAAACTAATAATGACAGTTTTTATTATTCATTTTCATTAGAATTTGTGCAAAGTTTTATGTTCACTAACCCAAGGAATAAGATTCTGCCATCCAAACTTTGACACGCTCTAAATCGTTTTATAGTAGTATTTTTTGAGGGAAACGAAAACCATCAATACGAGAAGATCTTTTGAATAACGAAAACCTTTTTTATTTACTTGGGTTACTAATTAAGCTAAGATTCAAGTTTATGGAACGAAGGAATAAACTTTTGCGTACAAACAAATTTCTCCCTTTTAATCTGCTCAAAAGTTGATTTTCCAAAAATTCCTTACCTTATTCCTACATCATGAAGGCCTTTACATTTCTAGGCCTTTGTTTCGGCTGTGCTTTGATATCAGTCAGTCAGTTTCTCTTCTATAGGTATGTAATAGATTACTAAGAATCTGACATTAAATATTTCAGGTTTACTACGCCGAAATGATGACGCAAATCGTTTCCCTATTGGCATACTACCTCTAGGACGCACCAATACTATTGGAAACAGTCTATTCCCCAGGGAGGATGGCGTGTTCAAGGTCAAGCAGCTCATTGATGCGTCCATGGCCATCATCAAAGGACATACGGTGTGGAAAGACGCAATGAAAATAGAACCGCTTGAAGAACCAGAAGATGCCGTGTTCGGTAAACCAATATACGCATTGTGCTCTCTAGAATGGGGGGCGTTCAGAGATGTGATGTCGAAACAACACAAGTACTGGATCTACGGTTCGTTAAAAGAATATGCAGCATTCATCTTCAATGGATACAGGGAATCTTTGAATTGGAACTGTAAAGGTACACTGACATACAGTCCACCTTGTAATGGGTGCAGCAATTGCCTTCAGAAGAGGCCTGTTGTCAAGAGGAAATGGGCATTCTTGCTGCCCAGTACATCTTATGCTCAGACCACTGATCCTGCAGACGTAATTAATGCAGAATGTGAGACTACTAAGGAACTTTGCTTCCAAACGTGTGACTTCAGGATTGTGACTCCGAACATTCAGAATACTCACAGTACTCCAGCATTAAGTATTGGTATAGGGAAACATAAGTACAAGTATTCTGAGTTTGTGACTGACGGCTGGGACCGCGTACGTAACAACAGTATCAAGGATGCCATCCTTGCTAGAAGTGTGATGCTGGTCCCACAAGACCATTTGGGAGTGATAGATATTGATAAGGAGGAATATGAAGCGAAGCCTGTCAAAGTAACTTTACTGCCGAAAGTTATAAAACTTTTCTGTAAAAACTACGACCAATAAATTACAATATTCTTGACATAGTGGTTACTTCACCATGCCTAATGCATTTTGATGTCTTCCTGCTAGCTAATGTTATAGATTTAAGCAGGTCACAATTAGTCAAATCTATTGGAGAAGGAAGTCGAATAAAATTATGTTTAATTTTATTTTTAATAAAATTTATTTATTAATAAAAAATATGTTGTAAAGTGATCTGTAATTCTAATTTTACTTTCGAATCTGATAACATTTTATTATTATTATTTGGTACGACATACTAGCTGCTATTAGCTGATGCATGTGTTTCATATGTTCCAAAACTAAGGTTAAATTTTCAAATACCCTCCTTTTGTAGTTACTTCTCTTTTTGATTAATTTTACGTTTTATTTGATCACATTTATAAATATATATATAGCCATCTTTTAGAAGATGAGACTTAATTTTAGCAGAAATTTATTAATAAATCTGCCTAACCCTTCCAAACTATGTTTGGGTTGACTTTTAGTCTAAGCAAAGGCTGTTGTTGTCACAAAATACAAGCGCGCATGCGTCACGTAGCTTTTATATAAACACACAAAAAAATAATTAAACCTTATTTCAATTACATAAAGTACAAATTGCATTGCGACGTGTGCGGTTTACTCCTAACCTAAGGCTCTATACACATGCACCACAACCGCACCACATCGCAGCGACCAAAAGTGGTTACGTGTGAATAGTGTCACTGCAGCTACTTGCAATTGCGTAGTAACCACAAATGTCGGAAGTGGTTGCATTGTGGTTACGTTGCAACCAGTGCTTACAGACTAATTCACGGTGTCGCTGGTGGTTGCGTTCGACGACAGAATTTGGTCAGTGTGAATAAGACTATTTATTTTTATAAAAAGTAGTGTCCAACTACGTGTTTTTGTTGTGGTCTGGTTGTTGTACGTCTGAATAGACCCTAAGTAACAACTGTACAACAAGTTACAAGACGTTTTGTCTGGCATACTCCCAAACGAAAATGGCGGCTGTGACGTGTACGTTTAATGATCGGACGTAGCCTTGTTGTGGGATCTCCACGCAGTGGTCCATCAGGGGTAGCAAGTCGCATGGGACGCCTTCTTTCTCGTGACTGAAATTAAGTTATATTTTCATCAGTAATCACACTACAGGCTAAGCAGACTTCATGGAAGATTAATAAAAAGATCTTCGGAAGCACAGACTGTGGTCATACATATTGAACGTAAATAAATTAATGACTACCAATATTGGCCTTTGTCAATCATTAGCCAATAAAGGTCAAAATTAAATAACACTAGCAAAGACCTATCTTCTCATAAGAATAAGTAAATATAAACAATACATTCTTACCCCAGTAACAGCAAGGTCTTCTTAGGAAACTTGAACCCCTGCAGCTTGGAGCTGGTGGAAGTTTGTTCCGCCGCCACCACAGCGTAGCCCTCCTCCTTTTTCTTTATTAGGTATTCCTTGAGGGGGCGACCTGGACGAACTTCTTCTACGTTGATCCATTTTTCTGCTGAAACGCTGTATTGTAATAATTTACAAGTAATGAGTGTAAACGCTAAATGCCACAGTGTTTCAAGACGAAAGTCTATGATTAGTGCTTGTTGCCAATAATGACATATGGTTTCGAAACGTGGTCGCTTACAATGGGCCTCATCAGAAGGATTAAAGTCACTCCAAAGGGCAATGGAGAGGACTATGCTTGGAGTTTCCTTGCGTGATCATATCAGAAATGAAGATATCCGCAGGGGAGCCAAGGTTACAGACATAGCCCAAAGAATCGCCAAACTTAAGTGGCAGTGGACGGGGCACATTACAGAACAGATCGTCGATGGAGACGAAAGGTCACGTACCGGAAGACGCAGCGTTGGAAGGCCTCCCATAAGGTGGACCGAGGACCTGGTGAGGGTCGCGGGAATCCCGATGGATGCGAGACGCACAGGACCGGTCATCATGGCTACACTTGGGGGAGGTCTATGTCCAACAGTGGACGTCTTTCGGCTAAAATGATGATGATGAATGAGTGAAATAATATTGTAATAATAATTTAAAATAACTTAGAGCTTGTGGCCTGCATATTCACGTGTGACTCAAATATCTTCCTGCTCTGGGTGAAATGTCTAACACACTCTCTGGGAGCGTCAGACTTTTACGGACTGAAACCTACTAGTATTCCATCAGTTGCCCTTAGCGTTTCATAAGTCTTTCGAACATTCTTGCAGCCACTGGTCCGAGCCATGCTACTCCAGTTCAACAGCTCGTCGATGACTGAGACTACTACATTAGCTGGCTTCGTCCTTCGAACTACTAATCCATTCGGAACACTTCACTAGATCGCGCCACACCGTCCAAGTGCCTCAAGCTGTCCAAAACTTAGGTCTGGACTCCGAACACCTCACTAATTCGCGCCATGCCACCCAAGTTCAGTAGCTTGTCGATCAGAAATGCTTCCACAATTACTTAGCTTGGTCATATTACCTGAGCCCTTGGAACTGCTTATCTTGCAAGAACCTCAAGCTGTCCACCACGTAAATCTGGACTCTGAACACCTCACTGGTTCGCGCCATGCCACCCAGATTCGGCAGCTTGTCGATAAAAAATGCTTCCACGATTACTAAGCTTGGTTATATTACCAGAGCCTTTGAAACTGCTTATCTTGCAAGTGCCTCAAGTTGTTCACTACGTAGGTCTGGACGTCGAACACCTCACTGGTCCGCATCATGCCGCGCAAGTTCGGCAGCTTGTCGATCAGAAATGCTTCCACAATTACTTAGCTTGGTCATATTACCTAAGCCCTTGGAACTGCTTATCCTGCAAGTGCCTCAAACTGTCTACCACGTAGGTCTGGACTCCGAACACCTCACTGGTTCGCGCCATGCCGCCTAAGTTCGGCAGCTTGTCGATCAGAGACGCTACTACGATTAGTTGGCTTGGGCTTTCTCTCTGGGAAGATAAAGAAATATAGAAATCAGAAACGTTTATTTCAAATAGACCAATTACAGGCACTTTTGAATTGTCAAAATGGACACGCCAACCGGTCAGTCAAAAAAAAATGTGAAGCTAAATTGCAAGTTCCAAAGCGTAGATCTCTATGGAGAAGAACGTGCAAGTAATTTCATGGACACTCTTTTAAATCATATTATGATTTACATAAATCTTGGTTACATAATTCTTGCCGCTTCTATTAAGTAAGCAGAATGTAGTTAGGTAATAAAAGATAAAAAAAAAACTAATTAAAAAAATATAAATTGAATTAAGCCACTGGCAGATAAGAGATGACCAGTCTCAACTGACGGCGCCCGTTCATGACCATGACGCGTGCATCAGCCCCACTCAGCTCAACCATTTTGAAGGGAATTGAATGACCCAATAACACGTGCCACCATCAGCGAGACATTTGAGTGAGCATGACAAACTCTCAACTGCCATGCTCGTAATGTCAAAAAAGTTGTAAACATTTTTATTTGTAATTTCACATTCACATTGAAAAAAGTTCTACATTATACAATGCTATTATTTCCACATACAAAAAGTAATAAATTATCATTAGCTCTATAAAAAAAAAAAAAAACATTTCAAAAACAACAATATTTATCTACATATAAAAAAAATGAATGGCCTATGTCCAACAGTGGACGTCTTTAGGTTGAAATGATGATGATGATGATGAATAACGTTCGTTAGTCTCGCTAAAACTTGAGAACGGCTGACCCGATTTGGCTAATTTAGGTATTGAAATATTCGTGATAGTCCTGGGAAGTTTTAAACGGTGAGTAAAAATGAAAAAAAAAAACCGAATTTGTATTCGGATTTCTGTTGCGCGTTTTTTTTTGGGCGTTGTCCCATCTCTAATTAAAATGTCATTTTATTATTCTAGTTCTGGTAATACCAGTAGATGGCGTTATCTTTTGACAGTTCAGCTAAAAGGTATCACAACATGAATTGACTGTATGGCGGTACAAAGTTCGCCGGGTCAGCTAGTAAAAATATAAAAAAAAGAAACGAATAAGTGATCTATTAAATATAAGCGAATAAAATATGCCTTTAATTCTATTTTAAAATAATGATAAGTAGGGCGTGAGTTTGGGCTCTTGCCTAGTGAGCTGGATCCCAAACTTAATCAGAAGATGCAAAGATAACTTTTGACTTACTTGTAAATAAGTAAATAAAGCACATTATACAAAAATAAACCTTAAGAGCCTATTACACCACTCGATGTTCAGACAGTCGGTCTATGTTTATCTATTTATCTCATCGTTCTGTTTCATTCCTTTACACGACATTGGCGTAAGTTACTCTTTTTCTTGCTTTACGCTACATAGACTAAGACTGTCTGAATATCGAGTGGTGTAATAGGCGCTTTAGGACTAGATCTTATAAAACGATATTTTTACTTAGCAAAGTCCAAATGCGATAAATATAGCAACTTGCCCTCAGGCAAATAGCTCACTGGCTTTTGGGTATATGACAAAGTTATTGCCTTCGACTTCATCCGCGTGAATGTCGGTTATTGCGGAAACAAAGTCGAAATCAAAACCAGATAAAAAGAAGACCACCCTTTCTAGGGATTCAAGCTTACTCCGTACCATATTTCATCAATATAGGTTCCGTAGTTTAATCGTGAAAGCGTCACAGTCAGTTACTTTCATATATAGAAATATATAAGTATGTTCATCAGTTATCTAGTACTCATAACACAAGCTCTGCTTGGCTTGGGACTAGACGGTGTAGTGTGATAGTTGTGGAATATTATTATTATTTCGTTTATTCATTATAATTATTATTACTTAATTTTTAAACAAAGTTGCCCCACTACAACACTACAAACGAGGATTGACAATATCATCAAATGTTAACGTTTAAACGATCTGGCCAGTTTTAGTTAGCCATATCATGAAGTGATCAATTCTAAGATCTGGCTACGACATATTGACTGCGTGCGGTTGCTGCGATAAGCGCGTAGGCGCAAGTAAAACTCTGCCACGCCCCACCCGCTCTGGGTGGGTAGTTATTAGATGATTTCGCACCTAAAATAAAAAGGGTAAAATCTCTGTAACAGTATAATACTACTACTGTCAGTCCTTTTACACCTGTACATGTGGGTAAAATATACGCAACGGGCATACAGGGATCTGCGCGTTCAATACCATAACACGTTTCGGGTGCTGATGGGACTGTCGCGCCACTGCAGCGCCTCCACGATGTTCGCGGCGGCCCACACGGACGGCTTCGTAGCCATCATGTCCCAACACCATCCTGCGCGCATTGTCCGGTGCGACTACCCGATGCTGGCTCGCTCGATACGGCTGCATGCAGTCGTATAGTGATTTTCCACCATCATCGGGGGAGGTCCTCCCGGCCACTTATTGTTTAGCCATTAATACACTAGTTTGTAAGCTCGCATTGTACTAAGAAATATGTATGTAATCGCAAGATGAATCTGAAATAAATAATTTATTATTATAATTATAATACATACCTTCTTTCCAACATCATACACATTGACATCGCTCATATTCTTCCAAGGAATGTATTTCTTCTGTATCGTCCCCATAGTGTCAGAATCTTCAGCAATCTTGCTGTCAACACCATTTTTCGTTTGCAATTCAAACTTATCATCAGCCTTTCTGTAAACTTTCCATTCGTTTATAAAATCGTCTGGAGTATGTCTGCTTATACTTTCATTTATATCTTTCATAATATTCTTTATAAAATGCAAATCAACACTTTCATTGTTGTCCATCTCACAAAATCTTGGCAATAAATAATAAATAAAGTAAGGTGTAAGATTGGCAATGATGTCAAAATCGTTGATGAAATAATCGCTCCTGAGTTTCAGATAGTTCTTGTCGCTGTTACTTTCAGCGAAAGTTTTGTCAATAACACCAATCGTGTATTCGTACTTTGTTTTATTCGCCAGTTTATAAAGATTTGTGGCAAGGAATTGCGCGTTCAGCCTAACATTGAACAATTGGCCCATTGTATAAGAAAGTAGGAAGTTCATAACAAAATCATATTCGTTTTCAGTATAAGTATTGTTGGATATTTTGTGTTTTAAAAGCCAATACATAATAATAAACTGGGATGTTATTGGTAATTTTTTTGATTTCAAAATCTGTAGTGTCTCTTCGTTCAGATCGGTTTTCTGAAAATAAGAAACAGAGTGTTAGGTTATATACATAGAGGGCGTCCTACGACCTTTGCCACATGGCGGGAAAGTACCTTAAATACTGTAGAGACGATTGCTTAGATTAAAAACCTTGGATATGAAATATTTTATTATATTTCTGGAAAGAAACGCTCGTAACTCATAACCTTGTAGGGTGCAAAATTTTCATTAGATACTTGTAGCGTCATCTACTTTGTTGAATACATACCTTGCTCGAGTCAGTTTGGTGTGATCATCTCGCGAAGGCGAATCAAAACTTGAGGAAAAAAAATTAAAAACAAGAGAAACAAGTCATTGAAATAAATCAATAGTTTTAAATATTTAAATAAAATATGTAGAAGCACATTAAAATTACATGATAATAGAGGTCCAATTTGGTTTTTTGTGTCTCCTGAAAAGTTACGTATTTCACAGTTATGAGATATTCACTCTAAGCCATCGAGATAGACAAAGGATGATACCAGGGTTTCTATGAAATCTGGGCTCACCTTCCAACAGCTAAATGTTCATTTTTAAAATACATTATTATTGTTTTATTTAAAAAAAAAAACGCTTAAATATTTCTGAACGGACTAAGATTTGGAACTTGGCACACCCCAGTAACTTTTATTAAGCTTATAAATACCTATCCAACGATATAATACACAAGCTATTGGAATATGGGCCCGGCATTTGCATTCACCTTTACTGAATGAAGATTTCATTTTAACCCTTTCGCACCACCGTCAGCTGTGATTTACTCCACAACAGCATAAAATGTAAATAAAGTCTGATGAATGCTAAAATTGTGTTAAGACTGCTGTATGTCGAGTTAAAAAATAAACTTTCGAGGTATGCGGAACAGAGTGTAAAGTGCTGCAAGTCTCTATTGGAAAGAGAGGATCCTTCAACCAGGGTGGTGTTAAATCTGGTCCGGACAACTGCCCGATGATTCATTTTTGGCTGTTGTACATGTTCTAATACTGCACTGCAGCACTGCACTCTGGAGTACTGCAGCCACATATGGTCTGGTGCTGCAAAATGCCACCTGGCAGCTTTGGACTCGGTGAAAAGGCGTGCGAAGAGGCTAATTGGTGATCCAGATTTGGTTAAGTCCAATGTACAAAGTCTTGAGCACAAGCGTAGGGTAGCCAGCCTTTCGGTTTTTTACACCCTTACGTTGTTGAAACTTCTACGGTCTGGACTAAGCGTTTCGCCTCGTAACGAAGGACTGGAACAATTTGCCTGCTGCGGTCTTCCCGTCCGATTATAATTTAGGTGTTTTCAAGGCACATACTTATTAAACTAGTCCGCCTCACAATCAACGATTGCATCGCTACTTATCATTCAAGTGGAATCGCAGTCAAGCACTAGTTTATATAAATTAAAAAAAAAAATTGCATGTAGAACTCTTAAATTTTAATGTTCCTTTGTGGCGTCATATACTTCGCTACAAAACAAAATATATAATTATTAAAAATTACCTGAATATAAAAGTACAGCGATAAAAACCACTCGAGGCAAATCCTGACACTTGGCTGATGAGGTAACTTCACTAGCATGTCCAAACACCAAGTAAACACATTTTCCAAATCGCCATTTTTTAATACGAGTACCACAATATGTTGAAGGGTAGTTAGCAAAACTCTGTGAAGCGCTGAGTTACCGTGGTACCTAAAGAAAGAAAGAAAGACAAATGATTAAAACTATGATTTTTTTTGATTTCCTTGAGAGTGTCGAAATACACGTTTTTTGCGACACAAACTGCAGTAACTGTTTTTTTCGTAAACTCAAAAGTTTGATTTTTTAACAGCTTCAAGGGACTGCAGACCTGAGTATATGGTTTTAATTTCAACTCGATACCTCCACGCGTTTTCGAGATAAAGGGTCTTGACAGACAGACAGACGGACGGACAACAAAGTGATCCTATAAGGGTTCCGTTTTTCCTTTTGAGGTACGGAACCCTAAAAAAACTGTCCAAGTGCGGACTCGCTCGGATCGCACATGAAGGGTCTCGTACTACAATATTAAAATCGAGCAAAAACGCCGACAAAATAACTGTTTCAAAATTGGCAAGAACATTTCCATACAACAGCTCTTACGTGATTATGACTTTATTACACATCTTTCCCCATATATTCTGGACACAGATATCTCATGTAGATATTATTTAGGTTTCTATTGAAATCAAAACATAAATTTGTGTATACCTAATCAAAAATCAAAAAATATGTATATATTTATTGCACATTTAATCGAGACCTTAAATAATATAATATAATTCTGAAAACTTTTAAGGTTTTATAAAACACGCATTTCCTGGAACATATTTTGTGAAATATTCGAGTGTGACTGAATTACTGGAAGTCAACAGAGCGTTCAATCACGCATTATCTCTTTTTTTTTTCGCGTTGCTTGCAATGCTCTCAGCTTGATGTTGTTGTTGCTTGTAATGTTTGACGATGAAGCAATATAGCTTTGGATGGAAATACAAGGTTTTAATTTTTTTAACTATGCTCGGATCGGGAACGGCTCTCTTAACAAATATACATACAATGCATTCCAAATAAGAATAGGATCGATTGCCATGTTGTGACGTCACGTCATACTGTCAGATCGAAGATTTATTACGGTGAGCAAGTAATTTTTAAAATTTAATTTATTTACGAACAGTGAACGAAAATAGTTTAATCAGAATCCAGTTCTTCAATTTTGTTACAAGATTGCAATCGATCCTATTCTTATTTGGAACGCATTGTACAAACATTGCAAGTTAGATGAAAGCTTGTAAAAAAATACCTCTGTTTGTTCTTAAAAGTGTTGTCTATGCGAATGGTGATGAAATTTGTGATCATTCGAAGGGTTTCTGTGTCCTTGATGTTGCATAGGGTAGCTATTGCTAAGTACTGGATCTCATGATTGAAATGGATGTCGATGCTGGAAGAAAAAATTAAAGGTTAAAAATGCGTTTTTTTTTCTGAGAACTTTAACCTGAGGTCTTTATGTCGAAAATTTAAAAAGAGGGTTAGCACGGCGTGTTAAAATGTCAAGCGTTTGAGGGATGAAGGTATACACTCTATATAACTCCATCCCTTTAACAGTTCAGTTTAGGTCGTTAAATGAATCGCTTTAAGAGCTCGTGGTAGGGCCTCAGCAGACCTAGCCAAGTTACGACCGCTTCGTCTCGAATCTCTTTCTACAGTCGGTAACGCCTCCGATTCTTTTGTTCTGCCCACGTGACTTAAAGTTGAGATGATGTCATTCCCATACAATTGAAGTTTTCTACTAGCGTTAAGTTAACGATTATAGATTATCAACTTGGCTAAGCCCTCAGGTTTTTTTTAGACAAGCGTGCACCATCGTCGTTCACATCATTTTTCAGGTTACCTTTGAGACAAATAGTGGTCAAACGCAAGCTTATCAATGATTTAATAATTAAAGGGTGCTACGCTCGGCGTCGCCGGGTTTTCCGTCGCAAGCAAGAAAACTGAGCGCAGAGAGCCTTCTATCTTCAAATATCAACTGACACAAGCTTATACTTATAATTTACATCTGCTGGGACTCTGGCCTCCTTTCTAGGAAAGGGAATGGGCCATAGTGTACCACGCGGGCCCAATGTGAGTTGGTAAGTAGATGTCACATGTATTGGTGATTTTTTTGGCAATTTGAAATTAAAATGCGCGGTAATTAAAGATATGAAAAAGATAATTTCTCACCTTTCTTTGTTAATTCTATATTTTTCAGAATTTTTCAGTACTTCCAGAGTCACATTATCCATTATCCTGAAATAATAAATCAGTAGAACAATTAATAAGCATACAATCTGCAAACTATCAACAACATGTATTTTAGATATATTTAAACTTTTTCTTTTTACTTAATTGGGTAGATAACTTTTTTTTCTAATAATAATAATTTATTAATAATAGGTAAGCGCGCTCCATCGTCGACCGCATCGTCGCTGTCCATCAGGTGAGATAGCGGTCAAGCGCGAACTTATCAAGAATTTAAAAAATATATATAATTCAAGTGACAGCAATAGGATGCACACACTGAAATGTGATGTCACCGCCATTAGGTTACGTGTGTGCAAAAGAGATAGAGCGATGTTTCCATCTCGCACCCACTCTTCCTGGGGTATATATCAATATTCGAAACAAATTATATGGTGCTTGAAATACGTTGTTTTCAGGAAAAGATTTATTTTTAATAAGTATTATTTGTTTAATGTAAA
Organism: Mythimna pallens; assembly: GCA_961205895.1. Taxonomy (NCBI): domain Eukaryota; kingdom Metazoa; phylum Arthropoda; class Insecta; order Lepidoptera; family Noctuidae; genus Mythimna; species Mythimna pallens. The sequence goes on from OY540832.1 coordinate 23,750,275, forward strand.
ATATTGTATAAAATTTACCCAATTAAATAAGATTTTTTTGATGTCTGAAAGAAAGAAAGAAAAAAATCAGCCCCCCTAGGCAAGTTATAATCGTATCGTTCGCGCTGAACGCTTCGAGTAGGCCACGCCTCCGATTCCTTTGTTCTGACGTCATCTCAACGCTCAGTCACGTGGTCCGAACAAAGGAATTGGAGGCGTGGCCTACTAGAAGCGTTTGGCGTGTACGATACAATTGTAACTTGGCTAGGGGCACAGTTTATTTACGCGAAATGACGCAATCTTAAAACAGCTAACAAACATAATCAATAGATAGGAAGATATGCGTCACATCCGCGCAAAACAGCCTAACGCTCAGCATAAAGCTGCGGTCTCACGCATAATACGTCTGTTAGATTCGTTGATCAATGAATATAGGACTTAAGACTATAGACAAGTTTTTAAGCCCAAAAGGTGCCATACACATCCAGAAGTCTTTTCAGAAGCATACAGACAGAAAAAAAAAGAACAAAACAAAGAAGAATATTAATCTCACCTCTGATCTTTCCTAGGCACAGGACAGTAAAGTAATACCTCACACAAAACATAAATCAAATGCCCATAAACTTTATAATCTTTGCTATTCAGCCTCCTTATCAAATAAAACAGAGGGTTGGTTTTAACAGGGCCATATTCTATTATCTTATTGCAGTAAGAAATAACGATGTTATTATACATTGCATTCTTTAAAAGAGCATCTTGAGTTATGAGCTCCACAAACTGTTCAATGCAAGGTGTGTATTGATTATTGGACTTTAGCTCTTCAATTTCTGTCCATACTCTATTTATAAATTGTATCATGTTAAAATTAGTGTCCTCTTCGGTAAGAGAGTTGATAATTTTGTTTGCTATCATTAGGATCCATTTCAAACAGCCATATCCACCACATTCTAATACAGTTCCAATGTAATTTATTATTTCTTGAAGACATGAGTCCACAGCTTCCTCTTCTTCAATTAAAAGGTAGATAAATTCACAAGATTTTTCATAAAACACGTTTTTCGATCTACCCACACTTTCATTCTGAGCATCTTTGAATTTTAAAGTAGAAATTATGTCTATAAATCTTTTCAAATTGAGCATTTCATGCTTATAACTAGTCAACATGACTGGGTTTTTGAACAACATTTTTAAGGTAAATATACTTAGGACTGCTTTATTAAGTTCTGGGTTTTCCTTTAAAAATATTACAGCTGTTTTGTAAAGCTGCAGTAACACATCTCCTAAGTCTTTATCATTGAATAAAAAATTATGCTTTTCATACAATGTAGCAACATCATCTATTGCCAGATTTACTTCACTCAAAAACAGTATTTGAAAATACTGAATTAAGGCCTTATTTTGTCTTGCAATTAGCTTACTTGTGTTATGTAGAAATGAATCTTTTTCACCAGTTTTGTTCATCAAATGTATAAGAAATACAACATCATTTAGACAATCCCTTTTATCTGCATATTGCCTGTTTAAATCTTCTTGTAGTTTGTTAATTTTTGTATTGATTAGATCGGTTAACAGGTTAGTATCTTCTTTATGATAATACAAGTATAGCATAAGTAAATCTATATTACTGTATTGTTCCGACACAGTTTTTAGATTACTTAATTTATCTGTTAAAGAAAGTCTTTGAACTATGGAAGCAAATGGGTTATCTAGGCAGTTTGTTTCTGTTATATGTGAATTGTAATAAATATTAACCAAGTCTATACAATTAATGTTTTTGTAACAATTCTGTACAAAATATACCATGTTAATTTGGACAGCTTTTCTTAATACCACATTGTTACAAGGTATTTTTAGAATATCTACAATTATTTTTGATATTTCATTGTCATTAATGATTGATAAATCAATATCCAAATTGGCAAGGATATCAGTTACATGATACAATGGTACGGGCGACCATTTAATATTAGTTACAGCTTTAAATATTTCTACAAATGAATGACTATCAGAGAGAAGCTCTGCTGTTTGCTGTTTAAGTACTTTAAAACTTGAATTTTGATCATAAATATTGATGTCATTGAGGGCTTCTAGTAATGTCTGAGCTTCTGATTGGTTGCTTATTTTAGTTTTAAGTTTATACTCAATACACTTTAGTCTAACTTGAGTATTTTCATGTTTCAGGCCCATATTGAAGGCAGCGGTCATCCAACAGTCTCCAATATTTATACTTTCAAATAATTTTAGAGATGGTAACACTATGTTTCCTTGCTTCTCTTCTAGGCTGTCTATGAGAACAAAGAAATTATCCCACATGCTTTTTAAAATATTTGCATTATTTTTCTTCCATTGAAATATGGTTTGATTGGATGATTTTATATTTATGTCTTTTTTAGTGGCCATTACACAGTCTACAGCTTTCTTAGTAAGATAAACTGATATTTTTCTTATTGCTGCATCATCAGAAGTAATGCCAAAATTTATCATCTCCCAAAAGTTGCTTTGGAAAATGATATCTGACACAAACTTGCTATCTCCTTGTCCATCTGGTGTGGGTAAGTAGTAATCTGAGAGGCAGCTGAGTACTTTTAAAGCATTCTCTTGTTTATCTGATTTTAAAGATTGGATATAGATCCATAGACTATCAAGGATGTTGTACCCTACAGATCCATGCACAAGACTAGGTACTGTCTTTGTTAAAAAATAGATCTTGAGTGATTCATCTGCAGAATCAAGTACCTTTTCTAACGGTGTCTCTAGAAAAAGTAGAGACAACTTTTCGCCAAAAATTATAGCAGAATTCAGAATACTATCAGCTGCTTTTAAATAAAGTAATGTGTTCCGGTTTGTAACTGGCAACTCAATGTTAGAAAGTATTTGTTGAAGCAAATGTTCTGCTTTACTCACAATTTTGCTCGGTTGTAGACTAAGCACAATATTGATGATTTTACATACGTAATCGACATTTTCACTGCAAAGATCCTTTAGTAACTTTGCAACGAACTCAAATTCTTCGTCGTTTTCACATTCCGTATGTTCTTGAGCATTTACAAGCAGTTTATATTGCATTAACTGTACTGCACTCCTTAGATGTTTATTTGAATGTTTACTTTTTTCCATGATATGTTTCAAGGGTTTATCTACATCTTCCTCATTCAAATTCAATAGATCCAGTAAGGATAGTAACTCTACTTGAGTATCCATTACGTAAACTGCCAATTTATGGGTTATTATTAAAAATCAGGTTATTTTTCTATTGTGGATCAATTTCAACATTTCAAATAAGGTGAAATAAGGCATGCACTAACATTAGAATGACAATAAAATGACATTGACAGGACTTTGTATGACACTGCCCTACATTTAAAAATAATCAGAGTAGGGTAGGGTCGTTACTCTAACCGTTCAAAAATTCATCGAATTGCAACCCAGGGTCGTTCTTTTAAAATTCGTCTACCCTGGTGTTAACCCAACTCTATCTTTAACTCCGAGCAGGGTAGATTGGTGTAAGCGGCTATATTTAAATTCTAAACGTTACACATTTTTTAATGTCCTAATTACTAATCATTAATCAATCATCAATTATTACTAATCAATAAAAATTTAGGTTAACGTTTAACTTTTTTATCTAAACTGGGAAACGATAAAATAATACAGTATTTGTGTAAATTACTAGTGAGTCAGGAACAGTTTTAAGCCTCAATGTTGATACTGGGCAAGTAAAACACGACGACGTCTACATTATCCAAGTTAACTGAAGGACGTAAATAAGTTATTTATAACAAACGAACTTAAATTAAACGAAACTGGAAATCAAAATGAAAAATTCAAATAATAATAAAATAATAAATACATAACTAAAAAAAAAATCACTTGCTTGACATTGATAGTTCTCTACGTTAAAAAATGCGAGGGTAGAGTAACTACGATAACGTCAGGAGTGCTAACTCCGTTAACTCTTAACTTTTCGTTGCGTTCGCCATTCGGTATCATTTCAAAATAGCTATTAACGTGTTAAAAGGCTTAATAGCGACTGACTGTAAACTTGACTATATTCAGCTTATGACGCGATAATTACAAATATGCGAATAATTGATTAAGGGTATAGGCAAAGAGTTCAGTAGATTAACTGGCTAGCTAGCAAACCATATGAAGTGCCGGATCAATCCAAAAATTTTTTCAATCAATCGATTAATCATGAGCAATTTAATCATGATTGATTTAGTGTTTAATCATGTGTAAAAAAATCATAATCATGACTAAATAATTAATGATTAGTCTTAAATTATTAGTTATGATGATTGAATGATTAAATACGGCCATGGTTATCATTTTAACGACAGATGGCGATTTTTTCTTATATGGGTTTTAGTTTTTTTTATTATTTTTAAACTTTTGTCACCGCCTGTGCTCAAGACAGAGACAACGACACAAATAACGCCATTGCTCTCGTGTGAGTGAGACATTACTGCGTACTGAACATTGTCGAACAAACACGAAGCTTTACGAACTTAAATTAAATACTAAGGGCGGAATTCACCAATAAAACTAATCGTATTTTAGTGTTTGGCTCGCATATTCACGTTTAGCCGCTGTCACTAGTGTCACTTGTCTGTATTTTCCTTTTGTTGTTTTTTTACAAGTGACACTAGTGACAGTGGCTAAACGCGATTATGCGAGCCAAACGTTAAAACGCGATTAGTTTTGCTGGTGAATTCCACCCTTATATATTAATACTATAATCTAAGTTTACAAAGTTACCTAGGAGGGATGTCCAATACGTGTGTTTGAGGGTGTTAAATAATCGATTTTTTTCAAATCGATTGAATTTAAGATGTAAAAATATATTTATGGAGGTTTGAAATATTCACAAACAGTCGTTATTCTAGTAGTAATTTATAAATAACTGATATTTAATTAAATCAAGTTTTTCAACCAACAAAATAAAATGTTATTAGTTTTTATTTTTTATTTAAGTCGATATCTTGTTTACTAATAACAACATTCACTATGATTGTAAATCTATTTTGTTCAATATCTCATATAAACAAAAATAAATCGATAAAAATCGATTGCGATATTTGATTGAATAAAGGGTCGATTGTGTCTGCATAGAGTCAATCTCTAGCCTAGACCTCCACCCCCGGACGTTGCGTCATGCCACCATTTGGTTCCTAAAAAACGTTCCCGCGCAAAAAACTCGAAAATATAGGTGTCAGAGGCTCACAACTAACATTTTTCAAAAGTTATCTCACAGGTCGAACACAAGTGGTTAAAATAGGGTACCACGTAAGTGACGAGCTTGCTATTGAGTATGGGGAGCCACAAGGGAGTATTCTTGGGCCTACATTATTTCTTGTTTTTATCAACGACCTCTGCAATTTCAATATTCTAAATTCTAATATTGTTACTTATGCCGACGACACTGCTATAACTTTTTACGCAGACTACTGGTCAGAACTTCAACTTATGGCACAAAAGAGTCTTAACTCCACTCTTGACTGGCTTACGGCTCACATCCTAACACTAAATACAAGCAAAACTAAATTTGTTACATTTTCTATTAGCTCAACGTCCTAGCCAAAAAATTGTATAACGCTCCAAAGCTCACACATGTCGCACAGCAATTAGGCAAAATTGTAACTGCGCTCAAATAGAGTCGGTAAATAATTTTAGATACTTGGGCATAATTTTAGACAGTCTCTAAACTTTAAACCCCATGTGGAAGCATTAACGAGCAAATTGCGTAAGTTGATATACATTTTTAAAACACTTAGACTTGTAGCTAACCAATTTATTATCCGCACTGTCTACTACGCACTTTGTCAGTCAGTTATATCTTACGGAATTTCTTGCTGGGGTGGGGCCTCCAAAACCACATTGCTTCCTTTCAGTGACGGATTAACCCTTAATCAAATTAAGCAATTGCCTAGGGCATCACGTCTGGGGGGGCACCAGAAGAAGCACAAAAAAATCCGTCCTTAGGGCATCACGTCTCACTCTCATGTCACCAAAAACGACACCAAAAAAAGTTTCTAGGACTAATTTAAAAATTCGCGGGTTTTAAGTTGACAGAGTCATAACTCCGCTCCCGCTTGCCCACTTAGTGCATTCGGCAATTCAAATGTACCAGAATTGCGATTAGCCAATCACAAACCACCCCTACCCCGCGGCCCCCCCGCAAATCCGTGTCAATCAAATGTTTTTTTGAGTAATTGTGCCAGCCGGCCATACGTAATAATAGGGGTTAGAGTATGAAATTGCCGTCTTATTGTAATAGGTACTTCGAATTGACATAAAATCTTCATGGCTTGAGATTTTTGAGTGAAACTTTTTTCGCATAGTTGAAGAAAGTTCACATCCTATGAAGTTCTTTAAAAAAAAACTATTTACAAAAAAAAATACAGACTACACTTAAGGTGGGAAAATCATCTAATGACAAATCCCGCTCTAGGGCGGAGCGAGAGATAGTGTCAGACTTTTACTGACTAAAAACCCACTCCTGTTCCTTCGTTGCCTTCGTCCCAGAACCCCGGGTTTCGTTTTCACACTACCCATGGCCCCAGTAGGCTTCGGCCCTGCTGGGCCCCTACGATTTACTGACATCACTCTGAGGCGCGCGTGGAACAATACGCGCCGTCGACAACTACTACACTAAAAAAAAACACAAAAATATCAAAATAACTAATTTCGAAAGTCGGTGTTTCTCGGTATTTTTGGTGTCTTATTTAACACCGACTTCCGTTTTTTTTTAAAGTTTTTTATTTCACACTTTTTAGTTGCGATACACTTATAACCAGAGTGCCTATTCTCATGACAATTCCAATTAACCCAAACCAAACAGTGCTAGGTTACATTATTTTATTATAAAGTTCCTGTGTCTACCTTTTACCTTCCGGCTCCATCATCAGATCAGTTCAATAGTACCTTGTAGCCAAAGTACACCTCATGACAATTCTGATAAGCCCAAACACGGCTAGGACACATTGATTAATTACGGAGTTCTTGTGCCTACCTTTCGGCTCCATCGTCATCATCAGTTCACTTCGATGATACCATTTTCAACTTAACTATTCAGAACCATTTATTTATTTGTATTGTCATATGCGCTTAACTATTTTCATTGTGATATCTATGTGAGTATGAAGTTCCGCTGGCCATTTCTGGTCTTTTTCATCAGTTCCACTTCATCAAATGTTAGGTACTTTTTGACTGTAAATGTAAGTTTTCGATGAAAATACCAAAATAACTATGGTTGCCTATAATATTAGAGGAGTTCCCTCGATTCCTCATGGATTCATCATGAAAACTGTAGCATATCCTCGAAGGCTTAACCTCCTCCTTTTTTGGTAGTCAGTTAAAAAATGTGCAACATTCGATTATCGACTTTCAGTTGTTTTTATTCAGCTTAGACAAGAAAGAAAGATACTTCAAAAATTCGAGTGATTTTTTAATACGAGTTCCGACGCGGAACTAACGCGGCAGAAACAGCTCGCAATATCAATGTTGCGTTTGGAGAGGGGACTGCTAATGAACGCACCGTGCGATTTTGGTTTAAACACTTTCGTGATGGAAACTTTGGTTTGAAGAACGAACCACGTGGAAGACCGCCCACACAGGTGAATAACAATGAATTGAAAGACATGATGGAAGCCGATCCGAGCCAAACTATCCAGGAATGAGCGGTATGGTTTAACGTTACCTTACCAACAATAAAAAAATATGAAAAATGGGTGCCTCATGATTTGACTGATCTGCAGAAAGAAACGCGTGTTGAAACTTGTGTTGCTTTGTTGAATCGATACAGAAATGAAGAAATATTGGATCGAATTGTGACATATAATGAAAAGTGGATTCTTTACGATAACCGTAAGTGAAAAATGCAATGGCTGACCCCAGGTCAAATGCCGCAACAGTGTCCTAAAGCAAAGCTTACCAATAAAAAGGTAATGGTAACTGTTTGGTGGTCTCAGCATGGTGTTATTCACTATAGGTTTCTCCGATCTCGTCAAGCAATAACGCCAGATGTCTACTGTGCCGAACTCCGAACAATGATAGCAAAACTAGCAGTGAAACAGCCCCGACTCATGAATCAATCTTCACCATGATAACGCGAGACCTCACACAGCACGAGAGACCATTTTAACTCTACGGGATGCAATTAGAAACCATTCGTCACCCTCCGTATTCGCCAGACCTTGCTCCAACGGACTACAATTTTTTTCGTGATTTGGACAATTTTCTACTTGATAAAAAGTTTTCTTCTCAGGAGGCAGTACAAAATGCTTTCACACAGTTTGTCGAATCTAGATGACCAGAGTTCTATCGCAAAGGCATAAATGACCTTCCTATTAGATGGCAGTAATGTATAGATAATAATGGTAATTATTTTGATTAAATAAATATGTTAAATGAATTTTTTTTCTGTACAAATCGGCAATTTCATTCTTAACATCTAATAAATAAATTATTTTTTGGTTTTTATTGTTGTCGCACCTACTCCACTTCCAAGGTATATACATCTCATCGCCTTATTTTACAAAAAACTAATGTTTCTAGGTTTAAAGACTGATTCTAGTTGACAAACGGATAGGGGGGCCCTCAGGCGTAGATTGCCTAGGGCATTAAGTAGTCTTAATCCGTCACTGCTTCCTTTACAGATTGCACACAGAGCAATATTAGAGGTTGCAACTTTTCGACCAATATTATTTTCCTCCACTCAGTTATATAAGGATTGCAATATTGTGAACGTATGAGCTGTTTATGTTCCAAGCGATCTTGCTTCAACTTCATTATCTCCCTTTGTTACACTTAACAAGCGTCGTAAAGATTTAATGTGTACCCTTCCACAGACCCGTTACTCTTTTACAAAAAAAATTTTCTTTTACCTTGGTCCATTCTTGTACAACAAAATTAATGCAAATATTCCAATATACTCTTTACCTAACCATGAATGTAAGTCAGCAGTCCGCTCTTTTCTATTAGACAAAACGTACGAGGAAACAGAATCTTTTCTTCCGTGACACACACACGCACACTCGCGCACACACACACAGACACACACCTATTTTACACTCCCTCGACCCATTTATTAGACACACACAACACATCCACATACACACACATACATACACTACTCATACACACCCACCCAAGAAATTTACTGATTCGTCTTTCGCCTTTCATTTCTCTTTATTTTTCTGCATGCATGTTATTGTTACTGGGATTATGTACCTAATTATAAAATGTACCAAGTCTTGCGCCATATAAGACCTCCATATTTATATTGTATAATCGGGATCGGTCCTGTCTCTCCTAAGCTCAGGTTGCTTTGTAGCCTATTTAGGAGTACAGTGCTTCATCCGCTTACTAGATTCTTGTTTTACTCATATATGTGCCTATTGTATCCATTTGTGTAATCTGGTCCTTGTAAACAATAAATAAATTTTATTATTATTCCATTTATTTATTTTTTATCCATATCGTTTACATTTTTAAATATTTCTTTAAAAAAAATATAAAAAAAAACATTTAAAAATATAAAAAATAGTTGTCCGCCGGTGTCGGGAACAGGGTCCAAGCTACCGGTGGTTAGGGCTCCAGAGGCAGGAACCTCCTCACAATGCGAGCCGTATCGAGGAGTACTGCCTGAGTAAGGCCATTGGCGGTCACAACAATCGGCACAATGATAGCCGAGTCCACATTCCACATATCGACAACCTCGTGTGCTAAGTCGAGATATTTGATTTGTTTCTCTTTCTCAGCTTTCACGAGATTCTCGTCATGTGGAATGGTGACGTCGACTATCATTGCGCGGCGCGCTAATCGGTCTATCACCACTATATCCGGCTTATTGGCTACAATAGTCCGGTCAGTAATGATAGACCGATCCCAGTACAATGTGACATGGTCATTTTCGAGAACTGGGTCGGGCACATACCTGTAGTATGGTACCTCCGAATCCACTAGGTTATATTTCAAAGCAAGTTGCTGGTGAATAATCCTGGCTACTTGATTATGCCTGTGCAAGTACTATTATTTATTATTATTAAATTTGAGTATATGCCAATACGTGATGAGCGATACCGTATCGGGTATAAGTATCGATACCTCAATGGTATCTTTTAATTCCTAGACAAAACAGTTTCGTTTTAGGTGTGCGTCGTGTCGTGGCCAAAACAGTTTCTTTTAGTTTTAAGACAAACTTGTCTATGTGAGACAAGTCTGTCTAAAAACTGTCTTGCCTCACGTGTGCGCTCAGCCTAATGACATAATAATTTTGTCAATATAACAAAAATGATATATTTTAAACAGCAGCGCTCTCAAATCTTGCGACTATTCCCTATATTTACTATGCCTATACTCTTTGGACTATTTTCTTTCTGTCTTTCCACACAGAGTCACAGACTAATCGCTGCATCACACAAAGGTCAACTGGTGGACAATGCCTATAGCATTAAATCTGCCTCTATGCCTTTGTGAGCTTAAATTATTTAATAAATATTAATCAATATTTTCAACGTCAATATTATTATCGCTGTAAAATATTTCATTAACAATTTGACCAATGAAAGGAATAAGATAATGTTTTTTCAGAATAGCAACATCATTATTTTTGTCCTTGTTCGAGTTGCCAAAATCGCTATTTAGGAAAAAAAATCCTCCATTACAATCCTAGTGCAGTATCGTTTCAGTTTATTCCTACAAATTAACTCTTTAGATTAGCTGGAATTCTATTGCGTTGCAATTTCCTTTTCAAGTTTACCATAATTTTTTTTGTAGAATATAATATCAACGTAAGCAGCGATGGATGATAATTCTTCCGATGACGAAATTCCTTATTCTCCTACAAGTCCTCAATTTGGTGGAAAAAAACTGAAACTGAATGATGGAAGTTCGCAGGATAGTTTCCAAGAAACAGGTAAAAGTTCACCCTCCAAAGTCTACAAAAAAATAACATGTGACGTAAAAACTTCGTGTCCATTTTGATGTTTTTTTTTTTAGTTGTGTCGGAGATTAAAGATGAAAATGTGGACAGTGGAGTGTCTGCGGACAAGTCTGAGAGCACTAGTAGCGAGGACCATACTCAGATAGCGCAGGAGGGACCTTCCAATGAGCTAGTGAACGCGGCCCCCTCGAGGAGCGTCCGTGCAATTCTGCTGAACCTCAGACGTCCTAGATGGGGCAGAAACTACAGGAAACGAAAGACTCCTGACAGGGACACAGACAGTAATGGATCCTCCAGGGATTCCGACGATTTATCTGTGGACGAAACTACTCCAGCTAATGAAACTCATTCAACATCTGAAACAGAGAGTGATGATTTGAGGAGGTTGACTGAATTCCTTTCTCCTGAGACTGATAGCACTTGTAGTGGGTGAGTATCCATTCTGCATTATTACTCTTACAGGGGAATATTGTTCTAGACATATTCAGCCACGTTATTTTTTATGTTTTTAATAATTTGTGGCTTTGAACACCTCTACCTGACCTAGTTGATAAACTACTGATTGATAAAGATGACCCCATCAGTTATTCAAATTGTTTGATGTAAGAGAATTCCACACAGGATTAAAGATTTAGTTTATTCAGGCTTAAGTTTCTTAAATGAACAATTATTTAGTGAAGTTAATTTAATAATTTATTACAGCAATTAATTAATCTATAGTATAAAAATGAACTCTTATTTCTTCTGGCCGTGCTATAACTTAAGAACGGCTTTACCAATTCCATTCATCTTTTTTTAAAATGTTTTCTAATACTTTGTAGAAGATTTTTTTAGGAAATCGAATCCCGCATCAAAATGGCGATCCCGTAAGCTTGCAGGATTGAAGTTAGCAATGTCGCGGCACTGGGATATTTTATTTTAAGGGGCATGCTCAAAGGCAGCCTGCAAAATTAAAATTCAATTTAAATTAAAGGTCAGAGTGGCATTATGACCAGCAATATGCAAAAAACTTCAGACAATTTGAATTTGGCCAAAGTATAAATAAATCCGGAATGATTTAAACATAAATTATTTAACCTTTCATCTATCAGATTTAGGAAGATATTACTTTAACTGACATTGATTATGTTTAAAGTGGCGACTTCCGTGGATAGTTGTTAAATCACTTGTTATGAGGCTATGCTGGGTCTAATAAGTAGGTAACCAGAACAATGCATTATCTAAACACATTTTTTTTATCAAAAAATTCAATCCCGCAAGTGTGTGGAATCCTGCATTTCTGATCTCGCAAATAAGGTACGGGATTAGATTCCATAGTTGTTACATTAAAGAAATTAAGAAAAATTTGCATAGGGTAGGTAGGTTAGGTAGAATTGGATAGGGTAGTTAGTTGAAGGGAGCAAAGCCGCTGGTAAAAGCTAGTTCTTCATAAATCTAAATTATATCTTCATGAAAAAAAATGTAAGTTTAATTATTTATTATAAATGATTCATTAGTGTGCCCACAACTTGCCTCCCGAGGCGTTTTTATACATAGCTATTGTATTCATGCCCAGGATCCAACTTGTGTATCTAAATCAGCATTTTTATAGATTGTTTAGTTATTATTACACACACATGCTTTTTTTATGTGAGAAATCATCAAATAACTTCTTAAGGAGTGTCAGGCATACTGACTAAAAACCCACAGACAGTGCCCCTTCAGTTGCCCTTTTTTGCAAGGGATGAGGATTTTTCCTTCGAACTATCTGCAGCCCTAGCAGGATACTGCTCTTGCTGGCCTCATCAATTGTGCTGACATCTCTTTGAGGCTCATGTGGAACAGTACACGCCGTCGACCCGGGCCACCCATGGCTTTCTTGTGACTCCCGACGCGGCCGACGCCTGGGGCAATCTCCGGCAGAGCGTGAGTTTTGTCTCCTCGCGGTTTCGGAAGCCTCCTTTGCTTGCATTTCTGCTTCACAGAATGGGTTGACTTCCTCTCACTCAGTACCAGGACTGTACGCGCAGGTCCCCGCCGCCAATAGCCACCACAAGCACATGACCCATATACTGAGACACTGAAAGTGTTACTAGGAGTCAACAGACTTTGATATATTAGGGGTTAAAGTATGAAATTGCCGATTTGTACTGAAAAATTGTTTTTTTTTTTATTTTATGTTATTATTTAATCAAAATAATTACTATTATTATCAATACGTTGCTGTCATCTAATACTAAGGTCATTTATGCCTTTGCGATAGAACACTGGTGATCTAGATTCGACAAACTGTGTGAAAGCATTTTGTACTGCCTCCTGAGAAAAAACCTTTTTATCACGAAAAAATTTATAGTCCGTTGGAGCAAGGTCTGGCGAATACAGAGGATGACGAATGGTTTCTAATTGCAGTTACTGTAGAGTTGAAAGGTTTCTCGTGCTGTATGAGGTGTTGCATTATCATGGAGCAATAATGTTGGAAGATCGATTCATAAGTCGGGGCTTTTTCACTGCTAGTTTTGCTATCATTGTTCGAAGTTCGCCACAGTAGACATCTGCCGTTATTGCTTGACCAGATCGGAGAAAACCATGCTGAGACTACCAAACAACTGTTTGGTAGTCTCAGCATGCATTATCTTTTTATTGGTAAGCTTTGCTTTAGGACACTGTTGCGGCGTTTGACCTGGGGTCAGCAATTGCATTTTTCGCTAACGGTAATCGTTAAGAATCCATTTTTCATCGCATCTCACAATTCGATCCAATATTCCTTCTTTTCTGTATCGATTCAAAAAGGCGACACAAGTTTCAACACGCGTTTCTTTCTGCAGATCAGTTAAATCATGAGGCACCCATTTTTTTTATTTTTTTTATTTTATTGATTCGACGCAAATGAGTCAATATTGTTGGTAAGATAACGTTAAATCATTCCGCTTATTCCTGGGTAGTTTGGCTCGGATCGGGTTCCACCATCTCTTTTAATTCATTGTTATTCACCTGTGTGGACGTGGTTCGTTCTTCAAATTAAAGTTTCAATCACGAAAGCCAAAAAACCAAAACGTGCGGTGTGGAGCGGTGTGTTCTTCAGCAGTCCCCTCTCCAAACGCAACATTGATATTGCGAGCTGTTTTTGCCGCGTTGTTCCGCATCGGAACTCGTATTAAAAAATCACTCGAATTTACGAAGTATCCATCTTTCTTGTCTAAACTGAATAAAAAAAAAACAACTGAAAGGCGATCATCGAATGTTGCACATTTTTTAAGAGAAGAACTTCATAGGTATCATGTGAACAAGTTTCACTCAAAAATCTCAAACCATGAAGGTTTTATGTCAATTCGAAGTACCTATTACAATAAAACGGCAATTTCATACTTTAACCCCTATTATTATTATCAATTTGTATAAATTAATATGTATTATATGAAGTGCCAATTACCATAAAAAGTAATGACCATATGTCAACATGATAAGACAATTTCATAAATGTGTTGATAACATAATAATATTCTGAGAAAACTGCAATGTCATTGCAAGTCATTAATAATTGCTAAAACTTTTATAATGGTTTTTTTTAAGAAAGAAAATTATCAATTTATCAGTTTGGATTTTTTAACTTAGGGTCAGGCTTTAGCAGCATAAAACCCAGCGAGAAAAAGAGGACTTACTGCCATGATTATGGCGTATGGGCACGCCCTAGGACGACGGCACGACGTGGTACAGGCCATGGTCCGGAGCGAGTGAATGGAAGGCGGTTGCCTCCTGTAAAGCAGTAATGCTAGCGAAGGAGGTGGCCGCAGGCGTGATGGATCGTACATCCACACGCCCCAGCCGCCGTATCCTCGACTGACTCGTCTGACCCCGACTACCAGCTACCGTACCGCAGCCTTACGAACAACTAGCAATGAGTAGATTGCCGTACGGTAAGCGTCCGGATCGAGACCTAGTCATCGACGGCGCGTAGTGTTCCACGCGCTCCTCAAAGAGATGTCAGCGAAACAGTAGGGCTCCGTTAGGGCCGTGGGGAATTTCGGAAAAGGAAACCTGCGGTCCTGGAATACAAGGGGCAACTGAAGGACACAGGTGTGGTTTTATTCCCAAGTCTAACGCGCCCTGGCGCTTCAACCTACAGTAGGAGAATTCATTGGATTATTTACCACATAAAAAAACCATGGTGACATTTTTTTTAACTCAGCAGTTGACTGGTAGAGTATGCCTTGTTGCATTAAGTCCAGTGAGACAAAGGAAGAGGTTGTACATAGGCAGTTTTCTTATTATGTTTCCATTTCTATAGTCTACATAATTTCGACCAACTCTTAGGTTATAGGTCGGCTGGAAGCAATTTCTGTTACTTCTCTTTGACTGTGGCAAAACAGACAACAAAACCTATCGTTTAATGGAAGCCTACCAACCTGTGGTGTGCCTCTACAGGTTCACCTACGATGCTCGATCATCCAGTACTAAATTGAATAAAGCTGCACCAAATGATTTCTTTTAATTTTGTTGAAATGTTTGTGAACTTGTCCACAATACAGGAGTAATTCCTAGTGTGGGTTTTTAAAAAAAAATATATTCATAGGTTGACTAACAGATAACGCAGTCAGTGATAAGACTGCCATTTGTACCTGTATGTTGAAACCATACACTAAAAATGCACTAATGCTTATTCGTGCATTCTTACCTCATTTTACTAATTGATTTTAGTCGAGCATTTAGTACACAATCGGCGGTCATCGCGTGTGCTTCCATCGCTCTCGCTTTGTATTACTAAAGGTAGAACTACACTGCGCACACGTGTGCCACACATGCCGATCTGGGCGCGTCGGTCTCCATACATTTTATATAGGAACTAGACTTGTAGAGCTACACTTGATCCATGCCACGCGACGTCGTTCTACGTACAAATCAGGCGTGTTACACGTGTGCGTCGTTCTAATGTAGTTCTAGCTTAAATCTTTGGTCCGATAAATATATTTAGTTTAACTTTATAAGCAGCAGCATCATTAAAGCCGGGTACAGACTGCTGGAACGTAACATGAAAGGAGCATTTCATAGGCGTCCCGTACACGCTCATGCAGGCTTCAATCAATTTCATCAATCATGAATTATGTTTGAATGCGAAATTTTATCGCCATTAGTTTTTCGTCATGCAAACGTCAGTCATCGCATTAGACGGTAGGTTTTTCGTCAATCAAAAGATTGACTGGCAAAACTGACACTAAAACCTATCGTGAAATGGACGCCATTAGTGTGGACGCAGCGCGCGCACGAACCGAGCATGGACCTACTCACGTAGTTAGAATGCTCTGTTCGGGCGCTTAGAGTGCACGATTAGCGCGCGCAAGGCGTCCACACAATGGGAATTCTGTTACTTTGCATGTTACGTTACAGCAGTCTGTAACCGGTTTTAGACATCTTTCTAGCTTCTGCATGGTCCTTCGAGCGGTCGGACGGGACCTCGGCGAGTATTCATCGTTGAATTTTTTTTTATTGATAGGTTCGCGTTTGACCACTATCTCACCTGATGGTAAGCGATGATGTGGCCGACGATGGAGCACGCTTGCCTAGAAGTTACCTATTCACTCTTGACTTAAAGACCCCAAGGTTGTAGCTATCAGGACTCACAACACAGACTCTGGCAGGGAATTCCATTATTTTTGTGTAAAACAATTGTTTATTCAACAGTTCATCAGGGAGTTCGTCTGCAAGCGATGAGAACAGTTACGAGTCTGACAACATACTAGACTTCACTGGCAACTCGGACACTGAAGATGAGCTGCAAATGAACGAGACTATGGCTGACCGAATGTCCTCTACGGAGGCGGAGGATAGTAAGAGCAGACTGCCACCTGTGTTACTCAAGACGAGGCCTAAGCACAACTTTTTATTGCTAAGAGGTAATTATTATGAGCCAAATAATGTATTTGTTCTGTATATATGTTTGTCACCTAACTCCTTCTAAACAGCTTGACCGATTTGAATGAAACTTTGTATATTTGAATGGGTACCTGGATGGTTTGAAAATACAATTGATTCCAGTGCAATCGGGTTCTCAATTTATTTTAACTTAAACTTATCTACCTCGAAAGCAAGACAACATCTGCCGGGACCCCCAGTATAATAATAAATATTTCGGAAACATTGCTTTCAAGCCTTGAAAACTTGTTTATGAAAATTTTCCTATTTATTAAACTTACGGCTGGCATCACTATTTAATATATTTTTTAAATTATGTTGGGTGTTTGGGTGATAGAAAATACATATTTTTCGTAGCAATTTAATTATAATTCTTACTAATTTTTTTTTTTCTTTAATCTGTACTAATAATTATTATAAAGAGGAGTGTGGAAGTTTGTGTTTTTGTAATCTCTGAAAGTACAGCCCCCATATCCAAGTTACAAGCGTTTCGTTTTGATTCTCTTTTCGTTGATCGCTTCGAGTCAGCCACGCCTCCTTTTGTTTTGACCACGTGGCTGAGCGTTGAGATGACGTCAGAATAAAGGAATCGGAGGCGTGGCCGACTCGAGGCGATCGACGAAAAGAGAATCGAAACGAAACGGTAGTAATTGGCTAGGGTGGCTGGTCCGATTGCCAAATTTTTTTGATAATAGAAAGCTGCTTTATTCCTTTAGTAGAGAAAAACCCTACTGCCTACCTCACGTCATATTCTTTAAGTCCCTGTTCCTGCACCAACTCGAACCAACCTTCGTGGCGCAGTTCATCTGGCTAACATTTTATTACCGACCTTATAACAAAATAAATTTTACTATCAACAGAAATAATAAACCGCGAGATGGGGCTGACATTTCCCTGCGGCAAGGTCACGCAAGAGGACCTCATGTTCGAAAGAAGTTTTTACGGATCCTTGCACGCGATCTACAGAATGAAGAAGTTACACACTCTCAACAAACACAAAGGCTGCGTCAACTCCATAAATTTTCATCCAGAAGGTAAGTTTATTTTCTTACTAAACTATGCCTCTGCTGTCTAAAGTCCCCCAATAGACTGCGACACTTTCTACTCTGCCTTCTCCAACTAACTCGGGATTTATTCATGAATCCTAGTCGCTAGGTCGCGCCGCGCCCAGCCTGATATGGTTAATGTAATAAATTAGTAGGGGGACGAGCTCGCGCGCTTTTCCGTACTAGTGCAAAAAACAATAAATGGCGTACCTAAAAGCGTTTTCGAGTAATTGTATTGAAAAGGATCTTTTGGAGTTCTATGCCATTCACCCCCTATATTTGTCTGCAGGGCAACTCCTAGCCTCGGGTTCGGACGACACGAACGTAGTGGTGTGGGACTGGGCCCGCAACGCAGCCATACAGACGATCAAGACGGGCCACAAGTCCAATGTGTTCCAGAGCAAGTTCCTGTTCCTGAACGCTGACAGTCAGCTGAATATTGTCACATGTGCCCGAGATGGACAGGTGAGGACTGACAAGAGTTTCTTTTATTGTTTTATAGCTTTTTTTTTAATTTAATGACCTGGTAACTAAGGTCTTTAGGTCAAGTCTTTATATTCGTTAAATAAAGTTCTTTGTTTATCATTAGAATACGAATGTAAAAGATTCGAGGTAATGTATTTTGTAGTATTTGGCAGCAAATGTATCAAGTTAGCCTTCTTGGCGAGCATCGCTGAGGTATTCAACACTGCAAAAAAAAACTCAGCGCTATTTCACCGAGTTTTTTTTTTATTATTATTGATAGGCTCGCGCTTGACCACTATCTCACCTGATGGTAAGCGATGATGTGGCCGACGATGGAGCACGCTTGCCTAGAAGTAACCTTTTCACTCTTGACTTAAAGACCCCTAGGTTGTAGCTATCAGGGAACACAGACTCCGGCAGGGAGATCGTTGAAACAGGCGTGTTTCAATGATTCCACATATTGTCCAGTTGTGCAGACACTTGAGATACAAAACTGCACCGATTTTATATCACAATATCCACTAGGAATCAATTTGTAAATGATTAATACAGCCACTGAACTTCACTCGAATAAATCTCGCTAACAGTTCACTCTATAGCTTTTATATCTATCACAGCCACGGGAATCGCCGATACTGGAAAACGTCAAAGGTCACCCAAGACGACCGTTGTTGTCGTTATTGACTGTTTATATCAATCCATTAGTTCTCATCTATTCGTTATCTATTTGTTTGCATTCGCATTTGAAATGCACGAGAGAAACTTTACAAGTGCATGGTTATCGCTTCAACATCGGTACTAGTTCGCTGCCGCTTCGGGCAACATCGGGTTAATTGAGGATGAGGAGGTTTTACTGCTAGGCGGCAGTGAAGACAAGCTTGCAGGATACTGGTCCTCGATTGTACCGATGCTGTACCGCGATGATAGTAGTGATGCAAAATCAGGTTTACTTGGGCGAAGGTATAAGTTAATTTTAAAACCCAAAGAGGTTAATATCCAGCTGGGTGTGTAGTCAGGCTCTGTATGAGGCGCAATACTGACTGCCGTAGACTGATTTTAACCCCACAGGGGGCTGTCCACAGCATTGATCAGTAGTGTTTTTTTTATTAGGGCTTTAACTATAATGAAAACAGGTAGGTACACAGGTCGATTCAGAGTTAATAGCGGCTCTTAGGTTAACATTTTGCTGCGCATTTTACCACACCCTATACTAGTCTCATTATCATCTTTTCAGCCGATAGACGTCCACTGCTTGACATAGACCTCCCCCAAAGGTCGCCACAATTAACGGTCCTGTGCGTCTCGCACTAGTCTCACGCTCGGTTTAATAATAATAATATTTCACAACTTTCACACAACGCCATCTAGTCCCAAACTAAGCAGAGCTTGTGGTATGAGTACTAGACAACTGATAAACATACATAAATATTTCTAAATACAAACATATTTTAGATAAATATAAATTACACTCAGATACAACAAATGATCATGTTCATCACACAAAAATTTATCCTGGGTGGGATTCAAAACGCACGACCTCCAGCATAGCATTCAGAGCCACTGACCACTAGACCAACAGGCCAGTCAAAATTGCATATTCCGTGGCACCAAGACGATCTAGATCGCTCTTTTACGTCATCAACTCCAGACTCGAACCACCCTAGTGGTCAGAACAAAGGAATCGGAGGCGTGGCCTACTCGAGGCGTTCGGCGCGAAAGAAACGATTGTAACTAGGCTAGGGGGCTGAGAAAGGCAGATCGTTCACTGGTTTTGTTTGTTCCACAGACTAGATGACTGAACGAACAATGAGAAACATATTCAACGAATAAGGTCTACTGTCCTCGGATGTGTAGCCTCATAGACGCGTATTCGTCATTATACGTTTAAGTGTACGCCTGCGTGAAGCTTCACATACAAAACTATGAATCTGTCGACGAAGCAGCAGCGTCGTGCCGTCGTGTCACGGCTATGAAGCTACGCTTCCGTTCACTCTCAGGTCTCAAGTCGATCATATCGAATGAACTAAAGAGTGACGGATCTAGGCAAATTGTTCCAGTCCTGTTAAGAGCCTATTCACTCTAGCCTTGAAGGCATCTAAATTGTAGTTGGACGGGAAGACCGCAGCAGGCAAATTGTTCCAGTCCCTCGATGTACTCGGTATAAACGTGTATAGATCGCCCGTTAGAGAGCTTAAAAACCCAGTTTGTTCTCGAAATACACAAGACAACCTCATATCCCCTCTGTAATATGAATTTGCCATTCTGTAGCAAATCGCTTCGTGTTTCTAGCCGCCATTAAATTGACTAAACTGCCACTACCACTTGCTTGCTGTCTTTGACTATTGATCGGATCTTAACCAACCTCTTCCAACCCCAGGTCCGTCTCCTGCAGTGCCATCCAAGCGGCGGTTCCACAGTGTCTCGACGAAGGCTCGCCTCTCACTCCCGCGCCGCACACAAGATACACGTTTGTGCCGCAGACCCACACCTCGTCATCTCCGCGGGCGAAGACGGGTTGGTGATGCAGTGCGACGTCAGAGCTGAACATGCGTCTAGGTAATGTTGATGTTAACATGCTTGAATGTACACCATGTATACAGAGTGTCCATGGAGTTTCTTGCATGTTCTTCTCCATAGAGATCTACGCTTTGGAATATGAAATTTAACTTCACTTTTTTAACTGTAATTAGATAGATAGATATATTCTTTATTGTACACCAAAAATGCAAATTACATTAGGAACTTAATATTAATATAGTATCACAATGGGCGGTCTTATC
Source organism: Mythimna pallens (assembly GCA_961205895.1). Taxonomy (NCBI): domain Eukaryota; kingdom Metazoa; phylum Arthropoda; class Insecta; order Lepidoptera; family Noctuidae; genus Mythimna; species Mythimna pallens. Next base: position 23,771,376 of record OY540832.1, read on the forward strand.
GCTAAAAGCGATTTTTTACAGACAACCTTAGGATGGATTTGATAGAGAAGGAGAAAAAAGATACGCAGGTAGTTCGTGGGGTACTATTTACATATATACAATACATAAACTAATAAATTTCATATAATACAAACACTATATAATATACATATATATATAAATATATATATATATATATATAATTATAAAAATCAAAGAAATGATGTACGTAATGACGACATTCAAGAGGAAAGGTAGTGATCCTTAACCATATCTTTAAAAGTCGTGAGTGTTTGAGCTTGCCTTACCGACACGGGCAAAGCATTCCACAGCCGCACTGCTTGAACTGTAAACGACTTGTCATAGAAATTGGTGGAATGGCTTGGCATCTCTAGCCTCAAGTTTTCCAATGACCTAAGATATCTAGTATGTGTGTCATGAAGGAACTTGAAACGTTCTTTAAGATATGCAGGGGTTTTAGGATTGAACAGAACACTGTAGAGCATAGACAAGATGTGTAAGTTCCGGCGAAGACGTATTGGAAGCCACTTGAGTTTCGTACGAAAATCGGATATGTGATCATACTTTTAATTTTGACAATTCAAAACTGCGTGTGACAATATAATAAAATCGTTTATTTATAACATAGGGCACATTTGCAATAAAGTATATTAAATACTGAAAAAGAACACAGTTGCTTATTTGCCTGAACTAGGGTGAATCTGTGCTTCAGGTTAAAGAGTGCTTAAATACAAAATAATAAATGAACACTAAATATGATTACTATCTTAATTAAATTCAGAGATACGGCGTGTTTTATTTACAAACAGTAAGTAGGTCTTCTGACAGATATGCTTAGAAAATATTGTTATAAGATATGCTTAGGAAATAAACATTTCTGATTTATAAATTTGAAGCATTGTTGATTTTAACTTTAGCGTGCAGGCTATTACTTATTGACCCCTAGGCGCTGTCTGAAGCGATGGCTTGGCTTGTTTGATCGGAACACAAGACAATTTTGTTGTTGTAAATGTGTGCGTTGAGATAGGGGTCAAAAAGCCACACGGTATTCTGCAATTACCTTTTGCAGACCGAGGCGCTGGAGTGCTTACGTATTTCTATTTCTGCCCTGGCTAGGTATTGGCTCGCATTAAATCATGTTGATTTCGTTACCGTCTGTGGCCGCTTACGGCTACAATTAAAGTCCCAACCTAGATAGTAAGATGATATGATATGACCTGCGGCTTCAGGTTGTTCCGCGCCCTTCGGCGCCACTTCATCACTTCCTCATAGAAGGAAGTTTTGGTGCCATGATCAGCGAAATTGGTGTAGTTATGTGCCACTCGTGTGCTATGCATATAATTCTAATAAACAAGCAAGCACTAGATCACCGCACATGTTTTTATATGCCAGGGAACCAACGTTTGGCTCTCCGGTGGGGAATCGAACCCCGGTCTCCCGCTTGACAGGCAGAGATACTTACCACTACCCATGCCTGAGGAGAAACGTTTTTTTTAGGGTTGAAAGTCCTCATGGATGTCTACCGATCCGAATGGGCGGATACTTTCACTTACAACGATGTTGGGTTTTTTTTTAGTAGGAGGCGGAGCGCGTGACAGACTTTTACTGAATAACATCACAGCTATGTTCATTCAGTTGCTCTTTACGTTCTAGGAGCACAGGTTACCTTTTCAGAAGTGATCTCATGGCTCTAGTAGACATTGGCTCTAGGCGTAGGTCGATGCCTACTGGGTCAGCAAGTTTTTTTTAAGCTGCGAATTTCGCTTTAACGGAGAAACAACGTTGTGTACTCGTGAGTCTCCACGAGTACACGGCTCTACCCAGAGGGTTAAAGCTTTGACTTCCGACTAACATCAGCGTAACAGATGACTCCAACGCCACAGAAAAGAAGCCCGTGCAGCAGTTATATCTGATGTTATCTATTATTAACGAAGCTTCAAAATCCTAACCCCCTATTGCACTTTCCAGATTGTTCCAAGTAAAAGACCGCAGCGTGGTGATCCCGCTGTACAGCGTGAGCGGCAACCCGCGCGAGCCGCGCGAGCTGATCGTGGCGGGGCGCGACAAGTACGTGCGCATGTACGACAGGCGCAAGTCCACCAAGCCGCTGGCGCTCTACTGCCCCACCTCCTTCCAAGACAGTTCCGTAAGATATACATTTTTTATAAGGTATATTGCTCTTTTATGACCTTCTGTCGTAAGTGTAGAGAGGGATGGGCCGGTTTTGATAGCTTTGTAGCCGTGTAAACAGTGCCACATTAAGTCAGCGTGGGCCCTGGCTTAGCCTATAATAATATTAATATTCCACAACTATTGCACAATGTCTTATAGTCCCCTACTAAGCAGACTTTGTGCTATGTGGACTAGATAATTAATAAACACGCAGGAGAACCAAGGTCGCCGACATAGCCTGAAGAATTGCCAAACCAAAATGGCAGTGGGCAGGGCACATTGCTCGTAGAACGGATGGTCGATGGGGCCGAAAGGAGTGCCGACCGCGCACCGGTGCGCGCAGCGTCGCGGTGACCCCGAGGTGGAGCGACGACCTGCTAAGAGTCGCGGGGGTGCAGTGCTACGAGACGCGCAGGACCGTTTGTTGTAGCGACACTTGGGGGAGGCTTACAGTGGACGTCCTTCGGATGAAATGATAATGATGACAAATAAAGTTCATCACACAAAAAATTGTCTTGGGTGGGAATCGAACCCACGACCTATGCCGAATAGCGATCAGGGCCACTAGACCAACTAGCCAGTCATGTACGGAACCGTTCGAAAAAGTTACCGTGGCCCTAGAAAGCAAAGGGCAACTGAAGGAACACAAGTGTGTTTTAGTCAGTAAAGATCTGACACTAACACTCACTCCACCTAGAATGGGAGCAATTATTGATGATTTCCCACCTCAAAAAGAATTTAACAGTGTTCTCATGATAACAAACAATTTTTATTATGGGAGCAAAGCCGAAATTGTGAAAAAAATATCAGCTGTTCAGTACATTAGGCAAACATAAATGTACTGAACAATTGATATTTTTTTCGCGATTTTAGGTTTGTTCCCATTTTAAAAGTTGTTGGTTATCATGAGCACAATCACGTCTTTAAGTATCGTACACTAATTAACAGTCACCCTATATTCAGCCGGAAATTGACCATCATTAAAATTGAAATAATGGCTTATTTACGAAGCGATTTTAAACAATACATCATTAATTCTTATCCAAATAAGTACCAACGGTCCGAACTAAGCGATTTGCTTCGTCGTTTATACCGCGTACATCGAGGGACTGGAACAATTTGCCTGCTGCGGTCTTCCCGTCCAACTATAATTTAGGTGCCTTCAAGGCTAGAGTGAATAGGCTCTTTATAAACTAGTGCGCCTCACCATCAACGATTGCATCACTGCTTACCATCAGGTAGGATCGCAGTCAAGCACTGGTTTATACCGAATAAAAAAAAAAAGTACCTTAAATACATTGTGCATATAATATAGATTAACATGGCTCTTTACAGCATGTAATTTAAATGAATGTTTTCGAAGATATTACAGATTTAAAATGCAGAGACCGGTCGGGCCCCGTCGGCGCGTACCGATAAATAGCGGGACAAACTTTCAACGTTGCAGGCTTAGATTTGAGCGTTGAGTGTTTTTCACATGGCCAATTATATGTCGCTCTTTGATGAAAAAGCTGTAAACGTTGTATATAAAAACATTCTGTAGTATATTTAGTATCAGCATTGCACCCGTGTGAAGCCGGTGCGGGTCGCTAGTTGACAATAAAAGAAAAACAACCGTCTCAAAAAATAATAAATTTGTAGAGCTTATGTAGGCGTGGCTCAAATAAAAGTAAAGATAAAAGTAAAGCAATCAGATATATTTCTTGATTTTACAAAATAGTAATGAACCACATGCGAGGGCGCTATTCGCTTTTATAATGGCTGGCTGGTTTGGCGGCAAGCGTCACGTCCCCACTTTGCCCACGCGGTGGGACGTGACGTTGCGGCGCTGGCTGTCAGTACAGTGGCGACATCTTTTAGCAGGCGTTACAAATTCGATTTTTTAAGAAGTTGTCTGTTATTCTAGGGCACAGTGAAGAAGAGAGTGCGGTTGTCCATGATGCACCTCACTTGCGCCGTGTACAACTACGACGGCACGGAGATTCTGGGCTCATACAACGACGAGGACATCTATTTGTTTGACACGAAAAACGATGTCTATGAAAGGTAAGTTTCAAATAAATGCTCTGCAGCGCTGCGAGATGTTAACGCGATCCATTTTACAACCTAAACTGAACTGTTAAAAGTATGGAGCTATATAGGCTGTATAGCTCCATCCCTTCCTCGCTCGCTTGACTGCAGCAGATGGATCTCTTCCCCCCCCCCACTGCCGAGTTGCCGACTAACCGAGGAGGGAGTTGTCAGGGGGGCAGCTGCGATTTGACCTTTCAAAGTAAAGTTTACCAAGATTATTCTGCACAGTTCCATTGCAAAATGTATCCGTGTTAAAAAAAAAAAACACGACATACCACAGTGTCTTCAGGGTGTTTTTAATATCGTGCAGATTTCATCCGCATGCAGAAAATTTCAAAATGCAAACAAACGCGTCCCACGTGCGTATTCCACGCATTACAATAAATACTTGTATGAAATGGACATTCGCGGGGGTTACGAATGCAGAGCATTCCGCCTGCGTGATCAAAACTGCACGATATTAAAAACACCCTAAGACGAAAGTTTATGACCAGTGCGTGTGGCCGCTGGCAAGTGATGTCATGTCTTTGAAACAAAAAAAAGAAATAAACCATTTACAGGCACTTTTGAATTGTCAAGAAGTCGATCAGGAAAAAAAATGATGCTAATTGTTGATTTCAAAGCGTAGATCTCCATGGAGAAGTCCAAGAAACTCTATGGACACTGTTTTTAATCATGTTATGTATACCTCTGATCTTTCAGTGACGAGAGTGAGAAAGTCGGCTACACTCACCGGTACTGCGGCCACCGCAACAGCGCGACGTTCAAAGGAGTCGCGTTCTTCGGGCCCAAGAGCGAGTACGTGGTGTCCGGCTCGGATTGCTCCTACATATACATGTGGGACAAGAAGACAGAGTCCATCGTGCAGTGGCTGCAGGGGGATATGAATGGCGTTGTGAGTATTAAAGGAAATTATAAATATGTACGTATATTTACGACGACGCCGCTCAGCTGTCCTTGTTGCGCGGTTGGATCGAGGGCCTGATCCAGAAACCGCGTTCGCATCGATACAGTTGCGATGCTGTAACGCGTTGGTATATTTTCTATAGCGCTTGCAAATGCGACTAACGCGCGTTAGTAGCGAGGCTGTCACGCGTTTAGTAAGCACGCGACAATATCGCTACAAAAAGTCGCCGCGGGCGAGGGTCCTTAGCCGTTATCGATAAATGGGTGAAGGGCTTGGCAATGTCCGATGACATTACTGTTAGCAAACACGTTGCTGGATTTTCGATAGTATCATGTTTTCGCTTATTTTTGTGTTCTGTTTTGTGGTTATTGTAAGGGTGCTATTGATTTTTTTTTTCTGTTTCCCCCTTAGGGAAGGCTATAGTCGTTCGACCATATCGCCTAGTCTTTCGTCCATGTTTTCTTGTGTAATAAGTTTTCAATAATAATTGTCTTTCGTATTCGAATATCGTAGTTGTTTCTTTTTGTTTTACATTAGAATGCGGGTGTAACACATTCTAATGTTTTTGTAGTATTTGGCAGCAAATGTATCGATTCAGCCTTCTCAGCAAACTTCGCTGAGGTAGCCAAAGCTACAATAAAATTCCCAGCTCCATTTTACCGAGATCGCGCCTATTTCAATGATTCCACATATTGTCCAGTTCAATTTGCGAATAATAAAAACAGCCACTGAACTTCACTCGAAGAAATCCCGCCAAAAATTCCTGGTGGTATTGGTTGCCAAATTTTTTTTCAACAACAATTTTCTGTCGAAACTGGTAAGTCGCCCAAGTTTAAATGGTTTCTTCATATGTACTGTTATGTTTGCAGGTTAACTGTATAGAGGCTCACCCGCGGTATCCTGTGCTGGCAACCAGCGGACTCGACAAAGACGTCAAGATCTGGATGCCTAAGGCTCAACACGATCCCACCTATGAGGGCTTAGAAAGGGTAAGACTAGCCTTAATAATACTAACCTCTAACTATCCTGTACCCTTTTTTTTCTTTCCTGTAGCTACATTTGTGATGCCACATAGCAGAATTAAAATTCAAAATCCTGCATTGCGGGTTTAGAGTTCTCCGTGCCATAAGAACATAGACAATAGCCCGTAATCAATTATTGACCAGACCCAACTTCCGTCTGGTCGGAAGATCCTCCCTTTTCAACGGAAGTTTGCGAGACTTTCATCTTCCCTAGCCTTATCTCAACTAGTTTAGAATCGGTTTTCAGTCTAACTGGATGTGGCTAAGTACCCGTGTTTACGGAACTTCATTCCTCTAACATCCCACTGAAAGGTTAAAGCTAGAACTACACTGCGCACACGTGTGCCACACGCGCCGATCTAAACGCGTCGGTCTCCATACATTTTATATGGAACTAGACTTGTAGAGCTACACTAGATCCACGCCACGCGACGACGTTTTACGTACAAATCAGGAGTATTTTTACCAGGAGCTTCAAATTGTCTTACAGAAGTTTTGATACATGGAAACTGTCTGACACTTAACAAAAAAACATCTATAAAAATCAGCCATAAAAATTTAAGTAACTCGTTATTTTTAGTTCCCTTTCTCACCTCGTACCTGCCAAAGTTTCCCAAGGGGGAGCTCCACAAGTACACAGGTATTCAAAGCACATGAGACGCAACTGAGAACCTAAGGTTTCATCCATGTGAAAAAAAGTTATGTCTTACAGCTCTGGGATCTTAGTATAATATTAATACGAGTAGATATTATTATAAGGACTGTAGACCAGTCAATATTGTACTCAAAAGCACAATAACAATAATCTTAATAAAAAAGTGAGTAGTAATAGGAAGTAATCTAAAAATTCGCGGAGTCTCACTTTCACAATAAAAAAAAAGAAGCTATATAAAAAAAAACGAGTGTGCTTATGACCACACGACTGAAGTGAAACTTCTTTCGCTCCATCTGTATGTATAACTTCCGTTCGCCTTGCCCGATCACACTTTTCGTAACGCTTACGTCACGCGTTCGCCAGCTTACTCCCCAAGTCAAGCGTGCGTAAAGAAGTTTCACTTCAAAAACAAGAGAAAATAAATAATTACAACTATCAATAAATGAGATGTCAACAAACATAAATCACCAACGAATTTAAGATGGTTGGGGTCTACTAATATAAAAAATATTGCAAAAGCAATGTATACAAAAATATATATATTACAAGCTATTGAAGAATTCCCCACTTAGAAAATAAAAACAAAAAAACAAGCCTGTGACAGAATAGGTGTTACTGATATCGCCATGATAGTAAATGTGTTACAAATCATTGCGGATAGATAATAAGCGGCATCGGGACGTACCGTAATCAGTTAAATTTAATTCTAGATAACTTTGTATCAAGATTATATAAAACTCCTGTGAAATTTAACCCGTTATCATTTAACAACAATCGTAAGAGTTAACTGTAAGATAAGATACAATGGTGCTCCTGATAAATGTTATCTAGCGAATACTTGTCATTGTTAGCCGTTTTGTTATCTAGAATATTTTTTAGATTTACTAGCTGATTCGGCAAAAGTTCTTCTGCCATATAAATTATTAAAAAAATACGGAAGTGTGGTCGGGTCGTCCTAACAAATATACACAAAAAATTACATAAAAGCAGTCGAGCCCTTTCGTAGGAGTATGATAACATTGTTGTGACACGAGATTTTAATTTTATTTATTCGGGAAACTATAAAATCTTATACTATAAATATACAGAAGTTTTAAATGCATAACTTACAACCTTTTATACAACATACTAAAAGTTATATTTAATAGTGCGTAATTCTAAGCTGTTACAAACAGAAAAGTAGTTGATAGTAAACTTAAACATAGACAAGCAAGCAAGTAAGAGAGAAAGGTAAATGGAGAGAGAATGCGTAAATATTAAACTAACTAATAAAGTTATAATTGTTAGGGTGTGTTTTGCACACTGTTTTGTAAACGCACCTCATCTTTAGGTGATTCATATGAGTCTTGTTTGTAATTTTGTTTTTTGGAATTCATCAAATTTTAATGACTTCTCACGCTCGCATGTGGGGCGAGAGGGCGTGTCAGACCACACTTGTCCTTCAGTAGACTACGGTACCCCTATCAAAAATTACCCTGCCCGGTCTTATTTGTATGTGGAATGATAAAATGTGCGGAGAATTCACGTGACAAGTGGCATGTAATTTTTTTGCCATACATTTTGTAGTTGGGTAGCTCGCCGTCCGGCAACAGTCCAGAGCCGAGACCGAGTCGTAGTGTTCCAGCAGGGCCGAAGTCTACTGGGGCCATATTCATGGGGTTCGTTTCCGAAAGGGAAACCCGGAGTCGTGGAACGCAAGGCAAAGAAGGAACAGGAGTGGGTTTAGTCAGCATAATCTGACACGCCCTTGCGGTCCACCCTTAGAGCGCGAGAAGACATTGAATGATTTCCCACCTAAAAAATAAACATTTTGTACTTTAGCGTTTAGTGCTGCAGACAAATGAAAACTAAAACAACAATTCCAAAATTGCAGGTAGTACGAGAAAACGGCATATCCCAGCTGCGAAGTCCGCTATTCAACGATTTTTTACCTACACTTTATAGCGCGTGGCGCGGAGAGAACCGACTGTTCACGGACGAGGAGCCCGTGCCGCCGCTCGGCGGGAACATCGAATTCGACGGCAACGTATGCACCACCTTCTAGAAGGAACAAATATGCCCAGCGTTGGGACTAGATTTAAACGCAGCTTCACGTTGAGTTATTTTCGTTGTTAATTGTTTGGTTAAATTAGTTGGTTAGTGATGTAAGTGTTAGCTTAGTAAACATAAAGGAGTTACGACTAAACCTAGATCGTTGATGCCTAGTGATTTTGAAAAATAGTTGTTGAATCGTGCATTTCATAAATACAGGATTGAATTTAATTAATTCGTGACCCTTTTTAGACGATGGGTGATTAATAGTGTTCGACGTAGGTAGTGACAATTTGGGTCAACAAACTTGAATGTTTGTGTTGATAATGGATATGCCCCGAGATTCTTTAATTTCGATGTACTTATTATAAGAAGCAATATAATCTGGTCTCGATTCAAAAACATAAATATTCCTTTTGACACTAAAAATCCCCTTTTATACAAAAAAAAAAACAAGTTAAAAAAATACTTCTGGGAATTAAAAAGGGATGTTATTATCCATATTACGGTAACAGTATGTAAATCCCGGGGATAGCACTGCCTATACCAACCACTAGTAATTTGTTGAGTTTGACCCCACTATACAGTTATTAGGATTACCCTATATAGGTATTCTATCGACATTTAAATCAGTGTTTTATTGATTCTATCATAAACAAGTCACATTATGTAAATGTGGAAGGTATATATTTATCTTATGTAGCATCTGTTAAGCGAAAATAGGCAGACGGAAAGTCGGGGAAGGGTTCTTGAATGATAAACAACTAAATTACAATAATGATTATATAGATTGAAATTGCAATCATTGGCATCCTTCCAGGGGTTGAAAGAACTCACGACTGCACACTTTCACTATGGGAACAAACCTGAAATATAAAAAAAAAAAGATTTCTTTATGGTATTTCAGAGTTGTTCCCATCCCTTGTAAATTGGAATGAGGGCAAAGTCAAACGGTATAACCTGTAGTACATATATTAGCTAGAACTGCTAATAAATTATTGTATGTATTAAGATTTTTTATTGGTTTTATAAATTACAATAAGGTGGATACAGATTTGTAAGTAATGGCACATTTGATTGAACTTTTTAATCGCGTACTTTGGATATATCCGAAAAACAATCTGGGTTTAATTCCTCCAGGGTCGAACATCCACGACCAAATACTCCATCTCGTCAGCTCTTCTGTCACATGTGGATTGACACACGACCCTGGCGAATAGGTCACGAAAACACTCGTCGGACCAAACGGAAGCAAGCGGTTAAAGAGTCAGGCAAAAAGCGTGTTGATGACGTCACGTCGTCTATTATAAGTCTGTTTCCGCCTTTAAGTTTTTATTGATTATGTACAATATGAATGATACACGCTGCATTTAAATCTAGACTTAACAAACTATACTAGGAGTTAGTTTTTGTCTTGTAACAACTTTTTCATTCACGATTTTGTTTTAATATTGTAAATGTAATGCCAAACATACACGTCATGTTAATATTAGTTGTTTTTGTAGTCCAAGGGCGCTTGTGGTTTTTGCAATAATTGGGATAGATAAAAAGTTATTTTTGTATAATCTGTTATCTTTAATGTTTTAAATGTCGTTGAGCTAGCTAGTAACATTTCGTGTTATATATAAAGATGGCCGCCGTCTCATAGTTGCGTCCGCTATAGTAGGTACTCAGGACGTTTGTCTATAATTAACACATTGTGACTAATATCTGAATTGCCTAAAGATTGTGTCCCAAAATTGGTGTGCACACGTGGAACAAATAATCGTCAAGGCTGTACTTCTAGCTCCGGTCACGGTCAGATTCTTCATATAAAATTATGAACCAGCCTACCTGGAGATCAAAACTTAGTACAAAATGTACCAGCAGCCACACACACGTCCAGTAAGAAAGTTCATTCGATAAGCAATCTCGCGACTTGTTGGCAAGAATTATTGATTAGGTAAGACAAAGTTAACCACACTCGGTCTGGTTGCGCCTATGTCTGGCGCGACAACGACAATACGGGCCCTGTGAGCTTGCGCAGAGCAGTCGTCCTTGGCGACTTTTTTTTACTACTAGAAAGTTAGCTCTTCAAAGGAGAACTCCGACATTTGGTAAAAGCTGATAAACTTGTGAGTGTATCCTCGAATTAGCTCTACGTGAACAAAAGTGACACTGAGCCTTACTTTGTCTCCTCGTTATACTATAATAACATGGCAACAATTGAAATGCTCGCGGGGCTGACGACTAGTATAAAAATTAAGAATGGATTGCGTCGTTGTGTGTACGGAAATTAAGTTTAATTTCAACCGGGATAGGATATACAAGGCCAGCCTAAATCTGAAAGAGAATTTACAAGCACAATTCGATTTTTGAATTTCGCTCCAAAACAAATGTTGCCAGTAAGAATATTTCAAAAGCTGGCAACAAAATCATGGGTGTGAATGATTGAATAAAGGTCATGTGTAATCTCCGCACGTATTACGGGACCATTCGCTGACGCAACTATGACTGGCGTCTTAGTCATGATGTATTTAAAATATCTATTTACAAATGACCTGTACTATGTACTAGATTTAGTCGGTGCACGCGTGTCTGCTAGCTTTCCGCTACAGGTTCTATAAGCAATGAGTTTGCCTGTATTTCTCAAGGCTAAGTGATGTGTTATAGCAATTTTAGTAGTATTTTATGATATAGATCTATGTCTAAAGTGTTTTCACCAATCTTTTTCTACATATTGATGTCGTGCAGAATAATACATGTATCGTTTACTATATATTTAGATAAATATATTTATAGATAGCATATTTATATTACGTAGTTCATATCAATTAAAAGTCAAAATGTATTTTAAATAACTTTTTTACAGAGAGCATAAGTATACTAGGCAACAGATAACAAAACTTAAAGCTAGTTTAACTTCTAAAAGGCAAATTTAAGTAAAAAAAACAGTGAATGTATCCTGTTAGTCTAATTAAAACCCTTTTCAGGCTGTGTATTTTGTAGAAATAATTAGAAATGACTCATTTTATAATGTAATAATGTTAAAAGGTTTCCAGAGAGAAATAACAAGTCTACAAAAATGTATAAAAACCACAAGAGTCCCATAGTGTGATAGTTTTGAAATTGTAAACTGTAAAACTATTTAATATTATATAAATAATATGTATATGCCTGTGATATATTGATTTGATGGATATTTTGATTCATAAATTAGAAACTACTTTGTTTATAATAATTAGTTTTGAAAAAATGTAAGTGGACGTAACGCATAGTTTCGCATATTATTTGAATAACGGGGTCCGAAAGATGGCTCTACATTCTAAGCGTATGCGAAACTGTTTTCTTTTACATTAACACTATTAACACCAATTTATATAAGTACTATTTAAGGAATGTTCTAGAATTATCCAAAGTTTCTTAAATCCTATATGGCTGACAAGTACGCTAGGGCCTGTATCTGATACTAACTACATATATCTTCCATCATATTGTTTTTTGGGAAAGTATAGACATTTGCACACGTAACAGGATTCCCGCTTCTTTAACTTGTATTTGCCCTATAATCAAATTCTAGTGTTACTTCTCATCTCTTTAGAGTAGGTTTAGTGATAAATTTAATCGAAATGATAGTTCGTATCAGGGTAATTCCCGGTCTTTATAAATCGGCTGTATCATTGTGCTTTGTGCTATACTTAAGCGTGAAAATTAGTAAACATAACGAAACGAACACTGCGAAGATATTCAATAATAACTGAATACGACTAAAGTATTTGAATGACAGTTCGAGAGAAAATATTAAGATTATTTTTTTAAAGGCGGTATTTATAAAGCTTAAACTAGCACAGGGCACATCGTCTTCACCTACATAATTAATAAAAAAATAACACCTTTCTTGCCCCTCTTGTTTTATTATTGTAATACTTTTAACAATACCAATATCTATTTCAGACGTCACGTGTTCATTTTTAATATTGGGCATTTAAAAAGTTAAGATATATTGTTGAACACAAGTATACAAAGCGACTTTGTTATAGTAACAAAACTAATTGGGTTACAGATGAAGTGTAAATAACAATTTTACCGTTACGTCTAAAATGAATATTTTTGCGGAATTTATAAAAGAATTCCTTATTTCCTTTACTACGTTTGCCACCGCTCATCTAGGTCATACGATTATATTTTAGTTAGAGTGTATTTTATTTATCGTTTACTATCCCTTCCCAATGTGTGGAGTAAAAAATGTAAGGTTAGTCCCAATGTGTAAATAAATGATGATTTTAAATACGTATCTTCTTTATTTTTCATTAATTGGCATCTGAGAATAGTTCACGCCGTACCTATTCGTTTATTGGCGTTCATGATAAGAAATTATTTCCGGGAACGGCGGTGTAGAAAACACTGAAAATCAATTTTCAATATGGCGGCAAATATAAAGCCAATGTAAAGTAATAAAGTCACAACAGGAGTCTTATGTCTGAAATGTCTGAATATAAGTAAGTAGCAGAGCTCAAGGCAGTTCGGCAGTTTTCAGCCAACACTATGATAATTTACTATAGAGCGGAAATTGGGGGAAATGATAAAATCAATAAAGTCATCATACGACATTGTGCTATGGTTGAAATTACCTAATGTTTTTTCTTACGTAATCGATGAAAGCTCGTAGTCGATATAACGCGTTTTATAAATCGTTGAATTTCATGCTTTTCCTCCCAAAAGTAACTCAATTGAAGAACACTAATTATTATATCACAGTGAACTTTTTATTTTCCCGCTTTCCTATGATTGATTGCAGCGCCTAGTTGCGTCGAAATTTGGAACTAAGTGAAGCCGACGCGAACTTATTTTTAACAATTTCTCCAAATCGAAATCTTTATGAACAAAAACAGTTTTAAAAACATCATTAAAATTAGTTTTAACACCGATTTAACTCTTCACTTGGCAGCTGTTTGGTAAAATAACGAAAATATAATTCAACATTTTTACCCACATGCTAGTCATAGCTTGTTAATGGCGGACGATTTGGACCAATCAGCGTCGAGGCGTGCAGAAGCCCGCGCCATCTTCGTTTTCAAACTCATCTGGCCGCTCGCTCACTCGCTCAGTCAGTCGCGCGTCGGATCCGGGCAGTCGTACAACTTAACTTACTAAATCTAGTAATTAACACCAAAATCAGAACAATCATGAGCACCAATGAAAATAACAGTGAAGTGGCCGTCGACAAGGTCGGCGATGAGAAGAAGGGTGACGCCAAAAGTGACCTAAAAGGAGCCAAAAGGGCAGCAGAGGTGAGTGCACATGTCAAACAAATGTATTCGTTATAATCGCTCGCCATTTTATTGAACGCTGATATAAAGGCTGCATTACACTAATTTCCATTATCTTTAGTGCCCTTGTACATCATTCCACGTGGTAAATAGAGATCTATGTGTGTAAGCACCGAAACGATGCTGACTCTTACCGGCGTATTTTTGGATGTCAATTCTGTCGAGATATGCATTTTAGTGTGTGGGGAAATCGATGAGCCAATAATGTAAAGGCCTCCAAAGAAACAATAAACAATTTGTACCAGTGGCGTGGTAGATTCGCGAGGCACTAATTTTTTAGCTTTTGTTTACTCGTTTTCGATACGGAGGCATGACCTTGGCAGAAAAAAAAACATGGCGCGGGAACGTACGTTGTCCTCATTGATGTGGTTATTATAGAAATTGTGTCGATATAGATGTCGTAAGGCCTAATCGTAGTTTACTATCGATTATAATGCGTGGATATAGCTATTTTAGACTTTCTCAGGGCTGGTGTTCATCGTAGCGTGACGCTAGATGGATGGGTAACATGGCCGGCGCGAATGTCAGTGTTTGAGTCGGATGGACTGTCACAACCGCCGCGCAAATGTACACCTCGCGTTATCTACACGGAATATGTTCTTATTATTATCCTATGCAATATTCAAGTCTGCCATGACTCAGTCACGCTTTAAATGCTGTCTACAATTGTTATTTTATTTCGGCGTTTGCACTAAAAGTAGTCAATGACCCGGCATTATTTGCATGTAGGTGTAGGTACATAATGTAGATATGTATCCTTTGTTCTAATAGCACTTGTCCATAGTACGCAGTCATGTGAACATTCACGACTGCACAAATTAAGCGGGGAATCCTGAATATTCTATAATATTGCTAAAAGTTACGTTTTATATCTTCCGTCCTGTTCACTCTAAATATCGTACGTGCACGAGGACGCATGGCGTGCCATACGGCTTGATTCAAAACTAGCGTTTGTATAGGTTAACTATGTCGTAATACAACCATCTAAAACGTGTATGTTAATGAACGAAGCAACGAGGCTCTGTATCATTATTATTTTGACGATTTTTAGTTGTTTCTTGTGTATGGCGTCGCGTCGCTTTGCGAACGGTTAGGTAGGTATGCGCGGTGACCGCGTTCCGCTCAACTTTGCCACGGGAAAAAAGGCCGTATGACGCCGGCCCCGCCGTCGCTCTTTCCCCCACACAACAACTAATGACCCACGCTTCTTTATCGTTACGAATCTTTGTCACCTGCGTCTCATTATGCAGGTAACTTGCATCGTTTCCACAAAATTAGCCATAAACAGATCTCTCTGTACACTGAAAATTGAAATAATATTGGCTGATGGCCAGTTATTACTTGTTTGATCTTGAGTAAGTCAAGGCGCATCGAATACTGTTGTATATTGTACGTAAACATAAAAATACGGGTTCCCGCCAGTAATTTGTTGACGTTTTTAGGAGAAAACGACAGAAGCGAAAAAGGCGCGAAAGGAGGAGAATGGCGGAGGTGGTGAGGACGAGCCCCACAGTGAAGAGGAAGACCTAGAAGGAGAGGGAGAGGGTGAAGAAGATGACGACGAAGAAGTGGAAGGAGAGGATGATGACGAAATCATCGGAGAGGGAGAGGATGACGATCTCGACGGCGAGGGTGAGTAAAGCCTGCCCATTAATCTCTTGCGATTAAGCGTGGTTATCATTGCAATTTCGCTTCTAGGGTCGCATTATGTTTAACCGTATAATCAGAAGCAAAACACAACACGTGCATAAATAAATACACATGAGTCAATGAGGTTATCAATTACCTATGCGATCGTCTTTAAATTCACTATAAAGCTATTAAGAAGTGATAGTATGACAAAAGTTAATCGATATTCAATTTACGGATTAAAAACTTAAATAAAACATACAGTAAACATGAAAATGTTTTCCTTGTTAGGTAATTGAAAAGTTATTTGTAAACGACGCAAATAACAGCACGAGTTTAAACCAAATCGAGAGGCTTTCTAGGTGTTGTCAAGTATATAAAAAGCTGCGTTGGACAGTGTTGTGTTTTGGCGCGTGCGTGCGAGGCTAATATCACGTGTTTTTGTTACAGACGAAGAGGTGGAAGAGGAGCTGCTAGGAGAGGAGGAGGAGGATGACGCGTAATACGCTTCGTGCCTCTTTATGGACAATGTCACAGTGAAGTGTTAGTGCTCGTGACGCCCCGGACTGGCGCGGCCTCGCCTCGCCTCAACTGTCCACACACAGCGACAGCCCCAACTACAGGACACTAACAACAGTTGGGAACACGCGGGGCCGACAACGCTCCCACCTAAAACGGGTGCAGTTCTATTTAAATGACAAATGTAATTAATTAAGTCAAATTCAATGCAGATTTTCATTTTTTTACAATGTTTAAGTTGGTACTGAAAGCTGTATCTTTACTTTTTCGACTCGTTATCGAGTTTGTAATTAATTAAGACTTAGTAGATTGCTGTTGAATTTTGTCATGAAATGTACAAATGTGTTTTTTCGGAAGTAAACTTTATTCTAAGTGAAATCCGCTCTGTATTCTAGGTCTACCTGTGAGCCCGTTGAATGGTGAAGTTGTGATATTTTTCTATGCTGTAGGAACCTATCCGTTACTAAAATATAGAAGTAAGCCAGATTTGGCGCGTTATAGTAAATAAGCTATAAGTCACAAAGCTCAATTCTTCATTTTCTTGTTGTTGATGAGAGTTTGTGTGTACATATTTAGCATAAGTGAAGCCTGTGATTTTATAATCAGTAATAATGTAACATAGTGTGAACGTTGCATTCAGGTTAATAGTTTTCTTTTATACAGTAATATCCACAGTCGCGTTCAGATTTACACAATGGTTTCCTCGTTCGACTCGATCGCGCACTGGATCGAGTGATAAAGCATGATAACGAAATAAAACATAGAAATTTAGTCATTTAGCGATAGAATCGGTACGGATGGGTACTGTCCAGGGCTACCGAGTCAGAACGAGGAAGCGTTACAGCCGGCGTCCGCCGCCGCTCGAGACGCGGTCGTATTCCACACGTCAGTTTACTAGAAAAACATCACAATTTTGCCATTATCTTGCACCCATCGCTCGCCGGCCGCTCGCTCTCTGTACGACCGATAAAGAGAGCGCGACGGTCGGCGCGGTGCGATGGCGAATAACAAAAATATATCAAACCGGCCTGTAATTTTTGTCCATAACTGTTAATTAGGATAGAATCTTCAGCTCGGTACTCCAGTGTCTCACGGTGTGGAATAAGAGATTCCTAGGTTAAAGTGATTTAGTATGTAGGATGTACGTCATTTTTTATGAAAGGACGCCACGGGCGGGGCGGGGCGGCGGCGCGTGGCCTCGTTCGATTTGCCGGCGGCGCTGCCGCTCCGCGCCCGCTCGCCGCAACCCCGCACCACGACGCGGCGACGCGCTTGAGAGCGTGGAAAATCACCCGTTGTGCGCTTTACATCGCTGCACGGGCTTGCCACTGACCCGCCAGCGATGTACTCGCACCGCCCGCCTAGACGCCGATCGTCACATGAGCGTTTTTGATACTTCTTGTTGAATCCGTTTCACTCCGTTCAGTCTTTCGCGGGGCGTCGGTTTGCCGACACCTACTTGAGATGATTTATAATTTTCACGCAGCCGACCCCCGGCAAAGGCGGCGAGATGTTTTGAGAAGCATTTAGCTAATAAATTGTTCCATTCGCGATCGAATACCAAAGGGAGCAAAGATGTTTTCATTAGAGAAAATTGACATGGAAATCAATAAAAATATCTTATGACTAAATCTTATTGTCCCGCCTTTTCATTTTTTGTGGTAAGAATGAGAGCTGTCGCATATTTGTACTATGTACGACTTATGTGAATACCTTAGTACGATTTTATTTATTTGTGATGTTGAACACTATTGATTTTCTACAATGGACGAAATGTAAATACAACCGATTTAAGTAAAAAGTTATTTTGTTTTTAAGCTTATTTATTTGTCCCACAGTATCGGAATGAATAATTCCCGAATGTGAAATTCTCATTTTCTAGAACCGATTATGATGACGTTAAAGATAGCGTTATAAAAATAAATATGGCGCATGTCTTGAGAAGCGCAATTGATTGAGCAGTGTTCATACTGCAGCAAATACATTTAGTTCAGGATATCAATTTTGTTCTTCCGAGGCACATAAATTAACGAGGGGTGACCGAATATCCCTTGCTCCCCTTTTAAACGAAAACCCTACCCTATTAGGGTCGCCCTTTCAACTTCCGGCTGGTTGTGCAATAAACTCGATGTTGAAATTCTATCTAGTAGTAGGTAGGTAGCTACTTAACTCAAAATTTTCAATGTCAAAACTTGCTTTGAGAGAGTAGCAAAATGTGGGAATAGGTAAGTTTATAAAAGTAGGCATCCGGCATAGAGATAACGGTAAGCTACTTTGTGAATACAGCTTTGCGAGCTGTGGGAACGTTCTACTAGCGACATCTAGCGCGAGGCATTTCGTAATGAGTTTCCTTGATTGTACGCTAGATGGCAGGACTTGACGCATAATTTACGAAGGTCTCAAACAGTAGCGATTAGAGAAATAGATGGCACTAGTAAACTGAAATTGGCGCCAGTTTTTGACTTTCGGGCACGTGTTAATTTATGCATTTCAAGCCAATATGTTTTTATGAACATCGTTTCCATAATTGATTTTAACAATATTCATTTAAAAAGTCATGCTTTTTTCTCATGGGAATCCCCTTAAAACACCCTGTTTAAAAAAGTAAATTATAACTTGTACCTACCAAAACTCTCTCCGTTTTCCTGTAGGTACCCAAAATACACTTATAATACTGTGCTGTGATGTTTTTAAATACAATATCTACTAAACATATCCCGAAAATTAAGACTGACAATCCATTTCTTACCTTACAAGATTGTTTGTACAAGTCGAAGCTTTAATACACTTCTAAACACAGTTTGCAGTCAGTATCTATTCCATAACTAAATCTGCTTTTAAATTAGGAAATTGATAACTTTGAGTGTCGAAACAAAAACTAAAAACCTTTATGTATTTTGAAAATAGAAGTGAAACTTTTCACTGTTCTGATTTGACCAGTTAATTCATGAGTTAATTTGACTGACTGACATTATTGACAGTTTAGAAAATCATAAAGTAATCAAGGTTTTATCTTCAAAGATTGGCCAAGGAACTGAACACACAGCCTGGAAAGAATATTATCAGATTAGGATTAGATCTAACAAAGATCCTGTTAGTGTTAAAAGTTCGTAATTTAGCTTTTTATCAGTCAGCTTAAATTTTTTCAGAACATTATGTTCAGCAAAAATTGTACATTAATTTAAATTCAACTTGCTGCTTTTAAAATTATTGTTTTGTTAGTTAAATAAACAAGTTACTGAAAACTTTTGGGAGACTGATTTTTACCATAGAGAAAACAAATAAATGTTGTAATTATTATTTTGTGGTTTTATTTACCTATCATATATAACAGATATTATAATTTTATATTTAAAATTAATCCAGCGCCTAACTGTATCACTTTTGTCATACTAAACAATAGTGCTGCTTCCTTATACGGGTCACACGTCGCCAGTACAACAACAAAGGATAATATTATTATTCGGTTGAATTGAGAAACACTTTCATCATTTGAAATGTTTACTGAAAATATGGACAACTGTAACAAGCCGATTAATATGTTGGCTCAAACGTTTGTGACAGAACGTGTGTACGGATTTGGCTTTGATTCAGCGCAGTACAATAATTTAGTGCGTTTTACGCCGCGAGAGAGGGCTTACGTCCATTGAATTCGTCCTTGTTAGGTGCATTCACTTTTCGTGTGTATATTTTTAAATTAAACAGACCTTTGTGCAAAAAAGTTTTATTGTAGAGTTAGCAAAAATATTTTTTGTGTTCTTGAACGCAACCATTAAAAGTCTATGATTTTGCGGCAAAATGTGATAAACGGATGTGCAAAAATTTAAAGTTTATTTTTATTTTAGGTGCTGATAAAAAGGTAACAGAAAATCGTTTTAATAAAATATTACTGTTATAATTAAATTTTACACATTTAATATATGGTGAATACAGTGATTGATACCTAATTTTGAGAGAAAATTTTTGGCAGTTTAGATCTATCAGCTGTAGAAAATAACAATCCCTGGAGATTAAAATAAAACTACAGTAGCTTATCATAATTATGTTGTAACAAAATTTTTGTCGTAATTAGCCGAGAACGGGAATTTGTAGTCCATATCTTGAAAGATGCTGTGCTGTTGAACATGGCACAGTGTAAAAATATCAGGAACAGGTGTAGGTACTTATAAGGAACCTGTTGGACGGATAAGTAGTGTATCATTCATAGTGAAGATTTCAAGGTCACACTGCAAAAAAAAAACAATAGAACAAATGGAGCGAAGCGAACGAGATTGCAAACCTATCTAAAACATTTGGGTAAGATGAGTCAATCCCCATGTGTGGCTTCCGTACCTAATCAACTGAAATTGTTTTCATTCTACCTACTTTGATAAAATATATAAAGTAGGTAATGAGTCACTATTATAATAACTTTCATAAACAAATTGGAAGAAAGAATCTGTATCTCTTCGTTAATCCGGTTTTTGAGTTTTCGCAAGGGTTTATTTTTATAAAAGACGGACGGCTTGGAGTAGCTGTTAACTCGAATTTTGTTTCAATGATGAAAATAGCAGTTTTAACGCAGAATCCCTAATAACTTTGGGGATCAAAATAATGTGCGTTTGTACAGCTTATTGGCATTGGTGGTCTTTAGAATTGGTGGATTCAAACGTCGTAGTTTCAATTTCCAAAGGTTAGTATAGTTTGCGGTAGAAGTTGACTTCGTAGATTGAAATAGGTGTAGACTATAGATGAGTGCTTTGCTACCAACCTCTACGTCTTCGATGGGGGTACATCATTCGATGGAGGTCCACCACTCGATGGGGTGCCATGTTTCTTCATGAGACTCTCCAGTTCATATTTTTTTTCGACTTGGACATAAATTAAAAACATCAAAAGTCAAAAAGTAAAAAGAGTTGAATAAAACAAATTAGTATTAGTACTAGTTACTAGTAGTACTAGTTACTAGTAGTACTAGTTACTAGTTGCTAGTAGGTACTGTACCCGATGTATTGAATGGCAAAACAAGTCAGTTTAGTTTAATTAGCTATATTATCCTTTTATAGCGGCCTAAATAATATATTCAACCAATGCATCTAATACAACATTAATTAGTTGACTGGCTGGTTAATACTTCATAAGGCTATTCGCACAAAAGGATGTCATGAAAACAAATAAAGCACCTCGACACAGACAGGGTCCCCCGTCATCTCCTCTATGTTAAGTTTAAAGGAACTTAACATGAATGAGATAACGGGGCCTTCCTTGCCTCTTGAGACAGAAACGATTAATCTTATTTATGACCGTCGTCTACACATACCAGCTGACCGAATAATAAACTATCTGACCCGATAGACATAGTCTTGTCTTAGCAATGAACTTTCAAACTTGGGAACTGTCAAATTGTCAAAGGTTAAATAGTTGCATTTCTGTAATTTTATAATTTTTTGTGCAATTTACATCTTTCATTTGGGCCCTCTGACAATAACAAACAAAAAACAAAGAATTAGAGAAATTGGTCCAGTCGTTCACACGTGATGATGATGACGTGACCAAGGGAAGTAGGGATTCATTATTGTCGCTGCTATGCAGGCTGTATAGATGCTATCCCTTTCTTACATCAGAATTATACCTGATGATTTTAAGGCGTCATGGTAGCCCCTGATACGATAGAAAGCTGAAGCTACCTAACTAAACAGATCCCACGAACCAACCTGAAACTGTCTTTGGAAAATTTACAAGAAATTTTATCAACATTCAAACATTTCTTCTATCCGGCCTTTTTCAGATGCTAAATCATCAAATAACTTTTCTCGCGCTGGGTGAAGCGAGAGAGAGATAAAGACTTATACTGACTAAAACCCACCCGTGTTTCTTCAGT
Source organism: Mythimna pallens (assembly GCA_961205895.1). NCBI lineage: Eukaryota > Metazoa > Arthropoda > Insecta > Lepidoptera > Noctuidae > Mythimna > Mythimna pallens. The sequence continues at coordinate 23,793,553 of OY540832.1, forward strand.
TTCCCTTTGCGTTCCGGGGTCGCGGCAATTCGTTCAAACAATTCCGCAGTCTTCCAGCCCACCTCTGGGCGTAGGACCTACCCTTCATCATCATCATCATAATTTCAGCCGAAAGACGTCCACTGTAGGACATAGGCCTCCCCCAAGCGTCTCCACGTCCCTCTGCGTTTTCCGGTTAGATAAAAAATATTTTTTTTCATGTGTATTCCCTTTTGCAACAGTCAACACCAACATCTAACTTGCGTTTAATTTGTGAGGCGACGATATTTTTGTTTATTGTGTGAAGATGAGAACCGCCCTTATTTTTGCTGGATACTCATCAAATAACTCCTTTCGCTCTAGGTGAAGCGGAGGTGTCAGACTTGTACTGACTAAAATCCTCCTGTGTTCTTTTAGTTATCCTTTGCGTCTCAGGGTTTCTCTTTTAAACATTCCCGCAGGCATCGGCCTTAGCAGTCCTCGTATTTTGTTTGGATGGATCACCACGTGTCGTGTCGTCGTGTCGTGAGTGTCGCTTATATTGACTAAAACCTCAGCTATGTTCCTTCAGTTTCCTTTTGCGTTCCTGGACCACGAGTATCCCTATAATACTTTTCCCCATGGCCATCGGCCCACGGTGGATGGATTAGTACTGTAGTCGACTTATAAGCAAAGCTCCATCCTGAAAACCATAGCGGGGAGGTACGATTCTCCTCTTCACAGATGCATCATGAACAACCACCTTGTTTTAAAATAAATAGATAGATAGTAAGTTTACTAACAGGTTTAAGTTTTTCTTAATTGTTTACTTCTTCTTCTTTTCGATTCGATGGTAAACTCGTCAAACTGTTTGGGCCCAATAGGTGGCTACATTAATAGCAGCATCGGTAGCATTCATCAAATCCTCCAGAGTGCAGGTGTATGGGCACTTGGGGCATTCTAGTATGTGGCTCATGTTTTGAACAGGAGCACCGCAGTCACATTGAATATCCGACGGGTCTATAAAACCCCATTTTGCCAAGTTGTGTTTGCAGCGGCCTACCTGGGTGCGCAACCGATTTAGTGCTTTCCATACAGGCCACTGCAAATCGCGCCCCGGCGGGAGATGTTCTTGGGGTTTCAAGACGTCAGATGGTGGTAGGTGATGCTCTTCCCAATTGTTTACTAACCCATATAGATGTCACTTATCCGAATTAAAGATTATATATATATATATATAAGCAGCATTGTTGTTGTTATTGATACGGCTCTTTGTTACCAGTCTATCGTATTAATCACGGTTATCAGATATTAGCGAGGTATCTGATACAATGACAAAGGAAAACTGCAAGTTTTATCTTTGGTATATCTTCATCAAATAATATGCCTCAACAATTATTGCCTTTGCAAATACATCTTCAGTTTTTCCAAGGGTTGCCGTGTTACCCAGTTGCTGGGTTTTGGTGGCCAGAAGCCCAACTATGACGTCTTAATATCATCAGAAATACGGTGTGAGAGAGAGATGGAGGTAGAAAAGATGAATAGCAATATCCCTTTCTCACACCGGATCAGGGGTGCCGGCTTTTAGACATTATACCTCACCGGTGCTCATGCTCATTTGATGACTCGAAAAAGTGGCGAAGTGTGAGAAAATAAATGCACACTGATCGACCGATAAATAAATAAATGTCCTACTTACGTACTGCGTAGGTACTTAATAACTAATTATGTTTGATAAAAATATAAAATGAAACAATTATATAAAAATGAAACTGGTTTTTATTATCAAGAAATATTATAATTTATACGTAACCTAAAAGGTTATTACGGATCTGTTTCGTGTAGTCTATTCTCAGAGGTGTTCGGCACCCACTGTTTATTGGTCATGGGTGCTCGAGCCTCCGAGCACCCACGCAGTCGGCGCCCCTGCACCGGATTCAATACATGATTTTATGACGTCATGGTAGGGGCATATAGATAATTACTCCATTTAAAATGGGTATTGCTACTCAGCTGCAACCGGTTCGACTGGATGCCGACTCCAACACAGCCCCTACCACAAGCTCTTAAGAGGGTCCTTTCCCACTCGCCTATCGTCAACATCGAGCATGGTTTAAAAGCTTGTTACTTCATCTAACGCAATCCAACGCGATGTTTGACGAAAAGGCATCGCGAGAAAAGAGAGATAACGCCCTCTGTACACATTCGGTAATTCCGTGATTTACCTACTCGAATATTTTCCAAAACTTGTTCCAGGAAATACGTGTTTTTTTTAAACTCTTAAAAGTTTTTGAAAAAAATTGTTGTCATTCAGAATCTTGATTAAATTAGCAAGGCTTCTATTGTTATACTTTTTGTCATTTTTAAATTTTTGAGTAAATTATGAAGTGTCATAGTTCATACAAAAAAGCAGATTTTCAGACGTCTTTACTGGATTATAGGTAAGTAGGTGGGTGGGTGTAGGTTGTATTGCATTACTGCTTACCACCAGGTGGGATTGCAGTCAAGCACTAGATTATATCAATAAAAAAAAAGTTTTACACAAATTGATTTCAATAGAAGCCTAGATATCCACAAGATACTGTCTTTCCAAAATACGTAATGAAAAATGTGTAAGAACGTCATAATCGGGTAAGAGTGTTAGTATGAAAAACAGTGAAAATGTATGTCGAGTTGCCCCTTAACGCGATCCACTTTACATCGCAGTTTTGTGTCGGAGCCCTATTAGCTGGGCAGATTGATTTTTTGTAATGACTGGCTTTAGTAGAGTGATGATGATGACAAGAGTTTTCGTAATCAAATAGGTAGATAAGTCTAAGCTCCAGACAAGATTTAGGTCATCATATTCAGTACCTAGTAAAAACTTCAAAGAATTTTTTATTATACTTGTTTCCACTGAATACTACATGCATGGCTTAGTTAAGTACAATTATTTTCAAGTACTTGTAAAACATTCTACAGAGGAAATTTAAGGCATTGTACAGAGGAAACTTATAAACTAAAAATGTACATTTAATTAAACAATAAGTAACACGTGCCAAAATGAAAAAACAAAAACAATAAAATAAAATTTACAAATAAATATATTTGTATTAAAAAAATTTATACTAAATTTTATGGACCAAAAGAAGATATCTCATGGATGCTCTCAGGAAGGTCTAATATAATAAAGATAGATCGAGTTTATAAATACGAACATTCCTGTACGAGCCATATTGAAGTAATACCTATCTACAGATTTTCTTTTGTTTTACTACTTCGACACTATGGTGTCTCTGTTTCTACCCCACACAAATATTGTTTAAAATATGATCCGAGCACTATTTGACTGGAATCCGTAGTACTTAATTCTAATTCTATTCACTACTAGTTTACAAATATTTTACACCTCAGAAGTCCTTGATTCAGCTTTGTTATTGATATTTCTCAATTATGACTTACTAATGACAGTATCACGGCTCTCATTTTACGCTGAGCGAACAAAATGTCAAGAATTGGCCTTGTCGCTTGGATTGGAGATTGCTACAGCGTGACTCTTGATTTTCGAAATCGATGGGTTAGCCTTAGCAAGCAAGAGAGATTTGCCATCAGTTTGATTAGCTTTTGTCTGTAACACGTGGATTTTAATGGTTCCTTATATTCCTATCTCCCTTTGTTACTGTGGTATGCGAGAGCAAATTATTTGCAATAATTATGAGATGCCTTCCTGTAGTGCCTGTATCCCTATACCTGCAGTGTTTGTTTGAATAGAAAGATATTGCATATCCAATGACCTAAGCCTGGAAAATAAAATGATAAATAGGTTTTTTTTTATAATTTAACTACATTCATATTTAAATTTCTAGGTTGTTAGCTATAATTTGTATGTGAAGAGCATTTACAAATTCATATTTTTATTTATATATGTAAATAAATGCTCGTATTATGGTTATGTTCAACTTGACGAGGCATATTTGTATCTGGGTCAAAGTCACATTGCATATTGCACAATTCTGCTTAGTTATCATGTTTCGTTTTATATTCTTCCTGTGCTGTTGTTTCAACTTTCGCTTAGTTGTTATTGACGGCAGATTCAGTACCAACATTTCTTCCTGCTTCATTTATTTTTATTTACGATGCATTTACAACTACCTTGAAAAAAATAATGACTCACTCTCACTTCACTCTTCATATTTCACCCGATATATCGGTTTTTCCTTTTCACAATCTGGTAAAAGTTATCGGATTATTTGGCTCGCGAGGTTTGATAAGGATGCTATCTGACTGAGATGGTAGGTTTAGGCAATTATGGTTAAAATAATCAGAATACCTAAAGGGTTATTTTGTGAGTGTTCTTTTTGTGAGGTTTGAATTAATCAAATAATGTCTCTAGCTCTAGCCCAGCCAGAGCGAGCGTCAGACATTTCCTGACTAAAATCCACCTGTGTTCCTTCACCTTTGCGTGCAGTTCTTTCCGTCAACGGACGTGGTATCTATCACTTTCGAAAAATCTTTCACCTTGCACCAATCTTGCGCTTGGTTAGTATTGAGTAGTCCGTGGTTGGGAAAAAATGAAAATCCTACTGATGGCTCTAGTTAGCAAGACCAGTGGTTTTTTCCCAACGGGGGTTCCGTTATTATGCGGCAAAATATTTGACGGAGCTCTTAATAAAAAAATAGTTTTTGGGCAATGTTTACTTTAAATGAGTTATCATAATAGTTAAATCTAATGTGAGGTAAAACAATGCTTTTATATTTTTTTAACAATAACAATGAAACAAAAATTGAAAATAATGATGGCAAAAAGTCTAAAGACTATGACTGAGCTAGACCATAAGATTTTTTTATTAGAAACGTAGGTTTTCATTGTTACCTACCTCTTGTATGTTAAAATGGGACTTGTTTCACTGAAGTACCAAAGTGTGAAGGTCGTGATCTAAAAATTAAAGGGCAAATTAGAATTGTTTGCATGATTATATTAATTTCGGTACGCTAGTAAGCTTGTATCTATGCTGTGATTTTATTGGCTTCCTTTTCGTTGGTTATGTGTTGTGCGGCTGGCGCCAATGTTGGACCAACTTTACCTTATGTCCAAAGCTTCATGAAAATGTCTTCAAGAAAACTAACGCGGGATGGTTTTAACTTCAAATTAATGATTTTTAATTTAGCCATTTAAATAACATAATGGTTGTCTTGACAAAAATTTTTTCTTTGCTTTCCTTGTGTTAAAATATTTGGTTTTCTTGAATAATTAAACGAAAATCGCAAGATTTAAACGTCATTAGAAGCTATATAAAATTTGAGCTACTCATAAGCATTATATTTGTGTCAAATTTTTTAGCTCGTAAATGGCTTGTTATACGATTTGGTGCATACTGAAAGTATGCTAAGCAATTGATAAAAAAAATAAAAAATAATAAAGACGTCTCATAGCACCTCATGCAATTAAATACCAAAAGATAGCTAAGTGCCCATTGTTGGTTCTGCTGAAGACGTAAGTGTGTTGATCATCGACATCAATATTTACTTGGGTTACGGACGATGGCGACGGCGACGCTTCGATAATCTTGCCACTTTATGCTTAGTTCGATCGAGACAAGAAATTGGAATCTTTTTGCTTAAATGTACGTTGGTGGCAAGCGCTTTGCAGAATACCTTGAGTCTTCTTGAGGTCCTTGGTCCAAACCAGTAATATATGATTTTTTGCCTAGAATTAGTCAGTAAGCCGGAGTCAGGATTTGTGGCCGGTTGATACTTGATGTCAACAGCAGGTAATTTAAAGCACCTCGGCTCGGTCTACCTCTTCGGGGAATATCTGTAGGCGTGATGTTATGGGTTTACTGAAATTTACCTACACTACATTAATGTGTTGTTCTGCACAAGTTTCATAAAGGTTATAAGCTACGTGATAAGTGATTATGATCACACATATTAATATTTTCCCAAAGAAATGTTTAGGCACTGTGTTTTTTTGGGCGGAACGGGAGGGGGAACGGGGGCATGTCAGACTTTTACTGACGAAAACCCCCACTCGTTTGTTCTTTCTTTACCTGCGTTCCAGGGCCCCGGGGTTAATTTTCACTTAACCCATGGCCCCAGTAGGCTTCGACCCTGCTTGGCCCCTACGATTTGCAGACATCTTGAGGCGCGCGTGGAACAATACGCGCCGTCGACGACTTGGGCTCGGTTCGGACAGTTACCTGATGACCGGACGGCGTGGAACCCATTGCGAGCCTTCCGCAAGTCTACGCCTACGTTGCGTTAGAACCTGCGTCATGTGGAAGGTGAGGACGCCGTGTTGTCTTTCGAGCCACTCCTCAAAGAAGGGACTTATCGCCATAATTATAACGTGCTCAGGCGCTATGTGTGTTGTCACAAAAGACAAACCCTATGTTAAAACCTGTCAAGATAGGTAATATTATCTCTGGTTTCTCGTGTTGCAGGCCGATTTCCAAGTACTAACTCTAGGTAATAACTGTAAAATGCTAGTGATGTTACGCTTATGATTTTAATGATGAATCGATATCGATAAAATGTAGGTTTTGATGTAAAATAATGAGAAGATGGCAATGTTAATGTAATCAGTGATTTGAAAGCCTTCATCATAATCATCATCATTTCAGCCGAAAGACGTCTATTGCTAGACATAGGCCTCCCCCAAGTATCACCATCCGTCGGATGTCATCCTTAAACGATTTCGAATTATTGTTTTGCATTGTACAAACAGAAAGCATAATTTATTAAATCGTTCTATGGCACCTCTCTCTTTTTGTTTGACACTGGATTAACCTTACTTTTAACAATCACTCATCAGCAGTTAACCCTCGTAAGGGTACTGAAACCTAGTAGTAATTTAATCATGAAAAACGCTTTTATAATACCTACTTATTATATAAAATGGAATTTGAATAATTATGTGATGCTAAATTTGATTGCCTATATCATAAATATTTCACCAACTTATACATATAATTATCATTATCATAACACATCATCATTATCGTCATTATTATTATCATTATTATTGTTTTCTTTGCCTGAAATAAACGATAAATAAATGAATAAATAATTATCATTATACATTTATCATCTTTTATACTATTGTAGTTCTGTGCATCATTTTCAAGCGCCTCACCTTAAAAAAAGTCTAGCGCGCTGTTCATACGTTGACTGCTAATTAATAAAACTGTGTTAATATATTCAATTATTCAATGCCATTTTAAATAAATAATTAAATACAAGAGATTTTGTTTTTTATTAAATTATATTAAACATATAGGAGTGACCTTAAGCATAACTTAGCACTATCAAGCCGGCGAGATGGGCTTAGAAGACGGTCAACGTCGTCATTAAAATACAATGCCTTTTCTAAGCCACACACGTATTTAAGTAGGCCAAAATAGTCGGACATATTAGACACTTTTCTGGAAGTGTTGCTGTAGGGTTATCATACCTCACGTGCATGACCCCATTGAATATAATAAATTCCCATAACTAATTAATTTTTCGATCTGCTTTATCTGCTTTAATCGATAAAACTTTCTCTTACGATATTTGAGTGGAACAGCACTAGTTGCGGTGTAGGCAGCAATGGCCGATATTATGAAAGTGCACTAAAGTGCATCCAGTCTCGCCGTCTTATTGCTAATAGTTTCTTTGTATATCTTGCTTTCGTTGTCGGGATACGCAGTAGTTTAAGTTGCATAGTGATATACCTTAGTGGCAGACCGACTTAAACCGGTCTACATTCTTCAAGACTCACACACCACAATAACACACAACAACGCACATACCCATAATGAACATGGTCATAAACAGACTACACGACACGAGATACACCAGTCACCAATCCAACGCCAGTGACCGAAGACGACAATATCAAAAGGAAACGGTCAGGCCGTAGGGGACGGTTCCCTAACTACTATCGCCCTTGACGGATTCAAGAGGGGGTGGTGTAGCAAAACTTCTTTTAGTCCATAATTAAAACTCCTTGGTTAACGCATTAATAAAAAACATTGTATCATATGTCATGTCACTTCCCTTGTAAATTTTAACCTTCAAATATATTACGGATTTCTATTTTAATTACTTATTAATTTACCTCCCACATGTCCTACAAAAGCCGCTTCACATTCTATCCTTGAATTCTCGTAAGAGAGGATTTGTTAGAAGGTTTTGTGTTGATCTTTTGGTTTCCAAGATCCTTATCCTTCTCACTGAAAGTTATATGGTACCCGTATTGTAAGGGTTTAGTGTAGGATCATTATTCCACCACAATATGACAGTTTGCGTAATATGGCCTGTTTCAAACGGTTTCCTTCTGGGCATGTCAATCAATGTACAACCCACCGACTACCTTTTTTTCTTCGTTCAGACTAGGTAACTAAAAAAAATAACACATCTACTACATACGTTGATACTTAAATTGTTGCTTTTTCGAGATCATTATGAGAACATAAACTCATGGACATGTTTCTAGAAATCAGATATGTATTGCAAAAACCTTGTTTGGTCTGCCTTGAAAATATTCAAGATTGCATGCGAGTATACCAGTTGCAGTGCACATTCAAATAATTTGAGCACTGTTTACGACCCTGAAGGTAACTTGTTATGTAGATACTTACTAAGTACATTGCTTACTTTGCAAGTTTGCATTCAAATTCATCTAACGAAGTATAAAAACAGACAGTATACTTGACCAAATTGAGTTTTGCATCGAATATTTTTGCCATTGCAAAATACTCATAATTTGCATAATTTTTTTTTACGTCGGTTTCGATAACTGCACATAAGAAAAATATTTGTTTGGCATACAGATAGTTGTTCTGGGTCTGCCTCGTGTATGTGAGTATAAATCAACACACAGGAGTAAGTCCTATAGTTGTAAAAAAAAAACAATTTAAATGGTGAGTCCTCCCATTTTGCTAAATCTATCATCCACAAATGCGTAATTATGACCGGAGATTTCCCAACTTCGCAACAGAAATTATTGAAAAATATTATACCATTCCAGTACCTAACAAAGTGTTCGCTTGTCAAATCTTCAACTATGTAGTTGTAAACACGTTAATAACAATGTTAAATATTTCTTGCGGCCAGAGACTCCCGCATATTGCGCTAATGTTCTTACAATCTTAGCTCACATTCTGCGTGCAGTAACTCCTCTTACACCATCGTTATTATGACATGTATAATATATCACAATACTTTCTTATCCCTACATATGCTGATAATGTTCCTATAAATAAAACAGCTTCAGCTTCAGAGACATTATCTTCTTAGATAGCAGTGGTTAATGGACAACAGGGTGTTTTTGTGATTCGTCATCAGTGTTTTCTTTGTGGTTAGCTGACTACTCTTAGTAATTGCTATTTTTAGATGTTTCGGTGTTTTCAAATGTGTTATTCTGTTCATTTGCATGCTCTTATCGTATTTCGTTTGATGTCTTCCTCATTGTCTTTCGTTCGAGCTCTGCAAAACTTGTCTTCTATATTTACTATTAGTTTTCATTTCAGGCTCAGTAGTCACTCCTTTGCTAGTCTTTGCTTTTTCTGCTAGTCATATCATATCATCTTTCACAACAAGCTCTCGTTCTTCTTTTCTTCTTCCCTCAAATATGTGATTCAATCCGATCATCAACAAATTAACCTCTGTATGATTCAGTATGTCTGTAATGTTGCCCACTGCACAGCTGTTTTTGCTTTTTTACGACCTTTCTTTTCAGCTTCCATACCAAATTCGTCATTAATAGCATCTTCTGTAACTCAGCTGTCTATCCTCTATCCTTCGGGTAATAAGGAGACCCATACATGCATATAAGTAAATCTGGATAATCATTATCGTGAAATAGCAAGTATCGCGTAGCTACCATTTCATTGCAGATACGTATTGCATTTAGTTGTCACTGTCTACCACCTACTTGTTAGGAAACCAAGTGAATGAGCGATAGTGAAACAAGTAAAATTGCGAAATACGCCCATCTTGTACGAGACGCAAAAATATATCTTTTTGATATTTGTTGCATTTTTCGTCGACAGAAAAAAAGGTTAATAAGAAGTGCCTACAACAATCTACTACGCGTTATGCTATCACATTATAAGTATAGATGAACATCAAGTGATTTTATTCATGGAATAGTGTGCCAAATTATAATGAAACGAAGCATCAAAAGAGGCATACAGTTACTGTGGTGGTGGTCGGTAGATAACAATAAGAATTCTGGTAGCAGCCTCAGAATTTCTACCAGATATCAGTGACTCAATTTGGCCAGTTTTCTGGAGGGAAAATCAGAATGAGCAGTAAAAAAATACATTTAAATGCGAGACAAACTATCTTTAAACAGGTATTGAAAAATAAAAAACAAATGAGAATCATTTACGACCAAAGACAAAACACAGCAATCAATATAAACATTCACATAACAACACATAATCTGTGGTTTAAATGAAATCGTCATATAAGTACCGTTTAATGTTATGTTGATTGTCATCTTTCGTTCAAGTTCAAGGTTTTGTGGCCTGAATCCGAATACACACGTTTGTTTTGTTTTGACATATTTTTTGCAGTCAATTCAATCTGTATTTGCAATATAAGTCGGAAGACGAAAAAGAAAGTGGACGACTGTCTGGATCAAGTGGATGCGAAGGAGTTTTTATCCTATCAATCCTAAAAAAATCTTTAGAGCTCAAACACACGAAGCGGCATGTTGCCAAAGGCAGAGGTAACTGCAGCCGTCGAAAAGGGGGCAGCGGCCGCTGTCGACCTATAGTGACACTTACACATATGACAGCTGCCGCTGATCTTCATTTATTGGAATGTCGACGGCCGCCGTCGAGCGTCAACAGCTGCCGCCGACGTGTCGACGGCTGCCATCTCTGCCGTTGGTAACATGCCACTCGTGTGTTTGAGCTCTTACATCTAGTCTAAGAAAGACCTTTAAACTATTGGAACAATTGTGTTTCGAGTCCGAGATAGATATTCCACCATAGAGAATAATGGTGGAATATTTCCATAAACACTTAAGGAAAGGAAATCAAATTACGAATGTACCAGCTGTTTATCATTCCACGGAAGTCGGTCGACCTTGATACTATTAAGCCGGTCCTATACGTCTATGTTCGTTCTTCTTTAGACGAAGCCGGAAAACTATGCGTTCGTCCAAATTAGAACAGTTCTATGTAAATTACTTTGCTGTTGACATTTCCTACTAGAGTCACCTATTTGGTTTGTTGGTCACATTTGTTAGGTCGTCTATCTTGTGAGTTTGTTTTTGTCAAGTAGATAGTTAAATAGGGTTTTGAATTTGAGTATAATGGGGATGGTTGTAGATTGTAGAGCTGCGGAAATCTTTGAAAGAGTTACTACAGCCCTGGTACGCAAAGGGCAACTGAAGGAACATAGATGGGTTTTAGTCTGTAAAATTCTGATCCTCTCCATCCACCCAGTACCGGAGGAATTATTTAATGATATACATAAGACAACAGTTGTAGTGTGCACTGGAGCAAGTCAATCCCAATCCTTTTCGTCCTCAACGTAGTCCTCTATAGTGTATAAATGGGGAAGGTTATAACTCCGAAGAAAAGATGAATCGGTTATGTGATAGATGATGACGGTTAGAGTTGAATATTGAGAAGCTGCCAAATTAAGACATGCTGCTCCGACCCCGAATACATTGGTATAAGGACTTAAAAAAAAGTGTTAAAGATACAGTAAGCTTTCTGGACAGGATTTACTGGAATGAGATGAATGAGTTGATTCAAGGAATGTGTAATTGTAGAATTTATTTTGTAACGGTAACTACGGCTAACACGCGATGGTCTAGATCTAGTTGGACAGAAGCTTGCATGTACAGTAGATAAGCTTAGTATACTTCTTAGTTATTGCATACTATCTTTGTTCAAAGTTTAAATTCTGTTTAAGCTCAGGCAAATTCGTAAAACCAAACCTTTGCAAAACCTAATAATAAAGACACGAATTGTCTGTACAAGGTACTTCTTGTTTGAACAAAAAGTTTTGGGATCACACAAAAAGTTGAGCGGCAAACAGGACCGATTAGTTGAGTGGAAAATACTGGCGTCAAGTATTCTCTTGACAAAAACCATTCGGTTTTTGTTAATTTGTTGAATACCTTAATTATCCTTAATGATCTGATACTAATACCTGCACGTCTAAAGAACCGTAAAAGTTTAATGAGATTTAAGACGACGAGACGAGAGATGTGCGCTTTGGAAGCAGAAACCCCCAACTCTTCCGTACTTCATCGCCCCATCCAAACATATCCCCCTGGACGCGAACTACAATGGCCAATCTGGAAATCTCTTAACTGACTGCGAACCCACAGGTTGGCTGTAAAAACAATCTGGCCAAATGGGGCTTCCTCGACCCATCTCTAACACAGTGACAGTGTGGAGCCGCTGCACAGGACATGGGTCACCTGCTATGCTGCCCATCCTGCACAGCCACCTGCACTTTTCATGATTTATACGAAGCCAATAACAGAGCTGTACAGTAGGGTGTTTCATGTTTTTAAAATTTTCGATTTTTGACTTTGCTCGAATTTTAGCAAAAATTACCATAATCTCAAGGTAACACCACCTCGGAGATATGTGACCTCTGGCGGGAGAAGTTTAAACCTGATGATTTTGTTGAGCCGTCGGAGAGCCTCTCTCCTGGACACGAGTTGCCATAGCTTACCTACAAAACTCTAAACAGATTTCGCACCCAAGTTGGGCGCAGTAAAGACAATCTCCACAGATGGGGGTTCTCAGACGGTTCCGATCTTCAGTGTTTGTGCGGCGTCTCTCCGCAGGCCATGTCCCACCTTCGATCCTGCATCACGTGCCCTGTTACCTGTTCACGTAGGGACCTAATTACAGCATCAGCAGACGGCACTGCCGTGGCCGAATACTGGGCCAGGCAAGGAATTTAACCAGTTTTGCCATCGATACGTTAAGAAGAAGAAGAAGACCATAATCGGTTAATATTTAGAGGTTGCACAACGCCAATACGTTCGTCCAGTGAAGATTAAATTTTTAATATTATTATTTTTTACAGAGGAGGGAAGTAAGTTTTACTAGACACAACAACACACTAGTAACACTTGCTACCCTCTACTGTAAAAAATAATAATATTAAAAATTTTGCCTACACTGATGGCGTACCTACTAGCTGTATGAGAATACTTCATTGGCGTTGTGCAACCTCTAAATATTAACTGATTATGGTGATTTTTGATATAAGTACACTGTGCATGAGTGGCATCAAGAATTTGAGCAAAGTTAAATGAAAATCGAAAATTAAAAACGAAAGAAGAAGAATGATCTGATCTACATATTAAAGTTCATCGACATGGTATTGAGGATAGTTTTCCTTTAACTTGAGCATGTAACCAATACCAATTCTTTTGGGCGTATCGAAGGGCAGAGCTTGAGACTACTATGGCTCACGTGCGATAAATATGTAATAATATACTAACTACCCACCCCAGCTTCGCTCCGGAGTTACAATCCCTTGAAATTTTGGTCTTTTCTCTACTATAATATAAATCCTTCCTTATAAATTACTCTCCCCTGATTATTGATTTAAGCGTTTAAAGTTCAATATTTCTCAAATTCTACTTTAGCCTGAAAATCTGTCAAGATACTTAAGTAGTGTTTAAGACGTTCATAATTTAAAACGTTTCGTTCAGAAACCTACCTTCTGTTTATTTGTGAAAACCACATGAAAATTTCTTTAGAAGTATTTGAGTTTATCGCGGTCATACCGACATATAGACGTGGTGGGGGCTTTGTTTTATAATATGTAAAGATAATTTGCTGGTTTCCCTTGATGGAAGGTATCTATGAATAGCATAGCATAATCAGCCTCCTAATGTTTCCACTGCTCAGACTCAAGCCTCCTCTCTAGGAGAGGGAATGGGCCGTAATCCACCACGCAGGCCCAGTGCGGGCTGGTGGATGCCACGTATCTTCGAATTTTTGGTTCTAGGACATGCCGTGTTCCTCACCTTTAACCAATTTGAAGTCGTTTTTCTTCATCAATTCTCTCGCTAACGGAATTTTCTGAAAATTCTTGTTTGAACCACATTTTATTGCGCTGCATTTCGCTCCAAAGACAAGATGATAGACTTCCTTATTTCTGAACCGTTATAAGTATAGTTTTCAATTATTTTTCTCTCTCAATAGTTCCTGTTAAAAGACAGCTGATTCAATAGCATTGTATCATAACATAATAATAATTGTGAGAATTTGCGAAAAACATTGTTGTCTTCAAGTTGTTACTAAAATTCAATGGGTGGCGTTGGAAATACTTGGTTTGAAAGATTGTCAATAGTTTGACCGAGTTGAGTAATTGGCTTGGTTGCCTTGAAGTTTTGAGTCTTAGAAACATAGTGAATGGCTATGGGAGAGACTAGGATTCCTCCGAGATTGGCGTCTTTGATTTCATTTACTTTTATTTTAGTTATTATTATGTTGTCAATTAGAACATAAAGCTTAACAGGTTCTCTGTGAGCATCGCAATATTTCCGTTATAAACATTATCATCATCATTTCATAATTTCAGCCGAAAGACGTCCACTGTTGGACATAGGCCTCCCCCAAGCGTCGCCACAACGACCGATCCTGTGCTTCTTGCATCCACCGCTCTCCCGCGACCCTCACCAGGTCGTCGGTCCACCTTGTGGGAGGCCTTCCAACGCTGCGTCTTCCGGTGCGCGGTCGCCACTCTAGAACCTTTCGGCCCCATCGACCATCCGTTCTACAAGCAATAGGTATACATTATACATACATATTATTATGTTGTTGTCAAGAGTTTAACTTGATCCTAAAAGCCATAAAACCACTGAAAAGTTGTAAATTGCTGGTTGAGAAGAGAATTCTTTTCCAACCCGTTATAGAAACCTTAAGAATCTACTACTGATTAAATTCAGCAGATGGGCAATTCACCTCATTTGGATCCTTAGGCAGCATCCAATACATTTCACAAGTAATGTCAATGAATTCGGTCACTGACCTTATTTATATGAATTATAATAATCTATTCTTCGCATAACGAGAGAGACTTCATAGCACATTCTAAGGTCCTAATACTAAGGTTGTGTAATTTAATCAATGTTTTACCTCTAGATATAGTTCCGTGTTGGAAAGGTCAATGATTCCTATGGGTATTGTGCTGTACTCTACATTTTCGTGACAATTTTTCCTCATTACTTTTAATTTCATCAAAGTGACAATACCGTGTGTTTGTATTAATTTTCATAATTATGTTATTGTGGTCTAGTGAGTAATATTTTGGTGAGCACGAAAACATTGATGTCATTTTCAATTTCGTTGAAAATGACATCAATATTTTCGTTTTTTAAACACCAACTGTTCTTGTGTTAATCAGTCTTTTTTTACTGGGGTGTATTACTTATTAACTTTATTTTCATATTATATTTTCTGTTATCCTGTGATTTCCCTAGTATGAATATCATAGGATACATCGGTTCTACCTTCTGAATTATGATTGTCTGACTAAGGCAATGGGGACTTTAGAAAAAAATTATGGCCTGTTAATATAGTAACTCTTGTTACAATTACAGTTATATCTTGTTGACGATCTTTTTATTTTTTTCAAGATTTTCACTTTTCCGTCTAACATTGTGCTTTGTTTACATGATTAGTCATTTAAACAAACATCATACAAGTAGGTATCACGTTTCTGTAAACCAACTCAGTGTGTACTACTGTTTTGCACAAGCGCTATCGTACCTACGTTAAATCATCATTCATATAGGTATCGTTCGAGATAATTGTCGGTTGTTTTGTTTTATTATTTAATTGTTAATAAAAGAATACAATTTTAAGTAGTGCGTGTCAGTTTTCTCTGTAAGGAGAAAGTAAGTTTTTATTTTTATTTTCTCTAAGATGTTTGCTTATTTTTTTTTTATTCTATATAAACTAGTGCTTGACTGCGATCCCACCTGATGGTGCAGCAGTGATGCAATCGTTGATGGTGAGGTGCTCTAGTTTATTAAGAGCCTATTCACTCTAGCCTTGAAGACACTCAAATTATAATCGGATGGGAAGACCCCAGCAGGCAAATGGTTCCAGTCCTTCGATTGGTATAAACGACGAGGCGAAACGCTTTGTCCGGACTGTAGAGGTTTCAACAACGTAAGGGTGGATACTCACCGTACGTCAGGTTGTCCGATGTTAGAAATAAGATGGCGGAATCAAGTCATGCAATTTCCCGCGCACACTCAAAACTGCCTGCTTATTAAATATGTATATCAGAATTATTTGCCATACTACAATACAATAAGTTGTAAATGGTTCAAATAGGTTCAAAGGACCAATGGTCCTTGTATAGTCTACAATTTCGATTTCAGGGAAAACAGGATTTCCTCGATAGCGTTTATTGTCCTTGTGTGTACCTATAATTAGTCTCGAAAATATATTGGCTATAAGTGATGAAATATAGCCTAAGTCACTCAGGAATAAAGTAGCGTCCTAGCGGTGAAAAAAATTTAGCAATTGGACCAGTACCTACTTCCAGAGGTTACGTCCTATAGATAAAAAACAAACTTTACCTCTTTATAATATTAGTGTAGATTTAATATACCAAACTCTTTGCTGGTTACATTATTCGTTCCAGTATTAAGATTATTTTGTGGTGTCCTTAATATTGAAAGTGGGATTTTGCTGTAACTTCCTTCAGTGTCTTGCCTGCTCTTTTTGGTAACTGCCTTTATTGAAATACTATCATCAAAAGAGTAACATCTGCTCTTTTCAGCAAAATTCAGTTATTTACATAAACATATATCCAGAATTAAGAAAACAAGGCGCATTTATTAAAATGTTACTAGATCATTTTAATAAATGTTAATTTATTGAAAAGTATATTTTTGTTCAACACAAGAAATTATTTTTTTTTACATATTAATCATAAAAAACTATTTTGCGTTTTGGTAAGATCACCCTTTTTACATATTTACTTTTAATTAAAAAAAATAACACTTTTAATAAATAATTTAGGATAAAATGTCAAGGCGGAACGTAAAGCAAGAATCAAGAAAGACACATGAATTATCTAACCTTAAATAATAAAAATCCAGTATCTAAATAAAAACTATGGCCTACACAATAAATCAATAGACGAGCAAAGAGTCGAGAGACCAATGTCTGACACACATCACGTTGTGCGGAAGATCCGATTGTCAATGACATTGATCTGAGCGACCATGCGCGTGAGTTGAATCCTGATTGATTTAGACCAACAATACTCAACATTTGACTCAAACAAATATAATATAAAATTTATTGAGTAATATTATGCTTATTATTATTCAGACCAAACGTATTGTCGGCCGCTGACTGTGAGCGCATATTAACTTCTCGTTCATACCAAACCGACTATACGCTATTATGTAGTGCGTTGTCCTCGACTCTCGGTGGCCGATTATTGTGCTACGCTCCTATGTACGGCGGACGAGGATTAGCTAAGTTACCGTAACAATGTATTAGATTGCAGCACCGCTGCGCCTCGGGCACAATTCGTAAACGAATGCAAGCCTACTCTTTCGTTCACACAAGTTGCACATTGTACGCTATAGCGTATTGTCGGCTTGTTGAGAACGCATACTGCAGACTGAGTTCACGTTCACACTGGGGCTCACAGTGAGCATACTCACAGTCGGTGGCGGACAATACTTTTTATGTGAACCATACCTAAGACTAGCTTAAACTTTCAGCGTGCACGTATAATAAATTCTGATTGATTAGTTTTGGCTGTTAGTTGGTTAGTACAGCGAGTGTATCTTTATTTACAAAATCAATGAGTTCAATTCCTGCATAAAAATATTCATGTTTTAAAAAGCTAATGATGTACTTTTACTTTTCATTTAAATAGCACCCAGACTTTGATTACTTTTCACCATTCCGCATACTATTGGATGTGTTGGTGTCTTCATATTAGAAGAGCCTACTATACAGTAGACTATAATAATATCTAATAAATTATTTATTTTAGTTTCTACATCCTTAATTGTTAGTACAATGCAAGCTTACAAACTAGTGTTAGTAAAAATAAAAAAATATTATTGGCTAAACAATAAGTGGCCAGTCCGGGTGGACCTCCCGATGATGGTGGAAAATCACTGTACAGCATGCAGCCGTATCCAGCGAGCCAGCATCGGGGAGTCGCACCTATATAGTACTACTTTATTTATAGTAGATACCTACTGTAGTGTAAGAAAGTACCGTGTGACAATGATTGTCGTGGGAAACAGCATCAGCATTTAGTCATTTAGCGACCATGATGTCAAGTATCGCAAATATGTCCTTTTTGAGAATCACATTTACTGTGTATGCCGTATACTGTGTGTCATCATTGTCGTGTCAAACTTAACTTGGGATAATGAGTAGTTTAATTTAAGCCATATGTTTAGGAGTATAGTTTTCTTTTCATTTGAGAACGCATCGGTACAGATAAGTTTATATTTTGAATCATAATTATGCAATTTTTGTTTTAAAAAAAAATGAGTACCTAATTGATTTTAATATTATTTAAGACTGCGGTCATGGTTTGATTTGACTAATAATAAATAATCAGTAGTTGTTGAATTTCTTTCTGTTATTCATTGATTGATGATTTTATTAATTGTTATTATTTTAGATTTTGTTCAGTTCATTTAAATAAACAAATACATAGGTAAAATTAAATCAAAATCTTGTTTTTTTATAACTTATCGAGTCCATATTGAACCAAGAACCGTATATTAGACAGTAGATACCCATAAATTATTTGATGTAAATGAAGACAGTCGGCTGGTAGTTCATTGACGTTCGGTTATGTCAATGAAAATGGACGTAATATATCGTCAATTGTTTGTCATTGACCGCTATTCAGTTTAACGACTGAGTTTACTACCTGCTGTAATCAAAGACTTTCCTAATAACGCTACTAGTTTATCATTTTGACGTGATTCATCATCGTCACTAAGACTGAGTTGCACCTACTTTGTGCTAATGGTAATATTAAAATTAATTCAGACGGAAACTGTAACGTGGCTCTTGGTGCAGCATACACTTGTTAGCCAAAAGACACTGTCTCCTCCAAGCATGCCATAATAGCATACATCAGCCTTATAATGTTCCCATTGCTGGGACTAAGGCCACCTTAGAAGACGGAATGGGCTATAATCGGTGGATTACGACCCATTCTCTCCACTAGATTCTTGGCCTTGAGCGAGTTGGCACTTATAGTATATTCCGAATTTTTTTTTAGAGATATGAAAATAAATTTGTGTTTCCGCATTTTGACGTAGAAGCTAAATCGGAGGACCATTTAATAAGATAAGAATTTTATTTACCGTACGTGGCTACCTAAAACTAATTGATTGACACTTGAAATAACGAGTAAGGAGTATAAATAATGAGAAAGTTTTGTAACTGAAACTGCTGAATTAATCTTCAGATTTGTACTAGCTTAGAGACAGAGAAGACGATGATGGTGGTTTTATAAAAATGTTAACTACGTTTTTTTCTCTTAAGGCGTATAGTCCCTTGAACATTTGGCCGGAGTTAAATGGACACATACTCGTGTGCATTTAATTCCGGCCAGCTGCGCCCGGATAGAGCCCTCTTACCATTAGATCCATTTTCTTTGCGAAATATTGATTGATTTATATATGCTATGTACATTCTGACGAACACATAACCAGATTTTTTTTTGTGTAAACATATTTCTAAAGATCAAATCCATTTGAAAGAAGTAAGGAAAACATGTTAAAAAATATCATGTCGTTAATTTTTTTTTTGCCAAAAGTATTGTTAGTCATCCGAAAAACTCATTTGTCGATAATTTTGTACATAAGTTTATAATAAACATATATTTTTTTTAAACCTATTGACCTTGCCGTTACTGAGGTGTAGGCTTCTGAAAGTCACTGTTTTATGGAACTGCTCGGGAGCTAGGGCCTTAAAAAACGTTGCACCACACCACACTAGACCTCCTCCTCCTCCTGTCTCGTGAGTGCGTTCACAAAACATGCCAACTCACATACTGAAGACAGACAGGTAACATGTTCTTCTTCTTTTCGAATCGATGGTAAACTCGTTAAACTGTTTTGGGCCCAGTATGTGGCTACGTTAATAGCAGCATCAGTGGCACTCATCAAATCCTCCAAAGTGCAGGTGTATTGGCACTTTGGGCATTCGAACGTATGGTTCATGTTTTGAACAGGAGCACCGCACTCACACTAAGTATCCAACGAGTCTATAAAACCCCATTTCACCAAATTGTGTTTGCAGCGGCCTACCTGGGTTCGCAACCGATTTTGTGCTTTCCATATAGACCACTGCAAATCGCGCCTAGGCTCATGTAACATCTATATCGATGGTTGAAAGGCTAATTGATCTAAACGACATTTTTTCCAATATTGAGTTATACATATTCGGATTCAGCAAATTTTTCTCCGTCGTTTGAGCCAGGTTTCAATTTTTTTTTTTAAATGTCGCTTAGATCAATTAGCCGTACGTAGTCTATACAAATACTTGTTCCGTACGAACCTTTTAAAATAAATACTGTGTTTGTAAACATTTCCTTCCACCGTTTATTACGCTTTCATATGCTCAAGTCAATGTCATTCACTTTCAGGTCAGCATGCTGGCCGCGTGGTTGGTGTTCGCATGCGCGGCGGCTGCGCACGCGCTTCGAGTCGGCGTTGGCATCTCTGACGTCACTGGGCCACCTGCCGAGATCGCGTTCGTGAGTATAGCTTCCGTTTTATTTAACCTTTAGGTCCTGTGACAACAGGAGAATAGCCGTAAAGGCAGAGAATGAATGTGTGAGGGAGGGGATGCCTTTTCTCAGTAATGGGATATAATGGGCTAGTTGGATTTGATTTAAAGGTCACCTTCAAAGTCTATTCCACCAGTCAGAGTTGTAGTTTTTACCTAGTTAAGGTGAGATCTACTTGGGACCTAACATTATCCAGTACCTACTAACTTGACCAATGGAATCGGTCCCTATGTTGAAAATTATATTTAAAAAATAATTTAGTGTAGCTACAGATGGGTAAAATAAATATCTGGTTATTGACAAATTACTACAATAAACAGTAAGAAATGTTAAAAAATCTGTCTACTTTTAAGTCATGATGGCCGACCCACTGAACTTTCCATTTTCAGTTCGCATTTGTTTCAGTATGCAAGGGTTATCTTGTTTGTTCAACAATCTTGTTCAACTACCACAACTAAAAGTGTAAAATAAAAACTTAGTAAGTAGTAAATATATCTTCTAAAATTCGAACTTAGAATAAGTTTAAAGTAAGCGTGCATAAAATTGTTGATTATTTATTACCAACAATTAAGACTGTATAAAGTTTATTTTTACATTGACGACATTACCAGAGCCTCAGAATTCTTAAATTTCCCATAAGCTTCCGCAATGACTGTTATTGTGACATTTTGCATGTTATCGAGTTCATGTTTTAAGTCAATGACCGATTACCTATATGTGTTTTCTTCTATTTCATCGTCGTCAATGAGTCGTCATTATCTGCAGACAGCTTTACTTTTTTACTGTTGAGTAGTTGACATTTTTGGAACCCTTTGCTTGGTTTATCTGTAGGTACTTATTTGATACTCTGGGTAACTTGTCTGCGCAGTTTTATCAATGCTAAAATGATCAGAGAAAAACAGATCCCAATGAATGAATGAATAATAATTCTAGAATTAAAACCGATGACCTCAGTCCAGCATCGTTATCATTTTTTATATCCAAAAGACGTCCGTAGTCTCTTCTATATATCGTTAAAACTTCTCTTTTCGATTATCCATGTTCTGAATTCAATTTTAATGCTCGCCATTCAAGTGACCGTTGGCTACTCCATTCTATTCGGCAAATTAAATTAATCAGTTTCACAATTGGCTCCTGATGTAGTGCTGATTCACTGCGACCTCACATATTTTCCAACTTATTCATAATTATGAACTTGACATGCTTTGTCGCTTCGTTGATCTTACTGTTTACCAGATGGTCAGGACTGATAGTTTAAAAGTTACTCAATTTGTTGGCAACGTGAATGTAAGACTTTTTGCATGGTTGGACTATTAAAAACTGTAAGTCTAGATAATTAGTTTTTATTAGTATATTCCCTGTCACTGGTAAAGTGCACATCATGTTTCTGAACGGTTTGTGTCTTGGTCTTGTCACCAGGTTTGCTGGTAGTTCTCAAATTAACTGTCTATTTATTATTGTATACTTTATTGTACACCTCATAATGTGGACAGGATAAGTATCTGCAAAAACTAAATGTACAATTGGTGGCCTTATCGCACAGGGTAATCTTTTACAGACTACTTTAGAATGTACTGAACGAAAGGAGATAGATTATTATTTAGTCTATTATCATTGTCAAGAATATCCTGAGCTTCAGCTTCGTTTCTAATCTAATATAAGAATCTTTTTTTGTGCATATATTGAACCGTAAGTATATTAACCAGTTACTACAAATATGCGCATGAAATCTATAATTCATATGAAAGATTATAATGAAGACGTATTGGCGAAGAGAGCCTTGAAATGCAATAGGTGTGTACCGTTATTAATTCCGATACAGAGCGTAATATAACAGTAAACAAAAGCTTATTATCTGATTCAGTCTGTGGATTCAGTGTAGTTTTGGGTAAAAAATCTATGTGTTACTAGAAGGTAGAAAGTAGTTCAAGGTGTTCATCTATCGCCTCTCTGTTGCAGAATTGATTGGAGTCATATAGAATCGCTGATTTTGTATGAAGAAATGTATTGAATAGATTGAATACAAAACATTTGGTATTTCCTCTAACTTATCCCCATTTTTTAATAGAACGGCAACCTGGTGAAAGTCCAGAAGATTAGGATCGGAGTTTGTGACGCTCCTTCGTTCGACGCTTCGGGACTACCATATTGATTGTCATCTCTTGCGACTGAATGAAGAGATGTACCTAGATGATTCTGTCTGTTATAACTTTAGTAAAAAAAAACTGTCTTTATTAATAAGGCTTAATAAAGATTCTAACCACTAGTCTATAGACTCTATAGCCTACCAGAGGCAATAACCTGCATGTAGTGCACTCGCTCGTTTAAACTGACATAGCGAGCATTACGCCATGTAGAGCGAAGGTCGGAAGCATGCAATGCAGCGGAACACGTGGTCTCAAAGTATATGGGCAGGTATTTGTTAGTATTAGAAGGGTCTATACCTAGTTGTCCTTCATTAAATTAGATACATTATTTGTGATATTGCCATTCCCAATAATAACCATGACAATAAGGCAGTTGTCTCGATTTTTTTATTATTTGTATTAAAAATGACCAAAATCGACCTATCCAAAATCGCAAGTAAAAGACTTTTTATAATACACAAATATTAAGTTGTAAACTTTTCAAATCTGGTGGAAGGTGAAACTGTCAAGTAACAGAATAAGGATGCAGACATTGAAATGTACCCTACGTTCCGAATTGCGTCAAAAGCGATAATGTCGCTAACCCAACCAACGCGCAACGTCACAATTATTACTTAATAGCCCTTATATTTTGTGACTATTAAATTTAGTCGGATTCGCAATATAATCGCTTTTGACGTAATTCGGAACACGGAGGTAATGTCTCCACCGTTAGGTTATGTGTGCACAAAAGAGATAGCGACATGTTCCCACCACGCCCTCACTCTTCCATCATCATCTTCCTGCCCTTGTCCCATGTTATTTGGGGTCGGCACAACACGTTGTTTTCTTCCATTCTGCCCTGTCACTCGTCATGCTATCACTAACTTCCTTTTTTTTCATATCAGTCTTCACACAATCCATCCATCTTTTCTTTGGTCTCCCTCTCCCTCTCCATCCATCCACGCCTTCACTCTTCCAAATATCAATATTTGAAATACTAATTACTGCATCATTTAATAACCAATTTTGATGCTGTGTTCAGAAAATGATTTCTTTTTAGTGTTATTTGTTGTTTAGTGTACAATATTGTACCTACAAAAATAAACACAAACAAATATAGAATTGCCTGGTATTGCCCCTTCTACAGAACAGTCAGTGCAATTAATATTAGTTATCCTCATCTTTCTGCCCCTGTTCGCTGTTAATTAAATATCGGGGTCAGCGCTACGCGATTTCTACTTCTATGCTCAGTTTTCTTCCGTCAAGCTATCATTCACTCCATTTTATTTCATAAAACTTCCCACACAATACATCCATCTTTTCATTGGAAGTTATCTCACCACCCATGGCTATCTATCAAATGCATGGTTAATGCCGGTAACGCACTTAACAATTTTTTGTGGATGATTTGCTGTAATAAAAAAAGGAAGTTATAAGTTCATAAATTAATTCAAAACAAACCCACAATAAATTATAACTGTATATATTCATTGTGTAATCAACAACATTCTGCAAAAGCGCAAATAAAGATAATAAATAAATTCGCCGACGTGGACCGGCTATCTGGGGCAGTGATCTCGATCTGCCTCAAGGTCAGACGTGAGGACTGCGTGACTCATAGCGATTCATACTGGTTGGGGAGGAAGTACCATGATTATACATCGGCATTTTATTATTATTGTTAAGGTGCAAAGCTATTATTCAAAGTTGATTGTCAAGATTAACATCATGTTTAGTTGGAAATTGAATTACTTAGTTACAACTTTTAGCGACAGACGAAGTTAAGTATATTGATTCATAATAAAAAATCTGACTAAGCTTAAATGCCTTGTTTTGATTTATTTTGTCATATATTAGGTACTGAATTGATGAATTTGTTAAGTCCAGAATATGCAAAAATACACCTCATACCAGCGTAACCTAAGCCAGACATTTTTTGGAAATTCACAAAAATGAAAAAGAGTTTGATGTTTTATGGCATGGATCTCTAAAGAGGCTGCCGCAATTTCACATTTTCATGATTTTCGTATATCAAACGGTCGTTGACATCGGGTTCTTTTTTTTATTGCTGTGCAGTGCTTGACTGCGATCCCACCTGGCGGTAAACAGTGATGCAATTGTTGATGGTGAGGCGCACTAGTTTATTAAGAGCCTATTCACTCTAGCCTTGAAGACATCTAAACTATAGTTGGACGGGAAGTCCGCAGCAGGCAAATTTTTCCAGTCCTTCGATGTACGCGGTATAAACGACGAGGCGAAACGCTTAGTCCTAATCGTTGAAGTTTCAACAACATAAGGGTACGTTGGGTTGTCATATGGTAGAAAGGAGATGGCAGAATCAAGTCATGTAATTCCCGAGCACACTCAAAAATGCAACCTGTAAAATACCGATAGGCTGGCTAACCTGCGCCTGTGCTCGAGGCTTGAGAATGATTCGGGACATGACTGTACAAACAAATTAGGATTGTTCGCCAAAAGTAAAAAGAATTAAGCCAAAAGAAACCCAAAAGGGTGTGCCTTCTCCGTAATACTACAATGCCAAACAAAATTACAAAGGGTTTCATTGACGGTGCATCAATAAAACCCAAATTAAAAACCCCTTTCAACATCAGATTCCAAACAAATAAAAACATAATAGAGCTTTTAAAACCGACAGACCGTACACAAAAGATGCAACGGCCCGAAGAAAGTTCTGGAACTTTTTTTAATGCTCCAACGGATTTCACGGTATGATTCGGATCGTTCGAGAAATTGGAGGTCAAGGCAAGCGTGGTGATTGGTTGGTTACAGTTCGTGACACCGGTGATTCGCCACCGGCGGTCACATAATGCGGTCATTGTTGCCATCGCGTGTGTAAGTGTTATATTTATAATTTTTATTGTTTATGAAGAATGTTCCCGGAGATACGCTCGTGTGCATTTTTGCTTTTGGTTGTCTTGATTGGTCTTGATTATTAAAAGAAATTTATGAAGCATTGTTTTATTTTAATCAGCTGTTTGATTTCTCTTTATTCATTCAATATACATATTACTTAAATTTTTAAATATTTTTTTTTTAACAAAATCATTTAAAAAAAAAAATTAAAACCATAAAAATAGTAGTCCACCGGTATCGAGACAGGGTCCAAGCTATCGGTGGTTAGGGCTCCAGAGACAGGAACCTCCTCACGATGCGAGCCGTATCGAGGAGTACTGCCTTCTGTATCAGGCCCTTGATCCAACCGCGCAATGACAGCTTCGACAGATGGTCGTCGAAGCTTTTGATTTCTCTTATTTTTAAATGATATAGGTCGAAGATTTAATGTT
Organism: Mythimna pallens; assembly: GCA_961205895.1. NCBI lineage: Eukaryota > Metazoa > Arthropoda > Insecta > Lepidoptera > Noctuidae > Mythimna > Mythimna pallens. Next base: position 23,819,708 of record OY540832.1, read on the forward strand.
TCTTTTTAAAAGAGTAATTACCGAAGGTAGACCTGTTTAAATTTGGTAATGATCTGATGAAGAACTTCACGGATTGATAAAATGGAACTCTTCAATAAATGATTGCAAATTTTCCGGGATTATTGCATTAACATGTATTATACAAGTTATTGCAATAATTCCGGAAATGAATATAACAACACGACATCACACTGGCTTGCTCTGAAGGGGTACCTACGCAGATGGGTGCAGTTCACCCTGGTACACTCTTATTTCACCAATTTTGTTCGAATTCCATGTTATTAAGGTTATCAATACGTGCATTACTTTTTATAATTTGAATTTTGGAAGTCGCAGTCGAAAATTAAATAAGGTAACTAAATGAAAAACCAAAAATGAAGTAAATTTTTTGTGTTTTTTGTTTGGAAGTCAGTTGTATTTTGTCGTCTAAATCGATCAAAAATTGATAGTTCTTCAATAGCTCTTCTAACGTCCTTGCCATCATTGGATATATCGTAAGCATGTCTTACATCAATTTCGCAAAATGTTGCTTGTGCTTTCACGTATCATTTTATGACATCACTCTTCTATTTTCTGTCTTTGTAAAAACATATCTTCAATGTCTTGCATTGATGTTTTCTCTGCAAATGCTTCATATTTAACTCACTTATGCATCCTTTATGTCCTCTGGGAGTTTATACTTGACCATGATTATAACGAATGTGCAGATGCTGAATTTTAATATCTAGATTCACTATTTATAATAGATATAAAAATACCTACGGTAAAAGCATAAAATAAATATTTTAAATTGATATAAGGCTTTAATGGAAAGAGAAATGTGCCAGAATTTTTTTAAAAGAAATGTTGTGGCTAAGTATCTATTTGTTTTAAAAAAAGTTTCCTACATAATTTCCCTCATCATTTTATATTAGAGTTACAAATTAAAAAAATATTTTGAAAAAGGTACCTTTATTACACTAGCTTTTGGTTTGGTACAGAAACAGATTCAAGGAAAAAGCATTACGTTGCTTGATGAAGGTCGTCTACTGTCAACAAGATCACAATAAACTCACAGTACGCAATAAAAGCTACATTGCGGAAATTGTCACCAACTTCCCATTTAGTGTTATTGTGCCTTTCGACCGATACTTCAATGTGTGACCTTAGCAATTGGGTGTTTTACAGCCTAGTCTGCTTTGAGTGTTATCCCATAATTCCTATACCATTGTTGCTAGTTTTGAAGCACTTGGAGACATGGAATTGGCATCTATTTGTTGTAAAAATCTTCGAAATCATCTGGTAATTCATAGTTGTATGAATCTGGACCAAGTTTAAGCTCAGTGATAAGTAACTGAAGAATGCACTGAAAGTGCTGATGGCGAGAATTAGCTCGCAGAATATATAATTGCATATATCTTTTTTCGTAAGTTAAACGGTTCGACAAGAAAGGAAATATTATTTTAAGGATTTCAACAATGACAGTTTGTTATCCTTTTCTTTATATATACTGGAAGGTGCCTCACCAATAATTACGAAAAAAGTGTAATTGAGATTATACTTTTGCAAGGCTAAAAGAATACAGTATCTGTAAACAACTGGGAAAAAAATTTAAGTATTTTAATTTATAAATCCAAAATATGAATATTGTACTTTAAAACTTCACGAATGTTTAACTATAAAACATAGTAAATTGTACTTTAAAACGTAAAGAATGTTTAAATGCAAAACAGTAAAATATTTATTAAACGCAATTAATTTTAAAATCTTAAATTCTATAATTGCACATCAAAACCGAATTAGCGTTTAAATGCTAAATATTGTAATTGCACTTAAAATCTAAATAATTTTATAAAAAGACGGGCTTGGATTATTATAAACAATATATGTGGGTTAGAAAGAGAGACACAAAGTGTTCCAGTAGTTTAGATTTGATTTTGTTATACTCCAACACTTTATGTAAGTATATAAACAAAACGGCACCAAAACATTTTTCAGATCGGTATAGAATAACGGCAAATTCTTTACCATCTTTGTAACTGCTGTCTACAGAAAGGCCTTGTATAGGCACAACTGAAAATTTACATATTAGTTTCACTATTATGTCTATTGTACTTTTAGTTGTTGACAATATCCTGTGCATGAACTTTGTACGGTTATGTACGTTGTTTGTTTAGTCATATGACATATCCTACTCGTGTTGACACCTTTGTTTTGTAAATATGGTCATATACTCTGTGTCATGTATCAGATCTATCATTATGATTCTTGTTTTTGTTTAATTGTATTTCTTTAAACCAATTGTACTTCTTTATAACGGCTTCAGTAAATATGTTAGGCTTCATTATTTTCAGGCATGGTGACTAAAATATTTCATAAATCAATTATGACTGGAAAATCGGGTTAATAACGACAAGCCGTTAATTAACGTATTTTAGTAATATCGCTTAATTATTACATTATATTTTTAGCTATGTTTTTTTATCTTATGCAGTAATGGATTACATTTCCTTGAGGATACTTACCATAATGTAGTAAACTATTTATTTGATTAAGACCTCTCAAAAACCCTAAAAACGTCAACAATAAAATAAAAAAATATTCAGACTATTTAGTCATGTCCTGCACTTGGTTAGAAACAAGTTCTTGACAAATGTATGGGATATAACATAAATATTTATAACTCTAGTGGGAACTATAAAGCTGTGGAGATTCTATAGATTTTGTTCAGGCTAGGGGTACAGTCTATTGTTATTTATCTCTCTCGCACGCATTGGTGTGTGAAAGAGGAAGGAAAGGGTTTTAAGGGGGCTCACCTTTTTTATTGTCTTGAATATTTTCAAATGCCTCATCAGCCATCACATTTTGCATCACATTTATAATATGTTTAGAAGTGGTTACTCATTTCTTGGAATCCACATTTACTACGGTGTGTTTTAATAACAATAATCGGTATTTCATAATAGGTTAGAGAATCAAGCTTCCAGTCGTTAAATATGCTATAGATCTACCTTGGATCTTGTGAAATTTCAACTCAAAATTATTATCATAATAAAAAAGGAGGATAACGCGGTACTCTGAGCAGTCATTAGAGTCATTGCTAAGTAATTTCTTTTTAATAGTCATGTGCAATTTTTTATGGACACAAGAAAAGAAACATTTTCTACTTTCAGTCTGTTCCGTGTTTTTCATTACATGCGTACTTTTCTAAGTTCATCTAGGACATTACTGACACCTCGTGCCTCGGAAACCACATAAAGCCATTGGCCCCAGTTGTTATTCGTAAATCTTTGACAGTCGTTATAGCTAGTCAGACGCCAGAAAGTCTGACCGTCAGTCTATCCAAGGAGTATTGTTATGTCCATTAACTGGGTTATGGAGGTCTGATAGGCAGTTGCTGCATGACAGACATGGGTATTCAGCCGCATCCAGTTAGACTAAAAACCGACCCCAGGCCAGGTGAGAAAAGGCTAGGGAGATAATGGGCCTCGCACCCAAAGGGGCCTCGCATAAGTGAGAGCTCTTTATGAACGAGGTTGGTTTTTATAATTGGTAGGCTCGTGTTTGACTACTTTTTCACCTGATGGTAAGCGACGATGTGGTCGAACAATGGGTTGCGCTATCTCGTTTTCAAATTTATGAAAGAAAAAGGCTTCGTCGATGTGCCTTCCCCCATGACTAAATTGGTCCACGCTACATCTCTCGATGAATCTATTCCGTGATTTAAAAACCTTCTGTTTACCTTTCCAGATGGGATACGCGCAACTAGAGCAGACTGGTCATGGCATTCACCTGAGGCAGTTCTCCAGGGCTTTCGTGCTAGAAGATGACAGTGGAGGCACCACTCAGAGGCTGGTATTCGTCTCTGTTGATGCTGCTATGATGGGCCATGGTGTTAGGAAAGAGGTGAGACACCTTTGAGTTATATTGTACGGTAATGTAGATATAAATATGGATCAAACAAAAACTAAGATACCTAATTCAATACTTAGTTATTATTTTTGATATCAATCTTCATTATCCTTATATTTCGATCAGGGACAATCAGCGTTTGAAATACTATATTTATTGTGTAGGTACGACTGTTTTCCTCTAACAATTTTTTTGCTCTTAGATTTCGCTCTGAAATAGCCTATAAAATAACCTGAATATGATAAATGAAATTATCAATACTAAGCTCTCTAGTTATTGTACCTACCTTACCTTCAATCTCTTCTAACCACACTTTAAACTCAAATGCCGATATCATCACCGACTGTAATCTTCTAAGTTATAACTTCAATTCCCCTTTCCAGGTCATCAAGCGTCTTCAGAAGCGCTATGGCGTCCTCTATGGAGAGCACAACGTCATCATCAGCGGCACTCACACCCATTCCACGCCCGGTGGGTTTTTGATGGACTTCCTCTTCGATCTTCCTATCCTCGGCTTCGTCAGGGAGACATATACCGCTTATATTGTTGGTATTTATAAGGTAAGATTTTTCGGGAGACATCTCAGAGTTTATTGACTTAATTTGATGCTGTTTTTGTACCGAAACAAACAGTAATAGTCTAAACATTGCAAATGACTCCCTCAAACTCGTCTAGATACGTGGAAATGATGTTAAAAACTCAAGATCGCATAATATTTTTTAATTGTTTGCAAATAAAGATTTCACGTATTTGTTATAGAGTATAGTAATGGCACATAACAAGCTGACGGAGGCGCGAGTCTTGTATGGAGAGGCGGAACTTTTAGATGCTAACATCAATCGCTCCCCTTCTTCATATTTGAGGAATCCACCGGAAGAAAGGGCCAGGTAAGGTTCAAAACATTATAATTATATTCTAGTAATTAACTTTTTGAGTTGACACGAATGAAATGTTTAGGTGCGGTATGCTTCATGCAAATGATTTGGCTACTTCTACAATTTAGTTCCGCCTATTGCGCTAGATGGCGCTGTGCATTTACGTCACGTTCCTGAATCGCGGTGTTAAGATTCTCCGCCGTCAAACGACCCTCGCGCGTTTCTGTAGTGAATTCATACTTACCTGGCATAGGGGATACCGTGATCAAGAAGGCGGTTCCCCCAGGGCGAGGCCTTTCCATTGCACTGCGGTTAGGTTGACCCCTGCGATTATCCCTAATGTGGATAACTCGGATGCGTTATTTTTGGTAGTGGGGACTGCGTACGCGCCGTCCCCTCGGAATTCCTTAATGTTAATTTACGGTGACCACCTAATACGTAGGTCGTGATACTAAACTTTAATAATCAGCTATTATTTTTACCATTAATTTTAACTAAAGTTTAGGTCAAAATTCACTTATTTTCTTAATTTCTTTATCAACATCGTATAAAAAACAAGGTACAGATGTACGTGTTTATTTCTCAGCACCACCACATATTTACGAGTAGTTTTTAGCTGGAATTATATTTATGAGGACCTGCCTAAATTGATAATTATAAAATATATTATTAAACTAAATATAAATATCAGATATACCAATATTAATTTTGAGTATAGATTTATTTATTTATTTAAACTTCATGTACAGTAGTGGTACATAGGCGGATTTACATAACAAGGTGATATTATGTTGTTTTGTGATCATGTGTGAATCTTTATCACGCTTGTAATACCTTTCTGAGCGATCGAATTCTTGATTGCCAAAGTATCTGTAATAAGAATTTTAAGTTGTATGTTCACAAAATTTTTCAGATACAAATACGACACAGACAAGACGCTATCACAGATCCGTTTCGTGTCTCCTGAGAACAAGATCATCGGTGTGATCAACTGGTTTGCGGTACATCCGACTAGCATGAACAACACTAATAAGCTGATCTCGTCCGATAATGTTGGTTATGCTTCAATTTTAATGGAGAAGGCGCTCAATGGGAATAATACGCTGCCTGGTAAGGTAAGAACATTAAATACAATTATAAAACACAAATGAAAGTTTATTAAAGCATTCTGAACAGGTCATTTAGAATTATGACTTGTCATACGGTATGGATCAGAATGTTGGGCTATGAAAAAGACGCATGAAAAAAGATTGCACGTAGCGGAGATGAGAATGTTAAGATGGATGTGTGGTGTGACGAGAATGGATAAAGGTGAGAAATGAGTATATTAGGGGAAGTTTGAAAGTGGCGCCAGTGACACAGTTGAAAGGGAATCGTTTGTCTTGGTATGGTCATGTGAAGAGGAGGGATGAAACGCATGTTACTAAAAGAGTTATGAGTTTACATGTGGATGAATGGAGAGGGAAAGGGAGACCAAAGAAAAGATGGATGGATTGTGTGAAGAGTGATATGAAAGAAAAGGAAGTTAGTGATAGTATGACGAGTAACAGGGCAGAATGGAAGAAAAAAACGTGTTGCGCCGACCCCAAATAACACGGGACAAGGGCAGGAAGATGTATGACTTTATTACTTCCCTATTAATTAGAAAATATTTATTTTCAACACAATATCTAAAGCAACTACAACGGATAGAATTTGATTTCATCCATGTACGTCAACTATACTTATAAGTAAGAACAAAATTGGAGAGAAACCAAGACATCAGAGTTACCTTCAAGCTATCATTGTGATAGAAAAAAGTCATCGTGTGCTCTTTAACACTCTCCCAATTAGTCTACCTTGGATCTAAATCAAGGGTACCACCAGATTCACATTACAACCTTATTCTCTTTCCAGGGCAACATAGTTTGTGCCTTCGCATCCACGAACCTGGGTGATGTCTCTCCGAACACCAAAGGCCCTCACTGCGAGTTCTCTGGTAAGGTCTGTGACCAGGAGAAGCTGCTGTGCAAGCTGCCCAAGGAGAGGTGCTTCGCGTCAGGACCTGGGAGAGATATGTTTGATAGCACCAGGATTATTGCTACTAAACTGTTTCAGACTGGTATGGTGAGTGGTCCTTTTTGTTGTATATCTATTCTATTGTAGAGAGACCATTGTTTTAAATTTAAACAATAAATTTTAGATTTAAATTTTTAACTTTCTAAATTAATATTTTTTTAAATTATGGCTTGTAAAGATATCAATACACCACTCATTTTTAATTAGTACAAATACTTAAAGAGCTTGTTAGAAAAGGTCTTGTTATGATTTAAGTAAAATCTCAATAAATAATATTCATAAACAGTAAAGTTATCAGCGTTTGTTTAAATCCCAAAATGTAACTCAATTTATGGAAATATTATAAAGTCTTTTGATTATGAATAAAAGACGATCAAAATGGAGCGCGTAATATTTTCTAGTAGCAATTGTTATGCCTGATTGATTTACCAATTATGATATTTTTTTTTTACTTTTGACTACAAAACTATGATCGGTAACGGGTACAGATAGAGTCCCATTTTAATTCTATACACCTCGATTTTTAATTTAAAAAAAGTTAAGTAGTGGTTAAATTTAAATATCTATAGTGCTCCAGAAAATTATGGAATTCGACCAAAAACAAAATTAAATATTGAGATTTATTTATGTTTTATTTTCGTTTTTTAGTTGTAATTTTTACAACTATTGCATGATTGATTGATTTATTTGGTAAGCCAACAACTATTTACTTTCACAATACATTTTTGCTTTAAATAATTCCAGAAAGTTCTGAATGAGCCAGGCGAGGATCTGACAGGCCCTCTGGGCATCAAGCATCAATACGTGATGATGCCTGAAGAAGAGGTGTCACCCTTCGATCCAGTCACAGAAACTTTCAATACGGTGAGTAGTATAGTCGCTATTGAAATACAAGCTTAAAATTATGATATTCTTGGTAAAAAGTTTTTAGTTTTACAATTGTTGATCGGTTAAGTCCTATCTTTTTACCCTCTTGTTTTGTTTATACCTCTTGTATTGTGTGTGTCGTTGTCTTGTTGATTCTTATGAACTGTTTTTCATTCTAGATTTCTCTGTACCCTGTTTCACAAGCATTAGCAGGATCTATTCGGCGCATATTATTATTTATTATTCAAATGTGTATTAAAATAATAAAAAAACTCATCATATTAGGCGCAAATGAACGTGTTATCGTTTTGCTCTAATTTGTCTTATCCTATTTCCAGAGCACCAAAGTCTACGGTTGCCTTCCCGCCATGGGCTACAGCTTCGCAGCCGGCACCACCGACGGTCCCGGCGCCTTCGACTTCAAGCAAGGCACCACCACCTCCAACCCGCTGTGGAATGTCGTCAGAGACTTTATTGCTGAACCCACCAAGGAGGATATCAAGTGTCAGGCGCCGAAACCGATCTTGCTGCCTACAGGACGAGTGAGATATGCATATTATAGCTGGATTTACCTATTTTGCTACTATAATTCTTCTGGACTATTATATTGAGATAAGGATTCTGGGTTCAGTTCACGTTCAGTTACTGTTGTTAATTTGCATGTTTTGAATTTTGGGGTGAGTAGGTCTACCTAAAAAGATAAGACCAATTACTTATTTAGTTATTTGGCAGAAGGTCAAATGTTGAGAATGTTTTTCGAGCAACTTACCTATACCTACCAAGTGGACGGCGATATACTGTTTATTTTTTATTTAATTTTACTAAGAATTTATTTACTAGTAAAAAAATTCTAACTAATTTCTTTTTTATAGTTATTTAAATTTTCTTCATATTACTTAAAGCTGAAAGGGATCTTATGTAGTACCTACCTAATAAATTCATACCGTAGAGTAAATCTTATGTTGTCTAACTTTTCAAGTAGTTTAAGATATTCGAAGAAAATCTAGTTTTATTTTCCTGTACATAGCAATCCTTTTTCCAGGCGAAGTTCCCTTACGAATGGCAGCCCAAGGTCGTGTCCTGTTCGGTCGCGAGGATCGGAAGCTTCTTCCTCGCAGCGGTTCCAGGAGAGTTCACTACCATGTCGGGAAGGAGACTGAGGAACATCATCGCGAAGACTGCTCCTGAAGCCAGGAAAGTGGTTATAGCTGGACTGTCGAATATTTATTCGGATTATATTGCGACGCCTGAAGAATATCAGGTAATATTAGAATTTCTTAAAACCCGTGTTTTATCAAGAATATTTTGTAATTTTGATGATTGGTAATGTTTTTTTGGTAATTTTTTACAGGCTCAGAGATACGAAGCTGCTTCGACGATTTACGGACCACATACTCTAGATATTTATCTGAACAAATATGTAGAACTAACTGATGCTTTAACTTCGGTGAGTTGTTTATTGATTTGTAGATCTATCGAAAAATAATTAAAGTAATCAAGAGAGGTGTTGTTAATGGTGTAGGTTTTACTTTACTTTTTCAAAGCTAATTATTTCTTTAATGCCTAAATCAATTTTGCCCAGTCGATTGATAAACGAGCCTAGAAGATCATAAGATTGAAAGACCAAGACGATCGCCGAGTTGCTAGCCTGTCGGTTTTCCCTCATCTACATTTTGGGGAGTGTGCATTAAAATTGCAAAATTTAATTCCGCCCAGCTCAACAATCAGTCCATGTTCAATGATCCAATATATGAGCCTATGTCTAGTGGTTGACTTTAAGTCGATGGTTTTATTTAATACTTGCTCAATGTGAGGAACATGGAAATAAATAGTTAAATCAATCATATCCTTCTAAACTGGGTGTTAGAACTTTAACTGTTGTATGATTTCCAGAGCAAAGACATGCCTTTGGGACCGGAGCCTCCCGACCTGAGCAGTCAACTGATCTCCTTAATTCCTCCAGTACTCTGGGACTCCGCCCCCTGGGGACACGAGTTTGGGGACTGTCTGAAGCAGCCTTTCAAACAGTATAGCTATGGAGATGTCGTTATAGCGCAGTTTGTAAGTATTAAGTGCTGGTTTTGGTTAGAAAGCGGATCATCGATCACTTGCTGAAGAATTAGAATCACAGAAGTAGAAAATAAATTGATGATGGAGTTAATTTAAATAATAATAGTACATTATGATATAAGTGTGTAATGTTAGTGATTACCGTCGAGGCGGTATTTAGACCCGAGTCGTGGCGAGGGTCTTAAGAGAGCCAAGAACGGTAATCATTAATTACTTACGTATGTCATACGTTTTTCAATACACTTGTGAAGAAAACAACAGTAAAAGTAGTTAATTTTCTGTGTCATGGTGGTAAAAATCTGTTTTCTTAAGCGCTCGCATCTTTTTTTTTTATTCCTAGAGCCTAAGAAGGAAGGCTAAGTTATTTTGACCATACTGCCTAGTCTTACTATGTTTTCTTGCGTGAAAAGTTTTTACGATAATGTCTTTCATAGTGACAATAGAATACGGATATAACATTTTCTAATGATTTTGTAGTGTTTAATTAATACAGCCACTGAACTTCACTGGAATAAAAAAAAATCACGCCAAAAACCGCGCGCGTCTTAAAATGGCGGCCATAGATCACAAAAAGAAAAACAGATTTTATTTGAATGTACGATTTATTTACTAAATGTTTTTTATTATATAGATTGTTTGTAAAAGTTAAATTTGTTCATTTTAACTTGTAAATTGGATGGAATAATTAAGTAAGACACTAATTTATATATTATTTAACGCAATAACTTAATGGGAAATTTATTCGAATTCAAAATTTGTTTTGCGAACAGAGGTTGAACAAAAAGGTTTTAACCACATACAGCACTAGTGCGTAATGGTAATCAAAATGTCACAGTTTGGTAACGAGTGCCACTATATACCTAAGTGCAGTGCAATAAGAGTCACTTTCTGAGCAAGGGAGTGGGTGTAAAAAGGACATGTTTAATAGGATTAAAAAGATATAGATAAGTACATAAAGGTAGATGTTTTTTCATGGACAGTCGACTGCATGTCCGTGTTAATGTAACACAGGCCTTGGATTGGCTGAGTATAGTACAGAGTTTCAAAAGAATAACAGGTCAGCCTATGATTGGTTTTGTTACCAAGTTACCGACTATAGTACAATATGTAGGATGCAACAAACTACAGACGATTCACAGGCTTCGATTCATCCATCTTCAAAGGCAGTGTTGTTCTCTTCTAGGTCGAAATTAGACATTTCAATTTTACATTTAGACACACGGCATTTGCTTTGGCTATTGATACGTCATGTGGATTGAATGTTGACAATACGACTAGCAGTGGTTGAGCGACTGGCTCATCAACGTTAGTTGGTTGGTGCGATTCGTGACAAATATTTTTATTGTCAAATGACAGGTGTTCCAGGTCTGGGTGCATGAGCGTACCCAGCTTCTGGCGTAGGAGGGGCAAGTCAGACTTTTTAGGTCGGACAGATGTTTTGTCATACACACTACACAAACACACCTACATGAAACATTAGGTATTTGTAGTGTAAAGGGCAAACAGCCGCAAATGTGTTTTTTCTGTTCCTGAAGCATATTAAACTTTTAAAAAGTCTGTAGTCTGTCACTGTACTTATTAAAATAAAATATAATAAAATAAAAAATAATCCTGCTTTATAGGTAGTTAAATAAATAAAAGTAAATTTAACTATGTCAAATAAAATAAATGCTAGTCGCTCGCAACTCCCTTTCGAAGATTACCGAACACAGCCGAGCGTTCGAACGCTCGACGCTCAGCTAGATTCATCGGTAATGTACGTCCACCATCGTCGCGCGCGGTTTTTTAGCAATTGCATCGTGTATTTTGCCAGTGTCTACTGCGCGGTTTATTTATAAGTTAGAGCATAAGGCCCCGTTTGCACTTTAATTAGTAATTAGGCGAGTTCATACATGTTCTGCGAGATTTTCAAGGGGGGGCAGCTGCCCTCTCCTGCCCCCCCCTGGGTACGCCCATGTCTGGGTGTCTTGTATGTATGAGTTTACATGTTCGTGAACTCACTCACTAAACAGGAATTTATTTTTAAATACCTTTTGCCAGCAGCTTCGTCAGCGTACATAAAATATAGCCTATATCACTCAGGAATAAAGCAGCTACACATCGGTGAAAAAATTTTTGCTATCGGACCAGTACTTTCAGAGATTACCTCGTGCAAACAAATAAACAAACTTTACTTCTTTGTAATATTATATTAACTTTGTAACCCAACATCTATGTTGGGTTTATGTTAGACAACCTACACGATATTGTTTTAAAACGAAGATGAGAAGAGTACCTATGCTTCAAAATGTTATCATCATCAGGTGTCTGGTCACCCTCGCAACAGCATCCGCCACGGTCGCTGGTACGCGACGGTGGAGCGCCTCGAGTCTGAAGAAGATGACGCATGGGTCACCGTCTTTACTGATGCTGATTGGGAGACTAAGTATGTATACCTTGGAATTTGTAACTGATATAAGTAATATTTTTTTTTTTAATGAACTGTTCGGAGTGCTATAAAGACAAATTTGCTTTCACATAGGAAAAAATCTTGATTTTAGTTTATTCCTTTCGGAAAACTAGGATGCTAGTACTATTGTACAGGATGTACTTCAAAAAAGATTTCGATTTGATTTGCACTTTCATATCAGAATTCGTGGGGTTTTATCATCAGGCATACATGATGGAGTATACAATTGCATGAAAATAATCATTAATTTTAAAGGATAATGCCAGATACTCTATAGACCTTTGCCCCACTCAATAAAAGTCATTTACAAGCATGCAATATGCTGCATCTTATTGTATATTTATTACTCATAGCTAAACATTTGTCCTGAAACCTGTAAAACTTGCGGTTTTCATTTAAAACTAAAAACAATAATAATAACGTTACGCATAATTAATAATAACGTTAACGCAATAATAATAACAACGTTACGCATAATTATAATTTTGATATAATATTTTACGTAAAATGATATTTGTTTTACAGTTACCTACTTATTTTTTTTAGTTTTGCACATGCGTTTTATGTAACGTTAAGAGAAAATAGGAAATGGCAAAAAATAATTTCCGGGATTAAATTCCTTTTTTTATAAAATTGTAAACCGCAACTTTTAAAGAAAAACGATTTATTATGAAAAGGTTCCTTATTCGTCACAATTATTTTCATAACTTTACTTTTTCTGTAAATGATAACTATGACAGGGTCAGGATCTGGCATTGTCATTTGTTTTTTTATCAGTATTTACTAATTATGTCCTTGTATTGTATGCCTACGTCATTATTTATATTGGTAACATGGTTCTAGTTGCCTAGACTTGCCATAAGTATTTTCTGTGGTATGTTTGACCGTTTTATTTACTACATTGATTTTCTCTTCCTTTTCTGTAGGTTCACCTGGATCCGCGACTCCAAGGTAATGGGTACGAGTCGCGCGGAGATCGAGTGGGAGATCCCCGTAGGGACTCCTAAAGGTACCTACAGGATCCACCACTTTGGCAACTATAAGTACGTGTTGGGGGGCATTTATCCTTACCACGGGTTCACGGATGGCTTCGAGGTATCCTAGGTTAGCCTTTGGGACCGTGACTATGCTGACATTCTAGTAAAAAAAAAAACGATGGTCCAGTGATTGAGGAATTCAAAGACCTTATCTGGAGTCAAAATTTTCTTGTGTTTTTAGACCATTGTCGTAGTGTCAAAACACATCAAAGGTCGCCACAATAGGTCTCTGTAGAATGCAGGGGCTGAGGAATTCCCAAGGACCTATACTCGGGCCAAGATTGTTTAATACCTTCTTTGGATGTTAGTCCATTTTGGACCATCAGTGCACTTTTTCCATGGATGTGTAGGGACATTTTAGTGTGTAAGTAATGCAGTGATTTCTCGGACCATCCTATTGAATGGTTTATTGAAAGTAAGAGGAGATAATTTACATTATTGTGACATGACAATGTAGTGACAATTGTTTTAAGATTTTTCTTGACTATTATTCTTTTAACCGTTGGGTTATTGCCGATTTTGTTTCTTTTTTCAATGTTCTTATTAATACTGGAATGTATAAAATTGCGCAGGCGCTTTGCCTTTTTTCCTTGAGGGAAAGTATTGTGAGATTTAAAGAAATATTCAGTTATAATATGTACATATGTAAGATACATGTAGGTAAGTATATTTATCTATAAATTGTACTGTATAAACAATGAAACCAGTACTAATTAAATGTTTAGCTTTATAATTCTTAAGAATAGTAATCTAAATTACAATATTACCAATACTGAAGTGTAAGTTAATATTCTAATTCATTGGTAAAATTATAATTTCGACGGGGCGCCTACTTACCTCGGTTATATGCATAAGTCGGATACCAACGTGTATGCTATTTAATTCCAATATGTAAAGAAACGCAACTAATGAAAGATGCCACGAGCAGCAAAAAGGATATGGTAGTAACTACCAAACAATGTACATATTTTATTACTTTTACTCTACTATATTAAATTTTTTCTTGTCATAATTATCACGGCCATAACTAAAATTATATTTTTTGAATAAGATTAATCTTAAATAAAATCACTTCACTTGTATAGAATAAAAAAAAAATAACTCTTATAATGGCTTCCCGTTTTCGGAAAGTTTTAAAAGAAGGAATCCACTTTCTGTATACAACTAGTGACATCTAGTAACTTATCTATTGAATTTATGATATTTACAATGTAAACCAAAGTGAAATTGTTAGTTTTAATATCTTCTGTAGTGATTAATTTGGTAAAATATAGCTTATAGTCTAGTCGCTAATTTACTACGTGATTTTATCATTTCCAATTCAAGATATTAGACTGGCTTGTTGGTCTAGTGGTTAGTGACCCTGACTGCTATGCCGGAGGTCGTGGGTTTGATGCCCACCCAGGACAAATGTTTGTGTGATGAGCACAATCATTTGTTCTGTGTCTGGGTGTAAATTTATCTATAATATGTATGTTTTTAGTAATATATAAGTATGTTTATCAGTTGTCTAGTACTCATAACACAAGCTCTACTTAGCTTGGGACTAGACGGCGTTGTGTGATAGTTGTGTGAATAATATTAATATTATAAAGTCAAATTAATTCTTCGTCGGATTTATATTCTACACGTAGGTACTATACGTACACTTCGTATTTTGTTGCCGAAGCGGCAACGTCACGTCCTGTCGACGTCGTTGCAGCTTCGTCGACAGACTTTCATAGTTTCGTATACTAGGAAATAAAGAAAGAAAAATTGGCACGCATGGATACAGACACTGTAAAAACAAAATTTAAAATTTAAAAAAAATACTGACACAATTTGTGTCTCACGGCTGCGCCAAATAGATCCAGTTCAGCAAAAATGCCAGTCAACTACAACTAAGCTGTGAGCACCAAACATATAATGACGAATATGAGTCTATGAAGCTTTACGAGTCCGTGGACCCGTAAACACCCACCTCGCTCCACTCTAGAGCGAGAGAAATGATAGTAGGAAATTAAAAAAAAAAACTAAAGATTTTTATTATTTGCTTTCTTGTTTTTAATTATTAAAGCCGTGTCGAAAATGATGAATTTCTTTTCTATACTGAAATATTTCTTGTATTTGAAATTACTTAAAAATTATACGAGTACATATAGCCAGTTTTCAGTGCGTTTAGTGGAAACAGGCATACAATATATAAGTAAGTGATAAGGCGAGTTCTTCGATATATTCATTAAAAAATATATCGTTTCATTTTAATCTTATGGATTAATTATCCTATGTGTTATCATGTAAAAGGGGCTTAAGTTCAGATAATGCTATCATATAAATAACTATGTAAATAATGTTTCTGAATGTAAATTAGTGCCTCCTTATTTTTATGTTGTTTATCACCACTATGTACCTAATCGTGGGCACATGTATCATTTATAATGAAAAAATTATTTTTGACACAATAAAGAATGTAAATAAATGCTATATTCTGATTTTTAACTAGCTGTACTAAACTGACAGTAGTGGACAATGCCCAGTTGTCAATGTACAATGCATCCAAAAGACCGGTCTCATCCTTGTGCAGATTGAGACTCGGCCACTGCAGTAGTCCAGTTTTCCTCCATAAAATTCACGTTCGTGACAATTCTTTGTGCGAGTGTGGCCTCGATGTCCTTCAAACTCCCACTCCCTCGACTTGTACCAAATGCTTTCCAAAATTAAAATCCCCCTTCCTACTTACTTCCATTCCCTATTGTCGAATTTCTCTCCTAAAGTTGTCCAACTCCTATCCAAATTCCTAAATGATAATAACATCAATCTGTAACCTGCCACTAACGTCTTAGATCTACCACAAAGTGAAAAGTTCGACGGCTCACCTTACGGCGCTGCCGTCACCACATGACACTGGCAGAATAGTCGACACCGGCTCAGTTGCCAAAGAAAAAAAAAATGTTCAATGCCCCGATGACATTAATGCATTGTTATAGCTGTCACTTTAGTCCATCTAATTATAAATTTTGATAAAGAACGGAAGTAGAGGAGAAATTGTACAGTGAAATACGCATTATGTAATTATCAAATGATTTCTATAAATTAGTACTGATGTAGATAAAATCTAGACCATGTAGGTAATGTAGATTTATATAATATAAAGTGCCAATTGTAGGTAATAAATATGTATTTATAAAACTTTAAAACTGTGTTTTTTTTTTAAATATAAGTGTGTTGACTGTCACCATATTGAATTTTCTCTATGTATTTATAAAAAGGGTAAAATAAAACAGGTAGGTACTGGAGACATATAACTATATTTCTGCCTACTCTTTCGAGTCTTATAGGCGTGTTGTAATAATAATAATCAATTCTTGATAATGGTCATATCACTTTTTACTGGGATCGGTTCATCATCACTGACAGAATTATTGTAGCCAATAAGCCTGATATAGTGGTGGTGGACCGAAGCGAGAGGCGTGCAATGATTGTTGACATATCCGTTCCGCATGACGAGAACCTCGCGAAAGCCGAGAAAGATAAACAAATCTTAGACTTGACTCGCGAGGTTGTCGACATGTGGGATGTAGACTCGGCGATCATTGTACCGATAGTCGTGTCAGCCAATGGCTTAATAGCCAAGAGCCTCGACCAACACCTTAGGAGGCTCGCGTTAGGCGGCTGGATCAAGGCCTTGATTCAGAAAGCGGTACTCCTGGACACGGCTCGCATTGTTAGGAGGTTCCTTTCTCTGGAGCCCTGACCGCCGGTAGCTTGGACTCTGTTCCCGATACCGGTGGGATGCTGTTTTTTATATTTTTAAATGTTTTATTTTTGAAATATTTAAAAATGTAATTAATATGTTTATATAAGTGAAATAAAGGAAATAATAATAATTTATTAAGATAAATTAGGGAGTGGGTAGTTCTATGAAATTTTGTTTACATTATTTAATTAGAAGAGCATAATTTCCTAAGACTTCCTGCACTAGGCGAGGCCGTCCCGCAGGAAGCTTACAAGTTTTTATGAGTTACAAATTATAATGATAATACATTTGTCTCTTAACATTGCAAAAATACTATCTAAATTATTAAAATACAAGCTTACGAGGTTTTTTACGTTACTAAATACTATTACAGAATATATATAGGTAACGAAAAAAAATACTTGAAACTAATTGCATTTAATGCTTATAATTTATTTTAAAACTTAGAGATCGTTTTTATCATAGTAATGTTTTGCTTGCAAAGACTTATTAGGATACGAATTATAGGTACGTCATTAATGTATTTAATTCGTATTCGATCGACATAAATATAACCAGGATTTATTTTTTGATAAAAAGTATTATCAGATCCTTTTCCAGTCATAATTATTGAAATTAAAAATTATTGAAGCCTGCTCTATCACTAAAATGAAATATAACTGAACTTCTCGAATTTTGTCCGATTAGTATAACTATCTTTTTGAACAAGGGTTCTTGAAAAGAGCGTGCCCGAGCTACGTTAATGTTATTCATATTTTCGTTTGACTCCTGGTGCACCCTCAGCACAAGCTAGCAACCAAGCTTAGCTTAGTCGGCCTTATAATGTTCCCACTGCTGCGACTCAGGCCTCCTCTTTAGGAGAGGGAATGGGCCATAATCTACCACGCGGGTCCGTGGTGCTGGTTGGTGGATGTCACATGTCTTCGATTTTTTGGTTCTAGGACATGCCGGTTTCCTCACGATGTTTTCCTTCACCGTTTTGCGAGCAGCGGTGATGAAATAAATTACACAAAGTAATGCGCCTGACTGGGTTTGAACCCGCAACATACAACTTGTAAGTCGGGGCCGTTATCACTCGGCCACCACTGCTCTAGCAACTAAGAACTAGCAACAAAACTAGTAGGCTAGATCTGAACGTTTCCATTCTGATCTAGCCGACTAAACATTATACCATAATGATTTAAACTAACACGATGATAACACAGATGCCATGACTACAACGTAAAGGGCCCATTACACTACTCGATATTCAGATAGTCTTAGTCGATGTCGCGTTCGCTTAGTGTAATAAGGGTTAGACCGCACTTACTCGGAACAAAAAATAAGACATCCTGAATATCATGTGAATGACATCTGATCGATGTGTGCTGAATATCGCGTAGTGTAATAGACCCTTAAGAGAAGATAAAAAAGTGCTTTTGTCTTAGACGGTTGGAGATATAGGGCGCATTTCTGAATTGAGTATTTTGAGTTAAGAACGTCTCAAACCATACTTAAATGCCAAATTTTTACAGGTTTTCAGGGTAAAGTAGAGTTTGAGTAATTCTCAACTTCGAATGCTTAAATCAGAAACCGAGGGATAGCTATGTACCTATACGCTGACTGTGACGGATTTTTACAGAAATATCAAATCACATAAGCGCCATTATTTGCTTTCACTTTTTACATACATTCATAGTTCCGCACTATTACGAGTATTATAAAAAATATGAAAGTACTGTTTGTTGTTTTTCACTTCTAAATAGATTCGGAAAAAAATCTACCCGGCACGCGGGTAGACCATGTTCTGAGGATATAGGCATTTTATCCCTAGAATGTATTTTGTTGGGACTATCTCTGACAATCACGCGGGCGAAACCTCGGGCTAAAGTTAGTTTACTATGTATAATCTTGACGCACACTTATTCTGCGTGTAGCTCTAAATAACTTCTCAAACCTAGGCTGCATCCAGCAAATAATCATCTTCAAGTATACTGGGCACTTACAAACCTCTATGTCGATTTATTTGTATAGACCTATCCTCGTACCACAACCGATGACCTGGTGAGGGTCACGAGAATCCGATGGATACGAAATACACAGAGCCGGCCGATATGGCGGCACTTGGGGGTGGCCCATGTCCAAAAATGGACGTCTTTCGGCAGAAATGATGATGATGATAAGACCTATGCTTATCTTTCTGTACATGGTTTAAATTATATTAGGCTCAACGCTGCGTTAAGCGGACGCCCGCGCAATGTCGCTAGTTTAACTTTAACGGTGTGCATGCAGTCGTGTCGATGGAGTACTCAAAACGGGCGCGTTGCGCGGCTGCCCGCTTAACGCAGCGTCGGGTCTTATACTTCATTGAAGAATGGTGTTTGGAAACTAACCTTATGCTCAGTGGATTAGTGATAAATATCAATTTGTACACGATAATTTATCATAAGTAATAACAACGGGTTGATAAAATATTTCAATATCATGTCCTTCCGTTGATTACAGAATCGAGTGCTTCATGGGTGGGCAAATTATGTCAAGGTGATTAATTTTGACTGACTTTCTATTCATGTCAGTTGTTTTTGGGTGGGTGTAATGCGCGCCCGACTCTTCCTAATTGATTTAATTTAAATATATTCAGGGGCGCCGACTCCGTGGGTGCTCGAGGGCTCGAGCACCCATGACAAATAAACAGTGGGTGCTGAGCACCCCTGAGAATAGACATCAAGAAACAGATCAGTAATCGCCTTTTAGGTTACGTATAAATTATATTTCTTGATAATAGAACAAGTTTAATTTTTATATAATGGTTTCATTTTATATTTTTATCAAACATAATCAGTAATTAAGTAGGTAGTATGTAAGTAGGACATTTATTTATTTGTCGGTCGATCAGTGTGCATTTCTCTTCCCACACTTCGCCACTTTTTCGAGTCCATCAAATGAGTATGAGCACCCATGAGGTTTTCTAAAAGTCGGCGCCCCTGATTATATTGGATTATATTGTGTGTCTTGCAGCTGCAATTGTATACAAATTTATTTAGTTATCTATCTATTTCTGTAAATATCAAGATTATCTTGAATGAATTTAAAAAATGATTCCTTTATTTTTCAGCTGGAATGGATGAAATATTTTTATCTTGGATAGAAATATTCTAGATAATTTGGTTGAGAAAAGATATTGGTTATCGGCTTATTTTCATAGATTAATTACTTAAATGTAATTATAATGTTTATATCTCTTTACCATTATTAGGTAAATTCGTTTTGAATAAGATGGTGCGTGTTTCTGTTATTGGTTTTAATTAAAATAATAATAAATATTTATAAAACTTTCAAGTGCTGTGTGTTTTTTTAATTTATTTTAGTGTGATCGACTTTTCTAACCATGTGAGTATTGTGAAATGTTAGAACATGCTCATTGTCAGATATAGTACCTAAATTTTGATACAAGTGCAGAAAGTTTGTCATTGCGACCGAGGCGGAAGTGTTATGGAGCCGAGGGCAGCAGTGATAAATTTGCACGTGTATCAAACGACTTTTTTCAATACACTTAAGAAGAAATTAATAAACGGGAGTTGGCCGGCGACTCGTGGGAGTCGACTCGCGCCCAGCCTGATGATGATGAACATTTCTGCGCTAGTGCGGAAAACAGTCTAATGCTTGCCTAAAAGCGGTGGGATAAGAGCGAGTTTTCGAGTAAGTGTATTGAAAAAAAAGTATTATATGGTCCATGGACGAATCAGACCTCAAGTGTGGCCATAGACGAGCCGCCGTCTCTCTACGGACTTTGGCCCCCTTCCATCATACGCCGTATGCCTTGTCACCTGAATCACTTAAAGATTGAAGATTATGAATTCGCGTGCTTGAATTTTGGCCAAACATATTTTGAACTCATATTACTTTGGATTTGTCATTGAAACGCTGTGAAGAATAGGAAAATACAGTGTTAAAGATTTATGTCACCTATGTTACGTAGGTACCTGTATATTATACTAGCTTCTGCCAGCGGTTTCACCCGCGTAAAGGTAGGTTTCTCCAACAAACTTCCACCTCCTATTTTAGGGGAGTAGGGGGTTAGAAAGAGACAAAAAGTAGCCTATGTCACTCTCTATCCCTTCAACTATCTCCATTTAAAAAATCACGTCAATTCGTCGCTCCGTTTCGCCGTGAAAGACGGACAAACAAACAGACACACACACTTTCACATTTATAATATTAGTATGGATGCTAGCTGGCGCGGCGAACTTCGTACCGCCTAACAGTCAGTGAATGTAGTATATCTTTCGATATAGTCAACCGATTGTGATGAAACAAAGCCTAAGTATTATATCAAGTTACACACAATTTTAATGTATAAAAGTTATCTATATCGATTTGGTACATTTTACGTGATGCGCGCACAACTAAAAACTTCTACAGATTTATTATAAATGTATCTCGCCTTAATCACCAGTTAGGTACGCAACAGGTGGAGAGTACTTACTTACACAACACCTTCAGGTTGTCAGTTAATTAATTAGGGTGCAAGTCTAAGGGCACTGAACGACCAAAAGTTCAGACTCAAGGCACCCAACTAGCAAAATGTCTCTTATAACACACTTCTAAACGTCTGTAAGTATGGAATTGGGCACACCTTGTAAGATTATTTGCCCTTATAGTAGTTGTATGATGGTTTCATTAAGTGCTTTTTCATCTTACATTAATCTTGATAATGCTTTTTAAGAATAAATACACTTACAAGTGTCTTTTGCACAATACGTCTTATAAGGTGTCTTTATAAGTTACACAATATTTGCCAAGATAGATATAAACCTTTTATAAGGGCTAAGCTCTTATTACGGATTATTCTTATGACTATTTTGCTAGTTGGGCAGCTGTTTGCATTTAGATTCTGTGTTAAGAAAATTCTATAACAATATGCCTGAAAATGGTAATTTACACTACAATAGCTATAGGATGGTGCGGGTGACAGCGGTCAGATTCATATAATGTAGATACCTATCCTTTTCTCTCATTTTAAAGATGCATATTTTCATCCTGCTGTCATCCTAATCATGATATGTAAAATGTTCTTAATAAACCATTGCTTGACGTCGTTCTCTCTAATGGAAAGCAAAAATAATGAAGTCTACGATGGAAAAAAATAGGCAGAAAATACTTGTTTAGCTTTGTTTTGAAAGCTGAAGGGTAGGGAATAAAGATGCTGTCAGAGAGTTCCACACTTCGGCAAAGATACGACTAGTTGGGTCATCAAACAAATGAGTCTTGTACCAGTACCCAGTAGTTGGGTAGTGAAAGGTGAGATCAGTGGTTTAGCACTCATGCTCCGAAGTACAATACGTGGAAAACAAGCTTCGTTAATGTACTAGACCGTGAAGCTTGGCGTCTAGCGCGTCATCTCCTATGAGTATTTTATCTTTGCATCTGTTTACGTCTATGCTTGCGACCACTGACCAGACCGACGTGGCACTGCTAATTTGGTCAATTGAGGCACAAAATAAGTAATAGTATAGAGGTTATGTTTGACAGCAGTGATGGCCGAGTGGTAACGGCCCCGACTTACGAGCTGTAGGTCGCGGATTCGAACTCAGCCAGGCGTATTGCTTTGTGTAATTTATTTCATCACCACTGCTCTCATAACGGTGAAGGAAAACATCGTGAGGAAACCGGCATGTCCTAGAACAAAAAATTCGAAGACATGTGACATTCACCAATCCGCACTGGGCCCGCGTGGTGGATTACGGCCCATTCCCTCTCCTAGAGAGAGGAGGCCTGAGTCCCAGCAGTGGGAGCATTAAAAGGCTGATTATGCTATGCTATGCTATAGAGGTTAAAAGGACGAATAGCTGTTTTTACTACTAGACTTTTTTTGATGTCACAGCTTTGCGTCGCGGCTCCAATCTCACTCGATTTCAACTTCTTTGATCGAGTTATTTTTTTAAAGTCATTATTCCATCTGGCTTGAGAGCGTCCTTCCCTATGTTTGGTGATTCATGGTCTTTCTTAGTCTAATCGTATTCCTGCATTTGACCATCCATTGTTGTTTATTTTAAGGTTAAAGACGTTTTCTTATTTCCACCAGGACGCTTCACTCCTAGAAATGTATAAGTACATTTTAAAACTAAATACTAATATCCTCTTTTAACTTTTCTTTGCCATCCCAACTGTCGTCTGGTCGTATCGATATCAACCTCTCATTATCTAAGTCACATTTAAATAGGCTTAGCATTATCAACCTAATTATGCAAGTGGTAGGTAGTAGGTAGTAAGTAGGTAATCACGTGTGTTCCTACTAATCCTTGAA
The DNA here is from genome assembly GCA_961205895.1 of Mythimna pallens. Taxonomy (NCBI): domain Eukaryota; kingdom Metazoa; phylum Arthropoda; class Insecta; order Lepidoptera; family Noctuidae; genus Mythimna; species Mythimna pallens. Next base: position 23,842,977 of record OY540832.1, read on the forward strand.
ATTGATTTGCCACTTTCACCCTACCTTCTAAAAACCTTTTTCGTTCGGGATTACCATTCCTTTCATCTTTTGCGAGCCCATGCTTCTTCCTTCCACCATCTGTTTCGTGGTCGGCCGCGACCTGGTTTCATTTTTTCGGGCAACCAGCGGACATACTTGTCTGTCCAGGTCTATTTATTTTTGGCAACCTTTTGAATCTGCTGCACTGGTTTTGGAGCGCAGTATATTGTGATCCGTTAATTTAACACCTAGTCTTCTGCGCTCCATTACTCATTGGCAAACCTTGAGTTTGGCCTTCTCAATGTTATTCAAAGACGAAGTTGCGCGCCATGGGTCAAGGAAGGGAGAATTCAGAATGCACATGTCCATGAGCTGTAAAACCATGTAAGCATCCGATTTAAAACTTCATAGTTAATGACTTGGATATGTACAGACTGTTGTGTCTATGTTTCATAACTGCATAAGTTAAAAACTGCTATCAGAGTTCACTTCCTGCTCTTCCACACTTACATCGTACTAAATATAAATAAATAAATAAAAAAGCCTGTTTATTCCTTAATTACAGTTTAACTTATCATCTAATATTTAATTTTATTTTGGCCTCCCTACACGCCAGGGACAAGTAATCGAGTCTACTCTTATACTTTGTTTGTTTTGTTTTATTTTTGTCTGTTTTTATTTTTTTTTTTTATCGTAACCTGTTTCCTTTATTGTCCTCTGTTTTTCGTTTTGTGTCACAATTGTACAAAAAACTTAAGTTAGCTACTAAACGGTAAACTGGCATGTGTACTGTAACTTTTGTGCTTATCCGTAATTGGCACGTATATAAGAACTGTACTTATGATCTGTTTTTATGTGTGTGTATATATTATGTGCTGTGGGTGAACCTAAATAAATAACTTTAATTCAGTTAAGGACCTCTCTTTGGGTTTACCCTCTTACCTCATCGGCCCATCTTTCTTGAGGTCTTCCCTGTCTGTTTGCCTTTAGGGCCCGTCCACTTTTTTATTTGCTTGGACAATTTTTCTTCATATGATCTGGCTACATGGCCTTCCCATTTTCATTTTAATCTTGTGTGAAAAAAAAAAAACATATATCGTACTAGCTTTTGCTAATTATCTTATACTAATTGCAGAAATAATGGCGTTCACTCTGACGGCAAAGCTGGTGATCGGAGTAGTGGTTCTAACAGTTATCGGTGCCATGACAGCCACCATAGTCCTGTTAGTCACTCAAGGGGACGACTACGAGGAAACCACGACTACTCCACCGATCACTACGAGTGCACCCACCACCGAGGAAAGCGACTTGCCGTATAGAGTGGGGGTTGGAATAGCAGATATGACAGGACCATGTGTGGAGATTACTTTTGTAAGTAGCTTTATTACCCTTATAATATTCCCACGGCTGGGATTCAGGCCTCCTCTCTAGAAGATGAAATCAGCCGTAATCCACCACGCGGGCCCAGTACGGGTTGGTGGATGTTACCGGTTTCCTCACGGTGTTTTTCTTCATCGTTGTGAGAGTAGTAATAATAATAATAATTTATAAGGTTACAGGGAGTGGGTAGTTAATAACATTTTGTTTTCATTATTTTATTAACATGGCATAGTTTCCGAAGACTTTCTGCACTAGGCGAGGCCTGTTCCGCAGAAATCTCATGATTAAATAAATCACGTAAAGTAAAGCGCTACTCTTTGGTAGGTAGGTACCCATATTTAAACAAGATTAAAAGAAAACCCTACAACTATCTTTATTTATCCTAACTTAAGCTAAGTTACGCCCTGCTGGTTGGTACTTTATGCCTGGGATGACTTCGACATCACGGTGAGTTTTACCTTTTTTTTAACGTTTAGAGAGCGTGTTCACAGACATGAAAATATAAACTCACCATACACGAGACCATGTAACACCCTGAAGTTTTGGAACAGGGGTAGACCATGACTTGAATCTGTCAAGCCATGGGCTACCTACGTGCAAAAATTTCATCTAAATTCCTCTAGCCGTTTGAGCGTTAAGAAGCAACAAATACATACACACATACATCTAAACTGTTGTGTTTATAATATTAGTGTGTTACAGTCAAATGAGGTGAATAGAACAAAACTTCAAAGGGTATTTTCACGACATTTGAATATTTTGTTGCAGCATTTAACTGTATCAATTTATTAATGGATTGTTATTATAAAAAGTCGACGCTTTGTTAGAAGCCGATAATATGGTATCAAAGTGAAAAACGAAACTAAAGTTTTGTTTCTAATTACCCCATTTTATGGCACTATCATCTACAGTGACCCTTTGCCCATTGATGGGAATAGGCTTCTCTTTTTACTTGTGTTAATCCTCACGCTCATGTGCCAGCTGTATCCAGTTTTACTCTCTAAAATTAAAATAAAGTAACAATATCCAGTAACCAGTTGAAAAACCAGCGTCAGGCAACTGCTACGTAGTGGCCTGGTATTATGCTGAACTGGACCTATTTGACGCAGCCGTGATACACACAATGTTGTTGTCTTCAAGTTTCTTTATAATAATAATAATATAATAATATTTCACAACTATCACACAACGCCGTCTAGTCCCAAGCTAAGCAGAGCTTATGTTATGAGTACTAGACAACTGATAAACATACTTATATATTTCTAAATACATACATATATAGATAAATTACACCCAGACACAGAACAAATGATCGTGTTCATCACACAAACATTTGTCCTGGGTGGGAATCGAACCCACGACCTCCGGCATAGCAGTCAGGGCCACTAACCAGTAGACCAACAGGCCAGTCAAAATAATTGTTACTTAATTGTGTGTCTGTGTCCCAATAAACGTGTTTTTCTTTCACATTATAAGTAACACCTACATCTCCAAAAACTCAACTCGTTACCTACTTCAATTTATTTTTATTAAAATGTTGATCTCGGCTGGGCAGCGTTCGGGAGGCTGCGCGGTATCTTCTCGTCCAATATACTACAGTGTCTCAAGACGAAAGTCTATGACCAGTGCGTGTTGCCAGTGATACATATGGCTCCGAAACGTGGTCGCTTACAATGGGCCTCATCAGAAGACTTAAAGTCACCCAAAGGGCAATGGAAAAGGCTATGCTCGGAGTTTCCTTGCGTGATCGAATCAGAAATGAGGATATCCGCAAGAGAACCAAGGTTACCGACATAGCACGAAGAATCGCCAAACTAAAGTGGCAATGGGTAGGGCACATTGCTCGCAGAACAGATGGCCGAAAGGTTCTGGAATGGCGGCCACGTACCGGAAGACGTAGCGTTGGAAGGCCTCCTACAAGGTGGACCGATGACTTGGTAACGGTTGCGGGAGTCCGATGGATGCGAGACGCACAGGACCGTTCATTATGGCGACACTTGGGGGAGGCCTATGTCCAGTAGTGGACGTCTTTCGGCTGAAATGATGATGATGAAAATGTTGATTTCAGATGGGTTATGCAGAAGTGGGGCAGAGCGGTAGAGGGCTCCACTTGCGTCAGTTCGCTAGGTCTTTCATCTTTGTAAAAGGAGACACCAGAATAGTGCTCGTCACTGCTGAGGTGCAAGCTGTAGGCATTGCAGTCAGACGAGAGGTAAGTGCCGCATAAAGATATACCTATATTACTTTGATGCAACTGTTGAGTTCTAGCTATCTCACTGACTGCCCGTTGGAAATCGAGCAACGAACGTAATACGATGCATGGACAGAACATAATAGAAGTAGTTCAACATAAACCTCCAAGTGGCTGTTTTAATTAAAAACAGGGCAAGTGCGAGTCGAGCTCGCGCACTGAGGATTCCGCACCACAAACTTACCTATGAAAACTGTTCGATTCCCGAATCGATCTATTCTATTTTTTCGAATTGTAATTTTTTTTGTGTTATCTGCAAATTTACAGTTTTCAGCTTTATTCCTATATCTATACTATAAGACCTTGCTTTATGCCAAATTTCAGGATTCTGGGTCAACGGGAGAATTTTGTTTCCTTTGAGAGTGTTAAAATGTACGTTTTTTGCAACATAAACGGCCGTATCTTTTTTTTTCGTTAACTTAGAAATTTGATTTTTTCTCAGCTTCAAGAGACTGCAGATCTGAGTATACGGTTTTTATTTCAACTTTATGCCTCCACGCGTTTCTGAGATAAAGGGTCTTGACAGACAGACAGTAGACGGACGGACAAAAAAGTGATTCTGTAAGTGTTCCGATTTTTCCTCTTTAGGTACGGAACCGTAAAATGAACAAAAAATCAAATACAGCGGTTAAGTGGAGATCGCAGTGTTGCAGATGGTACTTTAAACACGAAATTATTATTATTATTTAATAAAGTATGCACATATATGTACAAAGACGGATTTAATGCCTTAGCCATTTTCTACCAGTCAACCTTTGGGTGATGCAGAGAAAAATAGTGATAGATGCAAAAGAGGGAGAGAAAAAAATGTGAATATAAAAAAGATATACAAACGAATCGTAGATACAATACAATTATATAATATACTACAATTTAATAAACTAAATATATATAATAAGTACTCAAAAATTAGATCAAATCGACAAAAAGAGAAAAATTAACGTTGAGATAATACTACTGCCAACTTTTTACGAATATGCCTTTTAGAAAAATAACAGTAGATATAATTTTTACCGAGCACGTAACATACCTTCATTGCTATAACTGCAGCTGTCATTAATATCTAACTAATTGTAATTATATGGTCCAGGTGGTGAAGAATCTCCAGGAGCGTTACGGTGACATGTACTCCCTGAGAAACGTGATCCTCACCGGCACCCACACGCACAGCGGCCCCGGAGGTCACATGGTGGACTTCATCTTAGACATCAGCATCCTTGGCTTCTCACGAGAGACCTTCAATGCTTATGTTGACGGCATAACCAGGGTAAGTACGAACAGTCGTAACAATTCTAGAAAAGCATCGTTACCCCAACCTTAACTTGCTTTATTTTATATGCTTTATTAGTAAGACCTAGGAAAATTAACTCTTCATAATTTTTCTGCCCTTGTCCCATTTTATTTGGAATCGGTGCAACAAGTTTTTTTTCTTTCATTCCATACCTGTCATCCGTTAAAAGGGGAGTTAGTGATAGCGTGACGCGCCACTCATCCTAACACTACTAATCACTAACTCCCTTTTCTATCACATCACTTCTCAAACAATGTTATATTATTATATTATATATATTACATTATATATTATTATTTATCTTTTCTTTGGCCTCCATCTCTCTCTCCACCCATCCACATGTATAGGTAACATGCGTTTCATCACTCCTCTACACATGGCCATACCAACACAAACGATTCACTGGCGGTAGACTGTAAAGTAACTGTGGAACAATAACTAAAGACTAGCCTCACCTTTATTTATTTTTTATTTATTTATTAAAACTCTACGCACTAATGAAACACGGTTAACAAAGTCAAATGGCGGACCTAATGCCTTAGACAGTTTCTACCAGTTGACCTTAAGGTGGTTCAGAAACATAACATGGCTGAAAACTTACTAGAAGACAAACAGAAAAGAATTAAGTACAATAATACACATTTACTGTATACGTGTAAGTATACAAATATAAAATGATATTGTGAAAAAGAAAGAGAGAAAAAGTAAGAAATCTAACCAATAAATATTATGATTGATCCTACCAGCTTCTTTATGATCTTCACAAGCTATAAGGATCCTATGTCTCGTTTGCCACTTCGTTTGGTGCTCGCAGCTTGTATTAGTTTAATAAGTCTGTAGCGACATCTATGGCGTCACATAAGAACTAATCCTGCATCGCGCAATTAAAGTTCTGCTCGCGATTAGAACATATTATAGAACAGCCCGAAATCATCTATTGGGCAGTTGCCCACCAGACATACGTCTGGTCCGAGGATCTTCCTTTTTCAGCGGAGGTTTGCGGGACTTTACACTGTATTCCGCTTACCTCCAAAAGTCCAAGAAAATATTGCTTCTTCTTCTCTTATCCCATATTAATAGAAGGCAGTTACATAGCGGAACCAAAAGTTTGAGAATATTTTCTCAATCAAAGAAACTACAGCTTTATAATTTTACATTCCAGAGTATAGTTCGCGCACATGAAAACATGGCGCCAGCTCGTTTGTTCTTCGCGCAATCGCGAGTGACGCAGGCTCACAAGAACAGGTCTCCATACTCTTACGACCGCAACCCTTATGACGAGATCCTTCGGTAAGTAGCGAACTAAGGAGTCTGGCAGGATCACGATATCTAGTCACTCACAGATCGCTTCATTCAACGTTAGTATAACGTAAAAAAGAAGAATAATTAATTATTATTATATATTATTTAAGGCTAGACTTCCAAAAAACGTACCAGAACTGTATCCGATGTAACTGCAGAACACTGACTCCTAAGTCACAGGTCTTACCTAGTTTAGGAGGCAGGGTCCTAATATTAGAAGATACCTTTCAAATTTAATGTAAGTAATGTATGTAAGTCTTAACTTTGTTTATAAGGTTTTTAATTGTTTCAATAAAGTTATTATTATTATTATATCTTGCCTATGCTGTCCCGCTGCTGGGCAAAGGCCTTCCTCCAACCTTTCCATTGTCTCCGGCTCTGAGCCATTCTAGCAAATTCTTAAGGAAGACATCTGAGTCGTCCCGCCGCGCCGTCTTGGTTTGCCGCGACCCCATGGTGCGATTTCAGACACTAATTTTGTGTTCTGAAGCCGATCAGTGTTTTGGAGCGCAGTATAGTGTATTTAAATATATAGAATAATCTTCTATATCAATAAAAGCGAAATACCACTCACTGATTAATCACGAATCTCAGAAACTATAACACCTACAAACTTAAAATTAGGTAGGTAGGTTCTTTATGTGTCAGAGATGAAGAGTTTTTCTGAGGGGATGAAACGTGGGTCCAAAGTTTGTATGGAGAAACTGACTTTCACGCGGGCGAAGTTGCTGGCAGAGACTAGTTACATAATACTAAAAGATTTTCACACTTATGGTACTATAGTAACTAGTAGTCATAAATCTGATACTTTGTTTGTAATAGATTCCCTCGCATTTTTAATGAATTTCAGCTTAATAACATGTTTTGCTCAGAAATCACACACAGCCGCTTCCTGTAACGATTTTAAAATGTTGCTATCTTGATTGCAATAAGTTCTACTTGGTTATTATCCTGTCACTATGAGGATTATAATAGTACCTCCCTAAAGTCAAAGGGAACTATTGCCTCCTATTGTATTCATCATCGTAATTACCTCATCTTTCCCTTCCTCAGTTACGAACAGAACACAGACGATATGCTAACCCAAGTGAGGATCGTAAAGGAAGACGGCAGCCTACACGGTGTGATGAACTGGTTCGCAGTTCATACCACCAGCATGAACAATACCAACCAGCTGGTGTCCTCAGACAACCTGGGGTACGCCGCGCTGAGGATGGAGAAGGAACTCAACCCTAAGAATATGCCTGGGAAGGTTGGTATTATTTTTTAGATGTATGTAGGTGGAAATAGATATTTTTTTATAAAACCTAGACACTAAAGCTTCTCACTAGACGGCCTTGCTGACAAAATATATTCAGATTTGCATGATCAAGCCGATACCATGTGAGCACCCTCCGTAGAGCTGAATACATTTTGTTGGTGATGCGACTGGTTCCTCCGCCACTGGTGTCCTAGTGAGATACAGGCCTTAGGCGCCTTGCTGCTATAAAAAGGTAACAAAGATTAAAACGCTTGTATTTGCTCTGTCTGTTATAGAACTGGATTTAGATACCTACCAAGACCTTTGGGGCCTTATATATAGGGTGACTGGCAATTCTTGAACGATACTTAAACACGTGATTGTGCTCATGATAACAAACAATTTTTGTTATGGGAGCAAAGCCGAAATCGCGAAAAAATATCAGCTGTTCAGTACATTAGGCATAAATGTAAAAGAAAGAAAGAAAGAAAAACATTTTATTTGGCGGAACAAGGCGCAAATTTAGAACTAAACAAATTAAAAGTATATTAAGTGAAAGAAATATGCGCCACATCCGCGCAAAACGGCCGAACGCTTCTGACATTTTATAAGTGCCCATGTAGGCCTATATGAAATAAATTTTTGACTTTGACTTTGACCGCTCAGCATAATGCCGTGACCACACGCAAAATGCGATGAGTCTACGGCGCTGGTTTTCAGCGTGGGCCGTTAACGGTATCGACATAAAGACGTCGGCACAGTATTGTGTGCTAATAGATTTGAATAAAATAGATAAATATAAATAAATTACAAGGCAAGGAAAAAAAAACACTGAATAAATAAAGTGGAAACACACTCCACGAACACATGAACAGCATGCACTGAACAGCTGATTTTTTTTGCGCGATTTCAGGTTTGAGATCAAACCTGAAATATATTAAAAGTTGTTGGTTATCATGAGCACAATCACGTGTTAAAGTATCGTACACTAATTACCAGTCACCCTATTTAGCTCCATCCTTTTAAAGTTCAGTTTAGGTCGTCAAATGGATCGCGTTAAGGGATAGGGCTTTTGTTGGATGATTTTTTTACATTCCCAAACAATCACAGAAGAGCTGGTAGGAGTAGATCAAATTATTTTGACTCGGATAAAAAACTGGGCAAATGCGAGTCACACTCGCGCACTGAGGGTTCCGTACAAACTTACCTATGTAAATAGTTTGATTCCCGAAGTTTTTCCGAATCACAAAATAGTTTTTTTTTGTGACGTAACAACTTACAGTTTTCAGATTTAATCCTATACCTATGCTATAAGACCTTGCTTTATGCAAAATTTCAGGATTGTGAGTCAACGGAAAAATTTAGATTTTTTGCGACATAAACGGTCGTATCTTTTTTCTTCGATATCTTAAAAGATTTTTCACAGCTTCAAGGGACCGCAGACCTGTGTATATGGTTTTAATTTCAACTCGATACCTCCACGCATTCCTGAGATTCCGTTTTTTCCTTTTGAGGTACGGAACCCTAAAAACTAATTCCCCTACGGTGTGAAATCAGTGCTTATCAATAAAAATCCAGTCAACTACAGCCTGATATGGTAGAACTGTATTAAAATATGTCAAATCACTTCCAGCCTGACATAGTCGCTGGATTTTTCTCGTCCAACCTAGGCGACGTGTCTCCCAACACTCGCGGTGCTCGCTGTGAGTTCTCCGGCAGACCCTGCGACAACCAGTTCACCATCTGCGACCACATGGAGAGGTGCTTCTCCGAGGGGCCTGGCCAGGACATGTTCGAGAGCACAAAGATCATTGGCACGAAAGTGTTTGAAGGAGCTTGGGTGAGACACATTGCTTTGAAATATAGCTTATACTTAACTTTTTGGATTCTCCTAAACAAGCTGACAGCAAACAAAAAAACAACATTTTACTTGATTTACTACGATAAAGTGAAGTTGCTTGTTGAAATTGCAATTTAAACACACATCAGTGTGTAGTTAATGCAAGCATCCACACGGCCCAACCGCCGCTAAAGGAGACGCCTCGGGCGTCGTGAGTCCCAGTATGACCTCCGGCCACCGTAAGTGCGGGCTTGCGAGTAATGAGCAATGGGTAGCTCACTGTCCGGTAAGGACCGAGCCAACCGAGCCTGAGTTCTCGACCGTAGTGTTTCACACCCACCTTTCACACTCACTCCACCCACCTTTTTGATGTAGAGGTGTTGCCCTTTAGGGCCCAAGAATTTTTGAAAGAGTAACCGTGGTCATGGATCGCCAATGGCGATTGTACTTCAATTGCCATTTGTGATCCAGGACCACGGACGGATCACAGGTGGATTTTAGTCAGTAAAAGTATGACACGCTCTCTGGAGCGTATTCCATATGGCTATATGGGCACTTATAAAACGTCAGAAGCTAGAGCACGGTTCCAAATTGGTCGTTTCCTATGGAGAAGAACCGGCTAGAAACTCCATAGTTACTCTTTTTAAAAAAGTGGTTAATGTTACAAAATTTCCTTATTAGATATTATGTAAGAACAGTGTAGAGCAGTCAATATTGTACCCAAAAGTACATTAAAAATAATCATAATAAAAAAGTGTGTCGTCGTAGTAGGAAGTAGGTAATCTAAGTAATGATTTTTTTTCTTTTTTTTTCCACAACTATCACACAACGTCGACTAGTCCCAAGCTAAGCAGAGCTTTTGTTATGAGTACTAGACAGAGATATTTAGAGATATTTCTAAATACATACATATCTAGATAAATTACACCCAGACACAGAACAAATGATCGTGCTCATCACACAAACATTTGTCTTGGGTGGGAATCAAACCCACGACTTCCGGCATAGCAGTCAGGGCCACTAACCACTAGACCAACAGGCCAGTCAAATATATATCCATCTCATAAGAAGTGTGTTGTTGATGTTAATTATTTAATTAAACACTTTATACGGAAAATAATAAAGAAAAGGATTAGGTACCTATTTAAAAAATATTTGTTCCCAGAATGCGCTAAACTCCCCGGGTGAGGAGCTGACAGGTGAATTCGCAGTAGTTCATCAGTTCTTGAAGATGTCTGATCAAGAAGTCCCCATGTACGATCCAATAGGGCAGAAATTTTACGAGGTAAGTCTGTAGTTTCCCGTGCACAGACTGATGGATTATGATTTTGACAGGAGATGTGAATCTTTCAAAGATTTTTGCAGTAAGAAAATGAATAAAAAAAAACATAAACATAATTATTTCCCAATCATAATAAAGGTGGTTAATAGTTATTTAGAGGTAGGCGGGGATAATGTTCCCATTCATTTGTTGCTGGGATTCAGGCCACCTCTCTAGGAGAGGGAATGGGCCGTAATCTACCACGCGGGCCCAGTGCGGGTTGGTGAATGTCACATGTCTTCGAATTTTTTATTCTAGGACATGCCGGACCTACAACTCGTAAGTCGGAGCCGTTACCGCTCGGCCACCACTGCTCCCTATTATTATTATTATGCGGGGATAACAGGGTGTAAACTGCAGACCTGAGTTTAAATAGTTTTAATTTTAACTCGATCACTTCATGTGTTCTTGAGATAAAGGGTCTTGACAGATAGACGGACAACAAAGTGATCCTATAAGGGTTCCGTTTTTCCTTTTGAGGTACATAACCTTAAAAAAAAAATAAGTAAGTACTTATATGTTTTTTCTTTTACAGGATTTGAAAGTCAAAGGCTGTTATCCGGCTATGGGCTACAGTTTCGCATCAGGAACGGTAGACGGAGCTAACACGCTGAACATTACGCAGGTAGGGGAGTTTACTTTCGTTAACAGAGAAATGTTTAGTTGAAACTTTTCAAATCGTCATCAACCTAAGGAGAAAACTGATTGTGAACTAACATCACGCCTGGTTTCTTGGACGTGTTGCTGAAACTATGCCTCATATTTAGTTATATTAAAGTGCCATGTAAAACGTTGCCACCCGTAACAATCTACCAGGGGGGTTACCATGACTTTCAAAGTAAGATTGTTTCATTCTTATTTCAGTGTGGGTAGGAGACAGAGCTGTACAGGTTGTCTAGCGCCATCTCTTACCCACACTGGAAATAAGAATGAAACAATCTTACTTTAAACGTCACGGTACAGGTCCAGGTCTAGATCTAAACTACAGACTGAGAAATACCTAATGGTGCTGATAGACTTGAGCACTCATTTGTAATGAGCATTCTAGCGAATGTTACATTACAAAAAAGACACCGCGCAAGTGCGAGTCGGACTCGCGCTCTTAGGTTTCCGTACAAACTTACTGAAGAAAACAGTTCAATTTCTCTAAGCCCCGCTTGGGCAGAGCACCGCCGTGGCCTCGTGGGGCCGATCGGCGGCAACTATCTCTCGCGCCGAGCCTTGGTATAAGCCATGGTCCGAAGTCAAGAGGAATTGCAAGCGGTCGCCTTCTTCTGCGAAGTAGTAATGCTAGCAAAGAAGGAGACCGCACGTGTACGCGTGAGGGAACGGCCCTCGCGCCCCAGCCGCTGGTATCCCGATCCCGATTTCCGGCTACCGCAGGCGCGGGCTTGCGGACGGCGAGCAATGGGTAGCTCGTGGACCGAGTCCAAGTCGGCAACGGCGCGTATTGTTCCACGCGCGCCTCGAGGAGCACTGCAGACCTGAAAAAAAAAGAAGAATATTTTTTGTCGCGCACTTACTAGAGCGTTCGCTAAAATGATCGTGAAAATATTCGTAGCAATGTTTAGCTCCATGCTTGGCTCTGTTCGTTGTTCAGTTCGACAACTTAAAAACGGTGAAGGCTCGCTATTCTGTTACAAGTGAATGCTCAAGTCTATCGGTACCTTAGCGGAAAAACTCAATAACACTTTTCCACATACGGTAATAGTACCCGTATCCGAACGCTCTGGGCCTCAAGTCTGCTATTACAATAGTGTCAGAATGGTCTATTATTGATTTCATAATTGTTGATTTTGACAAATTTGGTAATTTACTAATATAATGGCGGCATTATGACTTTCCAATGATCAACCACTGACACTCCATTGAAAGAAATGGCACAGGATGGTAATCTCGTATTTAATGACCAATGAATGTCTGACGTATGCGGTAATTTGCTAAAATTTGGACAGTTCCTTTGATCAATGAACCGATTAGAACGTCACTGTGCAGTCATTGCTTTTAATTCGTTACAAGACAGCTCAGAAGCAGAATTCTATTACAAGACCACTGATCGATCAATGATCGGCCATTATGAATTAACAGATTACGATTTTTTTGAAAAATTACAATGGAATCGTGCTGGAATGACTAATTTATAAAAATAGCAGACTAGGGCCCCAGTAGTAGTGAACACAGGATAGCAGAGAGAGATTTGAACGTAATGAAATCCTATTATTTGTTATAATACTTCCTCATTTCTCCTTTTTAGTGCATAAAAAGGAGAAGTGAGGAGAAAGTAACGCTTCTACCTAAGTCATGAAGTACTGACTTCATGACTTAGGCAGAAGCGTTACTTTCACACAATAAGAAATAAACTATTTTCAGACAAAACTTGTGTTCCCCAGGGCACGCTGGTAGGTGATCCCATGCTGGACTTCTTGGCTGGTCTAGTCGGTAGACCTACTGAGGAGGACATTGCCTGCCATGCGCCGAAACCTATTTTGTTGGCTACCGGTCGGGTTAGTATTTGCAATAGGTATTTAAGAATATTAAGCTAATATTATCTTAAAATAATAAGTATTATTTTAGGTAACATGAACAAAAAAAGGGAATTCGTCCACTTATTTGTCAACGGGCAGTGCTCAAAAGACATTGCAAGAACACGTTCAATAGCAATTTTACCCGTAAAAAGCCCATCGCTTTGATTACTGTTTAGTTTATTTAGTGTTTTGCCCTTAGCTTTGCAAAACCGGCGACAATCAACAGCATCCCAAACATATTGTTATATTTACCTAAACTTACTGAACGTGAACACATTTATTCAAACTCGTTTAAACCAGTTTTCACTGATGTAAGACCGTCAGCTCTATAGTGATGCCTTAACCTAACCTAAAATGATAAACCCCATAATCATATTGACGATACCCCCTTGATAACTCAGTCAGTACCATATTTAACGGAAAATTATAGTAAATTCAATAGCATAATCAGTTTTATAATATTACCACTGCTGGGATGCAGGCCTCCTCTCTAGGAATGTGCCGTAATCCACCACGCGGGCCATTGCGTATTGGTGGATGTCAAATGTCTTCGAATTTTTGGTTCTAGTACAAGCCGGTTTCGTCACATAAATATTAAAATTAATCTACATTTCAGGCCAACTTCCCACTCCCATGGCATCCACACATCGTGTCAGCTACCCTTATCTGGTTAGGAGACCTAGTGATCTTAGGTGTGCCAGGGGAACCTACCACCATGTCTGGAAGACGGATGAGGGCCGTTGTCGGCCAAGTGATGGAGAGTAACGGGTTTGAGCCCCGAGTCGTTGTGTCAGGATTGACGAATGAATACATACATTATGTTACTACTCCTCATGAGTATCGGGTAAGCCCTTTTATGTACTTAGCGTCGGTTATTTAAAGTAGACCGAAGTATGAGTATTTCAACTAAAAAATAAAATACGATTATAATACTACTCTTTGCTATTGATAAGAAGTGTTACTTCTGTCTAAACTGTTGCTATGTCACCAGGTTCAAAGATACGAGGCAGCATCTACGATCTACGGACCTTGGACACTGGACATATTCTTGAACAAGTTCCGTGAATTTGCCAATGCTACTATTCTGGTATGTACCGATAAATAAATAGGTATGCATCTAAAAGATATGATGAGATGAGACCGAACGTATGGTATGGTATGGTATGAGCGTATGAACGCTGAAGGAAAGAGCATGGAACGAATGAACAATACCTACTAACATGACTTGACGATTTGCGACAAACCCAACATATGAATAGTTTCCGGCCGTCCAGTAACCATCCGGACCGAGCCCAAGTCATCGACGGCGTGTAGTGTTCCACGCGCGCCTCAAAGAGATATCAGCAAAATCGTAGGGGCCAAGCGGGGCCGAAGCTTACTAAGGCCATGGGTAGTCCGAAAGGGAACCCCGGGGTTCTGGGAAAAAAATGTCTGACACATCCACTCGCTCCGCCCTAAAGCGAGAGAAGTCATTGGAAGATTTCGTGTAGTTCATTGTCATCTGTCTCAGTGAAGTCTTTAAAATTATATACGACTAGCTCTACCCCACGGCTTCACCCACGTCTTTATTTTTAAACTTCTTGACTACCCAAAAGTCACAGCTGATATCTAAAAACCTTGATTCACATTTTTTTAAATGACCAGGACTCTATTTCATCTTCTCCAGGGTGCCGAAGTGCCTGCCGGACCGGAGCCGATGGACAACCGCGACCGGATTCTGTCCCTCATCACGCCCGTGGTCTTTGACACGTCACCCACCGGCATAAACTTCGGACACTGTCTGCAGCAGCCACTGCAGACTGTGCGGAGAGGAGAACTCGTTTCAGCTACCTTTGTAAGTAGCCTAAACAAATATACTAATATACCGCTTTGTAGCGGAACAACCCCTAGCCAAGTTACGATCGTTTCGTTTTCGTTGAAGTAAAGATAATCAGAACAAAGGAATCGGAGGCGTGGCCTACTCGAGGCGTTCGACGCAAACGAAACGATCTTAACTTGACTAGGGGGGCAGTTATATGTAGGAGGTAGTATGTAGATTAAGAAAAACAATCAAAGCACTGCAAGTCGCGGGTTCGATCCCCGTACGGACCAAATATTTGTATGGCCTACAATCTGTAGTCTGTAACGTATGTACGTTGTTCCACTTCTGGGTGTCTTGTTTGAGTTTACGTGTTTGCAAGTGCTCCTACGATACAAGAGTAATTCCTAGTGTGAGGCCAGGCTTTTTAAAACTAAAATAAAAAACCGGGCAAGTGCTAGTCGGACTCGCGCACTTAGGGTTCCGTTAAAACTTACCTATGAACACTGTTCAATTTCCGAATTGAGTTACGAAGATTTTTCCGAATCGCAAAAAAAGTTTTTTTTTTTGGTGACGTAACTACAAATTTACAATTTTCAGATTTTTTCCTATATTTGTGCTATGAGACCTTGCTTCATGCAAAATTTTCGGGATTCTAAGTCAACAGAAAGTACCCTAAATTTTGATTCCCTTGAGAGTGTCGAAATATACGTTTTTGCGACATAAACGGCAAAATTTTAATTATATGTGTATGTATGCTCTTTTTTTACTCTGGTTTTTCGTATAAAATTTTCTTTTTATGCACCCACCATTTTGTCTCTTCACCACCCTAGGTTGACTAGTAGAGAATGCCTCAGGAAATAAGTCCGCCTTTGTACTTTATGTTACATGAAGACTAAATAAATAAAAAACGGCCGTATTTCTTTTTTCGTTAAGATAGAAGTTTGATTTTTTCACAGTTTCAAGGGACCGCAGAGCTGAGTATATGGTTTTAATTTCAATTTGATACCTCCACGCGTTTCCAAAGTAAAGGGTCTTGACAGACAAACAGACAGACGGACAACAAAGTGATCCTCTTTGGTTACATTTTTTCCTGTTGAGGTACGGAACCCTAAAAATGATCTCTGATGAGCTCACAGACACGAGGAGCCAATACATTTAACACGGCAAGAGACACACATCCTTACCAGTACACATACCGTGTACTCGTAAAACGTTTGAAATACGGAAATATTCGGCACAACAGTAATAGGTTAAGCTAACTGATTCCAGTCATCTAAAAGTAATTCCTAAAAGCATTCTGACGAAATTAAGGTATATAAAATTGAATGTGGATTTGATCAGAATAAAATTGAATGTGGTTTTCAGGTGGGAGCCAACCCTCGCAATGATCTGAAGCAGGAAGGAAGTCATGCGGTGGTGGAGAGGTTAGAGTTGACGGAGTGGGTGGTCGTCGCTAACGATGCGGACTGGGACACCAAGTGAGTAACTATATCTACTAACACCCTTACCAGTTGTACCTAACCGTCCCTTTCTTTTTGTTAACTTAGCTCTGCTTGGTCTTCCAAGGTAACTGGTATATCGCGTTCAGACATTGTCCTTCAATAAATTGAATCCTCTGTCTGTGGCATCAACTTGATAAGATAATAGAATGGAATAGAATAGAATAGAATAGAATAGAATAGAATAGAATAGAATAGAATAGAATAGAATAGAATAGAATAGAATAGAATAGAATAGAATAGAATAGAATAGAATAGAATAGAATAGAATAGAATAGAATAGAATAGAATAGAATAGAATAGAATAGAATAGAATAGAATAGAATAGAATAGAATAGAATAGAATAGAATAGAATAGAATAGAATAGAATAGAATAGAATAGAATAGAATAGAATAGAATAGAACTTTATTGTACACCAAAATAGTAACAAAAACTTTTAAATTAACTTAATCTATGGGTACAATGGCGGTCGTATCGTTAACAGCGATATTTACCAAGAGATAAGAAATTTAGAGTTAAATTAAGAGATTTAGAGTTTATTTTGTGATAGCAATTCTTTATTCAATTCTGAGTTATGTAATAAATTTGAAGATGTACAACATTTGCTGATGAAATGTGCTAAGAATAAAGATGAAAGGGAATCTCTGGCTCAAGAGTTTAAACTTATGTGGAATGTTGGACTTGATCAAAACATTTTGGTATAGGTACAGTCAGAAAGGACTAAACGCATTATTTGTGGATTAATTCAGAAATTCAGGCAGCTATTCTGTTTCTTATTCTAAAGTATAAGAGTATGTATATCATAATGTGTGTAAATAAAATATAAGGTACAATGGGATTGACGTATCCGTGCGGATAAAAACCTCTCCGCTGGTTTCCAACACCTGTGGAAGCTCGGGCTACAAACTTTGCTGAATGTATTTTATTTTTCACCATGGCTTTCATTATTTCAGTAAAAAAGGCTAGGTACCAATATGTTTCAAATGAGATTAATATTTTCAAAAGATGTCATCCTTGACCTCTTCTCTTCTGGTATTGCTGTTGTTGTGTTATACCCGTTCCGTACCCAGGCCTTTTCCAATGGGGGTTGGCATAAAAAACAGAATGAGCTACGATCAGTGCAGCAATAACTAGGGCGGTGCCAGCGGTTCCCATGCATAGGGTGCAGTCCCGGGCGATCTTTTCTAATATCTAGTTCTTTTATTTGTATTGTACTTTTTTTAGGGCCACAGTTAAAGAAGCACACACCAGGCGTATAAAAGGCTAATCACGGCACTGGCTACGATCCCTACACAGTATTTTTTTCCACTTTATTCTTTCTTCAAATCTAAGTTGTCTTTCCCAGGTTCACGTGGGAGCGTGTATCCACGATCAGGGGCAGCAGTCGAGTGACGTTCGAGTGGAGGGTGCCCGACGACGCCATCTTCGCTCGATACCGCATCGTGTACCACGGCGCATCCAGGACCTTAGGGGGAGTCATCAGACCGTTCACAGGCATCAGCAATAACTTTCAAGTTATTGAATGACATTGAAAATATATAAAAATACTGATCCAAGATGAGATTGTCAAAGATAAGGCATTTGTTACTTGATGTGCCATAATGTGGGTTTACTTTGGCCCTGGGTGTGGGGTTACTTTGGCACAAGCTTATTAACCAATAGGAACATGAGAAACTGTGTTTACTGTGTTTCTATTGGTTAATAAGTTTGTCCCAAAGTTATACCCCAGGGCCAAAGTTAGACCAATTTACTCGGTACTTAGTTTTAATGTACAGTGTATAATTCTAATTATTATAATGATTATGCGTAATTTATTAAAAATATATGGGTACCTATCTGTATTATTTGGCCTACCATCCAACTCCGAAAAGATGGAACTAATTCTCCAGCAAATAGGCAAAATAATGTGAAAGGAATCTCAAATATCAAAACGTAAAAAAAAACTATGGAAACTCGATGACAAAACTATTGCATTTTTCCATCGTTCGTGGTTCATTATGTACATTGATTGTTGATCATCATTAGTCCGACCGGGCGATGGGTATTAGTGAAATAATACTATCATAGAAATATACTCGTAAAGTTTAAGATAAGGTTTATAATCACTATATTTATACCTACATACTTACATAGTATAGGATTATATATATACATATAATACATGGTATAAAACAAAGTCGCCGCTGTCTGTCTGTCCCTATGTATGCTTAGATCATTAAAACTGCACAACGGATTTTGATACGGTTTTTTTTTAATAGATAGAGTGATTAAAGTGAAAGGTTTTTATATGTATAATATAGGAGAGAAACACTGATAATTTTAGAGGGTTCTAATGTGATGTCGTAAATAAGCACATTTTTTTTACGCTTACATTGCAAACGCTGGCTGAACCCTACGAGATAGATCTAAATAATGTACTACAGTAATCTACAGAAAAGTTCTCGTTGGTATATGTCCATCTCTTAGGGATAACCCACAATAACCATTTTTTATCCTTAACTTTTTACGAGAAATAATGGCTTATATAAGAAACAATTTTAAGCAATACCGCATTAATCCTTATCCCTGTACAGCATGTAATTTAAATGAATATTTTCGAAGATATTACAGATATCATACAGTTGCGGTGGTATCAGCATTGCACCCGTGCGAAGCCGGGGCGGGTCGCTAGTATTATCATATTCCACAACTTGTATTTCTAAATACATACATATTATAAACTAGCTTCGATTAGAACGTAGGTTTATCCATACAAACTTTTAACCCCCGTTTCATCCCCTTAGGGAATAATATAATATTCCACAACTATCACACAACGCCGTCTAGTCCCAAGCTAAGCAGAGCTTGTGTTATGGGTACTAGACAACTGATAAACATACTTATATATGTATAAATACATACATATATAGATAAATTACACCCAGACACAGAACAAATGATCGTGCTCATCACACAAACATTTGTCCTGGGTGGGAATCGAACCCACGACCTCCGGCATAGCAGTCAGGGCCACTAACAACTAGACCAACAGGCCAGTTAATGAATTTTGGAAAATCCTTTCTTAGTGCTCGCTTGCGTCATAAAAGGAAACAGAATCCAATTATGTACCAGTAGTTTCGGCTGTGCGTTGATATGTCAGTGAGTCAGTTTCTCCTTTTATATATATAGAAGATAGATAAATTACACACAAACACAGAATAAATGATCGTGCTCTGATGTGATCACACAAATATTTGTCTCGGATGGGAATTGAACTCACGACCTCCGTCATAGCAGTCACGCCACTAACCAGTAGACCAATAGGCCAGTCACTTTAATATCTATAGTAGTTTTTTTTTAAGATGGGAAATCATCCAATGACATCTGTTCCTTTAGGGCGGAGCGGGAGGGCGTGTCAGATTTTTAGGGAATAAAACCCACTCCTGTGTTCCTTCTTTGCCTTGCGTTCCAGGATCCTGGGTTTTCCTTTTAGAAGCGAACCCATGGCCCCAGTAGGCTTCGAACCTGCTGGGCCCCTACGGTTTTGCTGGCATCTGTTTGAGGCGCGCGTGGAACAATACACGCTGTAGACGACTCGAACTCCATCCGGACGGTTACCGGACGACTGGACGGCGAGCTATCCATTGCTCATCGTCCGCCAGCCCTGTTTGTATAGTAGGTACGTTAAGATTTATAAAATGAGTATCGACGGTTGAAAGCGAAATTTTTTTCAATATTGAGATTTATTCGTGATTTTTTATCTATTACTTTTACTGAACTGCGTATGTCTTAGTTGGCGCGTGGCGAACTGCAGAAACATGGTTCCGATACACTTTTAACTAACATATCTTGGGCATATTGCCTTTCTGATATCTATGAATATAATAATCCTCCCTACCGAATTTTGATCACGGTGGCAAAACTCAACAGAGATTAGACAAGTAAGAAGGAGATATTGTAGTGCACAACACTATTCCTTTACTTTAATCCGATGGGTCGGCAATCCAATACTACTACTCAGTATATGGGGAGGTGGCACCACGGCTGGATGCGGCTGCCGCTGGGCAAGCGATGCCTGAGCGCGGCGCCCGCGTGCACGTGGGGCAGCTGTCTCTCGTTGAGGTGAGTGCTGCGCTCACGCGCCTCAAGCTTTGGGCTTGTTCGGTCGGGCCGGACGGGGTGCCACCTTTCATTGTGAAAGATTGTAGATCTGTGTTGGCACGACCGCTCTGGTATTTATTTAATTTTTTTTTGAGGGGTTGTTCGTATCCGGAGGGCTGGAAGTTGACGAGGGTGACTCCAGTACCTAAAGGAGCTCCAAGCTCTGATGTCAGTGGATATAGACCTGTAGCAATACTCTCTGCATTTGCAAAAGTCTTCGAGTCTGCGTTGTGCTTTAGTATCCACTCGCAAGTAGCATCACAGCTCAATGACGCGCAACATGGTTTCCGGCCGGGTCGCAGCACCAATTCAAACTTAATGTGTTTCATGAACCAAGCCACTATGGTGCTGGACTCTGAGCCGGGTGCCCAACTGGATGTCGCCTACTTCGATTTCAGGAAGGCATTTGATAGTGTGGATAATGACATGCTTTTAAATAAATTTGCAAGGGTTGGTTTTACCCCAGCCCTTCTAAAGTTCTTCTCGAGCTACTTTGAGCGGCCGTAAACAAGTTGTCGACTACGCAGGCTACACTTCAGACCCGTATTGCACCCTTACGGGGGTAAGTCAGGGAACAAATTTAGGATCCTTAGAATTTATTATAATGATTAATGATCTACCAGAAGTCATTAAAAGCGCAGCGTGTTTATTATTTGCGGACGATCTGAAGCTGTTCTTACGGATAACGGACGAATCGCACTGCGAAGAGCTCCAGGGGGACATTGATCGGGTGGTTGCGTGGAGTAGAGAGAACAATTTGCTTTTCAATGTTGCAAAATGTAATGTTATGTCCTTTACGCGAGCCGTGATACCCCGTCGTCACGAATATACCACGGAAGGACATGTCATACCGCGGGTAGGGTCAGTGCGAGATCTTGGAGTCACTTTCTCTGAGGACTTGACATTTCGAAATCATGTCGTGCAGGTATGTAAAAAAGCCTTCAAGAATCTTGGATTTGTCATTCGTGAAACCCGTGAATTCACTAATATGGCAGCTGTGAAATCGTTATATAACGCACTGGTGCGAAGTAACCTGGAAACGAGTGCTATCATCTGGAACCCTTATGAAAGTAAATATTCTATGATGGTGGAAAAGATGCAGAATAAATTTACTCGGTACTTATACATGAGGCAATTTGGCGTATACCCTTTCTATCCACTTATGTATCCAACCCTCTTTGTTATAGGGATGGTTGGTTACTATAAGTTGGAGGTAAGGCGCAATCTCGCTCTTACAAAGTACGTGTTTCTGGTTTTACGGGGTATCCTAAATAATCCACAAATACTGGAATCGTTGAGATTGCTCGTTCCAAACAGTAGACAGCGCTCAGGACCGAGAGAAAGGCTGTTTAAAGTCCCGGTAGCCCGCACAAATCTGTTAAAGTTCGCACCCGTGACTCGGGCGGTTGAAATACTTAATAACGTCTCTCTGCGGTTAGATATTTTTTCTTGCACATTGGCGGAATTTGAGAGGGTGACAATAAGTGTGTTGTCCTCTGTGTAACTTGTGCCAGTTCTTCAGGGCGCTGCTTGAGACTGATCATCAGCCTGTGGGTGGCGTCTCTGAGTGCGGCTATTTTGCGACTACATTTGTTATATTGGGTATGCCTGTTAAAACAATTGTATGTGTTATTAAATAAATAAAAAAATAAAAAATACATGTGCAAATCATAATTTCACGCTAATTGACACTTCAATTATTATGGCTCGTCGAAAGTTGTAGTTTTTAGCAAGTAGGCAGTCTTTTGTTATGCCTAACATAATGTTGTGGTATTTGAAAGTAAGAACCGTATTGGAACCCAAGAGACAGCAATTTTTTTTTTATTTCAGCCTTTATTCTCCCATAACCGAAAGAAAAATAGAAAGAAAAAAATTTTATATACGGGGAATATTTATATGAACACTGTGCATGAGTGGTATCAATAACCTAGGCTTGAAGGAAGAGCTCGTTGAAGCGGGCTAAGCACAAGTTGGTGCGGCTACTTAACTCTCCTCTCAATAAAAAGCAAATATAGGTACAGACCTACCTACTTCATATTGATGTTGATAAAGTTGTCTGTGAATGTGTCTGACTGACTAAAAATAGCAATCAATAGGAATTATTTAATGTTTATAAAATATTACAGAAAAACAAAGATATGATACAACAATTGCTTGTTAAGGGGTGACCAGATGGTTGCAAACCAACATCACAATCAAGGTGACCTTGCTGGTTTCAATCCGTCTAGACAGCAGTTGTAATCCATGTCCTTCAACGCCCTTGGTTGAGAGGCACGTTTTTCCAACCACCGATCGTGTTGGCGCGTGGTTTACATCCATGTAGCCGTAACACAAACCAAACACATAAATCAAGGCCACCTTGGTTGGAACGCTAGTTTGCAACCGTCTGGTCACCCCTTTAGCTACGATATTTTACAATCTAAGTCGTGCCTAACTAGAATATAAAACCATTTTCCACCTTATAAATTAAACGCTAAGGTCTGTTTTCCTCTAAAGCAGTTGTTAAGGTTCGCGGTTACCAGCTAAATATAACAAACACGACATCTTTGCTTTATGACCAGTTTCCTTTTAGAGCAAGGCTGTCGTCCAGCTCAAGTTGTTTTTTTTTTTTTTATAGCTTTCGTGTCGCTCGTATGCGTCGACATAATTTCATCCGGAACATGCCAAACGGCTGGACATAGGCCTCCCCCAAACGTCTTCATCAACCAGTTTTTTGCTTTTTGCATCCAGCAGATTTCAGTGGCTTTCACAAAGACAGCGGTTGGGTAAAGGAATCCTACCTCTGATTTTTTTTTCGTTGCGAAAATCTTCTTATGACATCCCGCGCTCTTGGGCGGAGCGGGACTTTTACTGACTAAAAACCCACTCCTGTTCCTTCGTTGCCTTTCGTACCAGAATCAGATCCTTGGCCCAAGTCATCCTACCTCTGGTGTAGTCTTGGGTTGTCCGAAAGGGAACCTCGGGGTCCCGGGACGCCAGGCAAAGAAGCAACATAGGAGTGGGTTTTAGACAGTAAGAATTTGACATGCCCATCTTTAGGGCGATTCTCATCTAAAAAAAAACCTTTGGTATGGTGTCAAGCAAACGCGATCGACTAACTTTAAAGAAAATGCATGTAGATAAGTACCTAATTTTTGTTTTGTCATTAAGAAACAAGATAATAAATGGGTAAACATATTTGTTATCCTACAGAATACTTAGTATGTTATTAAATTGTTAGAGATAACTTTTATGACTTGCCACAAGATAAACTATGTAAGTATGTATATTTGTTAAAAGCGCTTTAAGCGCGTTTAAAGTATGTATATGGTGTTTTTTTTTTTTTTTTTTTTTTTTCGGTGGGAATATCATCTTATGACATCCCCCGCCCTTGGGCGGGGCGGGAGATAGTGTCAGACTCTTACTGACTAAAAACCCACTCCTGTTCCTTCGTTGCCTTTCGTACCAGGGCCGAGTCTTCCTTTCAGAATCAGACCCTTGGCCCCAGTAGGCTTCGACCCTGCTAGGCCCCTACAGTTGCTGACATCTCTCTGAGGCACGCGTGGAACAGCACGCGCCGTCGACGACTTGGGCTCGGTCTGGGCGGTTACCGGACGCTCGGACGGCGAGCCACCCATTGCTCGCCGTCCGCAAGCCTGCGCCTACGATGGCCGGAAATCGGGATCGGAATCCCGGCGGCGATTGGGGCGTGAGGACCGTTGCCTCACGCGATCGGCCGCCTCCTTTGCTAGCATTACTGCTTCGCAGAAGGAGGCGACCGCCTGCCACTCCTCCTCACTCCGGACCATGGCCTGTACCAAGGCCCGGATACCTATATGGTGTATGGTGATGTTAAAAAATAATATTTTACTTTTAATACATCTCTTTGGCGTACATTTTTCTTTTGGAAACGGTGGAATACGGCCCAATGATGTGATGATGTCATCCGAGATGCACTAAATAATAAATGGGTTTAAAAAAATTTGATTTTATTGACAGTTTCAGGGGCGCCGGCTTTTAGAAAACCTCATGGGTGCTCATGCTCATTTGATGGACTCGAAAAAGTGGCAAAGTGTGAGAAGAGTGTGTTCTACAAGACTTACATATAGCGTAATTAATTACTAATTATATCTCATAAAAACATAAGGTGAAACCATTATATAAAAATGAAACTAGTTTTTATTATCAAGAAATATTATAATTTATATGTAACCTAAAAGGCGATTATTGATCTGTTTCTTGATGTCTATTCTCAGGGGTGCTCGAACCTGGACAGTTTTATAGATGCATTTATTATTTAGTAGGTATCCAGAGGATAAGCGAAGCATCCAGAACGGCAGAAGTTCTTTGATGATTTCATTGACATCCCAAAAATAATATTTAGAAGAAGGAAAAGCCGCTATGAATCAAAATTGAATTTATAGCCTAGCTATGCAGTACAAAACGAGATTAAACTTTGTAACAGAGACGAACCAATTCAACCAATAGAATAATTGCAAAACACAAGTGAAGTTAGTTGCTTCTTACCTATAAACCGGCAAAGGCCAAATGAACATTCTCCATTGCTGGATTTGTTAGCCATTCTAACAAAATTTATTGTGTAAACGAGCAATAGTTGAGTTAATTCGCTGTTAATTGAATATGGTGATACGAATCCAGTTTATTGTTTGGATATTTTTGTGTTTTCTAAGATATCGATAATCGAGGGTCATAAACTTTCGTGTTGATAATGATATTATCTCTTATATAATTGTTGGCTCAGTTCAGTCTGCAAGACGCAGTTTCTAAGGTAAGTCGTGCTCTGTGTTAATAAGTTACGAGTTGTTAAGGAAATACGACGCATTACTAAGTTATTCTAGACATGTAGGTAACGTAGCTTTGAATTGTAAGAGATATAATTAATAATTCATATATTGTCAGCACAATTTATGAATTCGTTAGCTCTTTGTAAATTATAATTAACTGTAGCTCCCTATAACAATTATAATACGTGTATGCCTAACCAGTAAAGTGTACGTGTACTTTTAGTGGCATTTCAATCAAAGAACAGTCTGTTTATAATAAAGTAACTTCTGCCAGCGGCTTCGCCTGTGGTAAAGTACAAAATATACGAACCTATAGCCTAGCCTATGTCAATCAGTGAGTAGGATTGTACATACATACTGGTGAAAGAATTTAAAAAATCTATCCTTTAGTTCTAGATTTAATTCCTTACAAACAAAAATACAATCTTTCCTCTTTTTAATATTACTACCTATAGATTAACCATCCGGACCGAGCCCAAGTCGTCGGTGCGTACTGTTCCACGCGCGCCTCAGGGAGATGTCAGCAAATCGTTGGGGCCCAGCAGGGTCGAAGCCTACTGGGGCCATGGGTAGTGTGAAAACGAAACCCGGGGCCCTGGGACGAAGGCAACAGGAGTGGGTTTTTAACCAGTAAAAGTCTGACACTCTCTCTCGCACCGCCGAAGAGCGAGATTTGTCATAAGATGATTTTCCCACCTAAAAAAAAAAACCTATAGATTAGCTGTACCTCATGGTTTTATCTGTGTTTTTGATTACTGCTCTGCTTCCGTGGGCCGCAGCGTGATGATGCCTATACTATTTCTCTTGATGAACCTTTCTAAACTATACAAAAAGTATTTTTTTAATCTCAATGATAGTTCTAGAGATTACGCGTTAGAAACAAATAAGCTGTATATATATTTGAGTGGGTACCTGCATGGTTTGAAAATACTATTAGCCGTGGTAGGGGGTGCTGCAGTCGAGTTCAATGTTTTTTTTTTCAGACTAAAAGCTAGCTTTTGGACAGGTCATCGTCCGACCCGGTCCGGACGGCTAGTACTAGTATAGATTGCGAGTAGCCCAATCTCTCATTAAGGTAACGCACATATCTAAGTTAATCATGATGTGTTTTAGATGTCTTCAAATAAGCCAATAACGAAGAAGATCATAAACTCGCCGGAGACCTGCGTAGATGACAACCTGCGAGGTGTGGTGGCTACCTTACCAGCGCTGCAGCTGCATCCAAAGCACAGGGTCATCACTGTCAGGCTGAAGGTAAGCATCATGCCTATGTTCACCGTATGGGTAGGCAGAGGTGAACAGGAGGCTTATTTTGGTTGCATTTTGGAGATTATGCGCGGGAATTGCATGACTTGATTTCGCCAACTCCTATTTACCATCGGACAACCCGACGTACGGCGAGTATCCACCCTTACGTTGGTGAAACTTCAACGGTTTGGACTAAGCGTTTCGCTTCGTCGTTTATACCTCGTAAATCGAAGGACTGGAACAAATTGCCTGCTACGGTCTTCCCGTCCAACTATAATTTAGGTGTCTTCAAGGCTAGAGTGAATAGGCTCTTAATAAACTAGTGCGCCTCACCATCAATGATTGCATCACTGCTT
Organism: Mythimna pallens; assembly: GCA_961205895.1. Taxonomy (NCBI): domain Eukaryota; kingdom Metazoa; phylum Arthropoda; class Insecta; order Lepidoptera; family Noctuidae; genus Mythimna; species Mythimna pallens. The sequence continues at coordinate 23,869,957 of OY540832.1, forward strand.
AATATCAGTTGGGATTGCAGTCAAGCACTGGTTTATAAATATCAATTAAAAAAAATAAAAAAAGAAATCCACCCTAAAATAGTCATCCTAAAGTGGTTACTCGGAATCGCGTGCTGTAGTCGCTTACAACAGTATCATTATAAGATCCCTATATAATGTATGTAGATTATTCACGTGTTAATTGTTTCTGCGTTTGTCAGCTATTTTCTACGTCACCAAGCGATCCGTACACAGAAAAAAGTGTACCTGCGTGAACAATATTGGTAACTTTTTTATTTAAAAACCGACCCGATTCTACCCTCCCGATCGTTCGTGCGCCATTACGCAAACTCGCTTGTTGCGATGCACCAAACAGCAGTGTTTGGCCGAATATTCGGTGGCCGGATATCTGGCTATCCGGCTGCAAGGTTCACCAGATATTCGATATCCGGCCAAACAGATATCCGTTTCGTTTCTAGACAGAACTAGGCACTACCTATGTACCTACCTCCGTAATTAAATGACACCTTGCAAATTATTGTGGTTTCAGAGCGACACTGGCAGAGTAGCTATACTTGGAGGTGGTGGTTCGGGACATGAGCCCTTTGCTGCAGGTAAGAACTTATCTAATACTTCTTTCTTTGTGAATAAAGTTATGGCGTGAGGAAGGTTTAGGTATGTCCAGCAGTGTACTGCTGTCTGTTATCTTACGGCTGGGATGGTGATGATGACGCTAGCATAGCATAGTTAGCCTTATAATGTTCCCACTATTGGGACTTAGGCCTCCTTTTCATGTATTGAGCATTAATCAATAACACGATGTACGCAAAATTATATTACTTGTCATCATAATCCCTAGTCTCTTCCTAACTACCTTGGGGTCTACTTCCAGTCTAACTAGCTTGGGGTCGACTTCCAGTCTAACTAGCTTGGGGTTGACTTCCAGTCTAACTAGCTTGTGGTCGACTTCCAGTCTAACTAGCTTGGGGTCGACTTCCAGTCTAACTAGCTTGGGGTCACTTCCAGTCTAACTAGCTTGGGGTCGACTTCCAGTCTAACTAGCTTGGGGTCGACTTCCAGTCTATCTAGCTTGGGGTCGACTTCCAGTCTAACTAGCTTGGGGTGGACTTCCAGTCTAACTAGCTTGGGGTCGACTTCCAGTCTAACTAGCTTGGGGTTGACTTCCAGTCTAACTAGCTTGGGGTTGACTTCCAGTCTAACTAGCTTGGGGTTGACTTCCAGTCTGACTAGCTTGGGGTTGACTAAATTATCGTAAAAATGTTTATTTTTTCTGTAAATTTATAGAGTGATAAAGACATTAGGTTGTGTTACTGATGTTTACTATATTTTTGTCTACTTTTCAGGTTTCGTAGGAGCTGGCTTGCTGGATGGAGCAGTAGCTGGTGGTGTGTTTGCTTCTCCTCCCACCGGACATGTCCTTTACGCGATAGCACAGTTGTATAAATATAATTCAGGTAAAATATTCTCTTTGTAACTTAACTTCCATACCCCATAGTCAAAACTATTGAGAAGCGGAGTCTCCTGATGCAGGCATCATCATACTTAAAAGGACACTTCTATCATAAACTAATGTAAACCAGTTGGTAAAGAAATAACATTTTGTATTAGTAGAGGTACAAGTAGGTTTGCTTTTGTATTCGTGAGAGCAGTGGTGGCCGAGTGGTAATGGTCTCGACTTATAAGTTTTAAGGAGGAGTTCAAGCGTTCAACCATAGCCTCTCGGGATGACTGGATCTGTGAGTGTGACCCACTAGCACGTGCGTCAGACACATATCTCTCGGCAACAGTGCTGTCGTCTGCATACCAAAAACAGTGTTGCCGAGAGTACCACTGCGGGACCCCGGCATTAATATCCATTTGACCGGACGAGCAGCCATCAATAACCACTCGGATGGATCGATTCCTCAAGAAGTGTGCGATACAATCACACAGACCAGTGGGTAGACCGAAGGAAGGAAGCTTAGCAATAAGTCTTTCGTGCCAGGCCTTCGAGATATCAAAGGAGACGGCAAGCGCTTCCTCATGCTTCTCGATGGTCACGCTCCAGATATGAATGGCATTATAGGTTTACAATTTGAGTTTTTGTATTTAATAGCCACGTTTTAATTAAATAAAACTTAAAATTTTCAGGTGGTGTTCTGGTCATTATTGGCAACTACACGGGAGACAGATTAAACTTTGGCAAAGCTATTGAAAAAGCTAAGATTTCAGGAATCAAGGTTAGTACAATGGACTTCTTTGTTTATACTCCACGTAATTTCCTTATTCGTCAACAACAACTCTAATTTCCTTAAATAGTTTATTTTTAAATAGTTTTTTTTTTAGTTATAATTGTTCCTGAAAATTGAAGGATTAGTGAATTATACTCTTTTACATAACAAAGCATCTGCTCCCTCAGCAGCTTACTGAGCTCACTCTCTCTAGCTATTTTCTTTCGTACAGTCCATCCACCACCACAAATAAATGTTTATCCTGTCCACATTATGAGGTCCCCCGTATATAAAAATAAATAAATAAAGCAAGCAATCAAATAGCGATTTGTCTTTTTTTTGTTTTTTAAAGTTTAGAAAAAATCTGAAAACTGTAAATTTCTAGTTACGTCACAAAAAAAAACCTTTTTTCCGATTCGGAAAAATATTCGTAACTCAATTTGGGAATTGAACTGGTTTCACAGGTAAGTTTGTACGGAACCTTTAGTGCGGGAGTCCGACTCGCACTTGCCCTGTCTTTTTTCTATATTGTAATTTAATGCAAAATATTTTATTTCACTCACACTACTCACTGTGCGACACTTAGGGGAGGCCTATGTCCAGCAGTGGACATCTTTCGGCTGAAATGATGATGATGACATGCTCACTTATAAAACGACAGAAGCTCCCCAATTATGTAATCGTTTCCTATGGAAAAAAACTAATAAAGCTTTTCTCAAACAGGTGGAAGGTCTCATCGTTGGCGAAGATGTCGCTTCCAGCCAGAATAAGACAGGCGGACGCAGCATGGTCGGAGAGGTGCTCTTTTATAAGGTGGGATAATGTTTTTGCTTTTCATTATTCCCCTTCTTTTCTTCTTCGCTTTGCCTTTGAAGTAGTTGATGTTTATGCTATCGGAAGATAAGACAATTTAAAGAGCGAGGCACTCAGACCCGGTACAAATTTACCAAATTGAATCAAATCCGCGACACTCAGCGCAGCATACGCTCAACTACAGCGCCAACCCTGCCATCAAAATGAGCTACATACGTCCTACATTGCCTAAGAATCTGGGCCCGCGGGGTGGATTACGGCTAGAGGATTTGACCGGGATTCCGGCCGTATTCTAGACCTGAAATTTTCGGGATTAACATTACACTAATCCCGGGATTAACGAGATTAATAAAAAAAAAGTTTTATATAACAAAAAAGCTTATTATTATTAAAACGTGCTAGTTCAGTCTCTGTGTAAACAAATGTTCAACAAATTATGAAGCTTGATTGAAGATGAAACTTGCTCTATTAAGTTGAAAGTTCGTTTTGTAGATAATTGTAGAAGTGCCTAGTCAGCCTATTTTAGAAGAAGTTCAAGTATACTTGAATTTCTTATTATTGCCAAAAACAAATAAAAACTAATTTTGACATGTTTTATTGACTTTTTGTTACCACTTTTCATTACCAATACAATCCCGGAATAATTCATAGATAAACCCGAAATCCCGGGATTAGAAAAAAGGGTCGGTATCGAATCCTCTAATTACGGCACACTCCCTCTCATAAAGAGAATATCTGTGTCCTAGACTCCTAGCAGTGGGAACATTATTTGTTTATGTTTTTGCTACATCTGCAAAGTCTAAACTTGTATCATGTCTTGCCATACCTACACTCAGACATTCTGAGAATTTAAAAACAATATTGATTAAAAAAGCCTATTTATCCAGACAGCGGAGAAGGAATCCAGGATTCTGTGGCCAATCGCACATGTTTGTGACCTGCACTAAAAAGTAAGGAAGCAATACCTACCTAATGTATAATAATAATAACTTATATTTGTTTCCAGTTGGCCGGAGCGTTAGCATTGAAAGGCTACGACCTGGCAGCTATTCGAAAGGAAGCGGTGGAGTTCAACAAGTACATGGCTACTTTGGGCGTCTGTCTGAGTGCCTGCTCATTACCTGGTAAAATAAGATTAAAGATTTCAAGTAAACACTTGAAGTGAACACTCCTATCCAAGTTACGATCGTTTCGTTTCGATTCTCTTGTGTCGAACGCTTCAAGTAGGCCTCGCCTCCGATTCCTTTGTACTGACGTCATCTCAACGCTCAGTCATGTGGCTTACTCACTCGAGGCGTTCGACACAGGAGAATCGAAATGAAACGGTCTGAAATCTTAGAGTCAACTGCTCGAATAAATGCTTTCGCCAAAGAGTTGCTTAATTGCTTGTATTTAGATACCACTTCTTTAGATTTTCTGTGATGGGTTTGATCAGTTTCATTACGCAGAAAAAACCACAGAAAAAACAATGTTAATCCATTTTCACGTAGTTTGTTCAGGTAACATATTGAGTATAAAATTAATCCTGTATCCCTGGTTTCTGACTCATTGTAGCGATAGGCGTTGCGGAGTTTTAGCTAGTCCCCTACCAGCTAAAACTCCGCACCATAACCCGCCGATCTCCCTAGAGTCTAGACAGTATCCATGATGATTTTCACAAAAAAACATTGAAGTTGTTTTCATAGTCCTCTTTCGTGTGCCAGATCAACCACCCCTGTTTGAGATAGCCCATGATGAAATGGAGCTAGGTGCAGGAGTTCACGGTGAAGCCGGTATCGAGAAGATGAAGATGGGAACTGCTAAAGAAGTTGTAGCCATGATCCTTGAGAAGGTTCGTTTCAAAGTTCAGAGTTAAGGTGCATGCTCCAGATTTATTCTCTCACTCCATTTGTGTTCTGGCCTTTTCGCCACATTTGATCCGTAGCAAACCAATCCTGAAGACTTCTGTGCTATCTAGTGCCAGTAATGTTATCGATCGAACCTTTTAGACATGGTATCTCAACAATTTGTCTGATAAAGATTATTGATCTAGGATTAATCTTAATGTTCCTACGAATTATTTTCCAGTTAATTTCACACCTGAAGCTGGTCGCTGGAAACAGGGTAGTTGTGACTGTAGACAATTTAGGAGGCACCTCCATCTTTGAAATGAACATCATCAGTGCCGAAATCAAAGATCAATTAGGTAAGTGCTGTTTCAATAACAAAATCTTGATATATTGAAGTTTCACTAGAAATACCTACGCGTACGTAAAGTTCGTTGTTGGTTTTTTCTTACTTTGTGTTTGTAAACGTTGTGCTGTACCTGTCCTAAATAAAAGTATTTCTATTCTATTCAATATAACGGCACTTTTATGCCAACTGACAGCTATGACGGTGTCAGTCAGATATTCAGAAAGTAGAAACTTTGCAGTAAGTGTTGACACTTCTGTCATCTTTTCTTGGCAAAACTACGCCTGTTAACTAATATTTAATTACTTTGAGGAGTTCTAGGTATGAATCTAGCTAGGCTGAGGATTAAGCTAAGCTGATTCCGCTTTTTAATAAGCATTTACTAAACTATCTCCCACATTTTCGCAGAAAGTAAGAAAATCACAGTAGAGCGTATATTCTCCGGCCACTTTAAGACATCCCTGGAGATGCAAGGCTTCCAGATTTGTTTACTGCACCTGCCCAAGGACAAGGGAGACTTATGGCTGGAGCTGATGGACGCACCTTCGGGGGGCAGTGCGTGGACAGGAGGACAACTGTCTGTAAGGAGTGAGGGGGCGCATGTGGATGACGATACACTGCTGCAAGCTGATGGGAGGAAGGTGGTGACTACATCATATTAGAATATTGCACTAGACAATAGACATGTTGTGACATTTCATTTCTCATCTAGATAGATTAAGAGACATATAGAAAAACCCGCCTGCATGAGGTTACGGGTTCGAAACCGGGCAAGTACCAATGTGAATTTTTCAATTCATATGTACTTTTCTATTCAAGACATTCCTGACACCCTGTGCTTCAGAAAGCACGTAAATCTTATAGCCAGTTGTCAATCGCAGATGTTTGACAGTAGTTACAGGTAGAGAGATGCCAGAAAGTCTGACCATTAGTTTATTCAAGAAGTATCGTCTTGTCCATTAACTGGGTTATTGAGGTCTCATATACAGTCGTTCCATGAAAAACATGGGTATTCAGCAGCATTCGATTAGACTTGAAGCTGACCTCATCATAGTTGGGAAAAGGCTAGGGAGGGAGTAGCAGCTTACATGGTCGATAATGGCGGTTTTTCATATATACCTACTGTCCAAGATGTACCTACTGTGTCAGCTGGTGTTCAAATTAGAGCAGATTTAGTATAGAAAAATATCATTTCTCACATCGATTCCTTTATGCCGTATACGTAGAATAAACCTATCCTCCTGCGGCGGGGTGTGTGGCAGGGAGACGTCATTTCTCCGAAACTGTTCACGGCCGCAATGAAGGATGTCTTTAAGGTTCTGAACTGGAGTGGACTAGGGATTAACGTCAATGGCGAGTACATCACTCACCTTCGGTTTGCCGACGACATAGTAGTCATGGCTGAGACTAAGGAAGAGCTCAGCACAATGCTGGGTCTTAAAATAAACATGGACAAAACTAAAGTCATGATAAAGAACCATGTACCACCCACTCCTATTAAGATCGGAGACTCTATATAGGTACTCGAAGTTGTGGACGATTACGTCTACCTCGGACAGACAGTCCAGTTGGGTAGATCTAATTTTGAGAAAGAGGTCAACCTTCTAATCCGATTCGGCTGGGCAGCGTTCGGGAAGTTGTGCGGTATAATATCTTCTCATCCAACATGCCACAGTGTCTCAAGACGAAAGTGTGTGTTACCAGTGAGCGTTGCCAGTGATGACATATGGTTCCGAAACGTGGTCGCTTACAATGGGCCTCATCAGAAGGCCACCCAATGGGCAATGGAAAGGGCTATGTTTGGAGTTTTCTTGTTTGATCGAATCAGAAATGAAGGAGAATCAAGGTTGCCGACATAGCACAAGAATCGCCAAACTTAAGTGGCAATGGGCAGGGCACATTGCTTGCAGAACAGAAGGCCGTTCGGGCCCAAAGATTCTGGAGTGCCGACCGCGTACCGTAAGACGCAGCGTTGGAAGGCCTTCTACAAGATTGACCGATAACCTGGTAAAGGTTGCGGGAATCCGATGGATGCGAGATGCACAGGACCGTTCATTGTGGCGACAGTTGGGGGAGGCCTATGTCCAATAGTGGGCGTCTATCGGCTGAAATGATGATGATGATGATGATATACGTAGAATAGTTTATAAACTGCGTAACTTAGTAGGAATGCAGGATACACAATAGCAATGATTTTCTTTGATTAGGGCAATAATATTTTTTTCTACGTCTCATCTTACAGGGTGCATCTGGACCAGCGCTTTCACCAAAAGAGCAGGATCTACTGCGAGGCAGTCTGTTAGCTGCAGCAGAAGACCTAACCAAGAGTGAAGCTTTACTGAACAGACTGGACTCTGGATGTGGAGACGGGGACTGTGGGATTACGTTGAAGAATTTAGGATTAGGTAGGCTTTTTTATGTTGTTGCTGGCTGGTTTATCAATGGTGTAAAAGTAACCCTCTAACGTTTATAAGGAAGCGTTAGAGGGTTACATTTACCCAAACACAAAAAATAAGGTATTTTGAACCTACTGCTTATGAAATTAGTGTTCAGCTGATATATCAAGCGTTTTTTTGACTTGCCTGTTGGTCTAGTGGTTAGTGGCCCTGACTGTTATGCCGGGGGTCATGGGTTCGATTCCCACCCAGGACAAATGTTTGTGTGATGACCACGATCATTTTGTTCTGTGTCTGGGTGTAATTTATCTATAAGTAATATGCATGTATTTAAAAATATATAAGTATGTTTATTTATCAGTTGTCTAGTACCTACTCATAACACAAGCTCTGCTTAGCATGGGACTAGACGAAGAATATTATATTTACTTCTCTTGTTATTAATACAAGTATAAGGACAAACTGGTTATAAAAACCTTTAGATAACTGCTGAATTATTGTAGAAACCACTTTAGATTATAAATTGAATTCACTTCTTACCTCAGCAACGCTACCATTAGCTCTTATCGCGATCCATTTTACGACCGAAACTGAAGTGTTAAAGGGAGGGATCTATACAACATTATTTTTAGTATATGCGAAACTTGAATATAGTTTGTTCAGAATCAGTAACTGAATCGATTCCAATAATTTTTACACCATCTTAATTTTTTTTCCAAAATTATTTCACAAGTTGGACACCACCGACACTAAGGTACAACACAGGTTACGACAGGTTATAGCGGACATTAGAGATTAGCGCACAGCTGCATACGGTAGTAAAACATCCCCTCAGTTGCCTGGGTGCGGCCAACCAAGTAACATAACAAGCTTATAACTTCGTGATTTTATGTTACAGTTATGAAATTCTGTACACAGATTCTTTACATAAAAATATATGTGTCTAGCACATGTTTCGGGTTGCGCATATACCTACTAAAACTCCTTCTCTCTCGCACGACTTCCATTTGAACACGTTATGGTAAGTCCCCTGATCCTTCCTGAAGCTGTATGTGTGAGAAAAACGATCGGACGAAGTCGATTTGTGCCGATGCATGCTTGGGCAAGCTCCACGTTTGGAGTGGACGACTTTCGACTGAAGTATGATGGTGGATCGTAGTTTTAGAGTCAACGACCATTAAGAGTGAGCGTTCGTATTCGCGAAGAACCCTCGACATCTTGCGCTTCTAATACAACAACGCCTTTAGGATGTCATTGCGGCTGCCACGATTTTGCAGCGCATCTGGTATGTTCATGGAGGCGCGTACAGATGGATTCGCAGCCGTTTTGCGCAAGAATGTAGCCTCCTTAGAATTCGTGCAAGCGGCAATGGCATTCTGGCGGTTGTTGTTGATAAATTTTGCTGCCCTATACTAAAGCATCAAATTAGGGTGCTGATGGAGTAGGATTGAACTAATTACAATCTTTTAATTTACTAACACCTACATGATAAGTTTTCTACTAACCGTTGGATCAATAATGTCTGTATCAATAAAAAATATTATTATAAAGACGTGATTGTTCTTAAGCACCAAATTGAGTAGGTACTGAAAACATATTATTTCTTTTTCAGCAATTCAGTCATATTTAAAGACCGCTTCAGTGGAGTATCCGTCTAACGTGTTATGGGACCTGTCAGAGATTGCGGAGACTGATATGGGGGGTACTTCCGGAGGGATCTACAGCTTAGGACTGTCGGCAGCCTCTCAGGGTATGGCGAGGTGAGTGGTCATCACTATTATAGCTCGACCCGGTATTGTTCCAAATCGTTCGATTTTTCATATCAATAACTGAGATCTGACGAAGTTGGTAAAATAAAGTAGTTGGTCTTCCAAGACAAACGTGCTCGTTTTTGAACTTTGACTGCTTAAATATAAAACTTTTGGATCATCAGAGTTTACATGTGGATGGACGGAGAGGGAGATGACCAAAGAAAAGATGGATAGATTGTGTGAGGAGTGATATGAAAGAAAAGGGAGTTAGTTATAACGTGACGAGTGACAGGGCAGAATGGAAGAAGGAAACATGTTGCGCCGACCCCAAATAAAACGGAACATGGGCAGGAAGATTATCAACTTTCGTACCTAGCTAAGTTTAACATTGAAAGTCCAAAAGCGCGCATTAATTTAGGTGATGCCATCGTTTGAAAACGGATATAGACTCGTGAATCGTGGTTTATCCGCGATGGCTTGTTATTTGCGGAAAGCATCACCTAAAGATTTTAAAAATTAATTAGTCGGGAGGAACACACCTAATAATATGATGTTTTTTATTTCTGTTGTATAGAATGTCACCAAATAAATGTTTCTATATTTCTTTATTATTTGGTATTTTCAGTGCTAAATCAAATGACATTGCATCATGGCTGAAAGCATGGGAAAGCGGTATTCAGGCGATTTCCAAATATGGAGGAGCAGAACCTGGTGACAGAACTATGGTAAATAAATAATTACCTAATATAGTTCCTGTAGTTATCCTCCGTTGGGTATGCAAGGGCGTATCTTTGTGCCTTTAGTTTACTAGTCTTTATAATTGCAGTTTTCAGAGCCTCCCCCCTAGCCAAGTTACAATCGTATCCTTCGCGCTGAACGCTTCGAGTAGGCCACGCCTCCGATTCCTTTGTTCTGACGTCATCTCAACGCTCAGTCACGTGGTCCGAACAAAGGAATTGGAGGCGTGGCCTACTCGAAGCGTTTGGCGTGAACGATACGATTGTAACTTGGCTAGGGGGTCGGTATCCAAACTCCGCTCCACGAAAAATCGTTTGTCTGAAAGCGTAGAATAGCAACTTTGGCGTCACACACACAAACTCAAAATTATTTATTTTATAAAGGCCTTCATCATGTGCACTTATAAAACGTCAGAAGCTAGCGCACGGTCCCAATTGGTCGTTTCCTATGGAGAAGAACCAGCAAACCGACTGATTAAACGTTACTTTGTTCCACAGTTAGACACATTGTACACTGCGGCTGAAGCGTTTAAACAGAATTTGAGCGATGACTTCAAACTCTTGCTCCAGAAGACTATTGAAGCATCTGAGACGGGAGCCAAGGCCACTGCTAAGATGGTTGCAAGGTAAGATTTCTCGTCCAGAAAATAAGGATTGAGTATACTTATGCCATTTTGCCATAACTTTTTTTGAAAGACTATTCTCTCTTTAGTCTTCTATGTTTTGCTGCATAAAATGTTACACTGAGCTATTGCAAGTGAGTGCATATATTTTTTTTGTGATGTCGTTGCATTTTGTTAAGATAGATGCTTTTTTTAAAATTTTGCTCATGAGTTTTTATCACCTGTTTTCCCTGGCTTCAGTCCTCAACAGCTATTGGGGTTTTCTTTGTCAAGTTGTCATCGATGATGTAGGAATGAGACTCAAAGCTAGTTCTGCACTTTGTGTAATTATTTTCCTTACCAAAAAAAAAATACGATAGAGTAAGGCCTACCTACTGTCCACGGACGCGTAGCTTCATAGACGTGTGTTCGCCATTATACGCTTGGTGTACGCTATATTTACTATACTCTTTGGTGTACGCCTGCGTGAAGCAGAAGATATATACTGTGTCGACGAGAGGGCGTAGTTCATCGCCGTGCCGTGTGACAAAATCAAGAGTGAAGTTGGGATCGCGCGCGGCGGTAGCGTCGCGTCGTCGCTTCCCTCTTCCCCTGCACTGCTCATGCCACCGCGCCATTGTCATGTATGATCATAGATGGCATTTTTTTTTGGCAAGCAATCATCTAATGACTATTCCCTCTATGGCGGTGCGCGAGGGCGTATCAGACTTTTACTGACTAAAACCCACTCCTGTGTTCCTTCTTTGCCTTGCGTTCCAGGACCCTAGGTTTTTCTTTCAGAAGCGAACCCATGGCCCCTGTAGGCTTCGATCTTGCTGGCCCCCTACGGTTTTGCTGACATCTCCTTAAGGCGCGCGTGGAACACTACGCGCCGATTCGAGTTCGGTCCGGACGGTTACCGGATGGCCGGACGGCGAGCTACCACATTGCTTGCCGTCCGATCATAGATGGCTCTGTAGTCATCAATAACAGTTCTAATTTGATCCTCTATAACGTATTGTTCCCAGGGCGGGCCGAGCGTCATACGTAGCAGGCGATTACACACACGACGAGGACGCCGGCGCACGCGCAGCTGCGATATGGATGCAAGCTATACTCAACTATATCATCAAAAATATATAAGTAAAGTAGTTACATTGTTGATTTATTTATACCCTTTGGCCTTGTTGTAGTGGAGTAAAATCACGGTACTTACAGTATTTAATCATTCAAAAATGTTTTTTTTTATGTTAAGGTTTTTGGCTTGAATACTAAGTCCTTTAAGTCATGTTTTCGTATAAATAGTTAATTTGTTTACTATTAGAATATGAATGTACAATTGTACATGTTTTTGTAGTATCTGACAGCAAACGTTTCAAGTCAACCTTCTCGGAAAACTTCGCTGAGGTGGTCAACATTATAATAAAATTCGTAGCTCCAATTTACCGAGATCGCGCCTGTTTCAATGATTCCACATTTTGTCTAGTTGCGCAGACACTTGAAGCACAAAACTACACCAATTTTACGTCACAATATCCACAAGGAATCAATCTGCGAATAATTAAAACAGCCACTGAACTGCACTCGAAGAAATCCCGCCAAAACTCATTCAAAAATTAGTTTCTAGAAGACCATAAGAATAACGGAAAGGCAAATAAATGACAATAATTATTTTGGTCACCCCAGAATAATTATATAGCTGAAAAGAATCAGCACGACAAGCTTGTCATGCGTGAAACCCGTGAATTTACTAATATGGCAGCTGTGAAATCGTTATGTAATGCACTGTTACGAAGTAACCTAGAAACGAATGCTATCATCTGAAATCCTTATGAAAGTAAATATTCTATTATGGTGGAAAAGATGCAGAATAAAAAGGTACGAGTTGGTAGCCGACTGCACGCAGCAGCAGCAGACGACGTGTCGCAGCGACCCTACTGTTTTCTACGTATTTCTATGAAATCCTCTCCGTAGTTAGCGACATGAAGCTAGCGACGCGTCGTCGAGCGGCAGACGGCAGTGTCGTCCGACCGCAGATCAGTAGTGCCGCTGACGCCGAAGCAACGACACGTTGATTATTCTCGAACACGTCAGAGATCTTGTTTCAAGGAGCACTCGGAACTAATTGGATGCCATCTGCTGTTGCCGTCTGCAGTCGGGTTTGATATCATGACTGCAGCGACATGACGCTACGGCTTGTCTTGACGACGTGTCGTCTGCTGCTGCTGCGTGCAGTCGGCTACCAACTTGTACCTTAAATTTTTTCGGTACTTATACATAATGTAATAAAATTAGGTGTCTACCCTTTCTATCCACTTATGTATCAAACACTCTTTGTTATAGGGATGGTTGGTTACTATAGGTTGGAAGTAAGGCGCAATCACGTTCTTGCAAAGTACGTTTTTGGTGTTACGGCGTATGCTTAATAATCCACAAATATTAGAATCATTGAGGTTGCTCGTTCCGAACAGTAGGCTGCGCTCAAGACCGAGGGAAAGGCTGTTTAAAGTCCCGGTAGCCTGCATAAATCTATTAAAGTTCGCACCAGTGACGCGTGCAGTAATTAATAGCGTCTCTCTGCGATTAGATATCTTTTTCTTGCACATTGGCGGAATTCCAGAGGGTGACACTAGGGACGAAATTCACCAATAAAACTAATCGCGTTTTAACGTTTGGCTCGCATAATCGCGTTTAGCCGCTGTCACTAGTGTCACTTGTAAAAATACAGAGAAGTGACACTACTGACAGCGGCTAACTAAACGCGATTATGCGAGCCAAGCCTTAAAACGCGATTAGTTTTATTGGTGAATTCCGCCCTAAGTGTGTTGTCCTCTATGTAACTTTTGTCGGTTCTCCAAGGCGCTGCTTAATATAATATTCACAACTATCACACAATGCCATCTAGTCCCAAGCTAAGCAGAGCTTGTGTTATGGGTACCAGACAACTGATAAACATACTTATATATTTCTAAATACATACATAAATAGATAAATTACTTCCAGACACAGAACAAATGATCGTGCTCATCACACAAACATTAGTCCTGGGTGGGAATCGAACCCACGACCTCCGGCATAGCAGTCAGGGTCACTAACCACTAGACCAACAGGCCAGTCAAAGAGGGTGTGCTTGAGACTGACCATCGAATATTATGTATGTATGTTGCCTGCACTAATGGATATTAGTTCAGTCTGTGGGTGGCGTCTCCGAGTGCGGCTACATTTTGTTAATAAATAAATAAAAGATACCATTTCATAGAAAATCCAATGGGTGAGATAAATAAACTCATATAAAACAATAATTGTTTTTTTAATTATCACTGTGGCAACATCTGGTCTAATTGAACTAATATTATATTTTAATTATAGTTATAAATTCTTGTTTAAATACCCCATTATACGCCTCCTTGCGCTTTCTAACGAATTAACTAAATATTAACATTAAATTTGATTATTTTTTATTTACTTAATTGTTAACCAATAATGGCCACATATTTTGACGTTTCTATACTTGGGTTGCCATCTTACGTAAAAATACATTGTTAATATAATTTTACGTCATGTTTCATAATATTTTTTTTTACGCATTGTTTAAAACTTCCCATTCAAAATTCTGTAAATCTAAATTTATTTTAATGTCGTATTATTATTTTTTCTACTAATATTTCGCCCGGGATACATGTCTTAGGATTAATCCAGGGCGATAATTTTCAAAGGATATTACCCACTTAAAACTTCGAACTCATGATAATAATTTACTCAAAATTAATGTGGTAGTTTGATTTTTTGCCACTAGCAACACCAAAATATCCGTCTGTGTTACGTGTATCGGCAGCACTAAATTGTGTTGCTGCAACATGTTTAGCAACTTTTGCTCACCATGTACAGCACTAAAGATCAATAATCAGTTCAGATCAATAAAAAAGAGTAGTATAATTTTAAATAACGTTTCGTACATATGTAAACACGTCTCAATCAAGTTCTGTCTCTAGCGTCATTGACTACTTTAACATTAGTATATTTGTATGTCTAGTAATAAAATATAGGCATTTTTATGTCATCTTCTCATTATTGTATTAGACTATTGTTGTAAGGTGATGGCAGTACGGTAGTATTTATAAGATTCGGTCAAAATTAATTAGATAAAATTTAACCTGATAAGTATTACTTTGTTTGGGGAGAATGAAATCTGAAATCTATAGGTATCTTCGTGTATAGCGTCGATCCATTGTATGAGTTGTTCTATGTTGACGCTGCAAACGCGACATTATTGCGACACGATTACTAGTGTAATCGCGCCAGGGGCGCCGGCTTTTAGAAAACCTCATGGGTGCTCATGCTCATTTGATGACTCGAGAAAGAGGCGAAGTGTGAGAAGAGAAATACACAGTGATCGACCGACAAATAAATAAATGTTCTACTTACATACTGCGGAATAAAGAAGGTACCACATATACCTAGACCCGACACAAATATCTGTATCAACAAACATTTGTCTCAACCGGCGCTATAAACCATTACGCTAAACGGGTCGACAGGTAATGAAAAAATGACCATCCCTAAAAGACGATTACTATCTGTGTGTTGTGTTGTCTATTCTCTGTTTATTTCTCATGGGTGCTCGAGCCCCCGAGCACTCACGGGGTCGGCGCCCCTGACTACCGCAACAGCTACAAAATATGAACGCACACGCTGGACATCAAGCTTAGTGCGAAGATACTTAATGATTCAGATAATCTGTAGCCGTACTTCCGTTCTTAGAGCAGACTCTACAGATAGTTTGGGGTCTGACGAACATTTTGTTACCCGACTTTTCAATAGCAAAGATATTTTTTTCTTACGAATTCGTTTTTACTACAAGTATTGCACATTTTTTCTGTGCGAGATAGGGTGACTGGTAATTAGTTTCCGATACTTAAACACATGATGGTACTCATGATTACAAACAACTTTCCCAAAGAAACTTTTTTTATATACTCACTAGTTTGTAGGTACATTCACTGATTAAGTACGCACACCTATGGGTTTCCAAGCTGCGCGAGAGTTTTATTACTATTGTAGGTACGGCGGCGTCACGCGGCTAACAGCTGAGCGGTTGCCGGTCGCAGGCGCGCGCAAGTATTTAAACAGCTGTTTTATTATTGTGATAAAACTAATGAGAATATGAAAAAAGTTTCTTTGGGAAAGTTGTTTGTAATCATGACTACAATCGTGTGTTTAAGTATCGGTCACTAATTACCAGTCACCCTATATACTCCATTTGCAATAAGACAAAAAAGTGGTTACAATACAAACGTTTTTTGCTTTGAATGACATCCTTACGCTTACAGAATAGAAATCAAAATAGTTTGAACAGACAATGTAAAAGGTTTGTTTAAGATGTGTAACCTTATTGCGAATGGAGTAGTTATACAGGGTGATCAACACCTTCCCTTTCTCGCCACTCAACCACAATTTCATATCATTTCATAATATATTCCATGATTCATATAACTAGACACAGTTAGATCGTACATCTGCCAACATTACTTTTAGTTTATGCGAAACATAAACAGTTCGTTCAGAATTAGTAACTGAATCGATTCCAATAATTTGTACACCATATTATATTTTTTCTCTAAAACATTTAAAAAATGTCACAAGTTGGACGCCAGCGACGCTAAGTACGACACAGGTCACGGCAGGTTATAGCGGCATTCGGCGCCAGCGCACAGCTGGGTGCGGGAGCAAAACAACCCCCCAATCGCCCGGATGGTCCGGTGACCATGTATTTGTGTGGACAACTAGGTAACATAACAAGCTTATAACATTGCCATTTTTCATGATAGAGTTATGAAAATTTATACATAGATTCTTTACATAAAAATACTAGACACGTGTTTCGGGTTTCGCATATAATAAAATTAATGTTGTATAACATCATCTGTATGCGCTCAGGAGGCGTACGTTCGGGCGAGCACTAGAGCTACGTGTGAGATGCTAGAAGTCCCACTCCGTCGTCTTCTCTATCTCCATCTCTGATAGCTTCTCTTGCAGGAGGAGGGCTGACATGTCATCTGGAAGATTAATGTAATATAAATTTATTTCTAGTTGAATTTGAAATGTTAAAAGGTCTATGTAATAAACGTTTTTGTAAGAAAATTATGGATAGACCAACCTTTCACCTGGTGGTAAGCGATGATGTGTGCCTCAAGCTGGTTTTTAGCAGCTGTAATATGTAAAAGCGAGACTCCTATGCTATTTTTAGGGTTATGTACCTCAAAAGGAAAAAAACGGAAATCTTATAGGATCACTTTGTTGTCCGTCCGTCTATCTGTCTGTCAAGACCCTTTATCTCGGGAACGCGTGGAGGTAAATATACTCAGGTCTGCAGTCCCTTGAAACTGTGAAAAAATCGAAAAAACAAGAAAAAAAACGATACGGCCCTTTATGTCACAAAAACGTATATTTCGACACTCTCAAGGGAACCAAAATACATAGGGTACTTCCCGTTGACCTAGAATCGTGCAATTTAGTATGAAGCAAGTTCTCATAGCACAAGTATAGGAAAAAAACTGAAAGCTGTAAATATGTAGTTACGCAGTTAAAACGTCACAAAAAAAAAAACTATTTTTGCGATTCGGAAAAATCTTCGTAACTCAATTCGGAAATTGAACTGTTTACATAGGTAAGTGAACCCTCAGTGCGCGAGTCCAACTCGCACTTGCCCGGTTATTGTTTATGACGAAGTTTATGAGAGAGTTAAGATTGCATAACTAACCGAGATCAGGTTTAATAGGTTTGACTCGTCCGATGAGCCCGGGCAGGTAGTCTGTCTTCCTGATCTGCTTGAAGAACGGGTGGTTCAGCAGCTGGGTCGCGGATGGCCGCTTGTCAGGGTCCCTGCAAAAGTTTAGATTCAAATATTTACAAATAATCTGGAGACAGCAAGGTAAGTGCTGTGGTTGATCGATTTACTGTCGCTTTGCGTGTTACTATACCACTCCGCACTGAGCCCGCGTGGTGGATTACGACCCATTCCCTCTCCTAGAAAGAGGAGGCCTGAGCCCCAGCAGTGGGAACATTTAAATCAACAGACCTAACACAGTTGACAGTGAATGAAGTTATCTATAAAAGGCTCACCTCTGCAACGCCATCTCGCTGAGATGATGGAAGGTGTCGGAGAGCTTCCTGCCCGCATACACTTGTCGCAGGCGCGACACCGCATCCGCACTGTCGCCTACACCACTGTCTGTGTTGTACATACCTGGAATATTACGGATATAAAATTAATAGCAGTAAAGACAGAAAAGGAAAATTAAAATTAATGGCCGGAAATCGGGATCAGAATCCCGACGGCGGTTGGGGCGTGAGGACCGTTGCCTCACGCGATCGGCCGCTTCCTTTGCTAGTATTACTGCTTCGCAGAAGGAGGCGACCGCCTGCCACTCCTCCGCGCTCCGGACCATGACCTGTACCAAGGCCCGGCGCGAGAGATCACCGCCGCCGATCGCCTCCACGGGGACACGGCGTTGCTCTTCCCAAGCGGGGCACACATTGGTGTGCCCCGCTTGGGAAGATAATGATGATAATGATATAATGATTTGTATTAAGTGAATTGTGTTTTTGTTTAAATATTATATTGTAATGATTTAATGACACGTGTTGGTTTCGACTGTTAGTGCAGAGAGTACCTGCCATAAAATAAATAAATCATTCTACTGATGAAAAATTTTTAGAATCGGTTCAGTAGTTTTTGAGTTTATTAATTTGAATCAAAAATACAAACCTTTTCTCTTTATAATAATAGTAGGTACAGAAAACCCAGAGCAGTGGTGGCCGAGTGGTAACGGCACGACTTACGAGTTGTAGGTCCCAGGTTCAAACCCAGTCAGATGCATTACTTTGTGTAATTTATTTCATCACAACTGCTTTCAAAACGGTGTAGGAAACCGGCATGTCGTACAACCAAAATTCGAAGACATGTGACATCCACCAACCCGCTGGTCCCGCGAAGCGGATGACGGCCCATTCCCTCTCCTTCTAGAATGGAGGCCAGAGTCCCAGCAGTGGACACATCATAAGGTTGATAATGCAATCATGCTATGCTATAGAAAACCTATTTATTTCCTCGAATACTCACTCTTCATCTCACTGTCATCAAGGCAAGGCTCGGGGAATGTGGAGCAGTCCAGCAGCTGCGGACGACTGCCGCGCACCTTCTCCGTGAACATGAGCGTGGTGGGCACCTCGGCGAACGGCACCGCGCCGTTGGCCAGCTCGCAGCACAGGACTCCGAGGGAATAGATGTCTGATTTCTCGTCGTAGCCTTTTAGATTCTGGAAAGAGTAGATAATTTCAGCTAAAAGTAAACATTACTATCAACTTCACAACACATAAATTACAGTTTTAAAAAATGAAAAAGATAGACTGCTGACCCTAAATAAATAGCGATTAGGACAGGAATTTATATGATGATGATCGAAGGACAAAATATAGTTAATATCGAACTGTCTTTGACTACCAAAAAAACTGGTCAAGTGCGAGTCGGACTCGTAAACGAGGGCTTCCGTACTACAATCTTAAAATTGAGCAAAAGAACACCGAGAAGAGAATATTTCTTGTGTGAGAACGGTTAGTAGCGGCAATAGAAATACACATTCTGTGAATTTCAACTCTCTACCGCTTATGGTTGATGAGATACATTGCGTTGACAGACGGACGGACAGCAAAGACTTAGTAATAGGGTTCCGTTGGTACTCTTCGGACACGGAACCCTAAAAAGGAGAACGAAGAAACTTCCGAAAGGGCTGGAATGTTAGAGACACGGTATATAATAATAATAAATAAATAATTAATAAATAAATAATATATTTATTCAACTTACGACTTAAAATTTGGTAAAATAGTTACATAAAATCTTAGGAATAATTACAAAGGTATCGCTATGTTAAGCACCTGTACTAGGATAAACCTGTATCACAGGCGGTAGAAGCTCTTACACTATGGTATTTAGGACAATAAAATTCATAACAAATTTAACATTCAGTCTCTAAATAGGTAAAAATTTAATTTTTTTTTTTTTTAATATTATAAACCTAGTTTACTACACTAAAAGTTAATAAATAATATGCACCGATAACGCATTACTGGGGCCACGGGTAGTGTGAAAGTGAAACCCGGGGCCCTGGGACGAAGGCAAAGAAGGAACGGGAGTGGGTTTTTAGTCAGTAAGAGTCTGACACTATTTCTCGCTCCGCCCAAGAGCGGGATACGTCATAAGATTATTTTCCCACCTAAAAAAAAAAAAACCGATAACGCATGTTCAAATTGTTTAATCCGTCTATGACTTGTTCTTGCTGTTTCCATCCGTGCAACATTAAACAGACGAACCGAGGTTACTTCTAGGCATGCGTGCTCTATCGTCGGTCACCACCAGTAGAAATAGTGGTCAAATACGAGCCTACCAATAATAAAATAAATCCGTAGGCCGCCATTGCCAACTGTCTTTTTAAACTATTATTCACGGTCTGATACAATAACGATGTTTACGTAAGGAATTAGACAGCGCTTGTCATACCTGTTCCGGCAGTAGGTGTCAGTGTCAAACAGTTGGTTCTGGGTGTGGGAGTTGGTGCAGCTTCCTCTAATTTCGTCCATCAGTGACGTTATAATAGTAAATGTTGATACAAGTCGAGAAACTTTGTCATTGCGACTAATGCGAAACTTGCCCGAGTCGCAGCCGACACTGTTATGGAGTCGAGTGCTGCAGTTACAAATTTCCATGCGTATCAAACGACGCTTTTCAATACATTTACGAAGAAACAAATAAGCTGCGCGGCGACCAGCCTGATACGATAATTGTAATAAAGGTCTTACTTGTTCCAGCAGTTTGGGGCTCACCCACATAATGTTGTTGTACCTCCATCGGGCGGCGGCGCCTGATGCAAGTCCTTCTATCTGCATCCATCAGCAGGAGTGTAAGACAATGAACTTGGAATTCCTACCTGTTCCAGCAGTTCAGGGCTCAGCCACATGAGGTTAGTATTATCGCCGTCCGGTGGAGGCAGTTGATGCAGGTGCCTCTGTCTGCGCCCGCGCACCATCAGTGAAGCAGCACTGCGCAGACCTGACAGGCGGACTCCGCCGTTTGCGCCGACCAGGACATGGCTGGCGCGGACACTCCTGAAGGTGGAATATCATCATTGTTATGATCATTGATACTAACCGAAAGTCATAAATAAACAATATGTAAATCCTCCCAAGCGTCAATTACGTGCTTCTACAATATTCAACAGATTACCATATACCTAGCTATGTAGGCCTAACTCCAATTTCAGCAAGTATGTTAAGTGGCTGTTTAGCCACTTAAATAATACTACCGACCGAATTTCGAACAGAAATTAGCCAAGTACGCAGGATATTATATTGCACAACTATGTGCGCTAGCACAGGTGCACTCTCTGTTTACTTTCATAGACATGGGACGATGGGACGGCAATCCGACGCGACTGGAGAGAGTTTAGGCGCAGGACCATCGGCTTTACGTACTTCCCCAGGCACGGGGGCATCATACCACCAACTTCCAAACTCTGGACAGCTACAGAGTAGTTCCTAATTGAAAAACATAATAGCACTTTTTGCCCGACCCGGGAACCGAACCGAGGACCCCACCACCACCCCACCACCCCAGTGATAGCGTAAGTCTACGACGACTACTTTGTTTTGGAACATGTAATCACCTTCACCTTTTCTGTTACTGACTGACCATGACAATTCAAAAGTGCCTGTTAATTTAAATAAATGCTTTGAGTTGAATTACTAAGAATTTCCTAATGAAAATCTTCATAAATCTCTTTCGCATCAGCCGTGGCCCCAGTAGGCTTCGACCCTGCTGGGTCCCTATGGTTTGCTGACATCTCCTTGAGGTGCGCGTGGAACACTACGCGCTATCGACGACTTGGGCTCGGTCTGGAGCTATCCATTGCTCGCCGTCCGCAAGCCTGCGCCTACGGTGGCTGGAAATCAGGATCGAAATCCTGGCGGCTGGAGCGCAAGGACCATTGCCTAGCGCTTGCGGCCGCCTTCTTTGCTAGCATTACTGCTTCGCAGAAGGAGGCGATCGCCAATCACTCCTCCTCGCTCCGGACCATGGCCTGTACAAAGGCCCGGCGAGAGAGAGACCGCTACCGCCGATCGTCCCCACGACGATACGGCGGTGCTCTGCCCAAGCGGGGCACACCTCTGCCGTATGCTCTACCGTGTCCTCCAGGCGGTAAGTTACAATACAAGATGACAAAATGATGTTGATTTTATATATATCTGTGCCAGTAGTTATTTCTAAATATTATAAATACTTAAACATTTATTGTATCATAGTGTTCAAACTTTGACCTAACAATGTAGGGATAGGAAGCAAAAATCTGCAATGCTAATTGTGTGACTCAGCCGAGGAAAACAAGCATTAAGAGTTTGTGAGTGTGCGTAAGATAACAATATATATTATGCTAGATATAAAACAAAGGAAGGAAGGCAGAAGAATGTTCTATATGCTCATAACGGAAAAAGAATTTTCTTTATGAGCATATGGAATTTTCTTCAGCTCCGTGATTGACAGCTGCATTGTGTCACAGGTTGAATTCTCGCACAAAAGATACACTTGTATGGTCAACAAATAGTTGTTCCGGCTCTGGATGAGTGGGTTTGAATATGTGTGCATGGTTGTGAATGCACCTATGTCGAGTAATTCCTAGTGTGGAGCTAATTTTACAAAAAAAAAAAAAAACAGTACCATAAAATGTGATGGAGCTGCATTTTGTCTAATCTAATAGGCAAATTAAAAAAAAATTGAGAGCTTTATTATCAAATTTAAAGCCACTTTCACACCGGATAATAGTAATAACTGATGTGTAATATATTGTTAATCCTTGTTGTTAATTTGACAAGAAATTAGTAAGTTCATTATATTAGACAATTTATAAGCACTTACCTATGAATATACAATTGTTTGTGCAAATACTGTAAAGCCTGAAGTGCGTCCCTTAACACAATAGCACAGGCCAGCTCCGGCAGACCTTCCTGGAAATATCGGTCCAGGATATCCCGGCAGGAGCCGAAGGTCATGAGTGGCGACACTACATACAGCTCCCGTCCATGAACAAAGGATGTTAAGTATGGTAGTATGTTTACATGTTGTAGTTCTTTTCTTGTGAGGATGTCTTGCTGAAAAGATTTTTAACAGATTATGTCTTAAAAACAAGTGGAATGCTTTTTAAAATAATATTTAAGAAAATGTGTTGTGCTGACCCCAAGTAAAATGGGGCAGGAGCTGGAAGATGATAATGAATGGTGAAAAAATGCTGATTAATACCGTAATTAGAGACACAATAGAAAGACAATGGGACAGCAGACGCCGGTGTTCGCTCGCTCGTTCTTTCTAATGTGTCTCTAATTACGGTACTCAAAAGGTTAAATTAAACCTAAAAGAACATTTTAAGTCAATTAAACCTAAAAGAACATTTCGAGTCAGTAAAACATGGCTAATTTTATACAACTAGTTAGGGATTGCCCTTTATAAGCCCTTGGTTGACCTAGAAACAGGATGTGCTTAAATATTTAGAAATAAAAGAACTGAAAATGAAGCCCTTATGTTAACCTGGAAATTCTTTAAGTTGACCATTAAAATTTGCGTTTAGTTTCAAAACGGAGTAGAAAATAGAAAATTTATTCAATAGATACCTGTATCAAACTTGCGTTTTCCTTTGTTTTGTCCACAAAGTACCTCTTGATAGCGACATTTTGATTGTTGGGCTTGTACAGCGCTGAATAAACAACTGCTACGCCTCCACAACACTCTGTTATTATTGAAGTAAGTTGATAGTCATTGATATCAGGGTTATACATTTTATTTCGATCACAAATACTTGTCGGAAATATTGTAAATATGCTAATCTAATGCTCCCTTCGTCAATAACACATATTGGGTAAGATATTTTCTAATCTAACAATAGTATTCAATAAAACGACAGTGTTGTTGAAAAGTAAATAATTAACAAAATAAAATTCCTCAATGTTTTTATTGTTTGACAATTTGACAACAGCTGCGGTCCATTACCACCAAACTTCGAATATGGACCATTAAATAAAAAGATTCTGAAGTGAATCAAAACTTGAATTTTAAAACTCAATATTTTTTTTATACTTTGTTTTTACTCAAAAACACTGACATAAAAATGAAGAACACTGATAAACAACTTTTGGCAAGCAGTTTTATTAAAAACTACGGAAAGTTGAACAAGTGTATGCTTCATGTTGTATAAACGTATATTGGAACACGTTCAAAGGCGTGAAACGTAAATGCTATCTCGTCTATGCCGTGGAATGACATTGACACATTGACAGTGTAACAAGTAAAGAAAAAAGTTTTGCAGGTCGAATACTGTAAAAAACATGCTGTTCAATTGAGAATGAAAAATAATGAAACATTAAGCGTTACATTACTTTTTTTTTATAACCGGCTCCATTGCAATTCAAATCATTTACCAAATATCCCATTCAAGCTAAAATAAAAATGTAAAGATAGCTTATAATATTAACCTATATATATATTAGCTTATAATATTAATATTAATTAAGATAGCTTATATTATTATTGAAATCGATCAAAAATGAACATGCCTAATAAAAACTCAATTACACATATAAAAATTAGAGATAAGACTGTAACACACCCGCACGAGATAGCGAAAGCCTTTAACAATTTTTTTGTCGACAAAATAAAACCAATTAGTAATAGAGGCAAAAATGTGACATCAAGTATTTCAAAATCGAGTAATTCTATGTTTATGACTCCTAGTAATGAAAATGACATTAAAACTATTATTAAGGCTTTAAAAAACACCCGTAGTGTAGGTGATGATGAAATTGCAACCAAAGTAGTCAAGTATGTCTCAGACTCTATAAGTGGACATTTGAGCTATATACTCAATCTGTGCATAACACACGGTAGTTATCCAACTAACCTAAAAACAACTGTGGTAAAACCATTATTTAAAAAAAATGACAAAGAATGCATGGAATCGTATAGGCCTATTGCGCTTGTCCCAATTATATCCAAGATATTTGAAAAATATATTTATGATCAGATAAATAAATACTTGGATAAGCAAAACATTTTGGCAGAGGAGCAAAAAGGTTTTCGGAAAAGCAAAACTATCAATTTGGCTATCTACGACTTCTTAAATAATGTATATACGAATGTTGACAATAGAACACCTGTGTGCTCAATATATTGTGACATGACGCAAGCGTTTGACTATGTGGACCATGATATTTTGTTAAGAAAACTAGATGCCTACGGAATTAGAGGCAATGTCTTGAGTTTAATAGAATCTTATTTAAAGAACAGGAAACAATACGTTGAAGTATCTGCAATAGATTTTAAATCTAAATGTCAACGTAGCTACAAATCTGATCTACGAACACTTACTTATGGCGTGCCCCAGGGCAGTGTTTTAGGGCCTCCCCTTTTTATAATCTATATAAATGATATGCCGAAAGTTACATGTCACCCTATGTCACTATTTGCTGATGACAGCACTGTGACCATTAATAGTTCAAACGCTGAAACCTACAATGACGAAATTACAAAGACGATAACCTCCATAGTGCAATGGTTAGATAATAATAATTTAAAAATAAATATTGACAAGACGAAATTAACGATGTTTAGCCAACGTTCCAACATAAATATGAGTGTATACTATAATAACGAACCAATAGCACAAGTAAACACATCAAAATTCCTAGGTTTAACAATTGATAATAAATTAGATTGGAAAACACACACGGAGGAGTTAGCCAAACGAATCAGTAAGTCTATCTATGCCTTATATAAACTTACCTCAGTAATGAGTGTTGACGCTTTAGTTACAGCTTATCATGGCTTAGTTGGTTCAGTTCTGAGATATGGTGTTATTTTTTGGGGGAACTCCACCAATAAAGAAATAATCTTTAAGGCACAGAAAAAGTGCATCAGGACGATGTTTGGACTACAGATCATAGACACATGTAAACCATTGTTTATACAGTTTAAAATATTGACTCTTCCGTCCTTATATATTTTTGAAGTTGCTGTATTTGTTAAGACCAATTCTAAGTTGTTTAAAAAAATGACAGACATTAATAATCGAAGTCGAAGAGATAATAGTTGTCTATGCGTTAGAAGGTCCCATACGAAATTAATGTATAAAAGTGTTTTTTGCATGGCGCCAGTCATATTTAATCACTTACCACAGTCAATCAAAGAATTGAATTTGAGCCTATTTAAGAAACGGCTAAAATATTTACTGGTGACCAAAGCGTATTACAGTATTTCGGAATATTTAACAGACAAAAACCTAGTAATTGAATGATGACATACACACAAAATACATGGAATGTTTATTCATATTAATAGTAAATTTTTATTTGAAATTGACATTAGTATTGCTTATTGACATTAGTATTGTATACGGACATTAGTTTTTGTAAATTGACATTAGTGTTGTAAATTAATATTAGTATTGTAAATTGACATTTTGAATTGTATTTTGACATCTTAAACTTGAATTTGACAATTTGAATTGTATATTGACATTTTTAAATTGTATATTGACATTTGGTATTATGTATTGACATTTTGAATCTTTACTTTGACATTTTGAATTATATTTTTGACATTTTTAATTGTATTTTGACATTTTTTATTGTATATTGACATTTTTGTATTGTATATTGTAATTTATATTAGAAATTAGTATTTTGAATTAACATTTGGTGCCTTGAAATTGAGTTTATTTTGCTATTAATTAATTATTTCTCACAAACATTTGTACGCCGTCTGGCAAAACATAGCGCTCTGTTTATTACCTTGCTACACCGTTGTTATTATACCTATGTTTAACAAATGAATAAATGACTTATGACTTATGACTTATGACTTAACAATCTGTGGCGAAATTTGAATTTTAGCCGTGTTGTGTTTTGTTTTTGTTTGCGATAAGTTTGCTCATTTCTGTTGTTGATGTTTGTTTATTCATAACTAGCGGTCCCGGCAGACGTTGTTCAGCCCAAAAGCGGGATTTAGTAAAAAAAAAAATTACCCTACTCTACCCTACTCTACCCTACTCTACCCTACTCTACCCTACTCTACCCTACTCTACCCTACTCTACCCTACTCTACCCTACTCTACCCTACCCTACTCTACCCTACTCTACCCTACTCTACCCTACTCTACCCTACTCTACCCTACTCTACCCTAAAAAAAAAAAGGATAAAAAAAAGTACCCTATGTCCGTCTCCTGGTTCTAAGCTACCTCCCCACCAATTTTCAGCCAAATCGGTTCAGCCGTTCTTGAGTTATAAGTGGTGTAACTAACACGACTTTCTTTTATATATATAGATTAGGATTAACAATATGGATTGTTGTAAAATAACGGTCGGTCAGAGGGTCGTGTTAGGGGCGGATCCCTATACTAGCGAAATGAGGTAAGATTGTCTGTTTGTGTTCTGTATTATAAATGTGCAAAAGGCATGATTGCTTTCACCATGTTAATTAAAACTCTGCTGAAACAACATCCGATGAACATTAAACTGGGCAAGTTTGAAGGCTAACTCTGTTGACGAAGCTGCAACGACGATGAAGATGATACTGTCGTGTCGACGAAGCGTCGACACGACAGTATCATAGTTTTATGAGTTTTTTACTATGCGTTCCAAAGAATACGAAAGCCCTCTCGAACCTCTATCTGTCAAATTTTGATTGAAAAGTACGGTTTGCAAAAAAAACTTATTTGCGTATTAATAACTGTTTTCATAAAGAAAAAAAAAAACTGTTTTCTTTTTTTGCTTTGTATTACTGAGTCTTAGTTAAATCTAGTAAAACGAAGTAAAAACGTTATTGTTTAATCTAAATTAGTAAAATATATATTATTTAAGTAATAATTAGTTTTAAAAAAAAACCTATTTTCTTTCTTATTTTCATTGTTAGGAACAATTCGCTTTTTTTTCCATTTGCTACTACTCAGACACTTCACACAGTGACGTAGAGATAAGCAAAATAGAAGAACTGTATTCTGATTAAACTTTTCTCGTTCATGATTTGTAAATAAATATTATTTAAAACATTTATTGTTTTGCTTACCCTACCCAATTTTTCGATTTGACAGCTATGACAAATAACACACACATGTCACAACATGGAGTAAAAATCGATCCTATTCTTATTTGGAACGCATTGCATGTAGCTTCACGCAGGCATATACCAAGTGTATATATAAGTCTCGTGGTCAGGAAAATCAAGTAATTCGTGCTTTAAATACATGCTTCGTGCTTTTTAGCTAGCTTTTACAACGTTACGTTTTACAAGATTGTACGTTAATTGCTAAAGATAATGGTTATTATAACATGCCTTTTATCTAAGCGAGTTATGCTTTTTATTATTTTCTGCCTATTTACAGGATTTCCTTATCTACCAGTTTTTCCGCGTCTTTATTTTTGTGAGCTGTCCTACAAGACCCATGTATTTTTCAGGGACTAACCGTTTAACAAATAAACAAACAATTGTTCCCCTTTATGTTAGTTTCGATTTAGGAGCGCCCAACCCGTGATACTTCTCATACAACCGCTCTTACGTGATTATGACCAGTGCTGGGTCAATCAACTAATATTTTCAATCAATTTTAGTATTAAAAATTATGACTAATTTATATATGAATGATATATATACTCATTGAATTAATCAAGACTAAAAAAGTCGTAACTAAATATTTGGATTACATCGTTGATGCGTTGATTTTTACTTTACGGTGGAACACACATACGAGGGTGGTCCCAGAAGTATCCAACCTTAACAAAAAGATAAAAAAAATTGCAAAAATCGTTTTTATTCTTTAACTTAGTTTCCTTCTATTTCGATAGATCTGTCTCAGCAATGGTCAATAGCTTCAATACCGTATTTTTAGGAACCGTTAAGCTCATCAAAATAGCCATTAACCGCAGACTACCTCTTCATTCTTGGTAAATCTTTTTAAAATTGAGGTATCTTTTCAGATTAGGAAAAAGAAAATAATCTTAGGAAGTCAGACCTGGAAGGTGCATGAGGAAGCAATTAACTTCAACTTATTGATTTTAGCTATCGCAATGACGGACGTGTGGACTGGTGCGATGTCGTGCGTGATGAAAAAACATTTTCATTTTCGAAAGATTCGGCCGTTTTTCCTTGAATTTATCACTTAAATGCTACAAGAAGGCTGTATAATATTCTCCGTTGATTGTTCTTCCTTTAACAAATAGCTTGTTAAAGGAAGAACAATCAACGGAGAATATTATCGCAATGAATATTATTAAACACAAGTTATTTTCACTTAAGTGGCAATGGGCAGGGCACATTGCTCGCAGAACAGATGGCCGTTGGGGCCGAAAGGTTCCTGAGTGGCGAAAGCGTACCGGAAGACGCAGTGTTGGAAGGCCCCCTACAAGGTGGACCGATGACCTGGTGAAGGTTGCGGGAATCCGATGGTTGCAAGACGCACAGGACCGTTCGTTGTGGCGACATTTAGGAAATGCCTATGTCCAGCAGTGGATGTCTATCGGCTGAAATGATGATGATGATGATTATTCCACATGCATCCCTGAAAACCGACGCTGTAAGCTTGCCAGCCCACTTCACTTTCTGTGAGCGTCAGAAAGGTCGGTCAACAGTCGTATTTAGCTTTGAAATTGTGTCTAAAAATTGCTTATATTTGCTTATCATAATAATAAGAAAATTGCTTATTTCATAGGTTAAAAGAATTTACCGTCAACCCTGTAGAGTAGTAACTATGTGGAATTACTGAAATGTATATAGGCCAAAAATTGCTTATAAATTGCTTATTTCGAGTTTAAAAGCCCCTGCGCCTGTTAAAAATATGGAAATAACTTGAATGACCTGTAAAAAAACTTGCGTTTAAATATCGTAAGGTACCTATTGTACCTATTATTACTCGTTGCTTTATTTTCTGTAATAAACAAACTTTTTTTAAAATACATATAACAATTATTCTTATTTATGTGTGCAAATAAATTATTTGACACCTCTTTCCTGACATAAATAGTACAGGCGGAACAAATTTTATAATAGAAAACAGCTCATATTCATTGTCCTTTTAATCTTGCTGATTAGTTTGTAACTACTACTAAAACAAGTTAGTAACTATGTACTACTGAAATTTTCATGGACTTGCTTACCAATTGCTTACTTCACAATTGACTACTAACTAATTATATTTGAAAGACATCGGCCTTCATATTACTACCCCGCAGAAATTACGCGCAATTCTTCAAGAGAAAACTTATCGAAACGTAGTGTGACTGCATTGCGGCTGAATCGAAATGTCTACATATCCTTATAGTACAGGATAAGTAGACTATGCGACAGTGTAGTGGAGAAAACACTTACCTACTAGCAGATACGCAGACGTTTTGGCGTTCCAGCTGCTGCGTTTTCAGCTGGGTTCCTACGTGCCTGAAATATCAGCTGTAGCGGAGGGAAATGGACTTGCTTCTTATAAAATTGCGAATTTTTCAATACAATACAATATTATTCAGGTGGCATTGCTTTTTGCGGAAAAGCATATACTGAGTTACTAGTTTATTCTAGAAATAAAGCACAAGTAATAATCAGCTTTATGTTACAACTGCTGGGACTCAGGCCGCCTCTTTAAGAGAGGAATATACAACTTAATATATCGCCGTGTATTCTGTCCCGATTTCCGGCCACCTTAGGCGCGGGCTTGCGGATGGCGAGCAATGTGTAGCTCGCCGTCCGACTGTCCGGTTACCGTCCGGACTGAGCCCAAGCCATCGACGGCGCGTAGTGTTCCACGCGTGCCTCAAGGAGATGTCAGCAACCGTAGGTGCCCAGTTGGTTCGAAGCCTATTGGGGCCATGGGCGATGCAAAACAGAACCCCGGGGCCCTGGAACGAAGCCATAGAAAAAACAAGAGTGGGGTTTAGTCAGTAAAAGTCTGACATGTAAGGGCAGGAGATGTCATTTACCACCAAATAACCCATGTAATAAGGCAGTTGCCTTCAATAGAACCCTCAGGTACTAACCCAGACTCGGGGCTACAACTGAGCTTTCCGTAATTAATAATAATAATAATATTCCACAACTATCACACATCACCGTCTATTCCCAAGCTAAGCAGAGCTTGTGTTATAAGTACTAGACAAATGACAAACATACTTATATATTTCTATATACATACAAATTATAGATAACTTTCAACCAGACGCAGAATAAAGGATCATGCTCATCACACAAACATTTGTCCTGGGTGGAAATCGAACCCACGACCTCCGGCATAGCAGTCAGGGCCACTAACCACTGGACCAACAGGCCAGTCAAAAATTGAAAGAGTTACCGCTACCCTGGAACGCAAAGGGCAGCTGAAGGAACATAAGTGATTTTTGGCAGTAAAAGTCTGACTCCTTTCTCCACCCAGAGTGGGAGGGTAATTATTTGATGATTGTTTTTCACCAGAAAAACAATCCCGTATTGATTATGAAAAAAATCATTAATCGTCGTTTTTCGACCACATAAAAACTGGAAAACTAGTCCAGTTAGGCGTCCATTGCACGGTCATGCAAGCGTCAATCAAAACCATCAATCATGAATGAAGTTTGAATGACGGAATTTTATCGCCATACGTTTTTCGTCATGCAAACGTCAATCATCGCACGCAGCATTACACGGTAGTTTCTTCGTCAGTCAAAATATTTGACTGTGGCAAAACTGACAGCAAAACCTATCGTTTAATGGACGCCTTAGACCTGCGAGGCTGTCAGTTAGTAGTAATATCTATAAATATAAAAGGAGAAACTGACTGACTGACATATCAACGCACAGCAGAAACTACTGGGACTAGGAGCGTAAAATTTTGCACAATGCTCCCTTTTATGACGTAGGCGAGCACTTAAAGAGGGTTTCCAGAAATTCACCTCCTGACCGGATGAAACGGGGGTCCAAAGTTTGTATGGAGACACCTACATACTGTGACGACTATGGAGGTCACAGTTATTATTAACTTGCAAACTGGCATGTTATACCTTTGAGGTTTATGTTATAAAAAGTTCAACTTCAACTCTTCATTATGGCATTTGCAGAAAAGACACCACAATTTTGCCAATAACACGTGATAACTGTTAATAGACTATTAAACGCTGGAGAGTATTTAGCGCGAATGAACAGTAAAATAAATATATAGGTACCTATCTATAAACATTAAAGTTCAAAATACAAGAATTTCTTCGCAGATGCAGACTGACATTATGACCAGACCACAGACTATGACTATGGTACATGACTGAAACTCGTAAGAGTGAAACAAAGAGAGAAAAAAGAAAAAAAAAAGAAAAAAAAAAGTGGTTACAATTTAATTTTATTAATTTCAATAAATTTGCTAGGATTGATTGATGTTCAATCAATAAAGATAGGAGGACGTCATACAAATGTTGGGACGTATTTTATATAGAAAATATGGATGAAAGTGTTTAATACCATATAATACTATTCTAAAGATAATATACGATTAATATATAAATATAAGCCTGTCATTGCGCCCCCAGCGTCACAATACTTTCATGCGGGCGAAGCTGCTGGCAGAAGCTAGTTTAAACATGAAAGGAGAACGGCCGACTCTTTCAACAGAAGTTGGAGATCAAATATTTAAATACAAATGTCATACATTAATATACAAACATCTGAGTATCGCGTTTCTGTGCGACACTACAAGGTTATCATTGATTATTTTTACCGAAAACCAAGGAATTACATAATATCAATATTCTTCTAGCTACTAATGATATTTGTTAAATAATATTATGAAAGATCATCTTGTTGGTTTAGTTCACCGTGCTCACAAGCGCGAATGTTAAGTAATTATGTCCTGAGTTTGTTTCCCGGGTTTTCTGTTTTTCAATTAGAAAATAAACTTTTTTTTTCTATCGCAATCAGCGAAATATCGATATACTCATAAGTACATACACAGTACAACCTATCACATAAATAACTACTTTCTGCCAGCGGTTTCGCCCACGCGAAATCAGCTTTTTCCATCCAAACTTTTGGACCCCGTTTCATCCCCTTAGGGTGTGAACTTTCGAAGATTCTTTCTTAGTGCTCGCCTACGTCATAAAAGGAAGCCTTGTGCAAAATTTCACACTCCTAGGCCCAGTAGTTTTGGCTGTGCGTTGATATGTCAGTCAGTCAGTTTCTCCTTTTATATATATAGACTAGCTTCTGCCAGTTGCTTCGCCCTCGCGAAATTAAGTTTGTCCATACAAACTTTGGACCCCCGTTTCATCTCCTTAGGGATTGAATTTTGGAAAATCCTCTCTTAGTGCTTGCTGACGTCATAAAAGGAAACCTGCAAAATTTCACGTTCCAAGTGCCAACAGTTTCGGCAGTGCGTTGATATGTCAGTCAGTCAGTTTTTCCTTTTATATAATTATATAGATTAAAATTAAAGGACGTCAATAACAATTTTCGAAAAAAAAAAAACGGCTTAAGGAATTTTCAGGTGGGATGAAAAACATGTCCAATTAACACATTTAGTTTTTACTAGAAATGATCGCGAGCTCTGTGTAGTTACTAGAATAGCTTTGCGGCAACTGGTAGCGCTAGATCAAACGAATAGTCCATCATTAGTTTGACTTTTGTACGAGAAATAAACTTAAAAATTGTAGGTGAGGGTTTTCTAAGTTAGTAGGAACTTTTGTTGTAGATTGAACCGAGTTAGATTGACAACTTATTTTTTTTTTTATAATATTCTACAACTATCACACAACGCCGTCTAGTGTCAAGCTAAGCAGAGCTTGTGTAATGTGTACTAGACAACAGACACTTTATATATTTCTACAACAAAAGTTACCGTCATGTCAGGTAACTTTTGTTATACTTATATATTTCTAAATATATACATGTTATAGATAACTTACACCCAGGGTGGGAATCGAACCCACGACCTCCGACATAGCAGTCAGGGCCACTAACCACTAGACCAACAGTAGACTGTGTTTATAAAATAATTGCTAACGTTGTATGTTAGCAATTATTTAAAAACAAAAATAAGAGTTTTGAGGTAGAGTACCGTATTGGATGCACAATTAACCAACATTTCATTATTCGCGTGTTATTCACACACTTAATTTCCACCTATTTACCCGACGTCAGAATATTTATTAGACCTATTTTAGTAAAGAATCAAAAGA
Source organism: Mythimna pallens (assembly GCA_961205895.1). Lineage (NCBI taxonomy): Eukaryota > Metazoa > Arthropoda > Insecta > Lepidoptera > Noctuidae > Mythimna > Mythimna pallens. The sequence goes on from OY540832.1 coordinate 23,903,910, forward strand.
ATTCGTTTTATGCAGCGTGTGGGAGAGCATTTAGTTTTGCCAAAAAACTAGTCCCGCCCGCCCAGAAATATCGGCCATCTCGTACCAACGGACGGTATGCAAAAATTTACAATCCACTCAATAAAAAGTCGTAATTCCTATATATACATATACCAGTTATACCTACATATACGTATACATCTCGGATACGCTTTATACGCGATGTACTCACTGCTATATAAAACCGGGGAGAGAGCCAAATTCTAAATATAAATGTGGCCGAATAGAGCCGAAGGCGTCCGAATCCGCCCGCCCGCCTCAGTCCATCGCTAACTGCCGCTCCGACATTCCCAAACCATCGCAACCGAACGCGCGGTAACGAAACGTTCACTTGGTAAGGTCACACCGTATACGGCATTCGACGGTACACACGAAAAATTTTCAAATTCCTAATTTGGAACGCGTCCGTGAAAAAAATAAAAATCCAGTGAATTTGAATTCTCGATATCGGTGTATGAAGTGACAGTGTTGTGGACCTTTGATAGTTGTTCCCTGTTACCGGTAACGTAGTGATTATACGATAGTTTTACGAATTTTCATCTGTTCGAGTTTAAACGCTTTACTAACTGCGGGTAAGCCGGCAACTCGCTTATCGCTCTGGAAGCGAGAGTATTGAGTTTCAATATGTCCGCCTGCCTGTTCCAAAATTATTTTCTCCGTCATTCCCTGTGTGCTGCTTATCGTTGTGATTTTTGCTTCATTTTACGTCAATATTGCACCGGTTGCTTTCCTAACCTCTAAATGTCTGTTACATATTGTTATTAAGATTGTTTATTGCATGTGTAGAAGTATTGGGGAGTAGTGCATTTCCTGCATTATGGTGCGCTCCATTCCCGCATTGCGCCTAAGTTCCTTGTAGGTTACTCGGGACGCCGGTCTTGACTTTAGTCTAGACATAACGGAGGCTGACCGTATTGATTTTTCTATCCCAGCATCTTTTAGATTTGTTTTGTATCTTCTTTTGTGTGATGATTGTAACTTTGATAAGGGAAATTCCCTAAATATATTTTGTTGAATGATGGAAACTTACGTAAATATTATTCATTACATCAATTTTTTCTTGTGGGCTGATGAAAGTTTAGTATTTTTTTTCGGTATTATAAAATTTGTTTGTATTACTGTAATAACTGTGTCAGGATAGCACCCTGAAAGATTACCGATACGCTTGGTAACTCCAAAGAGATTTCACGTCCGTGTTTATTTTCAAACACGGTGTACGTGACTTGTCTAGTCAAAAGGAAAAATAAGAGAAATCATGCCGGTATTTCCTAGAAGGAATTGTAGAGGTGTTTAGTAACTTCATCCACATTTCGCCAGTTACGTTATACAAGCGATGTAACAGGAGTGAAGTATATGATCACTATAAGTCACCAATCAGACATTAATTCAAACTATAATTTCCTTATCAATCAGCTGCTTGCTATGCCAAGAAAATTAAAAAGTGATTCATTGGTATAACCTAAATAGACTGAACTTGTCATAACATTGCGCAATTTTATAATATTTTTATGCCACTAGTTTAATTGATTCCAAATTGTTCTCAAATACTTTTCCTAACATTTTGAAAGGATCCTAACATCATTAAGGGGGTTGGAAATCATGCAAATATAAAATTCACCCTTGTTTACCAGGGCCAGATTCTGAGTTGAATATTTGGAGATAAGAATCTGGAAACCTTTACTTGAATGTCATTGTTTGACAGGTTTTCAGCTAAGTAGACTTCGATAAATACTCAACTTCAAATTCTTTATTCAGAAACCATGAGTTAGTGTTGCTGCCATAAAAACTGGCAATAGAATAGTTAAAATAGGAGTGCACATGTATATATATCTTTATAATAACAATAATACTAGACACTTTATTTCAGACCATGGTGTCCAATTAATTAGTAACAGAGTTTATTGGAGGACTCTACTCCTTTGCACAGCAGTGACTAATTGCATGATCTCTGATGCTAGGAAGCACCTGCATGACTGAAATGCGTTTTCTGATGCAGTAACTAAACTTACCTTTGTTTACTTCTCAATAGAAACAAAGCTTCCTGTTATTTTTGTTTTGTGTTTTAAAGTAACCAAACATTGTTTAAAAATACATCTTACTGATGTTTGAAGATCCATTAGATTGTCGTAAAGTGGTCTTTGATCAGTTTATGTTCTTTTTAGTTCTACGTAATGTTTATTTTGTTTCCCTTATACTTGTATAATGATGCTTTGGTGATAGGTATAATGGAAACAATATAAAAGCGATTAAATTGTGTCACTATTTCTGTAAAAATCATCATAAATGCTATTTCTATCACAGGGATATTAGTCACCACCAAACAATATCTTCTTTAAATAGGTCCATATCCAACTCTATTAATCGTTACTATTTAAATAAGGAGAACCATAGGATGTAAAACCTTTATCTAGTTTTTAGCGCTAGCGGTAACGGCTCCGACTTACGAGTTGTAGGACGCGGGTTTGAACCCAACCAGGCGTATTACTTTGTGTAATTTATTTCATTATCACCACTGCCCTCAAAACGGTAAAGGAAAACATCGTGAGGAAAACGGTATGTTCTAGAACCAAAAATTCGAAGACATGTGACATTCACCAACCCGCACTGGGCCCGCGTGGTGGATTATGGCCCATTCCTTCTCTTAGAAAGGAGGCCTGAGTGTCCTAGCAGTGGAAACATTGAAAGGCTGATTATGCTTATGTTAAACAAATAATAAATGCGTAAATTTCTGAAAATTTTAGGGTTACGTTTGAGACGACCACGTGCCTTTTCATTCTGATTTGCGTCGCCATGTCAGAGTCACGCGAATTTGCTATTACCGTCGCTTTTTTCAGCCTGTTTCTTTCATGTTCATCTTTTACATGTTTCTGTCTTGATATTTTTTTGTGCAAAAGTCCAGAAACTTCTTGACTATTATAAAATTAGTATAATTCATAGTTTGAAAAACTTTTCTGTTTTGTGATTACTTTTAGAAGGCTTGAAAGTCTCAAACAGCACTTCAAATTCGAATGAATATTGTATGTTTATGAGGCTATTATTGGGTTTAATTTAGGAATGGCTGAACTTAAAACTATAGTTTGATGACTCTATGAAGTTTAAGAAAGTAACGAGTGAAGGATAATGTGAAAACTTTTATGCGATTTGCATTTCAACTCATTGTACGAATTGAGTTGTCATGCATTTAAAATCTACCCAGTTTAGTGTTGCTTATTTTTAAACGCCACATTTTCTGATTTCACTGATCAGCCCACCTGATATTGGTTTGAGGATTATTCGTTTTTGACGATTACATATTTTCGAGTCTGCAGAGCAATCAATGGTTAATTGCGAAAAACTTTCATTTCTTCGAATTGTTTTATTGGGCTTTGTTGGTGAATTCGTTAGTGAACTACATAATTCAAGTTGCGTGACTCTGTTTAGTATTGAATTATTGTGTGGTATTTTTTTACATTCCATGTTTTGTTTGAATACTTTGTTTTATGAAATTATTTGCTTTTTACTCTGTATACAGAGATTTTTATAATTTTCTTTGAGGAAATAGTCAGATCAAAACCCTTTTGGAAAAGTATCTTTGCAATACTAGAGAACTAGATACAGATCATCATCCTCCTGAGATCATGAATCTGTAAAGAAATAACCATTTACAGGATTATGAAACCCTTTGCATAAACCACATATAACAAACAAATTAGCCCTTTTGAAGCTACAGAGTCCCAGTAATTGAATTTGCTATCCTCTACGCTTGTTGCAGCCTTGTTATAGTAATACATCATTTATATCAAGAAATAGTTGATCGATATAGCCGGTAAAGGCTGCTCCAACCAGGAAATTACGTACTTGTATTGTTCATAGCCTCGTAAAATACTGTGACTAAATGCAAATGGTATTAACTTGCCGGCCTGAAATGTAATTTCCATGTTGATGAGGACAACATATTGTTGCAAAGTGCTTCTCTTAAATTGAATGATTCATGTTTGGGCTTTGTAACTTATGCATGAGATGGGTACTGTTTTGTAAATTTCCATTTTGTATATGAGACTTGTAAGCATTAAGACATATAGCGAAAAAATCTTGGTTTTGTACTCTAAGGCCTCAGATGATAAAACAACACGTCACGTTGGACACGCAACGCTGTTATTTGTCCAGCAACATGTCCCGCGTCACGTAAATGCATCGTAAAATGTTGGTGGACAAGTTGCGGGCACTGGGCATCGTTGCAACGCGCTGCAACGTTGCCCAGTACCTGCGCCCGTGCTACGTGACGCTGCAGCGTCGCGTGAAATTGAGCGTTGTGCGTCATGCTGGGGGACAATTTATCCCCTAACGTATCTGCAGCTTTATGTTCAATCCCTGTAAAAGTTCTTCGGTCCTAACGATTGTAAAAAGAATAAAACTGACACACACAGACAGATGGATGGACATCAAAGTCATTCCGTAAGTGCACCGTTTTGTCAATGTTGGCACAGAACAGTAAAAAGGCCAAAGTGCAGTCATCGCTATCGTACAATATTGGCGCCTCGTTATTTCCGTTCCTTCGTCATGCACACTTATTAGAACCGATTTGTAAATGATCTAATGAATGATACAACCTTGACATGCACGATAACAAGTGCTAATTACATCTCCGGAGAAATATCTGCAATACAGGCGAATTATGATAATTTTCGTGCTGATCTCAGAGCGAAAGAGAACCGTGTGTTGTGGGAACTTCCATCTGTGTAATTTTGTGAAGTTGCCGAAAAGGGGATACTAACATCCCCTTATTATTTATTTTTAATTATTCTTATATTTTAATTATGTGTAATTTAATTTCACTTTTTTTTTTACTGACCGACATTTTGACAATTTTAAAGTGCCTGTAATTGGTCTATTTGAAATAAACGTTTCTGATTTAACCCACTTTTTCACTAGTATTACAAAGGAACCATTAATGTATCCTGTCTTAAAAAATATTAAAACTTTCATGCACTAATAAAGACACTGTACAAAGGCGGACTTAGTTCCTTGGAAATTTTCTACCAGTCAACTTTAGGGTAGTATAGAAACATAAAATGGCAGGTCCAACTTAATAAAAGACAAATAGAATAGCAGTAAATATAACAATAAACACATACACACAAATAGAGAATATTATTGAGAAAAACGAATCACTGCCCCAAATGAGGCAGGTACCAATTAGGTTACCCTTTGATCAATATGAAAGTTTGATCGAAACTTAAATGCATTGTTGCGTACACGCATGGTTGCTTACACAGTGAAAGAGCATTTGGTCGTATTTCTGGGATTCCTGAAATAGAATCGCTGATCGTCCCATTTAGCTGGTTACGTAAAAACAAAACATTTGATTTATAGAGCATTTCTGTGCTCAACGCATTCTGTTTATCGTTCTTTTATAAGCATTGCGTGTTTACTGTAAATAAAGTCACCCTTTCATTTGTTTACTAACAGAAGTTTAATACAGGAGCGTAATTTCTGATGGGTATTTTGGACGAAGCTCTATAGCAGTTATGTGCATCATGTGCATGTTTATGTATTGGGGTACTTTCGAACTGGGATAGTTATTTACCTGAAGAATCTGCTTTGGAGTTGTGTAGGACGTTGACCTTAGTGATTGAATGTTGTCTGCAGCAGTGGCAGTTTATAGAAGTTGCAGTGACTGGGAGGTATGTTTGGCGGATTTGTTAGGCCTCGAAGTCAATCGCCACAAAGTTTATTCGTAACTTCAACTACAATTATAATTACTCTGCCCTACTGAGCCTAAAAGCGGTATCTCAAAATAATTAATTTCCGGCTCAGTAGAACCAAAAAGCGATATCTCATTAATTAGATTTTTTTTGCATCTGAATGTTTAAAACGCTCAGAATCACAAGGGCTACTCTAAAACCCGTATCTTTATTGGAATTTAAAAAAAAAAAACAATCCGCACTAAGATAAAAAAAAAAGCGTAAATAATTCTGTTTGTTACGACTTGATGCCTAAGCTGCTAAACCGATCTTAATGGAATCAACTCGTGGCGGAGTCTAAGACATCGAAAAGGACTTGAGATACTTTTTATTAACATGCTAAGCCGATGAAGCCGCAGCAGCTTTTATTTATTATAACATCACGGTAAGGTTTGCTGGGAGAAAACTCATTGCTGAGTTAAGCTCGCCTTTGTACATGAACTGTCTGTATGTCAATATAATATGTTTTTGTGTAAAATAAAGAATTAAGAAAGATGACGGTAATGGTTCTTTAAATAAAACTTTTTCTCGGAACTCACTTTCATTGATTTACCGCTTTTTGACTTACTAGTTACCACTACTACTGTTAGTGTCGCTGCTGTCTGTGAGGTTCTAAAATTCAAAAATTAAAATTTTTAAAATTCAAAATATTTACATTTCACATATGCCTACATGGGCACTTAGGGTCAGTTCACACCGAGGCGCGACGCGACACTGCGCGAAGAGCGACTCAAAATATAAAGTCATTTACTACACGAAAAGATACACATTTTAGATTGAGATGCCTCGCGGCGCAGCGCTGCGTATTTTGAATTCTCACAATGAAATATGTATCATTTCATGTAGTAAATAAAGTTATTTTTGAGCCGCACTTCGCGCAGTATCGCGTCGCGTCGCGTTCAGTGTGAACTGACCCTTATAAAACGTCAGAAGCTAGTGCACGGTTCCAAATTGGTCGTATCCTATGGAGAAGAACCGGTAAAAAACTCCATGGTTACTCTTTTTAAAAAAGTGGTTAATGTCACAATATTTCCATATTACAGTACTAATAGATATTATGTAAGAACAGCGTAGACCTGTCAATATTGTACCCAAAAAGCACAATAAAAATAATCTTAATAAAAAGAGTCCACATCGACGGACCTGGCAAACGTCGTTGCATTAGCCTTCTAGGGAGAATAGGCGTCACCTTCCTAGCGACCTGTTATATCGGCCTTACTCGTGGGAATAAAATGAACCAATTAAATACAAATAATCAACAAACTTTACCAAACTCTAAAAAACCAACCAACCCTAACAGCATGATCCAACAAACTCTGTATGAAAGCATGTTTACTCGGAACAGAAGCAACTCGACATCGTCTCTGCCAACTAAGCTTAATTACTATAATTACAACCAATAAAACAAGGAGAAAGACAATCTGGATTCACAGACCGATACTCTGCCGATTGCCAGTGACGACATAATATCAGACCATGAAGAATGGCAAAGGGATGAAATTCCCACCAGAAGAAAGAAAAGGAAAGAAACAAGTCCAATTCACAATGACGGGAATAAAAAACAGAAAAAATCCCCAGACTTTGTGATTCCTACACGCAATAGTTTTGAACTACTCGATACGGAGCCTACGAATAAAACCAACAATACAGATAAAGTATATGTACCAAAGCCAGAACCCATCTTTGTTACGGGCGTAATTAATGTAAATTCTCTTAAAGATGTACTAAACAAATTTGTAAAAAGCTATCTTTACCTCATGACCACACTAAGATCTGGGCACGTCATAAAAATTATACCTAAAGACATCCAGACATACAAAACGATTCGAGAGAATTATACAACAACATGTACCAAAAAACCAGACACTGAGGCTACTTGCGCGAACTGTGACGAAAAACACCCCGCTAGTTACAAAGGATGCAAAGTGTACAAACAGTATAGAGAAAGAATTCTTAAATTAGACCCTAAGATAAAAGAAACACCAATGCCTATCAATATAGAGATGAAAAACCCGGGTCCCCACCCGGGTTCAAAGCCTAACTGCACAGATAATCAAAACCTAATTAAAACCTATTCAGAAGCAACGAAAACCAAAAAACAATATACTCAAAAAGACATAAAGAACGACTTGGCCGACCTTACTGACTTAATGGACATAATGTTCGAAAAACTACAACACTCGATGTTGACAATGATGAGGAAAAAATCATGGACAAAATGATGGACCGTATGGTCCAGCTAGTCAGCAGCCTGGTTAAAAAATGACCCGAAACCTCCAAGTAGTCACTTGGAACGCCAACGGCTTGACGGAACGACGTCAAGAACTAGAAACTTTCCTCAGAACAGAAATGATTGATATTGCACTAATCTCTGAAACAAGATTCACACCGAAGACACACATAAATTTTAATAACTATACAGTGTATACAACCAATCACCCAACTGGGAATAGCCATGGAGGAACAGCAGTGATTATTAAAAGCAACATTAAACACTACCCTATTGAGGAATACCGAACAGAAAAAATACAAGCAACATCTATTAAACTTGTAGACAGCAAACTAGAAACAGTATTCTCCGCTGTATACTGTCCTCCAAAACATACTATAACTGCCAGCGACTTCGCAAATTATTTTTGAATGAATGAATGAATGAATGAATGATATATTTATTTGCAAGAATATAGGTAACAAGTTCTTAACATTTGGTGGAGTCTCACTATATTCGGCATTTCAGCCGTACAAATCTTTAGATTTTACATCATTAGCATGCAGTAGGTAAACATTTAGTCATTAACATTCTCATATAATAATTTCATCATTTAAATTTAAATAACCATTCAACCAATAAATTAATATAAATTAAAATAAAATACTAAATAATTGAATACAAATAATTAATAATAATATGATATCATGTCAACAAGAATAATAATAATAATAAAAAATAACAAAAATTGTGATAATGATTAAATATTCATGCAATGTCACAATAAATTATAAAAGTTTTACATTTTATATTCAAAATATTCATTGATAGAATAAAAACATCTGTCACACAACCAGTTATGTAACTTTCTATTAAATTCCAAATCTGTAGCACTTCTAAAATTTTCGGCTAAGTGGTTATATATTTTCACCGCCATGGTATAACAATTTTTGTTGCATACTTTTAATTTATTACGCGGGACTACTAGTGGCTTTTGTGTTATTTTTCTCTTTGTCTTGACCTTTTCATCTTTTTCAAAAAGCGAGTAATTATTTCTTACAAATTTGCAGATCTCAAATATATATAAAGATGGGAGGGTCAGCAGCTTTTGTTTAATAAATATAGGTTTACAGGAGTCTGTCCACTTAAGATTGAAAATTGACCTTAAACACTTTTTTTGAGCTATAAATGCCCTCTGTGCATCTGTTGAATTCCCCCATATAGTTATTCCATACCTTAAGACCGAACAAACATGACTATGGTACACCAACAAAGCTGTTCGAATGTCTGTTAAGTTTTTGATCCTCCTAAGTGCAAATACGAATTTATTTATTTTCTTGCATACATTATCTACTTGAGCTTTCCAATTGCAATGCCTATCTATAACTAATCCTAAAAATTTGATATTATTAACTTCTTCTATGTCATTATTATTGTATTCTAAACTCAATTTCATTTCATTTCCTAATTTCTTATGGTTATTAAAAGACAAAAATTTCATAAATTTAGTTTTATTTGTATTTATTTTCAAATTATTCTCATCTAGCCAATTTATTAAATCTGTTAATGCTTTATTCGTGACTATTTTACTGTTATCTAGAGTTTTCTCTTTTGTCAACACGGTGGTATCATCTGCGAATAATATAGTATATTGGTTCGTGGAGTTTGGCAGTTCGTTTATATATATTATAAACAATAAAGGGCCAAGGACACTTCCTTGTGGTACACCATAATAGCTCGTTAAGTACGGTGACCTAAAGGTTTTCTGAGTGTTAGTTTTGATACACATTTTCTTTATCTCAGTGCATTGTTGTCGGCCTCTTAAATAGCTTTCGAACCACCTATAAGCAACGCCTCGTATACCATATTGCTCAAGTTTACGTAATAAAGTTTCATGACATACCATATCAAACGCCTTACTCATATCCAGAAAAACTGCTACTGGGATTTCTTTTTTATTAATAGCATCCATAATTTCTTTTACTAGTTTGAAACATGCCAAAGTTGTAGATTTTTGCTTAATGAAACCGTTCTTCGTGCTTTTCTACATTGGGTAACAGATTTATATGTGCTGGCGACTGGAATTCAAAACATTTAAATTGGGGATCTAGGCTGACCAACACTAGAGGAAGACAACTCTGTAAAGCCACAGAAGAGATGAAGTTAGAATGTCATTCCGGCAGAGAACCTACCTATTGGCCTACCGACAGACTAAGAATCCCAGACTTATTAGACTTTTTTATTGTTAAAAACATAGATAGTAACTACTTAAACATAGAACCACGTATAGATCTCATATCTGACCACACACCAGTTATACTGAATGTTACTACAACAGTTAATCTGGTAGAACCCCCCCTTAGAATATACAACTTGAACACTACAGACTGGACAATCTATAAAAATATAATCACGACAGAGACAGAACTAAAGACCAAGATTAATACAATAGAAGAACTCGAAAGACAACTGGAATAACTTATAAGAATTCTGCAACTCCAAAAAAGACAGGTAAAGGAAAACCTATGAAACATAACTCATATCCAAAGGATATTAAAGAGAAAATACAAGAGCGCCGTCGTTTGAGAAAAACCTGGCATACTACTGGATATCCCAGTGATAGGACTGCATTCAATAGTTTCTCAAACGAACTCAAAGGCCTTATCAGCACCCTAGAAAATGATAATATTCAACACTATCTTTCGAACCTAGATCCAACGAGAGACACAAACTACTCGCTGTGGAAGGCTACCAAGAATCTAAAGCGCCCGAAAATCCACATATCTCCTATAAATGATGGAAAAGGAGGATGGGCAAGATCAAATAAAGAAAAGGCAACAATCTTTGCAGAACATTTGAAAACAGTTTTCCAACCATTCCCTGAAAACAATCCCGAACAAACTATGGAAATCAAGAAATACATTGAATCTGCGAACCAAATGTGTCTTCCACTAAAAAGTACCAGCCCAAAAGAAATCATGAAAGAAATAAGGAACCTTAAGGAAGGTAAAGCACCCGGCTATGACCTCATTGATGCCACATTACTTAAAAACCTGCCTCATAAAGGTGTAATGAAATTAGTTAACATCTTTAATGCCAGCTTAAGTCTAGAACATTTCCCTGGGCAATGGAAAATTGCACATGTAGTCATGGTACCGAAACCCGGTAAACCCCCACACAAAGCTACTTCATATAGACCTATCAGCCTGCTACCAGTTATTGGCAAACTGTTTGAAAGGATATTGCTTAACAGGATGAAAGAACATCTAAGTGCAGTATTACCGAACCATCAATTTGGATTTCGGGAAAAACACGGGACAATTGAACAGGTACACCGTATAATTGACACCATTAGCAGATGCCTTGAAAATAAATTATATTGCTCGGCAGTCTTTTTGGATATCAGCCAAGCGTTTGATAAGGTATGGCATGACGGCCTCCTGTTCAAGATAAAAACGCATCTCCCGCATTGTCTATTCCGAATACTTAAATCTTACCTAGATAAAAGATGCTACCAAGTGAAGTACAGCGATGATCTCTCAGAAGTACACGAAATAAAATCAGGTGTCCCTCAAGGCAGTATCTTGGGCCCTGTACTATACCTAATTTTTACAGCAGATATCCCAACAACTGACTACACCACGACTGCGACTTACGCTGACGATACGGCATTACTGTCGGCTCATAGCAACCCAGAAACGGCTTCATTACAGTTGCAAAACCACCTAACAGAAGTTGAGACGTGGCTGAAGCGTTGGAGAATAAAAGCCAATGAGAGCAAATCGGTACATGTAACATTTACACTTAGGCGAGAAACATGTCCACCAGTAACGCTAAACTGCAAAGTTATCCCTCAAGATAATAACGCAAAATACTTGGGCATGCACCTAGACAGAAAACTTACATGGCAAAAACATATTTGGACAAAGCGGAAACAACTAGATGGAAAACTGCGGTCTGAACTGGTTATTGGGACGCCAATCACAACTAAATCCCAACAGCAAGATGCTAGTGTATAAAACTACCATAAAACCAATCTGGACTTACGGAATACAGTTGTGGGGAACTGCCAGCAATAGCAATATAGATATCCTGGAAAGATTCTAGACGAAAGCTCTGAGAACAATGTTTGGCATCCCTCATTGTATAAGTAATAGATACATATACTTCGACTTCGGCCTAAAAACAGTTCGGCAGGAAATAGCTCAACACAGCCTGAAGTATCAGGAGAAGCTGACCGTCCATGTAAACAAACTGGCACACGCTCTAAGTGGATAAGATGCTCTTCAGTATACCCGGCTAAAAAGAAGTGACATACCGAGCCTACATAAAAGATTTACCACTTGACAACAAAAGAGTCGTGTGAAAAGAATTTTCACACAAGTGTGGCTCTTGAGGAAAACATAAACTGAGAAATCAAACAAAGAAGTGGCTTATTGTTGGAAAACAGAAAAAAAAAGAGTGAGTCGTCGTAATAGGAAGTTGTCTAAGAATTCGTGCTAAAAGAACTTATAGAGTAAATATAAATAGGTACGTGACGTGTCTTCTAGCTGGATGGGCTGTCTTCAACGATGCAATAGCGCGAGAATTTCTAGAAAAAGATGATTCATATATGTTTAGAATCAATCATCAGTGTTCCTTTTAAATATTCCATCATGTGTAGGTACAACCAATTGATCGATTATTATAATAGTCACTCTTCCTCATACCGTTGGCATCGTCTTCACTTTGATACTAAGAAATATGATCGATCTAATTTCAATACATCAAACGTTGAATTTGAGCCGGTGATATATTTGTCTATCCAAACAAATCCACACGGATTGAGGTCGCAGAATCATAGGTGTGTCATTCTAGGAAAAAGTTAGATGAGGAAGATCCGGGCCTTGGTACAGGCCATGGTCCGGAGCGAGGAGGAGTGGCAGGCGGTTGCCTACTTCTGCGAAGCAGTAATGCTAGCAAAGGAGGCGGCCGATCGCGTGAGACAACGGTCCTCACGCCCCAACGCTGCCGGGATTCCGACACCGATTTCCGGCCACCGTAGGCGCGAGCCCAAGTCGTCGACGGCGTACACTGTACCACGCGCGTCTCAAGGAGATGTCAGCAACTATAGGAGCCCAGCAGGGTCGAAGCCTACTGGGGCCAAGGGTAGAGTGAAAACGAAACCCGGGGCCCTAGGACGAAGGCAACGAAGGAACAGGAGTGGGTTTTTAGTCAGTAAAAGTCTGACACTATCTCAGGCTCCACCCAAGAACGTGATTTGTCATTAGATGATTTTCCCACCTAAAAAAAAGATGAGGAAGATAATATAAAAAGTCACCGCTTTGACATAGCCACGGTATAGATATGGAACAGTACGGAAACTACGTACAATGTTCGAAACGGCACACTCACACAAACATACGCATTGACGAGACTCCTAAGCGTTTCTCGCGGTGCTGTTAGTAGCAAGAAATGCTACTGTTCCATATCTATACTGTGACATAACATAACGTCTGTATTTCGAAGGGTTAGGCAGAACTGTACCTGAAGTTCACTTATATTTTCACATACTTATGTCTCGAGTCAAATAAAACCCAGTAAATGTACCGGGTACTAATATAGAAACCGGGCTACTACCCAGAGATTCCAGATTGAAAAATTTAATGATATTTCGTCTGACCCAGAAAACGAATCCAGTACCATAAGCTAGGAAAAGATGCTAGTGACCACTAGACAAACGAGACATTCAGGCACTAACACAAATTCTGCGACGTTTAAGTTGAGTTTTGAAGAAAGTATGCAAAAGTTATGTAAAACACTCGTAAAGAGTGTCAAAGGTGCGCTAAGACATTTTCCAGATTTATTAATACCGTCCAAATCGTTCCGTGGTTTCAACAATGCATCGACTGCAGCTATATTGCGTCAGATAGTCGCCTGACCAGACACGTGCGATGTCTATGCTATGGTACGTCGCGGCACATTTGTTGGCGCGATACAGGCTGCTTCTGACAGCTTGGTTGTTAACGTAGATTGTTGTACAGCGTGTCATCGCGTTTTTGGTAATAATCTTTAGTGGTATGATAAGCTTCTATACACATAATGGGAAATCATCAAATGATTCCTCATAGTTTTGGGGGAGTGAGAGGGTGAGAGGAGGAGCGTCAGACTTTTACTGGCTAAAACTAGTGGAGCAACGGAAGTGTCTTAACGAAAGCGGAAACGGAAACAGCCCCCCTAGCCAAGTTACGATCGTTTCGTTCGCGTCGAACGCCTCGAGTAGGCCACGCCTCCGATTCCTTTGTTCTGATGTCATCTCAACGCTCTGTCACTTGGTCAGAACAAAGGGATTGGAGGCGTGGCTTGCTCGAGGCGTTCGACGTGAACGAACGATCGTAACTTGGCTAGGGGGGCAGATGTCAAAAGTAAATCTTTTCGTATGCGGAAACGGAAGCGGAAGTGGGAGTGTTAATACTATGAAGTAAAAGCACAATTTTTTTTTTTAAAACAAAGGGTTTACGTCGTAATCAAGTCACGAGGCGCGATGATGCGCATAATGAATGAACCAAAAAAATATAATAATAAAGAAACTCGATGCGACACGTTTGTGTACCGCCCCCGGCCCCCCTTTGCGCCTCTTCCGATTTGTCTAGTCATCCACGCGCCCCCCAACTCCGCGCTCCTCGCTGTATTCTTCCGTTTAGAATGGAAGCGGAAGTGAAAAAGCTTGTGGAACTTCTGCAGAAGCGGAAGCAGAGTTTTGTTGCAACACTAGTTAAAACCCACCAGTGTTCCTTCCGCTGCCCTTTGCGTTTCAGGGCCACGGTAACTCTTTCGAACAATAATACTGCGCTGCAACCCTGGCAGGTATCGGCTCTACAGTCCTATAGGGCCGATGCCCGTCACTTTTGTTGACAGCTCTTTGATGCGCGCTTGGAAGACAACGCGCCGTCTCGGCGACCTGGGTTTGGTCCTTAACGGCTAGTAAGCTAACATTTTGCTCGCCGTCTGCAAACCTGCGCCTACGGTGGCCGGGAATCGCTCTGCAATTTCCGACGCCTGGAGCGACTCCTGCGGCGGCTATTGGCATGAGGATGTCTCACGCTTTTCGCTACTTCCTTTGCTCGCATTACTGCTCCGTGGAAGGAGATTCATCATCATCATCATCATTTCAGCCGAAAGACGTCCACTGCTGGACATAGGCCTCCCCCAAGCGTCGCCACAATGACCGATCCTGTGCTTCTCGCATCCACCGCACTGCCGCGACTCTCACCAGGTCGTCGGTCCACCTTGCGGGAGGCTTCCAACGCTGCGTTTTCCGGTGCGCGGTCGCCACTCTAGAACCTTTCGGCCCCATCGACCATCCGTTCTACGAGCAATGTGCCCTGCCCACTGCCACTTTAGTTTGGCGATTCTTTGGGCTATGTCGGCGACCTTGGTTCTCCTGCGGATATCTTCATTCTTTATGCGATCACGCAAGGAAACTCCGAGCACAGCCCTTTCCATTGCCCTTTGAGTGACTGTAAGCCTTCTGATGAGGCCCATTGTAAGCGACCATGTTTCAGAGCCAGATGTCATCACTGGCAACACGCACTGGTCATAGACTTTCGTCTTGAGACACTGTGGTATGTTGGACGAGAAGATACCGCGCAGCTTCCCGAACGCTGCCCAGCCGAGTCGGATTCGACGGTTGACCTCTTTCTCAAAGTTAGACCTACCCAACTGGATTGTCTGTCCCAGGTAAACGTAATCGTCTACAACTTCGAGTGCAGAGTCTCCGATCTTGATCGGAGTGGGTGCTACATGGTTATCTCGTTTACCCAGACTCTACTTCGTCGTCGGGGTGTGTCGAGGTCGGGGCGTAAACCTGTATGACCTTCAGCGAATATCTTGATGAACTTATTGAAGGAGGTTACTACTTCCTATTCCCTCTCGCTCCGTACCATAGCCTGAACCAGGGATGGACGCGACGTTGTTCCACCCAAGCGGAGCAGAATTCCACCGTATGCTCCACCGTGTATCTATTTGGGATATCTACATATTGTATTTTATTTCGGGCTGGAAACATTGGTACTGGACGTTTGACATAACCTACTGCATCTACTGTTATAGTACATAAATCTATCTTCTATCTATATATTTAACACTACGGGGACTAGATGTGTGAAATTTTGCACAAGGTTTCCTTTTATGACAAAGGCGAACACTAAGAAAGCATTTCCCAAAATTCAACCCCTGAAGGGGTGAAACGAGGGTCCAAAGATTGTATGGGGAGACCTCCTTTCATGCGGGCAAAGCCGTTGGCAGAAGTTAGTCCCACTGCCGAAACTACTTGGACTAGGAGCGTGAAATTTTGCACAAGTTTTCCTTTTATGACGTAGGCGAGCACTAAGAGAGGATTTTCTAAAATACACCCTCTAAAGAGATGAAACGAGGGTTCGGAGTTTGTATGGAGAAAACCTACATTTATGCGGGCGAAGCCGCTGGTAGAAGCTATTCATCAAAATCAGTTTAGCTAATAAATGTCTACTTCTAGCCATAGACGATTGTACATAGTGCCAGTGCTTTGCTTTTCATCCTGATTTGCTTGAACTGCAAAATGAATCTTTGTTTGTCAAGTCCTTAAAATGAAAACTTTTTGACTTCGATTGAAGATTTGAAGGTTGCATTTGGTAAATGGAGGCAGGCATTGCTTTAACAGAGGGAAGCAGTACAACATCTGCTGCGTTGGGCCTTCGTGGTTATTTTGAATTCAGTATCACTTGTAACTGGTCGGATTGAGGACTACAACTATGTTATGTACCCTATAAAAAATATTTAGGTAAGCACATTTTGCTACAACGTATGACAACGCCAAACTCAAGGCTATCACTTTTATTTCTATATGTAATTGCAACAACTAGGTCAGTTTTACTAAAATAACTTTAAAAAGAAAATCAGGATTTACGTTAGTTCTTATTTCTTTTGAAGGTTCGGTACATTTTAAAATGAAGTTCAGCAGCTCTGCCTGCTCTCTCTGGCGGACAGCCAAACTACTACTAACTAATTCCATTGGATATCACTCTGTCTCGAATGAAAAATGTATGTCCGAAGCTCTTGTTTTATAATATGTATTATGATTTTAATACCTATACTGTTTGATGTTTATAAGAGGAATATTCATATAATTGTCAGGACAGACCTGTGGACAGACCTGTTGGTCTAGTGGTTAGTGGCCCTGACTGCTATGCCGGAGGTCGTGGGTTCGATTCCCACCCAGGACAAATGGTTGTGTGATGAGCACGATCATTCGTTCTGTGGCTGGGTGTAATTTATCTATAATATGTATATATTTAAAAATATATAAGTATGTTTATCAGTTGTCTAGTACCCATAACACAAGCTCTGCTTAGCTTGGGACTAGGCGGCGTTGTGTGTTAGTTGTGGAATATTATATTATTATATTAAAATTATTATAATTATATTACACAACTACCACACAACGCCATCTAGTTTCAAACTAAGCAGAGCTTGTGCTATGAATACTAAATAACTAATAAACATACTTATATATTTCTAAATACATACGTAATATAGATAAATTACACCCAGACACAGAACAAATGATTTCGCTCTTCACACAAACATTTTTGGGTGGGAATCGAACCCGCTACCTCCGGCTTAGCAGTCAGGGCCAATAACCACTAGACCGACAGGCCAGTCATTATATATGTAGTATAATCAATCATATAGTCAATCTGTATTAAGTAAAAAAAAAAACAATTCTTAAATTCTCCCCAAGTATTTTCTACTTCTGTTTATGTTAGGCATGCTTTTTCACGTAAACGGAATTGAAGCAGTTATCGATTCAAACCTATCTCAGTTTGCTTGTTGATGTCATTAATTTCAAAGTAACTAGATAGCGCTGGGCTAAACCATATTCGTATTCTCCGCAAGCGAAAAATTTGGCTGATATGACCATTTGGATGTACGATCATAATCACTATCATAAACAATACATTCGACACAGTTTATATTGTTGCAGTATCGTTTTGCGCTACAATAAATTGGCTACGAATATTCGTAGCGCGTCTTATGGTTCGCTACACAAGGTTTAAAACTTCGTAGCCAGTAGTTGCGTAGCAGTGTTACGAATGTACGAGTATCGAGATACTGGAGCCCTGTCTATATTTTATCTCTGTAGCGGCAGCCAGAGGCTTGTTTCTATGCAAACGTTCCGTTTATTGCGGTTGACTAGGTACTCTAATAAATGCAGCAAAAGATAATGTGCAAAGAGATGTTTGTTATAATAAACTAGTCATTCTAATAAATCATCATTAACAAATTATGCAGTAGCACTGAGTGTAATAAAAATGAGATAAAACAAGCGTACTTACACAAAGATGTTTTTCCGAGAACACGCATGAAAATTATAATGTTATGTATGAAATTATTTTTACATCTTTGAACTGTAACCGAAACGGTGAGTTGATGCAATCATTGTGCGAGATGGAAAATATAATAATATGTGTGATTCAGTGTGACAAGTCACTGACCTAATAACCGTTGAATTATTTATATATGTTGATCCTGATTTTGTCATTTTTAATAACTTTCTTGATTTAACGTTAATATAAATTTACGTGACCGCCATTGCACACATTGCGGGCACATTGCTCGCAGAACGGATGGCCGTTGGGGTTGAAAGGTTCTGGATTGGCGACCACGTACCGGAAGACGCAGTGTTGGAAGGCCCCCTACAAGGTGGACCGATGACCTGGTGAAGGTTGCGGGAATCCGATGGATGCGAGACGCACTGGATCATTCGTTGTGGCGACATTTGGGGGAGGCCTATGTCCAGCAGTGGACGTCTATCGGCTGAAATGATGATGATGATGATGATGATGACCGCCATTGTACCCATAGATTTAAGTTTATGTATAAGTTGTGTTACTTCTTTGGTGTACAATAAAGTTTAATATATTCTACGTGGAATGTGATTGGAACAAACTATCTAGGTATAGCATTATCAGCCTTATAATGTTATCACTGCTGGGATTCAGGCCTCTCTAGGCGAGAGTATGGGCTTTAATCTACCACGCGAGCCTAATGCGGATTGGTGGATGTCACATGTTTTCGAATTTTTGGTTCTAGGATATGCTGGTTTCTTTATGATGTTTTCTTTCACTGTTTATATAGTTTTTAGTTAGGTTAGGTATATTTATTAAATTCGCCCTTTGCAAATTTTTTTCCCTAATACTAATTTTGTCTTGTAGTTGAAAATAAGATGATTACGAAAACAGAATAACGTTCGATATATACCAGCCCCCCCTAGCCAAGTTACAACCGTTTCGTTTCGATTCACTTTTCGTCGATCGCCTTGAGTCGGCCACGCCTGCTGTTCCTTTGTTCTGGCCACGTGACTGATCGTTGAGATGACGTCATAACAAAGGAATCGGAGGCGTTACCGACTCGAGGCGATCGACGTAAAGAGAATTGAAACGAAACAGTTGTAACTTGGCTAGGGGGCCTGTTTAAGGTATAGATCCCGGTACCTGTTCATATAAATGTAATTCTTCAAACTTAAACATGATCATGATCACAAGATCCACAAGGCCAAGAACCCCTTCCAGAATATAGTATTAGTAAATATAATCAGTTATTCACTAAACTTCGACAATGGCCGAGAAAACCAGCCCACGGTACGTCAGAAAAACGTAATGAAGTTAAAAGAAAAGATACAGAATTAGCCATACATCATGGTCTGGATAGGATTTTGGTTCTAATTCCGTCGATTATATCATTGGCACATCGCTGCAGAAGGCGATGCCAATATTAGACTAGTGTATTGACTCCAGCTGAGATTGACATAGTGATCTAGAAAAACTGGTTTTAGACCTGTCAGAGCTAGATGATGCTAAAACTAATTTAATGTGAGAGGGTTTACTTGGAAATGTTAAGTGTTTTTGTGATAATTCCCCCGAAGATATCTAGATTAAAAGTTTAAGATTTATTTATTTATTCTCTTTACAGGCCTTAACCTAATGCGACAGTGCAACTAACAAATATTATACTTAAAGATAAGATAGGTACATAACGATTGCCCCTAGGTAAACTATCGGAATTGAAAAAGCTTACTTTACTGGAAAGCGATTTGAAGTTTATTTCATGTAGTTATAATTTTTTTGTTATTAATGAATCTGTAGATAAATTTGGTTTTATATTTAATTTGGGCTTAAGAATCATTAGTAAAAATTTATTTTTATTAATTATGAATAGATTTGGAGAAAAACGAGTTACTATCATATACTACGTATCTGCACTGACATTATCAATCGAAACTGTCACTTTCGATTATTTACAAGAAAATACACTTACCAAAACATATCGAAACTGCCATAATCGATAGTTTACGTCACATAAAATTCCTCGTACACAATCAGAAACTGCATTTTAGATATTATTTTGAATATGTACCATGTTGAAAAATATCGAAACTACCAGATCCGGTTTATTTTCTAGGAAACACTGAGAAAAGACCAAAACAATTTTTTAAATGCCATAACTTATTGTACAATTTAAATAAAACTGCGATCAGACTGCGGCGGCATGCGTCGGTGTGCGGCGAACACTCACGAAACCGGTCGTTCCGTCTCATTCGGGCCACAGGCCACTACCGCGTATGCACGCGATACTTAACTTTCGTTTATATACGACGTCTTACCTGTTGCGTTCTGATATTATTCGATTTCAAAAACAGAAATAATAAAAGTGCAAATTTTCAGATTCGAGAGTTTGCCTAGGGACAGTCGATAAGTACCTATAGTTATGTTTTTAGTTAGGTTTCAGTATAAATAATCAACCATACAATAATTTATTTCGATGAGTATATTTCTGCACAGACAGGTAATGTATAAGGTACGCACGGTTGGCGCAATGGTTGTACGATTGACTGCTATGCTGTGTGTCGCGCTCGCAGGTTCGATTCCCGTACGGAACAAATATTTATATGGTACAGATAGGTGTTTCGTGTCTGGGTGGCTTGTTTATGTAAGTTTACATGCTTGTGAACGCACCCTTACCTACGATATAGGAGTAATTCCTAGTGAGGGGTAAGGTTTTTTTTAAAACATAAAACATAATAATGTACCAGAAAACAACACAAGCATGTCTGAATTGGTTAATGCCTCATCTGTTCCTTCCAAATCCCGGTGCGCATTCCTATGATTTATCTCATAAACACTATTGATTATATTTTTTGCTACTTTGATGGGTGCCCACGCGCACGCCTACTTCATTTTTATAAATATTTTATTCGAGATTTACAGATCTCCTGCTACACATGTCAAATATTTATTTTAAAGACTTTGTCAAGTTTACTCATACCTATTATGCGCTAAATATTAATCAATCGTCTTTTTTGCGTGCAAAACAATATAAGAAGCAACATGGTTGTACTTCTCAAAATTTACTAATAGTTCCTAGATGACCTGGTGAAGGTTGCGGGAATCCGATGGATGCGAGACGCACAGGACCATTCATTGTGGCGACATTTGGGGGAGGCCTATGTCCAGCAGTGGACGTCTATCGGCTGAAATGATGATGATGATGATGACTAATAGTTCCAAAGAGTGTTAAGGAAAGAGCTTTTATAACTTTAATATTTCAAACGCTCTGCCCTAAGCAGTGCTGTATTAAATATTAAAAGCGATAAAATATAATAGTTATTTATTTAAACAGTTAATGGCCCATCGTTACAATGTTTACGCCACAAGGCCTATTAATTTGGAGTCACCTGTCGTCGTTGATCATTCACATTATTTCTAACCATAACAATCGTTGGCACATGCTGCTCCAGGCTCTTACATAAGGGGTCTTCACGCTGGCACGGTTGGAGGACGGCCAGGGCAATGCACGGGTTGCCCAGAGTAATTTTTTTGACGTCTGGCTGACGGCCATTTCTGACACCATCTTCGTATAAGTTCGTTGACTATTTTGATAATCAGAAAATTCTTGATTTGAAACTCGTAAGATTACAATATCATCCAAGGATTATCCATAATTCTCAGCAGCCTTATTCCACTTACTACCGAGCTATAAGAATCCTAATTTCTTTTTTTTTTTTTTAAATTATATTATAATTACGCTTGTATAATTATTTCACTTGATGGTAATTTAGAGGTAGGCAGAACAGAGTGTAAAGTCCTGCAAACCTCCGTTGAAAAAGGAGGATGCTCCGACCAGACGGGTGTTATGTCTGGTGGGCAATTGCCCGTTAGATGAATTCGGACTATTGTATAATATATTCTAATCGCGCGGAGAACTTTGATTGCGCGATGCAGGATTAGTTCTTATGTGACGCTATAGGTGTCGCTACAGTAATTGATGATATGGTCGATGTTGGAGCACGCTTGCCAAAATATTGCCTATTCAATCGTAATTTAAATATGCCAAAGTTGCAGCTTTCAAGATATAAAGGGAAATCTACTCCACGCACAATGAATATGTTTAAAAAAGTTTTCTGCATACTGATTTCCACTCTATACCGGTAGCGCATCGCCATCGCCTAGTGGTCTGATGATGGAACGGGCCTAGCGGATTTACACTATGCAATTCCACACTCCCCTAAATGCTGAAGACATTGCAGCTTCGCTTTGATCCTTGTGGCTCGTTTTTCAAGAGCATCGAACTGATACTCGCAAATTCTTCCCAGAGGTGAGGACAATACTCGATACACGCTCGAACTTGCTCTTGATAGAGCTTGAGCAGCAGTTTCGACGGAAATACTGTCTCACCTTTTACAAGGATTCCCAACTTTTTAGTAGCCAGTTGAACCTTTGCTTTGCTTTGTTGGCCTTTGCTAAGGGCCAAAATTGAGGATAGAAATAAACGTTACATCAAGAAGTTAATCAGTTATCGGCACGGTTATATCTCGGTAATATAAAGCAGGGTGAAATTAGCTCCTTTTACCGAAAAAAAAAACACGCCTGCGTTTTAACAGCATTGAACCTGACTAAATGCACATCGTCCCTATTCAGAGGCAGCCTTCAAGGAAAAGAGCACTCAACCAAAGCCTTTCGGATATGACCCATTGACTTGTGCGTTGGACACGTATACACACACACCTTTAGATATGCACGCAACAGTGCTGTCGTCTGCATATCCAAAGGTAGAAGATCATTAATGAGCAACTTTGTCAGAAGTACCGACCCTTGAGGGACTCCGGTATTGATAGGCATTGACCGGACGAGCAGCTATAGATAACTACTTGGTTGTATCGAAGTTTGCAATTCAATTACACATGCAATCCATCTAGCGGTTAGACCGAAGGAAGGAAGCTCAATAAGGGTTTCGTGTGATTGGATTGCAGACTTCACTGTACCCTGTTGAAAGACTTCGAGATGTTGAGGGATACGGCAAGTGAATACCCGTGCTTCTTGATGGCTTCACTGCAGATGTGAAAGGTTTCTAGTGTTTAAAAGTAGTCCCCAGTAGATCGATTTCGACGGAAGCCTTATTCAGTGTTGAGCAAAATTTTGTTTGTATTGTTTTGTTCGTGGCTTTATATCTGTAAGTATGCACATTCTCTAAACTAAACATGAGGACATTTCTTTGAACAAGATTGTTGATCGTGGTTTGTTTCGAATTCACACTGAACTTGCGGATGTTGTTTTTCATTCCTATGATTTTTTTTTTAACAATTTGTTTTGATGACGTGCTCTAACCAATTCTTGTATAAAGATATTTTCTTAATTGATCCAACGTCCTCTTCTTTCTTACAAGGTCAACTTAGAAACTGATTGTGTATGCGTAAAGCGCTTCACGTATACCCTAAAGATTTCTTATACAAACTGTTCTAGTTTTCTTTTCACCGACCACGTTGTTTCTAAACAGTTTTTTTATTCTCCCTGACATTGGCTTGTGTCCAATATAATTTATTCAACGGTTATGTCTTTCAAAATATCACTATTGCACTGTGCAGCCGACGTCAAGGTTCTATAGGCTTGACTATTTTTATAAATTATTAAATATTTTATATGATACGTCCATTTTGTGAGATTGATGATAACTTTTTGGTGTTATGGCGGGTTTATTTTGTAATTTTATAGCTGGACGCAGTTTTGATTATGTAATTGGTCAAATCATTATATTTTGTGATTTTAGTTTATCGTGTTATGCCTTAGGCAAAAAATTACTGTTTTAGCCTGTCTGGTTTATTTCCGCAAGTTATGGTTTATGTTTTTTTTTTCCATTTTCACTTACTATTAATTACTCCAACGCTGCGGGGTACTATGATAAAAACGAGTTGTTCGTCACAGTTACTAGGGTCCCCTTTATCTGTAGCTTAATTAAAACCCAATCGGCATGAGAAGGTTAATTTAACATATTTCGGAGTACTTACTAATATTAGATTTTAACCTTATGCCCGAAAATAGAGGTGTTACGCACCCAATATGTTACTGCTTCCTTTAGTAGACGCTAAATCAAAGAGACACATTAATTTAGTTGAAACGACTTGTTCACTATATTCAGAATTAACGCCGCCATTGACAAGTTTATAACAAGAATGTGTTTTAAATCCGAATGAGAAAGGAAAGTCAAAAAACTAGATAGTAGGTATTACCTGCCCATTGTCTTGTTATCTAACTCAATGTCTAGCCAGTTCCTAAAAATTGAGTGATGGACACTTACATATGTTTTTGTTTTTTACTTTGTTTTTCTTCCAAGCCTTGTATAACATTTGGCAAGAGGTGAACTGATGCTCCCAAAATTCTCCCAGCGGCCTCAAACCTTCAATGCACAGACATTCCAACATTATCACGTTTCAATAAATACACTTAAGAAGCCATTTGTACATAATAAAAGTATTGAGGCATCTGTTTCGTATGTGTGTAGCGGTGTAAATGTGGGTCGTAACCCCTTCCGAACACCTCGATATAGACTGAAGAAAACGCACAAGAATAGATATCTACTGAACCCTTTATGTGGTGGTATTTTGTATTTTAACGAGTTTTCTTATTTGGATTGGATTTGTAATTTATGAATGCTTTCGCTTGCTCTTTGATGTTACAGAATCTTGAAACCTTTCCTCACAGTTCTTTTTCATTGTTCCAGCGATGCATATGGTGGCGTGACACCGGGTTGACGTGAATCAATTCGCGAGATGTCCCAGCCGCCAGGGCGCGGTCGCGCGCGGCCCCCAGGCCCTGCCTCCCCCCTTAACTATCGTCCACCTTCACCATGGGCCCCCAGTCCACCCCCGCTCATCTCAGGACCCAGGCACTCCACAGCTATTGTGACACCCCCACCAGTCCATCCATCCCCAAAGCCATTTCGACCTTTACACTCCCCTCACAATTTACGACAGCATTCTCCATCTCCTAGTTCTCACTTTTCCATCTCTCCTTATCCTATGTCTCCTATATTGGGGCAAAGTCCGGAGTATTATTACTCGTCGCCTTATGAGCCAGTTCGGGAGTACGATTACGCGGGAGTGCCTCTAGAACCGCCTCCGCCGCCGCGACCCATGATATATGAGGAGGATGAGGAAGAACGAGGTCCCTCCACAGCGGAGATTATCGCCCAGCAGTCGCAGGAGGGCTACGTGGACGAGAAGTTAGCAGAGTATCAGGCTACTATTCAGTTATTGCAAGGTGAGTGGTAAACGATAGATTTTACTTGAATGTTAAGAATATTTTAACGATGTCATAAGTGTATCTTCTATTTCGGAAGCACAATTTCTATTTTCGTTTAAATCGTTTCAACGAAAACACTGTTGTTTCTTATTTCGTAAAGCTAGTAGCATTGCGCACGTGTTTGTTTATTATGTTACTTAAGAAACGTCAAATTGTAATCATCACTTCAATAACTTTATTATTGAAAAGACGGTTTTTGCAGTAATCACTGTTAACTTCTGGTTAATATCTCTGACAAATTATTTTCGATGCTCAAAAGCTAGCAGTAACTCATGTAGCACTTTCTTGTCGGCTTGTTTCCATTTAATATAAACAGAAGAGAAAGGCAGATGTTCAAAATAAACAAATTTGTCCAGTTAACTAAAAACCAGGTTACTTATATGTACCAAAAGATTTCCACAAATAAATAGAAAAAATGTGGCAGGGTGTCCGGCGGTGTTGAAAATCATTTAGTTATTATTAAGACTAAAAAAAGCAATTCGTCTATAATGTAACCATCATGTAATGTTGTTATGACTTATAAGAATCTTCCCTTAGTACAGCTTATTCTGGTAGAGAAAGAATTGACCCTATTTAGTAATATATATGCTGATTTTAGCGAAACTAGCGGTTCCAAACTAACAGTACCTACAGTCATTACTAAGTTATAGATTTCATTACTAAGGAAAACTGCTTGTTTTGTCATTAATTCTGGTTCTTACAACCTTTATTACGGCTTTAAAATTCAATACGTTGTTACACTGCGTGACTTCAAAGTTCTGTTTATTACGCAATTGGTGAAAAGATTTTGGCTGTAGATATATATGTTGGGAAACCCACGTCAGGTCTCGGTTCCTATTTCCAATCGATTTTCTAAGACGTCAGTCAGTTTTATAGCTTCTTGAATACAGGTGGGTCATGCTGTCGTTATGTATAGGCGAATAATTTTAGAACTAGATCCTAATTTTGGAACAATGTCGATATTCGAGAGCGTGTGATTCAAAGCTTTGTAACGTCTGGTCTGGTTTCAGCTCGACTGCTAGAGCGTATTCCTGAAATGTTTTGTGACGTGATTATGTCTGTGGTACATGTTGCATGGATAGTGGCTGACTTGCCGTGGAAGTTCCCGTTATACGTTGTTATGCAATAAAGCAAAAGCTCAACAAGTATAAAGATGCTCTAACTGGAATTTGTACTAGGACCAAAATGTCCACTCATTAGTTGTTGAAGAAAATATTTTTAATGAGCCTGTATAGTTTTCATAGGACTCAGGCGTTTTCTCTGGACAGAGCGGTCAGTAATCTGCAGTTCACGTAGCAGGTCCAGTATGTTAAAAATTATTGTAGCAAAAGCTTGTAATTCTGATAGCTTGTAGTTTTGATTTCGCAAGTACAACTGAAGTTAAATAAACCAATAAAAGAATCAAAACAAATACCAGTCTGTTGTAATTTCCGTTCACGTTCTGGTTTGGTTCTGGTTCACGTTCTTGCGTTTTCGTATATTTCATCACATCTGAAAAATTTCACTGCTCGTTGCCAAATTGCAGGTTTGCAACAAATTGCAAGCAGTATATAAACAAACAGATTGGGCTATATTTAAAAGTACAGTGACGTTAGTTGTTTGGAGTGAAGTTTCACCGTTGCTCATTGCTCGTTGGGGTGGTGACATGCCCAATTTATAGAGTGATTATTTTGTGAGAAACTGATGACTTTTTGGCTTGATCTATAAAATATACATAAAAGGACTGACTGACTGACATATCAACGCACAGCCGAAACTACTGGGACTAGGAGCGTGAAATTTTGCACAAGGTTACCTTTTATGACGTAGGTGAGAACTAAGAAAGGATTTTCCAAAATTCAGCCCCTAACGGGATGAAACGGGGGTATAAAGTTTGTATGGAGAAATCTACATTCACGTGGGCGAAGCCGCTGGCAGAAGCTAGTTTTAATATATTTGGGTTGATACTGTGTCGTTAAGAAGTGAAGTTGTCTCATTTCTTCAATTTTGGTTGATCTCTTTTAGGATTATTTTTAAGGAAAACTGTTAATGTTTTCGAAAGCTCATCTGATAATTTATATTATCGAAAATTATGTAGACCGGTATAAGAATTAATTTTATTTGTGATTGAATAAAGTAATATTTGAAAAATCCTTTTAACACACTTCAAAAATGGAGGAGGTTCTCAATAGGTCAGAATCATTTTTTTAAGTTATGTTCTTCGACTTTTTAGCTTTTTGACTAAAAAACTACTTACTAGATCTCGTTCAAACGAATTTTCGGTGGAAGTTTGCATGGCAATGTACATCATATTTTTTTTTTTAATTTTATCATTCTCTTATTTTAGAAGTTACAGGGACACACACACACACACACATTTTACCACTTTGGAAGTGTCTCTCGCGTAAACAATTCATTTTAGAAAAAGAATTATATTAGAAACCTAAATATCATTTTTGAAGAACTATCCATAGATACCTTACAAGTATGGGTTTGATGAAAAAAAAGTTTTTGAGTTTCAGTTCTAAGTATTTTCTATTTTTGTGTTAAAGTCTTAATGCGGTTCATAGAGTACATCCACTTACCAAGTTTCAACAGTATAGTTCTTATAGTTTAGGAAAAAAGTGGCTGTGAGATACGGACGGACAACGGACAGACAGACATGACGAATCTATAAGGGTACCGTTTTTTGCCATTTGGCTACGGAACCCTAAAATGTGGAAGATAAAGTTATCTAAAGTAAAGTTATTTTTGAAAATTGGTGTTAAATAACGAAATAACAGGAACATCGGCTTTCGAAATTAATGTTAGAACTTTTTAATGTTTTTTTTTTGTATTGCAGTCGATTTTATTTTTTGGTAGCATTAACGTTTTAATCATCCATACCTATATTCATATCCTCTTTCCGTAGACTTTATTTAAACAAATTTCTCCTAGGCACACTAGCGACAAAATAATACCCAGCATTTTTTATCACAATATAATATTTTCTTCCTTGTAAACGCCATTTGTGTTTCGCCAACACGTCTAGTAGGCGATCATGTGGAAAATTGAACACTCGAAACCTTTCATGTACGTCACTACACCCACGACCTACACCCTGATAGGAAACTCCTGATGGCTTTTGATGGCTTCTCATGGCCAAGATAATGTGTGATGACGTGGAAACCCGATGGTCTTTTTAAATGTTATTGATAATGTTGTTTATGTTGACGATATTTCGCCTTGCTCCAATTGTTTCTAAGTGCAGTTTTATGGTGCGAAGTCTTTATAGTTTGTTGACTCTTAGTAGAATTCGGTTTATCTTTTGTTTTGTTGACAAGAATATACTCCGAGTTTGCGAATCACCGAAATTCTTATATAGGTACAGAATTAGTTAGATAGGGACTCGTTTAAGCATTAGTTTCTGCTTGCATCTTCGCCTGCATTAAAGGAGTTTTGTTATCTTAAAGGACCACTACTAGGATAAAAAAATATCCTTTATCCTTATTTACGTTATGGTGGCGCCGGAAGTAGCAGGACGATTCCCGGCCACCGTATAGAATAGAATAGAATAGTATTTATTCGATGCAGGCAATACAGTGCAATAGCCAACAACAACACAAATAAAAAAAGTTCATTTACAATATAGTTGCGCTGAGCGTGCCCGAACCGAAAGGGTCGCCAACTCAGCAATTGCTGGGCGTCAGACACCCTGGCTTGCAGACGATGAGTACTGGCTCGTCGATAGCTCGCCGTCCGGCCGTCCGATGAAGACCGAGCTCCTTCATCGTAGTGCATAATGTTGCACACGCGCTTCAAAGAGATGTCAGCAATACCGTAGGGGGCTAGTAGAGCCGATGACTGTTAGAGCCGCAAGAATTTTTGATGTGAGTTACCGTGGTCTTGGAAAGCAAAGAGCTTCTGAAAAACACATGTGGGTTTTAGTCAATAAACATCTGACACATCATCTAGCTCCACCCTATAGCGGGACAAGTCATTTGATGATTTCTCAACTCAAAAAAAAACTCGTATAATTATAGTGAATTTTGACATTATAGGTAACATTAGTAGGGAGTAGGGAGGACAACAGCACACGAAGTTGAGATGTGACATCCCTAGTCTCAGCGCCAGATTCGCATAGGGAGATGAGAGCTACCTTGAAACCGCTCTCATTTAATATAAAAGAAAATATAAACGGACTAAAAGTCGGTCAATCCAGTGGCTTATTGTTCTAGGATAGATACCTATGGTGCAGAAAAGAACAAAAAAAGAAAAATAGTAGGGAGTACGTGCGTTTCACTAATCATAGTTCTTTTAATATTTCATACGTTTATTTAGATTTTATTAGTCAAGAGAAATCAACCACAAAATATTAGTCAGCGATTTATTTCATGCCCTTTTTCTACTAACTCGTGCTAGTTTTCAGTAACACAAATTGCATTCTTTTATCTACAACCAATTCACTTAACCTGGTTATGGCTTCCCGTATCGGAACATTATCGAATTTCTTTGGAGCATCAGTTCTATTGCTGGAAGTCACGCTATGTTTCGGGATATGTTCGCTTCTCTTTCCATGTACAGGTTAATTAATGTCTGCTTGATATTTGTGAATAATTTATGTGTATTGATCTGCTTTATAATGGGGCGGGGTAGTACCAGGTCAACATTATTGTCATGTTTTTACTTTTGTTTTAGTCATTAAGAGATAATTGTTCCTCTTTACATTATATAGAGTGAGTAGTAATTAGTGACTGATACTTCAACACGTGATTGAACATGATAAATAACAACTAAAAAAAGGGCTTAGAAAAAAAAAACAGCAAGTTCAGTAGGTACATTTTGACCAGTTAGGTGAACATAAATGTATTGACTAGCAGATTTTTTCGCGATTTTAGGTATGGTCCCTTAGTAAAAGTTGTTTGTTTTCATGACTAGAATCACGTGTTTAAGTATTGGTCACTAATTACCAGTCACCCTCATATTCTACTTACCCTTATATTCTAATGTTTATCAGACTCAATACCACATATTTGGTTAATCAGAAAATAAAGCAATGCAATAAAGTATTTAAGTATTGAAAATAAGTAAGACTGAGATCTTGCTTCATTTATTGAATATGTGAAATTCTATAGAATCAAAACATATTCAAAAACCAATTTTGTTACACTTGTGTTTGTGTAATTTTCGCCTGAAGCTACATAAATTTATTAAGCTTTTTGTATGATACGGTTTCAATCAAGACGTTGTATTCGCTACTCTTATATAAGTTGACTCGAGACACATTTTTTGTGAGTTTTGGTTTTAGACTCGCCATCCATTTAGTTATAGGTCAATTGCCTCATTATGAATAGCTCCTATATTTTGAGCGCGTTAACAAACACTGATTCTCTATTTATTCATTCAATCTTTATGTAAAGTAAGGTCTTCCCGTCCAACTATAATTTAGGTGCCTTCAAGGCTAGAGTGGATAGGCTCTTAAGAAACTAGTGCGTTTCACCATTAATGATTGCATCACTGCTTACCATCAGGCGGGATCGCAGTCAAGCACTGATTTATATCGAATAAAAAAAAAGTGGACTTATTGCCACAAAGCGTTCTCTATCAGCGAACCGTTTGTCATGTACTGTATAATCAAGTCGCGGTGACAAGATTAACTAGTCAAAAAAATGTTAGCGCGTGTCTCCAAGGTTGCTCTAGACTTATGTTGACGAGTCAACTTAAGTCTAGGGAAGGTTATTTTAATGCTTAATCACTAATCCCACATACACAAACATTTCAAAAATTAACCAATGTTTAAACAAAGCCATATATAACACGTATTTGATGACACTAACACGTATGCACTAGACAGAACTAAATCACTATATAACTATCAGTAAGCTAGAAGAGTTAGAGTTTGGTGGTATGCCAAAAGCGATAATTTGCGAGGCGGTGTACGCATAGACACCACGTCAATCACTATCGGGGACATGTGTGTTACTGTCAGTCAAGATGCAGCTCTACTAAATGTAAAATACTTTGAGTTTCTTCATGGTCTGTAGAATGCGTCAGTTGCGGGTAACGCTCTGTTTGCGATTTTGTGTACGTGTTATTTGAAGTTTTCGTCTGGACTAAAATTGCGGAATGTACAGGGCGAAACGTATACTAAACATCAGAATTCATCTTGTTTGTCTCCACCATTACTAATAGCCTAAATCTTTATCTCGTCAGTCTATTTCAAAGTTTGATTTCTGTTTCAATTCAATTATTCATAGATCGTATCATATTTTTACTAAGTATTGGTTTTGATGTTGGCAAATTTTCCTTTAACTTGTTTTCTATATTCTTTGTAATCAAGATTCCAAATTATCTATGTTTCTGTAAAATTATAACAATAAGTAAAAGTTTATGGAATATGTGCCACCAACGCTTGTTCACGTCTACAATTATCAAAGGATTTTAAAATAAGTTGGCTCTCTAGCAAGACATTAAAAGCAGTTTATTCAACTGCTATTACTATGACATAACTATCACACACAAATTTAAATTGATACTTGTTTAAAATCACATACTTGCCTAATATTAATTCACTAACATCTTCATCGTCATTTCTAGCAGTAGCATACGCATCTCTTATGTCAGTACTAAAAGAATCAGTGTAGTCGCCAAAACAAACACAGCTAATGTAACGTGCACATGCATGTAGCAGTGAACCTGTGAGCTCATCCACCTTGTCGGATCGGTCAGCGAATGACGAACGCTTCCCGTGTTACGACATTTCTATTCTAATTTACTTTTCGTTTGGAGTTGGTCTACTTTTGGTGGGTTGGCAAGGTCGCTATCGGATGTTGCTTCCTTTTATTGGGTTTAGATGTTTTTGTTACTGGGATGTCTTGAAAATTTATGCGGATATTATCCAATATTTGTGATTCTCTTTTCCTTTTTTTGTAAGATTTTCTTTTGTCTTCTCTCAGATAGCAGCTTGTATTTGGGCAACTTTGTATACATTAAATGTTTACTTGATACCTGTTTTCGTTACTTCTGTGATCATTCCTAATTTTGTGTGACCTCTATGACTTTCATTCAGCTCACCGCCATTTCTAATAGTCCCGACCTTTGTCATCACATCCTCATTTGATGTCACCGCCAGAACAAGCTTGTGATTGCATTTCACATTTGGCATTTAAAGCTCTGCGAGTTCTTTTCGTGATATAATTATTCTCTTTAGTTTTGATATCAACATCAAAACGAGCATCATGTGATATAACAATGACATTGGCGGGCTCTTTCATCGCGTTCATGCGTTATTTTTAACTGAAGTGCAGTCTGAAGGCTGAACATTAATCATCGATGGTTCAGAGAACTGATTCATAATCACATGTTGTGCTTAATTAGCGGATGTGTGCCAGAATGTTGATGAGCGCCGAATAATTGAGGATTATGTGAGGGAACGGACTTTGATTAAATATTTTGATTTGTATGAAAAGATTTCCGATTTTAAAAGTTTATTTGACTCTTGGTATGCCACTCACTATATCAAATTGCATGAGAGGTGCTATCAGTGAGAGTGGCATGAGTAAGGTTAGGTTAAAAATTACTAACTTTTTATTAGTTTTTAGCCCCCCTCGTCCTTGGGGGGCCCTTTCATTCAATCCCAATAGAATCGTGTAAGACCGAGAGACACATAGGAACATGGTTAGTTTTGGCTTGCCCAGCTAACGCCGCTCCGCCGTCACGAGATTAGATATAATCAGGTAATATAAAAAGATCTCAATGTCATTGGAATAAATTCAGGTCTAAAGTTGCATCACCCGTCAAAATAAATAATTTGATTGAAAATCTATAACACTGTGTGTCGTCATCGCGTCGTTTGTTATTAGAAATGTGGGCAACTTGGAGCTAAACAAACGATTTTACGCATATTTTTTACAGTGTTAACAGAAATACGACTGGGCGAATAAGATTTAGCACTTTTTGATGTCGTCATGTCATAATCATATAATAATATCTGGGTGTTGGTTCAGTGCACTAAACTTCCTAGCATGATGGCTTGACGTATTGTTATGCTGGCAGGTTTAAGATCAGTTAGACTGGTCGCAAATTTTATTTATGTTATCAGAATTTGTATGGCTACATTTTTGCTCTTGAATACTCAGTCATGCTTTCCCTATACATTAAAAATTTTATTGCTTGTATTTGAGTGGTAGGGCGTTCATTTGAATTACTTCCCTGTCTGGCCGGAGTAACGGCGCCGGCGCCCCCCAATTTTAAACGTTGCACTACCCTCTGTCTCCTGGCCGGCAGCCAGCTCGTCTCGTCCTAGACTTTGTAAGCTTTGAATGAATAACTTCATTTTAAACTATCGTAAATGATAATTCTTGAAGATTTAACAATTGGAATGTTTAGTAAGCAGGTACAGCACCATTCATTACTTTTCGTGTCGGCCATTTTTCATTTTGATGTCACGCACATTTTGCTTGTTCTTTTCTTACGTTATCAATTTTAATGATTTTTGTTCCTCACCCTCTTTATATGCGTAATTAACAGAATAATTAAAAACGCAAAATTTTTGCGGTCTATATGGACTGCGGGGTTATACAAAAGAGTTATCGCGGCCCTGGAATGCAAAGGACAGCTGAAGGAACACAGGTGGGTTTTACACCGTTAAAGTCAGACAATCCCTCTCACTTCACATCACTGGCAACACGCACTGGTCATAGACTTTCGTCTTGAGACATTGTGGTATATTGGATGAGAAGATACCGCGCAGCTTCCCGAACGCTGCCCAGCCGAGTCGGATTCGACGGTTGACCTCTTTCTCGAAATTAGATCTACCCAACTGGACTGTCTGTCCAAGGTAGACGTAATCGTCCACAACTTCGAGTATAGAGTCTCCAATCTTGATTATTATATATATGATCCAATCATTTGTTATTAATTTGTGGATATCAACATAAATTATACACATGCGCAATTGCCTTCAAATATATCGGTCCCACCAGTCTTGCAGCTGATTCGAGTCTGGTCCTATCGTCATCCGCCCCCGCGCTGATCCCGCTGACGTCACCAGTTAATCGTGTATAAGATATACGGAAAGTGTTAGAAAATTCGAGGTCGATGCACGACTCGTTATTTTCCTTCGTCTCATTTCTATTATTGCATGTTTTACCTATCGTAAAAAATTTCTAGCTATGCTGTGTCTGTCTGATTTTCTCGTTTGTCTTCGTCGTCTAGTATAAATTGGGCTTTGTCTGCGGTTTCTCTAGTGTGATAAGTTTGTCTTGCGTCTCCGACAATATATAGAGGTGGCTTAGAAAATGTGTTTACTGTTGGTTTTACAATGTTATTTAATTAGCCTGTCTGTTCTCTTTTTCACAAATTTTAATGAACTGAGCGTATTTCGTATCTTGCAGCTTGGACTGCGGAGTTATTTGAAAGAGTTAGTTGGGATTTTAATCAATAAGTCTGAGACATCCTCCTGCTCCACCCAGAGGGGGAGAAGTTATTGACTAATAAAAACAAAGGGGTTGACAGTTCACTTTACCTTAGTTTTCACGGTTAAATATTTAAAGATAGGACAACTATCGTTCAGCTGACGTATGCATGTCTAATGCATCCACAGAAATCATTCTGAAATCTGATTCTGTCACAATGAAACCTTCTTTAATGTGAAAGACAATCCTTTTAATTTAACAGCATTTAAGTCCATTAGTTAACCATTGTATGTGTTTAACATCTGGGGCGAGTAAATTAGTGCCAAAATCCAGCACAAGCCGTGGTACATTGTGGCTGGTTAGTTCTATTTCAGTAGTCTTGACACATCTTATGAATGTGGGTTAGTTTTAACAGAAACATTAGCATAGTTAATTAACGTGCCAACAAGAAAAAAAAAAATGACCAAAAAATTTAGCGTCACTGATACTCAACAAACGCATTGTTACGCACTGATTTGGAAGCTACGAAAACATATTAGGTCGTAACCTTTAAGTTTAAATAATCCTTATAATAGGTCTTTACCTATGAAATTGCAGTTTTTTTAAACGGGTTGCTTTGAAGTGTTATATCTTTGGATTGACTTGAAATTATAAGTTCAAAAAGACTTATAAAAACTCTTTTTAGGGTTCCGTACCTCAAAAGGAAAAAAAAGGAACCCTTGTAGGATTACTTTGTTGTCCGCCGTCTGTCAGTCTGTCCGTCAAAACCCTTTATCGCGGGAACGCGTGGAGGTATGGAGTTGAAATTAAAACCATATATTCAAGTTTGCGGTCTCTCGAAGCTGTAAAAAAATCAAATTTCTAAGTTTACGAAAAAAGAGATACGGCGGATAAGTGGTGATTGAAAGAAAAACACACAGTTCCTTCTTTAGCAGTTCTAATTCCGTACCGTTATATGTCATATATTAAATTACTGCGTACCGTTTAAAACATAAGTCTTAAACGTTACGCAGTAATCTAATATAAAATATATTTCGACGTCGAATCTCATGTTATGAAAAAACTCATTTTTCAAATTCAAGTTTTGTTAAATTACACACAAAAATGGTTCTTTGAATATGGCTAGTAAATTCAAAACTCAAAGAAGAAAATGATAATTTATTTCGGAATTAATGAAGCAAATGAACATAGGGGTCACCTGACTTTTTTCTTAGCTATCCAAAACTAGGTTTTGCCCGCAGCTTCGCCCGCGTACGTAAAATATAGCTTATGTCACTCAGTAATAAAGCAGCTTTCTGTCGGTGAAAAAAATTTCACAATCGGACCAGTACTTTCAGAGATAACCTCCTACAAACAAAAAAACATAAAAACAAGCTTTACATATTCATAATATTATAGTGTAGATTAGAAAAAAATTCAACTAACTTCTGCTCCGAGTGCAGCGAGAGAGACTGTCACGTGATTTTTACTGTCTATAACCAATTCTTTTTGTTACCCTTTGCGCTCTAGAACAGGAATTTACACACCTTAAAAATAAAAATTATTTGAACTCCGAAGTTATCACAGCTCGTAGTTAACTGTTTTATAAAACATCTACTTCACAGGGAAAGACCTGATACGATACTGCCAGATCATTTCACGATGCAAATAAAGTTGTTATTTTTAGTTCACCTCTCTGCTGATGATTATGCAAATAACGACTCTTCTGAAATAAAGTTTTCTGCTATACCTACCGATTAGTTTTAATTTTGCTATGTGACTAACGCTATGTGAGGATCGTTTGTCATAATGCAAAAACGAACACTATTTCCGTTTTGAACATGATCCGTCTAACAAATCCAATTTGATACATTCATTGGGCCAAAACTCAACGAGAAGCTAGAGTTTTTCACCTAATATTTAGCATTCTTGTTATGAATTTCGTAACCGCTATAAAACAGCTGTGGCATTCTAAGATTTCTACAAAGTTTGAGTAACGCTTGTCACGTGCTACTTGCTATTTGCGACTGACCTAAATGCGAATCTGTGGCTATGAATGAGAGACTTCTGAGAACCTCTCATACTATCGTGAGTGTTCTATTAAGAATTTGCCAAAACCTTTGAAAGGTCATATCACGCTGGCAAAGGCGTCTTGTATTTAGAGACGTGATACAATTGGTAGCTCTATTATTCATGTCTTGACGCGAACTAAGGTAAGCTCTGAAAATAAATAATATGGCGCCTGAAGTCGCTAACAAATTATATTCGATAATATAATGCAGCAGGGGAATGTTACGCCTACAGGTTTCAGCCCACTATCTTCTGGAAACTAGTTTTTCATTCCTGGCTAAAAATATATTTGTAGGTAACTACTATTTCTGGACATGTCAATATTTTGCGGTGACTGAGTGATTGAGATATAGTTCAATAAAAAAAATATAATGTAATTACAGAATCGGACAATGTCAGTAGCTCTAAAGACTAAAGAATGTTAAACAAAGGCTAGTTAGCAGACGGACAGGAAGAGTAGAGAAAGGCAAGAAGAGATGAAGAAATATGTATAAATTGTGTAAAGAAAAGAAGTGAAATAGGAGAGATTGTAAAAATCAAAAACGGCCAAGTAACATTCGAAAATGCAGGAAGATACTCACAGATCCACAATAGCAGATCATGAAGGTTCAATAGTAGATTCTATAGAAAATTTTGTTCAGTATATTATAATCTTTCTGAACAAGTCGTCATTTAAAAAAGAAATATAGAATTTCTTAAAATACCAACAGTAGTTATTGAGGATATGCATGTTATGTGAGTTGCCTAACAACTTACTAAGTCAGATAGAACTAATGCTAACAACTCGGATATAATTTTCTAATACATTAACAATCTACGAGATTGTTGTACTGCTCTTTGTTATTCCTAATAAAATGAAATAAATAAACCCAATAAACGAACAGATGTCAAATGATGGCGTAGCCTTTCATTCTGTTGGTGCATGCAACAATAGCCTCTTGGTAAATATCCCTTTAATTCTAGTTAATTACAATAATTCATATATTGCTAAAAGACAGAACAGCATAAATTTCGACACAACAATAAATAGAGTCATAGAGATACGCTCCACTACTCGTAAAATATGCGTGTATGCAGTAACCTTTGAAATCGGATTTGTTTTCGGTTTGTGCCAGCAATAACTATGTTATAGAGTTTTAAACACCGTGGTAAAACAAAGCTTAGAGCTAATAAAAAGTAATAGATTCGTAATTTTATGCGCATTGCTATTAAAATGCTATATTAACACTGGAAACTAAAAACCTTAACAGACTAAATTATAGGAGCATATCCACATTGATTGTCCTGCTGCTTAAACTATGTAAGGTAAAGCTTTTAAAATACTGATCCCTAGCTTATTAATAGATAGCATATTAGAATTAACTGTCGACAATCAAAACAGAATTATCACCAATTATATTCGATCTCCTCATTAGGAAATCCACACGTCCCGCCGCAGAACTAACACTCTGCCAAACGATAACATCATCTAAAACAAACCAAGCAGAGCATAAATTTGTTTGCATGCGACATCATAATCCCATTGCACACGTCCAGTCGAATTTGTATCTACTTAAAGACGTGGTTGTTTTATAAATAAAGTTATTTATATAGAAAAGTACCGTCAGCAACGCCGCCTACGTCGCCTGGGCTATTTTTAAGAATTACTATAATGTTAGTATCGGGATCGCGTTGTCGTTGCTTTGTGATGATGTTTGAGCATGTTGATGGACTTTTGTGGTTTACATCGTGCTTCAGATTTTAGTTATCACCATCACTAGGTATGAGGTGAACTTTGGTGTACTCTTTTCTGGGATTCTTTATTCACAACTGTCACTTATAGAAATTTATTCATATGCCCTAAGATGTATTGTTATGCTTACCATTCGTACTTTTACAAATAATTCCTGTCTGTAAATTGGAACACTGCGATCATACTAATATTATAGAGCCGAAAGTTTGTGGTTGTGAGTATATATTTGTATGTTTGTTACTCCTTCAAACTGAATTGGATGAAATTTTGCACACATGTAGACCATGTCTTGGAATAGCAAATAAGATATTTTTTATATCCCGGGGAGTATATTCCCGTGGGATAATTTTATACTTTTACGCGGGCAAAACCACCGGTAGAAGCTAGTACTTTTTATATAGAAGCATAAGCAATGGCGTAAGCAATCATTCTTCATCATTACGTGTCAAGATGGTATTAGACCATAAAAAACCTAGATTTTGTCGGGGTGTTATCCTTCCTTTGCCGTAAGTTATTTAATTTAAATTTAATTGATGCAGTCGATCCAGCTATCGACCTCTCAGACTAATTTTGAGGAAGTTTACTTGTATTTGGGTATGATTGACCAACGAAGTTCTAACAAAATATTGAAAGAAGCCGATCTGGTTGTCAAGACAATGCAGAGTAATTTCAATAAATAAATTCTTGTTTTATGCTAATCCTAATTTACGTAAGTCGTGCGCTTTTATTTTTGCCCTTGCAACTTACGGTGACCTCATCTTAAACATATTCAAATGGCTTCTGAGAATCAGTCTTCAGTCACCTCTGTTTATTTATCGATTAGACTTGTATTCGAAGGAATCTATTTATAATAAATGGATCTAGATTAGATATGTCATCATTATATTGGTTGTTTATTTCTTTATCATCGTCGACCACATCATCGGTTGTCATCAGGTAAGATAGTGATCAAGCGTGAGCTTAGCAATTATGATTGCACATAGAAATACTACTGGGGTTTATGCAGCATGTCTTCATCCCCATTGCAATCTCAACATGAACCCCTTTCTAGCCAAATTTAAGTATTGCTTTTACGTACATTTGAATTAAAATGTAATGTTAATGTTAACGATGTAATTTATGTTCATGCTTTCTTCCTCTATCTTATATAGCAAACTTGTCTGTAGGATAAAATTATCTCATAATGTGCGATCTACATTCGTTTAGTAGAATAAACTTTGTCCTAACTTTTGTGTTGTCGATGTTTGAGTAAATAAATATAACTTTTAGCTTAAGAGGTTCCTTTTTCACTCGTCTATCATCAAAATCAAGCACGATTTAAAAACTTGTTACTTCATATAAGGCAAGCCAACGCGATGTTTGACGAAAAGGCAACGCAAAAAAAGAGAGATAACGCCTGAAAACATTCGGTAATTCTGTGATTTACTCGAATATTTTACAAAACTTGTTTCAGGAAATACGTGTTTCGTCATTTAGAATCTTGATTAAATTTGCAAGGCTTCTATTGTTATACTATTTTGACTTTTTAAGTATATTATGTAGTGTCAAAGTTCATGCAAAATAGCAGATTTTCAGAGGTAAATTTATAATTTTGTGTAAATCATTTCAATAGAAGCCTAGATAATATCCACAAGATACTGTGTTTCCAAAATAACTGATGAAAAATGTGTAATAACGTCATAATCGCGTAAGAGCGGTTGTATGAAAAACAGTGAAAATGTATGTCGAGTTGCATCCCCTTAACGTGAGTGGAGTATTATATAGAATAGAATAAACTTTATTGTACACTAAAATAGTAACAATTTCACAGAAAATTAAATCTACATATTACCTAGTTGTTTCTAGTTAATACGGTGCAGTATTAGCTGTAGTATATTTACAGTATTAGTTATAGTATATTTATAATAAATGGTAGATTTAGTTTGATTGAAGGGAAATTAAGAAAAAATACATAAACCTTAGAATTTTTTAAAACTAATGCAATTCCGCATAGGTTTCTTCGGGTACTAAATTGTTGAAAATCATACTATCACAACCTGTTGGAAATACACAGAGGCATGTTCTGTTTTCCAGAATTTTAAATAAATATAGTATTGTTATTTATTTACTTATCGCCCATCCAGCTTCTTTATTTTGAAACGCTAGGATATCGTAAAGCAAGAGAAACAATAAACTCTGTGTAAAACTCCCAACATCTCGCTAGTATTAATAGTCGGACGCCTACGTCTGCTTACGACCAACACACTAACCCATTTCTCATGGCCCAATCTTACAAGTTGTGTATGTTAGTAAGACTTTTTTCTTTTATTTTCAATACTAAGAATTGTTAAAATGTTTTATCCTTGACTTACTTTTAAATCCCTGTGGCGTAAGTTTCAGTGGCTAATGTTTCAGAGTTACACATTTTGTGATGCGCCAGATAACACTGATATTAATATTGAGTAAAAAAAAATAACAATTCCTAAGATATTCACAGCATGAATTCACAAAAAAATTATTAACAACCTACTAATCAGTGTTGAAACTAAACATATGGTTATATATTTATCTATCTTTTATCTATATATACTCGAGAATAGCTGGACTGATTTGGCTAATATTTATCCTGAAATATTTGAGATAGTCCAACCAGAGAAGGTTTAAACGGTGAGAAAAAATTACAAAAAAAAAACCGAATGCAACGCCATCTCCAATTAAAATGTCATTATAAAATGAATTATGCTGTTCTGGTAATACCAGTAGATGGCGTTATCCTTACTATTAGGCGGTACGAAGTTCGCCGGGTCAGCCAGTGTTTTATAAATTAAGCCCATTATGTGTAGTAAAAGCCCCTGCTTTTTTTTTTGCTTGATAATTCCCTACTTATCAAGCTACATATTCTATACATAGGGCTTGATAAAATCAACCTGCGGCTGATATTTATATCTGTGTGTTCTTAAATCGTATTCACCTAACCCCAGTGACATTGTTTAGTTATTTCTTATTAATCACTAGCACAGTGTGGGCCTATGTAGCCTGTAAATAAATGATTTTTATTTTTTATAAATAACAAAATCAGAATGATTGACAAAAATAATTGGAAGATTGATATATTGGAAGTTTTTAATCGGAGAAAATACTCCATAATCCATCTGAAGACAATATTACAATTTTGATAGAATATTTCAGTGAAAACCACTTTTATTCTAAATGCATTAGCAGTCAGGCAACGATCTCAAATAATACATGCATCTTCCCTATTCACCCAAAATCAAACCCCATTCCGCCTAGCGATAAAACAAATGGATTCACACCCACATCATTCCACACCCCACCTCAACTCGAATGTTTAGACCATCGCATAAAGAAGTAGAGACATCAATACTAACGTTTGTGTTTGTTCGTGAAACACCCGGCCTCAACCTTACTTCACAGACGAAAATAAACCATCACACGTCCGCGACTAATCTATCGCTAATTCTTTGGTTTAGTCTTGCCAAATGTATTATTAGAGCGATAACCTGTCTCTTAGCACCTGATCGGTTCTCTTTTGGGCTTACGGAGCAGGGAATTAAACAAAATGTATTTTGAACACATACTTTCAGTTTCTGAATTATTATGAAAGTTTAAAAACGTCAAAACATGTCGACTGTTGGACATAGGCCTCCCCCAAGTGTCGCCACAATGAATGGTCCTGTGCGTCTCGCATCCATCGGTTTTCCACGACCCTCACCAGATCATCGGTCTAACTTGTGGGAGGCTTTTCAACGCTGCGTCTGTGGATACGTGGTCGTCACTTTAGAATCTTTCGGCCTCATCGACATCAGTTCTGCGAGCAATGTCGAGAGTAGAGTTTGTAATAAAAACTTAGTGTTCATCATCTTCCTGCCCTTGTTCCGTGTTATTTGGGGTCGGCGCAACACGTTTTCTTCTTCCATTCTGCCCTGTCACTCGTCATACTATCACTAACTTCCTTTTCTTTCATATCACTTCACACAATCCATCCATCTTAAAAAAAAACTTAGTGTTAATGTGTATTATATTAGCAGATTACAAGAGATAATTAGGAATTAAAAATAAAAGATGGAGCGTTGCGATGTGCTTGCAGTTTAATATTCTCGTAATGGAGTACAGTACAGGAAGGAAGGCATAGATCAGCACAGATAATAAGATGTTAAGGATGCGTTTACTAACAGGGCTGCGATGGTGATGCTTCGGTTTTGCCAGGGCAACTACTTCTTAATAAGTACTTAATTCTAAATTTCTGAATTAAATAAACAAAGTAACAAAAAGTTTATTTGTTTACATAAAGTAGTTAGGTTCACACTGGATCCCACACTAAGACCTCAAAAGAAGAAGAAGTAGAAGATATCGCAGGTTTATTCTCTTTCGACAGTTTGTGCGTACAGCTAAGGAGTAAAATTCCTTATCGGAGTCTATGTTTCCTGATAGCTACAACCTAGGGGTCTTTAAATCAAGAGTGAACAGGTTACTTTTAGACAAGCCTGCTCCATCGGCAACGGGAAGTACTCTATGAATTCTGATTTCTTTGAGAGGCAAAATGCACGTTTTTTGCGACACAAACGGCCGTATCTTTTTTTTTCGTTAACTTAGAAGCTTCAAGGGACCTCAGATCTTAGTGTATGGTTTAACTCGATACCTCGACGCGTTTCCGAGATAAAAAGTATTGACAGACAGACAGACGGACAGACAACAAAGTGATCCTATAAGGGTTCCGTTTTTCCTTTTGAGGTACGAAACCCTAAAAAACAGAAAAGATGTTTGCCTCGTTCCTGGCTTAAAAACTATTACCATATTACCTATCTCGTCAAGTTGTTGACAGAACTGTATCAACAGTGCATAAGCACTCGCCAGTAGTCGCTCTTTAGTAGGTGAGTATTTTGCACCCTAAAGCTGGTAAAACAAGTATTAATTTCTTGCTGCGACAATTTTCTGAAACAGAAACTTTTACGAAGGGATGGTTGAGTCGTAAAAGTAAAGTCAAACAAATCTAGATAAAGCATCGGAAACTCACCATCTTCCTGCCCTTGTTCCGTATTATTTGAGGTCGGCGCATCACGTATTTTTCTTCCATTCTGCCCTGTTACTCGTCATGCTATCACTAACTTCCTTTTCTTTCCTAGCACTCTTCACACAATCCATCTATCTTTTCTTTGGTCTCCCTCTCCCTCTCCATCCACCCACATGTAAACTCATAACTCTTTTAGAAACATGCGTTTCATCCGTCTTTTTCACATGACCATACCAAGACAAACGATTTCCTTTCAACTTTTCAGTCACTGGCGCCACTTTCAAACTTCCATAAAGCATCGGAAACTGCAGATCATAAAATGTTACTTGTGTTCCAAGCATCAAGTTTTCATGTTTTTAGCGGTTTTGATTTTGAACCGACTTCAAAAAGAAGGTTCTATGTTCGGCTGTATGTATTTTTTTAATATTTGTATGACTTATAGATAGGTGTTCCGGGTCTGAGTGTTTTTGTATGTGAGTTTACATGTTTGTGAAATCAATTACGATACAGGAGTTATTCCTAGTGCAGGGCAAGGTTTTATAAAAAATGGCTTTACACATAAGCAGAGAGTTTTTTTTTTGAGGTGGGAAATCATCCAATGACTTCGTCTGCTCTAGGGTGGTGTGAGAGGGCGTGTCAAACTT
The DNA here is from genome assembly GCA_961205895.1 of Mythimna pallens. Taxonomy (NCBI): domain Eukaryota; kingdom Metazoa; phylum Arthropoda; class Insecta; order Lepidoptera; family Noctuidae; genus Mythimna; species Mythimna pallens. The sequence continues at coordinate 23,948,345 of OY540832.1, forward strand.
TTACTGACTAAAAACTTTATTTTTTTCCCTATTTCGAGACTGAATGTTAAATATTGTTAAGAGTTTTATTGTCCGTGGTACATTACGGTCTATTCCTTCAATGGGCCGTAATCCACAATTTGTGGTTGTCACAAGACTTCGAATTTTTTATTCTAGGGCATGCACGGTGAAGGAAAACATTGTAATTTCCTCACGATGTTTTCCTTCGCCGTTTTGAGAGAGGTGGTGATGAAAAAATTACACAAAGTAATGCGCCTCGTATAAAAACAACTCGTAAGTCGGGCCCGTTACCACTGGGTCACCAATGTTCTGGATGGCCCTGGAGTTTCTTGCACAATAAGCATAATTTTTCAGACTGACTTTTTGGCAATTCAAAAGTAAATGTAAATGGTTTTTTTATATATATATAAATGAATAGCTGTTCGTTAGTCTCGCTAAAACTCAAAACAAAAATGTGGAAAAAATCATGAAAAAAACCCGAATACAACTTCATCTCTAATTAAAATGTCATTATAAAATTAATTATGCTGTTCTGGTAATGCCAGTAGATGGCGTTATCCTTACTATTAGGCGGTACGAAGTTCGCCGGGTCAGCTAGTTTTAAATAAATGGATTGATTGATTGATAAAAGTCTGACAGAGCTCTCTCTTGCTCCAACCAGGGCAGGAAAAAATATTTTATGAATTCCGAATCTCAAAAAAATTAAATAAAGGGCTTAGACGTTTAATCTTATGTAAAAAATAAAAGAAATCTCGAGCAGAGTTAGTCATCGAAGTGAAAACTCGAGTATTTCGGGAAGCCTGTCATTACAAATTTCGAAGTGTCTCCTGAATATCTTCGTAACTAACAAATGTCAATAACCACAATACTGTCGCCGAGGTCAATGTCCCTGTTCTGTTATTCTAAAATAGAAACTTCCATAGGAAACTTCGGTAGAATGCGGTCACAGCGATGACTGACGGGCGACGGTCAAAACTCTTCGACCATTTTATTACATTTCCTAGCGATGAATGGCGAAAACTTGGGCGTTTACCGTGATCAAGAATGTTTGAAATCTTTGAAGTTTTTGGCATTACATGTACTCATTTATTTTCAAAATTAATAGGGAGCGGGAGTATAAATAAATAGACAATTTATCAGTGACATTTTAATATCTAGATTCGCTTTAATCTGAAAATCAAGGTGCTGTTCTGATTGTTTCTTTTAAGCAATTAGAAATGCTATAATGGGTTTATGTGAATTTCGTTCCATTTTTAAAAGCTTGCTTGGTTTTGTTCGTTTTCATGATTGAAACTTTAATGGTAAACCACTAAAGTGCTTCGAGTACTCTTTCTTTTAGTATCTATCCATCTAAAACTTCACTCACTTTAGGACTTAAATTGCAGCATCAGGAATATATTGCAAAAGAAAACCTACCCTCCTTGAAGAGTTAACCACCTCCAACTAATTAGTAACTTATAGTAAACACAACACATATTTAAATACAACATAGTAGTTTTAGTAGCATGTTTTATGATACATTTGGTTTATTGGTATGTAACTATCTCTCTTAGCATACATTAAAGAGTTATATGTCTACACACAGTTTATAAGGTCTGGGTCATCTCGTTTACATACAAACTCACGACTAACCCTTTTACGAGCTGGTTAACCTTGGCAGATGCAGGCACGCAGGTTGATGTCATCGGTGCAGGAATACTGCGGGTGGTTTCTATTTCAATATTATTTTAGCGTGGCAACATTGTGGATAATAGAGATGAAGACAGTTTGTTGTCGTTCGGAATTAGATTGGCTGTCGTAAATGTGTAGTTCATAAATGTTTCTTCGATTGCTGCCATGTGCGATTTCGTCTTCTATATTGTTTTGAAAATACATAAAGCTATTATTTGAGTGTTTATTTTGTCTAAAATGTTTCTTCTTATTTGAGTTCACTTACATTTTCAATATTCTGTATCAAAGTCTCAATGATTTTTCAACTAATGGTTACAGCGATCTTGGATGAAAAAAGACTGCATGTAGTGGAGATGAAAATGTTGAGATGGATGTGTAGTGTGACGGGAATGGATAAAGTGAGAAATTAGTATATAATAGGAAGTTTGAAAAGTTGAAAGGGAGTCGTTTGTCTAGGTATGGTCATGTAAAGAGAAGGTACAAAACGCTTGTTACTAAAAGAGTTATAAGTATACATGTGAATATATGGAGGGTTAAATAAAAGATGGATAGAGGACAGAACTGAATGAAAGAAAAAAACGTGTTGTCCTGACCTCAAATAACACGGGACGAGAGCAGGAAAAGATAATAAGTTTCTGCGATCCTCTTACACTTCAGCTTACTATCCTGTAAGCTACCTTTGCCTTTGCTTTGGTTCTTTTCCAGATAATCTCATTACTTTATCGTTTATCCAAGTTACTTAAATGTTAGCTTATTTTGTGACAGTTTTTTTTTAAGTGGGAAAATCATCTTATGAGAAATCCCGCTCTTTGTGACAGTTCAAATATCTGTTTGCTAAATTTCTTCATAAGCATCATTATCGTTCAGCACTTCGCAAGTTTATCCTTGATTCATTCATCGTCACCTGCTTTAGGGTGATTCTTAGAAACCAAGAGAATGGTTCATTAATCTGGCATAGTTTTCGAACCTATCTATTTTGTGTCATAAGCTACTGGGCACTAAATTACCCTATAACAATGCCAGTTGATGGTAGAGATTATGACAATTTTGTTGTTGTGTGAAAATATGTATATTAGATGTCATAAATGTGGAATCTTAGTGTACGATACACTTACATTCACATTGTTGTTAATAAAAGTTTCATCAATAGCTGCCATGTGCGATTTTGTGTCTGTAAGTGCTACTATGTTGTTAGAAAATAGAGAAACAATATTATTTGTGGACTATTTCACGTTTCTTTATGTGAGGTCACTTACATTTGCTAATATTATGTATAGTTTATCTTTGGATTTCTGTGGATTGTGATTTCTATTTATTTTGTGCAGGCTTTTTCTACCAGTCAACCTTTGGGTTAAAAAACACGACACTGCCTACTGGGGCCATGGGTTCGTTTCTGAAAAGAAAACCCGGCCCTGGAATAAAAATAAAAAGCTACGATGGAACAAGGAGTGAGCTTTAGTCAGTAGAAGTCTGACATCCCGCTCCGCTCAATGGCGAGAGATCTCATTGGATGATTTTCACCTAAAAATAGTTAAATAAACAATTATAATAGATATTACAAATAGAATGAAGTTTCATATAATAATAAAATGCATACATAATTATGCTAAAATTTACTTTAAGATTTTTTAATGCCGAGGGATAACACATGCCAGAGTTTAATGGTAGAGACAGTGTAAGAATTCGTCATAAACTTGGTACGGTAAGCAGGAATATGAAGAAGTATGTTTTTGGATGCATGAAGGTTAAGATTATGAGAACTGCCCAATACCTAATTTACGGCGCGTATTGTTCCAACGGCGCGTATTGTTGCACGCGCGCCTCAGGGTGATGTCAGCAAATTGTAGGGGCCCAGCAGGGTCGAAGCCTACTGGGGCCATGGGTAGTGTGAAAACGAAACCCGGGGCCCTGGGACGAAGGCAACGAAGGAACAGGAGTGGGTTTTTAGTCAGTAAAAGTCTGACACTATCTCCAGCTCCGCCCAATAGCGGGATTTGTCATTAGATGATTTTACCACCTGTAAAAAAAAATAATACCTAATTTAAATTATTGTTTTAAATAATCAGGAGTATCTCCTGTGATTAGTAATAGCAATGTCTTTCATAAAGACGTATCGTAGGCCTTGCTCTTCTTTTTCTATAAGGATCGTTGACTTTGGTTGGAGGACCCTTTTCGTTGGACGAAAACAACGAAAAGGGAGGATCATTCGGCCAGACGGGTGTTGTATGTCTGGTGGACAACTACCCGGTAGATGATTTCGGGCTGTTCTATATGTTCCAATCACGCACAGGATTAGTTCTTATGTGACGCCATAGATGTCGCTACAGACTTACCGTTTGGCGTCCCGGTTGGTAGGTTATGGTCAATATTATAGTCATAGGTTAAAAACATGCATGTAGGCGATTACAATATAAATTCCAGTATACAAATAGTACAAAATCGTGTTATAAAATAGATAATGGCGTGTGATAGTTTATCGAATGGTAATTGCATGGAAATGTGTGCTAAAATAGAATGTCCTTTTAGTCGTGAATGCAAGTAAACCTGAAGTTTAATAACTGTGTTATTATGGGCCATATTAAATTAATATAATATAATAATATAATATTCCACAACTATCACACAATGCTGTCTAGTCCCAAGCTAAGCAGAGCTTGTGTTACGAATACTAGACAACTGATAAACATACTTTACAACATTTCTAAATATATGCATCTAAAGATAAATTATTACATACATATATATATATTTTTTTATAAATGTCTGTTCTGTAATAAGTTAAGGTGTGCAATAAATAAATAAATAAATTACACCCAGACACAGAACAAATGATCGTGGTCATCACACAAACATTTGTCCTGGGTGGGAATCGAACCCACGACCTCCGGCATAGCAGTCAGGGCCACTAACCACTAGACCAACAGGCCAGTCAATCAATTGCGGAATCAAGACGTCAAAGCTAATTATTAGATACAAGCTGTCTCCCGCGACTCCACCCGCATGCAATTAGTCCATATACCAAATCTTCTTGCCTGCCTAATTAAAGAACTGGAAACTATTTCTAAGAAATTTGGCAATCGTCGTGGAATCATTACAGATGCCGCGGCATGTTTCACTTTAAATAATTTTTCACATTATTATTGTACGTTTTTCTTAACTACTCGGTAGAACCTATATTTAATGTAGATAAAAAACTTGCTAAGAAAAAGGAAGCGGAATAAAATCATTTATGTAGATATTAAGTAAATAAAATGCTATTGTACATGTTATATCCAGGATATAAGCTATCCTCGTAACAAATTTCATCCAAGTCAGTTCAGCCATTTGAGCGTGATGGAGTTATTAATACGTAAAAAAACTTTTTACCAAAAAATACAACCGACTTGAATGTAAAAAAACAACACTAAAAAGTGCAAAATAACTTTAATTTCGGAAATCAGATCGGAAGTTGGCGGCATGCAATGACAACAATTTTGTAAAATATTTTTAGTGGCACGTTCTCATATAATGGTTCGCCATCCCTGTTATAATCCGGCCGATAGGATGAAGTCGATAAGTTCTGGAATTGTGACCGCGTACCAATAGACGCAGCGTTGGAAGGCCTCCCACAAAATTTGGCCCGATAATATGGTGAGGGTCACGGGAATCCGATTTAATTGAGACAAACAGGCCTCCTAATGTCTAGCTGGGGACGTTTTTCGACTAAAATGATGATGATGAACTAGCCCAAGCTCTAGAAAAATTTCCTGGGACAAAAAATACTTTGTAGCACTCAGCGACAGGGTAGCTTGTCAGTATATGAGTTTTCGAAATCTGAATCAGAAGACCTCCAAAGAGTACCTCCGAAAATAATAACAAAACCAACAATAATAATTCTCAAGCATTAAATGCTGCCCTATAGTCACATGTAAAGTTACATGTACAATGCAAGTATACATTTACATAGTCTGAAGTAATTCAGTGGTTAGCTTCCACACATACGTACAAAGTCACGAGCAAAAGCCAATTCAAAATGTACTGGCCAACTTTTCAGCCTTTCTAATTTCCCAGATACAGGCCGGATTCCATCAAAGCGTCGTTAAGCCGGCCAGACTAAACGTCTAGCCTGTACACAAAACATTACACTCAAGAGTTCATCGCAGTCGGTTAAAAATATCTTTTGTTTGTGCTATAGTGCATACGCTATTTGGGTAACTACACGACGAGCTTAGCTGTGTGGCTGGCTATCTAAACAGCTAGAATCGTCATTGAGTCTGATTTATTAGGTTTTTTAAATTCAGGAGCTTCCTAAACGAGGTCACCTATCTAAGCGTAGCCTTCTTAGCGTATTGATGGCAAAACTAGTTAAATTCCTTGCCTGGCCCAGTATTCGGCCACGGCAATGCCATCCGCTGATGCTGTAATTAGGTCCCTACATGAACAGGTAACAGGGCACGTGAGGCTGGATCGAAGGTAGGACATGGTCTGCGGAAAGACGCCGCGCAAATTACCTATTGAACTCAAATAAATATACCGGTTAACTGTCGATTTGAAAAAGAAAAAGAGCTCCCTAAGATTTACTTTATCTTTCAAAGCTCCTTATTATTATCCAAGCATGAATATATTCTGCTTTCTGTAAAATACAAATACTTTATTTTATTGGCTTCATACAGCAACTTGGAAATTGATTTGCAATGCCTCCAATCAGTTTTTGCCTAAGTAATTAGTAAACATGACTTTTTTACGTGGGAAATTATCAAATGACTTCTCTCGCTGTAAGAGGAGTGAGAGGGATTATCAGACTGTTACGGACTAAAACTTTCAGTGTTCCTTCAGGTGTCCTTTGGGGTGCCCACAGTAACTCGTTAGGACAATTCATACCAATAACAACGATTTGTTATGTTTCTGCCTCACTCTGAGGTACTGACACTGGACTGAGGACTGGTAGAAAATGTCTAAGGCATTATGTCCGCCCTTGTGCCATTTTTCATTGACTAATGCATATAGTTTTAGGATACTTTTTGTCCCGGGAATACTCGCATTATCCCGGCGTCCCGTTTCCTTGGAACAATTTGCTACTATTACGCGGGCGAAGGCACTGGCAGCATCTAGTAATTAATAAAAACAATCCCGTTGCCCTGGTAGCAAGTAAACATTACCGGTAATTAAATTCGTCATCTAAAAAAAACTTGCCAAGTGCGAGTCAGACTCGCGCCCTGAGGGTTCCGGACAAACTTACCTATGTAAACAGTTAAGTTCCTGAATGAAGTCTCGAAGATTTTTCCGAAACGCAATTTTTTTTTTTGTTGAGACGTAACAACAAATTTACAGTTTTCAGATTTATTCCTATACCTGTGGTTTTGATCTCAAAATTTCAGGTTTGTGGGTAAACGGGAAGTACCCTATTAATTTTTATTTCCTTGAGAGTGTTGAAATATGCGTTTTTTGAGACGGCCGTATCTTTTTATTTCGTTAACTTAGAAATTTGATTTTTTCACAGCCTCAAGAGACCGCAAACTTGAGTGTATGGTTTTAATTTCAACTCCACACGTTCCCGAGATAAAGAGTCTTGATAGACAGACAGATGGACTGACAAAAAAGTGATCCTGTAAGGTATTCGTTTTTTTCTTCTGAGATAGATAGATAGATAGATAGATATATTCTTTATTGTTGTTTCTGAGGTACGGAACTCTAAAAAAAAAACAAAATCATTTGAAGAGAGAACGGACTATTAGTTGCAGACGCAAATTGATTAGGTATTTGTTACGTCAACATAATGTATAAACACATGTAACGTACACCTTCATTCAACACTTAATTCTTACAATTAGATAAACAAACACTTCTCAATTAGCCGTTCCAGTAAATCCTAGCTGTTGCCTAGATATTGGTAGCTCGGTTCCTAGCGAACGTGACTACTAACCGCCCGGTGATCACGCGTCGGCTTCGCTCTGAAAGGAAATACCCGCTTTTAAACTTATGTTACTCCTGTTTTGTGGTACCGTTCTGTAGCGTTTAGTATTGAGATTCTGTGGAAGGTTTAGATTAGAATATGGCCTACGGTTTTATTATAATTATGGGTAGTGGTTGCTGAATGCTACGTATATTTGTCAATGTCTCTGAGCTTTAGTGTTCCCACACATACCCAAACACGGAATGCTGAAGAGATTTGTTGCAACAACCAAGTTAAAAGATAGTCACGTCCTACATAGGTAGTGTAAATGACAAGACTATATGATTACTGCTATATTAAAACATTTATTTATGTGGGTGTTACGATATAGATATTTTGCTGCATATTTATTTAGAAATTACTGCTATGAAATCAACAAAAATTATGTTGAGATATTATCAAAAAACATTCTCGTTAAAAGCAAAACATTCTGAGAGAATAAAATTAACGAAATCCGAAAGTAAATCACACAAGAGTCGAAATCACTTAAACAAAACCCGATGCCTGTCAACAAACCAACTCTCTAAACCATGACAAGGACTGCCAATCATACATACAAACTGATTGACATGCTTTCTGCTACATGGTTCACGAAGACATACATATACACCAAGTACATACACCATCTTACTTGACCTAGCTCTAACAATGGTAGCTCAGATTTCTAGCCCAGCCCGTCCAACCGGTTCGGCTATCTGCTTTGTCCAAGTCTGGATACACCTCTTATACGTAGGCGTTAAGATATGTGGCGCCCTTTATTATGAACTAGCGACCCGCCCTTGCTTTGCATGATTTTTGTAACTTTACAACAACAACTATCTATTATTTCATTATAATAATCAATATCCAGAAAGACATGAAATGCGATTTTATTTTTAAATATTTATCTTGACCACTCTGAACTTAGAATATCCGAACTATGCACATATATAAAAAAACCGGGCAAGTGCGAGTAAGTTCCGTACAAACTTACTTATGAAAACAGTTCAATTCTCGAATTGAGATACGAAGATTTTTATGAATTACAAAAAATGTTTTTTTTTTGTGACGTAACTACAAATTTTTAATTTTCTGATTTTTTCCTATATTTGTGTTATGAGACCTTACTTCATGCCAAATTTTAGGATTCTAGATCAATGGAAAATACCCTATGAATTTTGATTCCCTTGAGAGTGTCGAAATACACGTTTTTTTGCGACATAAACGGCCGACATTAACTCAAAGATCGATTTTTTCACAGCTTCAACGAACCGTAGACCCTGAGTATGTGGCTTTAATTTCAACTGGATACCTCCACGTCGAGATAAAGGGTCTTGACAGACAGACGGATAACAAAGTGATTCTACAAGGATTCCGTTTTTTCCTTTTGAGGTACGGAACCTTAAAAAAAACGCAATACGCATTCGCCATATGATTCTTTAAGGCCACGGACGCGTATTCGTCATTATACGCTTGATGTACGCTTGCTCACATATTACATACAAAACTATGAAAGTCCGTCTACGGAATGCCAACTTCGTGCTCACGTTCATGACAATCATGTCACCTGCCCCTAATGCCATGTCATACGTCGGAGTGAAATCACGCGGAAACGTCTTCGTCCGGCGGCATTGTCACAAATGATTGAAAACGTATAATACGGCCGGCGTATTTTGGCGAGCCTGAACTTTGCGCAGAAGGCTGCGCACGAACGTCTTTTAGGAACAAAATGGTGGCATGAGGCGACGTGCGCGGGGCGGAGGTCTAGGCTAGAGATTGACTCTATGTAAATACAATCGATCCTTTATTCTATCAAATATCGCAATCGATTTTTATCGATTTGGAATTTATTTATATTTGTTTCTATGAGATATTGAACGAAATAGATTTACAAACATAGTGAATGTTGTCGTTAGTAAACGAGATTTCGCTTTAATGAAAAAAAAAAACTAATAAAATTTTATTTTCATGGTTGAAAGACATGATTTTGTTAAATATCAGTTATTTATAAACAACTACTAGAATAACGATTGTTTGAGAATATTTTAAAACTCCATAGAAAATTGAATATAAATATATTTTTATAACTTAATTGAAATCGATTTGAAAAAAAAAATCGATTAAACAACACCATCAGACACGCGTATTGGACATCTCTCATGCGCTAAAGTTCGCAGAGCCTATGTTCAGGGCCGTCAAGTTACGTCGACCGTATTGTACGCGTGTAATACGCCTCGTGGATAGGGTTCAGTACACTGTGCTGCTCAAGCTGTCCGGCGTATTTTGAAGCGTCTTTGAAGCTAAGCGTCCAAGGACAGTAGGCCAAAAATATCAAGTCACTCAAGATTTTTCGGCCGTACTGTACAGAAGAAAAGATTTAATATGGATGGTAGTGATAAAGTATGAAAGATTTTTGCCCACGCAGATAGATTATATGGATGAGGTTGCTTTGCCAGCTTCTGATAAGCGACGGTTAGGTTATCTAGTCTGGTATCGTAAACTCATTCATTTATTTATTCATTTTTCATTTTGTGAACACAGGGTACAATGATCTTATAAATATATAGAGTGTTTGGTCCATCCTGTGTTCCGCCGAAAGGCATACAAAATAGTGGTGCTATGTCAAAATATACTATCAAAATAAATTCATTGTGAAAATATACAAAATCTCATTAAAAAATAAAAAATGTCAGCAAATGAATATCGTAAAATTTAAATAAAATAGTTCTAAAAGATAAAACAATGTCAGCAGTATTACAATCGTCAAAGTTAAATTAATTAAAATAATCAAAATGTCATTTAAAAATTTAAAAAAATAATTATACAATGTCAACAAAAAAAAAAACATTATCATCATCATTATCATTGCAGCCGAAAGACGTCCACTGTTGGACATAGGACATACAATACCTCTTGTGGCACCACAACGAACGGTGCTGTGCATCTCACATCCATCGCATTCCCGCGACTCTCACCAGGTCAACAGTCCACCTTGTGAGACGCCCTCCAACGATGCATTTTTCGGTGCGCGGTCGCCATTCCAGAACCTTTTTACCCCATCTACCACCGAGCCCGATCACCCTACGAGCATCGTAAACTAATATTTCATTAATTTAGTTTATTTGGAAGTTGATGCCTAAGCGGACACTGTATAACAGATATGGTGGTATGGAACTTTCTGAATAAAACAATATCTTTGCTAAAATCAACAGAAATAATATATCATTACTGTTGTTTAATTTAATGAAGATTATTATGAAGACGCAAATTAACGTGATTTGAAAACTAATTTACTAAATAATGATCTAAGCTAAGATTAGTTAAGTTGTTACTTTAATATAAGTTAGTGTATCTTAGCGTTGAATCTAAACAAGTTTAGAGCCTGAAGGCATTGATCGCATGAAGATATCTTTCAATAACAGCTCAAAGGTTAATTGGTGTTTGTTTAGCCTCTGAGGAAACTTGTGCTTATTTATGAGAATTTCTCATTGTGACTTCTACAGTATTCTAGGTAGGTAACTTAATAATAATTAATCTACACTATCTAATATTATAAAGATATTATAAGATATCAAAAAATGTATTAAGATAGAGAACGAACCACTAGAATACGTGAGCCAGTATACCTATCTAGGCAAGCAAATAAGTTTCGAAAACAACAGTAATGACAAAGAGATAGAACGTAGAATTAAAAGCGCGTGGAATAAATATTGGAGCTTAAAAGACGTATTTAAAACTAACAACTATGGACTCATGCATTCTGCCTTCTCTTACGTACGGCTGCCAGACGTGGAAATTCACGAAGAAAATTAAAAACAAAATTAGCTCGTGCCAGAAAAGTATGGAACGCAGTATGCTGAATATTAAGAAAATACACAAAGTACGACACTTAGACACACACACTATAAGAAATTATACAAAAGCAATAGACGCGCTAACTTATGCTCAAGCACTAAAATTCAAATGGGCCGGCCATATAGCCAGATACGTGGATAATAGGTGGACAATAAATATCACTAAATGGAAGGGCCTGCCAGGCAAACGTCGAGTAGGGAGACCTTATACGAGATGGGAAGATGATATAAAGAAAATAGCTGGTTCAGCTTTACTACTGACGGCTAAAAATAGAGAGAAATGGAAAGCCTTGGAGGAGGCCTTAACCCGAGAGGGGTCCATGCTAAATGCAATTATTATTTAATCATTTTAATTGAATTTTGATCAACGCAGTCAAAAGCTTTTGAGAGGTCACAGAATATCAAAGTCAAAGTCAAAAGTTTTTATTTCACATAGGCCTACATGGGCACTTATAAAACGTCAGAAGCTAGTGCACGGTTCCAAATTGGTCGTTTTGCTATGGAGAAGAACCGGCAAAAAACTCCATAAACTCAATAATATGCCAATATTATCCTGGGATTTCTCCTAGGATTCCAAAATGTGACTGATGAGTTCCACTCCTGCATCCGTCGTTGATCTTCCTTTCGGGAAGCCAAACTGACGACTATGTAAAATCTTATTTGAATTAAAATGAGACATCTGGTTGAGCATGAATTTTTCATAGATTCTACTCAATGTTGGAAGTACAGATATAGGGTTTATAATTAGAGGGATCACTCTTATAACAACCTGATTTGAAAATTGGAACTACTTTACTATGTTTCATTAACTCAGAGAACGTACCGTTGTCTAAACATTGATAAAATATGCTAGTAAGAACAGGGACAATTGTATCAATGATATATTCAAGAACCTTAATGGATATACACCATAAGTCCTCAGGGTTTCGACCGATCGTCGTCCGCAATCCCGCGCCTACGGTGGGAGCTCGCACAGCTCTCAAGTGTTTTTGATATTCGTTTAGATTCTGGCCTCCGCAAAAGTATAGAAAACTACCTTTAACTTCGTGTATTGTGAATGCGACTTTTCGAGTTGTAAACACAGAAGTTCCTCTTATATTACAAGCGACCATTAGTATAAACAATTACGATCAAATCAGTGAAAAGCTAGCTCATTAGCAAGCAAGCACCATAGCAACACGGTCCGCCTTGTAGAATAATGCATGTATTAGACTTAATGTAATCGCCTTTCCGGTTCCTATGCGTGGCGATGATCTCACCACAGTCACCTATTTGCTGAACCAGATGGAATTCTGCGTTAAGATCTATCTTTAATTAATTTATTGTACCTACACCATGAAAAGTTACAATAAAGTCACAGTCAAAGCAATAAGCTTAACTCAAAGATGATTTTTCTTCCACTAAACCATTGAGTGATAGAGAAAGATCACAATAGAGGATATGATCCATTTTGATGGCATCCACAGCTTCAGCGATTTCACCTATTTTAAAATGACGTTATTACTGCAAGTCATCTGCATAGAGATGATAATTTGAAGTTTAGGACCTTAGTGACAGCGTTTATAAAAACTGAGAAAAAGAATAGGAGAGAGGACGCTACCCTGAGGTACACCCTCAGCCAAATCACACCATTCAGAGTAATCCTCACCAATTCGAACTATTTAGTGATATGTTACTTTATGAAACAGGTAACTTTAATAGTATATTCAAATGTTTTTCATTCAAAGAAATGGCATTTTTTTTATATGAAGATTTCGTGTGTATGCAAAATATATATTAAATACTAAAAACTTTCCTGAAAAATATGTATATAAATAACGAAAAACCCATCCAAATCAGATCAGTAGTTATTCAAAAAATCTACATAGGAAGTTATCATCTAATACATATCTACATAAGTAAGGGTCTAAAACAGACCCTCCGTTTTTGAAGTCGGTTAAAAATGAACAATTGGTTTAGAATTGAAAACTCTGTACAATAATTCATGATTTGATGACAATATCAAGCTACCAACTAAATTTTCAAGTGTGGTCTTAAAAACGCAGACTAAAATCACATCAGTTCGCTGTCTGAATCTTGCGTGCGATTCTTATAAAATGCGAAACTTCAAAGCATATTAATCCACCTGATATTTCATTCCCGCCCCCATGAGATATAGTCTGACCTATCCTGACACCGGCCGCCACAACAGCCCAGCTACGATACTACCTATACTAGTGAATAAATAAATATATTACGCGTCTTAATATAATCTGGTTTCAAGTTCCTCTGAGTGCGTTGATCTCGAACCAGTGCGAAACTTTCGTCTGGTATTGTGTCGCCGAATCCGTTCGCTTTGAGCATTGTGGAGCTTGAGACAGGAGAGCGTGGGTGCGGCTGTGCGTATGTTTTGGTTAGACATGGAATTTAAGCTGTGGAGGATGATTTAGAAATGTTAGCTTTGCTGTTCAGTTCACTAACATTATACTCGTATATTGGTGCGTTTCTACATTTTACAGTATTCATTTAGACCTTATGTTCAAAAATTAGTTTAATATTGACTAAGAATGCTTCTTGTCAACGCATGTTACTAAAAGAGTTATGAGTATATATGCATATTAGGGGAAGTTTGAAAGAAGCGCCAGTGACTGTAAAATTGAAAGGGTCATGTGAAGAGGAGGGATGAAGCGCATGTCACTAAAAGAGTTATGAGTTTACATGTGGATGGATGGAGAGGGAGAGGGAGACCAAAGAAAAGATGAATGGATTATGTGAAGAGTGATATGAAAGAAAAGGAAGTTAGTGATAGCATGACGAATGACAGGGCAGAGATAATGGATGGAGAGGAAGGCAAAAAAAAACTGGACGGATTGTGTGACAAGTGCTATGAAAGAAAAGGAAGTTAGTGATAGCGTGACCAGTGACAGGACCCCAAATAAAACGGGACAAGGGCAGGAAGAAGAAGAAGATTGCTTCTTGTCAACTTTTTTGAACTTGTTTCATATTGACTAGGTTCTAAAGTAGCTTTCGAGCCGGTTTAGAACATCTTCGAAATTTATTTAAGGTTTAAGCCCACTGTTGCATAAAGTTCTTTCTTCGAAGCATTTTGAGTTGCACCGGAAAACTTTTTCCAAAAGATTTATGATTTAATTCCGCCCAGCTCGTTCCATCATCGGACCACTAGACGTTCGGCGATGTCCACCTTTATGTGTATGTATAGTGAACCTCCCGCCTATACGCACAAAACGTTTTGGAAACACATTTATTATGCGATTGCTAAGGAATGGAATTTCCTCCCGGAGTCTGTTTCCTAATAGCTACAAATTAGGGGTCTTTAAATCAAGAGTGAGTAGGTTATTTCTAGGCATGCTGTCTCCATTGTCCTACCTAGATACCTAGTGGTCAAACGCGAGCCTATCATTAATAATAACAAAATATTCCTAAGCAGAAACAACATACGAGTAGTAAAGATTTTTCAAATGTTGTTTAAATTCATACAATTAGATTGAAGCAAGCACATATAAAGTCAGTATGCTCAGAAAATGCGACGTCTCTCGTCCGTGTCGTATTGCGAACCGGACAGACCGGATTGGCACATTTTTGTTTGTATGCTCGTACTTAGATTTAGTTTGGTAAGTGGGTTGTTAAGCTTCGTCTTCAAGCAATATGCTTCTTAGCTTTAAGAAACTTGTATAGTTCGGCTTTGATAGACTTTAATGGTTAGACTTTGGTGATTTGTACTGTTACCAAAGTATCGAAACTCTGAGTTATAAAATACTTAACTATAATTATATTTATATGCATTAAAACCCTTAAGATGGTCCTTTTCCACTCGCCTATCATCAACATCGAGCATGATTTAAAAGCTTGTTTGCTTCATCTAACGCAATCCAACGCGATGTTTGACGAAGACGCAATGCAAAAAAAAAATAGATAACGCCTGAAAACTCTGTTAGCATTCGGTAAATCCGTGCTTTATTCGAATATTTCACAAAACTTGTTCCAGGAAATACATGTTTTTTTAAAAACCTTAAAAGTGCTTGAAAAAAATTGTCGTCATTCAGAATCTCGATTAAATGTTCAAGGTTTTTATGGATGTACTTTTTTATATAATTGAGTACATTATGGAGGAACAAATTTCACATAAAATGGTAGATTTTCAGAGGTCTTTATTGGATTGGTTTTACACAAATTAATATTATGATTTCCATAGAAGCCTAGATAATATCCATAAGATATCTGTATGTGTATGAAAAGCTTTTGTATGAAAATATACCTCGAATTGGCCGTTCTTAACTAATTTAGACTAAGTAAATACAATATAAAATATGGAGTCAAAAAATTCCTCCGCATCGCAGTAGACTGGTAATGTGCCCAAAAAAATGACGGTATTACCACGCTATATGGCAATGCTTATCCTCTGTCCAAGGTTCGGTATCAACAAGGTGTTTAGATACGTCTTTGTAAATAGTACCTTTATAGCCATTTTTTTTTTAATAGCCTATACTGTCCCACTGCTGGGCAAAAGCCTCCCCCAACTTCTTCCAGGTATTCTTTTCTTGGGCCACATCGAACCAGCCTTTGCGGAAGGCATCTAGGTCGTCTCGCCACCTCTTCCCAGGTCGACCTCGGCGGCGTCGTCCATCTTCAGGTAGCCATTTATTTTGATAGTATATTTTGACATAGCACCACTATTTTGTATGCCTTTCGGCGGAACATGGGATGGACCAAACACTATATATATTTATAAGATCATTGTACCCTGTGTTCACAAAATGAATAAATGAATTGGTTAATAAAAACTTTATTTTATGCTGGGTTTAAGACAAACCATTCTATTTAGGTGATAAGAGAGTTTTACACCTCACGATTAAACTGGCATATCCATATTTTCAGAAATGAGTGAACTGATTTTAATGAAACTTTGTACACAATTACACATACCTACGCAAGCTAAGGTAGGTCTGAAAAGTTATTTATTACGCACATTTCCGGTTCATTCATTTCAGATAATAAGGACTTACAAGTTTGTATGAAATAGTTTGAGCTGCAAACGCTCGTAAAGGGGTGACCAGACAGTTGCAGACTAGCGTGCCAACCAAGGTCACCTTGGTTTATGTGATTGGTTTGTGTTGCGGCTACATGGATGTAAACCACGCGCCAACACGTTCGGTGGTTGGGAAAATGCGCCTCCCAACCAAGGGCGTTGAAGGTCATGGTTTACAACTGTTGTCTACACGGATTGAAACTAGCAAGGTCACTTTATTTGGGACGTTGGTTTGCAACCATCTGGTCACCCATTATATATGATGCCTTGATTCTTTTGTCATTCATTAGTTTCGTTTTAATTACGCACAAAATTTCTATAGGTATTTGCAATTCTAAACTATCTACCATTTCATGTAGGTTGATGATGTTGATGTGTACATTCATTTAATTGAGTAGTTAAGAATGGGCGATTGCGATTCCACCCGCAATGTCTTTGGATGCACGTAAGGGATTTTATCGCAACCCATGACTTTAGTAATAAAGTTAAGTTCATTAGTGATCGTGAGGTCGTTGGTAACCAGCGAGGATTATGGTAAACCTTGTTAAATTCATAAATTCGGAAGTGTCAGTTTGTTTGTTTCTTCTTTTCGCCGAAATTGTTGACGTTGTTGAATTTGGTTCAGATAATATAATAATAATAATTTAATAATATTCCACAACTATCACACAACGCTGTCTAGTCTCAAGCTAAGCAGAGCTTGTGTTATGAGTACTAGACAACTGATAAACATACTTGTATATTTCTAAATACATAAATATTATAGATAAATTACACCCAGACACAGAACAAATGATCATGCTCATCACACAAACATTTGTCCTGGGTGGGAATCGAACCCACGACCTCTGGCATAGCAGTCAGGGCCACTAACTACTAGACCAACAGGCCAGTCAAACAGATAAATACGAGTAAGGATATTTTTTTGATCTTTAAATTTTTTTTGTTTATGATATCTACATATATCATAAATGAAAAACATAAACGAAGAAGGTTTTTTAGGGGAACTATCCTCTGGGATCTGAATTTGTAAGAGGAAGTCTGGAAGTGGTGATTGAAAAGATGTTTGGAAATAGGTGGTCGTCGTATGAACATGTGCTGCAGAAGAACAAGAGTTGGGTTAACGTTTCGTGATCATGTCATGAGTTGCTGTAGAAAAGCTTATCGTAATCTAGGTTTCATACTCCGTATGGTGCGTGACTTTACAAATATAAAAGCTATTATTGCTCTTTATAATGCTTTGGTTAGAAGTCAGTTAGAATCTAACGCAGTCATTTGGGCTCCACATGAATCTAAATATAGGCTCATGCTGGAGAGAGTACAAAACAAGTTTGTCAGTTATTTGTACTTGCGCTTGTATGGTGTTTATCCATTTTACCCATTGACGTACCCAACTTTATTTATTATGGGTATGGTTGGATTTCACGAATTGAGGGTTAGGTGAGATCTCGCACTCATTTCGTACATATTCAAAGTACTAAGAGGAAAGATACACAATGCGCACATATTAGGTCAGGTAGGTTTATGTGTTCCAGACCGGTACGTGTGGCGACGACGACAGCCACGGCTGCTGGCAGAGCCGCGCGCTCGAACCAATCTGTTATGGGAGGCGCCGCTGACGCGGGCACTCCGCGCTCTCAACTCTGCTGCTCTGTTCTCTGGGTGAATTTACAATAAATGCTCGCATTAGGTTACCCTGTAAGGATAGTTGTAAGTTGAAAAAAAAAAATATGATTAAAATGTTCAGTGCCGCGGGTTGTAGAGGTCTAGAAATGCTAAAAAAGTAAAGGATGGATTCCTGAAAGATGATATGGTTAGACAGGGCATCGTCGTCATCTCAATAGAAATAATATGGTAGCAAAAAGATTTCAATTCTATTTTTATGTTGCCCCATTCTAGTAATTATATTATATATATGTTTTTTTTTTGTTTCGTGTTAGGTACTTAATTTTATGTTTGTGCCTTATGCTGTAACAAAAAAATTCTTTTTTCTTTCTTTCTAAATATTTGTTCCGTTCGGGAGTCGAACCCGTGACTTGCAACCCAGCAGCCACTCGTTCCACTATTAGGTACTCTAACCTTGCCATCAAATATATTAGGATAAGGGGAAACGAATGATGATTTTGTTGCTCAAGGATGGGAGCGAAGCCTCAAGAAGCCACTATTAGTATTACATAAAACATTATTAATTATTGTAATAAGATGAAATCCTTATTAAAGAATCAGTAATATCATCTTTAGTGATGATTTCCTTTTTTGCCTTCAATAAAGCGTCCGTTGAACGGAGTCGAGTAAGGTGTACGGTTACCATTTATCTTTTGCGGCATAAGCAGGCCATGAATTTGTATTAATTAACATGCTATGCTTGTAATGGTAATGGAGCATTTGGTACATCAGTTTTGCTTCTTACTGCTGAGATCTTCATATTGAAGATATAATAAATGATTTCGACAATTCTTTCGACTCTTGTGGGCATATGACCTACCCTACACAGAAGTTGACTTTGCAGAATTCAAAGTTAGAGTTGATGCAAGTCCAAAGTTGAACTATAAAAATACTAGCTTCTGCCAGTGGCTTTGCCCGTTCGAAAATAGGTTTTTCTATACAAACTTTTGACCCTCGTTTCATCCCGTTAGGGGGTGAATTTTGGAAAATCCTCTCTTATGCTCGCCTAAATCATAAAATGAATCCTTGTGGAAAATTTCACGCTCCTAATCCCAGTAGTTTTGGCTGTGCGTTGATAAGTCAGTCAGTTAGTTTCTCCTTTTATATTTATAGATAATATTCGTTCATCTAAATAAAAAAAAATTAGAAAAATCGAATATTAAATTTTACTACCATACCCAGTGTGAGTGTGTTACTACACTAAAAAAAAAAAGAGAATGGATGGTATACATTTTGTTTCTTTGCTGAAAAAAAAAAACGAAATTTGTATTTTTTTTAAATGCATTGTTTAATTGTCATAGGTCTAAAACTATCTGTGCCTTTCGAAACCCGTTTGGAGAGCATCAGTTCGATAGTTTCAAAGTCTATATCGGCCACACTACTTAGACATAGGTAAAAACATTTCTGTGTGTAATATAGGTACAAGTATTTCCTTCAATGTTTGGCGATATTTTTTTTTTTATTCTTGATAGGTTCGCGCTTGACCGCTATCTCACCTGATGGAAAGTGACGATGCGGTCGACGATAGAGCGCGCTTACCTCGAAGTAACCTATTCACTCTTGACTTAAAGATTCCCGGGTTGTAGCCATCAGGAAACACAGATTCAGGCAAGGAATTCCACTCCTTAGCTGTACGCACAATGAATGTGTTCCCAAAACGTTTCGTGCGTATAGGTGGGATGTCCACCATGTAATGATTTATTTCAGGAGACATAATAAAAAGCAAGTACGTAATTAATTAGATATTGGATTGTGATAACTAAAGGATGGTCGAATTCTGTACCTATTTATATAAAATTCATAACATTGTGTTGTGTAGGGGCGAGAAGGCAAAATCATAATTTGAAATCTAATAAAACGCCATAATAAGGCTGTTTTTATCTCCCTACTGTATCAGATACCTCCTTGACTTTAGTGACAAGCTCGTTTAGACACACCTACGTACTGTTAGATAGGACACTATTGTACGAGCTAAAAACATTTTAAATAATAAAAATCATCTTTAAAGGTCTCAGCGTAGAGTCCAAAATACTTTAAGAGCTTTTAAAGAAAACTCGGTTAAAATAAACTTAAACTGAAACCGATCTTGAACTGTGTTAAATAGAGTTTAAAATACTTTGGAGAAAATAGAGGAAAAGTTAGCACAGGAAAAGTTCAAAGACCTTGGGTACTACAAGCTTGCGTGCGGTCTGCCTAGGACGAACTTTTTTGCAATTTTTCAGGTAATGAGTCAATTTTATTTAAAATACTCCGCCAGTTTGAAATAAAGCAATTACTTGCTTATTTATGGTGTACTTAAATTCGAGGATCACGACTACTTTTCAGTGTTATTTCGTAGACACTTCGCGCTGCTATGAGCTTAGAGTTAGTGTCTTTATTTTTTGGTTTATATCTGAGCTATGTGTGGAGGTTGTGGGTAAAATTAAAACGGCAGCACGGCTCGATCTCCAAGGTTAAGCGACGCTTACCGAGGTTGGTCTGCGGATGGGTAATCATCCTAACATACCTCCACGAGATTCCTCCGTGCCTTGGAAAGCACGTTAAGCCTTTGGTCCTGGCTCTCATTTTTAGGTCTTTGGCAGTTATTACGCACAAATCAGTATAAACCGGGAAATTTGACATGGATGGATCTGTATCATGCCACCCAATTACAGGAATGTGGATGCCAGATAGGCATACGCTCTATGTAAAACACTGCTGCATCTGGTTAGTCTGGAAGCTGACCCCAACATACTGATACCTACCTAATCTTACCTCGCCAATTGTACCTTAAATTAAGTGTCACCTGTAATTGTGTACTTTTTGAAAATAAAAATTATTATTATTATTATATAATCTATGTCTGTCAATATTGCATTAGGAAACGCATTATCAACTTATGCAAGACAGAAAGATCAATTCAGAATATGGCCATTATAATCAAACTTTTCAGTTTGGGTATGTTCGGCGCAAGTGTATTGTATTTCTACTGTACTCAGATTCTTTTTTTTTAATTTTGTGTTACTGTACTGGCTGTGTCGAATAAATTCTATTCTTTGGCAAAGAAGAAACAGGAGAGGGGTTTTTAGTCAGTAAAAGTCTGACACCATCTCCTCCTCCACCCAAGAGCGAGATTTGTCATAAGATGATTTTCCCACGTAAAAAAACATTCGGTGTTTTTTTTTCTTACTATGAGCATAGCTCTCTCCCAAAGTTTTCCATTTATTTTTTTTATTTTTTTATTATCGTGTTCATCATAAAGAGGCCGCAATTCTGTTTATAATCTCAATTGCAAATACTTACTTGACTAGCACACACTATGCATATGTAGGGAGTATTTTATTATCATCATTTAACTTAGCGTCATTGATGTCTAATAATAGCCGTACCATGAGTATTCTGAATGAGTGATTAGATTATATTGTAATCTATTTCTAATTGGGTTGCAGGATTATACGAAAGAAAAAAAAACTCCTACCGCTTTTAGGATAGCAATGTAGTGTATTTCGCACTAGTGCGGAAAAGTGCAGCAGCCAGCCCCCGCCATAATTTAATATATTTGTATTATCAGGCCGGCAGTAAGCGGATAAAAAAATGGTAGCCATTTTTAATTTGTTAGGTACTGAAGTTTTTCCTAATTGTTATTAAGGCAGCTGAATGAACACGGGTGGGTTTTAGTCAGTAAAAGTCTGACACTCCCTCTCGTTCCACCCAGAGGGGTAAAAGACGACTTCCCACCTCAAAAAACTGTTTCTAATGTTGAACTACCTACCGAATTGAATATTATAGTAAAATCCTCTCAATGAAATTGTTATTTAATTGTCGTTAACGATGACATAAGCTGGTTCTCTATTTATTGTACAACAATATATATATTTTATACTTTGAAAAACTTTCGCCTAAATTCCAATTAACGTAAAACGTAACTTTAACAAAACTCATGAGACTGAATTTTCAGACTTTCCTAAAGAAAATATGAAAGATTTTCAAATGTTTCTATTATATGATACTAGCTTCTGCCAGCGGCTTCGCTCGCGTGAAAGTAGAGCAAAGTAAATAAAGTCATCTTCAATTTTGCGATTTTCTGATAATTAGTGTAATAAGCAGTTAATTAGTAAGTATTTTTTTTTTCAAAAATATTGTTGAAAGAACAAGTATCATTTCTGCATTACCATGTCTTACAATATGAATATTCAATTAGTTTCTGTAACTATCAGAAAATCGCAAAATTGAAGATAACTTTATTTACTCTGCATCCGTCGATAAAACCTATGTCACTCTTTGATGATAAAGGAGTATTTTAGTGGTGAAAGAATTTTGTAAAATCGGTCCAGTAATTTTTGAGTTTATTAATTACAAACAAAAATACAAATCTTTTCTCTTTACAGTGACTAGTATATAGAAGTATATACAATATTATTTAACATCTTAACTTTTCTTTATCTTCTTTAATGAAAGCATACGAGCATTAGGATTATTTAACTGCGTTTGCCATAAAATTTGACTGCTAAAAAACTTGAATCACTTCCCATTAATAACCCCTTTTAGCCCAACACCGTCTGTAAAGAGAAAGTGGCCAGTTAACAAGAACAAAAGCTTGCGACTATTAACTAGCTAACAGTACTATTCTGTTCATGAATCAACACACAGCTGTACTCAATCACTGTCGAAAGAGGTCCCTCTAATCATTGAGTATAGAAATGCCTAGACATTCCTTCGTCTCGGTCTCTAGGTTAGGCACATGCTTAGCTAAGAGATGAGCAGCCTTACGTTCCAATATTTGAAATTTTAATCGAAATAATTTGTATCTTTCGCCACCAACTCATGTATTAACTATCGGCCTCGCCCGTATAAAAACGCTTCGGTCGCAATGACAAACTTTCTGCACTTGTGTTATGGAGCTGAGGGCTGCAGTAACAAATTTGCATGTCTATCAAACGACTTTTTTCAATACACTTACGAAATGAATAAACAGGGGTTGACCGGCGACTCGTGGGGGTCAACACACGCCCAGCTCGATACGATAAATGTAATAAAATTGTGGCGGGGGTTAGCACGCGTACTTTCTGCACTAGTGCGGAAAACAGTCTATTGCGTGCCTAAAAGCGGTGGGATAACAGCGGGTTTTCGAGTAAGTGTATTGAAAAACATATTATCAGAGATAAATTTGTTTATTGAACGGAAACAAGCGCTAAATCAATTAAATATGCCAAACCGGTACCACAGAGACGGCAGTGCAATTAGCATTGACTTCAGCTCAGGTAATTTAGTTAAATTCTCGGTGCTAATTTATTCAAAAGTACACTTAACATAAAGTCGAGTCTTGGTGCTAATTTATCCCACACATGAGAGCTATAACTATTTAAAATTTTAATGACTGAAGTAAGTTTTACTGAACGATTCTTCAGACGTTTATTTATTCTACCAAACTTGCTGTCTCCCGCGGTTTCACCCGCGTTTTTTTTTACTGCTCTGCTCCCGTGAATTGTAGCGTGATGTCATACAGTCTTCAGTCTTCGTCGATCAATCTAACACTAAAACTATTTTTCAATTATCTCAACAACTACTACCTAACTATTTTTCAATAATTCTTCAACTTTATTATTTTTAATATTTAAAAATCTCGTGTTATAAGTGTTTGTGGAGGAGTTCAATACTCCTCCGAAACGACTTGACTATTTTTTGGTTATATTTGATAGGTGTGAGGATAAATAAAATAAAATAAAATAGCTTCTATTCTACTACTTACATTAATTGAGTTACTTAATTCTACACTTTACACTTAGTTACCAACTTTATAATAATTATGCTATATATTTTAAATCATTCATTTATGTAGTAGTCGCCTCTTCGGCGCAGACTTCCCCCATTACTTTCAAATGGTTCCTGTTCCTAGCCATAGTCCTCCACCCTGGTCCAACTCTCTCCCATAAAACGTTTTCCTACCTTTTTCTTGGTCGACCCTTACTTCTGTTTTCTTCTTTGGGTATCTAATCCGTTGCTTTTTTGGTCCATCGATAATTCTCCAATCTGCAGATATGGCCAGCCCAGTTCCATTTTAGTAACCTGATTCTTTTAATCACGTCTATTAATTTTGTTTTGCCTCTTACAGTTTTGTTGTCCATTTTTTTCACTCTGTTTTATATCCAACATACTTCGTTCCATTTTTCTTTGGCATAATTATGGCTAATTTATTTTCATCCTCTTTTTTTAAAGCCCAGGTCTGTCAACCGTATGTTAAGCATAGGAGTATTCTTACTTCGAAGAGAAGAACAACTTTTACCAAATCAGCTACTATTAGTATCACGGTAAGTATAGATAGGTACGCGTCATCTGAATCCATCTTAATGCCTACGTGCCTACGAAGGTGGTCTGAATACATAGCTTCCGACCTAACAAAGATACAAGATCTCTTTTCTAAAATTTTATTTTCATTTTTCTACATTTTCGCCTTATCAGCTCCCAACGATGCTCCCATCTCTTTAACTCATATAAATAGTACTCAGCGTTCTTCTCTGCAAAATTGTTCAAGAAGGTGACTGCCTCCTCATTTGAGGAAAACCTCTGTCCATCGAGCGCAATTTTTAACTAAAGGAACAGCAAAAAGTTGCTTAGGGCTAGATCTGGTGAGTAAGGTGGAAGTAATCCACCCTCGTACTTAACGCTGCCCAGTATTTGAGCTGTTTCTTTGCTTTTTTTCTTTCTTTCTTCGGTTTTTCTATATACGTTTACATCGGCCTCCAATTTCAATGAGATTTTTGTAAATGTAATCGAAATTCATTGTTCCGTTCACCTTGAATCCTTATTGTTGCAGTTTCTTAATCTTCACTAAGCTTTTAACAGCACCTCATCTTGTAGCAGGTCAAGGCAGGACTGCTTTCTATAAAGCCTCGGAATTTATAGATAAATATTATTATGGCTCGTTATAAACTTGTGTGGTAAGTAACTGTGTAGCTACATATGTGTACTTATGTGTTTGAGAGTAGCTTTATGTTTATACCTTTACCTCTAACGAGTTTGTAGTGGCGGTAGCAATGAGGGTTTTTGATCAAGTACCTTTGCCGTATAAATGTCCTATTTAATGCGAAATATTTTCAAGGTGATAAGAAACGGTTTTCTGATTGTATTTGTTTTACCACATAAAATGAGTGACCTATATTAAACTGTTATTCGATATTATTAAGTAATAATAATGTTCCACAACTATCACACAACGCCGTCTAGTCCCAAGCAAGCTAAGCAAAGCTTGTATTATGAGTCCTAGACAACTGAAAAACCTACTTATATATTTCTTAATACATACATATTATAGATAAATTGCACCCAGACACAGAAGAACAAATTAATGATCATTTGTTCTGTGTCAAACATTTGTCAATCGAACCTATGACCTCCGGCATAGCAGTCAGGGCCACGAACCACTAGACCAACAGGCCAGTCAAATGCTTTCCAAATAACTTCTTTTAATTATTTAAACTAGTGCTTGACTGAGAGTTATTCAGGAGAATTACTTACAAAGCATTGTCTGGCTGCGCAAAAGGCAGTATTAACGTTTTGCGTAGTTAACTGCTTTTGATACTCAACGCTCGAGAGGTAATTGGGATACTACTGCACTTGTATGTCCGCCTTAGCTAAAACGAGACGAGAAAAATATATACTTACCTAGTTCTACGATACATCACTCATTCAACACTCAAATGAAACTAACTCATTCACCAGTCACAATGAACCAATTTAACAATTAGCCAACAAATGGGTCACAGTCTGTAGCGTTAGAGGTCGAGAACCAAGGGCACTGGGGCTTTGGCCCTTTGGCACTAGACAGGGACGCATGATTTGAACGCCAAATGGTGCGAAAAGGACGCATGACGATTGTATCAGCTGATTTCTGATCAACGGGATTTTGTTATAATTGGTACACCCCTTTTTGGTGATACCCGGTCATCGCCCAAAGTATGTTGACCAGATTTTAACCAAATGCTGTTTTTAAGTGGGTGTACATCGTCTGTTATTGTTTAAAGTAGGTAATGAATATGGTAAAGAAAGCACTTGTTAAGTCAGAATAATTTCAGGGCCATATTCAAGGTCTATATTTTATTAACAGATCAGAAGAGTGCTAGAGATCAATGATACAATTGGGTCATACGTTATGATCATATAGTGTGTAGTCCTTGCCTTTTGTGTTCGGAATAGTGCGTTTAATTTCCGGATTGACACATGTACGCTCTGCAGATGTTTGTTTGACGCAGTTTTTTGTCCATATGTATTTTATTTTGGACAATAATCTAATTTATTTTCTAGTATCAGTGACTCATAAACAATTCATACAAATAGAATAGTCATAATTGAAATCAAAATAAGAATAAAAATTAAAATCACATTATGTACAGTAAATTAAATTAAATCCAATTAAATGAAATTAATCATCATCTTCCTGGCCTTGTCTCATCTTATTTGGGTCGGCGCAACACGTTTTTTTCTTTCATTTTATCCTGTCAACTGTCATGCTATCACTAACTTCCTTTTCTTTAGATCACTGTTCACACAATCCATCCATCTTTTCTTTGCCCTCCCTCTCCCTCTCCATTCATCCACATGTATACTCATAACTCTTATCTTATTAAATGAAATTAATATTATAATCCATTGAAGAAGAGATTATCTGCTACATCACAAACCTGTCACATATCGCATAGAAAAGTAACACAACAGGGAACAATGACGATAATAAAATTGTTACGCACGATCTATCAATCTATTTGGGTATAGTTTCCGCATTTAGTCCTATGTGGACCATTGTACGTGGGCCATGGTGACCATAACTTTAGGTGGGCTTATTCCAACCAGCCCACCTCTCTACAAAAACAGATTAGGCCTCTTAGGTTTTTCAGGGCATCAATAAGGGAGTTCAGGGATCCTAAGGTTCGTGTGCGTATTTCAGTGACATCTGTGCAGTCTAGGAGCACATGTGCAATTGTCTCCTCTGCCTCCAAACATGCTTTGCACAGGGGACTGTCTGTGATGCCTATTGTGTGGAGGTGCTTATTCAGTGTGCAGTGTCCGGTGATGGTCCCCGTCACCAGGCGCAGGCCGCCTCTATCCAGTCTTATGAGTTTTTTGGTGTTACACAGGATATGCTCGCTTTATGTTAATGAATGAGACTTCGCCTCTTCTATTATGTTGAGCTATATCCTCCGTTCCTTCAAATATGGAACATTTGTCAATGTATTTGTCAAATAAGTTCCTGAACAGAATTTAGAAATCCCTGCAGTCTAAAATATGTTTTCTAATGAAAGTCAAGTTTGTTCCACAAACCTTTTCGTATTAAACTATAGAGAATTCGAACTGTCTCGATGACTTAGTGAGGCTGCCTTAGCGGAGCTATAATAAATTTTATGCCAATAACTGGGCCATATGCATTAGAACGTAACTCTGTTATTGCTTTCTGACTTTATGATGCTTTGGATTTTATTGTTTAAGAATTATGTGGTGGTTTAGAGTTTGTCTCTAATTTAGGGTTGACAGTTCAGAGTTCATGTGTTGTGTGTATTTCTCGTGTGTCACTGTAGTTTATTTAGAAAGGGTATGAGGCAGGAAGCATTTTGAAATTAGTCACGAAAGCAAAATTGTACGTGTGAGGTTAGCCGGTAAAGTAAAACCATACGTATGACATTTAGTAGTAGTCAGCTACAGCTTACAGTTGTCCTTCCTCCTGCGTAGATTTCAGTCAATATTTTTATATGCTCTAGATCTTTAATCAAAAAATTATCACTATCTTTCAAATCAGTCTTAATATCAGAAGTTCTAAGGATATTTTTAATGAATCCACATTATCTAAGTTTATTAATTTCTAATTTTTGCTTGATCTAACCTATGATCATGAGTCATAAATCCTTGTCTTA
Source organism: Mythimna pallens (assembly GCA_961205895.1). NCBI lineage: Eukaryota > Metazoa > Arthropoda > Insecta > Lepidoptera > Noctuidae > Mythimna > Mythimna pallens. Next base: position 23,976,353 of record OY540832.1, read on the forward strand.
GATCATACTGATTCTCTTTCTACTCTCATGCCTATTATTTGGGATCTACTACACCTTAATCTTCTTCTCTAAAAGTATACTCCATGATTGTGAATAGATTTAATAGATCTGGTTGTATACATTAAGTAACTTAATTCAGGCGATCAAAGATCGTACTAACAAGCCCAAATTTTACATTCTCTATGATACAGTTAACGTTACGTCCTAAGTCCCTGCGATACTATCACGACACGACACCGGTGTCCCGTTCCGTACTCGTACATGAGCCTCCGTGACTGTGCCGCATAAAGCGGGTTCAATGTACCGCCGCCCAAAAGAACATGGCTCCCATTCCTGCTACTGAAATGCTACGGGTTATTGCATGTAGGGGGAAGTTAGTTAAATTGATCTTCTGGTTGATAAATTACTTATCACTGTGTTTGTATGAATAGTGTATGCTGGAATCGTGGGATTCATTGATTTGGGCTGAAAATTAAAGCGTTTGTCAATAAGGTACTTCCTACCTGACCTCCAAAGCACAGTACGCGATGTCCCTAGGTATAATGATGTCTATTGTTCAGGTTTTTAACTATCCGTACAGACTGTCAAAGATCCAACGGCTTTACGTGCTTTCCGAGGCACGGAGGAATCTCAGTATGTTAAGACGGTCAGCCATCTACAGGCCGACCTTCGCAAGCGCTTGAGATTAGCCAGGAGCTTCACTCAATTTTGTAATATAAAAACTACATCATATGGTTTGCTCATTCCACAAGGCCAGAAAAGTTTCCGAAAGTTTGAAGTTATCAGCTATTTTATAGAGGTCCAAATTTCCGAAATGCAGTGCAAAAGAGATGCGATGGCATTGACAAAAAGTACCTAGTTGGTAATAAAATTATTCTTGTAACCATTACTTATTAGTATAAAAATAATAATCGATATCTTGTAGAGCAGTTCGTCATTCGTCAAAATAAATGCAAGTTATCAGTAAGAGTACAGAAGCAGTTGATAATGATAACATCTAAAAATATCTTACATAATTGGTGAGTAAATCGCATTACGTCAGCCTTATTATTGGCCGTTTGATAACAGCAAGATACGAACCTAAATTACACTTAGTTAAAGAACAGTTTAATTTACTATTTACGGTAACCCACATTGTGTTGGCGAATTTTAATGTCATTGTTATCCTGTTTGTTGTCAACCGGCACGCGCCATATGACATTGCAACTCAGTCTTCACTGGTTTTACGTAATTTTGACTACGTCGGCGTTTCCTAATTCTTACGAAATTTTTCGGACCCGTAAAGACCTCAGTCGAAAGCACCCCGAAGCTGGCTTCGTCTAGGCGATGTCTACAACCACACGTGGGAACACATAGCGCATGCGCTAAGTCAAACCTCCAACTTAACAGCTAGTATCGAGCGAGCCTCCGTGCGGAGAGGTCATGTCGCAATGTCGGACGGTCGCGACTCCCCGTCGCAAAGCGGTCTTCGGGACCGAGTCCATTTTTTCGAGAAAGTATGGAGTGGACAATCTAGTAATGACGCAGTAGATGCTACCACTGATGTAGACGAAATAGAACGGCGTATAGAGCAGCGCAAGCGGCGTCCAGAGTCGCCGAAAATCGAAGTTAAACTTAAACACACTCGTGATGGAGAATCTCCTACAAAGACTTTTGAATCTTCTTTTCCTAACTTGAAACTTAGACATGTGGAGCCCGCTGAAGAACTGGAGAATTTCGAGCGTCAGGTCGAGGAGGGCGACCTGGCTGCCGGTGTCCGGTTCGTCAAGTTCGAGCGGGTGGTTAAGAGGACTGTGACCGAGACCCGCAGTGAGGAGCGGGCGGAGTCGCCCCAACACGAGTGGTACTCGGAGTACAAGCAGCAGACCTGGCAGACTGCTCCCAGGAAGGAATACCTCAGGAGCAAATCGGAATATGACTCACACATCGCAGAAATACGCAGTAAGTTGAAGTCTTGAAGTTGAAGAATAAATTATTAGGTTTCTGTGATTTTTTTTTAACTTAATTAGGTAAATGCGGACCCAGTACACAGTATGGTTTATTTGTATGCAGTTTTGCAGCATTTTATGCTCTTGAATTACCGGCAAATGTCAAAACTACGTTTGACCTTGGCAATCGACAGTAGTAAACAACTAATTTGGTATTCTAATTTTAGTTTTGACTGATCTACGAACAATTTTCGTTCAGTTTTTTTTCTTTATTCTGTAATAGCCCCAAAATGACATCATTCCTAACGATTTTTAAGGTCGAAATGTGTATAGTTTTTTAAGCGGACTTGACCATTTACGCCTTGTTTGGCGTCTTAATGTCGTTTGATTAGATTAGATAATGCCGAGTGTTTTCAAGTAGCTATTGTTATTAATTGTTTAACAAATGTTAGTTCATCCTTACCTGAATTTATTAGCAGATCAGGCCTTGTTCCTTACACGAATCTTCAATTTCATGGCGAAACAATAGGTCATTGCAAAATAACGCATCGTAACTTGATTCTTATTAGACATCAACGCTTTTTCTCAACGAGGCTTCCTGTCTATCCAAATGTTGCAGTTTAAATATTTTTCTCTGGCAGTAATTTTTACTCGACTGCAACGCAAAGGAGGGTAGTGTGTTTATCAACCCATATATATAGCGAAAATGAGATGCCATATTGTAAAAAACTTATTAATTCAAGTCGATGATCTACGAGTGTGTCAGATGGAGTATCGGGTTAAAGTTAATGTTGTTCTAATTATTTTTCATTTAAATGGCCATTTAGGATCCCTAATGGTTTAAAGTTGGTTAGCAACCATTCTCACAATTTTTATGACATCATCCTGTGCTGTGTTAAAATAAAGGGCTGCAGGTGAAGATTTCACGATTCCAAAACCAAATATATAGTAAATAAAAAATATGAAAAAAAATACTACTGAATAAGCTTTTGGTATTTTCATGCAGTCATGTTTTTGAAATATTTCCTGTTTCTTTTTTCTGCGATTTCTTCATCTTCGACTACAATAGTACCGAAGCGGTAAATACATATTTCTTAAATCATATAAAGTTAAAGTGCAACTGAATTTCGAGTAAAACTTTTCTCAACTAGATATTAATCGCCATATTAAACAGTTATTATATCCTTTTACCATATAAATATTTCATATTTGATCTCCGTGACTGAAATACTTAGTAGCCTTAATGTTTATTCTATCGGGTCTTTTAGTGTATGGAACATTTTACTCATTATTTTTGGAGCTGATCAGAATTGAGAATCGATTGCTATTCCATGTTAAAGTCGGATGGTCATGTGTGGTCGCCATACTTTGAACTCATTTGGTTAAAAAGATGTTATTTTCGTAATTGTCATCACTTCATCCTTTAGCTTAAGTGAATTCATTGCTTCTTCTTTTAAGTTTACTATTATGGTTTCTTTATCCTGCTGTTTTAAACACGTGAATAAGCAATTTATTTTGAAAAAGGCAACAATGCGCATTACTGTGTGAGGCAGTGAATCACCATTTCGGAGACGACTGGAACAAATTGTATGTTTCAGTAAACGTTAGGCTGAATCGAATTAGCTGTGAATCAAATGAAGTTCAAGGTTCTTTAGAATATGTTCGTAGCCTTAAAAAATTCAAACACAGTTTGAATTTAGGAGTCAGGATTTTTTTAGCACGAAGATTTTTTTTTTTATATTATAGAATATCGTCATTAATTTGGACGATAATGTTAATCATCAATAAATTAATCAATGACTTCCATATTCTCCCGGACTTAAATTTAAGAATCGCCACAAAAACTGTAGGCATCTAATACAGTAGATAGCTACTATACTATAGGATCTGTTTCTATAGAATCTTGTCTTGAGCGAGGAATGCCTATACCTACGCAGGTACTTGCTATCTCTCCTTTATTCGTAAGATGGCGGTTTTCTGGTTTTACAAGAAGCGTTGGGTCTACCTACGCAACTTTAGAATAGAAACCAGATTTTAGCTGTATGATGTAGTATCAGTTTCATGTAGTTCTTCATGATACGGTACTATAGTCTTATTAAACGACTCTAGAAAAGTTTCATATTACCAATAAGCAAAATTGTTCAACTTTCAATCTATCAGAAAAAAAATTGGAACGTTTTTCTATCAAACAGACTTTCGCTTATGACTTTGTGTTTACTGCAAGCGTTGATCCAGTTTTTCTTTTATCAAATTGGTTTCGGGTTATAATGCAATTAGCTATACTTTAGATACATCAATCTTCATAATGTACGGTCTATAGTCCTATTCTTAGAATGTCGAATTAATATTTTAATGAACTTTTAAAGATACAGATAGAGATACAGATATTAGAACGAATCAAGAATCTAAAATTCTTGATTCGTTCTAATATCTTCTTATCTTGTGTGGGGCTGGCCTTAAAACCAGAGCACTTCGACCCTTCTGGATCTTTTGTGCTAATATGTTTTTTTTTTTAATGTAGAGCAGCATTGCAACAAATAGAATATAACCTGTTGCTCATCCATTTCTTCAATCGATGTGACTGTTACTTGTTGCTTTTGCATTTTCTTCATTCACTGTTTCACGATAACAGCTGATTTACTTTTGCTTCAATGTCAGCACGTGTAACAAAGTACATATTAAACGTTAACATTTTTATCATTAGCAATTTTGCAAATCCATGAATCAATCAATTTACTACTTAATTTCGACGTGAGAGAGATAAAATTCCTTTTCTATGCGTTGTTTCAAAATTGTTATTTTATCTTATCTGGCACTTTAGTTATAAGCGCATTGATCAATATTGCACTTGACTTCTAATTGATTTGTCCTTGGTTCGGCTGTTTTGACTTTAGGGTTTTTGTTGTAAAATACTCTTTAGAAAACTTGATTGTTGCTCAAATGTTGTATATACCTTTACCGAAAAAACTATTTTGATTCTAAAATCTTTGGTAAACTAACGCATATATCATATTACGGTAATCTAGCTCAACTAAAGACTGCATAGGTCAGATGGGTATCACCCTTCATAATACCAGAAACTCAACTTGCATTTGCTAATGAAGTCACGACCAATGCCATAAAATAAACCTCTCGGAATAATAGAACAGGAACACCGTTTCGAAATTCTGCGACTGAGATTTTTATCTGCTTATGTATATTTCTGGTATCATTCCTAACGAGGACCGATTTAGCGCATGTATAAATTCTACCAATACATTTGTGGGAGACATAATACAAGAATAATTTATTCAATGTTTCTGAGAAAATTGGTAGTAAAATTGTCACGTTTGAATGGTTTCATGACGTCACATGGCATGTATTATAATTAGAGTGATGTCATTCCTTCAATAAATTAGCACTGTGTTGAATAACAACCACTAACTGTTGTCCTTCAAACTCCCACTCCCTCGACTTGTACCAAATGCTTCCCAAAATTAAAATACCCCTTCCTACTAACTTCCATTCCCTATTGGCGAATTTCTCTCCTAAAGTTGTCCAACTCCTATCCAAATTCCTAAATGATAATAACATCAATCTGTAACCTGCCACTAACGTCTTAGATCTATCACAAAGGGCAAAATTCGACGGGTCACCTTACGGCGCTGCCGTCACCACATGACACTGGCTGAATAGTCGACACCGGCTCAGTTGCCAAAGAAGAAAAAAAAAAAAACCACTAACTGGTAGAAACTTTGAGTAAAACATCCGTTGGTTGTCATGTGTATGTTTACGAGTTAACTTTTTAAATTAGGGGTTATAAAGTCAAGGAGAGTTGTAAGAGGGTGTTAGGTGAAACGATTCGTTTCGATGAGTTCAATGTACGATTGTTTAGTAATACTGATGTATTATTTCAAGCGGTTTGTGCAAATGTTTATAAGTTATAATGCATGTTCAATTTTTTATCACAATCTGGTAAGTAGTAACGAAGCCTAGTCTGCTTAATACTTGATCTTAAATTACAAATAAGTTTTTTTTTCAGTTCTTCGAAAGGTTTTAAAAAGCAACTAGAGTAGAAACTGGATATAATATATATAAGTATCGCTCTAATGCTACGCACGTCAATGTTTGTTTCTCACGTCATGCACTTGAAGAAGGATATGGTCATCTCATAAACTTAGTGTATCAACAGAACATTGTTGTGCTAAGATAACCGAGCGCTAAATATATCCTCTTTAATAGCTTTGCTGATTACGGCTCACGTAACTCTTGTGTGCAACTTTGTTGTACTTCTGTTTTTCATTATGAATTTACCCTACGTTACAACAGTTACAATATCAAATTGTAACTGTTGTAACTCCAATTTATCATCTTCTTGGATCATTAAAATAATAATCACTCCAATTCTTGCCATTCACGATAATTTATCAGAAATTTTATTGAATCAACTCAAACATCGGTGACAGCTGATGAAGTATTTGTTACTCCAAATAAATTGGCACTAAGGTAGGAAATGGTGATGGTCCTTCTGAATCAGGAAACAGAAGAAGATTGAACAGTAAATCCACATATGTAGGTACGCTAGAACTCAAAACTATATGATCGAAATTCGATACAATTTGATTTCTGTATTCAGGCTTTAGTAACGAGAATTATAAATAAGATTTTTATTTTCATTCAAGAACTATGCATATAGAATCTTGAACATAGTTTGTCCAAAGTTTTAGTAAGTAGCATAATTCATCATCATCATCAATTCAGCCAAAAGACGTCCACTGTTGGACATAGGCCTTCTCCAAACGTCTCCACAACGACCGATCCTGTGTGTCTCGTATCCAATCTGGTGAGAGTCACGGAAATGCGGTGGATGCGAGTAGCATAATTAAAAAAATTACGTTTTAAGAAATGATATTCAATCAACGAGGGCAATTTTCAAAGGGATTGTTGTCCTCGTATTTTTTACTTTTCAGCAATCATTAGCTGATAGAATTTCACTTTGTCTAAGCCCTCTTAGGTACTTAATTCAATTAGAACCTCACACTTTAAGATTAACTCAATTAAGTTAATTGACCCCAATACCGAAGGATCTCTTTCTATCCAGTTTATCTTTGTAGCTTTTAAAGTTAGTGAATGTATTGCGTTTAATCAAGAGCCAATTCCCTTTACTGCTTATTGGATGGACTAACTTAGGGGATCTTTTTGTGACTTTTTTTCGTCTGTTGTCAACTTGAGCTAAGTAGTGTATAATTATATAAATCTTGTTTAGTGTGTATCGTGTTTGCTTTTAATTAGACAATGGCGTCCAAATATTTCAAAGCTTATTACCCTATAGAGCCACTATTCTGGCTTTATAAATCATAACTTACGTAAGCAATGTAGTAGTTAGAAACATTTGAGAAAATTACAACTATAAATTATTCTTGTCCTAATATGAAGAAATATACGAAAATTAAACTTGTGTTGCGCCTCCGCACCACAGGTGTGAGATTCAACTCATGATACTGGACTAGGTGCGCAATGAGTCAAAAAAATAAAAATCGTATACATTTTTAACGGATGACAAGAGATCTGAGAACATGTGCCCAAGTTACAAAGGTAAAAACCAAGAGAAAGATTTTGTAGTATAAGTTGTATTTGGTTTAATGACAAAACTTAAAGTCTCTGTGTCCGGTTAGCTTAGCTTAGCTTAGTCGGCCTTTTAATGTTCCCACTGTTGGGACTCAGGCCTCCTCTCTAGGAGAGGGAATGGGCCGTAATCCACCACGCGGGCCCAGTGCGGGTTGGTGGATGTCACATGTCTTCGAACTTTTTGGTTCTAGGACATGCCGGTTTCCTCACGATGTTTTCCTTCACCGTTTTGTCCGGTTACGACGAATAATATAGTCAAAACAAAATTGAAATAAAAAACTCATTACTTTGTCCTGTTCTATCAACCAATTCAAAAAACTAGAACTTTGATTTAAATATTCATGGCAATGGTCACCAGCTGTCGCAAATTTTCATCTCATTCGATGCTAGCACGTAAACATGCACATTTTCGATTCTTATTTTTCTTCAGAGTTTTATATGACTGACCTTGCATCTTGATATCAGACGTTTTTTATTGGTTTTGGACAAACAGGTTTCTTTCCGCTCAATTTAGGAACATAACGTGTTTCTGTAAATAATATTTGCCTTAGTGAATTCTCCGCCAAATTTCGATAGAAACCTACAGTTTTTCTATAATATTTTCTTGAATTTTATACTACAGAAGTCTAGCAAAACTGATGTTTAAGAGCAGAATTATACTGAAATGGCGACACATTTTAGAAAACGTCCCATTCAAGTATTTTAGACCTAATCCGGTTACATGGATCTAGCTGATATAGGATTATGGAAGTGCTTGGCACCGGATTATGAAAGTGCTTGGCGGTGGTAACACAGGTCCATGAACAAAACCACCAATAAAATTCCACCGGGAGGACGACAACCACAAAATTGCCATCATCTATAATGTCCCATTTAGCTAGTCGCGATGGGCATCGGCCGTTGAAGTGTATCGCGTAACGCTAAACCGCAGCTATTGAAGTAATCTGTGCTATCGGAGCATTGAGGGTTGCCAGGCGTCGGAATAAAACTTGATAAATGCGTGTCAGGGAAAATTAGGCTTTAAGTTTTTTACATTTTACCGGTCACTTTAATTTTCCTTAAAAATATTCCAATATAAAAAATATGTATGGCATAATTGAAATCGGGCGGACAACCCTGGTGCATTGACTGCGCTTGCCTCTGTAATCTTGAAGCGTGATGCGTTGTGACGTGGATTGGATTATGTTAATTGTGCAATAGCTTAGATAATTTTATTAGTGGATGATTTACAGGATGATTCATTTAGATGATGGAAAAATCTGTAATTGAGATAAGGTGCATCTCAATGAATCACTGTTTGTCATACATAGATACTGTAACTTTTATCTAATGTTCTTGAAGGTCACACTTTTCTTAAATTCTTTTTTTATTAAATTTTTATCTGGAAATACTTTAAAATGCGATTTGGCTGCTGTTTGATTATAAACTCCGATTTATTTCGTTTTTCTCTTTTTTCTCAATAACATTCAATAAATCCAGTCCAGCGAGACTGTACCATACTATGAATTTTCATCAAAAGACAATATTCAAAATCTCAAGTTCTTGCCCGATAAACTCACACGTAAAATTTCAATATTACATCTTCATTATGCATGGTTCAACCTCGATGAGTATAAATTTAAAAATTTTAACGCATTAACTCTGCCTGACTGAACAATGGTGTAAAGAATATGATAATTAAGATGATTTATTAAAAATGCAAATAACCACAGTACAAACAATAACTTCGTGCAAAATTTAATCATATCTATAGATACTTCAGTTTGGAGGATTTACCTACTTTTTAGTAAGGCGTTCTTGGGTTATTAATTTGTAGTGCGTGCCCGTTCTTAGGACGATATTGTTAGCAATATTATTTTTAATGTTTTAAATATTTTCGATAACTGATGTGAAAAACAAGAAGTGTAGAATGACAAAAGATGTAGAAAGCTAGCTATTAAAAATGATATCACAGTTGATAATACTGAATAACAATTAGTTGACGAGTAAGGTAGAAAACAAATAACTACTTGTAATGATGTACATGTTACAATATACGAATCACATAATCCTCATTATATTATAAACTATAAAACAGTACAGTCAATATTGATACTCAATAAATTATCGGCACACGTTCTAAGAATTAATACATCTACTGTCCTAGAACTTATTCAAAACAATCTCATTCACAACAAATTATATGTACAACTAAAAATAAATCATAAAACTACAACTAAGCTAGGCGCACATACGCGTGTTAATGAAATGATGTCATCTGCGCGTGATTAACCAACTCGCGGTTATCGTGCGACCTTTATATCATGTATATGGACAGCGAAAATAAAGGTGATCTGTCTGTACTTGGAAAAAATATTGATGTAACTAATGTGTTTGTGGACTGGTTGTCATTCTGAGTAAGTAAATTGAGAATGGAATGTAAATAGGTAGTGTATTACGGTGTGTGATCAATTCATCATTCATATCACACTTCGGTTACTAAGGTAGCTTGTTTCTGACCAAAAATCACCTGATAGTAAACGATTTTAACGAATTTTCAATCAAGAATCAAAGCATTAATTTCAAATAAACCAAATAGATGAAAAGTGCCTGTAAATTATATGTAATCAGTCAGGCAGAAAAATAATGCTGATTGCACATTCCAAAGCGTAGATCTCTATGGAGAAAATTGTTCAAGAAACTCCATTCGAAACTTTAAGTCTCAATTATAATTTAAGTTTAAATTTTGTTCATGTTTTATACAGTACATGTGCTATGAAATCGTTCACATAATAGCAGATATCATTGACGTAGTGTATGAATACCGAATGTAGGTAGACGGTAGTGCTAAAAAGGCCGGTAAACATGTATTCGTAACAATACTTAGTATTGGCACCTATAGTGGAATATATACATAAATGAATATGTGACTTCATTTATGCATTCACCCGAAGGAAGATAATTTTATTGGAAGCAGATATACAGATCAGGGAGTTGATCAGCCTTCCAAAAACGGAAGTAACAAATGGTCATTGAGATTTCTTCATATGCCAGCGTTTGCAAAAAAGCACTTCAACAGTCAAGGCTTTTAAAAACCAGGCTTCAACAATTAGGTTCAGGCTCTTCCGTGGTACCTATGTATGCCTCTTTGCTATGCCGAGTACGCACCAGCCCCAATACCATTCTAAGAACATTAGCTAACAGGTGGGACTCGGTATGCCTCATCCAACTTACAATAAATACTTATTTGTTCTCTTTATAACTAATACTAGTTCCACGAATAAATTGTTTCTAACAAAATATGGAATGTTCTATATAATATTGCTTTGATTCCTTATCACGTTAGTCTCTAATATTGTATAACTTAACCCTCCTGCCATTTACCATGTTATTTATGGTAACTTGCGTGCTTACAAGCCATTTAATTAAACACGAAAAATCAAAACCGAGACTCACTAGACCGTCACGGCTGTAGATCACTGTATAAAAATATATGTATCTAGATATCGCACTTGTAAATCTAGCTGTACAAAATATCTCTTGTATATCGTAAAAAAAAAACTACTTTGGGTAGTATTGGTCCTATAATATTCTGTTTACTGAGGAACTAGTAGTTCCTTCCATACGTACCCCATTTCGTAAAAGCAAATGATATTTATTTTGTAAATAGGTTTAAAAAAACACTTTTACACGTCAATTTTTTTTTTGTCATTTTAAACTAGATGAGGCCGGTGTTTCCTAACTGGCTACTCTGAAAAGAAACACCGAAACAAACTCAGGGGTCAAAGTCTCTTTTAAAGTCCCTACAGTAAATATGTAATGGTCAAATCAAGTGAGAACCATGCAGATTTGTCTGAGATGGTCTTTTGAAGAAAGAACCATACAGATTTGAGTGAACCTGTCTAGTCAGTGCAAGCATTTGTCAGTATTCGTAAAGATCAACTCAGGACTACTAAGGACCTCAACGACTTGACGAACAATACCAAGGAAAGGACATTTGGATAGGCCGTAGAAAATACTCAGCAGGTTTCTTTTTCTTCCAATCATATCTATTTATTGTCACATTCCTTCTAGCATAATCATCTAACGCTATCTAAGCCCAGTGTCTTTGTTTAAGTACGAGTAGAAAGGTGTCACTTCTTTTGTAGCTTAATAATTTTTATGTTATGAAACAAGGCTATAATGGTGAAGATCTAAACATTAACATTCATAGTAAAGACAAAGTTACTTTGTCTTTGTCTCTTCCAGTCTTTCACTAGTCTTCATTCAAAGCTGACGACGATCTACGCTCATTCATTCAGTCCTGTTCATTTCGCAGTTTTCTTTGTGTCTAGGGGAAGAGGGTAATTGGACATTCAAAGAGTTGACTCGTGGTTTACCAGAATGACGCCATTGTCTCACCCTCCGGAAAGCGGGCGCCTTGCCGTGACGGCTATATGCCTATAGGTTTATGTATACGGTGCCTATAGGCTCCATATATATAAAAGAAGTTTGTTTAGCAGCGTTAGATAATCGTATGAAAGCGGATGTGCCTTGATGGATGACTGTTTTATAGGGGAAAATTATTGCCTTTAACGACGTCGACCGACGTATGGAAATTTGATAGCATATGTACATTGGGACAGTCTCTTGTGAAATAAATATTATGCTGAATGCAAGGAAATTTGTAAGGGTTCTTTAGTTAGAAGCATTACTTGGAGTTTTTAGTCCAAGTAGTTTTGTAATGTAATACTACTAACACCTTTTATAAGTAGCAATACTATTCCTATCCTATTCTATATTGTACACACAATTTTATATAGACAATAAAAATATGATGAACATAGGCGAGCTTAACCCACAACTGGATTTTCTTATAGCAAAATGCATATGAGGGAGAAATAAATTTTTCATATTTTGAGGAACTTTAACTGTACAACAAAAAATCAAACACATAAATTATTATTAACAATGGTTATTACTCGTAACAATGGTTTTTATAAGCAATGTTTGTGGAGGTTTCTTTATGTTTGTAAATCTATCATATAAATACACAAATGGCTGCACTGACAATTAGATACGTATGAAGCTGCAAGCAACATATAGTATAGTATATTTCGACCAAGAAATATCAACTAATTCTGTAATCCAACTTGGGTGGTCCCACAACCTACATAACAAAGTAGGACAGTCTTATAGTTTCTTGTCGATTTCTATCAGCGACATAAGGTTTCCCTGTCAAACCACTGTATTTATTGGCCATCTAGACAGATAGTTACAAGCAAATGTCTGTCTAGAGACCGTCTAGTTATAGCCGACTCTAAATATGGCTATATCACCTACAGTGTTCGAACCATAGAGAAAATTATTGAGGTGCTTTCTTGTTAAAGAAAGGCGCAATTTTCTGGATCGTTAATCTTTTGTTTTGATGGTGTAAAAGATATGAGAAACGATATTGAGTTAGAAGTTTTTATTGACATAAAGTACTTAAACGAGAAAATTACTTAGAATGAATATAAGAGAAAACTCAAATATGAGTTGAACTCGCCGTATATGAACTAATATTAAATCACTGTGTACCTTGTTATGTTTGGTGTACAATCATCGTAGTTATAAGAATATATGGATTGTATGAAAGATAAATCTAGGAAGGAACTAAGTACAGATATGGTTGCTAAAGGAGATGTATGAAAGTGGGTTATGATCAGGAAGACAATGAATACATTCTTAGTGATTCTATAAAATTTCACCTCAAAAATAAATTCTAACAAAACAACTATAAAATTCTTATCATTTAAATAAATATTTTGTTCAGACGTAACGAGTTCCCCGTGTGTTATAAATGTTACAAGGACATGTCTAACATACGATGTATTGTTTTGGAAAACTAATGTGTTTCTTTATTTACGTTTTCAAATAAGAGGGAAGTGATTTTGTTAAGTAGTGTGTAGTGTTTAGTTTTAATTTTAAGAATAGTGTCTTTGGTAATAATTAGATATCGATTGATTACCTTGATCGTGTTGTCTTGTTAATAGGTAGCTACAGCTATGTTAATAAAGACATTTCTAAGATGTTGCTACAGTTTTTTTTTTTGTAATTCCCTTCTTTATTTCAGTTTTATTTACATTAACTCGAGTGAAGAGTCTCGTCTTCCAGAGACTGATATTTTGTTATTAAACAATCTTTCTTTTGTGCTACTCGTACGATTGGCGAAAGTTTATGTCACTATCCCACTATTCATCATTATCATCATCATCTTAGTCTTATCTCAACTCATTTAGCATTGGCGGACCATGTCTTCTTTTTGTCATCTCCTCAGTATTAAGCTTTTTCCTATATATCTATCACACAGTTCATTCAACATTTCTTTGATGTTGCCTCAATAGCCCACTGCTGTGGCTTGGAAAGTAACACAGCACTGAAATACATTCAGAACCTAAATACAAGGTAATAATTTACAAGTCTAGTCTGAATCCATCATTAAAATTCACGCACTAACATTACCCACCCACGTCAGACGTGTAAGCAGTCAATAAGAATTTATTATTTAGAAACGACGTAGAAAGGACATAAAGTACACGTGTATACAATTTAGCATACTTAAACGAGGATGGCTGTAGAAACTCCCAAAAGAAAGCATGAGTCATTGGCTCAATACTGAATCAATTATGGGCTGATACGATTACATAGCATAAGCATAATCATCCTTTAATATTCCCACTGCTGGGACTCAGGCCTCCTCTCTAGGAGAGGGAATGCTCAGTAATCCACCACGCGGGCCCGGTGCGGGTTGGTGAATGTCATATGTTTTCGATTATTTTGGTTTAGGACATGCTGGTTTCCTCACGATGTTTTCCTTCACCGTTTTGAGAGCAGTGGTGATGAAATAAATTACACAAAGTAATGCGCCTGGTTGGGTTTGAACCCACAACTCATAAGCGATACGATTATTATTGTTTAAATAAAATGTGAACATTTGTCACCATTTTTCTCCTTGATTAGATTTTCACCATCTTACACAAAATAAAATAAATATGATGGTAAAACAGGGTACGTGTTTCATCATCACATATTTCATGATTTTAGTTTTTTTACAGTTTAAGTCTTTTGCAACATAGTACTTAGGTTCCTGAATACTGGTAGATTGCTTGTCTATTTTTTTCATCTGTTGACCAATAAGTAACTGCTGTATATGGTCTCCGGCCATATTATAAAACTTGGCTCAATTTGGAACCCTGCTTGTGGGAAAAAATCGTAACCATTCGTAGTATGAATAATTTATTATAACTCTAACGTTAGACTTGAGGCAACCTACCATTTTTCTGAGAAACTTCATCAAGTATTAATTAAAATTCTTGGATCAAGGTAAAGTTTTCCAAGGATTCAAACTTTCCACAATCAGCTTATTTCTGGGTTTCTGGTTTTTTCCCTATTTGTATCCCTTCGTCATTCATTATCTGATGCGTCTATATTTCGTCGTTTAGATATGTGTGCTGCTAACTCTTTTAATACACTTAAAAGTATTGGTTAAACATGTATTATCATATTATTATCTAATTTGTATGCCTTGAGTGCAATTATTCTGCCACTGTAATTAAATTAATTGCAAGTTGGTAAGATACGATCGTTCGATTTTGATCGAGTGTCAATCACTTGTGTGTCCTTGCCGCGCCTCGTGTATGCATGTTTTAGTTGTTCATTAAGAATTTTTTTGAACCACTGTTTAAGAGTTGCTGACGATTTATCATTGACAACTGTGGTTTCCAGCTGTTTACTTATACATTTGGTGATTTGTACAAATATATCTATTTAGGCTGAAGTCAGACATGTATTAGGTTCACTTGGTGAGTGGATTAGCTCTAATAAGTGACGATACAGCGTGGCACTATTGTCACTATGATCATTGCAACAGTAAAAAACACGCGATGATTTGCTGACATAAAACTCAGTGTAGCGCAGAGAATTATCTTTGTGACTTTTATATAGGTAAAAATCAAAATGCTATTAAAAATGTAAAAGTAAAAAAATATATTCTAATTTTGGTCGTCATACAGTTTAAACATGCTCAATTAGAGACAGGTTGTTAGTTCATGGTCTATAAACACCATACCATAGTCAATTGGTACAGATGACTCATACTTCTCGCACAGGATAAGGAAGGCCTGTATATATGTGCCCATTCACAGCTCGGGTTTGATTACAGGTTTGATACAATAATATGGAATACTAAAATAGCTAGTTGTCTGTTGTTTCGTTTTAATATTATGTTCAATTCATATCTGGTATCCAGATGTCTCATCGAAAATGTTTTCTGTCGAATCAGTAACACTGAAGTAGGGCTTTTCGTGTTTCTTAACCTAATTCCTAGTTTCATTATCTTCTCGTTTTTATGTTTATCTCTCTTTAAATACATTAGTTATTTAGCTTGAAAACACATATTTAAGACTTTTTTCTGGCTGACCTTCTAACCATTTACAACGTTGGCCTTCTAAATTTTTTAACTTCATCACCATGGAAACAATCAGAAACAAACACATTATAGTACGTATCTTTAATGTTTATAAATAAAACAGTTTCTTGGCCCATTTACTGCTAGTCGTGATAAGCCATGAACTGTTACTAACGTTGTGCAATCATCTGGTATGTAAACTGTTAACAACTGGGAAACTTAACTTTGAAGGAACGTAATGAAACAAACCGTCCCTGTATCTAGTAACGCCAATGTTGGTCACTCTGGATTTAAACTGAATAAATAGATCGAGATGTCCATTTAAGAAACAAGAACACAATATGCTTGTGATCATTAGATACAGTATTATTCAAAACTTTGATCTACAATGTAAAATTATCTCTTCAAGTCTGCCTCAGATAAAGCTGCTTAATCATCTGAGACTAAAACATCATTCAAAATCTGCTAAATTCCGATGGTGGGCCACTTTGTCACTGACAAATTTCCTTCACAAAATATTAGACATTTAGTAATACCGTGTGGTGTATAATAGCAGGTACCATATAAATCAACGACATGTATTATTATTTAAAAGTATAACTTAAGTCTACATCAGATAAAGCTAGTTCATCATCTGAGACAAAAACATTATTCAAAATCAAACTAGTTTCGATGGCGCCACTAACATTAATCTACTTCCTGTACAAAAGTTAGCCAAACATTGAGAATAATGTAATAGGTAAATGGAACACGCATTTAAACTGCATAGAGTCCCTGGCCTTGTGTTCCGCCGTTCCGCGTCGCTTGTTCGTGTTTTAATGGTTTTTATAACCATTATAAACCCAGACGTGCGTGGGAGTTGATCTATAGAAGATAAAAGGGATTTGTTCGACATGAATCTACATAAAAGCCTTGCCATGGTAAATGATACGTTTAGAGGTCTTTTTGATGTGGTTAGAATAGAAAAGACTGCTAATAAGAGAAAACGATGAAAATTTGTAATGATTTGGAAATTAAACAAAAGAATTTTGAAATTGAGCAATACTGACTGAAGTGAAATTGATTTTCATGATGATTGTCATTCAAATTCAGTTTTGATGTGGACGGAAGTAAATACTTGGGTTTGATCGATCTAAAAATAAAATGAATTGCTAGAATTACTACACGTTTTAGATTGAATGAATGAATTGTGTGTTGGTTACCAAGAAATGAAATAAAATCAACGATTAGTTTTGTTATGGATGCAATTAGTAACAGTGATACCAACGATATACTGTTTCTCTGAGTATTATTGACGTTTTATTTCGATGCTTATAAAGACTTATTGAGATTTAATTAAAGTAATTTTACCTCTTATGGGTTAAGCAGATCCTCACCGGACTTGAACTGAGAACTTACCATAGTTCGGTAGGTTCCTGTAAAGGAACAAAGGCAAGCGGTTGCCTCCTTTTGCGAAGCAGTAATGCAAGCGAAGGAAGCGGTCGCATGCGTGAGGACGGGCTCACGCCCCAGCCGCCGGTAGCCCGACCTAGATTTCCAGCCACCGTAGGCGTGGGCTAACGGACGACGAGCAATAGGTAGCTTGCCTTCTGATCGTCCGGTAAACGTCCAGAGCGAGCCCGAATCATCAAGGGCGCGTAGTGTATCAAGCAGACCCAGGTTAGCCGCTGTAAAAATAATTTGGCAAAATGGGGCTTCCTCGACCCATTTCTAACACAGTGCCAGTATGGAGCCGCTGCACAGGACTTGTGTCATTTGCTGTGCTGTCCATCCTGCACAACTACCTGCAGTTTTCAGGATCTATACGAAGCCACTAAAAGAGCCGTACAGGTTGCCAAATAATGGTCAGAAAAAAAATTATTAAGAGTACATCGTCACGAAAAGAAGAAGAAGCGTTCCAAGTCGACTCAAAGAGCAAAGACAAACCGTAGGGGACCTAGGAGGGCCAAAGCCTGCGGGGGCCATGGGTTTAATTACTAAAGGAAAACCGGTGGCCCTGGAACGCAAAAAGGCAAAGAAGGAACATATGTGTGGTTTTGGTCAGTAAAAGTGTGATACGCCTTCTCGCTCCGCCCTAGAGCGAGAGAAGTCATTGGATGATTTCCCACTTAAATAAAAACTCTTATGGGTTAGTCTTGTAATAAATACGAGTATAAATATAAGTAAATCACACTAAATTCTTTAGAAAACCAAGGCTCGAGTTTTATTTTCATGCGAAACCCGATCACATTTTAGAAATGCAAACTGCATACAACACTTTCGACACTGCAATATGACTTTTAGAACCTGTCGTGTAACACCCTAATTTCGTATTGCCTTTTCTCTCTTACTTATAGTTTTTTCTTGTCGCTCGTTGGGGATGACCTCACCGCGCTTGCGCAACCAACCAGTCAAACGCTGTGTGATGATCTAATGACATTTTGTACGTATATTTGCGATATATTTATTAGCTATATTTTATTGTTATGCATATTTTATGCGACAAAGGTTTTTTTTTTAACATAGGTTTTAACTATTTATTTATGTATGTGGTTAAATATGCTGATTTCAATAAGTAATTTTAAACACCGCGAATTATTTACTTTCAAATTTTAGAAGCCTTCAATCGCCTATGGGTCAGTATGTACAGGCTAATGTAAAAAATAAAACTTGACTTTATGTTATTAATTTATGGCAGACTTGAATGACACATAAAAACAGTATAGTTTTTAGGATCCACTTCGCTCCGAGAATACTAAAAATTCGGTGCCTCACTGCGTCTTAAGGACAATTACATGTTTTTTCTACCGGCGCTACAAAACACTTGAATAACAAGCATTAACTGATGTTCATTAGTACTTTTACAAGCAATCTTAAAATACTTTTACCTTTTGATTATTTTTTGAAAGACGAACAGATTTTATGACTGCATAAACGAATATCGATGGGGTTCAATTCTGTTAATGGTTGCAATATCTGCTTTCGCCTTTAGATCGTAAGCTATTAAAGTGCAGACGCTAAGCATTATTACTAAGCGTTAACCAGAATAACCAGATTTAGATAAACCCTAGCCACTCTAGGAATAGCTTTAAAAAACTTAGTAATCACGCTTCGGAATCAATAATATTGCGTGCACCTAAGTAAGGATTTGCTTTAAAAATACACCAAGGAAAATACTGCTTTTCTTAAATTAAACTTTATAGTAAGTAAGTAAGGTAGATTTTGTTGTGCTTCCGAAATTTCGACCTTAAAAGTCCAGACGCTCTGTGGCTGGAATTCAAAATGGAAGATAAAATTGGAATGTTGCGCTATCTGTGCTCTTGCGCATTGTGCATAATGTTGTTTAAGGATAATGTGGCTATTTATACAATCTATTGGTGTAATGAAATGTTAACGAGGCATTGTATGTAAGTGGCTATGTTAAATGTCTTTATAGGGGCAGTGTTAGCGGTTTAATGAGTATTTGGGAATAAGAGAAAATTGGCCATGAACACGTTTTGAAATCACGACTCATGGGTTATGTTTGGAGATTAGTAAGGACCTACTAAATGCTATTATAATGATAAGTAGTATATAGAACCACATTATGTAAAGGACTCCTGATTGTAGGGAATGAATGAAGAACATTAGCACATATTAGAACATAGCATTCGTGATCTGAAAACCATCTCACTCTTTAAGACTTAAGTAAAAGAGCACTATATTTCCTCTCTTATATGATATGTATACATTTATATAAATATTATGTATTTATTTTTAGTGTATGGTATTTATAGTTATATAAGTATTTATTAGTTTAATTTAAGATTTCACAAACTCTTCTTTGCTTATTTTCTACACACTACAGTCTACATCTCTTCTAATCTCTCCTTTCGCAGGTCTGCTGGAAGAAATTTATTTTTGAAATAAGCAGTACCTTTGTACAAAATTTATATTAAGACACCTATCTTCTTCTTTGTATTAGTGTGTACATAAATTATAAAATAAATAAATAAATAACATTTAACATCAAACTGAAATTAAAGGAGTATTGTGTTGCCCAGTAACTGAGTCTTGTAGGTCTGATAGGCAGTCGCTTCATGTAAAACACGGGTATTCAGCCGCATCCGGTTAACCTGGAACGCAACCTCAAACTAGTTGAGAAAAGGCTGAAGAGATGATGATGAAACTAAAATTAATTGAACCCTTGGCTGGTTCCAGCAAAACTATAATAGCACTCATGGAGCATGATAGTAGACTAGCTCCTGCCAACGGCTTCGCCCGCGTAAAATTAGGTTTCTCCATACAAACTTTGAACCCCCGTTTCGTCCTTTTAGAGGGTGAATTTTAGGAAATCCTCTCTTAGTGCTCGCCTACGTAATAAAAGGAATCATTGTGCAAAATTTCACACTCCTAGTCCCAGTAGTTTCGGCTGTACGTTGATATGTCAGTCAGTCAGTTTCTCCTTTTATATATATGTAGATAGATGAAAGACAAATGAATAGGCATGCGACGAGGCTAATTGGTGATCCAGATTTGGTTAAGTCCAATCTTCAAAGCCTTGAGCACAGGTGTATGGTCTTTCGGTGTTTTACAGCTTGCATTTTGGAAAGTTTGTGCGGGAATTGCATGACTTGATTTCGCCATCTCCTTTTTACCATCGGATAGCCCGACGTACGGCGAGTATCCACCCTTACGTTGTTGAAACCTCTACTCGTCGTTTATATCATCGAAGGACTGCAACAATTTGCTTGCTGCGGTCTTCCCATCCAATTATAATTTGGGTGTCTCCAAGGCTAGAGTGAATAGGCTCTTAATAAACTAGTGCGCCTCACCAACAACGATTGCATCACTGCTTACCATCAGGTGGGATCGCAGTCAAGCACTAGAAAGAATAAGTTTTGATATCATCATTAAATAATTTAAATAAGACTACATAACAATCTACACTTCTAAACTTATATAATATTATAAAGAGGTAAAGTTTGTTTTTTGTTTGTAGGAGGTACCCTCTGAAAGTACTGGTCCGATTGCGAAATTTTTTTCACCGATAGAAAGGCTTTATTCCTGAGTGACATAAGCTATATTTTATGTACACGGGCGAAGCTGCGGGCAAAAGCTAGTAAACTATATTTTGGTGACATCAGCCCAAGGAATGTATCCGTTCCAGGCTGTACATGTTCCAGAGCTGCGGGATTGTCCGAATGAGTTACCGTAGACCTGGAATGCAGGGGGGTTTCAATCAATAAAAGTTTGACACTACCTCTCGCCCCCATCGAGTGGGAGGGGTTATTTATAATTTTCCACAAAAAAAAAATAAGGGTTTGATCTGCAATCAAAGCTTAGTCATAGAAATACCTCTTTTATATTTATCGGTACTTAATATATCTATAATAATAGGAACGCTGTTGCTGTCACGTAGACATTCGGGTCTTGCATCATAGTCATTGTTTTGCCTCTGAGTAGCAGATAACAATAAAAAATTGAAGCTTGTTACAAACTACGCTATTTCAACAGTTAAGATTATTCTTTTACATATAACAATATTCTTGGGAACATCTCAAAGATGTACCCTGTACGAATTCCGTCGTCCTACTAGCAAAAAGATGCATATATGCACGAAATGCAGCAAAATATAAAACAACGTGCAACCTAAATATATATAACTCATCTATAAAGCCTATATTTCACCGGGACATCATGGCGACGCCGTGGTATCCCGGTGAAAAAGCCCTTTCATAAGATAGATTTTCACCTTACATACTCTTTGGTGGGGGCATCACTGGCGGCCGGACTGGCGTCCGAGCTGGTCGCGCCACCAAATTGGCTCTCTATAGTGCTGTATACATTTTGTTGTTAGCGGTGACCGGTCGCGCCGCCATGGTGTCGCGGTGAAATATAGCTCTTATGATCGATACATAGAATAGGTACTTGTTTATTAAAGATGTAACGGAATTTTTATATATAAATAAAATAAAATAAAATAATCTTTAATTCGGATAAGTGACATCCAGGGTTAGTAAATAATTTAGAAAAATTTAAACCTATGTTAGTAAACTTACAATCTATATATTTATTTTAAAACAAGGTGGTTGTTCATGATGCATCTGTGAACAACATCACCTAACAGAGGAGAATCGTACCTCCCCGCTATGGTTTTCAGGATGGAGTTGGAGCTAGCCCGTACTCAGCAGAGCAAAGAGGCAGATTTCTGTCTGATGATGGCGTGAAAACCATCGACGCTTGCCTCTGCGAACATACCTGATGCACTGCAGAAACGGGGCAGCCCCATCAACATCCTGAACCCGTTAATATATTGGACCCGCAAGGCACACCGTGCAAACCTGCGAGCCAACATGTTACATCGAACTGCCAGCGCCCTACGTTCCCTCTCAATATCCTGTTGGTCATTAAGGTCGTCGGTGACGTAATGCCCCAATATATGCCATATATGCTTCTAAGATTAGTATTTTTGCTTTTATGGTTTGCGGTTATTATCTCGCAGTAAACATGACATAGTGACTACATATACTCCTATTTACATAATTAGCTCATTTTTTGGGAATTTCCACACACATGTTTAATTTAGCAAGCTAAAGTATTTAATCTCTGTTCTAGTACATTCCTCTTATCCTATTTTTTCATTATCATTATCAAATTGACAATCTTCTTCTCCTTTATTTCGTGTTAACCAAAATTATACTGTTTTGGCCAAGTTTGCGGTCACGTTTATTACAGTGTTGGAAGCGTCATACAAGTCATAGAGGGTGCAGGAGAATACTAATAATATTTCACAACTTTCACACAACGCTACCAATCCCAAACGACGCATAGCTTGTGGTATAAGCACTAGACAACTGATAAACATACATATATATTTCTAAATACAGACATAAACTAGCTTCTGCCCGCGGCTTCACTCGCGTGGATGTAGGTTTCACCATACAAACCTTGGACCCCGCTTCATCCCCTTAGGGAGCGAATTTTGGAAAATCTTTTCTGAGTGCTCGCCTACGTCATAAAAGGAAACCTTGTACAAAATTTCACGCTCCTAATCTTAGTAGTTTTGGCTGTGCGTTGATATGTCAGTCAGTCAGTTTCCCCTTTTATATATATAGATAAATTACACCCAGACACAGATTAAATGATCATGCTTATCACACAAACATTTGTCCTGGGTGTGAATCGAAACCACGACATCCGGCATTGCAGTCAGAGCGGACCACTAGATCAACACCCCTGTAGACAGAATGAACATTTGAGACAATTGTCAACTTGCCCAATTTGACAACAAGCAGTCAGTGTTGGTTTGGATGATTTAATATTATGTGGTCGTGTTTTAGGCAACTATTTTTTTTGGATTAGTAAATCATCTAATGACATCTGGGAGCTCTTGGGCGGAGCAAAAGGGTGGGTCAGACTTTCACTGACTAAAAACCCACTCCTGTTCCTTCGTTGCCTTTCATACCAGGGCCGAGTCTTCCTTTCAGAGTCACCCTTCGCCCCAGTAGGCTTCGACCTTGCTGGGACCCTACGGTTGCTAACATCTCCTTGAGGCGTACGTGAAACACTACGCGCTGTTGACGACTTGGGCTCGGTCCGGTCGATTGCCAGACATTCGGACGGCGAGCTACCGATTGCTCGCCGTCCGCAGGCCGCTACGGTGGCCTGAAATGGGGCTCGGAATCCCGGTGGCTTAGTTTTACATATAGCTATTGTGGTAATCCTTACAACCTTGATTAAATCTTCCTTTATACTCCACAGTAGACTAATACTATGAGCTACATCGACCTGGTTCTCAAGACTGCAGTCTAATCAGGCACGAAGCTTCTCCATTGTGACCTAGTCAAGGAGTTGAGTGTCAGTTATTTTATACCATGTTAATGCATTACGTAAATGTCCACTTACCTGGATGACCTCATCTTGTCTGTCATTCAATTCTTTGTAACAACCGATTTTGAACTCTATATTCTACCAGGTATCATTCGTTTTAAAATGTGCCGTGTAACATATTTGGAAGCAGAGCTGAATTCCGAAATGAAATCCGCAAAATCGCGACGAATTGATTTGATTAGCTTTATTAAGTGGTTGTTTGATCTTTGTCTGCCATTGTTTATTGGTCAGAATAATATTAAATCTAAATAATATGTAAAATATGACCGATCAATTCTCTCATATTGTATTTTAAACGGTCTATTGTATGGGAAACCTTGTTACTGTTGGCTTAATTTTTTTTTTTTTTGTAAACGTTAATTGAATAAAATTTTATTATTATTATTTTATTTCTCTTTATTTCTTAGGGGTGTCTTCTGATTTCTAAATCGTTTCTAATTTGGACGATATTCGTGTCATCATAACATAAACCGACTTATAATGTTCCCACTGTTGGGACTCTGGTATGCCTCGTTTTATAAGTGCCCATGTAGGCCTATGTGAAATAAAAACTTTTGACTTTGACCTTCATCCATAAAGACGGCCGTTATATAGGTGTCACATGTCTTCGAATTTTTAGTCCATGGACATGCCGGTTTCCTCACGATGTTTTCCTTCACCGTTTTGAGAGCAGTGGTGATGAATAAATTGCACAAAGTAAAACGCCTGTCTGGGTTTGAACCCGTCGTAGAACTAGTATGTCGGGGCCGTTACTACTGAGACACCACAGCTTCAATATTGTCATACTACCGTTAAATGCGTGGGTGTCATTCAACGACCTGACTGGCTTTATGCTATTATTTGCAACTGTTAATTACATACAGCTGAGGTCTGCGCCCCTAGCCAAATTACGACCGTTTAGATTTGATTCTCTTGCCTCGAATGCCTCGAGTAAGCCACGCCTCCGATTCTTTGGTTCTGACCACGTGACTGAGCTTTGAGATGACGTCAGAACAAAGGAATTGGAGGCGTGGCCTACTCGAGGCGTTCGACACAAGAGAATAGAAACGGTTAAAATCCTACAATAGACGAATTAATAGTTGAATTATAATAGATGACTGACCAAACTAAATAAAGCTTTTGTAAATCGGGTCGGATTTGATCTGGCCTCAAAGTGAAAAAGTTTTTAATGATGA
This sequence comes from Mythimna pallens, assembly GCA_961205895.1. Taxonomy (NCBI): domain Eukaryota; kingdom Metazoa; phylum Arthropoda; class Insecta; order Lepidoptera; family Noctuidae; genus Mythimna; species Mythimna pallens. Next base: position 24,001,321 of record OY540832.1, read on the forward strand.
AAATTGGATTGGACCGGATTGATCTGGCTTAAATGTTATATCTTTTGATCCGACTTTAAAAAGGAGGAGGTTCTATGTTCGGCTGTATGCTTGTTAGGGTTCCGTACCCGAAGGGGGCCACGGAACCGTATTACTAAGTCTCCGCTGTTCGTTCGTCCGTCCGTCTGTCTATCTGTCTGTCTGTCAGCGCTGACAGACGTTAGAGGTAGAGAGTTGAAATTTTCACAGAATGCTCATTTTTATTGCGGCTACAACAAAAAATAATAAAATTAAAATACAATTATAAATTAAGGAGGGTTCCCATACAAGAAAAAGTATTTTGGTAGCGTTTGTTGTTTTTGTTTGATTTTAATATTGTAGTTCGGAACAATCGGAACCCTCGGTGTGTGAGTCCGACTTGCACTTGGCGAGCTTATATCATCATCATCATCATCATCATCATCATCTTCCTGCCCTTGTCCCGTGTTATTTGGGGTCGGCGCAAAATGTTTTTTTCTTCCATTCTGCCCTGTCATTTGTCATGCTATCACTAACTATATACACATATATATTCTCGGTCAATTGTGGTCCGATTTTGAAAATTCTTTTTTAAATGTAGCCGTTACATTAGTCATTGTATACCTATGAGAACACCTGTGAATAAGTTCACAATTTAAATAGATTGTAGTTTCAGTGACAGGATTTTTTAAGGGGTGTCCAGATGGTTGCAAACTAACGTCCCAACCGAGGTGACCTGGATAGTTTTAACATGATCTTCAACACCCTTGGTTGGGAGGCGCGTTTTCCCAACCACCGAATGTGTTGTCGCGTGGTTTACATCCATGTAGCCGCAACACAAACCAAACACACAAACCAAGGTCACCTTGGTTGGAACGCTAGTTTGCAACCGTCTAGTCAACCCTTTAAATACATCTGGTACCTATCGACTCAGACATTAATGTAATAATAGATATACATTTAACATATTGATATTATCTAACTTATTATATCTGATAAATCAAAATAAAACAGATAGAGTAACGACCTTTCTAACCGGAGCGATTTGATTACGATATCTTTCTGTAAATCCAATCTTTATTGTAAATGAATAAAGATTCTATATTAGCGTGTTATTTCTAATCTGAATGCGGAATGTAAATATAAATATGTTTTTTTTAATTGATATAAACTAGTGCTTGACTGCGATCTCACCTGATGGTAAGCAGTAATGCAATCAATAATCATCATGCATTAATGTAATGTGTGTATTGTTTTGTTTGGTTATAGGTTTATTTAATTTTCTGAGAATTCTCATCTTTTCTCGAAACTACTCAATACTTACACGATGTCTATGAGAAAGATTATTCGCATTTCGTCCCATTCGCACTTCGTACCGCTTTCGCACTTGGTCCCATTTGCACTTCGTCCCATTCGTACTGGGTCCCATTCGCACTGGGTCCTATTCGCTTTTAGTTCCATTCGCAACTAGTCCCATGCAAGTTGTTTGTAAGGGAAGAGGTAGGTTTTTGGACCAGTGTTGTATAACATCACGTTATCACCAATAGGAGCGGAGCATCAATATCAGAAAATTCAACAATTTGATATCAAGGATTGTGTTCGATTCGCTTCCTTTCGAATTGTAGAGTGCAGGTTGACAGAGGGTTGAAGTATAAGTTTTGGAGTGGACTAGTAGCCCAGCTGTTCTGTGAACATAACCTGGAAAAGTTAAAAATTAGTGAAGCATCATTGCATCACTGCTTACCATCAGGTGGGATCGCTTGCATTCAAGCACTAGTTTATATCAATTAAAAAAAACATCATCACCTCTTAGTGCTATATCTCACCGGGAGACCATGGCGGTGCGACCAGTTGGGCCGCCATGGTGTCCCGGTGAAATATAGCCTTTTCATTAGATAGATTTTCATCTTACTTACTCTTTGGTGGGAGCGTCACTGGCGGCCGGACCAGCGTCCGACTTGGTCGCGCCGCCAAATTGCGCAACCAAACGGACACTAGGTGAGTAACTCTCTATAGAGCTGTATACATTTTGTTGGTAGCGGCGACTAGTCGCGCCGCCATGGTGTCCCTTATACATATATCGGATATCTTCGTGATAGTTTGAAAGAGTCGAAAAGGGTAATTAAAGGTAACCAAAGGGTAAAGAAGAAAAGAAAAGAAAGCATGGGTAGGGTTTCGCCAGTATAGTCTAACACTCCCTCTCGCACCACCTAGATCGTGAGAAGTAATTTGATGATTTCGCACTACACACTTTAGAGATATGCGAAATAGAGTGTAAAGTTCCACATAAATCCTTTGAAAAGGGAGGATCCTCCGCCCAGAGGGGTGTTTTGTCTTATTCGGGCAACTGTCCGATGTATGATTTTGGGCTGTTGTGTATGATACCGCGGAGAACGATAATTGCGCGATGCAGGATTTCGAACTTTTTGGTTTCTATGGTGTCATAGATGTCGCTACAATACAATCAAGTAGCCACACTTAGATATTAGCATAGCATATATATAATTAGCCTTTCAATGTTCCCACTGCTGGGACTCAGGCCTCCTCTCTAGGAGAGGGAATGAGCCGTAATCCACCACGCGGGCCCAGTGCGGGTTGGTGAACGTCACATGTCTTCAAATTTTTGGTTCTAGGACATGCCGGTTTCCTCACAATATTTTCCTTCACCGTGAGAGCAGTGGTGATGAAATAAATTACACAAAGTAATGCGCCTGCCTGGGTTTGAACCCGCGACCTTACAACTCATAAGTCGAGGCCGTTACCACTCGGCCACCACGTACTGTACTGTACTATTTTAATGCAATTCTGCACTACCCTAACTAATTACAAACGGCGATAAATACTAATATGGACGTATTTTAAATACCTGTGTCGATAAACGATGAAGTTTAATTAGAAATAGCAGGTAAATGATGAGAATATATTTTGTTATAAATGATTAGGTATATTTGGATTTTATTTTCCTCCTCTTCGATTAGAATGGGTAAACAAATGCTGAATAACGTTATATACGAGTAGCAGTTCTCACGTGATATCTATTATTACTGTAATATGGAAATATTTTAACATCAACCACTTTTTTTTAAAAGAGTAACCATGGAGTTTCTTGCCGGTTCTTCTCCATAGGAAACGACCAATTTGGAACCGTTTGGAACTAGCTTCTGACGTTTCCTAAGTGCCCATGTAGACCTATGTGACATAAAAATATTTGAATTTTGAATTTTATGAAATTATGATTACTAGCCTTCGTTGTAATTGGCGTAATTATTATTCTGCTTCTTACTAGTGGTTATCACTCTATTGTGATAGTCTTCTTGCTTTTCAAAGACATCATTATCATCATTTTGGCCGATAGACGTCCACCGCCTCCCCCAAGTGTAGCCACAATAGATGGTCCTATGCGTTTTTTATCCATCAAATTCCCATAACGCTCGCCAGGTTATCGGTCCAACTTTTGGGACTTTTTCACATGTTGCATCTTCCGGTACGCGGTCTTCACCCAGACCTTTTCGGCCCTATCAACCATGGTTCTGCGAGAAATGTGCTCTACTCTTCTTCTACTGCCAATGATGATGCAAACTTCAATTTGGTCATTCTTGGTATGTCAGTAACCTGAACTCTTCTTTTCAAAGAGTCTTATATTTATTTTGTTGAATTTAACCATTTTCAGTAGCCATATATGAGGAAGTTGTAATCTAAATTCTCACCAAGAGTACGAGCCTAACAAATATCTGAAGAACGTAGTAAAATGATAGTGCTTTTATCTTCGTGCAAGATGTGTTGCAACCGCAAGGCACGGAACAATAGTGTGATTCATTATAAATACGATGTTTTGTCTGCTCTGAATAATAAAAGACAACACATTTGTAACCACTCAAACGTTTACTGTAGAGTTAAAGAAATATGTTGAATTTCAAGTAATACCTATGTGGCATGTAACAGCAGTTAAACATTATTCGAGATTATATGATAACTTTGGAGGTAAGTGGAACAGAGAGAATAAAGTCCCACATACCTCCTTTGAAAAGGGAGGATCCTCCGACCAGACGGGTGTTATGTCTGGTGCGCAACTGCCCGATAGATGATTTCAGGCTGTTCTATATGTCCCAATCGCGCGGAGAACTTTAATTGCGCGATGCAGGATTAGTAGTTCTTATGTGACGCCATAGATGTCGCTATAAATAGCTTCTGTCAGCGAAATTATACCCAGACACAAAACAAATGATGGCGCTCATCACACAAACATTTGTCTTGGGTGGGAACCGAAGCCACAACCTCCGGCATAACAGTCAACTAAACTAATATATGAGACAACTAATGATTGGCAGAGTCAGAAGTAATAACTGTTGTTTATTTGCTATTATATACTTCTTTAAATCACTTACTAAAGATATCACCTATGTATGGAACTTCTTACCTATATCTTGTTTTATGACACATTGTAATCAGACTTCGGCATTTAAATGTCAATCAACTTATGGTAATGGATCTTTGACATTATTCGCTATTATATTTAGTAACTAGCTGTCCCGGCGCACTTCGTTCCGCCAATAGTAAGGATAACGCCATCTAATGGCAGCATAAATAACCATTTTATAATGACATTTTAATGAGAGATGGCGTTGTATTCGATTTTTTTTTCGTAAGTTTTTCCATATTTTCTGATTGTCTTGATGATTTTATTATCACAAATATTTCAAGACCAAAATTAGCCAAATCGGTCCAGCCGTTCTCGAGTTTTAGCGAGACTAACTAGATGTTTGAGTGTTCTAAGTTAAGCGTTATACAAAACTTTCGATACAATAAACATCAAAAAAGAAATTCAAGTTAACTATAATAATTCAATTAATATACCATTTCTTTCTCTTCTTCTTTTGGTTTTGTGGTACTTTTTACTTATATTTTTGGTTTTATTATAGTCTGTCTTCTAGGCAAAAACAAGTGCCAATGTAGCGACAATCTCTAATTATGTACTCTCTACTTGAACTTCATGGCTGGATGATGGACCACCATAATACAGGACCTCGACCTAGTTTGGAGGTTACATCAAATTTACTGTGAAACATTATACTTGCTGAATGTGACTGTTTAACCACTGTATATTATTATGTTAATTGTGTAAAATAAACGTTTTTATTTTATTTTAACTTATCTAACTTACCTGTACAGTCTCTAATGGATACTTTATTTAGAGTACCTAATGGTTGTCAAGACTAGCTCCACTCAAAATTGTTGTTCAAACTATTTTCACTTTTTAGATAATTATATCCTAAAGCTAAACTTTGATTGCCAAAACGGCAACAAGTTTTAGTTCATTTTGATATGTCGACAACTTAATATGTTACACTGGATAATATTTCCATCTCAAATTATCATATAAATTCAATAAACGGTAACTCATAAGTAATAATAATAATCGCTATCAGCTGTAACGATATCGATTATGATCAAGGTGAAACCTGTAAGAGTGTATGTGAACATGTTTTACTAACCACTAACCTAATTTTTGGGTCAACCGCGTAATCTACAGACAAGGTTGAAATGTCGGTAACAGTCAAACTCGAACCAACATAGATTTGTGTATATGTACTGCGAATTGAGCAATTAAGTAAATTAAAAAACTGGGCATGTGCGAGTCGGAATCGCGCACTGAGGGTTCCGTACAAACTTAAAAGGTAAATTGCGGTTTACGATTTATGACGTATTAAAAAGAAAACTACTTACTAGATCTCGTTCAAACCAATTTTCTTTTCATGTAGTACATCATATATATTTTTTTTTTAGTTTTATCATTCTCTTATTTTAGAAGTTACGTGGGGGGGGGGGGGGGGGGGGGTATTTTACCACTTTGGAAGTGTCTCTCGCGCAAACTATTCAGTATATAAAATAATGATATTAGAAACCTCAATATCATTTTTGAAGACCTATCCATAGATACACCACAAGAATGGGTTTGATGAAAAAAACAATTTTGAGTTTCAGTTCTAAGTATGGGGAACCCTCAAAATTTATTGTTTTTTTTTTCTATTTTTTGTAAAAATCTTAATGCGGTTCACAGAATACATCTACTTACCAAGTTTCAACAGTATAGCTCTTATAGTTTCGGAAAAAAGTGGCTGTGACATACGGACGGACAGATAGAAACATGATGAATCTATAAGGGTTCCGTTTTTGCCATTTGGCTACGGTACCCTAAAAAAGCTCCCATACTAATTTTGATTAGCTGATGATAATATTGTATCGAAACAACAATTTAGTTTTGAGAATTTACTCTGATTTCGTTAAAGAAAAAATTTAAAGAATTATCCAAACGGCTAGTTGACACTTCGCGTGACCCAAGGGCTGGCTTTTACCTCGGTGAGAGGATTAAGCATTGCCATACAACGTGGCAATGCCGCCAGTCTTTTGGGCACACTTCCAGTCGACAGCGATTCGAGTTATTGTGTATAATGTAATTTTAATTAGTTAAGTGATTTTGTTTTTAGTTTTTATTTTTTTCTTGTTCTATCTATGTTCAAAATAAATAATCAATTAAAGAAAGTAGTTAAAAACAAGATGAAAAATCCATGGACAGAAATAATATGTAGGTATCTAAAATATGACTACCCATTTCTGTTATATCCTGTAGAATATACTAATAATAGGTACTATTTATGGTACATCATAATTTTATCGTCTTGCAAATCATGTCTTGATATTTTCTTCACTGTCATTAATTAATCACCACTTACCTCTGTCAACAATACTATTACTATCACAACATCCTCAAGTCCTATCTTAGCCATCTTCAAAATTTGCTAGAACTATACAATCCATCACCACCAATTAAGACGAAGGTTCAATTAATCCAAGCGTTCGTTCTAGTTATTCTTAGAATTCGCACAGACAAATAACAGAGTGCAAGATATTATTGGCAATATAAACAAATCGTTCTCGCTAAAAGCTGATGACAGGATAGTCATAAATTGGTCTTTTGACTACCTGATGGCCGTTGCTACTTATATTATTGTTTATTACTTGGCAATACTTAGCGACGTAACTAAAGAGATATAAATAGGCTTTAACATACCTATTTCCTTAAAAAAATTGAAATGAGAAAATAGACATGAAATTTTAAGAAAACTAGCTTCTGCCAGCAAGTTCGCCCGCGTCAAAGTCGGATTCTCCATACAAACTTTGGACTCCCGTTACATCCCCTTAGGGGATGAATTTCGGAAAATCCGTTCTTAACGGATGTCTAGACCCTATAAGGAACCTACCTGCCAAATTTGAATTTTGTTGGTGTTATAGTTTCTGAGGTTTCGCGATTAATCAGTAAATTTAAGTACTTCGCTTTTATAGATAAAGATGTTAAATGTATAGAAATCAGCAATAGCGTTGCAGGCAATTTGATTGTCACAATACACAACTGCATAGCAATTAATGTGACTGGCCTGTTGGTCTAGTGGTTAGTGGCCCAGATTGCTATGCCGGAGGTCGTGGGTTCGATTCCCACCCAGGACAAATGTTTGTGTGATGAGCATGATCATTTGTTCTGTGTCTCGGTGTAATTTATCTATAATATGTATGTATTTAGAAATATATAAGTGTGTTTATCAGTTGTCTAGTACTCATAACACAAGCTCTGCTTAACTTGAGACTGGACGGCGTTGTGTGATAGTTGTGGAATATTATTATTATGCATTAATATATAGTTATTTTCATCTCTTCACAAAAAATGCCGTATGATTATACATAGGATGAGTGATGACATATGGCTCCGAAACGTGGGTTTCATCAGAAGGCTTAAGTCACTCAAAAGGCAATGGAAAGCGCTATGCTTAGAATTTCCTTGCGTGATCGCATTAGGAATAAAGATATCCACAGGAGAACCAAGGTTGCCGATATAGCTTGAAGAATCGCCAAACTTAAGTGGCAGTGGGCAGGGCACATTGCTCGTAGAACGGATGGTCGATGAGGCCGAAAGGTTCTAGAGTGGTGACCGCGCACCAGAGAACGCAGCGTTGGCGTGGTGACTCCAAGGTGGACCGACGACCTGGTGAGACTGTGAGAGTCGTGGGAATGCGGTGGATGCAAGACGCACAGGATCGGTCGTTGTGGCGACGCTTGGGGGAGGTCTATGTCCAAGAGTGGACGTCTTACGGCAAAAATGATTATAATGATGAAGGAAATGTGCAGATATAGTGTCTGCTGCAGATGATAACCTGTGTTAACCTGTGTATTCGTTTAGTAATAAGTAATCCGAGGTCAGAAAAATGCTAATTATAACTTTAATGATAATTAATAATTATTTAGTGATAATTTTACTGATCTCTATCAATATTCACCTAATGCTAAATTCGATTGAACAACACTACAAGTCAGGTACTAGTTTAACAAAAGCTTTATCATATCTAAATGGTATCAATAGAAAGTTTCAACAAAGAAAGTCAGTCACCGAACGTGTAGTTTCTCTAAACGCATCTAGTACTAAATTTATAGCGATTATTTTAACTGAACTAAGATTAATAGTCTAAAGGCTTTCTGGCTTAGCTGCCGTTTCTATCAATCATTTGGGAGACAGTTCCGTTTCTCTAACAGTTATGATTGGAGGCACTGATTCACTATTGCTTGCTAGAATTGTTTGCAACAACATAAGTTGTTGGTTCATATTATGCTTTTTGATATCGGTCCTTTGCTATTGTGTTTTGATCTTTTAGGTACCATAACATAAAGTATATGTAACTTTATGTATGTAACTTTAAATATTAATAAAGGTTGACTGGTAGAGAATGCCTTGTTGTATTAAGTTCGCCTATATAGGAATACTGTACATGAAGTTTAAATAAATAAATAAATATCAAAATTATTAGAATAGAACTTATATATGCAACTTGTAATATTCAAAAGTGGTATCAGAAAACGAATGTTAAAAAAAAATACGACAACAAGCTCGTAAAATAACTAAACAGGTTTTCTAACATATCACAAATTCTGCAACACAAAAAACTTGACCTTGAAACTACCAAACCTGTTGCAACATTTATATACAGGTTCTTAATGACAATAGCACTTTGAGGGAATATATATTTTATAAAAACAACATTTTAAGTTACATATTATTATTAGAAGGAACTATAATATCGGGCTACCAGTAACACGATGTATTCCAGGTAGGACGTGATATTATGATCTATTTGTAAAAATTGAGCACCTGAGCCAAAAAAGGAAACCCATTGGTTTCGAGAAAACCTAAATTTTAAATTAACTGTTTTACAAAAGAGTAATTCTGTACAAATCATATTTTGAGAAAGTTTGAACTAAAACAGATGGCATACATGAAGAAGATGAACAATAAATAAACCACGGAATCTTAGTATTCTTCTAGCCACCAAACTGAATTGATGATAACATACTTAAACTGGTAAACATGCCAACTTAGGTATAATAATATTATATTGAAATAACAAAACAAGATCCAATAAATAACAAATAAACACCATCAAAAGACTCTGAAGCAATCAACACTTAAAACTTTGATCAAATCAACTGAGGTTCATATCCGCACAGACGATGATGTAAGGGCGTCAACGACCGTCAAGGGCCACGGAGCCAAGGTTCTTTTGACAAAAAATAAATTGTGCCAGCGTGCCAACGCATGATAAGTGTCCAGACAATAACGTTAATTATACGGCTCTGGGCCTCATTACTGGTGGAAGTATATTCAATTATGTTTACGATTTTGAAGGAGTGAGCTTTAGATGAAGCATTGATTGGTTCGTTCCATTTTAAATGGTGAAAATCTATAATATCTACGTTATGAACTCCAACGTCGATGAATAAGCATTTTATTATGAAAACCCTGTCAAATTCTATCTCGTCTACTTTAAGATTATACTCAAATATCTATTTGTTTAGGTATATGTGATAAAACATCCTTGTTGCCAAAAAGCATTGCAATTTTCCTCTTTTAAGTTATACTGGTGATGTCAACAACACAAGGAAGATCCTTACTTTCAATAACAAGGATACCTATGCTTACAATCATTAACCTTAACCTGAATAAACGCATGATTCATATAATGTATTTGTTATTTATTATTGATGTCTAAAGAACTTCACATGATTGTGCACTTGAGTAAAGACACTTTATTCTGAACAATTAAATTGTTCAACTATACTAGATATCTAGAGTTAGCCAAAATTTCGGAGTATAGTACAGCACATATATATGCGCCTCTCCCCAGCGAATACTCGACCGCAAAGTAGGGAACTTTCCAGTGTTATGTTATAATTTCTAAATGATGTTGTCGACTACCCATTGACCCATTTCCTATTGTTATACAAAAGCGGACACAACGTATATAGTAAGCAGATAGGTCGGTAAGTATGGTGCTGAACAAAAATCTTTTAAATATATTGCGGCTAACAAGAATTATGAATGAGAGTTTTGAAGAAGAGGAAGCAGATTTTCCGACAGTTCAAGTAAATAATGGTTTCAATAATATTGCACATCGACGTATCGGTTTTGATGCCCTAGCTATAAAACCTGTATGGTAAGAGAGATGGAAGTCCGATCATAATATTGAATATGTATTGTATGTGTTGTTGAATTGTAATAATACAACTCTTATTAGAAAATACTTTTACGGCTTTAAAATATAAAGGTAACATTTCTTTTCTTTAATTTTTAATTTCGAAACTCAATGAAATTGATCGTACCTACACAGTCAAGTGCAGCACAATATTAATAAGTTCTGTCAAGCCGTTACGTGCCAAGGCTGCCGTTAGATCATCGTCTTGCGGTCGGCTTGTTTACTTGTTTTTTTTATTTATTACCTACATCAGAAGGTCCAGTGATATATGAAAGGTCTTTTAAATTCATTAAGATATTTAAAGAAGATTGGCCTTAATATATCTCGTTATTATAATTTATATCATCTGTTGCGATGAGCTGATATCCGGATTTATAAATCACTTTATTTTTCTCGCTCCTCTCGACTTTAAGATATTATTGAGAAAAATACCGATCTAAGATTGCTACTTCAATATGTAGCAATCTTATTTGTAAGCTTTTTCTTAAATTACGTATTACTCGTACTACCTCTGTTAATTTTCAGAATTAATATTTTGCTTTTTAGGTTTTCGACTCCAATTTTAACTTCAAGTCCTGTCTTTACCTTTGAGTCTTTATCTTAAGGTATCTTTACAAATGCGAACTTCAAGCCACCTGTCACTACAGAGAAAGACATAGAAATAGATTCATCTCGTAGCGTGTTTACATCGCGCGACCTTGGCATCGATTCGTTTTCGTCTGTTAGTAAACGTGTGGACACATCGTGCGAGTTTTCATTTTCATTTCACGTTGATTTTTTTCTTTTAGAGTTATGTTAGTTGTTAATAGTTCGTGTATCAAGGACGTAGGTTGGTTCTTAGTTTTATAAATATTTTTTTTAAAATGATTAAAAAGAGAGATCAGTCGCTGTGATATTTTGTATAATGATAATTAAATGAAACGAGTTTTGATAGTAAGAGAAGTTATTAATGTATAAATAGCTATCAACGACTGTTATTTGTAAATCCTACTGATGTTTAATATTGAATGTCGTGACATTTTCTGTCTTTGTTCTTGTGTTAGCCCGAGACATGTTTTTTAGTAGTATTTATACATATTAGGGTGAATTCCTGAATTATTCATGTAACGAAGAATTAACTGCTTCTATATTTTCATCTACAGTTTGATCACATTGTGGACGTGCTCTAACATATGTAGCGTTCAATTACCACGTTCACCTTGTCGAAGATATACCTACGACTGTAGATCAGTCTGGGTTTAATAAGATTTTTTTTTGACTAACCTTGTTGCTAGAACGTCTTTAGGACCATAAATTGTGAGACCATTAATCATGTTAAGGTCGATCTTCGTAAATTTTTGAGAGTCATCCAAATTATCTAGACTAATAATTTTGTAGTTAGCGCTTATGTTCAAGTTCAAAATAAAATATTTTACTAACTACCAGACGATATACATTTAGTACTTGACTAGCTGGCACGGCGAACTTCGTACCGCCTAAATTCAATGAATGTAGTATATCTTTCGATATCAACAGATTCGATAGAAACAAAGCCTAAATAATATATCAAGTTATACACAATTTTAATATTATAAAAGTTATCTACATCGATTTCGTAAATTTTACGTGATGCTCGCACAACTAAAAACTTCTACAGATTTATTATAAGTATAGATTAAAGTGGAACCAGTCAAAACCATTACCATCCTAATGGCGTTAGATGGGTCAGCTTATCGTCAATAATATTTTATTGTCAAGGCCATTCCACCACAGGTTTTAAAGAAATTCCTTCTTCATAACATGTGTTAGAATTCTCTCGATCAATTCAACTACTGAGGTCGGTGTGACAGTGTCAGGGTTATGCATATCTGCCCATAGATAGTGTGACTACTACTAATGGTCACAGTAATAGGGCTGACGTCATCGGCGCCAGTATAATGTCAAATGGGGCTTACTGTGTAGGGTGCATAGTTTGCCTTTCAGATGATGATGGGTGTGGTAGTTTTAGTTTCGAAGGCTATTAAGCACATAGCTAAAAAATGAGAATCAAAGTGCCATTTGGAAATGTAATATCAAGCTTCGTTTACGTGACTGAAACAAGTTCCTCAACCAATTAAATATTTGGATCTTGATCTTATGCAAATTCTTAAAAAAAATACACTTTCTTATTATTGTTTTTGAGAAGAAAACTAAAAGTATCTGCCCTAAGTTTAGATTTAGTGACTGGGCAACTAAAGGAATCAGAATAAGTAGGGAAAGACTTTTTGAGTTGTATGGCCTTAAGCCTATTATTAACACTGAAACTTTTAATAAGTATGTTGCTACATATTCAAAAATGTTTAAAAACACTTGTAAGGCAGCTAAGGCCTTGTACATTAGCAATAAAGTTAAATCAGCAGATAATAAAATAAAAACGGTTTGGAAAATTATAAATAATGAAACCAACAGGAACAAAATACATAATAATGATTACACTTTGGAGACACATCATGGTCTTATTAGCGATAACAAACTAGTTGCAGAAGAATTTGTAAATTTCTTTGCTAGTATACCAACTAAAACCACTGAAGCCCTAGATTCGTCGCCATCGCATGCTTTTGGTTTATTACAGGCAAACGTTGCAGCCTGTTCGACTGAATTTAACTTTAAGCATATAAACCCCTTTACAGTAATAAAAGCGTTTAAACAAATCAAAGTTAAATTGACAGAAGATTTGTGGGGTATGTCTATCAAAGTTTGTACCTCAATTATTGAGACTATAGCGCCGTACTTAGCCTTAATATTTAATTTGTGTATAGATCAAGGAGTGTTTCCTGATCTAATGAAATATAGTAAAGTGATACCACTTTTTAAATCCGGGGACAGTAAAGACACTAATAATTATAGGCCGGTGTCCGTGTTGCCAGTTTTTAGCAAGATATTTGAAAAAGTGATGTTAAATCAAATGCTTAATCATTTTAACACAAATAACATCTTACACGATAAACAGTTTGGTTTCACCAAAGGACGTTGTACAACTGACGCTGGTGTCTCCTTACTAAAACACATTTTTAATGCGTGGGAAGAGGCACAGGATGCTATAGGCATCTTCTGTGACCTGTCTAAGGCGTTTGATTGCGTGGTTCATGAAACATTACTCTTGAAACTTGAGCATTACGGACTAGGCAAAACAGCTTTAAGCTTATTAAAATCTTATTTGATTGACAGACAGCAACAAGTTCAAATAAACGGTGTCAATTCGTCGGGATTAAATGTGAAAATGGGGGTACCCCAAGGTTCAATTTTAGGTCCTTTTTTATTTTTAGTTTATATTAATGATTTACCCTATTTGTTGGAAAATAAACTTAATATGGTGTTGTTTGCTGACGACACTTCTTTGATTTTTAAGATAAATAGAAGGACTAATAATCTTGACGACGAAAATTATGCCCTACTGCAGGTCCAAAACTGGTTCACTGCTAATAATCTAGTTTTAAACGGGAAAAAAACTAAATGCATAAGATTTTCCTTACCTAATGTCAAAAGCAGTGATTGTGACGTAGTATTAAACGATGAAAAGCTAGAATTTGTCGATAAAACGGTTTTCCTGGGGATTACGCTTGACTCAAGGCTACAATGGGGTCCTCATTTAACATCTCTTGCAGGACGGCTTAGCTCAGCTGCATATGCTGTTAGAAAAATCCGCCAATTTACGGATGTTGATACCGCTAGACTAGTCTATTTTAGTTATTTTCATAGTATCATGTCATACGGTATCTTACTATGGGGACGGGCTGCAGACATTGACTCAATTTTTATACTACAGAAAAGAGCTATCAGAGCTATTTACAATCTTCGCCGGTGCGATTCTCTAAGGGAACTGTTTAAGGATATTAACATTATGACGGTGCCTTGTCAATATATTTATGAAAACATCATGTACGTTAGAAAAAATCTACATCTTTTTAGCAAAAGAGGCGATAGACATAATTATGTTACAAGAAATAGGGACCAATTAGTTCAACCAGGTTTTAGACTGGCTAAAGTGGCCTCTTCTTTCATGGGGTACTGTTTGAAATGTTATAATAAAATACCTCCACAAATATTAGAACTCAATGAAACGAAATTTAAATCTTGTATTAAACGCACACTATGCAGGCAAGCATATTATAAGTTGGAGGATTATATTCAAGATAAAAATGCTTGGCTCAATGCTGGTCCAGCTCCTCTACCACCGAGGTATACAAATTGATTAGTTTGGAAATTATTATTATTATTTTTTAATGCTTTTTTTTTTTTTGGGAATTGTAAAATATTATAAGTATTGTATAATGTAGAAGCATTTATTTTCAAAGTTTGTAAATGTGAGTACCATGGAGCTATTTTATGGTTTTTTATGTTACTATTGGACTTGTTTGACATAAATGAGCACGGCAGTTGAGAGTTTGTCATGCTCACTTAAATGTCTCACTGATGGTGGCGCATGTGTTGGATCATTCGGTTCCCTTCAAAATGGTTGAGCTGAGTGGTGCTAATATTAGCGTCATGTTCGTGAACGGGCGCTGTCAGTTGAGACTGGTCATCTCTTAGCTGCCAGTTGCTATTTTAATATCTATATTTAGTTTTTATTTTTACTGTATTTACATTGTTCTCACATGATAACGACAAGAAACATGTAACAGTGATATTTGTAATTACAAAACATGATTGAAAAGAGTGTCCATGGAGTTTCTTGCACATTCTTCTCCATAGAGATCTACGCTTTGGAATGTGCAATTAGCATCATTTTTTTTTTTTTTTCTGACTAACTGACTTCTTGACATTTCAAAAGTGCCTGTAAATGGTTTATTTGAAATAAATGCTTTTGAATCTTTGAATCTTTGAATCTTTTTGAATCTTTCACTATTATCGTTTATGAGTACTTAGTTTCAGTTTTACATATTCACTCAGTTGCGTGTAGTTAAATAAAACCTAATTACACGAAAACTCTCTAACCTTCCATAAAAGAACTTTTCGTGAAATTGACATAATTAGTGTTAAATTGTTAGTTTCCAAAACAACTGTTAATAACGGACTTTCACTTCAAACTTAACGATTCCCAAGGTATAATTGTTTCATAATTATGTCTGGTTGGCTGGCCATTGGGCTGCGCTCGTTGGGAATTCGGCCAGATCTGATTGGAAAGATATAACCACTCTTACCGTACCAAAAAGAGTTCAAAGTGAGATCGTTAGGTTTTTGTTTATAACCTTAATCTTATCAATATCTGAATGGATATTATTTGGTTGAGAAAATAGACTACGACTTTATAGATTGGAAAATGAAATGTAAACAGTCGCGTCTAGTGATAATGCCACAGTCATTGAAGTTGATCGTGGTAATACACTAAGGAGCGGACTCTTACACGCTCCACCTTATTTTTGTTAAAAATAATCTACTAGATAGTAGAAAAAATTTCAAGCATTTCTCTTACAAGACTAAATGAGAAGCCCGAAAAATAAAGGGACAAATGGCATGCAGCATGAAAATGACGTGCCCATGCTTAACAATAAAGAAGATATAATTCGTATCGGTAATATCGTTGACATAAATAAAAATATGCCTCCAGATAATCAATTCACTAGTAGACTTATCAGGCACGCGATCACTGTTATAAAATTTATCATAAAAATATAGGGCTGCTTCAACTGAAGAAAATCTGAATATAAATATCGTAGTAGTTTTCTACTTAAGAAATACTTGTTGAAGAAATATTCATTGGTTGAAAATTTAAATATATAATTCTATCCACACGAGATTTTTAAATGTTGCTGAAGAAATAGTTTTTACTTTTAAATTGATGGCAGGGTTCAGACTGCTGCTTGGTCAGCAATGCAGTTGTGTCATATCTCATACATATAGCATCCACCACGGAAGTTAATTAACTTTATTTTGCCTAAAAACACGTGGAAAAGGATATGGATTCGAATAATAGAACACGAAAGGTTATCAACCCTGCTTCAACTTGGAAGATAGGCCATTGTCCGTGTCTGGTCGTGCCATGCGTGCGCTTCTCCGTTTCAGAGTTACAAGTGACAGACAGATATGCGTGACTGATAATTGACAGAAAGCCTACAGGAACCCCATGGCAACAATGCGTTTACGGGAAATTGTTTAGATCCATTATGGAATATCACCACATTCTTACAACAAAAGTATTGAACGTTGTGAAACTTTCGGTTTACTGACTAGTTTCGTTTATTTTATTGCACGTAAACCTATTCATTATATCTTATACGGTACTTATAAGTTACTCGATTAGGCATATGCATCATATAATTTGTACAGAATTGCATTTGGTATGTCATGCTAGTTAAAATAGAATATTTTACATGATATTGTTGAGTTAATGATTAGTTTGGAAAATAATTATTCCTCGTAATTATAGTTCAATAGTTATTAACAATGCTGGTGACCATTTCAACATATTGGTAGCAACAATGCGATTAAACGATACTTTGTTAACTATAGTAACAGCTTCAGTTAAAAATATACCCATGAACGTTTAACCAACACTGTAAGAATCTATCAACATCCTTATAACGCAATCTCCAAATATTTGTTCTGCATGGCAGGCAGAGTCTATGAACTCATAAACTACAAATAGATTTCTGATAAATTCGCTGTGTGTGTATTTGAGATTGACTTTATTTCCGTTATTAACTTCTACTAAGATTTATTTACAATTGAGGTTGGAGCCAATCAACTTGTAATGGTGATTTTTAATTTCAAGCATATTTTTTATTTACACGGTAGCTATAGCTTATAGTTTTAATATGTTTACTTTATTGTACACCAATATACCAAACAATACAATGAGAATCTTAAACTAAAAAAATATATAATTGGTCGGCCTATCACTTTTCGCAATTTCTTCTAGACAATCTATAAGGTAGAATGAATAGAGATATTTTGGACATAAAGTATACCATTTGTTTTAATAAGGGTCAAATAAGTCTACAAATAAGCTGATAATAATTTATTTCCGAAGCTAGAATTAATATACCTCTCGTTATAGGAGTTACTAAATCATTTTCAGACACAGATAAACCGATAGGTAAATCTACGAATATGATCTAAACATTTTAGCTATTATAGACATCGTTATCCGAAGCAGACATACATCGCCTATTAATAACACCACTATTCACAGTCATAACAACAATAGATAAACTAAAATTAATATTTACTCTTCGCTTAACAGTATCCTTACTCCTAGTGCACTGAACTTGGCAGATGTAGCGTCTGCAATAGAGAAAGTGACTCAGACCATTGTGATTTAGGTGGATAGTCTCCCTGTGCCAAATCTGGCGTTCAAGTTACATTAGACAACGTGCCAAAAAGGTTTTATGGTAGTCACAGCTATTCTTGTTGTGTATTTGATCACTTTTATGGCTTTGTTTAGCTTTAGGTTACCATTTTTATGTATCGAGTTTAGTTATAAGCTATTTCGGGGTAATAAAATTGTAACAATTACATATGTGTCGTATTTGTTTGATTTAGTGTCTACAGTAATGTTCTGATTTTATTATGATGTTAAATAATGAACTCTATCTTTATGCTGCACTACCTTCTGCCAGCGGCTTCGCTCGCGTGAAAGTATGTTTCTTCATACAGACTTTGTACCCGTTTCATCCTCTTAGGGGATGTATTTTGGAAATCATATCTTATATTTGTATACGTATAACATCAAAGGCACGTCTGTATAAACTTTTAGCGTTCCAGGTATAAGAGTTTGGGTTGGGCGTCCGTACTTTGCCTTTTATATATATATACAGCCTAGCTAAGTTACAACCGTTTCGTTTCGATTCTCTTTTCGTTGATCGCCTCGAGTCGGCCACGCTTCCTATGCCTTTTGTTCTGACCACGTGACTGAGCGTTAAGATGACGTTAGAATAAAGGAATCGGAGGCGTGGCCTACTCGAGGCGTTCGACGAAACGAAAGGGTTGTAACTTGGCTAGTTGGGCCGATGTGTTTTTGTTAGTTCGGAGCTTCACATTTAATATTTATATTTCTCTTGTTACAGATGAACAAGAAAGAGTACAGAAGAAAACGTTTGTCAATTGGATAAATTCACATTTATCAAAGGTAAGAAATCAAAATATCTAGCAAGCACTTAGTAACCACGTTTTAAACAGCCTTAGTACGCCGTAGCGATCGTTTTTTAAGATTTACGGCAAATAAAGCTTGCGATGAATTTATGGGTAGTAATAACTGCTTTCCTTGCCGCCAATGCAGACGATACAGGCAAGCGAGGTAATTACGGCAAAACAGTTCCTTTGCAGTTTGAGGAAAGCTGATCAGGGGCTTTTTTTTTTGTTTTCGAGTAGGTCTCAGTAGATAATATTTTGTGACTTATTATATGCTAGGTACCTGGCCTTTTATACAATTTTTATTCCATTTATGAATTTCAGTGATGGAAAGTGCCTATCCAGATATAATAATTATAATAGTCTTTATTATTTCCGCTTATTGAAAAAAAACCAGCCAAGTGCAAGTCGGAATCGCGCACGAAGGGTTCTGTACTTATTATCTATAAAAACAGCAAAAAAAAATCATGTCTGTTGTATGGGAGCTCTCTTAATTATTTTATTCTCTTTTTAAGTATTTGTTGATATAGCGCCAACAGAAATACATTATCTGTGAAACTACCACGGTTCATGAGATACAGCCTGATGACAGACGGATAGACAGACAGACAGGCGGACGGACGGACAGCAGTCTTAGTGATAGTGTCCTATTTTAGCCTTTGGGTACGGAACTATAAAAAAATACTTTTAATCGAACAATAATGCGCTTACAGGTGGGAAGGTCAGATCAAATTTCCTACCATTTTTTGTTACATTTTGAGCTTTTTATAACTTTTATGTTGTTGGATACTAAAGCCCATGTGTCCAGAATAGAATAAACTTCATTGTACACCAAAAATCAATCGTCCGTCTGTAGGACAGTATATCTGCTACACACTATTAGTTAAAAAAATTGCCATTGTCATTAATAGTTAGGATAAATTCCTGATAAATAAATTTTCAATTTCATTGATTTTCCGATGCATTTATTGAAAAACATAATCTCAAACGAATGTATTCTGAAAAGTTTCTATAAATTGTACTAGCTGATTCGGCGAACTTCGTACCACCTAATAGTAAGGGTAACGCCATCTACTGGCAATACCAGAACAGCATAATTCATTTTATAATGACATTTTAATTAGAGATGGCGTTGTATTCGTTTTTTTGTAATTTTTTAAATTTTTTCTCACCGTTTAAACCTTCCCTGGAATATTACGAATATTTCAAGACCAAAATTAGCCAAATTGGTCCAGCCGTTTTTGAGTTTTAGCGACACTAACGAACAGCTATTAATTTATATATATATATATAAAAGGTGGACGTGCACTGATAATATTATGTTTCTTCCAGCGCATACCACCACTACGCATCGATGATCTTATCTACGATCTTCGCGATGGAACCAAATTGTTGGCACTGCTCGAAGTGTTGTCCGGGGAGAAGCTGGTAAGCAATATAGCAAAGCGATGTGCCTCCGGTACATGGTGGTACATCATGGTCATACCAGTATATCATGGTCCCAGTCATACGCACAAAACACTATGGGAACATATTCATTGTGCGTACTGCCAAACAGTGGAATTCCCTGCCGGAGTTTGTTTTTATTGATAGCTACAACCTGGGGAACTTCAAGTCAAGACTGAACATGTAACTTCTAGGCAAGTGTGCACTACGGTAGACCAGATAATCGCTTACCATCAGGTGAGATAGTGATAAAACGCACATAGTCACTACCACTTTATTTCAAGTGCTATTATGACGAGCTATTTGGACATTACCCGTGCCCCGTGCCGTGTGGCTACCAGTTAAGGATTAGATGTCAGATATCAGTTCTGTCTTTGAGTAAAGAGCAGATGTTCGTAAACGGCAGTGAGTGCTTACCATCAGACAGGCCGCCTTCTTCTTACTCACTTAATCAAATCATAAAAACTGTTTCTAAAAATTAATTTCTAATAAGAACTTTTCCAACAGCCTATGGAACGCGGCCGCGTCCTCAGACGTCCACACTTCCTATCAAACGCGAACACCGCGCTGCGCTTCCTAGCCGGCAAGAGGATCAAGTTAGTCAATATCAACGCAGCTGACCTGGTGGATGGACGGCCTGCAGTCGTGCTCGGTCTGATTTGGACCATCATCCTCTACTTCCAGGTAGGGAGACGCTCTTCTTGGCTTGCGTTTGAACAGGGAGCTGCAATAGTATCTTTCCATATTTATAGGCAATATCTAGGACTGGAAGCTGCTATACTCTTGGAAAATATTGTAAAGGTTTCGTGATATACTAAAAAAATCCTTTATTAGGAAAGTAAAACCAGAAATATAGGAGTCGAAGTGAAAGTTCTAAAATCATCGAAAGTAATTGTAAAAGTCTTGCTATTGAATATTAATCCTAACTAATGATACTTGATATGAGTTAAACTGTCAAAAAAATAAAATCATTGAATGAATTCTTCAGAAGTATAACTTTACTGCACCTTCAAATGTCTCTAATTACTTTAGAAAGTAAATCTATATCGTATTTCTGTTACACTATTGTAGCTCTCTGTTCTCTGAATCAGCACCGTGTGGTACGGAAATAGATTTCAATTAGGATAGTCGATAGAACTTCCACAGTATTGCGTAGGTAGAATAGCTCAACACATTCAGAAAGTTTTACTACTATTGTAAATCTTATAGGATCATCAATGTTTATGTGATCTTAACTAATGATCTCATCTGTTTTATTTGTATAGTCACTATTATGATCATGAACATTTTTAGACGTTACTACTTCAGGATTATTTAGATTTTCACAGTCTGCTTCATTGTAATTAATTAGACTGTTATTCCCATATTTGGTTCTCTTCATCTCCATACATTGTCATTCATAGTATGGATCTAACTTGTTTTCTAAATTATTGTTTTCTCTAAAATGAACAGCCAATAGCAGACTATTATAAGGCAGCATTATATCTTTATTGTCCTAATGTTGATGTTCAGTATTTGTTGTAACCACCCGTGTATTTATATTTCCGAACTTTTACTTATTACAAACTGTCCCTTTTATACTGATGTAGTTGCACTATCCAGTAACTTTGTATCTAATATTATTTCTACATCTACCATTAAAATGAGGATGAACTATTCGATAATATTTTGGATGGTTGGCTTTTCAATGATTTTAAAATTTATAAAGTATCACAGTCTGTTCTCATTTTAATTGGCTTGAACTAATTTTGTTTGCGCAAGCTTCGCTCAATGTATTGGACCCACAGGATAGAGGACCTAAGGTGGGTAACAGCATCACAGCTTCTATAGTAGTCAGGTCTCTTGGTCTTTTGATAGTATTGTATCTATCATCTGTGTTGAAAGTTGTATCAACTGAGTTTACTTTAGCTACTTTATTTTTTACCCTTTGCTTATTGACCAAAGCTTAGCTTACCATTTTTGTACAAGATTTTATATAAATTATTGTGTTTCCTATATTTATATTTCCCTCAAGCTTTCAAAGTGTAGAAAGCTTTTTCAGCTATTACTATTCTTGTATCTTTTTATTTTATGTTACTATTCTCAAGCCAGAGACCAAAGACTACACAGTACTGCTATTGGTTGACCGAATTGGTATTTTAATTGGACTAGAGTCACAAAGATCACTTTTTATCAGAGTCACTTCACATCACCTTTAGATTGTAAGTGTGCATATAGGTAATTGTTATCACTTTATATCACTTAGTAGTTCGAGTGTGGAAGAAGTGAATTGGCAGATTTTTTTTGTTGATTACATAATATGAATAGTGACTGGCGCTAATGTTACGTACTAGTTTTCATTGTTATTAAAAGTCTCCGTTATTTACAACATACTTTTGCTGGAATAACACTTATACTATATAATAAATTAGGGTCGGTTAACATTTTTTTTTCAACTTTTTTTTTAAAGTTTGAGTTCATCAAACAGCTCCTCTCGCTCTGGGTGGAGCGAGAGGGAGAGTCAGACTTTTACTGACTCGTACCCACCAGTGTTCCTCCAGTTGCCTTTTGCGTTCAAGGACCGTGGTAACTTTCTCTAACAATCTCGCAGCCCAGACACTTACCACTTGAGGATATTTTATGAGCAGACGACATTGCGTTGGACTCGTTTAATTTAAGATGTTGCAAGATAAAAGATAATATAATTGACTGTTTGATATTATTAAAGTGTTATAAAATTGGTCCTTGCTGCCCATTTAACTCTGTAAACACATTAAATGTAACCTTGCCAACATTAGCGCCAGATAATATATTCATTTATGTTAGTCAGTATTTTGTTTTGCATCAACAATCACTGCTGTCATTAAATCATATTTCATCAAAACAGGTTTTGTATCCAGGGTCAGGAGACGGTATGGCTTCCTCATACGATTTTCAGGTCAGCTGATGAACTTCTGAATTTAGATTTTGCGTCTTTTTTGAGCTTATTTATACAACTTGTTTGACATCGGTTTCTTTGGATCACAAATGAATAGTACTGAACAACAAAAACTTTGTTGTATCTTAAAAATTTTCCCCTTTGGTCTTGTAATCCTGTTTTGATTCTAAATCGTGATTGGTGAATTTATTATTGTGTTTCAGGTACACTGTATATAAACTTTACTGCACCGAATGACTTACCTAAAAGCGAAAACAATTGGCGAATTGGTTATTTTCGCTAACGAATGAAAAATATACAATCATTTTGAGTTCCATCATTTTATCCAAAACTGCTATATTACCCATGAATGCCTAAACCCAATGCTTATATTATACCCAAGAACGTCACAATATATATTAAAATTTCGACTTGTGTTATGGTAACATCTACCATGCTTGTTAGGGTTGCGGGATAGTTCGAAAGAGTTACCCACACCCCTTGAACGCTAAGGGTAACTGAAGAAACACAGGTAGGTTTTAATCTGACACTCCCATTCGCCCCATCCATAGGGGGAGCAGGAGTTATTTGTAATTTCTCACCAAAAAAAAAAATAGGAATAACTACCATCGATCGAGATCGATTTTTATTAATCAAGTGCCATCTCTCTAATAGTACCACTGCTTTCTATCAGATTGAGGAGAACAGCCGGGCTCTAGAGTATCTCGGAGGGTCTCGATGCGCCTCAGTTATGTCCCATGAGTCGGGAGCCGCCACTCCCACTCAGAGAGCCGAGGACAAGTGGAAGCAAGGCGCCAAGAAGACTCTACTGCAGTGGGTTGCCAACGCTTTACCGAAGTAAGTACCGAACTTGAACAAATAGAGAACGACTGGGCTCTAGAGTACCTTAGAGGGTTTGGATATCCATCAGTCATGTCTCATGACTCGGGAGCCGCCACTCCCTTACAGAGGGTCGAGGACAAGAGTAAGCAATATATCAAAAAGATTACGTGTTAACACCTGCTGAAGTAGGTACTAACGTGGTTTTTTAAAGATGATCTATAGGCAGTAGGCGATGAATGGTTAAAGAAAACGATGAGGAATAGAATAGAATATACTTTATTGTACACCAAAGAAGTAACACAACTTATAAATAAACTTAAATCTTTATGGGTACAATGGCGGTCTTATCGCTGATATCTACGACAACCTTAAAAAAACAGTTGTAGGAAGTTTTTTTCATAGACGGTGAAGTGTAAGAATTGTTATGCACATAGGATATTTGTAATATGTTATCGTATTTCTGATTGGTAAATGCAATCGAAATTAAAACGAGGGCATCCTATCCAATAGATTTCTTGAATAATGGATTTAAATTTTACTAGAAAACAGTATATTCGTTTACTCTGAATCCGTCAAATAATGATGCATCAATTAAAACTGAAGTGTAATCAACATCAACTGTTAAATAAACCAGAGTTGAAAGCTTCAAAAACCACCGTTTTTTGTGGTAAAAACAATGATATGCATCAACAAACTATACGATAATTGATTGGTTCGCATACGTATATGTTTCTGTATTTGTATTGATATAAGGGATCCCACTAACCCACATAAAATTTAATATCTGTGACGCCGATGCATGACGGCTGAGCAGATATTAATTCCATCATTAATTTCACCAAACGCTGCCAAGTGGTCCGAGATATTCGTTGGCCTAATTTTATTGCAGTTATTATAATTTGACCTCTTCATTGCGAGATCAATTGCACCAAATTGTTTGATGTAGTATTTTTTTGTGGATTTTCCTTGGGTT
Organism: Mythimna pallens; assembly: GCA_961205895.1. Lineage (NCBI taxonomy): Eukaryota > Metazoa > Arthropoda > Insecta > Lepidoptera > Noctuidae > Mythimna > Mythimna pallens. The sequence continues at coordinate 24,026,138 of OY540832.1, forward strand.
TGTCAAATTAGTGGTCATTAGGTCAACATTTATATTATACTAGCTTTTGCCCGCGGCTTCGCCCGCGTATATAAAATATGGCCTATGTCACTCAGGAATAAAGCAGCTTTCTTCTATCGGTGAAAACAATTTTAGCAATCGGACCAGTACTTTCAGAGATTATCTCCTACAAACAAAAAAAAAAACAAACTTTACCTTTTTATATTATTAGTATAGATCAGGGGAGCACTGACTGATTGAGACTTTGGGCCACTTGGGCAAATGATGGACTAATAAGGGGCCACCAGCAAAAAATTAAAACAAAAATAGCCAAAAATGTATCGTCCCATTATCTGCACTGTAGATATTGAGGACGAAAAGTACATATGGAATTGAGTACTCGCCATTTTTACTTCAAAGTTAATTATTTACATGTTTTTGGCCGTATTCTTTGAGTAGGTATGTCATAGTATTATGAGTACATATAATATTACAATCGTTTTTTTAAGGGATTCAAACATCCAAGTCACAGACTTTGGTCCATCTTGGCGCGATGGTATCGCATTCCTCGCCATCATCGACGCTATAAAAGCCAACCTGATCAACCTGGCCGAGATGAAAAGGAAGACTAACAAACAACGTTTGGAACATGCCTTCGACGTCGCAGAAAATGCTCTTGGCATCGCAAGATTGCTGGATGCCGAAGATGTGGATGTCGACAAGCCTGATGAGAGGTCCATCATGACTTATGTAGCCCAGTTCCTGCATAAATATCCTGAACCCAAGGTGAGTGATGGTTTTAGATAGAAAGAGATTTTATGTCGTGTGTTATAAAGTATAGGAAACATTTGCAGAACGTGTACTTCAGACTTAAATAGTCAACACAAGCAATTAGCATGAATCACCGTAACAATTCATTCATCAACTCTATTGTTCCGGTCACGTCTGCATTGTTTTAACAAGTGTTCGTCCTTGCTCAGTATTGACGCTATGTTTTACCAACAGACGACAGGACCGGATGCCGTAGCGGCAGTGCAAGAGGAGTACGAATCTCTTAGAATGTGGCTGACGGAGCGGGTCACCACAGTTCAAAGGCAATACGACTCACGAACTCTCTCGCGACACTACGAAGACTACGTGCGCGCCGAAAACGACCGGCTCGCGCGGGAACCCATCTACCAGAAACTAGAGAAACTCATGTATACCCAGAGCCTCGTAGCCATCGCGCCCAAGTCCTGGCGCGAACTAGTCTCCCTCTGGATAGAATTAGAAAGACTCCACAGAAGATGGCTCTGGCTCCTAGACTCAGAACTCCCCGGAGACTTTAGAAATGTAGGCGAGTGGTTAGCGAGGGCCGAATACCTTTTATACTTTGACGAAATCCCCACTAGCTTAGACGAAAGGACTGCTGCTATTATCAGCGAGAAATTAGAGGAACACAGCGGATTTTTCGCTGGATTACCAGAAGTTATCGACAGATTCGAAGCGGCTTTAAGATCACCTGATGCTGCGAGAATCCCTGGTGAACGACTCCAAGATATGAAGGAGCGTCTAGAAACAGTAAGTCGAAGAGCGCCACAGAGGAAGGCTAGATTAAAGTACTTGGAGCACAAATGTTGTATTGTCGCCTTCACAGAGCTGACGAAAGCCAAGCTAGCTGCATGGACCGGCAAATACGGTCGCATCGACCACGTACGTGCCTTATTAGAAGATTATGATAATTTCGTGACTAAGAATAAGATTTTCCAGGAGTTTGATAGAGCTTACGTTGACATTAAGCAAGTAGCGGAAGAGTATAAGAGGGTTTGTGAGGTAGATAGGACTGAAGCGAGAGATATTGATACGTTCTTGAAGGACGTTGCTGAAACCTGGAGACGAGTTGCCTCTGACGTGAGATGTGCGAGGAGTGTTTTGGAAGAAGTCATCGCTCACTGGGAGCGTTGGAACACGTTAGCTGATGACTTCACAATCTGGCTAGACAAGGCACAGCACATGCTAAGAGTATCAGAAGATGAAAGATTAGAGTTCTTCCAAGACCTGACTGTATGGAAAGAGAAACACCAACTGTTGGGTGATGCAGCCGGGTTCCTGGCTGCGACTTCTTCTGAGGAGATCAGTCAGGAGGTGAAGAGGAAATACGTAGAGATTACTGAACGTTGGGAACGAGTATGGGAAGAGGCAGAGAGGTAAGTTTCTAAAACATTTTACCATCTATAATATTAGTTCGTTTATCATGAATGAAGTAACATACAAAAAATAGGTCACAATTTAATTTCTCTTTAAAACTTCATAATCTGATAATTAAATTATTTAATCGAATCCGTTCCAAGAATTAATTCTTAGCCTTAGATTAACACATTCAAAGAATTTTTAATATCTTCTGTACAGATTACGAGGATATTATTTTATAATTCTATAGTAAAAGATAATTTCAAATTTACAGAACTATAAATCTGCCGAGTTTCTGATATCTGTTCCAAAATAACAATACATGAAATATGAATTTTACGCTTATCATTACAACAATTACAGTATTCTTCAAAAATCTATTGTCTTTTAAATTAATATTTTAATTTGTATGAAAAAAAATTTTTTTTGACGTAATTTCAAATTTACAGTTTTATTCCTATACATCTGCTATGAGACTTTGCTTCATGCCAAATTTTAGGATTCTAGGTCAACGGAAGTCACATCTGAAGCCTTCAAATAGGCTTCGGTTACCTTGACGGAATGTGAGGATACGTTATCGTGGTGGAGGAGTACATTGCTTCGAGAACGATTTTCGCGATTTTTTCTAAGATTCTGGGCAAGCAAATGTCGACGTACCAATCTGCAGGCACTGTCCTTTGATCTTCAAGCGATACTTTAGTGTAATGTCCTGATTTGCCGAAAAAAGAAGCAATAATTTTTTAGCAACACTTCGACTTTTCATAAATTTTCGGGTTCAAATTAGTACGCCCAGGTTTCGTCACCTGTCATGATATTATAGATAGCCAATGACTGACCTTCATGTACCTCGTCATAGAGATGGTCACGTCCACGTCTAAATTCTCTAAACCACGAATACACAGAGCTGCGACATGGTGCTTCTCTGGCAACTCTCTTGTTGACTTAAGCCATAACGAAAATCATAAAAATCATTGAATGAAAATTTTCACGAGTTAAATTGATTTTGATAGCGACACACAATCTTCGAAATGACGCCACTATGGAAAAACAAATGACAGATTCGCAAATTAAAAAGTAACATGCTTGCAAATAGTTCCATTTTCGAATTCTATAATTGTTTTTACATTCTTTTATAGTTCATTTTTTATTTATTAGCCAGATCCAGAAACTTTCAGTATGCCCCATGTATAACGAAATGTCTCAAATTTTTTCATAATAAGTAATGGATTCGATAAACCCTTATTTTTTTTATTTGTTGTAACTTCAATTTCTAATTTGTCAGGTACGTCCGCGGCGGCGACGCTCTCCGCAACCGCCGCGAGCTGGCCGGCGGCGTGCGCGCCCTGGACGCGTGGCTGGCGGCCGCCGACGAGCTGCTGTCGCGTACGCCGCGGGCCCACACCGCCGACATACAGGCTTACATTGACCAGCTGCTGCAGCTTAACTCCGAGATAGAGCACCACGAGGAACTTTTCAAGACTATCAGCAGGTAACCAAGCTGACATGTGCTTATAGCAATGATCGATGAGTAACCGGCATGTCCTAGAAATAAAAGTTCGAAGACATGTGACATCCACCAATCCGCACAGGGCCCGTGTGGTAGTTTAAGATCCACTCTCTCTTCTAAAGAGGAGACCTGAGTCCCAGCGATGGGGAATTTATAAAGCTGTTTGTGATGATTATAAATGATCGATGAGTAACTGTCGAATCAATTACCATTAAACGTGATCTTGAGCGATGATATAAAATAAGAAGCTTTCAGGCTAGGCAGAACGATTTTCTATGGCATTTGGATGAGAGGTATACTCTGAAATCGAGGATCGTTAATATGTATAAGCATACACATATTAATTTAATGATTTGTCTTTTCGTAGAACCTTCCAAAACGCGATCGCCGAGATGCCTCGCGATGAAGTGGAAGCCAACATGGCGAAGCTCAAGCAACAGAAAGAGGCACTGGTGCGCGTGCGAGCCACCGTGCCGGTCAAGCTGCATCAGTACCGGCAGCTGCTCGTCCAGCACGAGTCGCTGGAGAGCGGACAGAAGGAGATCGGCTCCTGGCTGGACAAGGCTGAGCAGGCGTTGAGAACTACCGGAGAGACTAGACGGTAAGTAATTAGGCGTCTATTGTCAAGTATCAGTACTGACAGCTGCTGATCTACACGAGTTGCTATAGGCATCCTTCTTGGTGCATACAATAGTTTTTAATCTTTAGTTTTCTTTCCGTAAACTAATAATTATTCTTCTTTCTCACAGTGAAGTAATTTCCGAGCGCTACGAGATCCACCGCACGTTCTTTTCGCGCACCACCTATTACCGCTCCATGCTGGAGAGCAAGAACAAGGTGTTCCAGAACATCGTCAAGTCTGCTGATACTGACAGGAGTGCGGATGTTACCGAGCAAGTCACGCTCATGCGGGACCTTAATGAGAGGTAAGCATTCTTGAAAAATGCTTGTTTGAAACCACGATCTACGTAAAAACTCAACTGGACTTGATTTTCGGTTTAGATTTTCTTTCCAGTTCAGCTTTTGCATGGTTGATTGGAATGGATCTTTGGTCTATTTCTGATTTGAATGGACTGATCTTTATTAAGTTTTTTTTTGTTAACGATGTCAGCTAAGATAACATTCTGATTTAATAAGACCATTAAATTAGGTCATCAAAAACTTTGTTATCATATCCTACCCTGAAGTAAAGACTTGGTATGAATAAACTTAGTATAAATAAGGTGAAATTTACAAAACCGTTAAAAGCGCAATTCGCCATGTTGATTTCTGTTTGAACCATTATCAACTCTTCGTCAAAACTAGTAGTCATATTAAAGTCATTCCTCCCCCACAGGTTCGCGCACGTATCGTCGGAAGCGACGCGTCGCGAGGCCGAGCTGCAGCGCCTGGTGCGCGCGTGGGAGGACTTCGAGTCCAAGAAGCGCGCCGTAGAAGAGTGGGCCTCCAGAGCTGAGGCCTTGCTGGCCGACAACAGGGTCGACTCCAAGCAGGCCGTCGACTTCCACAAGAGATTCTTCCAAGGAGCCGACGAAAGGGCAGTCTCAGAACTGGTCCGGTCTGGCCGGGAGCTTATTGAGGTATGAACTATTTATTTATTTATGTACACGCCAGTGGCGAAAAGACCATATGGTACGATTTCCACCGGCTTCCTTTATGAAAAATATAACTATAGGTCCACGACATTTTTAGTTCGTTCTATTGTTCAATTATTTCAAGTTTTCTAGAAGGCTACATTTAACAGCAATGGAAAAATGGTAAGCCGAAAAACATCGAGTTACTTTTTCATACAACAATGTCCCATACTGTGCATCTGTAGCGACATCTATGGCGTCTGAAAAGAACTAATCCTGCATCGTGAAATCACAGTTCTCCATGCGATTGGAACTAGAACAGCCGGAAATCATCTATTGGGCAGTTGCCCACCAGACATAACACCCGTTTGTTCGGAAGATTCTCCCTTTTTAAAGGAGGTACGAGTATGTGGGTCTTTACTCTCTGTTCCGCATACCCCCAAAATGGTGACCCCGACGTGATATGAACACGCAACCTTCTAATACCCCCAAACATCTATCTCTTTTATTCTTATGAACTTACTTCTTGTTACCAAAATAACTCGTTGCCTACCGGGTTACGATAAAGCCACTTTGCATAAAACTATTTAACTATACCATTTATTTATGGTAATTCTTCTTTTTTTTCTAATCAATTGTTTTCATTTCCTTCTATGTATATGGACCCTGTAGGTGGCCACGTTTAAAGCGACCTTAGGGACATTTTAAGGTCCTTCAAAGTGCATGGTAATGAATGTACTGTGCTTATGACCACAGTATCATTTAAAACAGCCGCGGTTTCGCCTGCGTATATAAAATAGCCTATATCACTCAGGAATAAAACAGCTTTCTGATGGTGAAAAAGTTTTCGAAATCAGACCAGTACTTTTAGAGATTACTTCTTACAAACAAAAAAACAAACTTTACCTCTTTATAATATTAGTGTAGATGTAGATTATTCTCAAAGCATATTATTCCCCAGCTGGTAAGCGAAGAGGACCGTCCGCACGTGGTGGCGGCAGTGGAGCAGCTGCAGCAGCGCTGGCGCTCGCTGCTGGACCAGGCGCCGCCGCACCTCATGCGCCTGGAGTTCCGCCTGGACGAGGCCGTGTTCCAGCACTGCATCAAGGACATCGAGAAGGAGATCGTCTATGAGGAACAGGTATAAAAACATAAATGACTGTCCTGTTGGTCTAGTGGTTAGTGGCCCTGACTGTTATGCCGGAGGTCGTGGGTTCGATTCCCACCCAGGACAAATGTTTGTGTGATGAGCACAATTCTGTGTCTGGGTGTAATTTATCTATAACATGTATGTATTTAGAAATAATTATATAAGTATGTTTATCAGTTGTCTAGTACTCATAACACAAGCTCTGCTTAGCTTGAGACAAGACCGTGTTGTGTGATAGTTGTGTGAATATTATTATTATTATCAATAATTATCTTGATTCAATCTGTCTAGCTTTTTGTGACCTATGTTGATGTCGGTTTCCAGTCTGCCCGAAACCATCCATCTGACTCTACAGCCCAGTAACTGGGTACCACGATAGCCCCATCATCTTCTTGCCCTTATCCCATGTACTTGGGGTCGGCGCAACTTGTTTTCTTCTTCCATTCTATCCTATCAACAGTCACGCTATTACTGACTCCCATTTTTCATATCACTCCTCACACAATCCATCCATCGTTCCTTTAACATGGGTAATAGCACACCTCTATTACCTAGGCCGCTCGCGCAAGGCAATGGCCCTTGCGCCCCTGCCACCGGGATTCCAATCCCGATTTCCGGCCACAGTAGGCGCGGGCTTGCGGACGGCGAGCAATGGGTAGCTCTCCGTCCGATCGTCCCGTAACCGTCCGGACCGAGCCCAAGTCGTCGACGGCGCGTAGTGTTCCACGCGCGCCTCAAGGAGATGTCAGCAACCGTAGGGGCCCAGCAGGGTCGAAGCCTAGTGAGACCATGTGTAATACGAAAGAGATCCCCGAGACCCTGGAACAAAGGCAAAGAAGGAACAGGAGGAGAGCTCCCGTTCCGCCCAAGAGCGGGGGATATCATTAGATGATTTCCTACCCAAAAAATCCTCTATTACCTAAAATTATATTATTAAAATTGTTTTTTATTTATGATTGAAAATAGCAAAACAATCATCTTTATGCTTAAGGTATCTAGTTCACCATTTTATGCATGCATTGAGTTTTAAATAAATATTACAAATAAAATAATTTTCTCTGCTGAATAAATAATTTCAATTAAAAGGATGAGGATAATTCATAAACTTCAATTACTTCATATTTATTTTGTTTATAGACAAATAAAATATTAGGTACAAATGTGTTTACGACATGTCTCGCGACCTTGGTAGTGTAGGTAATTTATTTACAACCACTCAAGGGTGACCTTGAGTTTAATAAAAGAATTGTATGACCTTGACCTGATAAAAATAAACACGATTTCATTGACATAGCAAGTCCGACACACTATAACTCCTAGAAGCCAGAATGACTACCACCACCTCTGTCACCTTACGTTTTCCTCCACACCATATTCTACGTACGTACGTAACTGGATACACTTTTCATCATTATCATCATTTAAAGCCCACCTTGGTCCACTCAAAAAAAAACTCATAATTATTTTAGTTTATGTTCATCATAGGCCTACATTGGCACTTTTCACAGCGCCAATTGGTCGTTTCATATGGCAAGGAAAAAAAAAAACTGCTGCTCATACTGGACATACACTGCTGAGCATATACCTCTCTTTTCTTGTATCAGTCGGTGTTACACTTACTATAACTTTCTCCCCCAGGCATACAATCAGAGTGACGACGCTGACGGTATTCTCATCCGAAACGAAGAATACTTCCGCAACCAGGGCAAGATCATGCAGGTGGAACACTGTCTCCAGAACTTACACAAAATAGCTTCCAGCTACACCCATCAGACTAATGACACAACTCTTGAAGAGTCTGTACGAAGGTGTGAACAGATGTGGGAATCCACCGTGCAAAGGGTGGAGCATTTCAGGCAACAGTTGCAAAGGATTCCCGCCAAGTGGGATGCTTATAGGGAGAAGTTCCGGGAGATGGAACGCTGGATGGATCACGTGGATAAGACTATGGATAGCATCGTCAGAGAGGTGGACTCGGCTGAGGCGTTTGAGAGGGAGAAGACTATCTTCCAGGTATGATTTAATTAAATAATGAAAGCAACTTTAGTGGGTCGTAAAAGAGAATTCAATTTAAGAATAATGTATACTTTTTTATTAATTTTGTTCTTTTCTCTAATGCTCGCTATGGAAACAATTAGTTGAGGGAACTTATGGTAAATATTCGTTACAATCGATGTTGTGTTGTCCCACTTAGCATTATAGCACAGTGTATTGTATGTCGCAAATGTCCAGTGATCGAAATCAAACTGTAATTCATAATAAAAATTGCTTTTTGCACTAGGTGAACTTCGACTATGTTAAATCTTACACTGCTCACTTTATTATACCAATTTCACGATATTACATGTGTCTACTATAATATACTTTAATTTCTAGAACATCTGCCGCGAAGCCGACAAGAAACGAGAAGACATGAAGTGGCTCGTGCAAACTCTGGACATGCTCACAAACCACTGCTCTGAGGGCGAGGCTCAAGAAGAACAGATTAGACTTGAAAACCTCATCGCGAGGTACAAGAACTTGATACCGACCATCGAGATCACGATGATCAAGACTGAGACGTACACAAGATGCTATACATACCGCAGAGAGGTACACGAGGTCATTTGTATACTTGAAAGTGCTAAGGAACAAGCCATGGTCGCACCTGAGCCTCAATCTCTCCAACATGTCGAGCAATTAGTTCTCGAACAACAAGCTGCTGTCCAAAAACTCGACCGCCATCGTCCCTCAGTCATGTCCATGCTACAAAGAGGCAAGGACTTAATTAAGGATGCCAATGCACCAGCTTTCGTCAGGGAAGATGTTAGGAACCTTGAAACTGGCTGGAACAACGCATATGAAACCTCCACCGACCGTCTGCATAAACTGCGCGATACGCAGAAGGTCTGGTCTAACTATGAGTATCAGAAAGACGAGTTGCTTTCAGATCTTGACAAGTACGAAAGCTACATTGTACACCCAGGTCTTGAACTTGGTGTCACCAACATCGGTCGTGAATTACAAGAAACGAAGATCATTAAGACTGATATCGAAAAGGCCAAGACTGAGAGATTGCCTCAACTACAACTGGCGTACTCTGAGTTACAGACTCTCACAGCAGACAAACCTAAACCGGTCATTGAGAAAGATCTACAAACCATTGAGCGGAAACTAGTGAGAGTGCAAGATGAAGTCGACTCTAAAGTCGTGCATTTAGAAAAATTCAACGAGGAATGGGTTAAAATTGAACACAAATTAGAACATGTTAGAGAATGGATCAAGAAGGAAAGCCCAATCTTGATACAACAGATTCGATCAGAAAACATCACACCCGAAGAAAGGGTAATCAAGTCGCAATCACTACAGAAAGTCATTGCTGAAAAGTTAGAGACTATTCGTGGTGTTGCTGATCATGGAACTAAATTGGCTGTAGAACATAGAGTTCAAGATGCTAACAGACTTAAGGGCGAAGTCGCTTTACTAGAGAAAATGATGGCTGACCTTCAGCGCTCAACAGAGCACCAGACTAAGGTAGTCGAACACGATCTAGCTACCTACCAGAAATACCAGAAGGGCGTTGCTGAAATCAAACCCTGGATTGAAGAAGCTGAACTAAAACTTGGCAACGTGCCCAAACCTACAACGTTACCCGAAGCACAGCAATTACAACAACAATCCAGAGCGTTGATCACTGACTGTGAGAAACAACTCACGAACTTACAAATCCTGTCAAGTGTAAGTCACCAACTATCAGGAAAGACTAGTGCTCCTGATGAAGTAGACGCTATACACTCCAGATGGGCCGTAGTCCACGATTTGGCTGACCAATGGAATAACAAATTGGACAAACTTGTTACAAACTGGGAGAACTTTGAACGAGAAGCCGAGAAACTTGAATCTTGGATTGAAAATGGTGAAAAGTTGCTAAGTAGCAGGAATGTTTCTATTGATTCGCCGCAAGTTGAAAAGCTAGATAGGGAATTAAATAAACTCAAGTCCTTCGGAAATGAGATTTCACAGCAACAAGCTAAAATCATCAGTTTGTCACAAACTTGTGATAATATCTGCCATAACATACAGCCCGAAGGCGCTACCCTGCTCAAGAACAAGGTGTCAGATATCAAACAACGAACAAACGATTTGGCTGAAACAGTGAGGACTCGGGTCAATGAACTTTCTGACAAGATCATCGTCAGACAAGAGTTCTTGACTAAACTGCACAATTTCGACAACTGGATCACTGATTTTAGAAGGAAAACTGAAAGCTATGACCAGATTGGTGCTGATAAAGTTGAACCAACTTTACAGTCGATGCATGTACTGTTGCAAGAACACGCAGCCAAAGAACCCGAATTTACTGACATTTACAATGAAATTAAGAACATGACACTTGCATCACACCCTGACGAATCTCGTTCGTTAAGCGAAACTTACTCCAACATCGCTGAACACTACCAGATCATTGAAAACAACATTCAACAAAACAAAGGAATCCTACAAAAGTGGTCAGACCTGCTGAACTGGTACGACGAATCTAAGCAACAATTGAACCACATACAGTACCAGATTGAAGGACCAAAACTTACTCCTGAAAGCTATGAAATATTAAGACAAGAACTTGTGAATGTAATCACTAAGATTCCTGAATGGAAGAGCAATGTAGCTTTGTTAGATGGGCCATCAAAGGTGAAGGTTACCGACCAGAACACTGGTAGAATTATGTCTCCTACTAGCATAGTCAAAGAGATTGAGATGAAAGCAGAAGCTTTACTGAACCAAGTGACTAACAAGAGAGATTTAGTACAAAAAGTCGGCGCTAGATGGGACAAGTTCAACTTACAACACAATGCTTTGGGAGAAGTATTATATAACGTACAAACAGTCCTAAATGAAATGGCCCAGAGACCTATGCCTTTAACTGAAGCCACAATCCAGGACATGACAGAACAATTGGACAAATTAGACGCAGAAATGAAAGAGAAACAGTCTATTAGAAAAGAATTAAGAGAGGAAGGTCTTCACTTAATGAGAGAAGATCAACCTAATATGGGTACAATACAGAATGCCTTATCCACTGCTGACAACAACTGGGACCAAGTCGTGAATGCCGTACGTGATACCAAGAATAAGTACATCTTACTATCTTCAACACTTCACGAACTGAAGAACTTCACAATAGCGTTTGACAGAGAAATGAGCAGGGCTGAACAACTGTATAATGACTGCAAAGATGCTCCTAACGATTATGTTCAAACTGGACAGGCTTTAGAAAAGGCTAAGAAGTCGTATGAAATTCTCAAGAGATCTAAAGGTTTATTAGATCAGATGGATGTCATCAAACAATCGGTTCTCAAACAAGCGTCAACTTTAGGAGGATTTGACACAAGTCCTCTAGAAGAAGCATTTTTAACATCTCAAACTCACTGGGAGAAAGTAAACGACGCGGTCATCAAGAGAATACAAGACTTAGAATCGCAACTAATTGTCTGGAGGCAGATTGATGACACGAAGAACCAAGTCATCTCGTGGTTGAGCGAAACTGGACAGAACTTGGCCAATGCTTGTGATAATCTTGAAATCAGATTTGGACAAAGTCACCTTACGAAATACAAGGAAGAACTACCCATTTACACTGGTCTTAAGAACAGTATCAAATCTAAATGTGAACAGATTACAAATTTGAACAAGAGCATTCCTGTTGGTCAAGTTTCTTCAATAATTGATTACTTAGACCACGAGTTTGCCGCTCTTCAGTCGCTAGCTGACAACTTGGAAAGCGCAGTATCTTCATTAGGTACTAAGGAAACTAAACTGAAGGATCACATCAAACGTCTTTCTGATAGTGTTAGCAAGATCCGTGATGACATCATCAAATGCGATGATATGACAGGCGATAACGCTAAGATTCTTGATCGTCTAAAGAAATGTCAGGCATGCAAAGCTGAGCTCCAGAACTTGAGCGATGAAATTGATAACTTGTCTCAGAGCGTATCGGAGATGAACGACAACTACCCAGGATTCTACGAATCCTTAGTGCCCAAAGAACTTAGCACTTTACAAAAGAGATTTGAAAGTGTTTTGGTACACGCAAACAAAACTGAAATTACTCTGCTTACGTTCTTGCAAAAACTCTTTACTGATAAGTTGGCAATGTTCAACAGAAATTTGAAGATTTTAGACGATAAGACAAGATGGTGCATGCCTGACGTCACCAGTGATAAATACAACTTAGAAGTTAAAAGTGCCGCGCTAACTGATGTTGAAAACGGTATTGCTGACTGTAAAAACAAGGTCGCAGAGTTGAAAGAAGCTCGTGATATTCTAAAAGTGGTCGCAGAGCCTGCATGTGCTCAAGAAGCGGCTCAACAAACTGAGAAAGCTCAGAAGAACTTAGAAGTACTTAATGCTAATTATGAGGAAATCAAGAACAGGCTTAAAGAAAATATTGACGCTTGGCAAGAATACGAAGTATTATTAGAAAATGTCTCAGAGTGGCTAAAGGAAAAAGAAAACAAAGTCAGACAAGAAGCCGCTAATCTACTCAACCTGGATGAAATTGATGCTAAAATTGCTGAAGTTGAGCACCTCGATACAGAAATTAAAGAATATGGCGGAGAAGTTAGCAAGCTTACAGAAATCGGAGAAAAGATCTTGTCCCGCAACCCAGACTCGCGCGTCTTACAACACATTAACCATTTGGTCTCCAGATATCAAACTGTTGGAAAGTTCATGGAAAGCCATCTTAACAGACTTAAGGACTTGAAAGACAACAAATCTAAGTACGACAAATCTATTGCTGAATTCAAGAACTGGCTTCAAGATACCAACGGTAAGATTAAGGATTTGGCTGTGATGAGCAAGCACGCTAAACCATCAGCAGCTGATCTAGCACAAATCAAGAAACTTAACGAAAACAAGGATATTGGACAGAAGCTCCTTAACAACGCCATCGGATCAGGAGAAGCTCTATTCAGTGGAATTACACCTGAATGTCGTGAGCAAGTCAGAAACGAACTCAGATCTCTAAGAGACTACTTCGAAGATTCCGTAGATTCACTCAACAATGTGATTAAGGACATTGAAACGACTATCAACAAGAGATCGTCCTTCGACGACACGTTCAATCAAGTTCAAAAATGGATCGCTGACAAAGAAAAGGAACTCGGTGATTTCAAGCTCTGTCCTACATTGCCCGAAAAGAAGGCTCAGCTTCACGCTAACAAGATCTTACACCAAGAAGTTGAATTACATCAATCAATGTTATCTCAATTAACTGAGAAGATCAAGTTAATGCCTGACGAAGAGGCCGAAAAGAGTCTGTCTAAAACTATTAATAGATATAGGGATATGACTAAAGAACTTGAAAGAAGAATTTCTGCAAGCGAATCTCACGTCGCCGACCACGAGAAGTACGTAAACATGTTTGAAGACGTCCGCGACCGTCTTAATCACATTGTTGCTGAAAACAGCATGTTGAACTACGGATCAGTTACACAAAAAGATGACGTAGATGCCAAGATTGCTGCAATCGAAAAAGTAACAATAAAAGCTAAAGACATTCAGAATAACTTGGTTGGTCTTAAATCACAGCTAGAAACTGTTATTGAAACAACAAGTCCGAATGGACACCCAGTGCTCATCAGCGAGTACGAACAGCTCAAGGTACAATGGGACCAATTAGCAACACAATGTAAAGAACAGGACAAGAAACTTAAAGACACTCTTAAACAATGGACTGAAAGTCAGAAGACTCTGGATGAGCTCGAAGAATGGTTGAAGATCAAAGAAAACCAGGTTAGAGACCAAAGTCTTAAGAGTAATCTAGAAGCGAAGATTGCACATTTGCAGAAAGTTAAGGAAATTCAGAGCGAACTTGCTTCAAGAAGCGCTGACTTTGCTGCATTAACTGACACCAAACAGAATGTAGCCACTGAGTCTGAACTTACAAATAAGACATCTAAATTGGCAACAAGATACCATACACTGAACAATCTCGTAAATGAAATCATTTCTAAGTATGAAGTATTCGTATCAGAACACCAAACATTTGAAAACGAATACAATAATATGGAGAACTGGCTTATGGGAATGCTCGGTGAGCTTGGTGATCTTAATGAAATCGTAGGTGACTACGCTGTCTTACAAGAGAAACAAAACAAAGCTAAAGAACTATACGAAAGCAGAAACAAGAAGACACCTGCCTTTGAAGAGTTCCTGAGTTTGGGTGAAAAGCTGTACACGCATACTAGCCCAGATGGTAGAGAAGTAATTCGTCAAAAGATCCGTAAAATAAGAACATTGTGGGACAGCTTCGGTGATAGCTTCCAAGAAACTGTTAACAAGTTAGATCAATGTCTGCTGCAGTTCTCAGACTTTAGTCTTGCTCAAGAACAACTCACTAAATGGCTCAAGGATGTGGAAAGAGCGATGCAAAGACATACCGAGCTCAAGGCATCTCTTGAAGAGAAGAAGGCTCAGTTGCAGAACCACAAAATTATGCACCAAGAAATTATGACTCATCAACAATTAGTTGAATCTGTCTGTGACAAAGCCCAACAGCTAGTCGACCAGACACATGATGCTTCTTTAAATGTTTACCTGCAATCTATCAAGCAGCTGTTCCAAAACATTGTAACGAAGTCACAAAACCTCCAAGACAATTTGGAAGACTGTGTGAAGAGACACGAAGATCTTGTGCGTCTCATTCAACAGTACAAAGAGTGGCTCAGCTCACAATCTGAAAAACTTCTCGATATTGAAAATGCCACTGGTGAAAAACCTGAAATCATCAGAAAACTGCAGTCAGCCATTGCTTTGAAGGACATTGAAAAGGTTGGCTCAAGCAAGTTAGACGAAATTAGGGCTGTTTTCTTTAATGTTAGCAAGAGTACTTCTGAAGCTGGAAACGCCGCTATCAAGGTTGAAATCGACAACTTGCATGACCAACTGCGCAATGCTGTTGAAAACATTACCAGCTCTGAACAGAAACTCAAGCATACTCTAGAGATTTGGAATAAGTTCGATTCTTCAATAGAATCTATCACTGACTGGCTAAAGGACATGGAATCAAAATGCCGTGACCAAAGCCTTTGCTCTACTCTCAAAGACAAAGAAGCTCAGTTGCAAAGGTACGTTGACTTGCGTAACAATATTAACGCTAAAGAGAAGGAAATTGATGCCTTTGTCGATGAATCACACAGTCTCATTCAACTTAGTGGCACAGAGCGACTTAAGCCTCTGGTAACTCAAGTAAGCAGCCGTTATCAACAATTGCATCTCATCTCCAAGGAAATTGTCAACCATTGGTCAGAACTAGTCGCTGATCACAGGAAATATGTGCAGCTCCGTAGTGAATTTGATGCTTGGCTGAAGCCATTGGAAGAACAACTGTCACAGATGGTGACTAAAGAAGACAAGCACAGCATCGAAAGCAAGGGCAACAAACTCCAAGTGTTCTTGATGGAAAGAGAAAATGGTGAACATAAGATTGGAATATTGACCACCGCTGGTGACAAAGTATTGCCTGAGACAGCTGCAAATGGCAGAGAAAACATTCGCGCAGAAATAAGAGCCCTTAGAGAAAGATGGGATAAACTCAACGATGCTATCTTACAACAACAGAAAGAATTCGAATCTCAGACACTGCAATGGTCTAGCTACCAAGACGTTCTGCAACAGACATTGTCTTGGCTAGATGAGAAGGAAAAAATAGTTGACGGCGAAGAAAAAGCTGTACTCAACTCTGCTCAAGAGATTAAGTCTAAGTTGCTGAAGAACAAGACTCTGTTACAAGAAATCTACTCACACAAACGAGTTATAGAAACCGTCACTGAAAAAGCCAAGAGCGTATCTGCTACCCTTCACTCAGGAAAAGGAGAGAGCGATGAAATGACTGCTATCATCAAATCGGTGTGGGACAGATACAATGCTTTGACAAACAGGCTGACTGGCATCATTGACAAACATGAAAGCACATTTGACATCTATCAACAATTCGCTGATCAGCAGAAGTCACTACAAGACTATCAGAAGCATCTTTGGGACCGTTTACATTTATTATCAGATTTCAGCGGCAACAAAGCTGCGTTACAAAGTAAATTAACTAAGATACAGGAACTATTAGACGCAATCCCAACTGGAAACAACAAATTGAAGATGCTATCAGACTTGATTGAGAAGAACAATGCCAGACTTTCTCCTAGAGGAAGAGATGGTATGTCTAGAGAGCTGAGTCTTCTCCGAGCTGATTTGGAGAAGTTTACCGCAACCGTTCATGACGTGAAACGGGGCATTGAAGATAAGATTCAGCAATGGATCGAGTTTGACAGTGCCAATGATCGACTCCAACACTGGTTAAGTGACACTGAGATGAGTCTGAAGACTTACACTCCCAAAGCAACCCTTGAAGAGAAGGTGGATCAACTGAACAAATATCAGGTATGTAGATTCGAATATTAACTTGTTTTACTCCACTTTACTTTTACCCCATATTTAAATATTGAATTTTGAAACAGGATTTATGTAAAGCGATTGATAATCACGACAATGATTTGAGCGCAGTCATTACTTTGGGCGAGGCCTTGGATCAAGTAAGAGTTGATGAAAGAGAAAGTCTTTTGTCATCAGCACTGTAGGACATAGCCTAATTTTCAGTAGAAATCTAATGTCACGAAAGTAATAATTACTAGAAATCTAACAAAAAAAATATATTTTAAACTGTCTTACAAACTATGTTGTGTATGAATCCGATACTTCAAGTTTTTGATTATTTTATTTATATTTTATATACTAATATAGAAGCATTGGTGATTGGTACTTCTAATGCTGATAAAAAATTATCTATAAAAATTCTAACTATCTCGATGATGGTACTAATGGTAGTTGTCGTAGTTCAGTTTAAACATAATCCCACTTTTAAAATGTTTTCATCACACTAACTTAGCTTAATTTTCAGGCTATCTTGGCTAACCTGAAGAAGACGGAGAATGACGTCGATAAACTAACTGATGAATTTAGTGACCTCATTGAGAACTGTAACGACACTAGGATCACAATGAACTTGCAGCAGATGACGTCACGGTTCCAGTCGGTACAGTCGACTGCAAAGGAGCTTGTGAAGAAATGCGAACAAGCCGTCAATGACCACAATGCCTACCAAGAGAAGTACAACCAATGCACTGATTGGCTGAAGGCAGCCCAAGTTAAGTTTGACGAGTGCAAAGAGAACTTATCTAACACTCCTGAAGGCATTAGCGCTAAGCGAGAAAGCCTAAACGACTTGCTTAGCCAAAGACGTAATGCTACACTTCTTGTTAATAACACGTTCGAATTGGGCGAGAAACTGTATCCTTCTACATCACCTGAAGGCAAAGAGATTATTGAACAACAGCTTCAAGAAATCCAACAAGCTATTGACAACCTGTACGACAATATCACTAAAGCCGAGAGAGATCTTGACTCAGAACTTAATAAATGGTCCTCTTTCGAAGACAATCTTAAAACTGTGCAGTCATGGTTGACGTCAGCTGAGAAAAGTCTTCCTAAAGAGATTGAACTCAAGGCTACCTTAGATGAAAAGCGCAACCAACTCAATGTCTACAGGACTTTCTTACAAGATGCCATCGCCCACCAACAAGATATTGCTGACTTAGAATCTCGCGCCCAAACTCTTCCTGATGTTAGCAAAGACATTGCTAAAGAAATCGACCAGCTTAAGCAAAGGCATGAGACTATTTTGGCGAGAGCCAAATCTTTTGTTGAGCAATACGAAGCCATTGTAAACAACCACCAACAATACACAAAGGCTGTCAAAGACTTGGAAGAATGGGTTGAAGCTACTCACAACACAGCCCAACTTTGGGGCGATGTCAACCTTGAACGTGTAGCACTAAGCAGCAACTGCGAGAAACTCAAATCTCTACAACTAGCACTGCCTGAGGAAAAGAACCGTATCGATAAAATACGTTCTCTCGGTGAGAAGGTCCTACCAGGAACCATAAGTACAGGACAAGCAAATATCAGGAACCAGATCGATGCTTCCCATCAAGAATGGGAAGGCCTTGTTTCATTTATCCATAAGACCATCGAAGCAATGGAGAACAAGATCCAACAATGGAACGAATATGAGAACATGAAAGATCAGTGCTTGGCATGGATCAGAAATACTGACAACCAAATTCATGCTGTTGACTTGAAAGCAACTTTGCCTGAGAAGCAAGAACAGTTTAAGAAGTTCCAGGAGCTGCAAGGTGAAGTGCGCGCTAAAGAACTCGAGATTGACAATATTACTGAGAAAGCTCAACATCTGCACACTGGTGTCTTTGGACCACGTGCATCACAGATCTCAGATCTGTCAGTGAAGTACCAAACGCTTTCACAAAAGGTGAAAGATCTCACCAACAGATGGCAGCAATATGTCAAGACTCATCAAGAATTCGCCAGCAATGTAACCGAATGCTCACAATGGATCGAAGAGCTTAGAGACAAACTGGACTTCTGCGCTGACTTGAGCTCTTGCTCACAAGATGATCTGGAAACCAAATTAGTACTGATTCAGAACTTGTTACTGACAAAAGATGAAGGTTTCACTAAAGTACAGTCGCTTGTTGAGTTAGCCCAAAACGTAATGGCTAACACTGCGCCAGCGGGTCATGAAGCTATCAACAACTCATTAGTCGCCTTACAAGAGCAATGGTCGGCATTGTTGTCCAGAATGATTGAAACTAAGAACATGTTAGACGATTCTGTCACTAAATGGGCTGGATTCCTCGAACAGATTCAACTCATTGAGAAGAGTAATACTTATCTCGAGAATATGTTAGCTGAACTGTCACCGTACGAAGCGTCTATGACAGACAAGAGAGCACAACTTGAAAAACTCAAAGAAGTAGAAGAAAAAGCCCGTTGTGACCGTCTGGACGTAGATACGCTGAAGGCTAAAGCAGCTGAAATGATAGCAAGTGGCCAACAAAACCAAGCCGCATCTAAGGCGCAAGAAACTTTGAGCAAATTTGACAATCTGTATGACAAGATTAAGAAACTCCTTGCTGACCGTGAAGAACAGTATAAAGACCATAGACTGTACAAAGAAGCTCATGATGAGCTCATCCAATGGTTGGGTAGAGCTCGCGAAAAGGTGCCTTCTTTGAAATCCAAACCATTGAGCGACAAACTCGCAATTGAAAACTCAGTAGCTCCTCTTGATGCATTGATCAACAAGCAGGCTCAAGGAGAGCTGTTATTAGAACATCTGCAACACACTGGTGAAGTCGTTCTTGCTAGCACATCACCTGAAGGCCAGACAATCATTAAGAACGAAATGAAGGCTTTGAAGGAAAGCTTCGACGATCTGTTCAACGAGATCAAACAACAGAAGAGTCAACTTGAAGATACCGTCAACCAATGGCGAGAATACAAAGATGAATACGAAAGACTGTCTGATTGGTTACAACAGAAAGAAATCCTCATCAAGAATCAAAAACTAGCTCTACTCGGAACTGCTAAGGAAAAGGGTGCTCAAGTTAATGAAGTGAAAGAAATAGTTGATCAGCTCAACAAAGGAAAAGCAGACATCGAGAAATTCAATGCTTCAGCTTCTGGTCTCCTAGCTTCACACTTGGACACCTATGTTAATAACCAATTACGTCACCTGAACTCCAGATATCAAGTATTAGTGAACATGGCTAATGATGTCCTCAAGAAGGTTGAGACCAACTACGAACAACATCAAACCTATGATGATAACTATGCCAAGACCAAGAAGTGGATCGATGATGCTTGGGAAATCACTCGCAGTGGCAGCGAAGCTGGCAGCAACAGTAGCAAGGAAGCCCTGCAGAAGCGTCTCGAACAGATCGAGGATCTGCTTAAACGCCGCGAAGAAGGCCAAAACTTAGTCCATGCTACCGTCAACAGTGGAGAAAAGGTCCTCCGAAATACGAGGTCTGATGGCAAAGATAAGATCAACATCGAACTCAAAGAACTACAAAACGAATGGGATCGACTTGTCAAGAAGATGAGTACCGCAAAGGTCCATTTAGAGACAGCTTTGCTCCAATGGGCCGACTACAGCTCAAGCTATTCACAACTGCAACAATGGATATCCGACAGAGAAGCAAAACTCCAAGAAGTGTGTGAACAGAAAGTCGCCAAGTCTAAGAAGGGGCAAGACCGCCTCGCCGGTCTCACGGCGGGTCTTAGCTTAGGCGAGAGGAAAGCCACACTCCGTCAAACAAACAATATTGTGCAAGATATCGTTTCGTTTGAACCCATGATTCAGTCTGTAACTTCTAAGGCTTCAGAACTTATGCAACAGGCTCCGGCGTCTGAGATCACCAGCAAATACGAGACTCTATCCAAACAAGCTAAGGACTTGTATGAGAAACAGAGAGAGACTGTAGAACAACACCAAGCATTTATTGATGCTGGCTCAGACTTCGTCCAATGGATTAGGGCTGCTAAAGAGAGATTAGGAAAGTGCTCTGATGCAACCGGAGACAAGGAATCGTTGAGTAGTAAGATATCTCAACTGAAGGTGCTGGAAAGCGAACTGCCTGAGGGTCAGGCGAAGCTGCAGAAGGCTCTGGAACAGGGTGAGATCTCCTGCGGCTTGGCCGACCATGAAGATAGAGAGGATATTGAGGAAGAAGTAGCTCTTATGCAAGAAGAGTACGATACCTATGTGTAAGTAGATTGTACTTTTTATGAAATGAAAATATTCTAAATTGATTCATTGATATAATTTATATTAAGAGCAGTGTTTTTAGACCGGTTTGGGGCTAATTCATCACCTTAGACCACCGTAAAATTCAGACATTTAATTCTTTATCTACAATTTGTGTTCTGTTTTTGACTTACCAGCTCTTTTGTGATTATCCAGAGGTTCCTTAATTCTTTAATTATCTCATTTTAATTCTAATATTTTAGATTTTTCCATTCTTTGTATAATACTTCTACATGATATTCCTTTCCATGGTACAGTGAACAGCTAAACAACACCAAGGCTCTGATCGAGGGAGGTATCGTCAAGTGGACAGAATACGAAGAGCAATACAAGGAAGCCTTAGACTGGTTGTCCAAGACTGAGAAACTAGTGCAATCCTTCAACAAACTGCAGAATAACTTGGAACAGAAAAAGGTTGTTCTTGAGGAGTTCCAGGTGAGAATTTTATCATATTTTTTATTTTTTAATGTTTTTGTAAGGGGTTCTGAAACAATGGCGACAATTGTTTTGAGATTCGACATTTGAATGGTATTTTAGAACTCGGTGAACATGGAGAACTAGGCATACCAGCTAGTTCTGAAATCTCAATTAGCGATGTTCTAATTCAAAACAATATATTATTTCTGTTAACTGTGAACATTATGTTGTTGTAATGTTTGGTATTTATGCAAGCAAACTGCAAAAAAACACGCTGCATTCCAACACGGGCGTAATAGACGTGGGCACAAAGGCTTCCAGCCCTCCTAGCCAAGTTACAACCGTTTATAATAATAATATCATTTATTTGCTTTGTTTCGTTTCGAGTTGGCCACGCCTTCTATTCCTTTGTTCTGACCACGTGACTGAGCGTTGAGATGACGTCGTGATCGACGAAGAGAATCGAAACGAAACGGTTGTAACTTGGCTAGGGGAGCAGGTTCATATGGGATTTGGTGGGTCATCTCAGCCGCATGCAGAGGGAAAGCGCCGTCATGGCCGGCCTAAAAAGTGGCGAGATAATCTGGACCCGTACCACGAGGACTGGTTCGAGACGGCGTTGGAGAAGAATGTTAGGAATGAATTTGGGGGGCCTTTGCCCAGCAATGGGACAGTAAAGGCTATAAAAAAATGGAAAAGGGTCATGCAACACTATAAAACTCTAAATACTATTTAACACTTTAGGTTTGAAACTTAATTATCTTTAACTAATCTTTTCAGGGACACCTCCAAATGCTATTCGACTGGCAAGCTGAACTAGACAAGCTGAACGTGCGCGCGCAGACGCTGCTGGAGACATGCGCCGACACGCGCATCTCCAACGGCATCACGCAGCTCACCACCAAGTACAACGCACTGCTGTCGCTCGCCAAGGAGGTCATGAAGAGGCTTGAACTCCATTATCAAGTAAGATACCTTCGCATTAACACCTACCTAATTAACCTTTCGAATACCGTAGATACAATATGCAATGAGTAATTTTATTCTAATGATGATTCATTAAGAAAGCATTGTCACAGGATTTTCTTACAACTCCTATTATCTTCAGGAACACCAACAACACAACGCTCTGTACGGTGAATGCCAAGATTGGCTGGATAGGACCCGTGAGAAGCTGAACCAATGTGCTGAGATACCCAACAACCTGGCTGAAGTGAATAGCAAACTGAACACCGTGAAGCTGCTGCGACAGTCGTTGGAGCAAGGACAGAACAAACTGAGGTATGGTTTGCAAATCCTGTGCTTCTGTGTATTTTCCTTCTTCTGTGTATATATTTTTTTTTACTAAGTGGTCTCGCGTTTAACAACTATCTCACCAGCCCTACGTTCAAAAATAACCAGAGTTAAGTAGAGTCGCTACTCCAACCGTTCAAAAATGCTTCGAGTTGCAACTCAGGGTCGTTCTTTTATAACTCGTGTAGCTACCCTAGTAACTAAGTCTAACTCCGAGCAGGGTAGGTTGGTGTAAGCGGCTATAAATGACACTTGCTTAACATTAACAGTTGAACTCTACGTTCGCGTTCAAAAATGAGAGCGTAGACTATCTTCCCTGATGACGTCATTAGAGTTAACTCTAACCTACGCAGGGCTGATGGCCAAGCGATGATATGGCCGATGATGGAGCATGCTTGCCTAGAAGTAACCTATTCACTTGAATTAAAGACCCTTATCGAAAAACACGGTATAAAGGGCAGTTTTATGTTTACTATTGAAACTTCATAGAAAAGTCGGGTTTTGGCAACTAAAATCAACAAAATCTCATATCCCTTTCGATTTGGTCTGATGAATATTTTCGTGCTCTATTCGCCAGGGTCGTGTGTTTGCGACTGAGTACTCCATCTCGTTTGGGTCTTCAATCCCTATAGGTAACAGAAGAGCTGACAAGATGGAATATTTAGTCGTGGATGTTTTTTTAATCTTACGACAAATCCCGCTCTTGGGTGGAGCGGGAGATAGTGTCAGACTTTTACTGACTAAAAACCCACTCCTGTTCCTTCCTTGCCTTCGTCCCAGGGCCCCGGGTTTCGTTTTCACACTACCCATGGCCCCAGAAGGCTTCGACCCTGCTGGGTCCCTACGATTTGCTGACATCTCTCTGAGGCGCGCGTAGAACAGTACGCGCCGTCGACGACTTGGGCACGGTCCGGATGGTTACCGGACGATCGGACAGCGAGCCACCCATTGCTCATCGTCCGCAAGCCCGCGCCTACGGTGGCCGGAAATCGGGATCGGAATCCCGGCGGCGGTTGAGGCGTGAGGACCGTTGCCTCACGCGATCGGCCGCCTCCTTTGCTAGCATATATAAAAAATCTCGTGTCACATTTTGTTTGTTATCGAACTCCTCTGAAACAGCTTGACCGATTTTTATGTCATTTTTTGCGTATATTTGGCAGGTTTTAAAATAAATATAGCTATTTTTTACCGTCCCGCGTCGTACCCCAATGCCCCATTTTTTTTTAGTCCTTATATGGCAGAGACAACGTTTGCCAAGTCAGCTAGTATTTTTATGAAATCTTAATCTGAAGTTCTTGCGCACTATATTATTAAGTCAATAAGAGTGAATAGGCTACTTCTATGCAAGCGTGCTCCATCGTCGGCCACATCATCGCTTACCATCAGGGGAGATGGTGATCAAACGCGAGCATATCAATAGTAAAAAAAAAAAAAATGGGACCAATGAATTTTTCCCGTGTATTACCAATGGATAGGATGAATTGAGAGCAGTGGTGGCCGAGTGGTAACGGCCCCGACTTACGAGTTGTAGGTCGCGGGTTCAAACCCAGCCAGGCGCATTACTTTGTGTAATTTATTTCATCACCACTGCTCTCAAAACGGTGAAGAAAAACATCGTGAGGAAACCGGCATGTCCTAGAACCAAAAATTCAAAGACATGTGACATCCACCAACCCGCACTGGGCCCGCGTGGTGGATTACGGCCCATTCCCTCTCCTAGAGAGGAGGCCTGAGTCCCAACAGTGGGAACATTAAAAGGCCGACTATGACTATGACTATGTGTTACCAATTAATAAATACATTCTTTGTAATATTTATAGACTTTTTAAGTATTTTTTATACGGCTCTGGTCGATACAATCATCATGGCCAACCTTGGGTGCTGCTGGAAGCTCTGCTGTCCTCAAGCTATAATCTGACAAAATCATGTTTTGAGTTACGCACAAATAACAGCATATAAATACGTATAAATCAGGGGAACTTAACGGCAATGTTATTAATTTATCTTGGTACTACTATTAGGTACTCGGCTTAAATATTTATATTAGAAAAATACTGCTCAGAAAGATAGATATAGAACTTTTAGCATCTAATAACGAAAGCCCACCAAATGTCAGATAACGGCACTTTAGCTTAAGGACGTCTTAATGATATAATCCTGTGTCTACTACAACAACTGATTTGTTTTATCTGCTTTATGATGTTTCTAGGTACCTTCTTGAACTCAAAGAGAAGGTAATCATGAACACAGAACAGACTGGCGCTGCTAAGATACAAGAGGACACTGATAACTTGAAGCAGGAGTTCGACAAGCTGATAGCAGACCTGCAAGACGTTAGGAACAAGCTGACCAGTAGAGCGTCGCAGTTTGACGATATTTCTAAGGTAAAGTTCATAGATGGCTAGAAGGACCAAGTCGGGGTCGATGGTGATGATTTCCCACTTTATAAAAAAAGATGGGTCCAAGTGAAAAGAGGATCTAGCGAGCTTATGTCCTTTAAACACCACTAGTTTTTAACGAGTACAAATACTTAAAGGGCTTATTAGAAAAGGTCTTGTTATTATTTAAGTAGTCTCAAAATATTTACAAATAGTAAAATTATTAGCGTTTATTTATGTCCCAAAATGTCACTCAATTTATAGAAATATTGTACTGGCTATTGATAATGAATGAAAAATAATTGAAAAACACTGCGCGTAGTATTTTCTAGTAGCAATTGTTATGAATTTACTAATTATGACAAATTTTCGTGGACAATTTTGGGATTTCGCTTTTTTTTATTACTTTTGACTACACAAATATGATCAGTAACGGGTACGAATAGAGCCCCATTTTATTGTATTAATTAAAAATTAAGGGTGTTTAAAGAAAAGTAAAAATAATAAATATTTCGGTGTTTAGAAGGTATAAAGCTCCGCAAACCTCCACTAAAAAGGGAGGCTCCTCCGATCACAAGGATTTTATGTCTGATTTGGGCAACTGCCCAATAGTTCATTTCGAGCTGTTGTATATACTCTAATAGTGCGATGAAGTATTTCGAATTTTAGCTCTTATGGGGATTCATATACATATGTCGCTACATGTTAATCTAGTTTCTATAATTAAATCTTATCAATTTCTAGATCCACAAGCTCTTGGTAGAATGGCTCGACGACATCGACCAGAAGATCCAATCAGACGACTCTCTCCTCCAAGACCTATCAGAGAAGAAAGCTAAGCTGGAGAAGTTTAAGACTTTCAATAGGGACATTGACTCCCACAACGATCTCGTGAAGAGGCTCAATGAGAAGCTGAAGGAAGATGCGTCGCTCAAGTCGAAGGGTATTGAGGATACGCTGAAGAGGTATGATGGCATCAGGAAGACTGTTAATGAGATGATTGCGGTAAGTACCTTTTTTTATAATACCTACTAACCATATGCGGTTTCACAAGCGTCTTTGAGCTCCTGATGATGGTGATGCTAATTATAGCCTACATAATTAGTATAAAGCCTATAGTCTTGAACCTAGCTACACCATACAGAAAGGTTTCAGGTTTTGACCTGAAGTCTTTCTTTAGAGGCATGGCTTGTGAAAAGGGAAGCAGAGCCCGTACAAAAATCTCAACGTAAAAAATCTCAAGTACCGTACAAAAATCTCAACTACTATCGAGGTGGCAAGTTTTCACCGGTTTTTAATTGATTTTGGCAACTGTTATTACTAAATTTATTTTTATATAGAACTGTATGAAGTATACTTATTTCAACTGAACAGCTCGATTCATCAACGCAATAATTTTTCAGTATTGTATTGGACAATAGCTTAAAATGGTTGCTTGATGAATATACGAGCGAAAAAATGTCATCCACATTAATTTTAAAACAAGATCATTTTTTCACAGAAACTGGAAGACTACGTGAACTCACACATTCAATACAAAGAATCCTACGACCAATTCTACGACTGGATCCGCAACTGCAAAATTGAAATCCAACAATGTTCCGACTCCCACGGAGAGAAGGACTCCGTTCAGAAGAAACTTCAGAACGTCAACAAGATCATCGAATCCCTACCTAAAGGGGAAGCCTTACTTAAAAAGGCAATAAGCCTAAGCAATGCTGTCTTGGAAACTACTGGTAACGAAGGCAAGGACAACATCAACCAAGAAATTAAACAGCTCAAGATAGAATGGGAGAATCTCCAACAGATCTGCAAGGATACTAAGAAGTTGCTCGAGAAATGTCTGTCGGCCTGGTCGGACTACTTGGAGACGTCTGAGAAGATGAGCAAGTGGGTGAAGGAGTTTGATAATAAGCTGAAGACCGTGCAGAAGGTGGATAAGATCACGCCGGAGCATCTTGATAAGTGTCGCGTGAGTATTGCTATTACTTTTGTTGTTTTTAAGTCAAGCTGACCTACTCAGTTGATATTGGTCGCCACAAAATATATCATTGCGTATTAGCATAATGTCTAAAAGAAAACTACCTTTGGTTTGAAAGCAGATTTATTTCTAACCCCAAACAATACAACTCTGAACCTGATCCTTTATAATTCTGTCATTATTCTTTAAAATTCGTCTTCTTTCTTTAAAAAAAAATAATCTATCTTTTATATCTTCTTTGATTTTATGAACAGAATTTTTACAATGTACAGCAAAGGATAACACGCGTGTAATTACAATCAAAGTCCTTATTGATTTGTTCGTTGCTCTCATTCAAATGGTGTTTTTTCGACTGAAAATCATCCAATGAATCTAGGGTACAGTGAGAGGGTATCTCAGACTTTTACTGAGTAAAACCTACCTGCCGTAGTTGAAAAAATAAAAGCAAATAAAAATTTAATTTAATATTATTTGTCGGGTTCGATTTCCGCACATAAATATTTATATGGTCCATAGATTCATAGTTGTTCTGGGTCGGGGTGTTTTGTATATGTGAGTTTACATGTTTGTGAACGTACCCACGAAACAGGAGTAATTCTTAGTGTGGAGCAACATTTTTTATTAACTACCTATTTAACTAATCAACCGTACGTTAGTAAGTTTACTAAAATCTAAGTTATTTTACAGGAACTTCTATCCGAAGCATTAGGACACAAGCACGTCCTAGAAGAACTGAACGACAGATGTGAAAACCTCATGGAACAGAGCGCTTGCGCCTGGGTCCGCGACAAGACAGTCAACCTCCAAACTGAATACACGACCCTACTCACTAAGATACAAGGTCTAGTTTCCAATGGCGAGAAGAACTTGTCCGATCACACTGAGTTTATTAAAGCTAAAGAAGATCTCCAACAATGGCTTGAAACCGCTCACGGTACAGTTCAAGATTCTATCGGAGTTGGTGATATTGATACTACTAAAGATAAATTGGAAACTGTCAAACTTGTAAACAACAGAATGACTGAAGGACATCACTTACTCGTTGTCTTACAAGAAGCTTTCAAGAAAGCACTCAACAATACACCACCTGAGGAACAAGACGGTCTTCGTAACGACGTCAAGATCTTACAGGAATCCTGGGACCAATTGAAAATAGACCTTAACTCAATCACAGCACAGCTCAAAGCCGCTATTGGCAAATGGGAGGACTTTGAAGAATCTAAGAAGAAGATGGACCAATGGATCAAGGATACTGAACAGAACTTAGACAAGGTTCCTCCGACTGGTGGTGAATTGGGAGAAATGAAGACTTTGTTAGAGAAATACAAGCATATCGAAGACGAAATTGATAACAAGAAGCCTGAACTAGACAGACTTAAGAGTGAAGCTGCGGAACTGAGCTCTTGGGCAAAGAAACCAGCTATTAAAGAATCTGTAACGGAAATCGAGAAGAAATGCAAAGCTTTACGCGCTAAGTGCGCCGCTAAGAAGGCAGACCTTGAATCCGAAATCAAAGACTACAACAACTACCACCAATCTCTGCAGGACACAGAGAAATGGCTGCTGCAGATATCCTTCCAACTTATGGCTCATAACTCCTTGTACATCGCAAATCGGGAGCAAACAGAAGAACAGTTAGCCCAGCATGCTGTCCTACTCGATGACATTCAGAAGTACAGGTCCACATTAGACGAATTGGAGGGCAAGGGACAAGCTCAAATCGAACGCTATGAAAAAACAACGCCATCTATTCGCGAGACTGTTGGAAAGCAACTGAAGAATGTCAATGACAGTCATAAGAGTCTTTTAGCTACAGCTCTACAGATTGAAAGACGTCTTAGGGAAGGTTTAGCCAAGTTTAAGGAGTACGAAGATACTCTGGAGAGCATTTTGAATAACTTGGATGAGATGGAGCCGGCGATTACTGAGCTTGATGTGCCTGTTGATGGATTGTCGCATGGACGTGAATTGCTGGATAAGGCGCGGGTAAGTTTACATGACTTATTGAATTATTTTGTAGTTTTGATAGAGAGAAGACCTAAGTAGATTTATATAGAGAGTGTAGGGAGGCCGTTGCCTTGCAGCGGTCACTACATGTTTTTAATTTATAATTTCTACTGAGTTTTAGCTTATTGAGTTACATATAAAAGCGATTATTTGAAATGTTCGAATCGCAACTATTATCACAGTAACTTACACTGTCCCACTTCTGGGCGAAGGCATCCCTCTATTATTTCTATTATTCCCGACCCTGAGCCAGTTCTTGCCAATTCCTAACGAAGACAGGGGCGCCGACTCCATGGGTGCTCGGGGATTCGAGCACCCATGAGAATTAAAAAGTGGGTGCCAAGCACCCCTGAGAATAGACATCAAGAAACAGATCAGTAATCGCCTTTCAGTACCCGACGACCCTTTTAGCGCAGTGGTTTATAGCGCTGGTTAAGACGCAGGGTCGCGGGTTCGATTTCCTGGGTGGGTGGTGGCTGGGTTCTGTTGATGAAACAGATATTTGTGTTGGGTCTGGGTGTTTGTGGTACCTTCGTTGTTCTGCAGTATGTAAGTAGGACATTTATTTATTTGTCGGTCGATCACTGTGCATTTCTCTTCTCACACTTCGCCACTTTTTCGAGTCATCAAATGAGCATGAGCACCTATGAGGTTTTCTAAAAGCCGGCGCCCCTGAACGAAGACATGTAAGTCGTCCCGTCTACTCTTTCATGGTCTGTCGCGATCCCCTTCTGCGAGTTGTGGCCACCGCTAGACCGGCAAGCGGCAGACACGTCCAGCCCAGTCCCACGTAAGCTGGGCAGCCTTCTGAGCCACGGAGGATCTGTGTTTTGGAGCGCAGTATATTATTTCGAACGCGATCCGTTGGGTTCAAGTATACTGAGCTCAAATAAGAAAAAAACACGGTGCTGTAGGATTACAATGTAGGAAGGACAGCCCTACGATCAAGTCGAAAATTTAATGTGTGTGTGTGTGTATGTGTGGGTCCACCAAGGCTAAGGAGGTGTAGCAATCATAATGTTATATTACAGTCTACATAAATAGTAAAATTAATAATTATGAATAGTTGTAGATAATATACATTGAGTAATGATTATTTAATCAGGCGTTACACAGGTGTTCTTAGTTATGCATTTTACAGACATAGTCATCTTCATTTACATAAGATAATTGGCAACTGTTCGATATGTTCTTATAAACTTGTAATGTATAATAATGTCCTAAGTTGACTAAGACAGTTTCTATTTAATGACGAAAGTGCAGTGGCTGAGCATTCAAATCATGTTCTATTGATATGTGTTCGATTCCGCAAGGAAAAAATTTTACTTAAATAGATACACAATAATTTTACGTTCACAACTTAGCTTTAAATTTGTGCTTTAAAACAAATTCACTAAAAAAAATATCGGATTATCTACGGATAAGTTTCTGGAACAAGAAAAAAAAAGCTATCATGGACGCCCGGTAGATGTGAAACATCTATAATTAAGTAGTTGAGAGCGGTGGCATAGTGGAGACATTATCGTATGACGCTATCATGCCGTTTGCCGTCACGGCATTAGAGTTGGTTTTACTACCAAAGCATGCCAATAGATGTGTCAAATCACACCGTTCAAGAACACCTCAGGGAGATGTCAGCAATCGTAGGGGCCCAGCAGGGTCGAAGCCTTCTGCGGCCATGGGTAGTGTGAAAAGGAAACCCGGGGCCTGGGACGAAGGCAACGAAGGAACAGGAGTTGGTTCTTTGTCGAAACCGGACAAAGTGAATTTTTCAATTCATATTATGTACTTTTTTAAGTTTATTTAGGACATTAATGACACCTTGGAAAGCACGTAATGCCGTTGGTCCAGGTTATCAATCGTGAATTTTTGACAGTCATTACAGGACGCTAGAAAGTCTGACCATCAGCCTAGCCAAGGAGTATTGTGTTCTGGAGATCTGGCAGGAAACCATCCCCAAGCTAGTTAGGAAAAGTCTAGGGATATGATGTCCTTTACGTTAATTGATACTTCCAGTGTCAATGTGTTCAATAAGCACTCACATATTGCCACAGTTTTAATTTTGATAAGTCAGTGTCAAGAAACATAGTAATTGGTGTGGTGTCCCAGGGGCTGCACAACCGACTGCAGACGGAGAAGAGCCGGCTGTCGGCGGCCGTGGCGGCGTGCTCGGCGGCGGCGGCGTCGGTGTCGCGGCCGTCGTCGCCGGCGGACAGCGCGCCGCTGCCCGTGCCGCCGCAGGAGCTGCTGGTGCGCGCGCGCCTCGAGGACCTCATCGACCAGGTACTGCGGCTCTCCGCCAACATACTGGCCAGCGAAGTTTTGACCTCGTTTTGATGTGTTCAATGTTGAAAGAGTTTGTGTTTTTTTTTCTTCTAAGTGGGTTGTGTTGCGTTGGAATTATTAGAGATATTAGGAAGTTATTGATAAGTAGTTGTGATTTAAATTTGGCCTTATTAAATGTTTAATAGTGTAAGTGAAATGATAAGATATTAGAATAAGGCAGATTTTTTTTTTAATATTGGTACCTACACTTTAAAAAAACATTCTATAATAAATAATAAAAGTAGTCCGGGAGAAAATACCCAATGACCAAAGTGTTCATTAAATTGTAGTCTTAGTTTATAAAAGTTCAAGTATTCAACTTTAAGCATATAATATTAGCAATAAACAGAGTTACCTTATTTCTTTAAAATATTTACTTACCTATAAGGAATAAAAGAGCAAGTTTTTTTAGTTAAACAATGAAGCGACAACAAAATCAAATCTCCCAATGCAACGCAATTCGCTCCTGTTAGCTTTTAAAACCTGAATGTTCTGCAAATAACTTGAAATAATAAATCTATGCTTATAAGTTCGCCAGGTCGACAAAACGAACAGAACCAACGTTTTTGATGTAAGATAAGATCTCTTTATCTATTATTATTAATAATAATAATTACAAGATAGTTAATAACATTGTTGTAGATAGACGTAGTTAGCTCAATAATAATGTAAAGGCTTTATCGTTGGCAATGTAACTTTTGTGCACCTGGTTTTGTTTGAAATGAGATTATTATTTAATTAGGAATATTATCAAACCTTAAAAGTTTTCCATTTTAGAGTGACATGTGCAGTTGCACTCTATCAATGCTAAAGTGTCTAAAATTTCTTTGTTGTAGAAGTTCAATAGTCCACAACCAGTTTATTCAATATTTTAGATTCTATGCTACCAATTAAATCAGTCATGAACCATTGAGCCTCTTCTACAAAGAAATTGTAGACATTTTAGCATTGATAACGTGGAAGTGCACTGTTGACCCCTTACTGTAACCTACAAAAGTACTATCTGTTTCCAAACGGCAATAAAACAACGTACTCTAAAATAGCAAGATCATTAGGTACTTACATTCTGTAAATTTTCGTTTAGATACACATCAATGATAAGAAATAGTAGCTATCCATTTTGACCTTGATGCATTTGCGAATTTATGCCAAATGCGCGGTCACTGACGAAAAACATACTTAATTTTTCAAACTCAAAATTATCTTATTTCATATAGGCCTACATGGACACTTATAAAACGTTATACAGTCGACAGTTGGTCGTTTCCTATGGAGAAGAACCGACAAGAAACTCCATTTGAGATAAATTCTAAATGATTCCTATTGATTACCAAAATCACAATTCGCATAGCAATGTTCAACAAGAAAAAAATACGATTGTTCTTTGCAGGCGCTTCAAAAACAAAATTACCTTTACATAAGAATTTATCTGGTTCTCCGTAAGAGTAATACGTGTTACTCAAGACTGGACTAAACTACCAAACTATATTGATATTAATAATATACTAAAATTTATATTAAACTAATAATAATCTCAAGCCAGACAATGTGAGGCGAGCACTGTTTGTATAAAGTAAAACGGGCACGAGTAACATCAACTATATAGCATTTCACTATTTTACCGATATACAAGAAATAACATGATCACTTAATTCCACCTCTACAATGTTGTGTTGAATGCTTCTGCTACATGTCACGTTAGTACTGAAAAATGACAGAGAAAATATTAGTGCTTTGCAGTTAAGATCATTTATGAACTATTAGAGCCGTAAAGAAAAGAGGGAGATCCTGAAAAAAACTTTACAGTAAATAATAAGGACACCCTTTTTTGGTGAGCTATTATTAAATGAGTCTTCTCCCACAGGATGGAGCCCATCTCTGTTCCTTCAAATGCCCTTTGCGTTGTAGGGTCACAGACCATTCCTAACACCCTGACTTCTAAAGTCAACACAAAGTTAGCTAAAAGAATTTTCAGACTAGCGAGAGCACTAGGAGACTTTGTTACTTAATTAATTAATTGAAGCAGTTTATAACGCTTATTGAGACCTACGCGAAGACAGTGAGAATTTTATCCGTCAAGTTTCGGATCATTATAGCAGACTTGCAAACTGCTGTCGTCTCTGCAGCCAGATTTTGTGGCACACTGAAGTTATACCTGATAATCAAACCTTAAATTTTACGACTATAAGTTTACACTATTAGTTCTACTGGGGCCATGGTTGATGCGAAAGAGATCGCCGTGGCCCTGGAAAAAATGGCAAAGAAGGAACAGGAGTGGGTTTTTAGTCAGTAAAAGTCTGACACTATCGCGCTCCGCCCAAGAAGGGGGGATGTCATTAGATGATTTTCCCACCGCACACACTATTAGTTAATTTTAAGCCAGATTCTGGCTCTTCGAGTATTTTCTCCGTCACCCTAATAATGAATTCATCTGTACTTATACTAACCCGCACTGTGTTGATGTTTGTGTGATGCATGGTTTGTTCATAGAAGCAAGTGAGCGAGGTAGGAAGCGCGCCACGCATTGACCTAATACTAAGGACGCTTGAGGCACCAGAGTTCGGCCAAAAGCTTTCGACTTTCGAAACCAAGGTAAGGATGCTCGTCTGTGGATTTTCGACAAATACTGATTCTGTAAAAGAAAATCATATTCTTTGTTTTAATGTAACTTAAGCCGGTTTTTGAATTGAGTATTTAGAGTTGAGAATGTGTCCAACTCTACTTTTTTTAACCTTTTGAGTACCGTAATTAGAGACGCAATAGCAAGACAATGAGCGAGCGAACATAAACTTCTTGAAAGGAAAGTTATCTATGTTTGAAGACATATAAAAGAGACTGAGGCCCTACCACGAACTCTTACCGCGATCCATTTTACGACCTACACTGAACAAAGATTCAAAGCATTTTATTTCAAATAAACCATTAACAGGCACTTTTGAAATGTCAAGAAGTCAGTCAGTCAGTCAGAAAAAAATATGCTAATTGCACACTTTTATGGCGTAGGCAAGCAATCAGAAAAAATTTTTCAAAATTCAACCCCTAAGGGGATGAAACGGGGGTGTAAAGTTTGTATGGAGAAACTCAAGTTACGCGGGCGAAGCCGCTGTCAGAAGCTAGTATATCATATATTTTCAGGCTAAAGTAAAGTTTAATAAATACTCAACTTGAAATCCTTAATTCAGAAATCGGTTTATTAGTCCAGGCGAAAGAAAAGGCCTGTTTTAGCTAAGACGTTGAAAGTCATCGAAATTCACCGTTATGAGACCACCAGAACTTCGTCTATTTAAAATGTGCAATTATATTTATAAAGACCTGATTACCAAGTACATAAATAAAGAGAAGAATTCTACAAATCCACGTAGGAGTGTATTTTTGTCATTGTTAATTTCATTCGCCTTAATGTCACTAGCCCTTGAAGAGTCATTCATTCTCTGAAACCATTTATCAATAAGCTTTTAAGCAGCAGTTGTGATAATATTATCCACATGATCAATGTTTTGCACACCAGCACTATCGTCTTAGTTAGACACTTGCAATGTAACACAAATCATTTAGCACAATATACACCCTACAGGTACAAAGTCACTTAGAAGAATTAGGAGATGCAGTCCACGGTATGGAAGAAGCCATGAAGCAAGTCCTGGAGATCCAGGAATGGATCGCAGTCCACACTGCGCTGGCCCGGGATTGGCTTGCCAATCCATCCAAGTTGAGGCCTGAGGCAGCTAAGCAGGACATGGCAGCGATGAACGATGCGTTGGCTTCTCTAAGTGAGAAGAGAAATAGGCTGCTTACTGAGATTCCTACTGAAGGTTAGTAAAATATTTTAGTAATATATGTCATGCGATATGTACAGTCAAGCTACATCTAATGAATTCGTAGCATCATATTATAACATGTTCTCATTGTCCAGGACTCGAAGACGAAATTAATCTAGAGGAAGAGCTAGACAACCTAGAACAAGCCATCCTCAAGGCGATCGAAAGAGAGAAGGGCAACCAAGCCATCATTGACGCCTTCCGTAACAAATGCCAGGAGATCCATGACTTCTTCGACTCCACTCTTAAGAAAATGTGTCTCGCTGACAAAGGATCTGGTCTCCCATGTCCTCAGAAGCTCAGCGCACTTAAAGAACTATCTTCTGAGTTTGGACAGGCCGGCAAAGACAAGGTTAACAGCATCAAGTCTGTTGGATCCCAAGTTATCAATATCGTCAGCAACTTGGAATCCCAACAGGTTGAAGAGCAAGTAAGTAGTCATTGAATAGATAAACAAATGACAAACGTGACCATGACAAATATTAGTAGTAGTTGTGACCTCACCGTGATTAGTCATTAAACTATTGTTGAACCGGAAATTATAGTATTTTACATACAAATGTTTCGTGCTCATTTTCATAACAGTTTAAAACATGTTTACTAAATCGAATCTTTTTTACAGATGAAATCAGTGGAACGCAGGTACAATGACATTGCTAAACGAATCCAGCGCAAGCTACAAATGCTTGAGATCACCTACAAGGCTATCGATGGCACCAAGAGTGAGGTCAACGCTCAGAACGAATGGATGCAGAAGGAAATTGACAACATCCTTCATCCCGAACCTCTCGGTTATGAGAGCAAGTCCGTCAAAGAAAGACAAAAGAAGGTAGCCAACCTGCTCAAAGAAACTGACGGTAAGAAGACAGTCATTGACTCTCTGGAGAAGAAGGTAAGCAACATCCAAGCGGAACTTGAACCTTCTGAGCAATTGCAATTAGAGTCAGAATTATCTGAACTGTCCTCAAAACAGAAACAACTAGCCTCACTTATTAAACAAGAGATCGAAAGATTGGGCTCATGCGCTGAAGACAGAAAGAAACTGGAGAATGATATTGAGAAGGCCAAGAACTGGCTCAAAGCTAAACTCGCTGAGATTAAAAAACTTGGTGGACCAGTACCTTTAGAAGCTGCTAAGGTTGAGAAAGAGATCGCAGTACATAAGAAACACCAAAGCGAGTTATCTGACTTCCACAACGATACTTTGGCTGAGGTCATGCGTCAAGGTAACGCAGTTTCTAAAGACTGTTCTCCTGAAGAAAGGGCTAAGTTACAGGCTATTCTTGAAGATTTGAACAAGTCTTACACGTCAGCAAAGGTTGACATCGATGATAAACTGGCTGCACTTAACAAACGCTTACAAGGCAGGAATGAGTTCGAATCTGAATTTGCCAAATGCCAGAGCTGGTTGAATGAGGCGGAAGTAGCAGCCACTCCAGAATTGAGAACAACCAGTCTTCAACTCTTGGAAGAACAACTTGCCAAGTTCGAGAAACTTAGCAAGGAAGCCGATGATGTCGAAAAGAACATCGGTAAAATTAAAGACAAGTCTAAAGAACTTATGGATTCATTATCAGATTCTAACAAACTACAACTCAAAGAACAAGTGAATGTGTTATCTGATAGATTCGCAAGGATCAAGGCTATCATTAATGATAAGAAGGGCATCCTACTTAAACACATTAAGGAGTACAAGGATGCTGCAGCTAAGATCGCTGCTGCGCTTGAATTCTTGAACGAAATCCAGAACAAATTGAAAGCTCTAAACAAACCAATTGGAAGCAAGGTAGAAGATGTACAGCCAATCATCCAAGCTTACGAATCTATCTTAGCTGACTTGAAGAAGAACAAGGCAATGTTAAATGAACTACAAGGCGGTAACTTACACGACCTTCAAGACATCTTGACTCAACAAGATGACTTGATGAGCACTATTGAAGACCAAATCTCAAAACTAAAACTACTCCTACTTCTGCGAGAGCAATTCTTTGCGTTAGTAAAGGAAATTGAAGAGTTCATTGCCAAATATACTGATCTTACTTCCGAAATTGAGAAATCCAACGATTCCTTGGAAGACAAAATTAAGCGTTACGATGACATCATCGTCAAGATCCAAGGTTGCGAAGCTTTACTTGCTACTGCCACAGACAAAGGTCAACAGATTGCCGCTGAAGGTACTGTTATCGACAGGAACAATATCACAGAACTTCTACAGTCGTTGAAACAACAGCTTCTAACATTGAGAAGAACTGTAGAAGCCAAGCGTCAGGAACACGAAAGAGCGGCCGCAGAACATAAGAAACTCGGCTCCGATCTGTCAGAAATCCTTCAATGGCTTCACGATAACGAAGCCGCTGTACACTCCCGACCACTTCTCAATAGGGATGTAGCCAGCGTTGACAAGAAGCTCACAGAACACGCCACACTTGTCAAGAACATTCAGTCGTACTTGGACAAACTGACAAAGATCACTGACGTTATTAAGAATGACGACGGAGTACCGAGCACGTTACTTGAAATGATGTCTGAAGCCAACTCTTTAAAGACGTCGTTACCAGCTGAATTAGCCAATAGAGAGAAATACTTGCAAGACAACAAGAAATACAGACAGCAATACTTACAATTGGTCGAGAAACTAAACATCTGGGTCAACGAAGCGACCATACGCCTCGACATGGGCAAGAACGGCACAGACTTTGAAAACATTGAATCAGATTTAGAGGAGCATAAATCCTTCTTCAACACATCCGAACCTTCTATGAAAGATCTCGTTGGGAAGCGCATGCAAGACATCGTAGACAAGATCTGGCCCTCATTAGCAGCGCCTGAACAAGAAGAGTTATCTAAAGACCATCAGAAACACAACCAACTTTTAAAGAACACTCTGAACTCTGCCAAATCCCGTCAAGCTCAACTTGAGCAGGACTTAGAGATCTGGAAAGACTTCTGCCAACTTGTGGATAAGATCAAGGCGATTTTGGACAAGAACGACATTCAAGATGAACCGGTTACTTCAGTCGACGCGCTGAGGCTGCATCTGGAGAAGTTGAATCATGCCAAGAATGATCTTGAGGTGAGCGGTTATTTCTTAGTAGTGACAGTCTTGTATAGTAACGTGTATGAACCTAATTTAATAATAAATGTTAATGGAACTCTGGAAAGCCTTCCTATAAGTAGACAAGTAAAACTTTTGACTTAGTTTTTAAGTCCAATGTGG
This sequence comes from Mythimna pallens, assembly GCA_961205895.1. Taxonomy (NCBI): domain Eukaryota; kingdom Metazoa; phylum Arthropoda; class Insecta; order Lepidoptera; family Noctuidae; genus Mythimna; species Mythimna pallens. The sequence goes on from OY540832.1 coordinate 24,064,657, forward strand.
GAGTCTGTTTTTAAGTTTTTGACTCGTATTTTAATATGCCGTTACTATAAAAGTCTGAAAAATATGTTTTAATACTTAGGTTTACTAGTCGGCTGGCTGATATACCGTCTTTACTTACATAACCAGATTAATTATTGATAAATTATTCGATAACATAAGGTTTTTTTCAATTAATCAAAAACGACAAACGTAAACTGCGTTAGCGTGTTATGTATTTGCAAATATATTTAAGAATTTTATGACTATTTGAAAACTCAATTTGATCGTCTCAAACTTGCTTATTGAGGAAACTGATTTTTATTGATAACAACTACATACATTGACATTTTAAAGTGCAGTGTGAACACGAATGTGGCTCGTAAATAACTCATTCAATTTCGATCAATTTAGATTATAAACGGCTCCGTAATTGGTTTTGTGAGTCACTGTCTGAAAATTCTTAAAGTTTAGTGGGAGTTTCCATTCTTCTCTATGAGCTTAAATAATTAATGCGCACTCTAAACTTGCTCTATGGTCAGGGAAGTCCCCACAATCATGACAACCATCTCGATTACTAGAATCGAACTAGGTAAATCACCTGTAAATACTCGTGCGTTCTCAGATAAGAATAAAATTATTCTCTTAAACTATAAATAGCAATGATTTCCATAATTAGTTCAGTCAGTTACAGCAAGATGTCTCGAGTAGCACAGATAACTGTAGTTTTAAAGATCGATATCTCGCGATTATACGCTGATAAAAAATTACCTATTAAACAATAAAGCGGTACGGTACATAGCTGAATGAATAAATTCCCATACTAATTGAGATATTACACTTTTAAATGGAGTCAGAACCGTTGAAAATAATGTACCCAATTGCGTCCTCAGTTTTTGTTGGATATCATTGTTTATTTTTTTTGTAAGTAAATAGTTAGGAGCGCTAAGCTATGCGCAAATAGTTTGTTGATGGTATCTTGAAGGTGATTGTCATAGAAATAAAACTGTGCTACATTTCAGGTTAATTATATTAAATCTTTATGAAAACTTCAATAATTTTTGCGTTAAAATTATATCTTGACGGATTATTAAAAGGTAAACTTCATACTAATAAAATAATTCATAACTTTATAATTATCTGTCCCATGTGGCATTATGTTATCAGCAAATCATATATAAACACACTTATTAAAATTCGTAATGTCGATATGTTATCAGCCCAATGATGTAGTAGATAACGATTAGATATTGATAAACAAATGACAATAAACAATATCCACAAGTCATAGTTAAACTGACATATATTCAGTTTCGCGAATAATAATTTGGCTTATTTTTAATAAATCGATTAGGATAAAGAATTTTCTTTTTTTTTATAACAACCATATCACTCGCGCTCTTGGGGAAGCGAGAGGGAATTTAAACCTTTTATTGAGTAAAACCCGCCTGTGTTTCTTAAAGTTACTCTATACGGTCCGGGACCGCGATAATTCATCCAAAAGTTGAGCATTCGTGAAAAATTAATGCAGTCTGAAACCCTGACAATTTTTTTTAAAATCTTTATTTATAGAGTTTTTCACTAGTGCGAATATGCCACTCTGTTAGTATACAAATATAATAGTAAAAAAACTGTTAGGTTTTGGGTCGGTTTTTCAGAGCAAACTTAACCATATTAATTATAGGGATTATTTTATCCGAAACAGGATTTGATAAATTAATATTGTGCGCGCCAATTTGTGTTCTGAGCGATTGATTTCGGACACATCTCATTAATAACTATATATATACTAACCAACTATGGACTTTGTCCGAAATATAAGATTTTTATTTTTATTTATTTATTTTATTAAAATATGCTTTGTGTCCTTGTCTTCGTTACATGTACTGCAAATATGTGAAGTTAATTTTTTCATCATAAAACCGAATTTATTGAGAGGTATATGACCCGAAAGAAGCCTTAATAACATGGCTAAGTCCTCCCTGGTAATGACACTTATCAATCCACGGTGAATACGAAGGTTGTGAATGGATTGTTCTATACCAAATGCCTTTTTCCTTTGAACGAAGATCAAAGTAATCTTCCAATTTTAAAGACATATCTTTTTAAGAATGAGGACATAGTTCATCTAATGTGGAACAGCTCTGTCAAATTTTGTCATCATAATAGAGTTTACCATTATAACGTCCTTAAATCCAAATCCGCTATTTAGAATCCGGCTCTTATGTTATAAAACTGTTCTTTCATCATGAACGTCAAAACCAGTTTCAATAACTTAAAAAAAATTCCTTTACTTTCCTAATAAGGCTTCGTTTTTATTAGACTTAGGTTTACCTGAGTAACCTGTGTAATACAGTACTTCGCTGGTTCTTATTTTTAGTTTATGAACGACTAGGTTAACGCACTTGATTTCAAGGCCTATTGTTGTAGACTTAAGGCAACGTTGCTAAACTGACCAAGTGGCTTTAGTCGACAGCATAAGATAAAAGATATCGTGATTTTTATCATAACCTCATTTTATTCTCGAATTGAAACCTATTTCTCTTCATGCCAACCATAAAAAAAAATACCATAGTGTGACCAAAATCCAATTTTATGATCAGAGACACTTGTAGTTACAAGTCACCACGTGGCAAAAAATATATATATTATTTTGACTTGTTAATTATTGTTCTTTACAAAAAGACATTTTTACGTTTATGCGAATAGGCTAGGTATGACTTGATCGCATAAATTGAAAAGAATCGATATGAATTCATAACACGAACCTAGCTTTTAAGGAGAGCTATAAAAATGTATGACCTACGCGAGCACAAGGACGGAATGCTTTGAAATAAGCCAGATACGCTCAACGATTTTAATGGGAAGTTAAATTTAAACGCTACGTTTAGATAACAGAAAAAATGGTGACACAATAAGGTACAAGCAATTAGGCACAATTCAGCCAATGCTAATGACGTATAAGGCCCTGGCATTGTGACCTACTTAGAGTAAAAAATACCAATATTAGCAACATACTCGTAACTCACAAAGTCCCAATATCTTTGGAACAACTTATTGAATCAATAGAACCCCTTTTATTATTTATATTCATTCAACACCCCATTCCTTACCCCTTCCATTCCGCCCAGCTAACCCTGTAGGGGTTCATCAGCTGTAGTGTTACCAGTTTCCCAACTATCTATGGTTGGATCACCTGTCATTTCTGGATTAAGTAGTTACTTTTTATTTTATTCTTGTTTGTCCTGGGTGAGTCTCAAATATTTTTTTATCTTTCTTTTTTTACTTTTTTAGTATTATTATCTATATCCTTTATTGTTTAGCCTATAGCCTTTATTGTTTAGGTTAACACATACCAAGCTAATCAAAATTAGCCCAAAAAAATTACAAACTTCAATATTAGAATTTCCCATAGTCTAGTGTGTCAGTGGCTTCGCCCACTTTAAAAAAGCTATTTTCTTACAAAATTTTGAAACCCCGTTTTATCCCTTTAGGGGGAGAATTTTGGGAAACCCTTCCTTAGTGCTCGCCTATGTCATAAAAATAAGCTTTGTGCAAAATTTCATGCTCCTTGTCCCAGTAGTTTCGGCTGTGCATTGATATGTCAGTCAGTCAGTCAGTCAGTGTCTCCTTTTATATATAAGTAGGTACAGCTATAGATTACTTAACGTGAATGTTTGTATATTAGTTAAATTAACCCCTTCACATTTCGCAAAATCATCATCATCAACTTATCTAGTTATCAAAAAGTGGTCGTTCATTGTAGTATTGCACAACAGTTATGACTTCACCGTATTCGCCTTAATGGCGTGATGTCACGGAGCTCGGCGGCCGGCCGCGCGCGCGCCAGTCTGTGACTGCATCGCATCGCAATGAGAACTGTACACAAACACTACATTTATTGCCTTGCTTTCACATCGTGCAAGTGTTATATCCACGTGCCCACTTAATTTATTATCCACTAAATAGTTTGTTTTTCAATTTTCAATTATAGTTAGTAAGTAGGTATTAAAAATTCCGCGAAAAAGGAAGGTAAGTGTCTGTGATATCGCGGTATAATGTTAATAGTTCGCACGGTTGTGTTAGTTTTGTTTTTGTTGTTGTTTTAAAGTTTAGTTCAAGGTCATGGTCGAAAAGTTCGGGTTCCACCATGTTTTCACTTTCCTAATGTTGACTTGTGTACATTGACGATGTTGTTTGGTTAGATTCCGTGCTGGAAGGTCAAACCGCCGGTAAAAAAGTGTTTGCAATTTTTTGTGATCTTAAAACGTGATCTCACGGCTATTATCATTTGCATAGCGAGTTTAAACACCAACGCATCTCTTGATGCCGTTTTCAGCGAGAGCATCGGACTCTTAAGTTAAAATATCTGCAGTTACCGGTTATTATACCGTAAACGGAGATGCAGTTAACTTTCGTAAAGGTCTTTTGACTGTTTATTTCTCCTTAAATTTATAAGCCATCATTATTAAAGTGTTCCGGTCTGATGAACCCGAAATTAAAGTTGGTAAAGAGTAGTTAAAAACCAAGATACGGAAACCAAAAGCAGTTATTCTATAAAAAGCTCTAAAATAACAAATGTAGTTTGTATAATAGGGGTAAGTGGCGCCAAACATGCGATGACCTTGAAGGTCAAGGGCGCGTTATCGAAGCCGCTTTATGTAATCTATTGATTGATAGCTACATGGATATCAACATGACCGCATGTTATTTAAATGCTAATCGATATCGAAGGAAAACATGTAAGTCCAAAAAGCCTTGAGTTCATTTTCTTTTCGATAAAAATCGTGAAGTAGACGATGATTCCGCGAAGCAACATAATGCTACAAAACGCAATTAATATTATATTTTCAAATATTTTACGCTCAACTCCATATAAATTTTGCTCAGTCAAAACGTTAAGGCCGAAGACACGAGACAGTCCCATAATTGGTAAGGTCGAGTGACTCATTTACGATTATTATCCCACGTTTTCGTCCAACGGCCATGGTACACCCAGAGTTAATATTTTAAACGTACATCATTACGTCACTGATTTAAATTCAAGGGAAGCTACTTTTGGGCAATCAATAGGCGGCGGATCTTTTTCAATGACTGTTCAAGACCATGAATAAAAAATGCGCAAAAAGATCTTGATCCGTATGATCAAAATTCAATCATGAAAAAATCATTGAATGCAAATTACGACTTGAATTAAAAATTTCATGAATACACTTACAACTTTAATGCCAAAGAATTTATAATTTAGACGTGTGTCAAGAAAGGCGTGTCAAAAACCTTTCGCAAAGATTGCACGCTTGCAGAATCAATTGAATCAGATCCATTGTAACTCTAAACGGTCCACAAAAGAGTACACAACAACTATAAAGTTGTTAAAATGAATACCTACAAACTGCAGCAGTGAAAGCTGGAAGCAACGAGTGACTTTCTCTGTATTGTCGTCTGAAAGAGCATTGCGTAGATATGTATCTCTGATCTGGCGCTTTGTGACTTTCATAAAGCATATACCTTAAAAACTTTTGATTGGTGAGTGTCTGATGACATGCAAGCTCTTCTATACTGTTGTGCAGACTTTTACTGAATGACTGACTGACTTCTTACTTTCAATCAATTCCGCAGCCCGTGCTAAATGTATTTGTGACTCACTGCTTATTTTACGCAGAAGTGGTCTGAAAGACATTGCCGGTATTGAAATTAAACAACCGGATTCAATAATATACACTACTACAGATCAGGTCCGCTCCACAATGGACACCCAATTGCACGTCGCACTTTATGATGCCAAGAACAGTCACAGATGGCATATCACCATCAGTAAGAGGCTAATCCACCAGAAACTTCACTACCCTTAGTAATAAGGAAGGGATACGATTCGAGGAGGAGTGACCCACCTGGTTTCGCACTGTTTGTGCAAAATATACTCACAAAACCTCCCTAATTTTTATTGTTTTTTCGTTTTGTGAAAACTGCATCAAAGTCCGTTGCGTGGTTTAATTTAAGCGACTTTGTTTTGCTCTATGTAGAGATAGAGATAGTAACAGCATCTAGGTAGGTATATTGTAGTGGTTCACTGCTCCAATTTATTCAACCTACATCCACTTATTGTTCATAGTCGTAGGTTTAGGCTTTATTGCGTCAACATCTTCGGTTTCAGGCAGGTGCACATAGGCCTGGCAGATAGTTATATCTTGTTCTTAGTTTAGCTGAGTATAGTCTTCCTTTATATTCCCATTTACCTAAACAGCTCATTTACTTGGTGATTTGTTAATTTGGGTCACCTTTGCATCTTCAATTGCAGCTCTTGTGTCAAAATCTGACTTTATATTATCGTGTATTGTGTTCCACATATTCATAATCTTATCTTTAGTCGGTTGAAAATGAATATACTAACGCAGAATGTAGGCTGGAGGCGCCGGCGCTGCAATTGTGGGTAATCTTTTTTTCTCATCGGCTATAAATAGACACAATGAGTCGAGGTGTCAAGGCCAGTGTCTGGTGAAGCAAGCATGGGATACTCGTTTATGAAGGAATAAGAAAAATTTTAAAAGGATTTATCCAATTTTCATGTTAGCTTTGGATGTGTTTTGACTATAAATAGAAAATCTCTTGTCAAGTCTATGCAAATAAACCGGGCATGCATGCCCTAGTCAGGCATATCTTACGAGATGTAGGTTGCAGGTTCAAACTCAGCCAGGCGCATTACTTTGTGTAATTTATTTCATCACCACTGCTCTCAAAACGGTGAAGGAAAACATCGTGAGGAAACCGGCATGTCCTAGAACCAAAAATTCGAAGACATGTGACATCCACCAACCCGCACTGGGCCCACGTGGTGGATTACGGCCCATTCCCTCTCCTAGAGAGGAGGCCTGAGTCCCAACAGTGGGAACATTACAAGGCCGACTATGCTATGCTATGCTATGCTATACATGCCCCAGTCGGTAATGTGCGCACTCGCAATATTAAGACACGTATTTAAAAGATGCTTATTTGAGCCGATCTGATTAGTTTGTAAGTATGACAGCGGTGTAAACTGTACAACGCAAAAACTTGCGTTGTATAGTTTATGTAATTTTAAATGCATGTCTTAGTTTGTACTGGCTGGTTTACCCTATTGAAAAGTTCTAATAAAAAGTATATTATTATTTATATTATATATTATTATTACTTTTGAAATGTCAAGAAGTCAGTCAGTCAGAAAAAAATATTCTAATTGCACATTCCAAAGCGCAGATCTCTATGGAGAAGAATGTGCAAGAAACTCCATGGACACTCTTTTCAATCATGTTTTGCAATTACAAATATTTCTGTTACATGTTTCTTGTCGCTATCCTGTGAGAACAATGTCAATAAAGTAAAAATAAAAACGAAATATAGATATTAAAATAGCAACTGGCAGCTAAGAGATGAGCAGTCTCAACTGACAGCGCCCGTTCACGGACCTGACGCGAATATTAGCACCACTCAGCTCAACCATTTTGAAAGGATGTTGCCTAAAATGCCTCGTTTACATCCGAAAACTACTCCAAATTGGTTAGTTTAATGTAGCTTTCCTCCTACGACTCTCCAAGTATAGTACAAAGAATTTTCTCGTAAAGATCCGTCTGGCATTTAAAACCCTTGTTATCAATTTCTTCTTATCAGTCATCAGTATACAGCTACGATAACATTGTAAACATTCATGCGGCGTTCTCAACCGCTGTTTCAGACTATTCAAGCGATCACTTTCTATTTTCATTGAATAAGAACATTTTATATAATATACCTAATCAGCTCGTTAACTGATATACTACAGTTAAATCGGTCAAGTTCAAGATAAGTGACACCTTTCTAGCTGTAGAGCTGGTTATGGAGGTTATTTAAATAGAATAGATTCCGTAAATACTTGAGAAATGTTAAAATACATAACGTTATATGCAAGGTTTACATATCTATCTATATATATAAAAGGAGAAACTTATCAACCCACAGCCGAAACTACTTAACCTAGGATCATGAAATTTTGTACCTACAAGGTTCCTTTTATGATGTGGGCGAGCAATATACAAGGTTTTCTAAAATTCACCCCCTAAAGGGTTGAAATGGAGGTCCAAAGTTTGTATGGAGAAATCCAATTTGACGCGGGCGAAGCCGCTGACAGAAACAAGTTTAAAATAATGTAATAGATTCCGTAAATACTTGAGAATGTTGAGATAGATATCTACCGGTATACATATGCGAAGGTTACTTATTATTCACAATCTAAAGAGGTGATCTCTAAAAACTATGCGCCACTTAGTAAATTCTTGACTTATAATTTAGTTATAATTGCTTAAAAGTGTATGAATACTAAAGGTTGACTAGTAAAGAATGCCGTATTGCATTACATTAAGTCCGCTACAAAGTACCCAAATAAAGTTTAAATTAATGAATTTACAAAAAACAAAAAAACATCGGGTTTTCAATGATTGATCAAAATGAATTAGTCATCAAAACACCTGATGTTGATACATACTAATTCTATATTAAGTATAGCCTTTTTGAGTTGATTTCCAATTTTCTGGGATAATACCAAGAAGATGATGACGATGGTAATGAGTACGTATTTTGATTGGTTAACCGTAATAACATGACTTGATAAAATAAAAGTAAAATTTTGCTTAGCAGCATTCATAGAAATCAAGAGCAAGAATCTACAGAAACATATTAATAAATAATAATAATAATAATATTCCACAACTATCACACAACGCCGTCTGGTCCCAAGATAAGCAGAGCTTGTGTTATGGGTACTAGACAACTGATAAACATACTTATATATTTCTAAATACATACATATGTAGATAAATTACACCCAGACACAGAACAAATGATCGTGCTCATCACACAAACATTTGTCCTGGGTGGGAATCGAACCCACGACCTCCGGTATAGCAGTCAGGGCCACTAACCACTAGACCAACAGGCCAGTCTTATTAGTCAGTATTATAAAATAAACATTATTCTTTTATGAAAGACTGGCATCTGCACTGGACTGCACGATCCTGTCACACAGATACCCCCTCCTCCCATATAGACAGTGAATAGAGAAAACAATTAAAAATGTTGTTGTATTACTAGAGAAATCTGAAACATAAGACTTACAAATATTTATTTATTTATTAAAACTTCATGCAACACAAAGGTACAAAGTCGAACTTAATGCCTTAAGCATTCTCTATCAGTCAACCAAGGGTAGTGAAGAGAAAACATGGTGGGTGCATAAAAAAAAAGAAAAGATTTATAAGAAAACAAGGGATCAAAAATGTATATATAAAATAAACATACATAAATATTTAATATAATATAAACCAACGTATATATAAAGATGTATTATTCATATAAAGATAAATAATAATATAGTGTAATAATAATAGTACTAGTGAAACTGGTAATAAGTTTATTTACCTGCTGTAAATCACTCCAGACAATTGTAGGCTATCTCAATCGCGAAAGGTGTGGGTTCACTACTGACTATAGTGTAGCGGATGCGATATGAACTCCCGACCTCTCAATTGCAAGTCAATGCCTTGTTAGGTCTATTATCGCTTGAACATCAGAATATTCAGCATCATGAATGCCGCTGTAGTTTCGCACGCCTTTCATATTGTAATCAGGTCAAGTGATCCTCATTCAGAAAGGATCTAAATTAATGTAGGTTATATTTACTGTTCATTTTTAATTGTATGAAACTAGATTTTTACATAGGAAACAGATTGCGAGGTTCCTTCCAGATGCTGTTACTTTTAAGAAAGAAACAAACTCTAGACAATACTCCTTAGAAAAGAAATTATTTAGTAAAAGATATTAAAATACTAGCTAACCCGGCGAACTTCGTACCGCCTAATAGTAAGGATAACGCCATCTACTGACATTACCAGAACAGCATAATTCATTTTATAATGACATTTTAATTAGAGATGGCGTTGTATTCGGTATTTTTTTGTGTTTTTTTTCCATTTTCTCACCGTTTAAACCTTCCCTGGACTATCATGAATATTTAAAGAACAAAATTAGCCAAATCGGTTCAGCCGTTTTTGAGTTTTAGCGAGGCTAACAAACTGCTATTCATTTATATATATATACGTAGACTGATATTACTTATAGAAAATAGGAAACAGAAATTGTTAATACTATGGTTAAAGGGAAAAATAACAATAAAATTTGAGCGTCAGCTTATTCCATAGAAAAGTATATAGTAATTCTATAATTCTATATATTTTTCCGTTGACTATAGTCAAGTACACAACAATGTCGTGAACATAGAACAGCCAGCATTTTAAAAGCATAATGATGTCAGATCCGGTGCTTCCAGCAAGTACAATGAGAACATTAATGTTCTCAGTCAGCTTAAATCAAGGACCAAGGTTAACAGGGGACAAAGTTGCAATATAATAGATCTATTTGCTACAAAAGTTGAAGCTATAAACACTTCGATTGTTTCTATAGAAAAATACTATGAAGCGTACAAAAAACCCTTTGTTGGACGCGAAAAGTTGACAGTTTTAAATATATATTTATCAACATAAACTTTATAAAACAATACACTTTTATTTCTCGAAGGATTAACTGATAAAATGTAAGTGTCTGCAACGTCGAAATCATGTAAAAATATTATACCACTAGCTGACCCGTACCCACTTTACTAGGCGTCAAACATTTTTGGCGTAAAAAAGATTACTAGTATAGAATCAAATATAGCCTATAGCATAGCATGGTTGTCTTTATAATATTCCCACTATTGGGACTCAGGCTTCCTCTTAAAGAGAGGGAATGAGTCAAGCGTATGTCACTAAAGAATAATGTACTACTATTGATAGAATTTTGGAAATTAGTCCAGTATTTCCAGAGATTTCTACAAATGAACTCAAACTTATAACCTACCTCTTTATAGTCTATGGATATACCATTGACATTGCTTTTAAGTATTTTCCTTCTAAGCTTTACTGATACTAGTGTCCATATTCTACAGTAAAACTTGAGATCTTCTTAAAGTTCTATCTATACAACGGCTTCTTTAACTACCGATATCCTCAAAATCAATAACAGATGAATTGTCTCCGACAGTATTGGTTGGCGGGCCTTCATTGTCATCATCTTTAAAGTCGAAAAACGTCCACTGTTTTGTGTATCGAGCCTATAAACCAATTTTGTGTTTAAACAATTCTACAGTGTTGCCGGATATTATAATATAATTCACCAAGCATGGCGTCAGCGTTATTATCTCGTCATTAACTATTGGAAGTAATTTTCTTTTTGCGACGAATCAATACCATGACCGATTATTTTGTGGTTTTTGTACTTTGTGACGATATTTACCAAAAATCGATAATGATAAAAAATATTTGCATTTAAAGAATCAACAGGTCTTTCATAACTTGTCATAAGAACTCAAACATACTTTTACAAAACATACATAATTATTGTGAAAGGTATTGCAAAATACTGACTTTACATGTAATGCGTAAACGATTCTTCCTTTACATATATGTATGCAGGTTTCGAACCGGTACCGTGAGTATGAAAGCAATTAAAATGTGGTAATCAGCCAGTCGACTGTAATAGCAATAATTTCTCGATGTCAGTTTTATCAATGTGGAACATATGGATCAGTTTCTGATCGACTACTTCCGGAATGAAACCATAAAGTAGAACATGCTGTAGCCAATGGCTGCTGACTTCCTGTTGAAGGTTTTGATTTCTATCTATATTGTCATACACTTCTTCTATCTACGATATTTGCTCATCTGTGTTCCCACCATCAAGCTTGATTTTGCTTTTAGGGACCGCTTTATCGCAAACTAATTATCCTGTCATAAATCCCTTCCTTCATTTTGTTTCTGACAATATACATAGTGATCACTACTTGTCTTTTACCTAAATTGTAATTTTTATTTACAAATATGGCTTCATTTTGGAACTGCCTGATTGGCAAATTCTTAAACGCCACTTAATTTCAAGACAATCTTGCAAATTTTCTGTCCATTGATATAAAGACCCACACTATCTGAAAGGCTATTTTTCACTGAATAACAAATATGCATAAAATATATTTGTTATCTAACCAGTTTATCAATAAATATACAAAAATAGAATAATAACTGTGAAAACAATATCAAAATCGATAGAGAAGCAAACGAGATATAACAACTGAAAACAAATATATCTTTTCCTCTCGCCAAGACGCCGTTTTTTATGGCGGACGTACGGGCGTAATGGACTTTGACGTCAAAGTCCTGTCCGACTTCAGTTTCTTATTAAAAGCATAAAGCTTCAAAGCTGCTAATAAGAAACTGAAGTCGTTGAAGAAGAACTTCGTTGTTGATTTAGATATTTAAAAAAAAAAAAATTGGTATACCTAGAGCTAAATGATATAATTTAACCAATACAAAAATAGCGTGCATAGCATATACCCTATTATCTAACAGACTGCCTAGCTAAAGTCGAGTGATTTGATAGGCTGTTTGTTAGTTCGGTTAGTCAATCACAACAGTCATACGTTTTACAGCCTGTTACAAGTTTTTTTTTTTTATGTTGATTAAGTAAAGTAGCATTTCAGAAATCAGGTGATAACTCCGATTGAAAATTATGTTACGTTTAAGAATTTTAGCCGTATATATGTTTCCACATGAATTAAATAAATTACCTAGGTTGTTTGTACCGTCTACGCTTAACCCTTCCTAATCTGTTATGCCCTATATCTTCAGAACCAACAGCCGCTCTTGGACGTGGTCCGGGAGCGAGCGCGTGAGCTCTGCTCCGGGGCTGACGCAGCCAGCGGAGAGAGGGTTGAGCAGAGGACTAGGGAACTCGCTGACAGATGGAGTGTAGCTTGCGAAGGTATGTAGTTTTTTTTTTTATTACATGATAAACCAGATCTAAACCTAAATCTTTTGGGGGAAAGTGATGAATTTAGGAGTACGATAGATGGAGCTCAGAGTGAACTAAGAAGAGTTCGCTTGTCGATCAGTTTCAGTAGATGATAAGGAACAGTGATGCTGTCAGAGAGTACCATGTTTTGGCAGTGGGCATCACACTAATTATCCACACCCTTACCATCAATATCATTATCATCATCATCACACTAAATATTATGAAAGTTTGTGAGTGTGTATAATGTTACTTCTTCACGCTCGAACGGCTGAATCGATTTCGATGAAACTTGGTAAACGGGTAGGCCAAGTTCTGAAACAATTTTTACCATATTTTCTACTTTCACCCGGGCGAAGTAAGTGGCAGCAGCTAGTTATAAATATAGAAGAGAAGAGTATAAAATTGGTAACGCTTTCAGTCAATCTGCAACCAGAACTTAATTTTATTTTTGCAAGAAAGAAGCAAAAATTAAACGAAATTCAGGCCGGAACATTAATTATTTGGCAGCTTTCGGCATCGATGTTATTGCAAAGCTTGTAACTGATTAAACTTACACAACAATATCACTTGGGAACGCACTTATCTGTGTTCGATATTGTTATGAACATTCTGTTGTTATGGTGACACTAGTTAGGGCTTCGTGAAAACAAATGGAAATACAAGTTACGAATGTTTACGAGACCAAGTTTGAGAGTAGTACCAGTGACTGAAAAGTTGAAGGGGAATCGTTTGTCTTGGTATGGGTATGGGTGTCTTGGTATATAGGGTCATATGAAGAGGGATGTGATAGACGGGTGACAGGACAGAATGGAAAAAAAAACATGCTGCACCGACGCCGACTAATACGGGGCAAGGACAGGAAAGTGATGATGATAGGTTACGAGTGTGTTTCTAAGCAAAAATAGATAATATTATTAGACACTTTTGAAACAACAATTCCTGAAGCCAATTGTGAAGTTTTAAATAATACCCATCGTAAATTGTGGTACACCCTATGATCTATCCTGCAGGCTCAGTATTTTACAAAGATGAAAGAGCAGTGGTGGCCGAGTGGTAATGGTCTCGACTTACGAGTTGTAGGTCGCGGTTTCAAACCCAGCCTGGCGCATTACTTTGTGTAATTTACTTCATCACCACTGCTCTCAAAACGGTGACAACAGCTTGTCCTAGAACCTAAAATTCGAAGACAAGTGACATTCACCAACCCGCGCTGGGCCCGAGTGGTGGATTACGGCCCCTTCCCTCTCCTAGAGAGGAGGCCTGAGTCCCAGCAGTGGGTACATTAAATAGCTGATTATGCTATGCTATGATAGTGTAACTATTTTTATCATTAAAATAATAAGCAATTAATAAACTTACAAACAAAGAACTCTTCCATTTCATAATATTAGTAAACATAAGACAGCTACACATAAACTAATCCTTTTTTTTTAACCTAGGCTTAGCCAAACGCGCAGCGACAGCCGACCAGCAGCTACTCCGCTGGAACCAACTCCTCGACGTACAGAGGAGCCTGGGGGCCGCCATCACGGCTGCCTCCGACCGCCTGCGACAACTGGACGCCAACCCCAGCACCAGGCGGCGAGCTGTGGATACCAGGCACGCACTACAGGTGAGATAAGATTAAAATGAAACTACTTGAAAAGCTAAAGCATACCTGCCGGAGTCTGTGTTTCCTGATTGCTACTATCTAGGGGTCTTAAGTCAAGAGTGAATAATAATAATAATATAATGCGTTATTTCTATTTTAGACAATTTTACAATCAATAAATACTTCTGCCAGACTGCATAGAAGAGCTATATCTGCCAACGAACTGATCGTTGGCAGATATAGCTCCCGTGTTATTAAATTATATAAATTGCAAAAATTGTCATTATACATAAATATAATATTCAATTCAGTCCAATTATTATAAGTTATTTATTATGTTACTTTTAGGCAAGCGTGCTCCATCGTCGGCCAAATCATCGTTTACCATCTGTGGCCCAAGTCTGTTATTTTTATAAATTCGTCATTCCAACACGATCCGATTGTCATTTTGCTAAAAGTTCGTAGTCTGCTAATATCATAATGGTCGATCATTGGTCAATCATTGGTCTCGTAACAGGATTGTGGTAGAATGACAATATCGGACATAGCACACTGATCAAAGGAACTGTCAAAATTTTAGCAGATTACCGCATAAGTACGTCAGACATTCATTTGTCATTATGTACGAGATTACCATTCTATCTATGCCATTTCTTTCAATTGAGTGTAAGTGCTTGATCATTGGACAGCCATAATAACGCCAATATTAGTAGATTAACAAATTTGTCAAAATCAACAATTATGATGTCAATGATAGACCATTTTGACACTGTTGTGACAGATTTGAAGCCCAGGTGAGATGATGGTCAAACGCGAGCCTATCAATAATAAAACAAAGTGTATTTAAAACTTATTTATTTATTTATTTATTTATTAAATACTCCATGCACAAACGTACAGCGGCGGACTTAATGCCTTAGGCATTTTCTACCAGTCAACCTTAGGGTGATGCAGAGATAAATAGTGGTAGGTGCAATAAAAGAGAGAGAAAAGGCGAAAAGGTACAAGAAAAGATATACTAATAAACCATAAATATTATACAATTATACAATACATATACAAATTAATAAACTATCTACATATATATCTACACTAATAAAGTCAAACAATTAGTTCAAATCGACAATTTGAAAACATTAACGCTGTGATGACACTACTGCCAACTTCTTACGAATTAGCTCGCGAACTTTGGTTCTGAATGTTAATCGATTTGTTGCCATCCTAATCTCCCGGGGGAGTGCATTCCACAAAGAAATAGCTTGAACAAAGAAAGAACAATGAAGAAAGTCAGTACGATGAGTGGGACATTGAAGTAGGCGGTTATGAGATGAGCGCAGATTTCTATTGTGGTTGGCGCAAATGTATTGAAAGTGAGGAGCTAAATAACTAGGAGAATTAGGAGAATCAAGAAATGAAAACAAGGTAGTGAGCGCCCTTTGCTCTCTGCGCTGACGTATGGGTAACCACTTTAGAAGCGACCGATGCGCTGAAACTTAGTAAAAAAACTGGGCTAGTGCGAGTCGGATTCGCGCACTGACGTTTCCGTACAAACTGACTCGTACCTATGTAAATACCAAATAGTTTTTCCAAAGGAGTCTCGAAGATTTAACCGGATCGCAAAAGAAGTTTTTTTTTGTGACGTAACAACTTTACTGTTTTCAGATTTATTCCTACACCTGTGATATAAGACCTTGCTTTATGCCAAATTTTAGGATTCTTAACATCACAAAATCTGTCTCCTTACCTCTTGCTCTTACTTATGACTATCCAAATCATAATAAAATCTACAAATATCTAAAGAGCGCATAGAACAGGTATTTGTACGCCCTACATAACGTCGTATTGTTTCAGTTCTAGATGTTTATGCGTACAGAATTCACGATTGCAAAGCGCACTTTTCTTATCGACTATAACTAAGTATCACAATGAGTTTCTTCTAAGACTTTCTTGAGGCTAATTAGGGTCAGTTAAGATTGGTAACTGGTCCTTTTTAGGGTTCCGTACCTCGAAAGGAAAAAACGGAACTTAACTAAACTTAAAGGACGACTTTGATGTCTGTCAAGACCCTTTTTCTCGGAAACGGGTGGAGATTTTAAAGCCATATACTCAAGTCTGCGGTCCCTTGAAGCTGTGAAAAAACCTAATTTCTAAGTTAACTAAAAAAAACGATACGGCCGTAAAAAAACGTATATTTTGACACTCTCAAGAAAATCAAAATTCATAAGGTACTTCCCGCTGACCTAGAATCCTGAAAGGCACGAAGCAAGGTCTCATAGCACAAGTATAGGAAACAATTTGAAAACTGTAATTTTGTAGTTAAGTCACAAAAAAAAACTTTTTTGCGATTCGGAATAATCTTTTGTAACTCAATTTGGGAATCGAACTGTTTTCATAGGTAAGTTTGTACGGAACCCTCAGTGCGCGAGTCCGACTCGCACTTGTTTATTATGGATAAGCTCGCGTTTAACCGCCATCTGACCTGATGGTAAGCGATGATGTGGTCGACGATGGAGAATGCTTGCCTAGAAGTAACCACTCTTGAGTATTAAGTATTAACCATTTACCATTTTGTCTCTCCCAGGAGCTACAAAGCGAAGTATCAAGCCTAGAAGACAGTCGTGACGAACTCCTAGAACACGCTGACTTCGTCATCAGCCTCCTCAAACCTCACTCTAAGGACGCAGCTAACGACACAGAGAAGAACGTGAAGGAACTTGTAGAAGCTTATGAGAAGTAAGTTGTGTGCACTGTGCTTTTGTGTGTCTGATTTGTAACAGTTCTTAATAGGAGTGCTGGTTGTTGTTGGAAAGCAAGGTAAGTGTTGTGTGTTGGTTTGAAGGTTACTTGCGAAATGAAAATTCGTCCTATGAGCATATATCAATTTTGGGTGGGATGTTATCAAGTAACTTCTCCTGCTCTAGGAGGAAGTGTCAAACTTTTGCTGACTAAAACCCACCCTGTGTGCCTTCAGTATTCCTTTACATTCCAAAAATCCCGCAGCGCGTGTTAACTTGGGTTGTATAGTAATCGATTGATAAGATATGGGTACCTGACGCGAAGGAATGAGGAACATCATCATCATCACCATTTCAGCCGAAAGACGTCCACTGTTAAACATAGGCCTCCCCCAAGCGTCTGCACAACGAACAATCTTGTGCGTCTTGCATCCACCGCATTCTCCTGTGCGTCTCGCATCCACCGCATTCTCCTGTGCGTCACGCATCCACCGCATTCTCCTGTGCGTCTCGCATCCACCGCATTCTCCTGTGCGTCTCGCATCCACCGCATTCTCCTGTGCGTCTCGCATCCACCGCATTCTCCTGTGCGTCTCGCATCCACCGCATTCTCCTGTGCGTCTCGCATCCACCGCATTCTCCTGTGCGTCTCGCATCCACCGCATTCTCCTGTGCGTCTCGCATCCACCGCATTCTCCTGTGCGTCTCGCATCCACCGCATTCTCCTGTGCGTCTCGCATCCACCGCATTCTCCTGTGCGTCTCGCATCCACCGCATTCCCGCGACTCTCATCAATAAGGAACTGGCTGTGAGAAAATTCTTGTGTGAATGTGGATGATTTTATAGGTACCTAGTGTTAGAAACAGTGGATGGATTGTGTGGAAGATATGTTATGGCTAGAGAGGACGTAATTATTGAGGTGATAGCGGATGTATGTTAGACATACTGCGCCACCGATCCCAAATATACTGATGATTAGGTATCATAGAATGCTTTTGGGGATCTCATATTTAATTACATCGTTATAATATAGCTAGTTAGAGAAAATATATTCAATTTGAAATTTAGTTTTTTTCACAAATTGATTGGCAGGCGGAAGGAGATTGGAAGGCAAAAATCTCGTAACCTTTAAACCAACAGAAGCTTTTCATCTTTGTTTCAGCATTACATCACCAAAGCTAAGATTGTCGTTATCCATCCGTATTATTCTAATTAATTTGATATGTCTACGACGGGTGCCAAAACCAACAGTCGATGCATTAAACCGTATTTACCGACGCGCGCAAAATTAATGACCAAACTGTGATTTTGAAACTCGTTAGATTCGCATGAAAGCATTAAAAGCCAACCGTTTGGATAACCTTGGGATTAACTAGTGAAAAAAATAAGCAATAGATTTATTTCAGAAAAAGCTGAGTCGATACCAACTGCTCATTTTTTTAAAAATTTGATATAAACTAGTGCTTGACTGCGATCCCACCTGACAGTAATAGTAATGCAATCGTTAATGGTGAGGCGCACTAGTTTATTAAGAGCCTATTCACTCTAGTCTTGAAGACACCCAAATTATAATCGGATAGGAAGACCGCAGCAGACAAAGTCCTCCGATGTACGCGGTATAAACGACGAGGCGAAACGCTTAGTCCAGACCGTAGAGGTTTCAACAACGTAAGGGTGGATACTCGTTTTACGTCGGGTTGTCCGAAAGTAGAAATGAGATGGCGGAATCAAGTCATGCAATTCCCGCGCACACTCTCCAAAATGCAACCTGTAAAATACACAATCCATTTAGTTGTCTGGTCTGAACTAAATACTACTAATATAAATTTTTCTGTTTGCTTTCCCGCCAAACGCTAAGTACAAAATGTATAGTAATGACACTACTGGCTGGTCATGAAATCTCAAATCTTCTTTTCTTATAAAAATATGTGTTAAGTAATATTGAAGAGCTTGATAGCTTAAATTGTGCCCGATAGACTTGAGTAACATATCGTATTTATTTTTAGGTTTTTTTTTATTGATATAAACCAGTGCTTGACTGCGATCCCACCTGATGGTAAGCAGAGATGCAATCATTGATGGTGAGGCGTTGAGTTTATTGAGTATATGTTGTCCTTTCGCTAGGCAAATACCTCTCTATCTTCTTTACCCTTCTTGCTATCAAAATCATGTCGGAGATCATAGTGACGACCAGTCTTTACTGATGTAGAACGAGTCGTGGGCTAACTTCATCTAAGTACTAAATTCTAGGACCAAGAATACTATACATCTCTCTAAATAATTTTGATTCTCGTCGTTTTTGGTGGCATGCGAGAAAAGTCCCAACTATGGGTGATTTATCGCATCGTAGACTTCATTGAACGTTGTTGATAATCTCTCTTTATGCCTTTGTTTTTTTGTAAGAGCAGTAGTGGCCGAGTAATAACAGCCAGGCGCATTACTATGTGTAATTTATTTCATCACCACTGCTCTCAAAACGGTGAAGGAAAACAACGTGGGAAAACTGGCATGTCCTAGAACCAAAAATTAGAAGACATGTGACACCTACCAACCCACACTGGGTCCGCGTGGTGGATTACGGCCCATTCCCTCTCCTAGAGAGGAGGCCTGAGTCCCAGCAGTGCGTACTATCATGCTATACTTATGCCTTTATTTTTCCTCACAGATCTTAGAAATTTATCACTTCATGAAATGGCCAAGTAAAACTGGCCAGATCGTTTTAAACGTTAAAGATTGATGATAATTCAATCTTCGTTTATCCTACTTTCTTTAGACTTTTAATATCATTGAAATCCTATATCAATGATATGGCCAAATGAGGATTGACATATCATCAAATATTAACGTTTAAACCATCTGGCCAATTTTAGTTGGCCATGTTATGAAGTGTACAATTCTAAGATCTGGCCACGACATATCCACGGCTAGAAATACACCAGTTGCTTGTATCACTTAATTGGCTTTCAGTTGGTCGATTGACGAGCCAATTGAAACAAATAGGTTAAGTTATTGTGCGACCAGCGTGCAGATAAACGTTTATTGGATTACATACTATATTTATAACTAAGTCGATAACAGCAGTGGGCCCGGTGGTATGCTACTTACAAGTAGTAGGTGGCACCGTTCAAACACAGCCAGACGCATTACTTTGTGTAATTTATTTCATCTCAACTGCTTTCAAAACGTCATCTTCACAGGAAAACACTGTGAGGTAACCGGCATGTTCTAGAACCTTAAATTCGAAGACATGTGGCATCCACTATTCCGCACTGGGTCAGTCGGTCCGCGTGGTGGATAACGGCCCATTTCCTCCTCCTAAAGAGGAGGCGTGAGTTCCAACAGTGGGAACATTACAAGGCCCATTACACCAAGTCGATATGTACATATATCTTCTATGCTGGCTCAGTGACCTAACCAAGAACTTTGACAACAACTACGATACAATTTATCTCGGAAATGTTTAATATGCTATCATTTAACCATGATCTTATTACATATATATATATGTGACCGTTTGGTCCCATTGTTCGTTTGGAAAAAATAAAAGTATTACAAACCAGTTGAAATTGAAGCTAGTTACTTAGAAGACTATCATCTTTTTAGTCGAAAGACGCCCTCTGTTGGACATAGGCCTCCCATAAGTGTCGCCATAATGACTGGTCCTATACGTCTCGCATCCATCGGATTCCCGTGGTTGAACCTAAAAGTAGCAGTATGTAATCATGGCAACGCTATCTTCAATGTCTTTAGCTTAGACCTCTGACCATTCGTCTTTTTTTTAAGGTAGGAAATCGTGAAATATCTGCGTCCGCTCTAGGTGGAGCGAGAGAGTCTGTCACACTTTTACGGACTAATACCCACCTGTATTCCATCAGTTGCCCTTTGCGTTTCAGGGCTGTGGTTACTCTTTCGAAAAATCCGCAGCCCTAACTAGTGTCAACATAACAACAGAATGTTTATAACAATATCGATCATAGATAAGTGCGTTCCCAACCATACGTGTTCCCAACTGATATTGTTGTGTTAGTTTAATCAGTTACAAGCTTCGCAATAACATCGATGCCGAAAGCTATCACGTGATAAACGTTTTGGCCTGAATTTCGTCTTACTTATTTCTATGTACATATATGAGTTTACCTAACAGGGACCAATCCCGTATGAAGGTGGACTGAAAGTGTTCCTAATTTTATAGGTACTCTTTTCCTTCATATTTTTTATAATTTGAACAACCCAGCAGTTCTGGCTGGCTTCGCCCAATAACAAACCACATCTATCGAACAGTCACCCTAGTCTGCTTTGTTTGATTCGGTAGCAAATTTAACATAAGAAGACAAGAATAACGAACACACGTTTCTGATTGGTTAAAATCTTGCACCTCTATGTGGAGGCTGTTAATATCCTTACAGCCAGCTGCAGCTTAAGTGCATTCGAATAGGCTAACTTCAGACGTTGTCAAAGGAGACTGAAAAATTGGCGTAGGGAACTGACATGAATCGTCATAAAAAACTTTTGATAGATATATCATTTTATCAAAATGATCAGACATGTCTCTAGTATCATCAAAAAAACGGGTTTGATACGAGGACAATATGTTAAAAGCCATTTAAGAGACAGTACAACACTAGATATCAGTGGCTATTAAAATGGTTCAATCTCTACAAAACTTTCTCGTCTGCTTGGAAACTAAGAAATTTCATTCTCCAAATAAATTTCAAATAGGTCATTGGCATTATGTAATGAAAACCAAAATATTATTCGCTTTCAGCTTTCACCCACCAACTTTTATTAACAATCTCGCTTCGGTCTTTCACTGAATATTACATAAAAACCTTATGTCGGTAAGTAGGCCAGTTTGTTGTCGATCCCTGCCAATGAATTCCGGAAGAAAACTTCTGGCATAACATCAACTAGCTGACAGTGGCGCTCACAGATACTAAACAAAAATATTTGCTATTTTCCCCACAAAATCAATCTTCATTTTAAACCTTCTTACTTCTACCTTACGTTCAGAATCATTTAATTCTATTTCGTCATCAATAAATATAGGTGGAGAAAAATGTGTTGGCGTTTGACATTCTGGTTGGTTGTTTTTATATTTGCCAAGTTTATTTGGAATTTGGTTTCTGGCGTTGATTTTATGATGGATAGCTTTTAAACTCTGCGTGTAATTATCTGCGATAATGACTGCCAGGTCTGAGCCATGTTTATATTAAATCGGCTTCTTCTTCATATTGTGCCAATACATTACCTCTCTTGTAAACGGGACAGATGGTTCTCGGCTTGGACATTGACAAGACAAAGCGACAGACCAACCTCTTAAAATTGTTTACTGTAAATTCTTCGCGACGAATTCAACTGTCGACATAAATGGCTTCCAACACTTAACCATAATTGCACTGAATCAATCTAGGTTTAAAAACAAGAATCTCCACAATTCCTGCCTCCACGACTATTAAATTGGTTTCCAACATTAAAATTCTTTACCAAACACCGCCAAACATGTGACCGCCAGACTGGATCGCAAAATTACATTTACTACTCAAACGAGCTAAAAAAAACTTTATTTAACAAGCTATAGAGACCACAACAAAAGCAAATAAATGTTGTTTTAAAATCCTGAAGAAGGTACTGCCAAATAAATTCTGCTGATAGCAATAATAATTTCATGCGAAATTAGACTCTGTATTCTCAGTTTTAAAGGTTATTATTATTTCTTTGGTCATATTAATGATCGAACTAATACACAATTGGTAATGCGAATATATGGGTACATTCAAGGGCGATAAGTACATTAATCGAGACTGTCTTAATTGGTATCCAGTTCGATGCATTCACAACGCAATATGGTAGAATTCGAGAAAATACAGTTTCATAGGAAAGCAAAATGTACTGTCGAATTGCGAAAATTCCATATTACATACGTTTTATCTTATCATAACGAATAATCTTCGTGCTGAATTACCCAATACAATTTTGTATTCTGTTATCTAAAACTGCAGAATTATGAAAAAACGACCTTATTTATAATTTTGGCGCCGCAGGTAAAACTAAAGATGTTTATCGAACGTTCCATGAAGAAAAAGATGTAGTAAATGAAATAGCGTGAGAGAATTCAAGAGAAAACTCAAACATCATCATTATTATATTTTAGACTGAGTTGCGTGATGCTAAGGGTAGGTACAGTAAAAATATTAAACAGCCAATTATAATTCCACAAATGTTTTTCCCAACATCATAAAAATGAAAAATGTGGAGAATCATAGACACGGTGGTCTTAAATATAACGCGACTTGGGCCTTGGGCGTCTTTATATTAAATAAATTCGTATAATTTAAACATCTAGTCAGTTAAATGCATTTTGAGCTGTTTGCTGACGTTCTAGTAAAATTATGGTTTGCTCACGAAACTATTATAAAAGTTGAATAAAAAAAAAAAACTGCACGTTAAATTAGTTGCTATTTACACATAGATCTTTCATTATGAAGTAAGAGAAACTTATCCTGCAATTGATATTGTCATTGTACAAATATCTGAGTGCCCCATACAAATGAGCCCCAGACAGCTTAAAAATAAAATAGATTTTTATTAGCGCAAACAAAATAAAACCATGTCGCCATGACCACATGTCTGTTGCATGACTACCAATAATATCTCGCTGATATAACGTAAAAGAATTTGTACGGGATCTAAAAGAAATTACTTAAAAATAAAATACACTATTTCGTGAAAAAATACGCTGCAATGATTGAAATGTTTGAAGATATAAAATAGAATTTTGCGACGATAACAATATTCGCAATGATAAATGCAACATAAACGAATGCAGAATTTGAAAGAAGACAATTTAAGGGATCTGTGCCATTCAATTATTTGAATAACCCACCCCAGTTATAGTAGATTTTAGTTGGGCCAGCAATTATTTACAATTTTGTTTTCTAATTAGAGGAAGTATAAAGAATTGTGTTTTAAACTGAAGCAGTTAGCGTTACAATTTAAATTGTCGAATAAAATAAAAATCTGCGTAAAATACATAAAGGTCATATTAAAAATATTGTATTAATAGTACATTTAATGAGATATCTTGAATGAGACTCAAATGGAAACAAATACCGAAAATAGTTACAACAAAAATGTTAAAAACGTCCGGCCCCTCAGAAAAATTCACGTTACGCAACCAATGACACAGGATCTTAAAATGATTTCGCTTTTGCGAAAATAATCTTCAAACTATCATAGACTTTATGTTGCAGCAATTAGAGTTCATTCTGCATATTCTAATGAACCGTCTCTGCTATGATATCATCGCTTGCTAAGAAATCTCGTAGTTTATTAAAATAACCCTTAGATCTAAGTGAAATGACGTCAGCTGCTTATTTAGTAGCTGACACCATTAGAAACCATCTATACTTAGGACACATTCTTGCATCGTTATTAAATCTGATATATTTTTTTAAATTGATTATTAACCTAGGGGACTTTAAGTCAAGAGTGAATAGGTTACTTCTAGGCAAGCGTGCTTCATCGTCGGCTACATCATCGCTTACCATCAGGTGAGATAGTGGTCAAACGCGAGCCTATCAATAATAATAAAAAATAAATACTCTTGCAGAAATCTGGAAGTAAAGAAATTCTTCAATTATGTTTTCAAAGTAATTCTGTTATATAACAATTTTGCGGTGCTGTAGCAATAATCTAATTAAATCCTTATTACTTTAAACATCTTCACATTATTTACTCTAAACTTACTGTAGCTATGGATTCTGGATCCATTAATACAGCCTCTATTATTTCCATTCCAACTCGATAATTTCAGCAGCTCAGTTTCCGCAACACTGAACGTAATTCTGTACCCCTCATGACCATGACCTTGGAACTACAAATATCGAGATTTACGGAGCAGAACGTCTTGATGGATCGCGCGAACCAAAGCAACCTTGATTTACGAACACCATGTGACTTTAGCCAATGAAGTCACGATTTAATTATGTCTAGACGAGGATATGTACCTCTTTGACACATTATACTCTTCGTAATGGCTTTGATAATGGTGCCCGAAGGGTAAGGGAACCCTTTTGCATAGATTGCGGCTATAAACATGTTTGTACCGTTGAAAAGGGTGATTTGTTCGTGACGCATAGGGATTCCGGATTAATTTGGTTGAGTCATCGTTTCTATTAATTATTTTGCGACAGTCACAGTTACATTTGAAGTTTTGATAACATCGATCGTTCTAAAGATCGATGTTTGATAATCAAATCGCATACTGTCGATATTATGTACTAATGAATACTACCGACAGACGGTCTGACCGTCTTCAAGTTAAGTTATAGTTGCTAAATATTTAATGTATTACGTAATAAAAAAACTCTTATTAGAATTTGTCCTTCAAGGTTTAAGTTATTTATAAATATTTGAATATGTTTTCATCAAAGTTTTGCAGTTTATGACTTGCAGAATTTCTAGTGTTCTTCACATAAGTTGAATCTCGTCGTCAAGTGTATTAAAAACATTGCTTATTCCATTAATAAGGTCTGAAGTATAAGGAGTGACAAGTACAGACCATGGCCTAGTCTAACCCGGTTCAATAAATATCAATTTATTGTAAATTGAATCGAATGTAATCGCCACATGGGATCTAATAGAACTCGGAGAACGGGTGAGAATAGATTTTACAATTTAACATGTATGCGACTGATTAACATCATATAAGCAATTGAAACTAGACCTGTGAAAATATAATCGTTATAGCTATGTTTATCTTCTATGTTTATGTTTATCTATATATAATTTTTCTGTACGCGTATTTGTCACCTAAATCCTCCAAAACGGTTTGACAGAATTGGATGAAATTTTGTGTGTATACAGAAGTGGTCTGAAAAGTATCCAACCTAACAAAGATACAAGACATTTTTTCATTTTCTAAATTGTTTCCTTGTAATCTACACACTTCTCCCAGCGATGCTGGATCTCTCTAACTCGTCCAAATAGTAGTCGACGTTTTCCTCTGCAAAATAATTGTCCAAGAATTTGATTGCCTCCTCATTTGACGAAAATCTCTATCCTCCGAGTGTAATTTTTAGTTGAGGGAGTCAAGTCACTTGGGGCTAGATCTGATAAGCAAGGTGCAATGGTCAAGCAAGTAATTCAAACCGTAATTTATGAATTCTGGCCATGGTGACCTCTGAGGTGTGAAACGGTGCATTGTCTTGATAAAACAGGATTTTCTTTTTCTGCAACTCACATTGACTCACTCAAACGACTGTCAATTAACAACTGCGCGTCAAATGGCTGTTACTTTAGCGAGTAACTATCAAAAAATGCACAACTACATTCACTAACTTTTATAAGCTACCCTACTCTACCCTACTACCATTTTTTTTTTTCAACAAAAAAAAGTTAGTGATATCGGTTCAGCTGTTCACGCGTGATGGCGTGATCAAGGGAAATAGGGATTCATTTTTATATATATAGATATATATATCTATCTTCACGTTGAGGTCGGAAAGTTTTCAGACCACCCTCGTATTTAGTAAGTCCTTGGATGATTTGAAAATACAGTTGAACCCGGTATATGGCGCTGCAATCGGGTTCTGGACATCTGAGGGCAACGTCTGTCGGGACCGCTAGTTTATATATAAAAAACGTATTGTTGTTGATTAAATTCGCTAAAACTCGAAAAGGGCTTGACAGATTTAATTTTGTTTTGTTCGCTACAGAGGTTATTTAAAAGAAAAAAGAAAAACCTTAAAAAAACTCCGTCAGCGTTTCGTCTCGTCGTTTATACCGCGTACATCGAGAGACTGGAACAACTTGCCTGCTGCGGTCTTCCCGTCCGATTATAATTTAGGTATCTTCAAGGCTAGAGTGAATAGGCTTTTAATAAACTAGTGCGCCTCACCATCAGCGGTTGCATCACTACTTACTATCAGGTGGGATAGCAGTCAAGCATTAGTTTATAACAATAAAGAAAAAGTTGGTAAATTGGAAAAATTAAAATTCCTTATTTTGTATGGGAATCGCCTCTTAAAGGTAGTACAACTAATTTCTCGTGGATGGACCAATGGGCGCCAGCTGATGTTTACAGCACCCTTTTAAACCACACGATTTAAATAGACAGGAAACTCATTTTCAATATAACCTTATAACTTCAATTTCCCCTCGACGATTAGGAATGAATGTTATGGAAATCATAACAGCTGCTTTCCGTTAGCCGCATGGGGCTCCCCTTCGAACCGCTATAAGCAACGGTATTGCATGTATTATAATTTTATGACCACGCTTGGCAAGCGAACATGACTGTATATGGAAGTAATTGCTGTCTCAGACTGTAATTTACTGCATAATATACAACCCCATAAAAATGTCTGACTACTACTACTGTCTGAACTTTTGTAAATCTTCAAAATGCAGTACCGTCAAATTAATTTGTCGCTTACTAACGCATCAAATAAGAGACTTTCTTGGTCGACAATGCATCAATCATCTAGCATCCGGAAGCTAGATCTTTCCAAAGGCACTACCACGAGCTCTTAACGTGATCCATTATGCGAACTAAATTCAACTGTCAAAAGGATGGAGCTATACAACATTATTTTTAGTTTATGCGAAACCTGAATATAGTTTTTCAGAATCAGTAACTGAATGGATTCCAATAGTTTTTACACCATGTTATATTTTTCCTAAAATATTTAAAAAGGTCACAAGTTGTACACTGCTGACTAACTAAGTACTAAGTACAACACAGGTCACGGCAGGTCATAACGGGCATTAGGTGCCAGAAAACAGCTGGGTGCAAGAGCAAAACAACACCTCAGTCGCCCAGTGACTATG
The DNA here is from genome assembly GCA_961205895.1 of Mythimna pallens. Classification (NCBI taxonomy): domain Eukaryota; kingdom Metazoa; phylum Arthropoda; class Insecta; order Lepidoptera; family Noctuidae; genus Mythimna; species Mythimna pallens. The sequence continues at coordinate 24,092,680 of OY540832.1, forward strand.
TATTTTTGCTGACATAACAAGCATATAACTTTGTGATTTTTTATGATACAGTTATGAAATTTTGTACATAGATTCTTTACATAAAAATACTAGACACGTGTTTTGGGTTTCACATATACTAAAACTAATATTGTTTAAGGTGTGTAAATCAATTCCTCTTTTTCGCTCGCACGATTGACCTTTTAACATGTCATTGTAAGGCCCCAAGAGTAATAAAAATTAAAATCCTCTTTCAAAAATCTTAAAAAACAAACGAAGTTCAACAGTAGAGTCTACCATGAAAGAAACATTATTCGATTATTAAAACAATAGCAAAGCTCATAAGGCTATATTTCACCGGGACACCTGGGCGGCGCGACCAGTTGAGCCGCCATGGTGTCTGTTAGTTATCAACTTAGACACCATACAGTCACTAGAGTTTACACACTAAGACAGCATCAAAATGGACCTTAAGTGCATGCGTCCGAGTTGATCGCACCGCCAAATTGGTTGCGCAACCAAACGGACACCAGGTGCTCTATAGAGCTGTATTCCTTTTTTTGGTAGCGGCGATTGGTCGCGCCGCCATGGTTTTCCGGTGAAAAATAGCCCTTATGTCGACCAAACCTTTTCCTATAACCTCGACTGTTAAAACAAATGAAGTTCAAGTTAACTTCATGATTCGTTTTCCCATAAAGCCATCTCTGGTTGAGCCTACACGAAGCCGTAACTCGTCCCTTTGGGTTAGGGTCAGGCGACGTCGCGTGCCAATCTCCGGCCACACTGCCGAGTCCGACGTTGCTGCCAAACGCGCAGTTTGGCTGTATTGCCACTTGCTGGGTCGTTGACTTCTTATCGTCATGTCCGTTTATTATCAGCTGTATTTATATATCTTCAGTGAGAACTTCCGCACTGTTTATTTTAGGATCATTTCGTTCGTGTGTTTTTAGATAAATTTCGTTCTTGATCTAGTTTGTTGTTGCCAGATTCACGCTCTCTAACTGAAGATAGATTTTAAATGATTGCATTTAGATATATACAATTGTAATTTTCTTTGGTGTTTTGTTATGATTACTAGAGGTAGATTGAACTGAGGCCCTAGGCCTGACGACCTAAACTGAATTGTTAAAGAGATGGAGCAATATAGTGTGGTATAGCTCTATCCCTTTATCTCGCTCACACACTTGACATTTTAACTTGTCATGGTAAGGCCCTTGATGAAACCGAGAAAAAATACTTTATAATTTTGTATCAACCTGTCGATACTGCCAACTAAACCACTAGTAACATTCTTACCAATATTATGAAGGCGAAAGTCGAAAACTCGAGTGCCTGAACCGATTTGGATAAAATTAAGCACAAGGGTAGACCGTGTCCTGAAATAGGACTTAAGATAAGCTTTTATGCCGGGAGGATATTCCCTTGAGATAAGTGAGCTGATAAGCCGCTGGCAGAAACTACTAATCCATATTTTAAATTGTGGGTTACTATAGAGACGGCCCATTTAAAATTTTAGGTTACTAGAGACGGTCCATTTAAAATTGTAGGTTACTAGAGACGGTCCATTTAAAGGAGGATAAATATTTTTAACTTGTTGAACTTTTAATTATTTGCATTTATTTATTGATACTTTATAATATTATATACATTTAAATCTAATAATAACGTAATTAAAACTAACTTACAAAATAAAAATAAAAGCCCTAACGTACTAAAAAAAAAAAGGCAAATTAAAGTACGGCGTCGAAAAACTCCTCCACATCGCTGTCGACTGGTAATGTACCCAAAAGACTGGCGGCATTGCCACGCTGAATGGCAATGCTTATCCTTTGTCCGAAGTAAAAGCCAGCCCTTGGGTCACGCGAAGTGTCAATAAGGCGTTTTGAAAGTTCTTTAAATAATTTGTGAGCACTCGGACCCCACGATCCGAGAGTTTCAACCCCAAACGGCTCGAAAATATAACTACCAACAAGGTTATTATATTTCCGCCGCTTGAGGTTCTCTGCAGCCGCTGCGGCAGCACCGGCACAGCACGACGAGCTAGGAAGATGAGATGGCGCAAGAGTATCGACACAAGTAGCGTCCCACACTAAAGGCCTACCCATCTTCCAAGGAAATAAAGACATACCGTCCGGTCTTTTGCCATCGTCGCGTGCCAGGCCATGAGGTTCCAATACGGCCGGAACGCCGACGGTGACAAGAGCACGTCGGATGATGTCGTTGATATTCGCGTGTCGCGCTATGCGGCCCGCACTTCGGCTGCATGACAGACCGTGATGTCCAAGGCTGTTGACAACTTCGCCACAGTGGCAGCGATGAGGAGAGCAACAAGGAGCGCCGAGACGAAGGGAAGCAGCGAGGCGGAAGGTAGTATCGTCGAACAAGGTGCCTATGTTCGACGACGGTAATGCATGAAGCCAGAGACCCGACTCCCACTCCCTCACAGCTAGCAGGCGTGCACGCTCTGCAGTAGTCACAGATGTTGCCAACAGATTCTCTTGAACTACTTGGCATAGCGGCTCATCCCACCGTCTTTGGGAAGAAAGGTTGTCGGGCTGTTTGGATTTCGGGCAAGCGAGTCTCCAAGCGTCTATAGCCTCGGTAAAGCACGGCACATCAAAATCAATCAGTGAGGAAGATAGGATATTCCTGATTAATTTTTCAGTGCCGTGAACCGAGGATATAAAAGCTGGTAAACTGATACTGGTAATTTTACGGACGCCGAGGCCTCCCATACGGATCGGAAGGGTAGCTTGAGCCCAAGCTCGATCGTCCATGGCCACATTTAAAATTGATGAAAGAGTATGTCGGATAATTTGGTCCATTTTTTCCAAAAGATGAGTATGTTTCCACAAATGAGAAGCACGGAGGAAATATGTTAATTTAGGGCCGAAACAGCAAAAACGAATTAAGGTGATGGCCGAATGCATGTTAATTTTGAGCAATCTTTCCGAAACCTCATTAAAATTTTGAATTTTTTCCTCAACAAAATTGGGAAAAGAATCCTCGAAAATAGGAGACCCAAGCAGACGAAGAGAGCTTTTTTCAATAATTTTGATTTCTGGGGCTATTGTGTTAAATTTGGAAAGAGTCAGTTGTCTGTCAGTACTGTCAGATAAGAATAACTCACATTTAGAAAAGTTGAGGTCAAGGCCTATTGAGTGGAGTTGATTTTTTAGGAAATGTAGGTCATTTAAAACTGTGTCTGTATCGCCTCCTAGGGTTCCGTCGTCGAGGTACCAAACGTTGAATTTGGAATTTAACTGTCGAATAATTGGGTGAATGGCTAAACTGAAGATCACTGGCCCGAGGGGATCACCTTGCTGACAGCCAACAGCGGATTCCAAAAGGTGGTCCCGATATAGTAATTTAGATGGATGTCTATAACATTGCCAAAGAAAACTAAAAATTTGGGGTACTTCTTTTTTAGATTCTGCCAGCAAGGTGTCCCTATTAACCGAATTGAAGGCATTTGTTATATCAACCTTCAAGATGACCCCTCCTAAATTAGAATTTAGGTAGGTCGATAAGGCGTGAACGGCAGCCTCGCAGCCCCCTTTGGAGCCGAAACCTAGCTGCAGGGGCTGAAATTTTTTCGAAACAGCCTCACCATAAAATTTACAGCAAATTTTGGCTGCCATACGCCTGTAGGTAGTGCCCACAGCAATGGGACGGATGCCGCCATCTCTCTTGCGTAGGGCGCATAAATTGGCCCCGTACAGAGTGTCGATGACGGCCTCGTTCACCTTGCCTGAGAGCATTAGATTAACCAGAGCCGTAAGCTCTTTCAAGAGCGACTCACCAGCTTCCCCGGCGCCTGAGCAGATGAGGTCCTTCAAGTGTTGAGGACTCAGGCCGTCGAGGCCGCCGGCAGAGCCACTCCGGAAGGAGCAAACGGCTGAGATTACCTCTCGACCCGTAACGGTGAGTGTATGAATGTCCGAATCAGGAGGGTCAGGAAAAGAAAGGCCATCCGCTGGCTCAGGGTGTTTGTTCTCCAGAGCTACAAGAGTATCTGGAGAACAAGGAGCCAGCACATCACTACTGAAGAGAATTCTGGCTGCTCCGCTAATGTCACCTTCCCCTAATTTAGATTCGACCAGGTGGGAAATACCTCTTGAAGAGGTAACCCTCTGTGTCGAAAATTTTGTCTCCAAATTAAGGGCCGAAATATTACAATTTTCTTTAATTTGTGAGGTTAAAGTCTTTTGGGTTGCCAAATCCTTATGAATGTGTAATATTCTGTAAGGGAAGGTGAGAAGTTGTTCCCAAGCACTTAGTGAGTTCTCCCGGGCGGCCAGGCGGACACAACTTGCTAGATGTTGCGCTACTAGAGGTCTGGCGCCACGGGGAACTCGTTTTAAAACAGGAACAGAATTTTTGAATTTTGTAAGGGTTTTCCAAAGTGGGTCTAAAGAAGATGTAGCTGGTGTAGAAGTAGGAGCAATGACAGGGTCTGAAGTAAGTGCATTTTGGGGTTTGTGTGCCTTCCCAATATGCACATTCAGACCCCGCTTACCTTTGAAAAATCGTGCTTGCGTACAGAGAGGGCACCTTTCCAGAATAGTCAGCGATGTTGAAGGTTGACCCGCACTAACGTCCACCACATCACTACTGCCACTTAACATAGGTATATGTATAATTAATTGTTGATTATATAAAAAGATAAACGAAATTGTAGAAAAAAAAACACAAAGAAAATAGACAAAAACACTGAAAAACAAATGTCAACTGTGACGGAACACGTCAGCGGCGCGGCGCAGTCGCTTTGGGGGCCTGGGGCGCCGCAACACCGAAAAATGCATTCCGGCGGCGGCGCCCTGGCAACTGTTGCCTGGTAACTTGCGTCGCGTCCTCCGACGCCTCCAGGCAGCACGCGTAGAATTGTTTCCAGTGCACAATACTTTTATATTGACGCTAGCAAGTATTTTCCTTGGGCAAATAATATTATAATATTATATTGCTCACAGCAATTTCAGCGTGTTACCGAGCTGAGTTTCCGAGTGACACTTTGTCGATTGTATTTAAGGTTTTAGACCCAATGCAGCGTTTAGATTCCAGGTATATGTTCTAGGATAGGTTTAAAAATTGAGTAGAACAAAGAAATATCTAGTTTTTGCAGTCCGGACGTAACCAGTAATATCTTAAATTATTAAATTCGCATTCGTTGCTATATTTGGTTAGACATGTAAATTTTTTTCTTGTTGAACTTGAAACTGAAATTACAAGGTAAAACATTGTTCTAACAGGATACACAATTTTTAGCATAACGATAGCTATATCTGAACCGTTGACTATAGCTGTTGGCTTTTCGACCTTATTGCTAAAATAAATAAGGATCAAAAGTGGACAACGCCATTGTCCGCGGCAGTACCATGGTTATATTTAACGACAAAATAAAACATTTCTGTAACAATGTGACCGCAGAGAACTTCCTGCTTATGAAATAGCGATGACATAACTCACTCAATACTAAGTATTACATCTATTGAGTAACTTGACGAATTTTGTATGAACTCGTGCATTCAAGTCTGTTGACAACTCAGTGTTAATGTTTTATCTGTTGTTCTACAAGTTTTAAGTGTAAAGAAACAAGTGTATGGGTTCGTCTTGATTCTTGTCGACTATGTTTTAGTTTGCCTTGAAGAAAATGGGGAATCTCCAACTTATTAGGAATACTTTATTCCTTGATAGAAAGTTTGGCGTTCAGGAAGGCACGTGGTTGACCAAGGAGCTATTTTAATGCACCCTTCGCGATGATGACGCGAACATCCTTCTTTCTAAATTCTAGATCTAGTCCTCACAGAATCACTGCAGTCTGAATATAAAACAGTATTTTTAGGAACTTGCTCATAACTGCGAGAAAGAGATGGAACAGTTCAGTATTGACCTGTGCACTCGCTTTTTATTTTTCGATGCGCACAACTCAAATGTCGATCGTTTAAATTGCAATGGATATGTCATTTTTACATTCCTTTTTCATGCCATTTGCAAGGGGTTGGAATATTTAACAAATAAATTTGTGACTAGACGCTTGTATATTAAAAATACCTACATTTCAGTGAGAAGGGGGAAGTTATTGCGGAAAGCCCCAAGCAATATTCAGCCCTCAAAGCCAGACTTAATTATACCGTAGTGTCCCCACATTGTGATACTTCACTACATATGTGTGCTTGAGATTTGTTGGCGAAACACGTTTCGTGCTAACCTTGACTTTATAAGTTTATAGAACGATTAGGTAAAAAGGTAAAAATACCTACAGCAAAAAAATTTTTTTTTGTTGGAAAAAAAATAATAGGAGGAAATAAATACCTACTTGAAAAGTTTTAATTATTTTAAGAAGTAGGTCGAGATCAAATTATTGAGTTTATAGGTCTCTTCGTTGTAGTTCAACGGTATCGATCGAGTATGTCATATAACATTGGTACTAGTTAAACTCTAAGAGCGAGCTTTAACTAGAAACTTCACGTGTCCGAGAGTTTCTCCGCACTTATAGACTAGAATAGAATCAATCAAAAGACAAGCTTTGCGACCGTAATGCCCTACACTATGCCCTTTCATAAGCCAATGTAATACTTAAACTTCAGTATATAAAGTTCATTTTTAACTGAAACAAAAGCCAGACAATCGACTGGGCATGGGGGAGACGTGTAATCGTTATTCAAACTGGCAGACTAGTATTTCCGAGCTTAGTGCGCATGCGTGCGATCGCAGCGCTTAATAGGTCACGGCCTCACAGTCTGCACTGGAAGCCGGCTACAGGGATATACTTAGAACGACACGCCATTTTAGCAACAAGAAAATACATTTGCTGATATTTCAAGTTAAAATAACGCTATGAAAGTGTACCTCTGTGAACCTGTGTGTTGCGAAACGAGTACCCGAGACAAACGCATGGTCCCCTTTCGCGGACCAGCATCGCTGCTACCGGCCCGAAAATAAGCGACGCAGTCTGTTTTTACAGAATCGAAACGAATTTTTATGCTATAAGGAGACTGGGACGTGCCTACGTCGCCGTGCGGCCGACTTATGTGAATTATGTGATACAAATGTGACCGTGCCTACGTGGACCGGCGCGATGACTCACTCTCACAATAGTGTTTCAGTGGACTGGGGACACTGTACAGAATCTTTTGTATAAATTTTGTACGTATTCCCATTTAAAAGTGGCTTCTTTTTGTATTTACTGGTGTACAATGAAACCGGCGCTGCGGCAGCCGGCCATGCTGCATGCGGCTGTCATTCATCGCGTTACATTGCGTTACAACGAGAACCGCTTCCGTTTCGTGATCGTGTTCACAGAGCGTTCGACACTAATGATCCGCCACACATTTAGTTAACATATGGCCACCGACCGGCTGAAGGTCGCGCGGCTCGCGTCACCCTAACATAAGGTAAACGCGGTCGGGTGTGTGCGTGCAAAACGTAAACACAGGCCGGCGAATGCACCGAAAAAACTCGCGCGCTATGATGTCACCGTGCAAACATTAGAACGTGGAATTTAAAATTAGATGCGTCCAGCGAATCTATCGAGATCGGTTCATTGAGCGACGGGCGGGCGACGCGAGCGGAGCGCCGCGAGCGAACGAGCACGAACGACGAGGTAGCGTAGCGCCGCCGCGCGACCTTGCACCGTCACGGGCGCAGCGTCACGCCGCGCCGGATTATTTTCGTCGCGTTTTGGCACCTACACCTCACGCGCGCTCCTCAAACCACAATCCCGTGCCGTTCGGTGCGAACTATACGCTTTAATATCGCTTTTAATTTGCAGATTGCGACAGACTCTTGCGGCGCGGCTTGCGGAGATCGACGACATTGTGTCCGAATTCGATCGCGTGTCGGAGAGAATCGACGAGCTCCGACAGCAAATAGAAGTGTTGACTGCGAAAGTAAAGACTTTCTACGTATTCGGCGAAGACGAAGCAGAAAGTGTGCGCGGTCTGACAAAAGAGGTGTCGGACTTGGTGGAGCGCACGAAGAACTTCACGGAGGAAAGCAGGAAGAGGTACGGAGGATCAGCGCCGGCGGACGTCGCCCAGGAGCTGTCCTCCCTAGAACTATCCTCTGAAGCGCTGGCAGCAGCCATGGAAGAAAAGGAGAGGGAATGGAAGCGTGCGCGCACGGCTCGCTCGGAGTACGCCACAGACGTGGAGGATGTGCAAGCTTGGGTTCGCGCCGCCGAACTCACAGCGAGGGACCGCACCCTGGCGCCAGAGCCCTACCGGGAGCGCCTGGTGGCCACCCGAGCTGAAGTGCCAAACGTTGCTGACCGAGTCGAGAGACTGACGCGCAACGCTCGCGCGATAGTGGAGGGCAGCCGCGACGCTACAGAGCGACAGCTGGTGCAGTCCACTGTGACCGCACTGTCGGAACAGTTCGCAGCTGTGTGTAGCGAGCTGGAGGCGCGGCAGGGCGCCGTTGAGGACGCCTGTGACGCCGTTGCACGCTTCCTTACTCTCCTCGAGAAAGTCCTACTTTGGGTCGAGACACAGCGAGCATTCCTTGCGCGGCCACTCCCATTGGCCGACTTGCAGGAGGCGCAACAGAAACAGACTGAATATGGGGTATGTGCCGACAGCCAAGGATCAAAATATATACATGTACGAATGTTTACTAAAATGTATTTATGTTTTCAGAACGCGCTCAAGAGCTGTAAGCAGCAAGCCAAGAATTTAGCGGACATGGCTAAAGAGATAGAGGCAATCGAACGGGTAACCAGCCCGGGAGACTTGCCTTCCAGGCTAGAGGCAGCAGAGAATGCGACCGTTGACGTCGAGAAGAGATTAGCGAAGACAGTCAGTACTACTGCTGATGACGATCCCGGGATTCAGTCTTACTACATACTAATTTACTTTCATTATTTTACAGAACGGTCTACTACAGGAACTAGCCGAAGAATGGGAGCGATGTGAAAGAAAATTAAAGGATGTCGGGCACTGGCTCGAAGCGACCTCAAGGACCCTAGAGACACCTCAGAATGCAAAGAAACCGCTCAGGGATCGTCTCGCTCTGAGGGAGAAATTGATAAATGATATCTCCACGCAAAAGACGAAGATCTCATATGCAGTGGAAAAACTCAACGTGAGTCGTCATCGTCGGATTTGAGTTTTGATTGTTTATTCGTAGCTCGCAGCGGCGCTCGTGGACGGTGACATCGTGCTGACCGGAGTTGTGTGTGCACAGGTACACTTCGGGCCGGACGGCGTGGCGGCGCAGTCCGTGGGCCCGGAGGGCGTGGAGGCGGCGGCGCGCGCGCTGGTGGCGGCGCTGGACGCGCTGGGCGCGCAGGTGGACGCGCAGGCCGCGCAGCTGGCGCGCGCGCTGGCGCAGGTGGACGCCTACTGCGCCGACGTGGCGCGGCTGCGCGCGCAGCTGCTGCAGGCCGAGCAGGCGCTGCGCCACGCCGCGCAGCCCAACTACTGCCCGCGCGAGCCCGAGCGCGCGCATCGACAGCAACAGGTAAGCCCATGATCCACACGGACCCGCGAGTAGGTGGCTAGCGAGTATTCTAGTTTTGTTTATCCGACCTGGAGGCTCTCAGGGCGACCGGGCAGGTGGCGGGCACGCTTCATCTCACCTGCGAGCCCCAAAGCTCGATCATCTTTTATTTATCTTTTGTTTTCTTTTTGTCACCCTCCTCCTCACCCTCCCCGCTACTAACACGTCGAACTGATATCCTCCGCTAGGAGTGTCGCGAGCGCGTCAAGTCGCTCCAAAGCAAGATTCAGGCGCGTAACGAGCGAGTGAAGCTCTTGGTGCAGCGCGGCAGTCCCGACGCCGAGCCGCTGCGAGACGCGTAGTCCGCGATCACCCGCGATTAGTTTATAAGTTGATTCCTTGTCATCTCGTCCCTGTAATTTTTATAAGCATATAATACGAAACGTTAAATATACGAGACGCATCGCAGCCACCGTCGTTTCCTTTCGCTCAACCTCTCATCACGTCCGTCCGCTCGTCTGAGAGACACCCTTGTAAATCATGTGTTTGTCCGTACTTGCGTATCAGGAGGTTGCCCGGCGAATCGAAGAGCTGACCGGAGCGATCTACGCGCTGGACCCCTACTTCGTGATGCCGGCGACCGACGAGCACGCCGCCACTCTGAGCATGCTCGCGGCGAGCGCGGCGCACGCGCGCTCGCACCGCGCGCGCTCGCCTGCGCGCCGCGCGCGAGCACGCCTGACCGCGCCCGCCGCCCCGGGCCCCGCACGCGCGCGCTCGCCCTGCTGGGCCCCGGGCGGCGTCACCTACGCCGAGATAGTCAAGGGCTCCGGCTCCCGCTCTAGCTCCCGCGGCTCCCGCGCGCCCATGGACCCCGCCCCGCCCGACGACGTGGAAGTGCCCGCGGAACCGTGTGTGCTCAGTGAGAGAGTCGATGACGACGCAATGTCGCGCAGTGACACCCGTGTTAGCGAGTCTATCAGTGTCAGTGAGCCTTATGGCGGTGACGTGATCGTTTACTATGATGACTATGTCCCGCGTGCCGAACCGGAACCGGTTCCTGAGTATTATGCAGAACCCCCAGTAGAATACCGGGAGATGCCCATTGATGTGCCGGCACCCGCGTATCGGGAAGCACCCGTGTATCGGGAATCACCCGTGTATCGGGAAGTACCCGTGTATCATGAATCACCTGAGCCTCTGAAGACGTTGCCGGATCAACCAATGGGAGAACTACAGCCCGAAGAATTAGAAATATCGGAAAGGGCTATCAGCCCGTCGCCGAAACAACGCTCGCATGAATTATCTTATGCGGAAATATTAGCACTCGGGTTACGCAAACAGCCGCGTACACATAGCGTTACGTCCTTACCGAAACCACAAGTGGCACACGTAGAGCTGGTGAAGGAGATCGTAGTAGAATGCGTCGAGAGATCTCCACCGATTCAGCAATATGAATCGAAAGTTGAGAAGATTGAACCGCCGAGGTTCAAACCCGATAGGCCCGAAAGATCGGAAAAAACGAGTAAACTGGAAAGACCTGATAGGCCCGAGCGACCACCGCTTAGAAGTAGGTCAAGGGAAATGCCAAGACAGAGGCGCGGGCCTGAAAAACGACCTACGAAGGCACATGACGTTCAAGCTATGAAAAAGAAAAAGACGATGAAAAAGGTCATCGAAGTTCAAGACTTCGATGAACCTGAACAACCCGTAGAAGTAGAACTCACATCTATTAGAGATACACTAGTTAAAGCTGCGACCGTGGAGCCTACTGTCGAAGTTGGTTATAAAGAGGTCACTAAAAAGTTACAACATAGTGCTACAGTCGTAGAAACTGTCACCGAGCTGGTAGCAGAAGATTCAGAACCTGAAGCTGTCGAAGAAATTGAACAAAAAAAACCTAAAAAGAAGCAAAAGTCTAAAAAGCCTAAATCACCTGAAGACGAAATTCTGAAAGCTCTCAAAGAAATTGAAGAACTAGAAAAAAAGAAGAAAAAATCAAAAGAACCTCGTGATAGGAGCAAAGACAGTATTACTGAGGTCATAACAGTGGAAACTCCGAAAGAACCTGAAGGAGTTGAATTGAAAAAGCATAATAAAGAAACAGATGCACAAATTAAGTCTAAGAAAAAGAAAGGTCACAAAGAATCACCTATGAAAACAATTAATGTAAATACCGAGCTTATAACTGTTGAGTCTACTGGTCCTGTTGAACTGGTAACAAAATCTAAGAAAAAGAAGAGCCAAAAGCAAGCTTCTTTAGATAAATCTGAGAAATCAGAGCGCAGCTCTGTTGGTAGTACATCTGACGTCATCTCTGTTGTTGACTCTGGCAAGAGTACAGAAACACCCGTTGAAACCAAATCTGAAAAATCAGAAGTTGTTTCACATGTTAAGGAATATGTTACTCAACCGGACGTAAAGAACGAAAAGCAACAGGCTTTATCGTTTGAGTCTAAAGATAATTTCATTCAACAGAAAGATAGTACTAATGAAGTTATTTCTACAATAACTTCTAACGTTACCAGTCATGTCGAATACAAAGAAGTATTTGAAACTGTAACTGAAACTACCTCTGGAAAGTCAACACGTGAATCGAGTGTTGATTATGAAAGCAAACCAGTGCTTGTTGAAACAGAAAAAGAAATCATTTCGTCACAACCTATTATAGAAACAAAACCGCAAAAAGAGCAAAATTTTGAAAATATACAAGAATTTAGTGTAGTCACTGATACAATAATTGATGCTCAAGAGAAACTAGATAGAATTGAACAGGCTGCAGAAGCTAAAGAGTCTGAATTATTCTCAATTCAAGAACAAACTCCTAAACAAGAGGAACAAACAAACAAGAAAGCTTCTAAAAATAAAAGGAAGAAGGGTAAAGCAATACCAGATGCTGACATAGTTTCAGCATTTATTTCCAAAGAATCTGAACAGGTGGAGCAGGAACAAAAACAAACAGATAAAGTACAAGAAGTTCAAGGACAACTAGTACTAGAACAACCTGAAATAGTAAGTTCTGAAACATCTAAGGCAGAGGAAACTGTGGTTCAAGAAGGAATAGAACTGTTGCCTGAGCAACCGGATCATAAACAGCCAGAATTAACACTCCATCAAACCACAGAAGAAATAAAAAGCTTTTTGTTGGAAAATGTACAGACAACAGAAGTACAACAGAAACAATTTGAGATATTACAAATACAATTAGAAACTAACAAACAGGAGACTGACCAGGCTGAATTTGTGTCTCTAGAACCTGAACAACGGCAACAACCAGATTCGGAGTCTATACAACCAGAACTTGAACAAATAGAACAAGTGCTCTCAGAGCCCGCACAAGGAGAGGTTAAAAATAATGATGTTTCATCTAAAAATAAGAAAAAAAAGAAACAAAAGAAACATGAAAAGACCCCCGAACCTGTTGTGTTTGAAGCTACAGAAACTGTTGAAATTGTTGAAGAAAACGTCAAGACGACGCCAATTGAGCCCGTTGTGGCAGAAATGCCAAACATAGTAGAACAAGTAGAAGAGCCAAAATTAACCAAGAAAAAGAAATCTAAAAAAGGCAACCACGCTGAAGTTAAAGAGGATACAACTGAAAAAACGGTTGTTGAACAAAAAGAAATTGAGAAACCTAGTGAAATAATTGAAATTAAAGAAACTAAAGAATCACAACCCCTCGAAGATACAAAAAGATCCAAAAAGAAGACAAAATCCAAAAATAAACCGGAAAATGTTGTCAATGAAGTAACTGTTGGAATTGCTCCTGAGCAAGAATTGCCAATTGAACCTGCTTCTGAACCCGAACCACTTATGGAAGAAACAAAATCAGAAGAACTTGCCTTCGAAGAAGTCAAATCACATAAAAAGAGGAAATCTAAGAAACAAAAGATTGACGATGACGATATTGAGAAAGCGCTCAAGGAAATAGAACGCACTGAAGGATCTAAGAAAAAACCCAAGGAAAGGACACCGAAACCAAAAGCCAAACAAGAGCAACTGAAGTCAGTAACTACGTCTAAAGTAGCTGAGCATGAAATTGAGAGAGAAGTCTCCTCAAAGAAGGTTGAATATGATACATCACCTGAGGAAGACGATGAAATTGCTCAACCAATTGAACATATTGACTGGAATGCTTTACTAGAAGAAGAAGAAGGTATAACAGAAACTACCTTTGAACCAATCAAAAAACCCGAATCGGATTTAACTATTACTGAACCTGCATATGTTGCTAGTCAAGTAACAATACTCAAAGAGACGACTAATACGTTACTAGAAACCGAACGAACTGTTAATAAAGTTGAGTCTTTAATAGAAGGAGCTATTCTACCTGAAAAATCTACCAGGAATATTTCTGAGAGTATCGATGATGGAAAAGTTGATGAAAAACTGGTGACACCTGTCACAAGTCCTGCTAATGAACAGAATAATAATGATAAGTTCTTCTCACCCGATGTGTTGAAAGAAGGATCGTATAATATCGTTGAAGAGATAACTCATTATGAGCCTATCACGCAAGATGTTGAAACTCGTACTATATACCTAATAACACATGAAGAGAAGAAATTGCCTCCTATCAGGACTGTAAAAGTATTTAGCAGTAAGAGCAACTCGTTAGAAGAACCTCAATCTATTGAAGAAAACTTAGTTTTAAGCGAAGAATCGATAAATAACAAAATCACTGATGAAACGTCTTCCATTAATGTTAGTGATAATGTTTTAGACAGTAAGGTTATAACCGACAGATTTATTGATCAAGAAAAAATATCTGGTTCTGAAAATCGTATTGAAGAAACAGAAGCTGCACTTCAAGATACTAAATCTTTGCAAACATCTGTTGAAACATCTGACTTCTTAGAGAACAATACTGTTACAAGTGTAACATCAACAAGTTCAGTATTGATAACGACACAAAGTGTAGCAAATGTTGTTACTAAAGTTACAACTACTGAAACCGTAGAAAAATCGGTTGACCAGGAAGCCCAATTTGAAGAAGTTGAAACTTCAAAACCAACGGAATTTGAAGAAGTGGATTCAAATGAACCAGAAAATCAAATAACTGAAGAAGATTTCTCCGATTTACTTGAAGAAGCCATTTTCGGATCGGTACAAGATCGAAATAGAACTCCTGCTGAAAAGAGAAACAAGGATAAATATTCCAATATTCCCTATCAGCAGTTAGTCAACGACGTCAAGACATACTCGGAAAATTTGGACACGTATAAGTTGGATTATGATTATTCTCAATTAATGTTACGCCAACGAGACTCCCAAGTGTCACAAGGTATTGACAGCATTGTTGATCAAGAAACAACCTTGCCTATTCAGCCAGTTGAATCCAAAGGGTCTGCATCTAAAGTGGAACCCGAAAAAGTTTCTCCATTGAGAGAAATACCAACAAAAGTAAGCTACCAAGAACTCAAGGGTGCTGAAGTTGTGTTGGCACCACAAGTAACCGAAACTCCAACAGTAGCTACTGAAATTTTACCAATGACGCAAACGTCACGAGATGTACTTCAAGAAGTGTTACTTAAAACTTTTACCGAGGAGACAACTACGAAAACGGATACTCAAGACACTGTTGATTTTATCACATCAGAGAGCTACATACTACAACCGCTTGACGAAGTTGATGCTTCCATATTAAATAACGCCACAATTGTTGAGGCAAATATTATTTTCACTTCGAATCAACTAAATTTGGAGCCTCAAACAGAGATGGGCAATAAACCAATTGATATAAAACCGGCAACTTTCGATAAACCTACTGATGCACCAGAACCTTTACTTGTATCTTCAGTAAATGAAGAAGCGCCTAGAATTAGTTACCATGAGATTAAAGACGCTGAAAAGATTTTAGCATCTCAGGTTTCTAATAAAACGGCTAAAATAACAACGACTAAAAATAATGAAACAGTTTCGTCTTTGCGTGTCTCTGAAACTGTTTCAAAAACTGAAATTACAAGTCCTGTTCCGGTTGTTTTAGAAAAACCTCTTCCTAAACCGTTACACGACATCAGACAAGAAGTTGCTAAAGTTGAACAGACTAATAGAGTTTCTCCTATCAGAGAAGAAGCGCCTAGAGTAAGCTATCATGAAATTAGAGAAGCTGAAAATATATTAGCATCTCAAGTAAAACCCAAGAAAGAGTCAAACCTTGAACCTGAAAAACTCGAAGTTACTCCAATAGCGAGTCGAGTTCCAGAAGAAGAACCAGAAGAGGTTAAACAGACAGTTAAATTTGAAGACACACAAGTGGTTGAAAAGGACAAACCAGTTACAGCTCAAGATAGTCTCCTTCAAGCTCTTGATAAAACGTTTTCGACAACAACAGTTAAAACCATCACTGAGCATACTGTTGATTTTATTACCGCTGAAAGTGCGGTTTCGAAGCCTGTCGAACCAATAGCACACTTGGTTACTGAAAAGAAGCCTGGTCCTATCGCATATAATGAACCCTCTAAGGTCGAGAAACGGCCATTGTCACATGAAGAGACACCTCGCCATAGCTATCACGAAATCGTTGATGCCGAGAGACGTCTTGCTCATTCGAAGAGTGAACAATCTATAAAAGAGGAATCTGTTATTGAAAAAATAGGGGCAGATAAATTGGAAATTAAGGATACGACCACAGAAGTTGTGACTACAAAAGTAATTGAAGCTATTAAGACTAAAGAAGCTGAGCTTGCATCAGCTCCCATGAAGGATATAAAATATGAAATAACAAGAGAAGTACCAACTGTAAGCTATCAAAACATATCTGATGCTGAAAATCACTTAGCTGGCAGTATTGAGACAACAGTTGCAACAGCTACCGAAGAATTTACGAAAACTCTTGCTAAAGAAACAATCTTATCTGAAAGTAATGTGCAAAAAATTGTGTCAGTTGAAATAGCCAAAAAGCCTGAGCCCAAGATATTTGAAATGCCACGGGTTAGTTACCACGAAATTTCTGATGCTGAACATTTGTTGGCTACAATTGTGACAAAATCTAGAGAAGCAAGCAAAGAACCATCTCCAGCTAAAGAAGTAGAAGAAAAGCAAACACCGATTACAAAGAAAGAAACGAAATTACAAAGTATTCCTGCTGTCCCTGTCATTGCTAAAACGAACTCGGAAAGACAGCAATTGATTGGAAATCACATTAGTCACAATGACGTACCTATTAATAATGGAGAAATAGAAAGTCCAATCATAGAAAACGTTCCACAAGTGACTCCAGAGCCCGAACCGACAATACAATCATTTTACGAAGTGCCAAGGTTCAGCTATCACGAAATAAATGATGCTGAAAGATTACTTGCATCTATACGAATTTCTGTTGAAGAACATGAAGTATCTACTGAAACGGTCGATAGCTTTCCAGCGCCAATGGAAACTGTATCAGCTGGCACCGTTGAGCTAGTAGATAAAGTAACTGATGTTCCTGAAAACGTTATAGAAGAAGAAAAAGCACCAGTCGCAGAGACTGTTTTTGAACCGTTACGTCACAGTTATCATGAAATCCAAGATGCCGAACGTGTTTTATCATCTACTAAAACGACTGAACAGCTTGTTGTTCCTAAAGAGGAACTTAAAACATTAGTTGAAGAAATAACGCTCAAATTACAAGAAGCTGAAGAAAAACTAGAAACACCGGTTGAAAAAATAACTTCCACACACATTGAAGATACATTCCTTCAAATTGTTAGTAATCAGCAAGCATCAATAACAACTAAAACCGATACTGAACGTACTATTGATTTCATTACTAATGAAAGTGTTGTCACGGGACCTGTACAAAATATACAACAACGTGTAGAACTACCGTCTCCTCTCAAAAAGGCATCTTTGGATAAAATTGAACAGTCGTTTGAAGTAGATGATCTAAGTAATACACCCATAATTGTAGTTTATGGCAGTACAGACGTTGCGACACCTACACTGGAGCTTAAAGTTCCTGTTTTTGAAACCCAAAATAAGGAACTTGTACCGGTAGAGATTCCAAAAAATATCGGCCAAGTTGATGACGTTATTAAAGAAGAACTTCAAGCTTCTAAAGATGATGGTTTAATTGAAGAAGATACATTTGAAATCATAGATCACAGTGAAGTTACAGATATTGTCACGGACAAATTAAAAGAATCGTACATTTCTGAAGCTGCCTCGAAGGCTATTGAAACAACACAAGCTTCAGAAACTGTTACAGAAATTACATCGACTGAAAATGATATTACTACAGAACATCCAAGATCTATAACTCCTAAAACTAGTGACGATCACGTGATAGTCCAAAACCTTATTGAAGAAGCACTCCAGGAACCTGAAACACAAGCTATTACTACTACCGCCACTGTGACAAGAACCAAACCAGCTTACGAAACTTTTGTTATTGACGATCTTAATGAAAGTCTTGTGCCTGTGGTATTTGGGGACATTAAGGACATTGAACGCTCTATCAAATACAAGAAGCAAGAACTTTTGTTACAAACTGAACCTCTTCAACCTGCAAGTCCTGAAAACGATATAATAGATGAAGTTACCGTTGCCGAAGGGTCTCTATCTCCTTTAGAAGATATTGAAATCGTTGAAACAACTGAAGATTTTACTATCCCTCATCCAAGCGAATACGTAGATTTAAGTACTGCAACCGACCTAGAGCTCGATACTAAGCCTGACACTATCTCGGCGGATACACATACTGAAGTTTTAGAATCGGTTATAAACCTACCTGAACCCGAAATTATTAAACAACCCGATGTGGATACTCATAAACCTACGGACGTAAAAACGGAAAATATACTTTCAGCTGATCTTAGGGAAACACAACTAACCAAAACTGAAACTGTTAGCCGTGTAGAAAAATCTCCCATACATAGCTTGCATGATCTCCTTCCCGAAATTGACTCCATCCCTGAATTCAAACCCTCTTATTCGAACACTGTACTGTATTCAAAATTATCGGCTGATGCACCCGAGTTTACACCTTCTTATATGTATCAGACTGTTACTACTGTGTCTGAGAGTAGATCTGATGTAGTCGAAGATGCACCTGCACCTATTACTACAGAAGAAGAAATTATTCAAGTCGTAACAGAAGACGCCCCGACTTCGTCTCAAATATCATATTCAACAGTATTACAAAGTAAGAAAGAAAAAGTAGAAATTGTGCCACAAACATCAACTTCAGTTGAAAAATCATTGGAAGCGGAAGTTCCTACTGAAGTACATGAAGAACATGTTGAAATCAAAACTAAAAAAAGTAAAAAGAAGAAAAAGAAAGAAAGAGATGATAAAAAAGAGACTTCTGTAACCAAACCGACTGAAATTGTACCAATACCGATTACTGTAGCGTCTGTACCTGAAGTTACTTCAATTTTACCGGAACCAGTAAATGTATGGGCCAAAGCTGCTGAGGAAGGTAAATCATACGCTGATGTTCTGGCCGAAGGCCTGTTACAAGAAGATAAAGAATTTATACAGCTAGTTTCGGAGAAGCCAAAAGAAAGAGAAATACCAGAGCAAAAGAAACCAAGGAAAGAAAAAGTGCAAGAAATCGAAAAGGTAGAACGAGCACCTGTATGTGAAATTCAAGAAGTTTTTGAGATCACACAGACAGTTACAGAAAGCGATCATAACATTGGATCTTGGGCTAAGATAGTAGCTAAACGATCATCACCTGAAACAGTACAAAAAGAAGAAGAAACACACTCACAAATACCAGTGCATGTTTCTTCTAAAGCTCCAATGATTTTTGTAGATGAATCAGAGAATGACCATCATAAACCTGACGTTGAGGTAGATGCTGAGGGTTTTATTACTGTTGATAGAAGTAGACGGTCTAGATCCAAATCTAGAGAAGCACGTTCACAATCAAATGTGTCACAAAAACGTGAAACTCGTGAAAAGTCCGAGAACAGATTCGAGCCATTGACTACCACTCTCAAACCAGATGATGCTGAGTCTACACAGAGCCCTTCAGAAGATGAAAAACCGGCTAAGAAACCAAGCAGAAAGAGCCGAAGCTCTAAATCAAAAGAAAAGGAAATTAAACCTAAAGCTAACGTAGTAGCTCCAAGTACATCTGATGAAGATAAGCAACCACCTAAGAAAGATAAAAAGAAACGATCTTCTAAGTCAAAAGATAAAGTTATCAAACCTGTAGACGAAAAACCAGAAACGCCCAAAGAGGTCGAGATTTCAGAGCCAACAAACGTAGATAAAAAAATAGAAGAAGACGTGTGTTCTCTACCTGTCCAATTGGAACCTAAAAAGAAGAGTAAGAAGAAGAAGAAGGACAAGAAACCCGTAGAAGTTACTGAAGCTACTGAGACTTCGTCTCCTGTAGAAGTTACTTCCTCTGAACAAGAAAGCGTAACAGTACCTAAAGTTCAAACAAAATCTCTGCAAAATAAGATCGATACTCCTATTTCAACACCTGAATCCATTCAAACCCCCATAAAAGATAGAGTCTTCTCAGAAGCTCAGTTTTGGAAAGTGGACCCTGGTAATTTATCTGAAGTAATTTCTGTGGAAATTCAACACACACCCACGGAAACTTATAAAATAGACATAAAAGAGGATGTTCCGGCGGAAAAATCACTTATGGAACCCAAAATACTGTCTGAAAGTGTTGAGCCAATTCAATCTACCGCCAAATTTATAACAGAAGAAATATCATCTGTTGAAACACAAATACAAGAACTCGAGGACACGATTGCAGATGATCAGTCACTTGAGAGCAAAATGGCTGACTTGCAACGGGAAATTGAGGAAATGTTGTTACCAGAAAACGATTCATCGCTCAGTGACGGTTCGCCCAAGGAACTGACGGACACCCAAACATCCATTGAATATCAGTATGATGAACTATTGGATAACATGACTCCATCGCTGGCTAGTCCTGAACCTGATGGTTTGGAACCTAAGTCAGTTGAAGAACAAGCTCCTGAAGCACCATTAAAAGACAAAACTTCTAAACATGATGAAGAGCTTGATGACAAACATATCAGCATGAGCATGATTGACTCCCTGTTAGACGATACAGAACCTCTATCTATGACTGAAACCCATTCCTTGGAGCACTCAGAAAATCTTTTAGTCACTCAAGAAGAAGATGTTACTCCCAGAGACTATAGTATACCTGATACTCAAGTAGTAACTAGTTTTGAAACGTCAGAAAAACCTAAAGTTGTATCGAAAGAAATTTTGCAAGAAATGTTCAAGCAAACTATGGCTAAACAAGATGTAACAACAGTTTTCAAAGATACAGAAACAATTGTAACGGAAACGGATAGACAAAAAGACAAACCGATTCCTGAAGTTGAGCCAGAAAAACCAATAATCGAAAAAGAAAATATTTTCCTACCTGTATGGGATAAACCTGAATTAAAAGAAAAACTCGAAGATACAATACCAAAACAAGTTGCCGCATTTATTGAATCAGAGAAGCCCAATGAAAACCTGATCATAAAATCACAAATTACTGAAAAAGTAACTCAGAAACATGACCCACTAAAGGAATCAGTCATTTCCTTCCTTAAAACTGAACAAGATAAATTAATTCCTACGGCTGTAACGAAAGCACCATCGGAAGGAGACAAATCACAAAATGTCTTAGAAGAAAGCATCACTGAAAAAGATTCTGTTAGAGCCGATATTATATCTAATGTCCCACTTTCTAACATTGATACTGTTACTAACAATCTCACAAACCTTAAAGCGGATAACTTTTGGACGGACAAACACAATGTTCATGATGCGGAATTACTATTAATAGAACGTCAATCTGTTGAAAAAGTAATAACACCTGTAGATGCTGATGAACATCATTTTGATGAAGGCATTAGCGTCGAGGAAAACATTATCAATGACAATTCTTTCTGGCCTGAAAAACACTTATACCACGACGCTGAATGCCAATATTTTCTTTTATTGGCTCGTAGAACTAAAACTCCTCCTAATGATACCACCAAAATAGACATTAAAGACCAAAACGATAAGGATAGAGACCAGGGCGGAAGCTCTGGTCACTCATCTGAAGGCGAAGAACCAAAAGACTCATCTGGTTTACCTTACGACCCCGACTACATGTCCATGGACCTACCCGGTGGCATGTGTAGTTGGAAAGACAAATCTTCATATTTGAGCGTCGAAACACCTGTTGTTGATGACGTTTTGGACGAGCCTGTGTCTAGAGAGGATATACTAACCACCCTGCCCATAGCACCAGCCCCATCCTCATCCAAACAGGAGCCGGAGGAGACGCCACTGAGGACAGCAAAGGTGACTGACCCACAGTCGTATTGTACGATTTTTAAATATCTACTCTATGTTTGGCATGATATAATTACTAAATTCTTAATTTCACATATTACGAAGCTCTGTATTGTGATGTATGTAGCCACGCCGCAGCTCGTCTTGTAGTGCCACATCTTGGCGTGCACTGTACATTATGACAGTAGTATAGTAACGCATTTTATTAGTCCTTAATTTTTGTATTGTGTGAATTATAATACTCTAGTCATTTCTAGTCAGATTTCAACTTTTCTAGTCTTTGTCAGTCGTCTGATATTTTATTGTAATAAACCTTAAAAATGACGTGCATTGTTTTATTTATGAATGATAGTTTTATTTTTATTATTTCTGATGAGCAGTGTTTACCCCCGTCAAAATTTGGCTACTACGAGACGATAGACTGTTGCCGCTTAAATGGGAAAAGTGTTTTATAGAGTCTATATTTGGGTATTGAAAGTTGATGAAAACTGCAACCCTGTTCATACAAGACTCCAAAGTCCGCAAATCTTAGTAATTTACAAAGAACTTTGACTAAGTCTGCAATTTAATTTGAAAGTTTTGCTAAGGTCAGTCATATTTTTTGCTACATTTTGAATTTCAGTAGTTTAGTTTGCAAGACCAAATTTTATTGAATGGTAATTTTCAAGTTTATATCTGTATTGTTTTGAATGTCTTGTTCGAAGTATTAAAAAGTATCTAAAATTAGACCAGAATTAATAGTGGATTATCATCATTTAAAGTGTTCCGTACCGAATCTGCTCCAAGTGCTTATCGGTGTGAATGCCACACGCTTCACCACGCTGCTATTGACAATTAAAACTAACATTAACTGGTAGTTTAGGGGGAATTCATTCATTGATATTTTTTTATTTTCACCTTGAAGGTCTCAATATCAATGGAACTTCTGTTGAGATACCAGTACTACTTTTTCATCAAGTTGAATCCTCCACAACTGCCATTTTTTTTCAAAATTATACAACACTTCGAATCTCTTGCCTTGAAGAATGTTTTTGTTTCCAAAACACAAATTATACAACTAGGTATTTGGAATGGTCAAATTCTTTAACCTCACGCGACCTCGGTACAGGACACTTGTTTCCAGACTGACTAGCTTTTGTTTTATCGATAGTCCAGTAACTTTCCCAGTTTGCAGACTTTTAAACTTCGCATGTCATGCCAACATTGTTATGAACTAAATCGAGTTTTTTTTTGTTGATGTTTTTGTTGTTGTATTGTGCTCCTAACCTGATAGTCCATCGGAATGATCACGTGGACTGTTTGAACCTACTTTATGTTTATAGACGATATGAAATCAAAAGTTTTACACAACGTACAGTTTTTTTTTTCAAATATGTATAACATCTTTTTGATTCAAATAGATTTGGATTACCTGGACCTAAAATTTTAATTAGATGGAAATTAATTCATACAAGATTTATCTCAAAACAAATAATAGCGTAATGTTCATGTAATAAAGTTAATTTTGCTTCTGCGCTCATTTCGCATATACTAGCTGTGCATAAATTCGGGCTTGATTCGTAATGAATGCCTACAAACGATTCCTCGAGAATGCGAACTCATAATTTATGTTTTGGCCGTTATCCAAAACTATTGGTCCAGAGATGTATTTAATCTTGATTTACTTCCACACGTGAACTGATAGTGCATGTTGTTTTACATTTTGAAATACTACAGGATGCACGTTGATTGAGAATTTTTTTATTTTGCCAAGTAACGTTATAAGAACTTCATATTAGAATGGGCAAATTGGAATGCATACCTGTGCGTGCGAGTTCCTTTGTTTACAAATGATAAAGTATTATTATATCAACATTTTTGTTAAAGGGAATCCAAACCTTGAAATCAAGTAAAACTGAAACTTTTGATTCCATATCTCTATTTCACAAGAGTGATTTGCTAATCAAAGCGTGTGTTCTCAGGATGAATTATCTAACGATATAGAAACTCTGCTCGAAGAAATAAGAGATGTACAAATGCGGTTATCGGACCTGCCCGATGAGAGTCTGGAAGCCATGGAGGAAGGTCTGAGGGTAAGTCTCACTGTATATATGCCATTGATCAGAAATAACAGACCCAAATTCCCACTGACGTAGATGATGCTAAACATAGATACGCTATCTCGTAATACAAATTGGTTTAGAGCAGACTTCAAATTAATGTTCATTCAAAATTGCCCATAGCTGCCTTATAAACAAAACTAGAATTCGGTTACATGACGTTGGGAGTTGGGTGTCGTAAAGACGCAACATCAGCTGTTTATGTGGCGCGAGACGTAGGTGGTGAGTGAAAGAAGTAGGTTACTGTGACTTTCGATGCTGATTCAATGTACCTAACTAAAATTTGTCACTAATTTCTTAGACATGAGTTACAACATAATTTTGTAACTCTCCTTATGAAAAATTTTTGATTTCCAACTAAACGAAGCCTGAACTAAATTATGACCTAAATATTTATAAAATCTACCGCTATAATTTTGCTACTGTCTCTGTTCACTTTTAAATGATTATTCACAACGCTTCAATTAAACGCAGCATTGTTTATGTTATCATCGTTTAAGACGTAACTGATAGCTGCATACGTTTTTATGTTTGTCAGTAAAATGCTTGGGTTCTATCTTCTCCCTACAATGCTGCGACCTTGACAGTGAGTTAGTCCATATATTGTGATGTTTCACCAAATGATGTCACCTGCGTTACGACATACGAGTTAATAATAATATTAGTGTTTGGCTTCTCGCAGGGCGCTAGTGAGTGAACGATCGCAGTGCAGTCGATACGAATACGAAATATACGAGTGAAAATTATTTCACGATGAAATCGATTTAATTCGATTTTTTTTTTTTCGTGAAGTTTATAAATAGTGTTATAGTGTCTTTTTTTATATTTTTGACAGGTATTATTGTTTGTTTATTTTGCTATAATATTTACTTAATTCACGAACTAGGAGTGTAACTTCTCAGTGATCAACTAAAAATAACTTAAGGATATTTAATTTGTAACTCAATAATGTCTGACATATAAACTCAATTTTAATAACTTATGAAAAGTTACTACTTGATTGATAGAGTTTTTCAAATAAAATCACAAAGATAAGGCAATATCTCAGAAATTTTCTCCTCCTCTTTAATCTCTGTATGTACCCAATGCTGAGTGTCGATAATATTCTGTTTTGCACTTTACCTCTTCTTTTGCCTCCTATATCCATCTCTTGTCTACTATTTCAATCTAGTCGTCCACCTATTTTGTGGTCCAGAATTTCTAGAACTTATTTATAGTACGTTATTTGCCTCCACAACGCTGTATCCGCAGCCTTTTCATCAAATCAAATTTCAAATCCATTGTACCATGTTTGATGTCCAGTATTCACAAGTCCCCTTTGAGCTGGCCATTGTCAGTCAATAAGCAGAACGGTCTCGGTATATAAAATTTATTGTAAAGCCCGGAATCACTGGTCATTGTAGTCTAATAGGCTTGAATAAATGACCTGTACTGTACCTAACTTTTGTACCTGAATCAAAACCTGTGGTCTGAGAAATCAAATTAAATGACCAAAATGTGACATATGCAACAATTGATTCAGGATCAATTGTCTAAATGGCCAAAGGTCTGAAATAGTCAATTAATTGACCAGGATTTGACTTTTAACTTGAATCATTATTCAATTATTTGCACAATGTTAATTTTAGAATTGCAAGCAATTGACAAACGTTGTTGATATAGCTCTGAGTAGGTGTCTTGTTTACCATCCCACGCGAGTACAGTTGTAAGAATATAGTAAACAAGAATTGTCATATAGGTACTAATTATTATATTGCATCTCATACATATTTAATACCATTTCTTACAACGTTCTTACAGAGTTAAAGTGACATTGGCATTTAAGCATTGCAAATATAAACTAGGCAATGTTTACTTAAACCAATATATTTACCCAAAAAACAATGTTATTCCGTATTTTCGTAGCTGATTGGTACATGTTTACCTCATAAATTCTGTAAGTAATGTCCAAGTTTCTACATATTAGCGTAAATTCTTGTTATTTATGCCAAATAAATTCAATGAAGTACTTAGCGATATATTAATGGGTATTGAAGTGATTCCAAGACTGGCTATATCATCAGCTGTTGATAATAGCTATGATGGCATAGCAGCGATCATTTCCAAAAACAATGTTACGAATTTAATTTGAGGTTGCCATAGTCTGTTTAATGACATCAGTTCCTAATCTATAGTTGTTCATTATTATTTTGGGAAGAAGAATTTAGTATTTGATCATTCCTAAATTAATAATTATGACTAATGTGTAACTAGGATATTATTTATTCTCAATGCTAGGACTCAGGCCTCTTCTCTGTATGAGGGAGAGCTAATCCACTGTATGGGCCCAGTGCGGTTTAGTGGATGTCACACGTTAAAGATTTCTTGATTCCACTACAAAACCTATTGTTTTGATGTTTTTTTATAATCTTTTCTAAATGTCTATGTGCATCTACTATACGTAACATATAATACATTTGTTTATGAGTGTTGCTTTGGCCAACAAAGTATGCACATCTAAGATAGTCATTAAAAGATAATTTTAACCGGATCGTTAAAACTAATACGCTCTATAAACCTCGTCGCATAAAATTTACGAGTTCTGACCTTTACCTACGAATAGAAAATAGTTCGGATAGCACATAGAAGTTGGATGAATCATCCTCGAGAGTAGGTATTTTTGCAGTTTCTTGTAATTTGCATTTCTTGTAAGGTGATGACTGCATCATTCATCATTGTGATGACCTTCGCTCGTCCTGACAAAGTCAGTGAATTTCCAGAATAATTTGATTTATTTGAAACTTTGTACCTGCTATGAGTTATATATAGGATATTTATATAGTATTGTTTTTCCTCATAAATGAGTATATGAACGGTCATGTATAGTATCCATTTGTATTTGGACATTGTAGAGTATTTTATTTATTTCGATTTTCACACTGTAATAAATGAAAGTAATGAAGTACGTATATTGCTATGGTCGTCATCAAAGTTCAATGTAAAATAGACTGTGTCAATGATGACTGCTAACCCTGCAGAAATAGACAGTGTGAATTGTACATACATTGTATGTTTAATTTTTATTAGCCTATGACATAATTCATATGAGCCATAGCATGTTTTACAGCTCACATCACGTTTATTTTTAGATTTTTTCTAAGAAATTGTGACGCCATGTGTATTTTTGGTTTATCTCTATCAATCAGTGTGTGCGATGCATTTTAGTAAGATATTAGTGTGAGTACTTTTCACACCTTAAGTATCTTGTTGCAAATATTTCCATTTAAGATTCCTATTACGTTCTTAACCCACTCTTTTATGGAATATCTCGTAACTAGGTTTAAAGTTACCTATTCTCGCCCTTCGAAGTACCAATTAACTTCCAGTTGGATCCATCTGTCTTCGCTTTCAAGCCACTAAACACATTTAGATTTTTACTGCTCATGTGATTTCTTCACTGTTTGTCTTCAGTTAAACCCAGCAATAAATTGTGTTAAACGTTAATGTTTGATAAACAACGGTGTTATTTCTTCTGTAGGTCACGTTGCTGCCCCAAATCTGTGTAGTTGTAAGCTCTCTGCTTTATGACTCTTATGACGTTTGAGATTATTTACTCAAAAATATGAGTAACTGTGATATATTGCTGTTTTAGTTCCTTCTTTACTTCTCTTCAATTTCTCAAGTCTTGCCTTCTATCAAATTCTACTTTTATTCTAGCATGAAGCTTACTATCGTAAGATCTCTTTATGAAATTTCTGGCCTCCTAGACTGAACTCACAAAACACTTTTTCTATAATTCTTTAACAAGAACGTATGTTAAATTGTCCCATATTATTAAACTACCAATAAGTTACCAGTACCGTTCCCACATTTCAGGAGGGCATCACAATTCTAGTCAAGTGCGAGGAAGCAGCCGAGATCTTGGAGACGAAGATCATGGAGTATCGACAGGAGTCGGAGGTGCAGGTCCTCATCAAGGAACTGGTGGTGATGAAGGCCAGGATACAGAAACTGTTGACGCAAGCGAGGGATGGGATTAACATCATCCAGGTAAGAAAGGTAACTCTTTTCAGTTTACTTTCTATTGGTGGGACTAAGTGGTTTGTTGCATATTTATTATTAACACTTTTATTTATATATTAACTAATGACAAGAGACTGTTTTGTACTATGTAAAAATATGATAAAATAAATCAAAAGTATACAACGGGGAAAAAAGCTTGCTTTACATGCTAAGTGCATCTATCGTATTAATAAATGTAATAGATGATACGTTAAAAAATAAAACAAGAAGATAGTTTTAATATACAAAACTACTAATTGCATGGTTGAGCAGTGGTTGAGCTATTGACTGCTGCACTGCGTGTCGCAGGTTTGATTCTTGCACGGAACAAAATTTGTATACCTACAGATAATTGTTCTGGGTTTGGGTTTCTTGTGCAGGTAAGTTAACATGTTAGTGATAGCACCCACGTTACAGGAGTAATTCCTAATGTGTTTAAAAAACACTAATATAATAATATTCCACAACTATCACACAACGCCGTCTAGTCTCAAGCTAAGCAGAGTTTGTGTTATGAGTACTAGACAACTGATAAACATACATATATATTTCTAAATACATACATATTATAGATAAATTACACCTAGACACAGAACAAATGATCGTGCTCATCACACAAACATTTGTCCTGGGTGGGAATCGAACCCACGACCTCTGGCATAGCAGTCAGGGCCACTAACCACTAGACCAACAGGCCAGTCAAATTCCATCCTTCAATTCACTCCTTCGTAGTTTTGTATTGTCACGACACGAGATGCGATTTTAAATAGTTTTCACAAAATTTATCACGAGTGTATTGTTATGATTATAATTTAACATAAAAATATAATTTAACATTCAAATTAAACATTCCAGGACGCCAAAGTGGAGGTGGCTCGTCAAGCGAAAGAAATTCAAGAACACAAGGAGAAGATCGCAAAACTGGACAAATGGCTTGAGACCATCAACAACGGTCTCAAGGAAACTACGGTGCAGACCGAAGTTCTCACTGAAGAGGACATTATTAGATATATTGAAGTGTACGAGCGCTACATCAGGGAGTACGAAGAGTATGAGATTATACTGAAGTCAATAACTGTGATAAGTGATGATGAATCTAGTCAGTCATTGAGGGTGAGATTGAGTGCGACGCAGAAGGCTTTAGAGGAAACGAAGCATCTAGTCATTATAGAGATAGAGAGGTTAAGGCAAGTGCTGCTGCATATGAGAACGGCACCAGAAGTGGTCGAAGACGACATTTCACAGACTGATAGGACAATTGATTCAACATCGATGCCTGAAGAAGTCGTCTCGCCAAGAGAAATCATCAAAGAAAAGGAACCGTCAGAGAAAGAACCTTCGAAACAACCCTCAGTAGAAGAGAGCGTGAAAGTTACTGTACATGAAAGTAGACCTAGTCAGCCTGAACCAGTCCAAATCCAGGTTGTGAAAGAAACTGTGGCAATGGAAACTCAAACTGGTAAGAGCCTTTTGTCAGAACCCCCTTCGGTATCTGACAAGTCTGTGATATGCCAACCTGACGCCATCATCACCCACGATGTAGCCATCACATGCGCTCCACCCATGGAAATGGCAGTACAAACAAGTGAGCCACACTCTGAAGAAAGAGAAATTCTCGAAAACATCCAAGTCAGACAAACAATATCTGATGGCCATGAAACTATTGAAATTGCCAGTCGACCAGTGACTAGAGAACAGAGACTTGATGAGAAATCACTTCTCGTTGACGCTAACTATAAGGATGAAGACTTCCGAAAAGATTCGCAACTGAACATTACACATAGCGTGCCTCAGTCTTTCGAGACGGTTATGGTAGAACCTGATGAAACAACCACAGAAGTTGTAGTAGATGCCGATGGTACCAGAAGGATTATTGTGAAGAGGGTCAGAAAGACCCTGGTCACAAGGCAGCAGATAATGCAAAGCCAACAACATGAATCTCATATTTTATCAAGTGATCTCCCGCTCGACCAGGCGTACTCTCAAATTGTGATAAGAGATGAAAAGGCAGGGACATCTACTACAATGGAAGATGGTGGAGTACAACACATGGAATACCAGTCCTACGGAGGTCAAGTTTTAACTCGCTTACCTGGAGGCGAAGTAACTATTCAGGAGTTCACATCTAAACCTGATATGACAATAACTATGGAGAAGGACATGAATCCTGAGCAAATTTTCTTACTAGCCGAAGGCCAAGAACTACCTCAAGTTCAGACTTCCACGTCGAGTGTAACAGCTGTCGTGCAACAAGTCACTAAGAGAATCGTCAAGACTCGAAGACGCATCATTCGCCGAGTCGTGATCATTGACGGAAAGGAACATGTTACTGAAGAAATTGTGGAAGAACCAGACAATGTTGAAGAAGTTATTGAACAGATCCCAAGGGTTTCTATCAATGTAAGGGAAAGAGGCGATGTTCCCCCTTCTGTAGACGAAGGTGATGATGATGATGATGATGATAAAGGAGATCATCCTGCACTTCCACCTCGCAAAGATGACGATTCTTCACAGGGTGACATGCCAAGAGATGACAAGCCTACAAGTGACAAACCTGATGATGATAAGCCTAAACAAGACGAGCCTAAAGATCAACCTGCAGGTGACAAAGATCAAGGTCAACAATTAGATGCCCCAGTCGAACTTACTCAGGCCCAACAACTTGAGAAAATGATGCAAGACTTCATCCAAAAGGAAAGTAGTAGCCAGCGTACGTATATCACAAAATCTACCGTGCGATCATCACAATCACGAGAAAGTACTCCAGTTAAAACTGTAACAGTTTCAGAGTCTTTCGAAGTTTTACCTGACGATAATGTGCATATTCAAGAACCTGATGAAACTACCTACATCGTACAAGAACCACATGAAGGACAAACTACGATCATAACTGGAGGAATGCATCATTCAACCTTCGAATCTTCTTCCACAAATGTGGCAACAGTTGTACAGAAAGTTACGAGAAAAATCACAAGGACGAGAAGACGTATAATCAAGCATATAACTATTCTTGATGGTAAAGAACATGTGACTGAAGAAGTGATTGAGGAACCTGATGATGTTGAAATCATTGAAGAGGAACCTAGAGTGTCACACAGCATCCAAACCGAAGGAGTTAAGACCAAACGCATCAAAGTAATCAAACAAGTACAGATCATTGACGGTAAAGAACATGTCACTGAACAAATCGTTGAGGAACCGGATGATGAATATATTCCAGAGTCTACTATAACCACAGAAATTGATGTTAAATTGGGTAAACCCGATGTATTGGAAGTTATTCAGGAAGACGTTCCAGGTGAACAATCGAAGGTCAAGAAAACTACGACCGTCACAGTATTGCCAACACAAAAAGACACTACGATTGTTGATGTAACTAAGAGCTTGATCGGCACTGAGAGTGAATATTTCGCTGACTCAAGACCTGAAGTAAAACAGGTTATCCAGTCAGTAACTGAAGAGGTAATTCCTAAATCACTAGAACATACAAGTGATCAACCAGAAACATCAATCAAAATTGTCAAAGAAACTATTCAGTTTACTGAGCCTGATGTAACAACCATTACAACATCTCAACAACCAGATATATTCTCAACGACTACGACAACAAAACATTTTACATCCCAATTCACCACAGTGACGTCTTCTGAATCACAAAAGGATACAAGTCTGATTGATGTGACTAAGAGTTTGATTGGCAGTGAAATGGAGCATTCATTTGTTCCAAAAGATTCTTCAAAGCAACCCGAAGATGACCAATCTGTCCTTAGAACTAGCTCTGATGCAACAGTAACCACTAAAACAGTTACTGTAACTGGACCCACTGAACAATCAAAAACAATAACAACTATTACTACTTCTGAAACATCACTTCCTGTATACAGTCAAAAGGAAACTGTGACTGTTGTCAGTTCTTTCGAACCTTCTGAAAAGTTTAGTGAAGTAGACAAACCACTAGTCGTCACTCTTGTACCGAAAGATAAAACTCAGGAACCTGATACAGTGATGCAAATGATTCAGGAAACTGTCCAATCTACTGAACCTCAAATAACTGTTAACAAGAAAACAACTAAATCAAGCAGAATTACTGAAGTTGATAGTAGTAAACCTATTGTCACTGAAACAGTTACTAAGACTGTTGTAACCAAAACTCCAGAAACAAATGGGTTTAAGGACGCGAGTCTCATTGATATTACTAAAAGTATGATTGGCAGTGAAATGGATCATTCTGCTGTTTCCAAAATACCGGCTTCACCTGTGAAAGTACCACAGAAACCAAAGGAAATAAAAGAGGTACCTCTGAAACCAGAAGAAATGCCAAAGAAACCTGAAGAAATTAAAGAACTTCCACAGAAACCTGACAAAAAAAAGTTTCCATTGAAACCAGAAGAGTCTAAACAGGTACCTTTGAAATCAGAAGAAATACCACAAAAACCTGAGGAAATTGAAGAACTTCCACAGAAACCTGATGATAAGAAAGAAGTTCCATTAAAACCAGAAGAGTCTAAACAGGTACAGAAAATAAAAGAAATTAAAAAGGTTTCAACAAACCCTGAAGAGGTTACAGAAATACCTCAGAAACCAGATGAATTAAAGGAAATTCCAGAAAAAGACTCTAAAGCTCCAAAAGAACCTACACCAGTAAAACCAGTCGATGTAAAATCATCAAAAGCAGAAGAATTAAAACCAAAAATAACAGTAGAAATGAAACTAACTGAACAACGTTTACCTGCCAAAGATGACCTTTCAGAGCCCAAAGTTGTTGATGTCGTACCTAAGCAACCAGTAACAATCACTGAGAATATTCAAACTCAGAAAGACACATCTCTATTCGACATCACAAAGAGTTTCCTTGGAACTGAAATCGACCATTCTGCTATTCACAAAACTTCAGAAAAGCCCAAAAAAGAAGAAGTTATTCCTGAAGAACCGAAAAAAGGCAAGGCAGATCGAAAAAAGCAGAAAAAGGGTAAGGCAGTTCCTGAAAAACCAAAGGAAAAAGAGGTACCGAAACCTCAAGATACAATCAAGGTTGAAACCGAAAAGACATTCACTACAACAAATCAAGAAGGCATAACTATAACAACTAATATTGAAAAAAGTAAGCCCACAGTAGTAGGAATAGTTTCTAAAGTACCTGAAACATTATCAATTGTTCAAGAAACTATTCAAACTGAACCATTATCTACTATCACAACGCAAGAAATTGTTGTGCCTGAACCTGAACTGGCTCAAGCTGTAGAAGTGACTGATGTTACGCCTAAAGTGCCTAAAGATACAAGTTTTGTTGATCTTAATAACAGTTTCATAGGCAGTGAGATGGACCATACAATAGTGTCTAAGATTCCTGCTGTACCAGTAACGAGGGAAGAGCTACTTGAAATGGCTGAAGAAGCATTTAAAGAACCTGAATTACCTGAATCTCTGTCACAAGTAAAGGAATCTGTAGATATCAATCCTGAAGTTGTAACTAAAGAGACAGTGCAGGTTGACGTTACTAAAACTGTCGATAAGGAATTAGTATCTAAACCTGAACCTAAAAAAGCAAAGACACCCGTAAAAGATAAGAAACCTACAGAAAAGCCAATACCTGTCGAAGATCAGAAGCTTTCA
This sequence comes from Mythimna pallens, assembly GCA_961205895.1. NCBI lineage: Eukaryota > Metazoa > Arthropoda > Insecta > Lepidoptera > Noctuidae > Mythimna > Mythimna pallens. The sequence continues at coordinate 24,126,105 of OY540832.1, forward strand.
GAAAAGGCACAGACTCCTGAAAAATCAATCGTGCTGGAACAGAAACCTAAAGATGCTAGCGTTCAATTCATCACACAAGAAATTACGGAACAAACGGGCGTAACACAGTTTAATATTTCCCAACTAACTAAAGAAATGTTAGAGAAAGAAAGCATTCATGCTGGAACAATTCACTCTCCAGTCAAAACTGAGAAAAAGCCTTCTGAAGATATATCTCAAGTTTCTACAGGAACTACCACAGAACCAAAAGAAGAAAAATGTGATGAAAAATCGACATCAGTTTATATTTCTATTAAAGAACAGCCTATACCAGATAATAGAGAAGCTAAGCCTTTGGAACCAAGGGAAGCAAAGCCTGAAGAAGCAGTCGTAAAAGAACTTGTGAAGGATGTTGTCAAACCTCAGGAACCAATTACTGAAGAACCAGTAAAGGATGTTGTTAAATATCAGAAACCAATTGCTGAAGAGCCTGAAAAGAATATTGTCGAATCTCAAGAATCAATCGAAAAGGAACTTGGAGTAATTGAACAACAATCTATCCCAGTTCTTGAAGAACTAAAACCAGTATCTATTGAAGATGCTTTCCTACAGGCAACTGGCAAACAACCACAGATTGGTATTGTCGAATTGACTAAACAACTCATAATACAAGAAGGCTCGGATAAGTACCAACAAGTTCCTGAGACTATCAAGATTGAAGTTGAGAAGATTGTCAAATCTCAGGAACCCATTTCTAAAGAACCAGTAAAGGATATTGTTAAACTTCAGGAACCAATTGCTAAAGAACCTGAAAAAGATATTGTCAAATCTCAAGAATCTATTACTAAAGAACATGTAAAGGATGTAAACAAACCACAGGAACCAATAGCCAAGGAGCCTGAAAAGGATATTGTTGAACTTCAAGAAACAATCGTAAAGGAACTCGAAGTAATTGAACAACAACCTATTCGAGTCCCTGAAGAACAAAAGGCAGTATCTATCGAAGATGCTTTCCTGCAAACAACTGTCAAACAACCACAGATAGGTATTGTCGAATTGACTAAACAACTCATAATACAAGAAGGCTCAGATAAGTACGAACAAGTTCCTGAGACTATCAAGACTGAAGTTGAAAAGATTGTAAAATCTCAGGAACCAATTGCTAAAGAACCTGTAAATGATATTGTCAAACCTCAGGAACCAATTGCTGAAGAGCTTGAAAAAGATATGGTCGAATCTCAAGAATTTATTATTAAACAACCTGTAAAGGGTGTAAACGAACCACAAGAACCAATAGCCAAAGAGCCTGAAAAGGATATTGTCAATCTTCAAGAACCAATCGTAAAGGAACTTGGAGTAATTGAACAACAGCCTATCCCAGTTCCTAAAGAACTAATACCAGTATCTATTGAAGATGCTTTCCTACAAACAACTGACAAACAACCACAGATTGGTATTGTCGAATTGACTAAACAACTCATAAAACAAGAAGGCTCGGATAAGTACGAACAAGTTCCTGAGACTATAAAGACTAAAGTTGAGAAGAATGTCAGTCATAAAACTACCGAAAAGGCACCAACACAGTCTACAGTCGAGGTAGAAACGTTGAAAGTAGGAACAACTATCTCCGAATCTGATGCTACTGAAGTTTCTGTGGCACCAGAAATGTCTTACATAAGACAATATGAGCCACAAGTCCAAGGTTCCTCTGACAGTGTAAATAAACTTTTGATGACTTTCGGCCAACCTGAAAAACAAGACGTTCCATCACAAACAACTGAATTTGTTAGTCCTGGGCAACCAATACCCGACAGACCTGGCACTAAATACGATGTTTCCATGTTATTACAATCAGAACGCCTCGATACTGATATGAGAGGTTTCAAACCTGATACTCAAATCACACAGACCAATAAACCGGAACAAACTGTTGATATAGCATTATCATTGACTAAGTATCGTGAAGAAAAGAAGACAGAACCTAAAGTACAATATGATCTTAAGGTCGAAACTTTCAAAGATGAACCAATTGTGGTCAAAAAAGACATTGAAGTTATTCTGCCAAGTGAAGTCAAGATCACTAAAGAAAAGGTTGAAGTTCCTGTGGCTGACGTGGTGGCAGAACAACCTAAAACAGAAATCACACCACCAGAATCAGTGAAAGAATCCAAGAGGAGTAAAAAGAAGAAGAAACACAAGGTTGGTTCGACCACCAGTGAGTCGACTGACATTGAAACTGACAAGAGTATTGCCGCTTCTGACAGTTCATCTCTCAGTCACTATGTGGAACTACCAACATCTCCCATTTCTCGTGAATCTCCGACACCAACAGAAGAGATACTAGAACCAGTTGAAGTACAAGAGGCTATTCCTGAACCGATCAAAGCACCTACACCAGCCCTTGAGCCCACGCCTGAACCTGTTATAGAAGTGCCTGAGGAACCAATTGTTGAGGAACCTCAAGTACCCGAAAAGATAGAAACACCTGAAGAACCTTCTATTGAAGAACCTGAACCTGTTATTGAAGACTCTTATGTTGAATCTGAGTCTCTCACTATCTCAGAAGAGCGAGGATATGAGGCTGAAGATCTTTCTTTGGGACCAATAGCAACTCCTGATAAGAAAAAGAAACATAAGAAACGGAAGCCTCATGGAGTTAGCGAGGAGACTGCTTACCCAGTTATCACTACCACAGAAACTGATGATACGACTGTGACCACACCAGTGGAAATGTTAGAAACTGCAAAGAAAGGCAGAGATAAGAAACGAAAGAAGAAGACTCCTGCTGAACCTGCTAAGTCTCCTTCTGAGCCCGATGTAGAACTTAAACCTGAAGTGGAACCGGAACCAGAATTAGAGGTTAAACCTGAAAGTCCCAAACAAGGAACAGAAATCGAAGCTTTGTCACCTAAAGAAGAATCATACCACACTATAAGTGAAACCTCTGACATCACTACAGTCAAAATCGTTGAAGAATGTGTTCATAGCAGTCCAGAAACCGCTGATAGGGAAGTAGGAACAATTCTCAAATTCCCTGTGCCAGTGGTCGAAGAAATTGCTACCCAAGAATACTCTATCCAAACATCGCCTGAGGAAACAGAACCTATTGAGGAAGTACCAAGACCTGAGACATCTGACATAGAACTACAGACAACACCTACTTCCATGAGCGAAGTTATTACACAAACGACACCTGTAGAAGATAAGGAAGCTCACACACAAACAATTGAAGAAGTTACTACTGTAGTTGAGAAGCTAATGTCAGATACTGAAATACAAACTAGCAGGTCAGAAACTCCTGAAAAAATTGTCCAACTTGAAGCTACAACTCAGGTTATTCCTCATGACATCACTACTCCCGAAGAAAAATTCTCACAAACTTCACCAGTCGTCGAAGAACCTGTTGTCATCGAAAAATCAATAACACCTGAGATAATTACAGAATCAAGAGAAATGCAAACATCTCCATTGCCTATAGTACAGAAAGACGAAAAGAGTACTGAAGTGATTGTTGAGACTACTGAAACAGATATACAGACTGTCCAACAAGAGATTACAGAGCAAGGAACATCTACTACACCTATCAAAGAAAAGGAACTAACTGAAATAGGAATGCAAACACCTGAGGTTCCACTTGTCAGCTCCTTTACCCAGTCTGATACTCCTGAACCAGAGCCTGTAAAGGAAGCCGAACCTGTGCCTGTAGAAATACCTTCTCTGCCTTCCGTTGAGATCAAGAAGGAAATCATCTCAGTGGACAGAACACAACAAACAACACCGAGAGAGGAAGTCGAAGTTCCGAAACTAGAAGTTACGGTAGAAACTGTTGAAACTTCTCAGCAGACCACTCCTAGAGAAGAACCTGTCATTCAGGTGCCAGAAGTGGTGGAAGAACCTAAAGTGGCAACACCACCAGCAGAACCTAAACCAGTTCCTGTTGTTGAACCTGTGATTGTTCCTGTGGTTGCACCCGTGGTTGAACCTGTAGTGGAACCACCAAAGAAGGAGGTTATAACAGTAGACAGCACACAACAGACTTCACCAAGATCACCTCCACCTTTAGAAGTGGCTCCAGTGCCAATTCCAATACTAGACCTGGAAAGGAGGGAAGTCATTACAATTGATAGTACTCAGCAAACATCTCCTAGAGTATATTCTGAAGATTCCATCTCCACATCTACAGATGAGCCTTATGAAGTCCACTTAAGAGCTCAAATCTCCATTCCTCAAGCAACCACCGATTTTATTGAAAGTGAACGATCGTTTGAAGAACCTCCTCAATCTATTCTGGGTGAGAAGTACAAGAGGAAACGGAAACCAAAGAAAAAGACAGAATCACCTCTGTTACAATCACCTGAGAGTCTGTCAGACCCAATCAACACTGAGCTTTCTCTGTCTGTAACACCGACTAGCGAAGATATGTCAGTAAGAGACTCCTCTTCAATAGATGAGGGTATCTCTCAACTAACCAGTCCTATGACATCAAAACAAACTCAACACAAACTGACATACTCTGATGTGGTACAAAGATCAAAATCTAAATCTCCTTCTCCAAGCAAGACTATCATCCCACAAAAATCAGAAAAGGCAAGATTACTTGATGCTCTTGAAAAGAGAACACAATCAGTAACGGAACCACAGAAGATCATGCCTGATGATTCCATGACTGTTGCGTTGTTAGAACCGTCGGTCGAACAGTCCTACAACCTTGTCGTCAACAAAGAATTAGATGAAGTAAAGAACTCTATTCAAAGCAACGATCCAACTCGAACAGAAAGAAGTGTTATCATAGTCATTGAAACCATTTCAATATGGTTAGAAGAAATCCAATACAAGATTCAAAGACAGACTGTGAGCGGCGTGAAGTCAACGGAAGAAACCGAACGCCTTAAGTCACTCAAGAAACACGTTCAAGATCTAAAACACATAATTGAAGTGACGGAAGTAAATGAAGAAATCATTACTTTGATCGAAACGTTAACGCGTCAAGTCGACGCGGTTAATACTTTGAACAGTCAAAGCTCGGTCAAAGTGAAAGAAGTGGAGAGAGAATGGATCAAATTCTTAGACGACACAGACAAACTCAGCGATGATGTAGAAGCTGTGAAGAATGCATTAGACGATATTATACTATCGGAAATACCAACGCTACAGAAGCTTGAGAAGTTAGATGCCATCGAAACTAACAATTTAGATAATTTCGTTACCATCAGGAAAATGTTCAAGAGATGTCGTAGTCTTGTCGAAGCGAACCCCAAGAGGGAATGTCCAACTAGACTGTACAACGCTGATGACGACACCAAACAAATAGAAAACACCATCAATACTGAAAGGGACAGACTGTTACAGCTGGCATCTTTAGCAGAAGAATATGAACAAACTCTGCAAGACTTTGGACAGATTACTGACGTGGCTGAAGCTTTGTTAGACGGAAAGATCATTGTCTCGGACTTAGACCATCTACACGAAGAAATACAAAAACACAGGAAATTCTTCGTCAACCTGAGCCATTGTAGAGCTATCCTTGAGTCATTAGAAGACAATCTAGACAGTGAGACAAGGGCGAAATTTTCATCTCTACATAATTCGCTACATGATCGAGCGACAGTTATAATCGACAGAGCTGCAAGTCGAGCACAACAAATGACATTAGCAGCGTCAAGATGGTCGCTACTTCAAAATCGTATGAAAGAAGAAAAGCAATGGCTAGTTGTAGCCCAACAGAGAGTACCGGACTTGAGCAATGTCACTTCCAGAGATCACGAGCAGTATATCAATCTATACCAATCCATAAGTTTAGATATCTCTCATCATTACGCGAAGATGTTGCGTCTCCTATCCATCACTGAAAGCCTACAGAACTTAATTGTGTGTTCAGGTTTAGAAACTGAATGTTCTGTGGGACTAGACACATTGTTGAAGTTACAGGAGGATGTAGACTCCAGATTGACAAGATTAACTGCTTTCAAAGAGAATTGGGTGACTTACGACCTTCTGATCGACAGGATCGAAGGATGGATGAAGATTGCCAACAGAGAACTGGAATTCATCACTCCAGAAAACATCACAACCACTGGCAACCTGAGGAGATTCTGGGAATTAAAGGCTCAACATGAAGTCTACAATAACTTAAAGAACGAATCAGGAGTACAATTCGAAAAGGCTCTTGAAATTCTACCAGTATCCGATGAAATGGTTCAGAGGCAATTCTTCTCTAAAATTGAAGATAAATGGAGTGATTTGGCAGCCAAAATTGATAACATCCACTCAACAGCTATTCAAAACATCTCGGACCGCGATGTATCTTCAGGAGAAAAGCTTAACATTCTCGAGGAAGAACTCAGAGAACTCCGTGCATCATTAGACAGCCTTAAAGGCGTTATCAAGAGCGAGGACGAACTCAACCTTTACATAGAAAGACTACAAGTCATGACTAGTCGTATAGATAGAATACAGAACGAATTAGGAAGGCTGAGCTTACTACCAACAGCTGAATCAGAGCGCCTTGGTGCATTATTGACACAGTCTGGTATACTGGACGATCAGATAGCCGAAGAACTAGAACGAAGCATGTTGTTGAATGAAAAGATCATGCAGGTTCAGGCTGGTATACTCAGATGCCAGAAATCTCAGCGCAGAGCAAAATTAACGCTTGAAGAGTGTGAAACTGCTGAAAGGTTGGGCAGTGATGTGGTGGAAAAGGCTTCGGAGAACTGTGATAAGTTGATAGAGGAACTGGCGTCGCAGTGGAGGGATATTCTGGTGTTGAGACAATCGCTGCATACGCTGCCAACTAGTTTGAGGGTCGTCGTGTCGCCTACGGGTGTCGAGAGGGATATTTCTGCGTTGCAGGTAAACATTTCTCATTTTTTTTATTCAAATGTCAATTTGAGATAAAATTTTAAATGATTTTAATTCAATGAAACCATCAATGTTGTTTCGGTAGTACACTTTTTGAATCTTCTAACTAATCTCCATTTTTAGGAAACCCACGCTGAACTAGAAGCGGCATGTAGCGACCTGAGCGCTCGCCTCCGCGCCAAACTATACCTGTGGCGTCGCTTCGAGCGGCAGCTGGAGCTGGTACAAGGAGCCGTCAGAGAGGCGGACTACATGGTGGAGCTACTGACCGTGCAGGGCCAAGTGGACTACGACAGATTGCTGAAGGCTACTGAGAAACTTGAGGTGAGAACCACAGAGTACTTTGTAATATACTGGTGAGAACTAACAAAATGCTCCAAATTACGCCTTGAAGAGAAATCCGGCCTTCAAGCCGTCCTCTGCTAGGTAGTATAAACAACTGCCGCGAATATCATATCTTCTTTTTCTTGAATGGGATATTATCTAATAACTGACCGCTCTGGCTGGAGCGTCTTCCTTATCTTTTTCAAACCAGGGCTGCGGTTACTCTGACGAACAATCTCGCAGTATGCGCATTTCTCACCTTAAACATATGTTTTTGAACAAAGAATAATTAATTGACTGTCTTGTGGGTCGTCTGCTTAGCTACTGCTGAAGTCAATTCTTGGGGCGCGATTAAAATAGTCACTTTTTCAATACCCATTAGGAATTTGGCTTTGTGTCTACTAGCCTCATGAGATAACTGATGAAATATGGGACTAACATCCCTGACCTATTAAGGGAATACAGCCATGTTTATTTTTTTTAATTTTTTTTATGATATAAACTAGTGGTAAGCAGTGATGCAATCGATGATGGTGAATCACACTAGTTTATAAAGAGCCACTATTCACTCCAACCTTGAAGACACCTAAATTATAATCGAACGGGAAGACCACTGCAAGCAAATTGTTCCAGTCCTTCAATGTCAGTGTTGATGTGTCATATTGTTGTTGTAACTAATGGTCTGACCAGCACACTTTTCCCCAGACCCTAAGCGAGACGCTGTCCCGCCGTAACGGTGAGCTGGTGGGCGAGCTGACCGCCGCCGCCGCGCCGCTGGAGGCCTCCACCGAGCCCTCGGTGGCTGCCAGCCTCAGGAGGGAGCTGGACGATGCTGCTGCAGCTTACGAGCACACCTGCACCAACCTGAACCAGCTGTGTGACAAGTAAGTAGATGAGGAACTACTGGAATTATTCAATTTCCTCGATGTTCAATCAAGTCAGCATATTAGTTATGCATAACTGATATGCTGACTTGATGGTCTGAGTCTTCTGCTGCACGTAGGCTTTTAATTTGCATTAGAACGCCTAGGTCTCCGCCTTCTGATGTCCATTCTGTTGCAACTTAACAAAACATGTTTTTTTTATGAGTATCACAGTATTACAAAAGTAGTAAGTGGAATAATGTTCCCTTAAAATTTGTAAGCGAAATCAGAAATCCCCATTCTTTCACATCTAGCATTCCAAGCTAGCCTAACTGACCACTTAGCATTCGAACATTTTCTGATAGACTTCAGCCATTTATTAATATATATTAATTAGCCCCGGTACGATAGATGCCTCCTTATTTGGGGCCTCCAGATGCCTTTAGTGTTTAAAGGACTTAAATATTAGGTACTCACAGCCGGATCTTGTAGTTCCTAGACCACCCCCAGAACTCCAACGAGCCTTGTAAATCTTTGAAATTCTCGACTTTTTCTCTACTATATTATGCATGTATATTCTTCTCTTCTTCTCTTATGCATATATTCTTCTCTTATGCATGTATTTTCTCTACTATAATCTCTCTTTTGTTGGTGAATGAAAATCCATTCATAGTTTTTCAGTTTATCGCAATTTGACAGACAGGCTGACCGTCGCGGTGGGGGACAGTGTTTTGTAATATGTAAGGATGACGAAATCGTTTATCATCTTATTAATCTCCTGTCATCTTTCCTTAGGTACCACAAAGCTGTAGAACTATGGAAGCGCTACCGCGACGCGGCGGCCGCAGTGCGCGCTTTCGCCGACTTCCAAGAGGCCAGGATCCACGCGCTCCGGCCTGACGACGCGCCTAACACTGCTCAAGTGAGTGCTAGCTTTAAGTCTTACAGATTTTTAATGTTTTATGGTGCTGGCAGTGTTTGTTTTAGGAGTTATTTCGAGTGGTGTTAACCTTTTGATTTACACAGCGTTCCGCGGCGTGCTCTTTCTTCCACTTCTTGTAGACCTTATGTTCGATATTTACAGACGAAGTACTTTATCAATAAATTTAATTATTTACTTTCTTGGATAAATTTCATAAACATTTCGTCCTTACGAAAGGGTTTTAGATATTTAAATCAGCTGATTATTTCTATAACCTATTGCTGGTTGTATTATATATGTCATTGTTAAATTTTAAACTATGAAAATCACTTAAAAAAGCAAAACGCTTTTTTTTCATAAAGGTTAGATATAATGAATTTTTTGTCATCTATATATCTATATAAAAATCACGAAATCTCACAAACTATAACACCTACAAACTTCAAATTTGGCAGGTAGGTTCCTTATAGGGTGTAGACATCCGCTAAGAACGGATTTTACGAAACTCAACCCTAAGGGGGTAAAACGGGGGTTGGAAGTTTGTATGGAGAAACCTATTTTCACGCAGGCGAAGCCCGTGTTATGACAATACGATATGAGGATATTCGCAAGAGAACCAAGGTTACCGGCATAGTACGAAGAGTCGCCAAACTTAAGTAGCAATGGACAGGGTACATTGCTCGCAGAACGGATGGCCGTTGGGGCCGAAAAGTTCTGGAATGGCGACCACTTACCGGAAGACGTAGCATTGAAAGCCCTACAAGGTGGCCCGATGACCTGGTAAGGGTTACGGGAATCCGATGGATGCGAGACGCACAGGACCGGTCGTTGTGGCGAAATTCGGGGGAGGCCTATGTCCAGCAGCAGACGTCTTTCGGCTGAAATGATGATGATGAATGATGATGACAATCATCATTGCTCTATATATTCTAATGATTTATTTTGTTATACATATGCCTGTTTTTACGTCCGGTTAGATAGAAAATCTTACAATTTAGGCTCAGGACGCAAATAAAATATTTACAAATCTCTACCAAAGCCTACTTAGCGTTAAGCTAATAAGTGAAAATAAGTACTACTGACACGGTCTCTAAGGCCTGGTAACGGTGTTTTATAGAAATTGCTCTAAAACATACCAACTGTTTGCGAACTAGCCTGACGTTTACAACTTATAACCGGACGTATTACATACTATGACTATCATAGTATAGAATAGTAGTTTATAATAGAATAGAATATTCATTTATTTGCTCAGAGGATATTGCAATAAGGTGATAACATAATATTAAAAAAATCCTTGTAGATTTGTATAGCTTCTTGGATTGGATTGTTACAATCCAATAGCCAATCCAAACATCCATAAACCTTTCGAATATCGTAATTAGAGACACAATAAAAAGACAATGAAAGAGCGCGCGCCCGATTCGCTTGGGGTTTAATGAATTAAAGGCTACCGATTTCAGAATCTCGATGATTATATAATAAACTATTATAAAGTAAAAACATGTCCCAAGGGAAAATACTCCCGAGGAAAAGTATGGTATAAGGGCAGGGAGATACATAGGTAAATCTATATTTACGAGCTTGTATACAACGTTATGTTCTACCTATCAACTTTGTGCAGTCTTAAAAATTGTGAAGTTGATGATTTTAGCCTAGTTTTTAAAACCAGTCAAGTTTACTGAACATTTTATTCGACTATGTATATTTATTCTAAGCACATACTTTACTCGTAACTCCACATTGGCTACCGCTAGATACCCGTTAAGCACTCAACCTGGGCTCCACCCGCAGATCAATAAGTAAAGCGCAAACAAGCCTCGAACCCGCGACCGTGACTCACGCTGACCGCACCTAACATAATGAATTGAGGTTGACGCTCTTAAACGTTTCAGTTGTAAAATACTATCACGCTATGCTTCGGGGGTTTGGGCGTATATATACGGGTAGTTGCACTTTTCTTAATTAAATGTTCGCACGAGTTTTTGCACATTGTTGTAACATAAGGTCATTCGTATAGTTGCGTTACTATAATGAGAACCGAGGCCCTACCACCAGCTTAACACAATCTATTTAATTACCCAAACTGAACTGTTATAGGAATAGAGCTATATCGGGTGTATAGTTCCATCACTCTTTTTCGCTCATACGCTTGAGCCCTGTACCAATATGTATGACAATTAAGCTAGAAGTACATTAGACCGACGCACACGTGGCCCACACCTGATTTGTACGTAGAACGACGTCGCGTGGCGTGAATTAAGTGTAGCTCTACAAGTCTGGTTTCCATATAAAATGTATTGAGACCGACGCGCCCATATCGGCGTGTGGCACACGTGTGTGCTGTGTAGTTCTAGCTTTATCATCACGGCTGTAGATGAGATGGGGTGTTAGGCAGACTTGAAAAGAATGCGAGTACAGTCACATTCTTTTAAGGCATATTTATTTACTTAAACGGGTTACGTTTAATGACAACTTGGTAAAGACAAGCATGATCTTCTTTTATTCATCCGCGAACACGTCACGATCAGGGTGAGCATCCAAGAGACCGAGACCTGGACTCCAGAGAGGTTTCGACTCCCAGAAACCAGCAAACAGTCTGCCTCCTATCGATCTTTATCGGAGCAAACAGCATAACTTGTCGAACTGTATATGGATATAAACTAGTGCTTGACTACGATCTCACCTGATGGTAAGCAGTGATGCAATCGTTGATGGTGAGGCGCACTAGTTTATTAACAGCCTATTCACTCTAGTCTTGGAGACACCCAAATTATAATCGGACGGTAAGACCGCAGCAGGCAAATTGTTCCAGTCCTTCGATGTACGCGGTATAAACGACGAGGCGAAATGCTTAGTGCGGACCTCGGAAATTGTTTCCCGTGAGAGCAGGCGTACCTAAATAACTAAATAATCATTTATTAATACTGTTTTTGAGCGAGTGAGCGATTGAATTATCTTTGAACCTTTTGTGGAATAGAAATTATCATTGGTTAGCATCCAATATATTTTGTTTTATAAATCCTCTCTGACACTGAAATTTCTCAAAAAGAACATGGCCATGAAACGCATCTAAATTTTTTTTTTAAATCGCGCGATGAATTCTACAAATAGCCTTATTTGTGTTAAAAGACGCCTATCAGCACTTTTTGTACACTTTGTTACACAATTAGAGGGTGGGCGTGGTGGCCACACGTTTTTTGCTAAAACTTCGAGGTCTATGCACTTAGCACAGAACTTTTTGTAAATCTCCTACAGTCCCACCCATATAATTTTCTGTGTTGAAATCATCTCTCGTGGAAATAAAATTTAAAAAAAAATACATTTTTATGAAAAAAAATTAACCTATGAAATGTATAAAATTTATTGTTATAGTCACACAAGAGGTGCATAAATATTATTTACCTTTATAAAAACATATTCAGGATAACTTGCAGATTTTTACGTTTGAACACATCGGATTTCATATGTTTCTTATCATCATCATCATCATTTTAGCCGAAAGACGTCCACTGTTGGACATAGGCCTCCCCCAAATGTCGCCATAACGTCCGGTCTTGTGCGTCTCACATTTTCTTATTCTAGATAAAAACAAAATCTTGTGTTGCTTTCGAAATTTTATTAAAAAAACAAAAAAAAACATTCGGATGACTTGAGAATCTCTTCCTTTTTTTGGAGACCGAGCCGGTTAAAAATAAAATATCAACTGAAAAACTTGTAAGACTGTACACGTCACGTTTAGTAGTAGATAAGTAATAACTTATTACAAAAATACTCCATAACTGATTAAGCGTAAGTAATCGAGATAACACAATAGGAATTATTGCTTCCAATCGGTATTCTCACACCACATCACTACTTAAGTGATGTGATGAGGTACACGACCGGTACCGACAACGTACTTGACAGCACATGTCATAATTGTCAGCAGCTGCCAAATATGACAGCGATTTATTACGACTGTGCTAGCGCATGATGTCATCAGTCACGCCAATGACATTGAGCGTGTCAATGCAGTAGTGCAGATTAGTGCAGCCATGTCTTATAAGTGCTGTGAAGTAAAGTAAGTGCGATAGTGTTTTAAGTAAGGTTTTAAGAATTCCGCAGAAAATAAACCGTTGAATTTTTTTTTCCTCATTAACTTCAGAACAACTTATATTTTAAAACTAGCTTGTGCCCGCGGCTTCGCTCGCGTAAATGTAGGTTTCTCCATACAAACTTTGGAGCCCCGCTTCATCCCCTTAGGGACTGAATTTTGAAAAATCCTTTCTTAGTGCTCGCCTACGTCATAAAATCAAACCTCGTGCAAAAAAAAAAATGTATTTTTGATAAAAATCATGTTAACAAAACGTGATTCGTTCGAGGCCTCTTGCGCGTGCGTTCCTAGCACATGTTCGCGTTTTTATTTTAGTTATTTTGATAGGTAAAATAAAACCGGAATATCATACAATTTATTGATATATTATTGTGATTACCAGTATTTCTCCGACACGTGTAAAGTATGGTCATTATTCAGTCACTAATTAGTTTACTGAAGCGATGCTTTCCCAGAATTCATTAGGTTCCTTAATCACTTATTTATTTATTGTTAGTAAGCACAACAATGAGCTGAGAAAATTGGAATTTATCTGATTTGAGCAATTATTTATTGATGGACGAGCCAATATGATTAATAGGAACTTTCAGATGGTTCGCGCGTCATATAATTATTAGGGATCAGTAGCCAAAGTATCAAGGGAGAAGCGCCAAGATAGCTAGCAAAATTCAAGTTTACTTACGCCTTTTAGAAAGAAAGAAAACACGTTAATTCGTACCTTACACATACAGTACAAACAAAATAGGGATGGAAAAATAACATGATCTGTGCAAGGCTAAAAGGGCGCCCATTTTGGAGTTGACCTGATGGTAAGTAATTAAGCAATCATGGATGGTGAATCGCACTAGTTTATTAAGAGCCTATTCACTCTAGCCTTGATGACACCTAGCCAAGTTACAACCGTTTCGTTTCGATTCTCTTTTCGTCAATCGCCTCGAGTAGGCCACGCCTCCGATTCCTTTATTCTGATGTCATCTCAACGCTCAGTCACGTGGTGAGAACAAAGGAATAAGAAGCATGGCCGACTCGAGGCGATCAATGAAAAGAGAAACGAAACGAAACGGTTGTAACTTGGCTAGAGGGGCTAAATTATAATCGGACATGGTCTGCGAGTGGCTCCGTACAAACACTGAAGATCGGAACCGCCCGAGAACCCCCATCTGTGGAGATTGTCTTTGCTGTGCTCAACTTGGGTGCGGAGTCTGTTTAGAGTTTTCCAGGTGGGCCTGGCATTCAAAAGGGCTAGCTGACTTGACACTGGCCTGTAAAATGCAAAAAAATGAGAAAATTTGGATTTAGTTTTTAATAAAAAATAGATACCTTGGATGCTACATGTTTTTTATAAAAATACCTAACGTACGAAGAGGCAAACTGCGTGAAACAACGGTCTTTGAACCGCTAAAATTGAAACAGTTAACTAAACCGTAGAACTTTCTTTTTTCATTTTGGCAATAGAATAAGAGAAATTAGGATTTTTTTTTTGCACAGATTGTATTCAAAGCACAGAGAATCACTAATTAGTTCATTGATTTAAATGACCGAGCCTATCTTACTTAAATACAAATTCTACATTTCTAACACAATCGCATGTTAAAAACAAATCTAAACGACTAAGTTATTGAAAGCAGTCTAAAGTTAAAAGTTCAAACAACCTGGTAACAAATTTTTTCTAATAGAAATTCACTAGAGCTATTAAAATTCACTTCAAAGTTTTTTGCAAAATCACCAGACTAATTTTAATAAAACCGACTGAAAAATTCAGTAGAATCCGGTTATTAGGTATAATGAGTTGCCTTCGTAGTGCAAAAATATTTAATAAGGCGAGTTAATGAAGTGAAACTTTGTGAGAAGTCACAATAAAATCGTGCTGATAACGTGTGATAATGCGTTCAGCCAACAGCGGGCAGTCGCTTCGCGGGCGTCCGGTACGAAGGACGTCTGCACATACGCGCAAACAAACGAACAAACTCGAAAATATAACTCGAATAATCGAAATAACCGAAGTGTCAAAATCGATAACGTCCAAGGTCACTCGCAAGTGAAACAATGCTCAAGTTGTTGACTATGCATAATTTCATTTGATCATTAGGCGATAAAAGCAGCAACTGCATACAATGCCGACCTTGGAACGCGGCCGTGACTCCATTGTAAGCGATGTTCCAAATTTGAAAATTTGAATTCCGCATTCGAATTGAATTAACAGTGTTGTCAGTGGTCAGAAATGGCGGGAAGTCGTGTTTTTATTTTGAAAAATAAATATTAACGAACAAACAAACTAACAAGCAAATTGAACGTAAATAAAGTAATTAACTAAATATTTATTTTAATTACAAGCTTATCGAATCATTATTTACTTACATAGATTTTTTATCGTCGTTAGTGGGTACCTACATAAATGAGTTTATTTACGATAGTTATTTAAATTAAGTACCTAGTGCAGTGTTAAAATAAATCATTCGTTGGTGCCATGATATTGTCAAACGTGAGATATGAAAACGATCGTGTTTTTATTGTGAAGTGATAAGAAATATGTGTCACGGGATCACAGTGTGATAAATCTGCTAATATGTCACTTCAGGAGGTAAGATGATAATATCAATCTGTGTTAAGTACCCTCTGTGCGAGATTTTATTCATATCTTTGAAAAATAACGTCATTTTTATGAACCAAATTCTATCACATAACACTTTATGTATGTACTTGCTTATTTACTTTTATTTTGCATAATTTTCCACTAGTGTATAAATAATCCAAAATCAGTCATTGATTGTGTCGTATGACACTGATTCTTTTTTTTTAAATTTGATATAAACCAGTGCTTGACTGCGAACCTACCTGATGGTAAGCAGTGATGCAATCGTTGATGGCGAGGTGCACTAGTTTATTTCTATCTGATTTTTGATGTAGGTCCTAGGTATACCTAGAACCTTATCTTTTTGAGGGGGGATATCATCAAATAACGTCTCCTGCTCTGGGTGGAGCGGGTAGGTGTGTCAGACTTTCACTTACTAATACCCACTCGTGTTCTTTCATTTGCCTTTTGCGTTCTAAGGCCACGGTAACTCTCGAACGTTTCCGCAGATCATACATAGGTTTTTCAGACTACCTACCTCAACATTGTCAATGTCAATCCCTAAATAATAATATAATAATCATATAATAATACAGGTTACTGTGTAACCTAGTTAGTACGCCAGGACACTCTTCTACTTTTAAATTGGTCATACCTTTCTATTGTAAACTTTATAATAATAATAATATAATTTTGAATGAATAATATGAAACTGATAAAATATTAGGGCCTATTTTTGTTAATGTTTTTGGCTTCGACACTAAGTCCTCAAAACGATGTCTTTGTATGAATAGTTTATTTGTTTATCATCAGAATATGGACGTACACATTCTAATGTGTTTTTAGTATTTGGCAGCAAATGTATCAAGTCAACCATCTTCGCAAACTTCGCTAAGGTGATCAACACTACAATAAAACTCTCAGTACCATTTTACCGACATTGCGCTTGTTTCAATGATTCCACAATCCACATATTGTCCAGTTGCGCAGACACTTGAGATACAAAACTACACCAATTTTACATCACAATATCCACAAGGAATCAATTTGCGAATATTTAAAACAGCTACTGAACTTCACTCGAAGGTATCCCGCCAAAAACTCCAACATTAGGGCCTAGCGTAATATCATTTGTAGCTAAGGGCCTAGCGTCAAACAGTCTAGTCTATCTAATATCTAAGTAAATTATAATTATTTACCAGCACTCCCAAGCTAATCCACACGTTTAAATGCAAAGTTCATTGTAATCTGTGCAAATAGCAGGCGGTGAGATCATCGCGCGCTGTGGCCAGAGGAAACACACGACAAAAATACATGCTCCTTATATTTGTTATTTTTCTGTATGGCATTATAAATAGAAATGTGGTTAGGATAGCTAGAGGACTATAGAGGAAGTTGTGCCAAAAGGGGAACGGTATTTCCGCTTTATTACTGCGTTGAAACTGTCCAATTTATATGGTCCTGTCGCGTTCTACTTAGTGAAGTCTTAGGCCCGGCGCCCATATTGGCATCGGAAAGTAAAAGGATCCTTCGGCATCCCTACATGCAGGCGCACACTCTCGGAAACTATGCCTTGGTATGCATATAGGGATGCCGAAGGGCCCTTTTCCTTGCCGACGCCGTAATGGGCGCCGGGCCTTAATCAAATGTTTGATTCTAGACAACTATTTGTCGGCTACGCAAATTACAAGTGTTAGGGTAGATTCTCAGGTGATTATTTTGAAGATCACGTTCCATGCGCTGGTGGTAATCACAAGTGGTAGGTACTCCACATTTTTTATTATCTCTAAAAAGTAAAAATCCAGGTGCCGGTAAAAAGGAAAACTTACGTGATATGGAGCACAATGAAAGCGAATCTGCATATATTCGGCCATAGACAATATATTAACAAAACTCAAACTTCTCATCAAATCCTATTAATTAATTCCTCAATCACGTAAGATAAGCCCGAATAGATAATAAACTCTAGTTATTATTGCTTGCTGTGATTTATATACATATGTCTTAATCTCTAGTCACGAGCTTACCTAAAATTACTTATAAAGGTTACGTCATTATGAACTGGGTTAAGGATCTCAATAGTGCATGAAAAGTGACAGGTCTATAACCCCTAGCATTGCGGAGACCAGAGAACTGTTTACAGTGGCGTAACAAAGAGCATATTTGTGAAGAGAATTCACAGAGAGAAAAACTTCGTGATGACTGATTTCAAGAAAAAAAATCTATGAAGACAGAGGTCTAGCAGTAATCTGTGAAAGATATATTTCATAATTCCCGCTGATATCGGCTACAAAGTAATCAACTATTTATGTATTATTCTATATTTCTATACTAATAACTCAAAGAGGATAGATTTACATTCATATTTTTGTATCATTTTTGTTAGTAAGTACTTAATTAATAAATTCAAAACTACTTACTACTATCGACATCAAAAAATCTTTCAACAGTAGAATGCTATACACATAGGCTATAATATTTTCTACTTCCAAGCAGGCGAAGCCACTCGTAGCAGCTAGTCGATACATAAAATTGCTATTTCATAAATAAGTTCAATGCCGGTAGTCATCTATGACTGTGTTACACCCATATTAAGAAAAACAATGAATGAAAAATACAACCCACTGAAAAACTGAGCTTACTCATCTCAAATTAAAGCAATTAGCTAAACTTAGTTTTACAAATTGGTTCGTTGTTGATAAAGTCTTTAAGAAAATAGCCTTAGAAACTAATGTACCCATCATTTACAGCAATTAGAGTAAGATTAGCTAATTTGTCAGCGCCAATACACAAGGCCGGAGTTTGTGGTTCTAAATTACAGCTGCAGTTGCAATTACCATGTTTTCGTGGCCGCAGACTTGCTACGTAAAGTTTGCTAAAAAAACTAATTGAATTTTTAGGTAGTTTTTTAATTAGGCTGGCAAAGTAACAAGAAAATTTTGAAAATTTCTGTGAATTCTTATTCGGTAAATAACTCTAATTTGATGAGTTTTTTAAGGTCGGAAGCCATCAAAGAAGTCCTCGCGCTCTTGGTAGAGCGAGTGGGAGTATCAGACTTTCTGACCAAAATCCACTTTTAGTATTCAATTATAAACTTCAAAACAGTTTTTATAAAATGCCTTGAACTTACCTCCTAGTCCAAAGGAGATTATCATGTATAGATACCTATTTAAAGATGTCGAAAATTGCAAATATCAAAATGTCCATGAACGCTAGGAATGCTTGACAGGCAAATTGTTAACTAATTACCTAATGTGAATATAAAAATAGACCGGCCAATTACTTAGACCTACTTGCTTTTCCATCAGAGCCAAATGATAATCAGAAATCAGAAACGTTTATTTCAAATAGACCATTTACAGGCACTTTTAAATTGTCAATATGTCGGTCAGTCAAAAAAAAAAAATAACCTAAATTGCACGTTTGGAATTAAACGTTTTGGGAATACATTCATTGTGCGTGTAGCTAGGCTTCAACCCGGGAATCTTTAAGCTAAGAGTGAATAGGTTATTTTTAGGGAAGCGCGCGTCGCATCGTAGCTTTCCATCAGGTGAGATAGCGGTCAAGCGCGAATCTATCAACAATAAAAAAAAACGTTCCAAAACGAAGACCTCTATGGAGTAGAACGTGCAAGCAACTCTATGGACACTCTTCTAAATCATAATAAGAGTTACATATTTCTTGTCGCTTCTATTATGTGAGCACAACGTAGTTAAATACTTAATGATAAAATAGATATCGAAATAAGCCGCTGGTTAAATACTTGCAAATCGAATATTAAACACACGCGTTCTAAGTTCCAACATACTAGGCTCGCTAAACTATTTAAAATGAAGTTTTCAAAGTCAAACAAATAAAACATAATTAAAAACAAACATTTGTAGCGATGCCATTGTGATTATCGTGCTGTTAACTTATCAAGGGCGAACTCTCCTAGCCTCGGCTTGAACTAGGAATGACTAGACATGCCAAAAGAAAGTACAGTATCCTGACACAGAAAGAGACACAAGTATGAGTGACAGGGATGACGCTCTACAACAATATTTTTTTTTCTAAAAGTAATTTTCCGTTTTCTGACAGGGTACTGTTTGTACAGTACCTGATTTTTTTATCACCATCTAAAATTAAGTCAGGTATTACGTATACTCATTGGGCTACGAGATTTTTTTTATTGTTGGTGGGAAAATCATCCAATGACATACCCCATTCTTAGGTGGAGCGAGAGGGCATGTTTGTATCTTCGTTGCCTTTCATACTAGGGCCGAGTCTCGCTTTCGGAAGCATACCCTTGGCCCCAGTAGGCTTCGACCCTGCTGGGCACCTACAGTTTGCAGACATCTCCTTGAGGCGCGCGTGGAACAGTATGCGCCGTCGACGACTTGGGCTCGGTCCAGACGATTACTTGATGGTCGGACGGCGAGCTACTCATTGCTCGCCGTCCGCAAGCCCGCGCCTTCGGGGGCTGCGAGGATGGTTCGCAAAATTTATCGCAGTCCTATATAACGCAAAAGGCAACTTAAGGAACGAGCGGGTTTTAGTAAATAAAAGTCTTACACTCCCTCGCGCCCCACCTAAATCCCCGGCGAGAGTTATTTGATGAACTCCTATCTAAAAAAAAAATAAGTTAGAAACTAATCAAAGTCACAATTTATATCTACAAAAAAATATACTTCTTAAAAAATCTGCTAATCCCATCATTTTGTCGAATTACACAGACAAATATTACAATATTTGTCTTACATTTAACTGTAATATTACCTATATTGTAATATTACAAATATTGCAATATAATACAAATATTGCAATATTACAAATATTGCAATATTACAAATATTGTAATATTACAAATATTACAATATTTATCTTGCTGTCGGTCCTGTTTTTTTTTTTCAACAGGTTATATAAGAAAGTATCGCAATAGTTGCACAACCGTTGCACTTCAGTTGGTAATTGTTGTAATTTTATTGTGAATCGTTTGATTGAATTGTATTGATTGCGAGTAAAGAATAAATCGATTCGGTAAGGTTGTTTTTTTTACAAAAGGATCAGCTGTAATATTACGTCATAGAATTAACTGGCTACTGATGATTTGTTGTTTTTATAGGCTATCGGTATTAGATTCACATAAATTGGTCTTCACCTATTTGATGGAATGAGATTCTTAGATACCAACTGAGATTTTGTAATATTTATTTATATTGAGAGCAGTGGTGGCCGAGTGTTAACGGCCCCGACTTACGATTGTAGGTCGAGGGTTCAAACCCAGCCAGGCGCATTACTTTGTGTAAATTATAGTGATGGAATCGTTGCTCTCAAAACGGTGAAGGAAAACATCGTAAGGAAACTGGCATGTCCTAGAACCAAAAATTCGAAGACATGTGACAATCACTAACCCGCACTGAGCTCGCGTGGTAGATTACAGTCCATTCCCTCTCCTACAGAGGAGGCCTGAGTCCCAACAGTGGGAACATTAAAAGGATGATTATGCTTACTTATTATGCTAATAATTATAGATATACAATATTAATTCTCATAAATCAATCTTATTTTGAAGGTTAGGTATTCAATTTTAATATAAACTCGAATATTTTCAACAAATTAAGTATTCTATTTGCATATTGCTAAATTAAGCGAATGACATTTAAGTTACCTACTCATTTAAGTTTTTACTTAGATAATTCTTTTGACAGAATGATAGAAATCGTCGTTTATACTTCGATTTTATACATCGAGGGACTGGAACAACTTGCCTGCTGCGGTCTTTCCGTCCGATTACAATTTAGGTGTCTTCATGGCTAGAGTGAATAGGCTCTTAATAAACTAGTGCGCCTCCCCATCAAAGATTGCATCACTGCTTACCATCAGGTGGGATAGCGGTCAAGCGCTATTTAAAAAAAAAATTAAAAAAGTTTATCAAAAGTACTGTCACGTAAAAAAAAATATGTTAAAATTGATAACGTTAGGAACAAAAACAAATTAACCGTTTCCGGTTTGATAAGGTTACAGTTAATATTTTCCTAATTAAATATTTTTATCAGTAGGTATTAACAGTACCTACAATATTTCGACAACCGACTCTTAGTTACTAATTTTGCGTTTAGGTTTATTTGTTTGTGCGCAATGTAGGTCGATTTTACCATTTTGAGTATTTAACAGTAATTAGACATGTGTTAGTGAATGTGGGGAGTTCTATTCACGAGTAGAACATCTTACAAAGGCACTGATTTTTATTTTCAAGTACAAATATATGTTACGAAACGCCTTTGTCTTGCAAATTAGATATTGTTAGAGAAAAATCGAAGTAGGTATTTGTTACTGTATGCTGGAAAGTCATTGACTATTCGTTGTTCAACCTTGTCTTGAGTCTTTGTAGCACCATCTACATGTATTTTATCTCTTTCTTTATTTTTCTATTCTTTGAAATATATTTTCTCCATTCATTCCATTCCATCATAGTATTAATGGAATTGTCATCATCATAAATAGTAACCATAATTAAAAACAAAAAAGAAAACGTCTATTATTTTAATTTTCATACCAATAAATTGATGCATAATCGCACTCCAAATAAAGCTTCACGACTATATTCATCTGCCTACGTGCAATGCATTCCAATCTACAAACTCCGTCGACCCGAAGATTGCCGAATGATATTTTGACAGCAAATCGTCTGCACGATGACGTAAGAGGCGCTGAAGGTTATTTCTAAGATTCTGAGCCTGAATATGATGTTGACGTAAATCAGACTGAAAGATAGCACAATGAAAATATTACAGACTAGATTTTTCCTGCGACTTTCTGTCGTCGCCAATCTTACAAAAGTCATGCAATGTCCCGAATAAAAAGCAATCTATCACATTCAGTGATCGTGTAGCTTACTATAACTGAAAAAATAAAATATACACAATAAAACCTCTTCTCACCTATAAAATATCAGTCTACAAAAGATAATCCTGAATTTACTTCGGACATTAATACACATAAAATCAACAACATGACTTGTGACAAGCATGTCCAAATAAATTACATTCACAATTACACAGCTTTTAGGCAGAAAGCCAGGCCAGGCCTAACCACCTGTGCACTCTTTTCATCCTCATACCAAGTGTAATTAAGTGTATAGGTAGGTATTTGTGATTATAAACCGTGCCAACATCTACTAGGAACGGCTAAGGTTTCTCAACACCTAATCGGACAGATGCGCAGACGATCATTGTGTATCGCCTTAATGTTAATATGAGCAAAAAGTTTAATACGCAAGGTGCTTCAAATGGTTCATCTGATCTTGTTTGAATTGATATATAGAGAATTGCTTTCATAGAAGTAATGCCAATATTACTCGACTAGCTTTTGCCAGTGGTTTCACATGGGTGAAAGTAGAAAATCATCTAAAGGTAACATATTACTGGGATAAATAGTATCCTATTTGCTATTCTAGAGTATAGTCAATCCATGTGCCACATTTCTTCCAAATTTGTTCTGCAGTTTGAGCGTGAAGAAGTAAAAAAGCTTTCACCTTTAGAAAATATTACTATCTTTTGCCCGCGGCTTCGCCCGCGTACATTAAATATAGCCTATGCCACACAGGAATAAAGCAGCTTTCTATCGGTGAAAAATTTTAGCTATCGGACCAGTACTTTCAGAGATTACCTCCTATAAACAAAAAAACACAAACTTAACCTCTTTAAAGTATTAGTGCGATTATACCAAGATTGATTCACAAAATTGAAGGTCAATATTCTAATAAGGCAAGACACGATTCAATTTGATTCCTACATCCAAAAAGGATGAAAACTTCTTAAAACTGCTGATGTTTATTCAATTTGGTGTAATCTGAGTCATCGCCAGTTTTGACGGACCGCTAATTACATGAATAGGTACCGACAAAAAGCCTTCACACCGAGATGTAAAACCGTTATGCTTAAGGAACCTTGAGAAATTACAGTTTAAAGCCGAATCTACCTCGTATCAAGTTAAGGTAAGCCATAAATAACCAGTCCAAGCCATTATGTATCTAATAAACCTACATTTGTACGCAATTTCTTGGAAACAACGCATTTGATCTAAACAGTTTTGTTGTGACATTATAAACTGCCGGCCGTAAAAGGTACCTAACTATATGCGTTTGAACTAAGTGTAATTATTTAATGAGACAAAACCTTGTTACCAAATTCCACTTTCTGAAACATTTGTTTGTTGATTGAAATACGACAGCCAATTAAATATCACCGAATTCAAATTCTTTTAAAACCCATGGGTTAGTCTTAGTCTAACAAGAAAGAAGAATTTTATTAGCACTACATAAAGGCATATAACAAAATTAAATAGAAAGAAAACAACAGCGTAGCTGGTGTAGTATTTAAAAAATTTGCTAACGCCATTATAAAAAAAAAAGTATGTAAGCTCTCTTTCCCCCACTATTTAAAATTTTGCTGTGCCCGACAAGCTTCATTTACTACATGTACTAAGTCCCAAAAATGCAAAAAAACTATTAAAATAATATAGATATAAACTTAAGGATTATCCATGTGCATATAAATGTTTTGTTAATTAATTGAATTGAAACAAGTCTTACTCAGGAACCGGTTTTATGGATGCCATCATTCGTTCAGTTAATTAAAACTGCGATGCATTGTCGGATTTCCGTCAGCAATGCATACGATTAAGGAAAACACAGTTTTAACGTACATAATGTGTTGGAAAATTATTTGTTTTCATGTATGCTATTAAAATGATCGATTTATTGATGGAAGGAAATATGGTAGTTAAGAAATGGATATACGTTTACGTAAACAACATACTGTTATATAATATGGAATAGAACAGAATTTATTTTATTTCGGACACAAATATTCATACAGTGTTAGTAACTTAATAAATAGTCTAGTGTTAGCACCGATTACCCATTGCATAAGATTGTAGACATTCCAACCTTTGTTTTTCGGTGGAAAGTCATCAAATAACTCCTCCCGCTACGGGTGGAGCGAAAGGGAGTTACAGACTAACTAAAACCCTTTCGTTCCTTCAGTCGCCATTTGCAATCATTTATAACTCTTTGGAACAAACCCGCAGCCCTGCGTAACCAAGCTACCGTCAGAACATAATTATTTGTTAGTATAAGTACAACATTGATTTCTGCTTCTTAAAAATTCTTACTTAGTAAGTCATTCAATCCTTGGTATTCAACTGTACTTTTTGTCACATTCAACAATATAGATAGGTAAGCTATAGCTAGTCTCCTATTCTTCTGCCTTATTTAAACCGATAACCTTAAAGTCTGCCCAGTTTATCCGTTACTTAATTCTATGGTATAACAGTGGAACCTCTTAATTGCGGGCGTGATACGGCGCCCTTGCGTTGTGCAAACTTTGTGGCGGGTACGCCCGCGGTAATCAATCAATATCACTTACACGCTGGAAAGTGAGGAAACCAACAGATGTTGGAAGTTTCATGGTAGGAAGTAAAATGGGGTGTGGGAATTCAGGAGTTGGAATTATGGAGATAGGTTTTGATTTAAATGGTCAGAATGGCGAAAAACTGACACTAAACATTATGAAAGGTGTAAACAGAAATAAATCAGTCGGTGAAATGGATCTCGGGCCTTACTATGACTTGTTGAAACGTCAAGCGAGCGAGCGAGACAAAGGGGTGAAGCTTACAACCTATATAGCTCCATATCTTTAACAGTTCAGTTTAGGTCGTCAATTGGATCGCGTTAAGTGCTTGTGGTTGGACCTAACAAACGAATCAGATTTGATCACTATCTTCGCAAACTTCTTACTAGGTTATTAACTCAATTATGTAACAGATGATGTAAGCGTTAGTAATTTTAACACAACGGTACCTATTGTCTTTCTATAAAACGTGAAAGAGGCAGGGGCGCCGACTCCGTGGGTGCTCGGGGCTCTAGCACCCATGAGAAATAAACAGTGGGTGCCGAGCACCCCTGAGAATAGATATCAAGAAACAGAGCAGTAATCGCCTTTTAAGGATGGGCGTTCTTTTCAGTTTCGACCTGTTTAGCGCAGTGGTTCGACTCCCGCACCAATATAAATATTTGCTGGTAAAACAGATATTTGTGTTTAGTCTGGGTGTTTGTGGTACCTTCGTTGTTCCGCAGTATGTAAGTAGGACATTTATTTATTTGTCGGTCGAACACTGTGCATTTCTCTTCTCATACTTTGCCACTTTCTCGAGCATCAAATGAGCATGAGCACCCATGAGGTTCTCTAAAAGCCGGCGCCCCTGGAAAGAGGTCTCCAAACTTGGTGAATAAACGTTTCTAGATTATTTCGCAACTTTTCCTTTCAAAGCTATAATTGATATCAATTTTAATCATTGTAAAAGCTTTTAAGTTTTTCAGTAGGTACCTACAAATAGCCATCGCATGTCTGGATTGTTTCAACCGGGCCACCATTAAGAGAATTGGCTGCATATGTTACAGGCACGCCCGTTCCTTTAATATATCGTGATACTCTTTAATGTAATTTAGGACGAAACGATTACTCATTAGTAATGACTAAGGCAGATGATTAAACATGCTGTTTATTTTTGGTTGTTACAGATTACTAAGACTCCCTTTTGATGTGTACAGTCACGATCTTTTAAATGTTTCGTTTAAAACTTGGTAGTAAGACTTGAGTCAGATTGGTCTGGTTTAGTTTTTTCCTTCTGTGTTTAAAGAATTGTAAACTTGCATGCTGTAATAGCTTCAAACTTCAACAACTCAGATGGTTCTCTATGCTTATAATTATTTATTAGCTTTTCCCTTGCGGGTTTGCTCCCGATTCCACTTAGATCCATGCATATTTACAGAATACAAAAGTAGCCGATGAACTTTCTCTCTTTTTTTTATTAATAATGATACGCTCACGTTTGACCACCATCCCACCTGATGGTAAGCGATGATGTGGTCGACGATGGAGCACGCTTGCCTAGAAGTAGCCTATTCACTCTTGACTTAAAGACCCCTAAGTTGTAGCTATCAGGAAACACAGACTCCGGCAAGGAATTCCACTCTTTGGCTGTACGTATAATAAATGTGTTCTCAAAACGTTTTGTGCGTATGGGTGGGATGTCTATCTGTAATAGTTTTCGTACTCCTATCAGTACCTTCAGAGATTACCTCTAATACATCATTTTACCCCTTTATAATATTAGTTTTGAACAACTGGCACCTTGACGTGTCAAGGCTATCATGAACCCGCTAAAAAAAGAGAGAAAGAAACTATTTGTTCTCTATAGCTCCATCTTTAGCCACTCCACCAATTTTTATATTATGTCATTTGCAGTTCAAGCAGTGCGGCGTGGAATGCAAGTTTTTAAAACTATGATTACGGATATGAGGAGATATATATATAATATATTGTTTGTATTATAAACAATTTATAAGTTTATGTATTGTATATATATGTAAACAGTACATCACGAACTACCTGCGTATCTTTTTTCTCCTTCTCTGTCAAATCCATCCAAAGTTTGTCTACAAAAAATCGCTTTCAGCGATAAGACTGTCCGTTGTGACATCCTATTAATTTTAAGTTCTCAATGTAATTTTTATTTTTGGTGTACAATAAAGAATATATCTATCTATCTTTCTCTTACAGCGGAATCATAATGGCATTAGCATGTTTTAGTAGAGGCCCTTCACTCAATTCAAGCTCTCTTTACTAAATGTTCTGTCTCATCGGCTTATGTATTCTGTTAGGTACAACTTTATAGTTCCGTTGTCAGTCTGATACAATTTTGCTATCAACCGGATGTCAAGTCGTTTTGATGAGTATTTATTGCAAAGCGTCATCCGTTGTCTGAACCGAATGACCGTGCTGAAATAGATAATGTAATTGAGTAACAAATTCTGGCTATCATACCTCTTTGTGCTTAATTGCTTACCTTTACGGTACCATAATATAGGAGTCTACAAAGCGTGTTTCTCTTATAAAACCATAACATCGCCTGGTCATAGTAACTATTAGCTTTACACGTGACTGTTTACGTGGAAGTTTGAAAAAGCAGAGGAAAATTAAATTTATTTGCGATACTTCGCAGACATGGTAGGCATGAATTGAAAATTATGTAACGACGACGGCAAAACACAAAACTCATTTTTTTATTGTAATATTGCTCAGTACAACGCTACGCTACGCTACATGAAATGTTTTCAACGTAGGTACTATGATTACATCACTACTTACCATCAGGTCAAAAAAATATCAAATTGAATCTAAATTCAACATTATCAGTAATAACCAATAGTTCCCTACAATCATGCTTTCGAAATATCACAAGTCGTGTCAATAAAACATACCCAAGC
Organism: Mythimna pallens; assembly: GCA_961205895.1. Classification (NCBI taxonomy): domain Eukaryota; kingdom Metazoa; phylum Arthropoda; class Insecta; order Lepidoptera; family Noctuidae; genus Mythimna; species Mythimna pallens. The sequence goes on from OY540832.1 coordinate 24,154,035, forward strand.
ATATTCTCATACACATGGGTGCATAATTTCGGTATCATTACAATGACTCTCACGTTTAGTTCCTAATATCGTGGAGAAAGTATGAAAGTGTAATAATAAAAGTGATGCAACGGGCGGCGAAGATCACTTTTACTGTTGCGAAGTGATGTATGAAATTGTTTGGCTATCGTGTGTGTATTGTATGCCGTGTGAACTGGCTTTATTGCAGTTGACCGGTCTATGCAGTGAATCAATTTGCTATGGTGGCTTTGCCAGCGCTGCAGAATAGAATAAAACTTTTTTTATTGATATAAACCAGTGCTTGACTGCGATCCCACCTGATGGTAAGAGATGCGATCATTGTTTTTGAGGTGCACTAGTTTATTAAGAGCCTATTCACTGCAGCCTTGAAGACGAGAAGACCGGAGCAGGCAAATTGTTCCAGTCCACCAAAAAGTAGCACAACTTATAAATAAAATAAAATTAAATTTATGGGTACAATGGCGGTCTTGTCGCTGACAGTGATGTCTACCAGACAGCCTGATGGATGAATGAATGAATGGTGTTTGGATGGCTGCAGAATTGTTTAAAAAAGTTACCTGAACGCAAAGAGCAACTGAAGAAACACGGGTGGGTTTAAGTCAGTGAAATTCTGACACCCCCTCTCGCTTCAGAAAATGGTAGACAATCTGGTTCAGTGTTTTGTTGAGACAAGCAATGGATAACTTTTGAACGTGATTTAATACTTACATATATATTTGAAATAGAAGATATTACTTAATTTTACAAATGAAATAATTGCGAATATTTTGTTATTGTTTACTTGACATATTTACACTTGAATGTAATAAATCGAACTGACAAAGATCAATGACGCGTAAAAAATCGCATACAAAATTAATATAAAAATACATGAATGGACAAAATAATATGACAAGAAACATTCACAAACACTTTTAAGTTAGCAAATGGGTAGCACATTTTCAATGACAATTGAGGATCGATAATGCCTACCTAACATTATATATTGTGATTCTGAAAGTGGAATACCCCTTTATTTTGTTACATTAAGTAATATTCCCTTTGCTGGGATCAGGCCTCCTCTGTAGTGGCAGAAAGGGCTGTAAGCAACCATGGGCCCAGTGTGCTTTGGCGGATGTCAAATTTTTTCGCGTTATAAGTCCTAGGACCTGCCTCATAATAAGCATAATCCACTGTTGGACATAGGCCTCCCCCTAGCGTCGCCACAACGACCGGTCCTGTGCGTCTCGCATTCATCGGATTCTCGTCCAACAGTGAACGTCTTTCGGCTGAAATGATGATGATGATGATGAAGCATAATCAGCCTTATTCCCATTCCCACTTGGGACTCAGGCCTTTTTTCTAAAAAACTGGGTCAGTGGGGGTTGGTGGATATTATTTATCAAAATTTTTTTAAAGTTCCGTACCTCAAAAGGAAAAAGCGGAACCCTTATAGGATCGCTTTGTTGTCCGTCTGTCTGTCTGTCTGTCAGGACCCTTTATCTCAGTAACGCGTGGAGGTATCGAGTTGAAATTATAACCAAAAAACTCAGGTCTGCGGTCCCTTGAAGCTGTAAAAAAAACAAATTTCTAAGTTTATGAAAAAAAATGACACGGCTAATTATGTCGCAAAAAACGTATATTTCGACACTCTCAAGGGTATCAAAATTCATAGGGTACTTCCCGTTATCCAAAAATGCTGCAATTTGGCATGAAGCAAGGTCTCTTAACACAAATATAGGAAAAAATCTGAAAACTGTAAATTTGTAGTTACGTCACAAAAAAAATCATTTTTTGTGATTCGGAAAAATCTTCGTAACTCAATTCGGGTATTGAACTGTTTTCATAGGTAAGGTTGTACGGAACCCTCAGTGCGCTAGTCCGACTCGCACTTGCCCGGTTTTTGTTTATTCTGAGACATTCATTTATTCGTTCCCTTTTCCTTCACCATTTTAAGAGCAGTGGTGATGAAGTAAATTACACAATGTAAAGCGTTTGCCTGGGTTTGAACCCACGTTGTTAGTTGAGTCCGTTACCAATGAGCTACTACTACTTTTCCTATTTTTTACTTACCGATATTTAATTACACAAAAGGCCAACTAATTACTTAAAATACAAATTAATCGCGTGTGTTTTTCAAAGGATATGTCCTGGTATAATCTATAATCTATGAACAGTGGTCACACCCCATGTTTTCCTTGTAAATAATATTCTTTATGGCTGACGGTTGCAATCCGTGTAGCACAGTGGGTGATTAATACGACAATTCTATTCTTAGAACAATGACTGTAATTAAATTGTTTTTCGTTTAATGACTCTTTTGGAATGGAATATGCTTTCCTTTGCGATATGTAAGTGTACCCGTACTACGTTCTATAATAGTACATTGTTTGTAGCTGTTCAAGCTGAAATTAACGTTCAATAAATCGCAGTCAAGCACTAGTTTATATCAAATAAAAAAAAAACTGTTGAAAGTTTCACAGATGATGTATCTGTTGCTGTTATATCAACAAATACTAAAAACAGAATAAAATAAATATTTAAGTGGGGCTCCAATACAACAAATGTGATTTTATTGCAGAGTTTTTGCTGTTTTTTTGTTTCGTGCGCGATATTTTGATATTTTTTACTTACTCCCAATTTCTGATATAAGCACTTGAAGCTGAATATTTCTCAAACTCTAGCCTGAAAACGTGTTAAAATTTAGGATATATTTAAATAGGGTTTGTCACATTTTTAACTCAAAATACTCAGTTCAGAACCCGGCCCTGAGTGTAGGAACATAATCTAATAATAATAATAATTTGTATTTTTTTATTTATATTGTCATAAAAGTTGGAACAGCACTTATATTCCTATAGAAACCCATCATACTTAGCTTTGAATATACCTATTATTTACTAGAAATACCTATGTATCAATATAATAGTATGTATTATAGTGTAAATTTCCCTATGTAATCGTTACAATCGCATGTATTAGATACAATTTTCTTCACAAGTAGAGGACACTATGACATAAGCCGATAACATTGTGGGCCAGACATTCAATTTTACATAATTGTATGTACATAATTGCAATATATTTATAATACATTAGATCCTGCTCAAAATAGAACGGACAGAATTTTTGTAAATTCTTTCATAATAGAGGTTTTAAATGGTGATGAACGTTTGATTCCAGCGCTGCGTTATATCGCAGCATGTATTGAGTTAGGCGCCTTTTTGGCCTCGCACAGAATTTAGTTTGGTTTCCATGTACCTATGTATTTTCTAATTTATAAGAATAATATTACTTGCTTCTGTCAGCGGCTTTGCGCGCGTGATTGTAAGTTTCTACATGCAAACTTTGGAACCGCGTTTATCCCCTTAGCGGGTAAATTTTGGAAAATCCTCTCTTAGTGCTCGCCTACGTCATAAAAAGAAACCTTGTGCAAAATTTCACGCTCCTAGTCTCAGTAGTTTCGGCTGTGCGTTGATATGTCAGTCAGTCAGTTTCTCCTTTTATATATATGGATGAGGAACGAATAGACGTTTCTTCTTTCTTTCTTTCTATCTTTTATAAAGTTACAAGTAAGTTCGATATTCTGGTTATTGGAAAACCCCATCGGACATACGACTAGTTTCTATATAAACCATGTCAGATCCATACACATTGTCAACCGGATCTCCACATTATTTATATCTAAAAGCAAATACACGAATTGCATCTATTTCGATCCCTATCGAGAAACATCGCGGATGCGTTACGGATATGATCTAACCCGTAGGAATGCGATGCGCACGCGCCGGTCTCGCGCCGGAATAACTAAGTACAGTCAAGGGCAAAAATGTGGATGCACTTGGAAAATCATAAAATAAATTCTGTCTCACATTCTTCTCAATATGCAATCGGTGACCAAACCATGGGTAAACTTGTTCTAGTATTAAATGGCAACAATGTAGATATAATTCACAATAGTGAATGCGAAGATGCTTGGCCTCTACTTTAGTTTGAAAAGCAGTCAGACTTTGCCTTTAAAATAGCATTTGACTCACGCTTTCCACCTCTTCCATCGCTCGCAATACTGCAGAAAGAGAAGAAAGCGACTGCTTCCCATATCCTCTCGCTATGTACCATGGCCTGGAGCCGAGGCCATTCTATGACGTTTAAAATGTCAGGCGTGCGAACGAGAAAGAGTGATGGAGCTAAACAGCCATCATCAAGTTCCATCCCTCCCAGGACTTAACCTTTCGAATACCATAATTAGAGACACAATAGAAAGAGAGTGAAAGAGCGTACGCCGGTGTTCGCTTGGGGTCTAACCTAAGCCTCAGTTCAAAAACCGCCTATAGTTACTAGGCACTAGATAACTGTTGGAATTGTACTATTTCTTATTCTGTACTGTTGGTAAGGTTGTTGGTACCTAAATATTTACTTTTGCCCTTGACTGTACATACAATGTCTGTACATTGTAATTTGTAGGAAGCTGCGGAATTTTGTGACGCTTCTGAGAATCTCTTAGCGAGAATTGAATTGTATACGTGATGAGAATGAAGATAATTATGAGAGAAATTTGCAAAATATAAGAGAAAGATATTCATGCGTAAAATTGCGGGAACGATTTCTGATAAAAACGTTATTAGTTCCGGCACATTAATTACTTGTAATGTCTACTATTCGCATATCGAATTGTCTTAGAATTACCGATAATTTTAACTAGTAGTCTCAACAGCGTCTGCTCCTAGGTAAATCCGGGTCGTAGAGTCAATCTCTAGTGCAGGCCATAGGTTAACTAGGATTTTCCGTTTAAAAAATCAATTGATAATGGTTCAAAGTCTGGATTGGTATTGGGTTACTTGCTAATGGCTTGCATCTAACTTGCGAAAATCAGGTGAAGTGTCGTAGGGGTCCAGCCGGGCCGATGTCTACTAGACCCATGAGAGAACTTCTTAAAAGGTAACTCGTGGTCCAAGAACACAAACGGCAACTGAAAGAACAAACCTGGGGCCCTGGGACGAAGGCAACGAAGGAACAGGAGTGGGTTTTTAGTCAGTAAAAGTCTGAAACTATCTCGCGCTCTGCCCAAGGGCTGGATTTGTCATAAGATGATTTTCCCACCTAAAAAAGAAACTGAAAGAACAAAGCTGTGGTTTTAGTCAGTCATAAGTCTGACACTCCCTTTCACTCCGCCCTAGAGCGATAAAGTCATTAGATGATTTCCTACCTCAAAAAATAAGTGTGAAGTGGACTCTTCTGCCTACCTAGTTAGCTACTACAAGCGTAATGTAGAACGTAAAACTATTCATTTAATGAAACGTGAGCAAAACGTGAATCTCATAAAATCCAAATTTTACGATTTAAACATAATATTTACTGTGGCGACAACATTATCTAGTCCAAGGTCTGATTACACAACATTATCACTTCCTTAAAGATAGACAGATTTCTTTAAATAACTCGTAGATATAAATTATTTCAATGTTAACTTGTATATACGGATATTTTTTAGTTAACATGCCGCTTAAGGGCTAGATGATGTCATTGGTAAACTCGAAAAATATTATTTGTTGTTTATTTAATTATTTATAACTAGGTTTTGCCAGCGGCTTCGTCCGCGTTAATGTAGGTCTCTCCGTACAGACTTTAGACGCCCATTTCATCTCGCTAGGGGCTGAATTTTGGAAAATACTTTCTTAGTGCTCGCCTACGTCATAAAAGGAAGCCATGTGCAAAATTTCACGTACTAGTCCCAGTTGTTTTGGCTGTGCATTGATATGTCAGTCAGTTAGTTTCTCCTTTTATATATATAGACTAGCTGCTGCCAACAGCTTCACCCGCGTGAATGTAGGTTTCTCCATACAAACTTTGGACATTCTTTCATCCCCTTAGGGAGTGAATTTTGGAAAATCCTTTCTTAGTGCTCGCCTACGTCATAAAAGGAAACCTTGTGCAAAATTTTACGCTCCTAGTCCTAGATAGTTTCGGCTGTGCGTTGATATGTCAGTCAGTCAGTTTCTCCTTTTATGTATATAGATTATCGTCAAGTTGAAAACTTCCTTTTTTAGAGTCGGTCAAATTAATTTGCCTACATCTTTCGCCTTGTTCCTTATCTATTTATTTTATCTACTATTATCACACCATCTCCGGTTAATTTTTTGTAAACTTTTGGCTGAATGTTTCATATGAATGCATCTCTATTTCTTTATTTTCTCGATTTATGTTTTATAATTCGACGGGTGCAAAGTACAATAAGTTATCTGCAATTTTCTGATAGTAATAAGCAGTTATGTACTTAGTAAATAAAAAATAAATATTGAAAAAAAAACTATTATTTCTTCATTTTTGATACTTACTTGAAAGATGATTTGCCGTGCCTTAGAATATGAATATTTGGAAAGTTACTGCAACTATCACAAAATCGTAAAATAGCAGATAACTTTTTTACTATAGTATATAAATAGCATAATCAGCCTTATAAGTTCCCACTGCTGGGACTCAGGCCTCCTCTCTAGGAGAGGGAATGCTGTAATCCACCGCGGGCCCAGTGCGGGTTGGTGAATGTCACATGTCTTCAAAATTTTGGTTGTAGGACACGCCGGTTTCCTCACAATGTTTTCCTTCACCGTTTTGGGAACAGGGGTGTTGAAATAAATTAAACAAATTAATATGCCTTGGTAATATGGTTTGAACTCGCGACCTACAACTCGTAAGTTGGCATTGTTACCACTGGGCCACCAGTGTTCCCTTTTTAGCAAGACTTAAATTTTATTCTGTCTTTCTACTTTCTTCTTCTTCTTCTTTTCGTGTCTATGTAGGTACTCTAACTAAATTTTATCTGACCAGTATTTCGCAACCTCTACGGCTCTGTTATTGGCCTCGAATATCCTGAAAACTGCAGGTGGTTGTGCAGGATGGACAGCATAGCTAATGACGCACGTCCTGTGCAGCGGCTCCACACTAGCACTGTGTTAGAGATGGTTCGAGGAAGCCCCATTTGGCCAAATTGCTTTTTCTACTTTGTAACAACCCAGCTTACATTAGCCCACATCCAACTTGATTTAACATAAAAACGATTAAAACAACAAGTCTGTAAGAAACTTAGTAATTAGTATTAGTATCTAATTTCTTTTCGTCTAATCACATTACCAAGCGGAAGCAAACCGGAAGCCGTGTCGGCCGGTTTGTTTTCTACCGGAACTCTCCCATCTAGTACGTAATTTTCTTTGGAAAAGTCTGTTTTGTTTTGTAGATAGAAATCAAAGTTTTACTTTACATTTTAGCTATACGAAGAAATTGTACAAAAAGATTTTTTTCATTAACCGACACGAGGTTTTAAGTTATTTATTATTATTCATAGACATTGCTGATGCCTACAGATTCAATCACATCTTAATCAATCTGCCTCGTGTTTCCCGTCGTAGGGGCCAGCAATTTCAGAGCCTACTGGGGCCAGGAAGTAAACCACTTCCGAAAGGGGAACCCGTGGTCCTGGAACGCATAAGGCAAAGAAGGAACATAGGTTTGGTTTTAGACAGTAAAAGTCTGATACGCCCTCTCGCTCGGCTCTAGAGTGGAAGAAGACAATGGACGAGTTTTCTACAATAATATTTAAATAATGATCATAGTCTATGTGCTTGCCGTCAAAGCATGGTTAGCTAGAACTACATTAGACCGACGCACACGTGTAATACGCCTGATTTGTACGTCGCGTGGCGTGGATCTAGTGTAGCTCTACAAGTCTAGTTTCCATATAAAATGTATGGGGACCGACGCCCTAGGATCGGCGTGTATGGCACACGTGTTCGCAGTGTAGTTCTAGCTTTAGTACCAAACACCAACACATCTGCCCCCCTAGCCAAGTTACAACCGTTTCGTTTCGATTCTCTTTACCTTGATCGCCTCGAGTCGGCCACGCCTCCTATTCCTTTGTTCTTACCACGTGACTGAGCGTTGAGATGACATCAGAACATTGGAATCGGAGGGGTGGCCGACTCGAGGCAATCGACGAAAAGAGAAACGAAACGGTTGTAACTTGGTTAGGGGGCTGAACTTTTATAATACTTACTGCGACTGCTTTTCCCACTTGTGCTACTCCAGGACATGGTCTACCCGTGAGCTACATTAAATTTCATCCGAATCCGTTTAGTCATGCGAATGTGAAGGAGTACGAAACATACAAATATACCTAGACATTAACTTTCGCCTTATAATATTAGTGCGACTCGGGGTACGTATACTTATAAACAACTAGCTTCTGCCAGCGGCTTCGCCCGCGTGAAAATAGGTTTCTCTATACAAACTTCCAACCCCAGTTTTACCACCTTGGAGAGTGGTGGAGTTTCGTAAAATCCGTTCTTAGCGGATTTCTACAACCTATAAGAAACCTACCAGCCAAATTTTAAGTTTGTAGGTGTTATAGTTTCTGAGATTTCGTGATTAATCAGTGAGTGGTATTTCGCTTTTATATGTGTCGTGACCTGATCTTAGAAATTGATCACTTTATGAAATGGCTAAGTAAAACTGGTTAGATCGTTTTAAACGTTAAAGTTTGATGATATTTCAATCATCGCTTGGGACTACTTTCTATAAAACTTTTATTATCATTGAAATCCTACATCAACGATTTGGCCAAACGAGGATTGACATATCATCAAATGTTAACGTTTATACGATGTGGCCAGTTTTAGTTGGCCATATCATGTAGTGATCAATCTACTACGTAAGCCGGTGCTGACAAGGAACCGGTCTAACTCCTTGTCATCAGATATGTTGAAAGCGTATAAGCAATCATATAATGGTAAAATATAATATCAATTCTAAGATCTGGCTACGACATATATATATAGATTTCCTACCACTCCCCAAAGTTTTTGCTTGACCAAACCTAAATTGAAGCATCAAATCATTTATTTCCCCAAATAACGTGCATCCTCGTTCGGAATGCATCGTCTCTATATTTCATGAATACAACACAATGGCCGGCGAGTGCATTACACGCTCCATTAGACAACTCTCTAAACGAACTCATTCTGGCCATTTGAGTGGTTTCCGTCTGACACAAGTAGCGAATGATAAGCGGTGACTGACATGCGAAAATTGTAACCGATTCTTGTAAGATGTTATCTCGTGATTGGTATGGAAATGTCTTTGATCGTTGTTAGAGGAGAAAGCCTGGGTTACGTTGGCCTTTAGAGGTATCCGGACAGGGTGTAAAAACCCACATGCTTCCGTTGAAAAGGGAGGTTACACCGATCAAAAGGGTGTAGTGTCTGGTCCAATCAAGCTAGCCAAAGGCAGTTGCCCAACAGCCTGATACTTGATTTCGGACAATTTTAAAAGTTCTAATAGCTTGAAGAACTGTGATACCACGATACAGAATTTTGTAATTTAGTTCTTGTGTATTTATTTATTTCTTTCTTTATTGCACACCTTATATTATTACAGGATAGCAATTTATAAAAAATAAGTGTACAATAGACAATATACAACCTTTGGATGGACTGAAACGAAAGGAAAAGATTTGGGACTGTCAGTGTACAACAAAATAAATAATGTACAAAAAAATAAATGATTATAAAAATACAATAAAATGTATATACATATATAGGTACATAACCAAATAATAAACTGGAAGGAGAAGAAAAAAAAATAAAGTGATAGGTAAACATTACCTTACCTTCACCATCTTTAGTGACATAGTTGCCAGTAGATACAAGCATTTACAATATTCTTTTCTAAAATTTCTTGGTACCCAAAATTCACCATTCTGTTACCTCCGCCTAGATATTCTCTATTCACTTAATAATAGCCTACTAGATCACTCTTCCAGTTACCAGAAAAATGTAAATGAATATATTTTTATGAAGTCTAATGAAACATTAGTAAGTAGGTAATCTAATAAAAGGATGACAACACAATTAAGTTAAATACATTAGATTAGGAAGTTGGGAAAACGTGACTGATAACATCATTTTCGACAAAGAATGCCCAAGAGGGGATCACAAATATTCCGCAAGAGCTTAAAATAGGCAAGTAGTACCTACATTACGTAAACACCCAGATTTAAGACTCTTTACATAGATAAAGGCCCTTTGTTTTAACAATATGATAAGTCTTTCATCTTACAGCACAGTTAGTTATTTAGTTAATTAGCCCATTTATGTCACACTGTTGAGCGAAGGCCTCCCTCTCCCTTTTACACACACGTCTGTCCTCGGCCATTGTAGGCCTGTCTCTCTGGTATTTATCCAACTCATCTCTCCACCTTCGCCTTGGTCTGCCGCGGTGTCGCCTTGCGTTTACTGGCTCTTTTAGCCGACCGCTCATCCGACATGCGGCAGACATGTCCGGCTCAATCCCACTTCAGAGCACTTCTTACAGCACGATAAGCATTCAAAAAAACTGCTGTATTTGTTCTAAAATGACGATAATTGTCGACTAGTGGGTATTCAGTCATAGAGTGGCTAAAAACTGGTAGTCTTTATATATAATACTTAGTGCGTATCAACCTAATACAAAGGCAAAGATTTAATTACATAATTATATTATAGGCTGGATGACCCGGCGAACTTCGTACCACCTGATAGTAATGATAACGCCATCTACTGGCATTACCAGAACAGCATAATTCATTTTATAATGACATTTTAATTAGAGATGGCGTTGTATTCGTTTTTTTTTTTTGGTTTTTTTTTTCCTTTTTCTCACCGTTTAAACCTTCCCTGGACTATCACGAATATTTCAAGACCAAAATTAGCCAAATCGGTCCAGCCGTTCTCGAGTTTTAGCGAGACTAACGAACAGCTATTTATTTTTATATAAATAGATATATATATATAGATGTTGATGTTTTTGAATATAGTACGTACCTAAAATGGTATAACGTCTACATTTTACCGTAGAAGGCCAGCAGCTACAGTCTGAACTGAGGGCTTTTGCGAAAAAGTTTTCGCAGCCCTAGAAAGCAAATAGACACTGAAGGAGCATAGGTGGCTTTTAGACAGTAAAAGTCTGACACTCCCTCTCGATCCACCCAAAGCGGGAGAAATTATTTGATGATTTACCAAAAAAAAAACACTTACAGTCTATTATTTTAGACCACTACTGGCACCTATTGTGCAACAGCTCAATTAGAAGCACTCAGCGAGCATTGAGCAAGCAGGTCACGAGATCTAACCGATGCTCGTCCTATGAACTGACACATACTAATGTGCTCATTATGTATATTGATCACCGAACAATACGACAAGGAACATCACTCGTTAATTTATAAAATAAATATCGACTGGTTAGTCGATATTCAAGTTTTTAGAGGTCCTGCCCGATTTAACAAGATAATTTGTTACTTCAACATCACTTTATCAGACAGCGTTGGACATCCTACCAGGGCCTCAAATCTTCCATTACAATAGTGTCAGAATGGTCTATCATTGATTTCATAATTGTTGATTTTGACAAGTTTGTAATCTACTAATATAATATCGTCATTATGAATTTCCAATGGTCAACCACTGACACTCCATTGAAAGAAGTGGCATAGAATGGTAATCTCGTACATATTGACGAATCTCTGACGTATGCGGTAATCTGGAATATCATTGTGCAGTCATTGCTTTTAATAAGCTCGAAATTTTCATTCCATCACAACTTTAGTAAGAGACAATTGTCCGATCAATTATAGATTATTATGAATTTTTACGAACTTTTAGCAAAATGACAATGGGGTCGTGTTGGAATGATGAATTTATAAAAATAGCAGACTTGGGTGCAGTACACGTACGGCATCACGCCACCGGTACGTGGTGGACATCTCACCCATACATACAAAACGTTTTGGGAACACATTAATTATTATGAGTACAGCAAAGGAATGGATTTCCCTGGCTGAGTCTGTATTTCCTTCTGTAAGTCTAGGTGAATAGGTTACTTCTAAGTATGCGTGCTCCATCGTTGACCACATCATCGCTTACCATCGGGTGAGATAGTGGTCAAAAGCGAGCCTGACAGTAATAGGAAAAAAAAAAAAAATTGTGAATTCCGAAGTCTTTTAGCAGATATTTAATCTGAACAACACAAACTTCGAAATAATTACTTGGCGAATTGCAAGTTTCAAAATTGCATTTACACTGACGCGAAGACGGGTTAATAAGATCTCTGAAATGAATTTGTGAACTGAAATTTTCCACAGGCTAATTAACAAATACAATTGCAATGTCCTTGTTTGATATTAATGGAAATTAGACGTGACTGGATCATACCCCAGTTAGAACTACCTACCGAAGTTACCTACATTTTAGTTTCATTAATTAAATAAGTTTTTACCTTCAGTCTATAGTTTCGAAAACTGGTCCCGAATCATCTACGCTTCAATAGCATTAAATATCTTTAGACTCGACCAGAGGTCCTCCACAAGCTCACCACTCAAACCCCAAGCGAACGAAGTGCGCGCGTGATTTCGCGCCATTTCGATTCTTTCTACATTTCAAACAACTTTCCAATATCTTACAATACTTAATCCATCTTCTTTTGTCTCCAGGCATGTCTAGAACAAGAAGCTCGCGTCGCCGAACTCCGGTCTCTGGCTGCCCGCGTGGCTGCAGAGACCGGTTCGCGAGCCCTGCAAGCTGACGCCGACGCATTGGCTCGAAGGCTACAGCTGGTGGCTGGAGCAGTCCAGGCCTTAGCAGATCTTGGGGAGGCCAGGCAACTGGCTAGGGCTAAGGCTCAGCACGCGAAGGAGAAGCTGTGTGATATGAGACAGGTATGTTCCGTTTTTTTTTTTTTTGATCCTTTGATATACCGGTAGGAATTTGATGGATGTGAGAATTACAGGTGGAATTAGTGACGCTTGGAGAAAGCGAGATCTAGCAATAGTAGTCTGGAAATTTTATTATATAGGGGCTTTTATTTATAAGTGATACATTCTGAGATTTATAAATAAGTCGTTGGTGCCCCATAGTAAATAAATAGAAGTGTTCAAGTAGTTTTTATAACATTACAATCGATGGCGTACGATTTTTTAACGTAAGATTTCATGTCAGGTCCATTGTGATGCACCGTAGCGTGTCATCGGCATGATTGATGATTCACAGATAGGCTAGTGATAGATCGATAAGTCATACAAAATTAACATGATAGATATCAGACTGCCTCGTTCGATTTATGCAGGTTATATTTTTGAGGATGGAGTTTCTTGCCGGTTCTCCTCCATAGGAAACGACCAATTTGGAACCGTGCACTAGCTTCTGATGTTTTATAAGTGCCCATGTAGGCATATGTGAAATTAAAAAAAAAACATTTAAATTTTGTTTTTTTTTTTTAATTTTTAAGGATGATCTAACTTCCTTCTTATTACTTTAATTTGAGTAGCAGCAGACTGAAACCTTAATTTTTTTGCCCCAGTTAATAGCAACAGGAATGCCCATATCTCATTAGTAAAATGTGAGTGTACCTTACACTTCTGTCTACCCATAGAATATATAGTAGAGTGTAAGGTTATATTTTGGATATGAGATGTTTTGGCGATAAACCTTACTACAAAAGCTCAATACTGTTTTTAAAAGTTCGATAAGTAGTCAGAATTATATCATTTTTATTTGTACAGCTGTAGTACCTTAACAAGGACCCCGTTATAGTGCTCAGCATAATGCAGCATTTCCTAAACGGCTTGCATTCGGCCCATATTCGCCATCAACACAATCTAACGGATAAGACACATGCCTTCTGAATTTATTATGAACATAACGGCAGTATTGATTGCCCTGGACTCTGTACCGCTCATGACACTTATGATACGCGTTTATTGATTCGTTGTTGCTTTAGTTCAATTTGTAGGATATGATAAAGATATTAAATTTCGATCTTATTGGAATCTAATGATGTGATTTTCCAACTCGACAAACGGAAATAAATTCTATTACAAAAAGTAGCCAGCTGTTAGTAGACAGCAAGCTTAAAGGTCTTCTGGTGACGATATCAAATCTATGACATTATTCTAGCAAGCTGACCAAATCTAGACAGCTCAGAAAACAATAAACAGTCCATAGATTTATTTTTTACAGATAACATTAGACAACTAGGTCAATAACCGGCAAAAATTCAAACGATCGCGATCTTATTGATAAATTGTAGCTTGTAACAGAAATCAATTGTCACGCACAGCTGCCCAGATTCACAACCGATCGATCACGAGACAGAGTAATGCAATCATTGGAAATCAGTTTCTTTCGAACATTTTGTACAGTTTTATCATTAAGTGCATCAGTATTATAAGAAAAGAATCCATCAATCCATAATATTACACCTGGACATTTGTTCTTTTAAAATAATAAAGAAAGTATAACTAAATATAATTCGATCTTTACAGGACCTAACCCCCGTACACGAAGACGGTGAAATAGTCGAAGACAAACTAATCGCACTTCGTGACAACCTAATAGCTCTTGGTAAGAGTGAAGCAGACATCGCTCCAGCGAAGGCTGAGCTCCCAGACATAGACCGAGACGTTTCCGACGAACACTCCATTGTGAGGATCCTTGAGCTATGGCAGGCCATGTTCAGAGACACCTTCTTACACTACCATCGGTTATCCACCGCTCTAGTCAGGTCAGGAGACGCGGCGACAGCACTAAGATTATGGCATGAATACCTAATAGATCTGCAATCATTCTTATCTGGCTCGGTGCCGGCCGACTATGAGAACCTTACAGAACATAGAAGGCTCTGTAGGGTACACAAGAACCTGTTAACATCGCAGAGATCAGTCCTCATGAACGAGAACAGAGAGACAAGGAACAGGGACTTAGCTGACAAGTTCGACACGCTGACCAATCTACACAATGAAACATTAGCGAGAATCGTTGAAAGACACGATGAAGTATGCACAAGGATAGCAGCGTGGGATGACTACAGAGAAGTATACACGGAACTGCTCAGATGGCTCAAAGAAATGGAACGAGAGAAAGAAAAGCTCCAACTTAGATACGTTCACATTAAGAGGATACAAAAAATATTGGCCAAGATACAAAATCTCTCAGACAAGATCCCTGAAGGCAGGAGACAGTCTGAAAAATTGTTAAAGGACCTGAAGAAAGTTCTCGAATTCACAGAAGAAGCTTACGGAACGTCTGTAAGGATGGAATACGCGGGCATCGTCAAGAGAGTCGACAACTTACAGGCAAGCCTTGACACTTGGAGAGATTTCCTCAACAGGATACTCGGTTTGATCAACGAATACGAAAACCTATCGAACAATGAACTCCACAAACTGTATTCAAAGACTCAGGACGAAATCATGTCATACTCAGACGAGGACAGCTTGTCAAGGCCACAGCTTAAGAAGGCAATCGACAGGTACTCGGATTTACGAACAAAGATCGTGAAGACTGAAACGCAAATTGAAGCCCTCAGCGTCATTCAAGAGCAACTGAAAGAATGCCTAAGTCCGCAGGACATAAGGCTAGTGAACCAGAGAGTGTGGCAGCTGCGTCAACAGCGCGCCGACCTCGAACATCAACTGTCCATTATCATCCACCGACTACAAGAGAGGTTAGAAGTCTACACAATCTTCGACTCACGTCTGACACGATTTGTTGAATGGATCAGTACACTCGAAACCCGCCTCGAAGCTTCGAGCCAAAGCACAGAAATCGGAGCTATTGACCCTCAGGATCTCATCCGAAGGATAAACTCCGAAGTGCAGGCAGAAACCGCCTTGAAAGAACGAGAATTCCAATGGCTCACTGAAACTGGCTCCACTCTAGTCGATATATCCAAGAAAGATGAAAAGTCTTATAGTAAAACTACATCTAAACAACTCAAGGACATCCAAGAACGTTGGCATAAGATGCAAGAAACCGGAAGGTCGAGGATAGCTAAGATCAACGAACTCCTGGAAACAATATCTCAACTAGAAGAACGGCTTACTGAAATTAGGTTAAAACTACATTCCATAGAATCTAACTTATCTACATCTGTTGTATTAGAATACCTAACGACTAGAGCTGTTGACGAGAAATTCAAGGATCGGGATGATATCCACAAGAACATTGAAAATGAGAGCGGAGAAGTCGGGGAGACCCTGAACCTCTGCGAGCTTGTGTTCAACGACCCTGACGTGCTCAAAGGGAACTTCGACCTTCGCAACCTCCACACTGGTGTCGACATCGTCGAAAAGAAATGGAAAAACATATGTGAGATGTCCGAACATCGGAAGAATGCACTCAAAGAAATCCGCAAATCTGCTGAACTGGCCAACTCACTGCTACCTAAAGTTGAGAAGAAGCTCGACTCAATCGAAAAGAGAGTGGAGAAGATTGAGACGAGGAAGCAACGCGGGGAGCCTGAAGATGAGAGTGTATCCAAAGCTGTGATTAAAGACTTGGAGAGTATAGAGGGAGACGTGAAGAGATTAGAAGATGCTTACAGCAGGATAGCTTCGAGCCGAGGTGTGGAGCTCCGTGGAGCTGGGGCAGACGAGGCTGCAAGACTTAGAGCTGCAGTGCGTCGCTGGCAACAGCTGCGCGGGCGCGTGGATGCAGCGGGTGCAGACGCGCACCGGCAGTTCGTGGCAGCGCACGGGCGCGCTGTTGTAGCGCTGGCCGAGGCCGACGTGCGCCTCACGCGCGCGCTGCACCTGGCGCCCGCGCCCAGGGACAAAGTTGACGCTTTGAAAGAACTTGACGTGAGTATCTTACACTGGTTACTTCAATTGCTAAGCACAAACTTATATAATGCTCTTTGTAATTAGGTGGTGATACTTAACTAAATGACAAAAATCTGATTAAAGTTTAGAGACTTCATTATGCATTTATTGCAATACATTTGAATAATCTAAATTGTCACCTTCACTTGCAGGTTGTCGAACAAGAGCTCGTAGAATGCCAAGCGCTAGTAGAAGACGCAGACCGACTGGCGGGCGCCGTGTCCACGGCGGCGGGAGTGGCCGACATGGTGGCCGAGTACCGCGCGCTGTACGCGGACGTCAGGACGCGCCTGGACCTCGCGCGGGCAGAGGTCGTCGGCGACGTGGACGAGGCGGTACAGGTGACGAATACGATGCTTTTTGAACCTAAAATACAGTACAGTACTTGATAGATAACCTCATTTGATCAAATATAGTTTATAACACTGATAATTCACTAACTTGTTCAGCACTTCTAACAGCTAAAGCCCTTTGTAAGAAGATCAATGCCCAACAGATATCTACGAAGAACGATTCAAACTTACGATTTTTTTTACCTTAGGTTGACACCCTAAAATGGGAAACAGACGCCTCCCTCCAAGTAGACACCCTCACATCAAAAGAAACTTACCGAGCGGAACTAGCGACCGCCGTCAAAGAGACCTCTGAGGCCCTGGAGGCCCTCCGAATCTCCCTCGACTCACAACCCAACGAAAAGGCAAGCAGTGACGAACTAGCCACTGCTGCCAAGGAAATAGCCAAAGCTGGTGCCAAACCTGGACAAACGTTAGAGCTGGCCAAACATTTGTCTGAACTCCTGCTGACAGAATGTGATGCAACGGAAGATGAGGCCATGCTCAAAGAAGTCGAATCTCTATCCCTGACATATGAAGACTTGCTCAGTCAAGCTAAGAAGAGGGAACTCCAAATTAATAACTTGAGGTGAGTTTCGATTCAAAAGTCAGAATGCACGCAATTATAGATCTTCTGCATCTGTAATTATGTGCGATTTTGGCATCATGGTGTACTTAAAGATTTGAATCTAACGGTTTTCTTCGGACATTTCATGTAGATGACGATGTATGGAAATGCTAAATGCTTTGTGTAATGTTTTTCTTATACTGCAAAACTTTCTGACTTCTTGTGTCTATGAATTTGCCTTCCCTAGTTTCTGAGCATGTTAACCAAAGTGCTTTTATTCTTGATTTATCAAAATTAAAGAAAAAAAGTTTCTGCATTAGACTTTCCAACTTTACGCTGGTTTCGTTGTCATCTTTTTGTCAATAAAAGAAACTTGTCCAATGCAGTCCTGATTTTCACTGCACTGCTTTCTTATTTCGAAATCTATTAGTGCACTTGTACCGTGCTACCCTCAATAATGCATTAGAATGCTGCCTCCAATTCCCTTATAGCCATAATTCCTGCATTATCACTTTTCTTCTTTATCCTGCCTACAGCCCTCAGCAATAGAGTCATTATATGAAATGTCCCAATGTCTTCAATGTTGTTATTTGATAATTGTTATATGGTAGCACTTATAGCACTGTTTGGCAACTGGTGACGGGGCTTAAAGCTGTTATAGAACAGTGAAAACTGTATCGGTGGTGTACAGTTGGCAACACTGTCCAAGATCTTTAAAAAAAATCATATGGAAGGACCAAAAAATCGACAGAAACTTGAAAACTTTTGGAACAAATTTGTGTGGCTGACTGTACATTATTTTGTTGCATTTTATATACAGTCTATTATCTATATCACTGATTCGATTTTATGATTAAGATAAGATGGTAAATTCAGTAGTTGTAAATAAAAAAACGACGGATAATTCGAAGTTATAGTCAAAATGCCGTGAAGTGCACAGACTAAGTGATAAATCTAGATACGCCATGCTTTTACAGTCATACATTATACCTACATGTCATATCGAAATTTACTCTTTTCTGATGATAGTGCATTTTGTTTATCTTACTTCTTCAGTTAGGCCTGCGTGAAGCCCGCGTGAACCTAAAATCACTTAACATGATTATTGTGTTTCTGTCTATCCTTTGAAGCTGACAAAGACAGAATGATGATTTTGGTGTATTTAACGTTAAACCAACTGAGGCTGAGGTAGCGCAAAATAGTGTCTGGGAAAATATGGGGAAGCCTTGCTCAGCAGTGGGGTGTAATTAGGCAAAAAAATAAGAACCTGCAACAAATTTAGTGATTTTGTGTAACACGTGGGCCTTCATCCCTTTTTAAATTCCATATTTATCACACACATTCTTCTCTATTACTCCCAGCAGTTTTTTTATCACTGTAAACTTTTAGCACTCGATGTATCACGCCTTAAGGCATCGTTCACACTGGCGTATCAGTTTTATCACGGGTCGTGACACGTGTGTAACAGCTTCCTAACCCGGCATGCTCTAAACACATGCGTTTTTGGTCCCTTAGGTTGCCCCACTCTGCGTCGTACGCGCTCACGTGCGAACAGTGAGTATCGCTTACCTAATATTTGTAGTTTTTATGTTATATGCGTTACATTTCTGCTACATTTTGTTTTTTTCTTTGGTAATTTTCGAAGCTGAATTTTAATAAGACAGTTTGACACATGTCAAATCGCCATTTTGTTGCGACTGTATTTTGTGTAGATTTTTAGCAATCGTTTTATTGTAATTTTAATCAATTTAAATCGGAAGAATATTTTTTTGAACGTTTTAACCGCTTGCGGCGGATTGGTCCGTGAGTATTTTCGTGTTCTATTCGCTAGGGTCGTGTATTTGCGACTGCTTACTCCATCTCGTTTCTTCAATCTGAAATGAAGTATTTGGTCGTGTATGTGCGATCCTGGCGCAATGAACGTGAAAGTGTTTGTCGGATATTACCGACGGCGGTAAAAAAGGTTAAACTTAGTTGAAGTAAATTGTCTTCTATAGGGTGACTGGTAATTAGTGACCGATACTTAAACACATGATTTTACTCATGATTACTAACAACTTTCCCGAAGAAACTTTTTTTATTTTCTCATTAGTATTATCACAATAATAAAACAGCTATTTAAATACGTGCGCGCACCTAAAACCGGTAACCGCTCAGCTGTTAGTGTTAGCCACGTGACGCCATCGTACCTACAATAGTGATAGAACACCCGCGCAGCTTGCGAACCCATAGGTGTACGTACCTAATCAGTAAATGTACCTACAAACTAGTGAGTATACAAAAAAAGTTTCATTGGGAAAGTTGTTTGTAATCATGAGTACAATCACCTGTTTAAGTATCGGTCACTAATTACCAGTCACCCTATATATTTTATTTTACCTTTTAATTACTGATATAGTGTAGCAGAAATGTTAACGACATTGCATGTTGTGATATTAATCAGTATTATATAGTAGTTACTGTAATAATGACACTTATTATTTATTGGTGTATTTGCACTGCACTTCACACTTGACTTTTATTTTATTAGCTTTATATTATGGGAATATATTCTATGTGTAGTTGTGTGTTTGTGTGCTTGATACAATTTATAATGCCAGAATATGTATTTACTATATTTTGGTAAAGATTGTAATGTTGAATTTTTTTTTTAAGATGCTTGTCGTTCAAAATATTCTAGTCAGAATACTGATTAGTCTCTTGATATTTAGTGCAGTTAATTTAAAATATATACATTTATCATGCTTAATACGTAATCGCCCCCGCAAATGAAACCATTTGAATTAATTCGATTCGAAGTTTTGACCTTAAGTGGCATTTAGGACCTAAAACTAAATGGTTCGAATGCAAATGTGGATCTAAATTTACGTTTTGATCCTTTATTTGAAGTTTTTGGTCCTAAATGGCACTAAAAGAAATTAAAACCATGTCCTACTCTTAATCGGCGCTGTTGCTTTATCTACACGTGCTACCTCTCCCTCTGTAGCGAATCTGGTCGGCTGACGTGTCCATTGTGCTCGGAGCGCAACTGGAAACAGCTGGACAACGATCTGTGGCGCTTGGAGCAGTGGCTGCAGTTCGCCGAGGCCACGGACGACGCGCGCACCGGCCCGCCTGAGCAGTACGATGCCTTGGAAGATGTTATACAGGTTAGTGCGGTCATCACTAGCATTCAGCCCTTATCAGAATTTATTTTGGGCTGGGCACCATGTCTTCTTTTTTTAAGTTATAAATTAGAAATTTTATTTATGTCAAGTTTTATTATATTTTTAAAGTAATTTCCAGGAAGTAATCGGTAACAAACAGTTTTAAATGTTTCTTTCTGTAATATTAAATAAAAATAATTTTGGCAATTTTTATGTATACTATGAATATTTAATTTGATCATGTTTCTGGTAAACAAAATATATTTTGTGAATACTAAATTCGTGCAGATCATGGAGATGTTAGGAAACCTAATTTGTTTTATTTTAGGTACTATTCCAACTTGGTTCCATAAATCGTCATTTCTGTGTCTTCCAGGACCATCGCGAATTCCTTCTGGACCTGGACTCGCATAAATCGATTGTAGTATCTCTAAACGTGGTGGGTTCGCACGTGGCGGCGCACGCGCGCTCGGCCGCGGCCGCCGAGCGCGTGCGCGCGCGCCTGGCCCGCGCCAACGCGCGCTGGGACGCCGCCTGCACCAGCGCGCACGCCTGGCAGGCGCAGCTGCAGCGCGCGCTGCTGCACAACCGACAGTTCCACGACATCGTCGTCGAGCTGGTGGCCCAGCTGGCGGCTGCCGAGAGAACCGTGCGAGCTCGCGAGCCGCTCCGCCTGGGAAGAGCTCCGGCCGAGCTGCAACGTGATTTCCGAAGATTTGCCGAACTAAGAGACGAGTTGCGGCGAGCAGAGCCTCGCGTGCTGGCGCTGCACGAGGCGGCGGCGCTGCTGGCGCCGGGCGGCGGGCCGCACGGGCGGCTGGGCGAGCTGCGGCTGCGGCTGCAGTCGCTGCGCAAGCTGTGCTCGGTGTACGCGCTGAAGCTGGGCGCCGCACTGGCGCGCCGCCCCGCCGCCGCCGGCTCCTCGCACGCGCTGGCCGCCGCCGCCGCCACGCTCGCTCCACAGGTAACATATAACACCACTTACTTTAAACTGTCTACTGTTATAGCTGTAATACACAAAGACTTTATCTGTGACCCACAACCGTTATTGATCCATGATGACAAAAACTACCAAACATTTATGAATAACAAACTGATTGAAAACCCAATTGCAGTAATCACTAAATAATATCATACGAAACGATATTAAGTGCTATTTTTAGTACAATTACTACTGAGTACTAAATTTTACTGGTTTTTGCGCAAACTAGTCTAACTACAGCAGATATTAAAAACGCCTTTGTGTACTACAGCAAGTAACTTAACCCGTGAAGACTTTCATACCAAAATCAAAAAGAAGTATTAAAATCTGAAAAGGAAATAAATCCCTAGTATTTAGCCTCACACACGCTTCACCTGCCACAGCACAGTATCGGCAGACACTGAGCAAGCTTTAACTTTTTTAGAACACGAACATGTAACACAAATTGTAACGCGTAACGTACGAGTAACTGTTACTGTAACAGATTAACTTACCACTGACATAGAGAATTCCAATAGATTTGTTGACATATTTTAATAATATTATAGTTGTATCTTAAGTTGAATTCGAAATGCAAACACTACACTGATACTAAATACAGTTTTTTTTACTAGCTTTAAATAAAATCATATGCATACTTATCCGATTCAGTACCCAAACGCAAAAAAAAAACGAATCCTCTGAAAATACTAGATATCTTAAATATAACTTAGCTACATCTGCTCGTTTGAAACCAAATCACTTCAAATGTATTCATCCTTCTTTTGTTTTGTCAGTCGTTTGATGGTGATAGAGACATAATCACGTTTGAAATACGTTAAGCACTAAAAGTAAAAGATTCGTGGTGCAAAACGGGCCTACATATTTTTCAACTGGATACGATCGGATGCATTAATCTGCTCAAAAAGTTTCTTTTTTTAATGCTATGTGGCTCGATATCAGTCACCTCGACAATAGAGTGCAAAGGGCAACTCAAGAAACATGGATAGGTATTGGTCAGTAAAAGTCTGACAATCCTTCTCGTCCCATTCAAAGCGAGAGAAGTTCCTAGGGGTATTTAAGTCAAGACTGAATAGGTTACTTCTAGGCAAGCGTGCTCCATCGTCCATCGGCCACATCATCGCTTACCACCGGGTGAAATAGTGGTCAAACGCGAGCCTAGAAATAATAAAGAAAAAGTAATTTAATGGTTTACAAACCTTAAAAAAAAAACAGCTGAATACACGTCACTTATACTCCATTCACAATATGATTAGACATTTCAACAAAACTTTTTTTATCGTCTGTTCAACCGATTTTGACTTGACCTACAGATCACTGACTCCGCAAAAGGTCGAACCTCAAGATTTCTTATATTGTAGCCAATTAACAATCTATCTGTAAATAACAGTAAAGTATGCAAGTATTCCGTGCAGTGTTTGCCACACGTAGGTCCTACCACGAGTAGTAGCTTCGCACGTATGTTGACGTATTGTGTTCTTGTAGCTAATGGAGGAGGAAGAGGACGAGCTCTCGAGCTTACAGCTGCCGCCGCTCGACGAGACGCAGTAAGTATTCCTGCGCAGACACACTAGAACCCAATGATACACTTTTGAGGCAGTTGTAACAGATATTTGGTGAAAAACACTGTTTTACTTGTTTTTTTTTTAACATGAATGGGTTATTCACAAGACGTAAATAAAATAACAAGGGAAATATTTTGAATCACCCTATATAACCTAATCTTCAAAGATGCGTCGGTTTTGACCCGACGATTGTTTTCGTGTCCTATTCGCCAGGGTCATGTATTTGCGACTGGGTACTCCATCTTGTTTAAAATCCCCATAGGTGACAGAAGAGCTGACGAGATGGAGTAAAAGGTTGTGAATGTGCGACCCTGGCGCGATAATAATATTTATTTTTACTTTGGTTGTAGAATTCCAATTTATAGATTGTGTGTTTGTCATTCAATCTATAGGGTGACTGGCAATTAGTGTGCTATACTTAAACACGTGATTGTGCTCATGATAACAAACAATTTTTATTATGGGAGCAAAGCCGAAATCGTGAAAAAAATATCAGCTGTTCAGTACATTAGGCAAACATAAATGTACTGAGCAGCTGTTTTTTTTTTCGCGATTTCAGGTTTGTTCCCATAGTAAAAGTTGTTGGTTATTATGTGCACAATCACGTGTTTAAGTATCGTACACTAATTACCAGTCACCATATAAAAAAAGTAGTAAATATTTAAAAAATAGAATTTGAGACCAATAACAGAGCCGTAGAGGTTGCCAAATACTGGTCAGATAAAAATTTGTTAGAGTACATCGACACGAAAAGAAGAGAAAAAAAAAAATATTTTCTAATGTTTTTATTTTTTTATTTAAGCCTTTTTCTTGACTTCAAAAGTGTATCATTCATTATTTTGAACGCCTAACCACCTCTTTATTTGCGTAACAGTTGTCCAATGTAGTCTAGATTTATTTTCTTACATTTCCAATTAATTACTTACTTCTGTTCAGTGAATGATGTCTATAAATTCTGTCTTCTAAGACTTTATGCCTGTCTTTTCTACTTGATTTGTCACGTCTCTACTTCTCTATAAAAAAATCTAATGATAAGGTTCTTTTGTAGTTAAACAGATTTTAAATACTTTATAGGTATAACATTATAAACATATAAAACATGTAACAAAATAAATGTATATTCTGAAAGTAGTGTTCAAAAGTGGCTACCAAGTCATTAGTCGTTATATTTAAAATAGTTAATTATTTTGGAATAAAAAAAAATATTTATCTTTTTTGATTAATTTTTATTAAATCCCGATTATGTCACTAACGTGTTTGTATGTGTGTGTGCAATACCAATACCGATTTGCCACCAATATAGCGCGTCCATTCTCATATTATTTGCCTACAATATTTTTTTCGGAATTTCCTAATTGGGATGCATTAATTTTTGATCCCTTTGTGATAATAAATAAAATACAATCGAAGGACCAAAAATAGATTAATATCCTATCGTTCAACTTTAACTACGAAAGAACCTGACAAATCCAGATCGATAGTAAGAGTAGTATTTACGTTTACAGAGCGGCAGTGGATGAAGAAGAGGACAATCTGGAGGAGGGCGCGCTGTTCGGTATGGCGCGCGGGCTGCGCTTCGTGTGCCGCGTGGCGCGCGCGTCGCTCCCCTTCCAGGCGCTGCTGCTGCTGCTGCTGGGCGCCGCGGCGCTCGCGCCCCACGCCTCCTCCGACTGCCGCCGCAACCCGCTGGGCCTCGACCCCGTGCTGCGCTACCCCGACGGGCCTCCGCCGCTGTGAGCGCCGCCGACGCATTGTATATCGCGTCGTCACTGGTAGCGAGTCGCGACTAGCAGGACATCACGCGCCACCAGTCCCGGCGCCCCCTCCTGCGCCGTGCGCGGTGGCGCGTGACGTCACCGGCCGTCCCTCCTCACCACTACCGACGCCACCCCGTCGCGAGTGGTGGTGGTGACGTCACTCTCGCCATCGAACACATTCCATGGAGCCGCTCCGCGCCCCGACAATGTATCATTCGCATCAGCGCTACGTTACTTAATTATTAGCTAGTAAGGACTGTTTATAAAACGTCGAAAATAAAGCCTTTGCATTGATTCAATTTGTGTTTTTATTTTACATATACACCTTATGTACATCTTACATACAAAATAACTGACTGGTATAGTTCGTCTACAAACCTGCACTACTCACTGAAGCTGATATTTTCCGTAATTAACTAGCAATACCTGTGGTACCTCATACCACAATACAAAATTTACACACAATCACTGTTCTTTTCTTTGAGCGTTTAAAAATGCCTGAAACAAAATATTACAGGTTTACAAACTGAATCACAATAAAATATTACAAAAGTTGAAAGTTTGTGTACGTTTGTTAATTCTTCACGCTCGAACGGCTGAACGAACTTCAATGAAACTTGGTACTAGAGTAGACCATGTCCTGGAATAGGACATCGGATCCTTTTTATTCCAGGAGTATGTTCCCTTGGGCTAATTTCATTATTCATATACAATCTTTTAAAGATGAGAAAAATTAAAATGGTCTGCCCCCCTAGCCAAGTTACAACCGATTCGTTTCGATTGACTAGGCCTCTGGATGTCTATTTTATCATTAATGCCGTACCTAACTACCTGTAAAAATGTGAACAATCTATACGAATTTCGTTTGCCATATAAATTAATAGGACCGGTTCGGGAGGTACTGAAACAAAGCGAAAACAAATGGCAGCGGTTTGTGAACCATGAACACTATAGCTGAACATAGACCGTCTCACTCGGCGAACCCTACGAATGGTAGAACTACACTTAGCAGCTAAAAATTGAACGTAAGTCATTGACTTTTAATCCTTAAAATGCTAATGGAAAACCGAAATTTAAATGGAGT
Source organism: Mythimna pallens (assembly GCA_961205895.1). Classification (NCBI taxonomy): domain Eukaryota; kingdom Metazoa; phylum Arthropoda; class Insecta; order Lepidoptera; family Noctuidae; genus Mythimna; species Mythimna pallens. The sequence goes on from OY540832.1 coordinate 24,180,153, forward strand.
GATGGAAAGAAGGCATTTGCCCTGGAGTGTGACTATTGGCAGGCTGTACAAGGCTCATTGAAAAAAATATATTGACTTCATTGTCTTGCATAGTTAGGGTTCCCAGGTCTTGAAACCGAAAAGCCGGACAGACTATCCTATTTAGCCGGAAATTAGGACAAAACTACTGACTTTTTTTTAAAGTCTATCATGGCTTTTTAATAATAATAAAATTCATAAAATCTTTTTAAATTCTAATGAAAATTAAGTGATATAATTGTTAGACTAATTGTCCGTTCTGCTTGTGCTAGCGATACAAGGTAAGGCAGAACTCAAATGACAATTCTAAACAAAAAAAATAAGGTAAAATTTATAAAGCCTAACAAAAACCGGACAGGCCGGACACGCAACTAAAAAACCTGACCGTGTCCGGCTTTATCCGGACGCCTGGCAACGGTATGCATAGTAAAAATAGGGCTTATGCGCATTAGTCTGAAGCCAAATTAAAAAAAAAAAACAATTTGGGCATACTGAACCGAAGCGAACTTGCCACTCAGTCCAGGATCTGTACCATGACGTTTAAAGTAAGACTGTTTCATTCTTATTTCCAGTGTGGGTAAGAGACAGAGCTATAAAGGTTGTCTAGAGCCATCTCTTACCCACACTGGAAATAAGAATGAAGCAATCTTACTTTGAACGTCATGGTAACCCCGCAGATGTCTTTGTTCTTGTAAGGTAAATGCGTAGTGGACAATCATTCGGACGGCCTATATTTACTTTTTTAATCTATACATAAGTATTAACTTTTGATTGGGATCTTTGTATTACGATAATGTGAATCGCGATCGACAACTTTTTGTTGTTCGGTGTTCTGCCTCCCTAGCCAAGTTACAACCGTTCCGTTTCGATCCTCTTTTCGTTTATCGCCTCGAGTCGGCCACGCTTCCTATTCCTTTATTCTGTCAACGTGACTAAGCGTTGAGATGACGTCAGAATAAAGAAATTGGAGGCGTGGCCTACTCGAGGCGATCGGTTGTAACTTGGCTAGGGGGGCTGATTGGCCCGCTGCAAGCTCTTAAACAATCAGGGAGCCAAACGTAAACGTTTCGATAGCATTAACGTAAAAACAAAATCGCACTAAGCACCATAATTCCTAAAGAAAAACAGAAAAAAAAGGAAAGAAGGCCTTTGTTGACACCAGAGAAACTGTAGTGGAGATTCATTAAAAAAAAAAATGTAGGTACTTACTAAGACAAGTAAGGATAGCTAGTCTTAGTCCTAATACACGAGTGTCTCCGTCTTCGGCGCTGCGTCCAGTTGGCGCAATAGGTGCGGGGCGCTATGCCTGCGCTCGTGCTGGAGCCAGCCTGCAGCTCCTCAGGACTCGAGCAGGGACTCGGCTGGGAACGAAAATTTTAATCTGTCAATCAATCTGCCCATCATCCAGGGGCGCCGACTCCGTGCGTGCTCGGGGGCTCGAGCACCGATGAGAAATAAACAGCGGATGCCGAGCACCCTTGAGAATAGACATCAAGAAACAGATCAGTTATCGACTTTTACGTTACGTATAAATTATAATATTTCTTCATAATAAAAACTAGTTTCATTTTTATATAAGTAATGATTTCATTTTATATTTTTATCAAACATAATTAGTAATTAAGTACGAGTACGCAGTATGTAAGTAGGACATTTATTTATTTGTCGGTCGACCAGTGTGCATTTCTCTTCTCACACTTCGCCACTTTTTCGAGTCATCAAATGAGCATGAGCACCCATGAGGTTTTTTAAAAGCCGGCGCCCCTGCCATCACCTTCATCATTTCAGCTGAAAAACGTCCACTGTTAGACAGGCTTCCCCCGAGTGTTGCCACAACGAAAGATTCTATGCGTCTCGCATCCATCGGGTTCCTGTGACCCTCACCAGGTTATCGGTTCACCTTGCAGGAGGCCTTCCAACGCTGCGTCATAAAATCTACCCGCCTTTTCCCAACTATTTAGGGGTCAGCTTCTCCTTTAACCAGATGCAGCTGAATAGGGAATAACTGTCTATTTGACTCATTTTATTCACCGCGCTTCTCAATAACTAAGTTGGTGTTGCTACATACAAAGAGCACATCTGGACTATTGTTATAGTCCGCATTCAGGTAGACAGAGCAGACGGCGCGCCAATTGCATTGTAACCCTCAAAGACTGTACTGGTTGTTGTGATTGTGATGTTGTACTTACATGGAGACCCTCTGACAATTTATATTATTATCATTGAATATTTCTAGCACAGTAGGCTGGAGTTATTAATCTAACTATTAAAAGCTAGCCTCATACTATTTTACAGAAACGATATTTTGTAGATGTAAAGCATTTAATACTGTTTCTGAAGAATTTACGAAATATAATAAAAATTTTCTATTTTCACCTGAACTTCGTTGTATATCACACACAACAGACAACAGGTTCTTCATGCCGGAACAGCTAACCTGTATCACATGAAATTCGGTCATGGCATGTTCCAATTCTTGGAATAACAACAGCAGCCATTATTAAGTAATTATAGTGCCTGCCTATCATTATCCAAGATATTCTATGAACCTTCTCAAAGTTCGTTAAAAAGAAAATGTTTTTATTATTACGACTTTTATGTTACAGGGCCAGACTAAACTTCTGAAAACACATTTTTATTATTGAAGCATGGTTTTAGCATATTAGGTTACAGTAGTATATAAATTTTGATAAGTGGTAATTGTGCGACAGAGCCGTATTTCTGTACTATCTTATCGTTATTATTTTGTGTTGCCGATGAATGACATTTTAGTAAATTCCAGGGGGACGGCGCGTACGCAGTCCCCACTACCAAAAATTACGCATCCGAGTTATCCACATTAGGGATAATCGCAGGGGTCAACCTAACCGCAGTGCAATGGAAAGGCCTCGCCCTGGGGGAACCGCCTTCTTGATCACGGTATCCCCTATGCCAGGTAAGTATGAGTTCACTACAGAAAAGCGCGAGGGTCGTTCGACGACGGAGAATCTTAACATCGCGATTCAGGAACGTGACGTAAATGTAAAGCGCCATCTAGTAAGTAAGAACTGTACTAAAAAGCATGCCTTATTTATTCCGTGCCTTGTTAATATAAAACTAAGAAAAATTATAATAATAACCTTAAATATTATCTAAGCCAAACGATAAAAATCCAATAATGCGCTTTTATTCCAGCATTTATTTAAAAATTACCTACTATGAAATTAGTAAGAAAATTGTGAGTTCACTGTTCAGTGAATATAATGTTGATATTCACTGAAGTGTGAATTTTTTGTAGGAATAAATTATTATAATGATGAAAATTGGATCCTGAACGGGTTAATTTTAGTGTCTTAATCGGGTTTATATATTATAAGAGTCCTGAACGGGTTATTATTAAAGTCTTGAATGAGTTAACAGTACGGGTACGGGTTCTATCAAATATCAAAATATTATTTTTGTGGACACGTAAATACAAATAATAAGATCTTACAAAACAAACAGTGCAACGACGAAAAGAATAAACAAATAAGCTGCGCCAGAACGGGATGGAAATAATGGACAACAATACCTGCTGACTGGGACCGCGTCTGGCAATGGACCGTAATAAAGTTACGAATACTTAGTGTTTTTTTTTTAATTGATATAAATCAGTGCTTGACTACGATCCGACATTATGGTAAGCAGTGATGCAATGATTGATGGTGAGGCGCACTAGTTTGTTAAGAGCCTATGCACTCTAGCCTCTAGCATTTACGCCTACGTAAGCGATTTAACACGAATGCGATAGTGAAGCAAAGCGGCGCGTTCGGATTGTTCCTACTCTATTGCGGTGGTCTACGTGACCAAACACACGTGGGTGTGGTGTGGCAACGAGTGAAGCGAAGCGGACGCGATCACTTGGTTTAATATTTTCGGGCGAAATCTTGCGGTTGCGAGGTTTGTTTTAAATATTCTGCGGTTCAAGCGGTGACTTCATGCGCACATACATTGAATTTGCGTAACGTAGGGCACTGTATAAATACTAATTTACAAAACATTACTGCTGGTACGGTTACGATACTGCTGGTTTATGAGGTAGTATTACTGCGTCTACGATATCCTTCTGTATGCGTGACAGTTTATCTGTCTGTCGCACAACTGAATCTCTAAAAATAACAAGCTCACAATTTTAGTCATTATAAAAGTCTTAGACATTGAGTGTCTCGGGTTTTTTGGCATAATGGTTACCTGATTGACCTAAGGCCTGCCCCAAGTTGTAATGTTTGAGAATTCAGTGGGAGTTCTCACACATTTCGACTTACATATTATTATGTAAAAACTAGCTTCTACTATTGGCTTCTCCTGCGTGAAAGTAGGTTACTCTATATGTACTAAGTTTGAAGCCAGTTTCATCCCCTCAGGGTGTAAATTTTGGAAAATCCTCTCTTAGTGCTCGCCTACATCATAAAAGGAAACTTTGTGCTTCACGCTCCTAATCCTAGTAGTTTCGTCTGTGCGTTGATATGATATGTCAGTCAGTTTTTCCTTTTATATAATTACATAAATATATGGATAGAAGATAAATGTTTGACATACTACCACCATGTTTCACTATATTAAACGATTTTCTATTTCAATGTATTCTATTAATAGAAAAAAAAATACGTTTTAACAATGAAATATTAAAATCAAGGTTGTATTTTAACAAATGCTATTTCGAACAAAAAGAAACAGCTGCAAAAAAAATGAAACTGCACATACATAACACTGTAAGGAAAGTGGTGGCCAGCTCCACTACCACCGGGGTGTACAAATTGATTAGTTTTGAAACTATTATTATTATTATTATTTAATTTGTAAAATATTATTGTTGTTAATTATTATTGTTTTTAGTATTGTATAATGTAGAAGCATTTGTTTCAGTTTGTAAATGTGAGTACCATGGAGCTATTTTATGGTTTTTAGGTTTTTAATGGACTTGTTTGACATAAATGAGCATGGCAGTTGAGAGTTTGTCATGCTCGCTCAAATGTCTCACTGATGGTGGCGCGTCTGCTGGATCATTCGGTTCCCTTCAAAATGGTTGACCTGAGTGGTGCTAATATTCGCGTCAGGTCCATGAACGGGCGCTGTCAGTTTAGACTGGTCATCTCTTAGCTGCCAGTTGCTATTTTAATATCTATATTTCGTTTTTATTTTTACTTTATTGACATTGTTCTCACATGATAGCGACAAGAAACATGTAACAGAGATATTTGTTATTGCAAAACATGAAAAGAGTGTCCATGGAGTTTCTTGCACATTCTTCTCCATAGAGATCTACGCTTTGGAATGTGCAATTAGCATCATTTTTTCTGACTGACTGACTTCTTGACATTTCAAAAGTGCCTGTAAATGGTTTATTTGAAATAAATGCTTTGAATTTGAAAGGATAATGCCAGATACTCTATAGACCTTTGCCCCACTCAATAAAAGTCATTTACAAGCATGCAATATGCTGCATCTTATTGTATATTTATTACTGATAACTAAACATTTGTCCTGAAACCTGTAAAACTTGCGGTTTTCGTTTAAAACTAAAAACAATAATAATAACGTTACGCATGATTAATAATAACGTTAACGCAATAATAATAATAACGTTACGCATAATTATAATTTTGATATAATATTTTATGTAAAATGATATTTGTTTTACAGTTACCTACTTATTTTTTTTAGTTTTGCACATGCGTTTTATGTAACGCAGATAGTTAAGAGAAAATAGGAAATGGCAAAAAATAATTTCCGGGATTAAATTCCTTTTTTTATAAAATTGTAAACCGCAACTTTTAAAGAAAAACGATTTATTATGAAAAGGTTCCTTATTCGTCACAATTATTTTCATAACTTTACTTTTTCTGTAAATGATAACTATGACTGGGTCAGGATCTGGCATTGTCATTTGATGGTGTTTTAGCTGAATATTATTTCAGAAAACCTTAAAATCTCCTTGCCCTTGTCTTGGGTTACTTGGGCTCGTCACCACACATTTTTTCTTTCACTCTTTCCTGACAACCGTCACTCTATCACTGACTCTCTTTTCTTTCATATCATTCTATTCGCTATCATCTTTCATATCTCCAAATCGTATTCCGTTTGCTCACTACTTCTAAAGGGTTTTCCCAGGTCGATTTCGACAGGCTGTGGTGGCTATGTTGATTTATTGAGATAGATCCAAATATATTTTTTTTATTATTATTCAGTCACTTATATGCAAATCATCATAACAAGTTACTTAATTGAGCAACACGTCCAGATAGTATAATTTTATTAAATATCAAAATCACATTCGATAGTCCAAACTTTGGGCGCACAGCACCCGTATTATGGTAGACAGGGTAGCCCTTCAATGACGACTATGCAACGTTCGTTAACGAACGATCAGTTCAGTAAAAAATCAGTTGACACCCACACGTCAACGAAACGCCATATCGGCTGAGAACATCACCGTAGTTGGTGCAGGGGAATCCAAAGTCGGTTTTTTTTTCAAAAAGGATGTTGGTCAGGCCATCACTGTTAACATCGAGCGCTACAGATCAATGGTAACAAATTTCTTTTGCCCGAATTGAACAATATGGACATAGAGGCCATGTGAGCCAGCAGCAGGACGGCCCTGCGTGCCACACAGCGACTGCCACAATGGACATTCTCCACAAACGATTTCAGAGAAAGACTGTCTCGCGATTAACCCATCAGACATTTTCTTGCAGGGTATCCTGAATTTTCAGGATGATGCCAATAAGCCACAATTGGACGATGCTCTCAAACTTAACATAGGTAAGTATAGCAAGCCATCGCTCAAATTCAGCCGTTATTATGTGGCCGAGTCACAGACAATTAGACTTCTTGAAACCGCGCCACCTTGAAAAGCCTTGGTGGACATTATATTTCATTGAAAAAGGCAAACAGAATAGGCCTTTTAAATAAAAATAATAATTTCATTAACATAACTGAAAAACCCTATAGTTGTTCTGTATGTACACAAATCATAACAGTCAAAAGTGTCTGCACCATTTGTAATCACCATCAATAGAATAGCACATCATAACTATAGATAGGCTGCATTCAGGTAGATAAAGAATTCGGCGCGCGACATTTATGACCAATGACTAGGTATACAGCCAGGTTAAATTCTCTTTGATCGTAAGTAACCATGGCATGTTCCTAGCTTCCTAGTGTTAGAGTAACAACAGGAGCCACCTTCTATTGAGTAATCATAGACATTCTGTATTCCTTCTACATTTTCGTTAAAAAGAAGTAGTTCCTTTTAACGAAAATGTAGTCATTTTGAAACAGAGCCGTATTTCTGTCTTATTGTTATAATTTTGTATATTTATCTACGAAAGACATTCTGGTTAATTCCAGGGGGACGGCGCGTACGCAGTCCCCACTACCAAAAATAACGCATCCGAGTTATCCACATTAGGGATAATCGCAGGGGTCAACCTAACCGCAGTGCAATGGAAAGGCCTCGCCCTGGGGGAACCGCCTTCTTGATCACGGTATCCCCTATGCCAGGTAAGTATGAATTCACTACAGAAACGCGCGAGGGTCGTTCGACGGCGGAGAATCTTAATACCGCGATTCAAGAACGTGACGTAAATGTAAAGCGCCATCTAGTAAGTAAGAACTATACTAAACCGCGATACTGAGCATGCCATATTAATTACATACCTTGTAATAATAGTAAGAAAAATTATAATAATAAGCTTAAATATTATATTAGCCGAACGTTAAAAATCCAATAACGCGCTTTTATTCCAGCATTTATTTAAAAATTACCTACTATGAAGTTAGTTAGAAAATTGTGAGTTCACTGTTCAGTGAATATTAACATTCATGAATAAATTATTGTAATTATAAAAGTTGGATCCTGAATGGGTTATTATTAAAGTTTTGAATGAGTTAATAGTACGGGTACGGGTTTCTGGCCACGTAAATAGAAATAATAAGATCTTACAAAACAAACAGCGTACAAAGTAAGATACTAACGAAACAAAAATTGAAAAAAATAAAATAAAGGACAACAATACCTGGGACCGCCCCTGGTAATGGACAGTAAAAACAATGTCTTTACTCGTTATGCATTTACGCCTACGTAAGCGATTTAACACGATAATGTTGATGATCCCGCGTCGGATCGCTTTCTAATCATATTCGCGTTCAATTGCCTACGAATACGTAATAGACTGCGTAAATGCTACTTTACAAAACGTTACCACCAGTTGAGTAGCTAGGCACTCAGGGCCCAAGTGTCAAACAAATGTTTCACACAAAATGTGCACTCCCCCGGGAGATTAGGATGGCAACAAATCGATTAACATTCAGAACCAAAGTTCGCGAGCTAATTCGTAAGAAGTTGGCAGTAGTGTCATCACAGCGTTAATGTTTTCAAATTGTCGATTTGAACTAATTGTTTGACTTTATTAGTGTAGATATATATGTAGATAGTTTATTAATTTGTATATGTATTGTATAATTGTATAATATTTATGGTTTATTAGTATATCTTTTCTTGTACCTTTTCGCCTTTTCTCTCTTTTTTATTGCACCTACCACTATTTATCTCTGCATCACCCTAAGGTTGACTGGTAGAAAATGCCTAAGGCATTAAGTCCGCCACTGTACGTTTGTGCATGGAGTATTTAATAAATAAATAAATAAATGTTTTTTTTGAGCTCGTTTATCGGAGCATTCTGAACTAGGATAGGTTAAGTTTTTATTGTGATCTTATGTAGAAAATGCTAAAACGTGCGGAGCTAGGTATACTTACAATATTAGAACTTTATATCATATTTTCATTATTTATTTACTAGTAGTTTCTTATCAATACAAGAAGATTGTGGATAACGTTTAACGAATTTATGCACAGGTCGTGTCGCGGCCCCTGTAGCGTGGGGGCCCCGTATCATTGATACGGCACATACGGCGGTAGCTACTCCCCTGGTTACCACAATGAAAACCATATGTGGACACTGCTGGATTACGAGATTGTATTACTTCGTCTACGCTATCCGTCTGTCTATACGTGACAGTTTATCTGTCTGTCACAGAACTGTAACTCTAAAACTAACAGGGATCATAATTTCAATCATCATACTGGCCTGATGGTCTAGTGGTTAGTGGCCCTGACTACTATGCCGGAGGTCGTGGGTTCGATTCCCACCCAAGACAAATGTTTGTGTGAAGAGAGCACGATCATTTGTTCTGTGTCTGGGTGTAATTTATCTATATATGTATGTATTTAGAAATATATAAGTATGTTTATCGTTGTCTAGTACCCATAACACAAGCTCTGCTTAGCTTGGGATTAGACAGCGTTGTGTGATAGTTGTGGAATATTATATTATATATTATATTATAAAAGTATTTGGCCGTCTTGGCATAATGTTACCTGATTGACGTAAGATCTGACAACTTGGGTCATACCCAACCACAACAACAACACACAACAACAAACAGCACAACAACAACACACAACACACAACAACACAACCAACAACAACAAGGAAACATCATGACTTAGAAGAGCACAACATGACTATGGCATAGGCCGCATTCAGGTAGACAAAATAATCGGCGCGCGCCAGTTATATTGTAACGCTAAGTATACAGCCAGTTTTAATTTTCTTCCGTAACACTCAAATATTTTAACCACACATGTTCATAGTGTTGAAGTAACAACAGGAGCCACATAATAGGGTTCTAATAGAATAGAATAGAATCGTTTATTTCTGAGTACATGGTGTATGAACATCTTAATATTAGACGGAATCACATAAACTACCTTTGCCGGTGTTGAAATACACAGTATTATGTCTTATGGCATTTTACTGTGGGGATCTGCAGCTGATGTGGACTCAATTTTCATATTGCAAAAGAGAGCAATCCGGGCTATTTATAAAATGAGTCCTCGCGAGTCCCTCAGAAATAAATTCAAAGAAATCGATATACTTACTCTGCCTTCTCTTTATATCTTGGAAAGTATTTTGTACGTTCGTAAAAACCTAGGACTTTTCAAAATTAGAAGCGATTTTCATAACATAAATACGCGCAGTAAACACGAAATTGTATTACCCAAATGGAGATTAGCTAAGACCAGCAAGTCATTTTTAGTAAACAGCATACGCTTTTATAACAAGCTACCAAAGGCGGTGACTGAACTTAGCGAGGGCAAGTTCAAAACCGATATTAAGCGTGTCCTAAGTAAAAAAGCGTATTACAAGGTTAAAGACTATGTCGAAGACACGCTTGTTTGGCAATGACTGCTTCTGCACATGTGGCCCCCTGGTAACTCATAATATTGTGTACATCTATCTATTAACTGCTCCACATTTGTTGTAATATATACATTTTTTCTTTTCTTCCTACACATTGCTTTTGCAATATTTTTTATATTAGTAGACGCCAACCACCATAAATTCGTTAGTAATTTTCTTTTTGTTGACATGTCATTTATTGATAATTGTAATTACTTATTGTCCTTGTTTTTTTTTTTATATAGCTTCTTTTTTTTTAATGTGAATGTGAGAACATCGTGGACTTCGCGAATTCTTAGGTTACTTCCTATTGCGACTCACTTTTTTTTTTTTAAATATTTTTATTTTTATTGTGCTTTTGGGTACAATATCGACTGGTCTACACTGTTCTTACATAATGTCTATTAATACTGTAATATGAAAATATTGTAAACAATCATTTTTTTAAAAGAGTAACCATGGAGTTTCTTGCCGGTTCTTCTCCATAGGAAACGACCAATTTGGAACCGTGCACTAGCTTCTGACGTTTTATAAGTGCCCATGTAGGCCTATGTGAAATAAAATTTTTTTGACTTTTGACTTTTGACTTTTCCGATGATGCAAGAAAGTTGTTCGAATTCATGGCCCTGATCCATTGATCTCGTTTGTTAGGTGATAATTGTCTTAGGGTACGATGGGACTGACATACGCTGTGCGTTATAAAAGTCCCTAAACATTTAAAGAAATAAAAAAATAAAATAAAAAAAATAGTTCATGTAATATTAAATAAAATAAAAATAGTAAGAACAATACTATACCGGCTTCATCTAGTTTAAATTGACAAAAAAAAATTACGCGTAAGTGTTTTTAAAAAACCTATTTGCAAAATAAATTTCATTTAGCATTTATAATAATTTCAAAAGATTTTCAAAAAACGTCAATATTTATTATTACTATACAATGTCAATATTTATTATCTATGGTTCATTACTTATTTAATATTGTGTGTACAATTTTTATAAATATTTATTTAACATTTACATGACCATAAATTCACGCTTTTTATCTATGTTTTCTTTGCTATTGATTATTTTGTTTCGTTACCTAGTTTTAATTAACCTCCGTGAGTGTAACCGTGGCATCACCTTGGGCCCTAACAGAATAACAGGCTGCATTATTTATCGTTTTTAAATATCGTAGCTTAAACTGAATTAGGCGCTTTTTTGGCCTTATACAGATTTTAATATTATTTTCCATACCTATTTTATTTCTACTGTGTGTGTATGGTACGAATAAACGTTTTTTCTTTCTTTATTTCTAGAGTAATCATAGACATTCTGTATTCTTTCTACAAGTTCGTTAAAAAGAAAATGTATTTTTTGTTTGTTTTTATCATTATGATTGTGTATTTATTGTAGTTGTAGTAATACAACTGTAACAAATACATTACAGCTGATGATTTTGGGCCAGACAAAGTTTTCTGTAACGTAAATCTACCGCTTTATGAAGTTATCCATTTCAAAGACATTACTGTAAATTCCGAGGGGACGGCGCGTACGCAGTCCCCACTACCAAAAATAACGCATCCGAGTTATCCACATTAGGGATAATCGCAGGGGTCAACCTAACCGCAGTGCAATGGAAAGGCCTCGCCCTGGGGGAACCGCCTTCTTGATCACGGTATCCCCTATGCCAGGTAAGTATGAATTCACTACAGAAATGCGCGAGCGTCGTTCGACGGCGGAGAATCTTAATACCGCGATGCAGGAAAGTGACGTTAATGTAAAGCGCCATCTAGTAAGTAAGAACTGTACTAAATCGCGATACTAAGCATGCCATATTTATTACATACCTTTTTAAAATACTAAGAAAAATTATAATAATATCCTTAAATATTATATTAGCCGAACGTTAAAAATCCAATAGTGTGCTTTTATCCTATAGCATTTATCTAAAAGTTACTTTGAAGTCAGCTATAATAGGGTTAGTGTAGATAACAAGCTGCCAAAGGCGGTAACAGAACTTAGCGAGGGAAAATTCAAAACTCATATTACGCGTGTCCTAACAAAAAAGGCGTATTATAAGGTAAAGACTATGTCGAAGACACGCTTGTTTGGCAATGACTACTTCTGCACATGTGGCCCCCTAGTTACTCATTATTATTGTGTCTATTAACTGCTCCATCTTTGTTTTAATATATACATTTTTTTTAACACATTGCTTTTGCAATATTTTTTTAAATTATTTAGACTTCAACTACCTTAAATTCGTTAGTAATTTATTTTGTTAACATCTCATTTATTGATAATAGTTGTAATTATTCATATTTTTCTTGTTTTTTTTTTATATAGCCACTTTTTATAATGTGAATGTGAGAACACTGTAGACTCCACGAATTCTTAGATTACTCCCTATTACGATTCACTTTTTTTTAATATGATTATTTTAATTGTGCTTTTGGGTACAATATTGACTGGTCTACACTATTCTTATATTTAATATGAAAATATTGTAATCAACCACTTTTTTTTAAAGAGTAACCATGGAGTTTCTTGCCGGTTCTCCTCCATAGGAAACGACTAATTTGGAACCGTGCTCTAGCTTCTGACGTTTTATAGATGTCCATGTAGGCATATGTGAATTAAAAATATTTTTGATTTGTTTTTGATAGGCATATTGCGAGTTCAGTGGTGGCGCCAACATTAATGAATAAATTATCATATTGATAAAATCATTTTATGTCTGTGTCCTATCGCATGTGTCGTCACATCGTTCGGCGACTTACCTATAGGTACACATAATAAAGAAGAGGTACATATATTTATCTATCTATCTATGTATTTTATATCCGTGTATAGTCTAATATATAGTTTTTAATGTAAAATTTAATACTTCATTAGTTTACAGTGCACTTCAGACTTTCCCCTTTTTATTTTAAGTTCGGTTTTCTAGTAGATACTTATTGCTGTCAGAGATTAGACCGCCATTGTACCCATAGATTTATATTGTGAAAAGTTTTGTTATTAATTAATTTATTTTGATGTACAATAAAGTTTATTCTATTGTACACCAAAATAGTAATAAAACTTAAGACTGTCAGAACTGGGTAGTGTGAAAACGAAACCCGGGCCCTGGGACGAAGGCAACGAAGGAACAGGAGTGGGTTTTTAGTCAGTAAAAGTCTGACACTATCTCGCGCTCGGGCCAAGAGCGAGATTTGTAATAAGATGATTTTCCCACCTAAAAAAGAAAAAAAAATACTGTCAGAACAAAAGAAAGGCAGATGTCGCTCACCATTGACCTGGAGCGTGGAACCTAATATAGAAACACGCTTGTACGATAAGACGTAGTCTTATCGTACAGTTGCAGAAAGCAACGCTCATAGAAATCACTATGAGCGTTTACCAATGTTATGTATTTATTATTTTTCCAATGTTTGTTTTATCAATGTTTGTGTTTATTGTTTTGTTTCGATACCTAAATAGTTTTATTTAACCTCCGTGAGTGTGACCGTGGCATCACCGCGGGCCCTAACAGAATACCAGCGCTGCGTTATTTATCGTTTTAAATATCGCAGCATATTCTGAGTGAGAGGAGAGCAGCGGTGGCCGAATGGTAACAGCCCCGATTTACGAGTTGTAGGTCGCGGGTTCAAACCCAGCCAGGCGCATTACTTTGTGTAATTTATTTCATCACCACTGCTCTCAAAACGGTGAAGGACAACATCATGAGGAAACCGGCATGTCCTAGAACCAAAAATTCGAAGACATGTGACATCCACCAACCCGCACTGGGCCCGCGTGATGGATTACGGCCCATTCCCTCTCCCAGAGAGGATGCCTGAGTCCCAACAGTGGGAACATTATAAGGCCGACTATGCTATGCTGAGTTAGGCGCCTTTTTGACCTTGCACAGATCAGGCAGTTTTTTTTTTATAAGTACTTAATTTTACTCTATTTTAATCCCAATGTATTCTATTGTTTTTAATTTTACTGTATGTGTGAGGTACGAATAAACGTTTTTTCTTTCTTCCTTTCTTCTTTTATTCCTAGACAGCTCGTTTCGCCGAAAACTTTGTTGACAGAAAACATTGCATGTAGATATCTCGGTCCATTGTTGACAGATACCTCTGCTCATAGATAGCAGTACTTCTTGCCGTAAACTTTGTTTATAGAAACCACTGTTTCCTTGGTTCACAGAATATAATCGAGAGAAACCTCAAGTTAGCCCATTTGCCAAAGCCGACAACTCCGGATAGAATATCCTGACGCCGATTAGTGAGGAGACCCAATCATAGATAATGGAAACAGCAAGCCTAGCCTAACGCCTCCAATTTCTTTATTCTGACTTAACTTACACTTAACGTTGAGATGATGTCATTCCCATACATTTGAAGTTTTCTGATTGTAGATTATCAACTTGGCTAAGCCCTCAGGAGATGACAAAGAAGAAGAATAAAGTTTATTCTATTGTATTCTACTTACCCTCTGTGGCGCCTGCACGGCCAGCGTGCCCAGCAGCACGCCGCGCCCGGTGCCGCCGCAGTCGCCGCGCAGCACCGCCTCGCGCGCGCTCGTGCGCAGCAGCTGCGTCAGCACCACTATGAGGACCTGGAAGTAAACGGCTTATTCTTTCAAAGATAAAGATGACTTTCTTCTGCTCATTCTTCATCTTTTAAATGTAAAATTGACCCTAGTTTCGGATTAGTATCAGGTAGACGAAACTAGTTATGAAATAGTCACAACTAACAAATAACAACACATTCACCACGACATTCCTAGGGAATAATCATCGAAATAGTACGTTTTGATACGAGTGGAGAAAGTTTGTTGCAACGAGAGCCGCAGGTGAGTGTTATGGAGCCGAGTGGTGCAGTGACAAATTTCCGCGCCGCTCCCACCCTGATGATAAATGTAATAAAAGTGGCGGGGGCGAGCGCGCGCACTTTTCTGCACTAGCGGAAAAACAGTACATTGCGTGCCAAAAGTGGTAGGCCTAAGCGCAGGTTTTCGAATAAGTGTATTTAAAAATGACCTCACCACATTGAGACTGCAAACATAATAAAAGCTCTCACTCATTTACATATAGACTGTACAAGCAGAACTTACTTGAAACAAACAGACGAGCATGTTAAAGAACTGCAGCGCCAGCAGTGCTCTGGTGAGCGGCGCGCGCACCGCCTCCACGCAGCCGCGCGTGTGCAGCGACGCCGACAGCAGCGGCGACGCCTCCGACCACACCTCGCGCCATTCTGACTGGAACCCGCAGCAAAAGCCATCACAGATTGATACTGAAGAAGGTATAATACCATACGTACGTACCACGTTGTGAACTCTGACTACACGGATATCGATGTCTGACTAGGTAGTACTTCAAATGGGTAGATGTTAGACGATTATTAATAAGTTTGAACGGATTATCACCTTACGTCTTTTACTGATTGATAGGTAAGTTGAATGATATTAAATAAGACTATGTAATTCACTTGATACGTGTCTTGAGTCCACGCGTTCCGAATGTGAACTGAAGTTGATGTAAAATGTGTGTAAATTAATTACAATTCAAATAGATGAGAGTGCATTTCCACACACAACACACACGCAAACACAGTCACGAGCATGCGTTATATCTTAATTATTAAATAAAAATATATATATAATTGTATTTTGATGTGGAAGAGCGGAGTCTCCTAATACAGGCATTACATGCTTAAAAGGAGGCTCCAATCAACTACAAATGTAAACTATTTTGTTGAGAAATAAAGATTTTTGTTTTTTTTTGATTTGCGTTTACGCAGTATGCGGTTGCACCGTACTAAGTTAATGGTGTTGGTGAGCAATGCTAGATGATGATGGATGTTACGCGTAACAAGTTACCTGTTGCAAGGGGTCGTGGTAGCAGGGTGCGAGCACGCGCGGCGTGCAACATGAGTACGGCGACACGGGAGGGAGCACCTTGCCGTCTGCGCCCGCTAGCCTGCAGAAAAACATACCAAATCTTTAAGTAAGGGCCTGTCCGCACTGCGATATTTTACCACGGGGTTTTTATTCTTTTATATTGTATTCCGCGATCGGAATTGTACTAGTACGCACTGCGAATAAAATTTCGTACGATTTTTGACAGTTCAATGCTGTTCACGGCTCTCAACAAACATTTTAATAATAATAATAATAATAATAATAATATATTTATTTGCTAAAAAACATGGTATAAAAGGTGGTAAAAAGGTACAAATATGAGCAAACATGTTTCGCTAAGTATTAGCATGCAAATTTTCTATGTATGTATCTACATTAATTTCTTTTTTCAATGTAATCCTTTACACAATAAAAATTATTAATCAATAACCATTGATACAATTTTTTTTTAAATAATCTAATGCCTAGAGTTTTTATATCACTTGGTAACTTATTATATAAGCGCACGCACATTGTAACGCAGCTTTTATTATATTTGGTCAACCTAGGAATATTGCTTAGAACGAGCCTGTTGGGGTCTCGTCGGTTACGAACATTAATGTCGTCTGCCTTAACAAATAAATTCAGATTTTTCCTGACAAACATACATGTTTCGTAGATGTAAAGAGCCGGTAGCGGTAATAAATTAAGTTTTTTGAATACAGGTCTACATGATTCATCTGGTTGCAGGCTGTAAATTGCCCTAATGCACTTTTTTTGCGCAACGAATGCTCTGTTGTGATCTGTACTGTTACCCCACATTATAAGACCATATCGTAACAAAGATTCAACATAAGCGTGATATGATATTATCGCCGTTTTTGTGTTAGTTATATTTCTAACCTGTTTGAGGGCATACACGAACTTATTAATTTTTTTAGACACAGTGTCTATATGGGTTTTCCAATTAATATCTTGGTCTATAGTTACACCAAGAAATTTTGTTTGTGTCACTTCATCAATTTTGGGTACATTTAGTTTTATGTTATGTTTAGGGTTATTTGATTTATTAAATTGTATGTACACAGACTTATTTAAATTTATTGACAAGTTATTTATGTTTAACCATTCTATTAGTTTTTCTATTGTGTTATTTATTTCAAACTCATGATCATTTACTGTGTTATTTTTTCTATCAGAAGATACAATAATGGCTATATCATCTGCAAATAATATACATTTATGATTTGTAATATTAGTAATAGAGTTTATATATAGTAGAAACAGAATTGGCCCCAGGACACTTCCTTGTGGAACGCTATATTTGTTGCATTTATATTCGGATGAGTATGATGTCATGTCGTTATTTTCATTTATTTTGGTAATGGTTACACGCTGTTGTCTATTATTCAGGTATGATGATATCCATTGAAGAGCAGGCCCTCTTATACCAATTTCTTCAAATCTTAGCCGTATAAGTAAGAGTCACGCGACTCGAAGTGCTTTAAACATCGTATTGAAGTATTTTATCGTGTAATATGACTTAGTGCCTCTTACCTTTACACAACTTATAGTCGTATATGGACATCGTATAAACTTCTATACGACTGATACACAATTTTCAGTGGTATAACCGATGCTGTCGTCTAAGTAACATGTACACGACTTTTATACCGTCATTAATCGTATTAGAGTCGCGAAAACAGCTTTTAAGTGATAATCGTGTAAGAGTGATAAATTGCACACTTATACAATTTTCAGTCAATATGAACACTTTTATACTACTATTTAATGAGTAGATGACCTATTAGTGTATAAAAAATATCAACATTACAACCACAGACAGAACAAGTCAATTGTAATGAAACTGGAATTGGTTCCGCACAACATTTTGTTTAAAACAAAATAATTGAGTTCGCTGCAAAGTCTAAACGATTTGATGTTGCTCGAACCGCAAAAAGTAGATATAGTGGTTCTATAAAAGTAGAGTCGGGTACTATAAAGGTAGATTTGAGAAATTATATCTTAATGACAGTTCTGATTATGAAAACGCAAGCGAAACTAATAAAAATGACATAAGTACTTCGTGAGAAATAAATTATTCTTCGTGGTAAATGGGCAATTGGAAAATTAATTTTTGAAAATAACATTACTAAAATGTCATCCGTCTCTGGCACACTTCAAAATGATCTCTAACTTTCATGAACATAAAAGTGCCTCAGAAGTTATAGAAGATATCAATAGCCATCTCAAATACATACTGTATCAATAGGTTAAAAACTTATCAATGTCCATTATATTTATTACTAGCTTCTGCCAGCGGCTTCGCCCGCGTGAAAGTAGGTTTTTCCATAAAAACTTTGGACCCCGTTTCATCCCTTTAGGGGGTGAATTTTGGAAAATCCTCTCTTAGTGCTCGCCTACGTCGTAAGAGGAAGCCTTGTGCAAAATTTCAAGTTTCTAGTCCCAGTAGTTTCGGCTGTGCGTTGATATGTCAGTCAGTCAGTTTCTCCTTTTATATATATAGATTACCGCTGAAACCAACAATAAATAAGTCACTAGTTTAATTATATATTTAAAAATGGTTTTTTCATATGAGATTTTCTTTAAGTGAACCCTAATTATTTAGTTAATATGGCTTATAATTTACAATATACAGATAAAAAAATAAGTGCATAAAACGAAAAGTCGTCTAGATATTGTATTACGGTTGTGTCTTAAACCCTAAGTCGTACAAAAGGTAATTTTTGACACTTTCGTTAAAATAAATTTTAAAATGTTGCTTAATTTAAAGAATTTATAAGGCGCGTTCATTATATTGAGAAAACTAGTGCATATTGCTCAATAAAACATTTATCTCATCACTTTACATCAAAATTTCTTATAAAAGTCATGATGAACTCTAGTTATTCCATAAAATGCAGCAAAGTAGCGCTAATAAACACAATAACTCGACGGAAAGAGGTCCTTATGACATCTATACGACCACTACATGATCAAATAGTTATTAATACGACTGCTGTGTAACTCTATTACGACGCTGATTCGTATAAAATGGGCCTATTTTCGGTCACATTAACGTGATAGCCACGTATTTCACGTATTTACGACCAGCGTATAGGACCAAAAGTTAAAATCAGCACGTAGTGACGACCGATCAAATGTTTTTTGGGCTGAGACGCACGTCTAGAATGGACAATCGAACTAAAATTTTACACATCGCCGCCGTTGCACGACTGAGCAAAACGCGCGAATTTTATTTCGGAATGCGGGCATAGCCATAACTACCCTATACTGCAAAAAAACAATCGCGCGGATTTATTTCCGCACCGCATCGCGTCAAATCTGCATGAAACAGCCTGTGCGGATACTTCCATAAGATTCAATTTGTTACAGAATGACGAAAAAAAACCTCGCGGTGAAATATCGCTGTGCGTATAGACCCTTAATCTACACTAATATTATAAAGAGGTAAAGCTAGGACTACATTAGACCGACGCACACGTGGACCACGCCTGATTTGTACGTAGAACGACGTAACGTGGCGTCGCGTGGCGTGGATCTAATGTAGCGTGGCACACGTGTGCGCAGTGTAGTTCTACCTTAAAGTTTGTTTTTTTAATTTATTTATTAAAACTTAATGGCGGACTTAATGGCTTAGGTATTCTCTACCAGTCAACCAAGGGTAGTGGAGAGAAAACATGGTAGGTGCATAAAAAAAAGAAAAGAATAATACGAAACGACGAACGATATTTTTGTTTGTAGGAGATAATCTCTGAAAGTTCTGGTCCCGATT
Organism: Mythimna pallens; assembly: GCA_961205895.1. Classification (NCBI taxonomy): domain Eukaryota; kingdom Metazoa; phylum Arthropoda; class Insecta; order Lepidoptera; family Noctuidae; genus Mythimna; species Mythimna pallens. Next base: position 24,200,105 of record OY540832.1, read on the forward strand.
GCTAATTTTTTTTCACCGATAGCTAGCTGTTTTATTCCTGAGTGACATAGGCTATATTTTATGAAGGTGTGGGAAGCCACGGGCAAAAGTTAGCACCTAATATTAACACTGTTTGAAATTTTGTGCCAACTTCGAAAGGTTTATTAAAGCCCTACTTTACTAGGGACATGGGTAGACTTCTGGAAGGGTTACTCGTGGTCCTGGGACCCAAAGGGCTACTGAAGGAACATAGGTGTTTTTATTATTTCCCACCTAAAAAAATCTTTACTTTAGCTTTTTCCTCAGATTTGCTTCCATCGCGAGAAACATCCACTTTTGCGGGTTATAAGTAGTCAGAGAAATTGTATCACCACCTATCACCATTTAAGTTCTTGAAACCACAGGAACATCTCCCACCTGGACATTGCAGTTGCCTATATGGAAGGTACTAAATCGGTTGCGCACCCGGGTAGGCCGTTGCAAACACAACTTGGTGAAATGGGGTTTTATAGACCCGTCGGATACACAAAGTGCGTACGGAGCCCCAATTCAGCCCAATATGAGCCACACGTTGGAGTGCCCCAAGTGCCCATACACCACTTAGGAGGATTAATGAGTGCCACCGATGCTGCAGTGAATGTAGTCTGCTACTGGACCCAAACTGAAGTTTACGATCGACTCGAAAAGTTATGAATAGAAAATGCACGTGGATGAATAGAGATGGAGAGGGAGGCAAAAGAAAAGAGGCATGTACTGTCTATGGAGCGATATGAAAGAATAGGGAGTTAAAAGAAATAAAACGTGTTGCCAACCCAAATAACACAAGACAAGGGCAGGAAGATGATGATAATTGTAGTGTTTGTATACTTGTCTCGAGTTCACGGGCAGGGACAGTTCAGTCGTTTACGAGCCGTTGAAGAAGACGGACGTGTTCAACCTAACTGCTCGTGACATAACGAGCCCATTTGTTCACCCCCTGTGTCAGTGCGTCCACTACATTGAATAGAAAAGAAGAAAGAGCGAGAGTGTAAGTTCTTATTAAAGATAGAATTTTCTAAAATCGGATCGGTGGCGAGACCGACTCGTCGCCAAGGGCTGGTTTTAGGTTGTTGAGAGAAAGGATAAGCAGTTACATTCAATTTGACACAGGCTTTTTTCCAGCCGTGTTGAATATTTCCATTTATTTAGCTGAGAAAGATAAACTAACTTAGTACCTATATTGACTTGGCTCACTTGCCTAAAATAAAATAAATCAAAGATAGTTATTTTTTTCTTTACTTTAAGTCTGACTACGAGGTCAACATCCACTGGTTGATACTTACTAAAATTACTTAAAAATATGAGATTTTCTTTGTCATGAGGATATCCGATAGATCTGACCCCGTAGAAATCCTCAAAATAAGAGAACTACTTAACTTACTTCATGACTAAGTCTGATCCCTCATTGAGGAAGTCCATGTTGATCCAGGGGATCTCGTGCCAGTCCGTCGGCTTTTCAGCACCACAGCAACTGAGCTCTACCTGGGATAAGCACAGAAAACATAATAGATTCAATAAAATAAAAAGAAAAACGTAGGTATAAGTAACCAGTGAGCCCAATGCGATAACCCGAAATCCCGAAGCTTTTCTAAGGGGTTTTGTCTTGTAATGATCAGATAGGCCAAAAAAAATCCGTCGGAACTCTGAACGCCATGCCGCTACCTGACGCAGCACCGGAGTTTCACACCGGCGTTACATATCCACGCGCAAAACATGCATGCGTGGAAGGACTAGTGCCTCCAGATCCCACGGTGGCAGGCCAGTAAGGAGGCTCGCCGCTTCGCGGGAAACCGTACGCTATCCCCGCACCATCCGTATGGCCATGACTATGGCATGCATTCAGCTTGGCCGCCAGTCGCTTTCGCAGCGACGTCGCCCATATTGGCGCCCCGTAAAGGGCCATGGACTGAACGATACCCACGTAGAGTTTCTGGTAGGCCTTTGGACCCCCTAGGTTGGGCAGGAGCCACTTGAAGGCAGCCCCAGCCCGATCCAGTTTGGGAGCCAGAAGTCGGAAGTGCGTCGATGATTGACTTGGCGCGTCATCTCGGCATCAAGCTGGTATCTGGCAGATTCATTCCAAAGATGAGGGTTTACTCCACACACGATCGAACGAAAATCGAAGATACACTTTATGCTCTGCAAACGCAGCGAGTACTGTTTTTTCAAAGCTAAAACGCGAAGGCGTCGCAGCGGCTATGGTCAAGCTAGTGAGCGAGCCAATGAACGCACGTAAAAAAATGCCTCTTTAGCCCTTCAGCTATGAAATATGAAATTTTACTAAATTTTACTTTTGAATAGTCAATAAATAGATAGTTAGTTCTACCTGCATTGTGTCCATTAGCGACTTTTAACAGCACTTCAGCTATGAAATATAAAATTTTACTAAATGCTATCTTTGAATAGAAACAATAGGGAATAAGTTTTACCTGCATTGTATCCAATAGCGACTTCCACGTCGGCTCTGTGAGGTACTGTGAGATTCCGATACGTAATGATGAAGACAGCTCCTTCATTAGAGCCTGTAACCATTGCAGTGTTTTAATCATTGATAATGGGAGTAAAAAAATAACAAGTTCTTTACTAGTGACAGGTTTGACAAATTGCATATCAAAACGGAATATCTTGTAAATCTGTAGAATTCCTATTCCTAGGCTACATACTAACACATAGCTGGCATAGACAAAGACTACTGCTTAGAGCACTTACTTTGCTGAATTTTATTGGATGAGTTTTGAATAGTAACGTTGTCTACACTTTTCAGAATTAAATGTCTAAAACGAATGAATTCAGCAAACTGTAGCGACATCTATGGCGCCACATAAGAACTACGCAGATATACGAAATCCTGCATCGCGCAATTAAAGTTCTCCGCGCGATTTGAATATACACGATAGCCCGAAATGATCTATCAGGCAGTTGCCCACCAGACATAACACCCCACTGGTCGGAGGATCCTACCTTTTCAACGGAGGTTCACTGGACTTTACTCTCTGTTCCGCCTACCTCCAAAAAACTATACCTAATAAACAACTTAAGACTAGATCAACTTGCCTAGCAGACGGTTGATGTTCACAAACCTTCAAAGTCCCCCTGCATGCAAGATAGACCAGCATCCCATTAGCGGCGACGAGAGACCCGCTGACCAGCCACACGCTGCTGACCAAGGTGGCGCGCTTCCAGTGCGGACACTTGAGCAGCACAGCGATGAGGCGAAGCCCACCCGTGTAGTGCAGCTTCATGCCGTATGCTTGGAACAGGATCAGACCGTAAAGGAGGACCACCGTCACCTGCAATGATCGGATATATTTTTTTGATATATCAAAATGATTTTTATCAAATCATTGAAAAATCAACCATTGAATTTTGATGAAATCATAAAAAGCATTCATTAGTCTCACATCTAAGCCGACAGATGTCGACAGCAGGACAAAACAGAGGCCTAAACATTGTCAATACAGTAGGATGGTAATTTTCGCATCAAGCGGTTCACAACGACGTTTACAAGGACGATGAACGATCTCGTCCACTACACAATCAGCTCACCTGACTTTCTTTACAACCCATCATAGGAACCAAAAGGTCTATCTCCCTATTCCAGTCTAATCTAGTTTTTTTATTTATTATTATTGATAGGTTCGCGTTTGACCACTATCTCACCTGATTGTAAGCGATGACGTGGCCGACGATGGAGCACGCTTGCCTTGAAGTAACCTATTCACTCTTGACTTAAAGACCCCTAGGTTGTAGCTATCAGGGAACACAGACTCCGGCAGGGAATTCCACTCCTTAGTTGTACGCATTATGAATGTGCTTTGTTACTTCGTCTAACGCAATCTACTGGGAGGTTTGACAAAAAGGCAACGTGAAAAAAGAGAGATAACGCCTGAAAAACTCTGTTAGCATTCAGTAATTCCGTGATTTACTTACTTGAATATTTTACAAAACTTGTTCCAGGAAATACGTGTTTTTTTTAAAACAAAATAGCAGATTTTCAGAGGTCTTTACTGGATTAGTTTTACACAAATTTGTAAATTGAAATCAACTTATTACTCAAAGAAGCCTACATAATATCTACAAGATACTGTGTTTCCAAAATATCTAATGAAAAATGTGTAATAACGTTATAATTGCGTAAAAGCGGCTGTATAAAAAACAGTAATATAATAACAATAATATAATATAATAACAATAATATTCCACAACTATCACACAACGCCGTCTAGTCCCAAGCTAAGCAGAGCTTGTGTTATGAGTACTAGACAACTGATAAACATACTTATATATTTCTAAATACATACATATTATAGATAAATTACACCCAGACACAGAACAAATGATCGTGCTCATCACACAAACATTTGTCCTGGGTGGGAATCGAACCCACGACCTCCGGCATAGCAGTCAGGGCAACCAACCACTAGACCAACAGGCCAGTCAAAAGTGAAAATGTATGTCCAGTTGCATCCCCTGTGGTCGACGGTGGAGCACGCATGCCTTGCATAATTAGCTTATATTTTTTTCACAAATGAAGACACAGGCCTCCTGTCTGAAAAGGAAGTCGGCAATTTTCCACTACGCGTGCCCAGTGTGATTTGGAAAATTGTTCAGTAAAAAAAATGCTTTGAGTTGAATCAACTAGTTGACTCACTCAGCTTTCTTCTACTTACTTTATTCTTCTCTGGTAACGTATCTATTTTTTATATAAAGATAAAACTCCTTACCTTATGTATATGCTTAAGCAGCAGCATCACCCTAAGGCTGGTGTTGTAGCAGAAGATGACCATGCACAAGGACACCACAAGCTGCGCGATGAGCAGCGCGCGCAGCACCCCCGCCAGGCGCGCGCGACCGTCTCTACTGAGTGTGAACACACCCCACGCCATCCAACATTTTGTTGGAGCATGCTAGCTGCCTCTGCGAAAGTAATACGTAGGTTTACAATCGTGCGAATAAAGGGAGGAATAATCAATTCATTCGATATTTACTTGGTCTGTCACCTTGCCACTCGCTTAGGTACTAAGGTACTAACTAGTGTTGCAAAAGAACTCAGCTTCCGCTTCTGCAGAAGTTCCGCATGCTTTTTCACTTCCGTTTCCGCTTCTGCTTCCGTAAAATTTATACCAGAACTCTTAACGGAAGAATACTACGACTGGACACATCAGAAGAGCTGCGGGGACGGCACCCAAACGTGTCGCAATGAGCTTCTTTATTATTATATTTTGTTGGTTCATTTTTCGCATCACCGCGCCTTGTGAGAAGATTACGGAACTCACTATCATGTAAATTACGAGAGACAATTGGATGTGGAACCAATTTTATTTTTATTTTTAATTTGGTGATATGCTCGCGATTGGTGGATAAAATGGTGAGATAGATGAAGAAGAAAAAATGAAGAATGAAAGCGACGATGTGGTTGACGATGGAGCACTTTTGCCTAGAAGTAACCTATTCACACTTGACATAAAGATCCTCAGGTTGTAGCTATCAGGAAACACAGACTCCGGCAGGGAATTCCACTTATAGCTGTAGGTACGCACAATGAATATGTTCCCAAAATTTTTTGTGCCTATGGTTTGTCATTTGCCTGGCAATGGTGTCATGATTTAGGTATACTCGGGCTAGCTATATTAACACCTACCTTACCACGGATAACTTTAGTCAACACACTGTTCACTAAGTAACATTATATTTAATATACGTGGTAATACTGCCAGAACAAGATACGTCACGTAGCTCAGCACTGAGGGACCGAGTATAAAACTAAAGAATCACCTTCGAAATAACATTACTCTGCAATCAAAACTTTCTTCACCAAGACCAGTCGCGTTTGGTACAAACGTTTGATCAACTTGCCCTATTCCTGTTATGGATTCGGCAGTGAAGGTTAATAATCCGGTCCCACAATAAACTGAACAGTACAAGTATGCTTTAGAACTTAGGACAAACAGTTGATACAATCTTCGATTAAAATAACATGGCAAGTTTATTGCCGATTTCTTCGGAACATGACACAAGGCTGACACACCATGACGTTATCCATAAACTAAGTCCTGATCGGTTTAAAAAGGTTTACTGAAAATAGGTCAATACTGTAATGCAGGTGCAGAAGTGTGGTGGCCCAGTGGTAACGGCTCCGACCGAGTCGGAGGCTACAAACCCAACCAGGCGTATTACTTTGTGTAATTTATTTCATAACCACTGCTATCAAAACGGTAAACGAAAACATCTTGAGGAAACCAGTATGTTCTGGAATAAAAAACATCGAAGACGTACTGTGACCTTCACCAATCTGTACTGGGCCTACGTGGTGAATTATGGAGGTCTGAGTTCCAGCAGTGGGAACATTATAAAGCTGCTTCCAGATATATTCCAGATGGTACCTTAACATCATTATATGGTCTACTCTCAGATGGGTTGAAAACATTATTGACTTCAATAGAAAATATAGCAAAAAAAAATGTTGAAAAAACACAATTCTTGGAAAACATCTGAACAAATAAGTATTATTGTATACTGGCCGTACGCTAAGAAGAACAGACTTCCTCACGCCCCAGCCGCCGGGACCCCGACCTCGGTTTCTAGCCACCGTAGATGTGGGCTTGCAAACAACGAGCAATAGGTTGCTCGCCATCCAGTAACCGTCAAGCCTGAGCCCGAGTCGTCGAAAGCACGTAGTTTTCCACGCGCGCCTCAAAGAGACGTCAGCAAAACCGTAGGGGTCAAACCACCCAACCAGGGTCGAAGCCTACTGTGACGCAAGGCAAAGTAGAAACATAGGAGAGGGTGTAGTCAGTAAAATTCTGATGCGAGAAGTAATTGGATGATTTACCACCTAAAAAAAAGATAGTACTCTTATATACTTCTGTAGATTTTTGCAAGTGCAACATTGCCCAAATGTAACAGGATTGTTAAATAACATCAATAGAAATTGAAGTTGTCTGCTTCGTTTCACAAACAGCTGCAACATGCATTATATTTTTCAATACACTTACTCGAAAACCCGCTCTTATCCCACCGCTTTTAGGCACGCAATAGACCGCTTTCCGCACTAGTGCAGATATAGCGCGTGCTCAGACTGGGCGCGCGTCGACCCCCGCAAGTCGCCGGTCAACCCCAGTTTATTCATTTCTTCATAAGTGTATTGCGTGCAAATTTGTCACTGTAGCCCTCGGCTACATAACACACTCGCCTACGGCTCGTGTGAATTCCGCCTCAGTCGCAATGACAAACTTTCTGCACTTGTATCAAAATGTACTATATTGAACGTGATTACTCAACACCCCTCACCGTTACGAAGCAACGTTACATCAATAATCTATGTTATATTACATTCAAACTCTTTACATAAACTACTGGCCGCATATAAAAACTCAAACGAAAAAAAAAAAACATAATAAAAAAGGGCGGGAACCTTCAAAAAATTGTGTCATTCTTTTGTTTTCTCGGAAGACATAGAATGTCAAGAAATTGAGAAATATTAATTTTATCGTAGTTTTGGTGTTAATTAAGTTGCTCGTTAGTTAATTAGTGTAGTTAGAGATCGCCAAAATGGCGGATGTGGCACAAGAGGTCCCGGATGATGCCACGCAAGATGCCCCGCAAGAAGCTGCGGAAGAGAGCGCGCAAGAAGATGTAGAAGATGAGGAAGAGCCAAAAGCGGCGGAGGAGCAAGTCGCGCCAGTTGTGGCGCCAGTGGTGCCTAAGAAAAGGGTCAAAGTCGCGTGGAGCGATGACTTGAGTCATGATTCTGAAGAAGACAGAGGTAATCACTTTTAGTCCTTTGTCAGATGTCAGTAGTAGACTCCTTAGAATTAATACGGAACATTTAGAAAAAAAAAACTACTTTTGGCATATTATAGGTATATTAGTTGATAGTTTGAAAGGGTTTAAAATTAATGAAAAATTTAGTTTTTTTTTTTATTTGACATTTAGAAGTGTTAAATAAAAGTGGTAATAAATATACTACCTAATCGAATAGAATCTAGGCAAGCATCCTCATCGAGCAGTATCCCATTTAAATCTAGACTAATATTATAAAGCTGAAAATTTTGTTTGTTTGGAAGCGCTAATCTCAGGAACCTTTAGGAGCGTGTATGTGGTGAGTGCGGGTGCGAGGAAATATAAGTCACTCGGAAAGTACTCACGGTTTACTCGATTCGCACTGTTCATACACTAGGTACACATAAAACACAGAAGGAGAATGGACAGAAAAGACACACAATAGTCACAGCACAATACAATACGTAGTTCACAAAAACAATATCAATTCACGCGACAATTTGTGAGCGAGTTAATCGCAGGCGGTTATCGGCGAGGTCTGTGACCGACTGACCCTCAAGAAACAAAAAGTTAACAACCGCGCGCGCCGGCCCGCGCTTGGGCAGCCGACACCATCCGACATCAGAAATCAGAAACGTTTATTTCAAATAGACCAATTACAGGCACTTTTGAATTGTCAGAATGTCGGTCAGTCAAAAAAAAATACAAGTGAAGCTAAATTGCACGTTCCAAAGCGTAGATCTCTATGGAGAAGAACGTGCAAGAAACTTCATGGACACTCTTTTAAATCATATTATGAGTTACATAAATCTTGGTTACATATTTCTTGTCGCTTCTATTAAGTGAGCACAACGTAGATAAGTAATAATAATTAAAATAAAAAATAAAATAAAAACTAATTAAAAAAAAAAAATAGAAATTGAAATTAAGTCACTGGCAGCAAAGAGATGACCAGTCTCAACTGACGGCACCCGTTCACGAGCATGATGCGTGCATCAGCCCCACTCAGCTCAACCATTTTGAAGGGAACTGAATGACTCAATAACACGTGCCACCATCAGCGAATGCCGTGAATGTTGAGTAGTGTTATTGATAAACGTAAATGATAATAATACTGTAGCTGTGTTTATGTTTGTGTTTTAATTGTGGTGTCTTGTGTGAGTTTATTAAAAACATAAATAAACTATGTGGTAGGGGTGAACCCTACAAAGCTATTGGTTTAAATTGTAAAGACATTTTTATTTTTTAGCCATAGGGGGGTACCATAGTTACATTTATCGAAGGAGGCTATAGGCTATAATAACATTACGCACCAAAAGGAGCGGAGTGGATAACCATGAGGGACAGCTATCACGCTACTTAATATTTTAAAGACGAAACTTTGTGTGTTACTTTTATTCACGCTCGAACGGCTGAACGGATTTCGAGGATCACCTCCCGTTCTGAGTGGAGCGAGAGGGAGTCAGATTTATTGACTATAACATACCTGTTTTGCAATTTCAAACAAAAATATATTTCACATGGGCATAAAACGTCAGAAGCTAGTGCACGATTTCAAATTGGTTGTTTCCTATGGAGAAGAACCGGCAAGAAACTTCACGGTTACTCTTTGCGTTCCAAGACCTCAGTAACTCTTTCAAATTATCCCACAGCCCCAAACCCAAACGTTCTCTAACCCACCCCTCACCCATAATTTACCCTTTTCCAGAACGCGAACGCCTCGCTCAACTCGAGCGCGAATTGGCAGAAACCCCCGTAAAACCGATCTATGAGCCCGAAGAGCTAGAAAAACTCGTGAACTTCATCATAAAAATGACCGTACTCTACGACCTCCGGCCTGAGGACTGGAACGAAGACACAAAGAGGAGAATCGAAGAATGGGTCCTCGAACCGAAGAACCTGGTCCTCTGCATTTATTTTAGAGGAGAGAAGCTCAGAGCCAGTCACGATATCCCTTCAAGCCCAGTTTATGACTTGACATTTTTCTTAAGGCCCCCAGATTTTGTTTTTAAAGTTGAAACGTTCCATGATGACATCGTTTTCGGTACTTTCAGGGACTCTATTGAATCGAATGTGATCCAAGTTATGGAGTACGTATATGCTCCATATTTTTTTGCTATTACTGCGTGGCCTGACAGTAAGTATCTACCTGAATTGAAGCTTAGAATAAAATAGCTAATCATAGGTCCATTTTGCATAGGTAGGTACTTAAATGCGTTTAACTCACAAAGTACCTAGGTACGTTAGCCCAGTTTGCCATTAATGCCATCGTTTGAAGAAGAGAGCATCTTCAATCGCTTGACGATGTTGAAAGATGATTCAAATTCATTTAGTGCTAAATGCTTTGTCCAACTACTTATAATGTGACTCAGGTTGGCTGGACAAATCTTCAAAATAGCTTGCATTTAACTAGGTCAATAGGTCACTTTATGTGACTGCTAAACACCCTTATTTCAGAATTTGTGACGCTACAGAATCTTAGATAATCGATCGAAAACGTGTCCAGCCATCTTGAAAAACCACTTTTCGCTGGTCTCTCAATCTCGGTAACGGAAGTGATTTTGACGACTTTATGCATATCAACGGGCGTCACATAAATTTGTGACGGGCACCGAGCTAAAAGTTTTGTGATAAGTACAGTGGTTTAGTAGAAAAATGCAAAAATCTGTGTCCAGCCATCTTGAATTTACGTATAAAACTTATGGCTGGCACTTCCGAATCTCAACAACGGGGGCGTTTTCGAATATGGTTCCTTTACTAATACTTGGTGACGCAATGTGTGACAGTAATAACGTTTGATTTATGGCGTCACATGTTTACGAGAAATCAATAAAAACTTAATGTCCAGCCAACCTGAGTTCAAGATGGCTGGACACATGTATCTCCACTGCCTGATGATCTACGACCTTCGAAATGTGTTCAAAATGTTGTGACGGGGACGATAATGATAACCTGAAATTGTGACGGAGAAACTTTGCGTAGTTTCAAAGATATTGATCATTTAAATTTCCCCATACAAACACTGCAGTAGGGTAACCAATATTGTAGGTTTTATATAGGACAAGTATATTTTATGGTGTTTTCTTTAATGGACGAAAATCCGTGTATTGGTGATACTAATACGAACAACTGTAGATATTTAAATCAATAGAAGACAAAAATGTAGAAGTGAGGAAGGGGGGGGGGGTGTAATTTTTAAATGTTATTGATTATTTACGTGCAGATATCTATTCTTTTTAGTAGGTATATATTATGTCAGGAGAACTAAACTAATGCTCTGAAGGTATTTAAATGAAAAAATAATGTTTGCTGTAAATAAAATCACATTTATTTATTTGTACTTATACAGCGTTTCAAATGGGGAAAATGACGATGATCAACTCGCATTTGCACTTCCGTAACCCCCGCCTTGTACCACAACGTTGTTTTACCGCCGTCCTAAGGCCGCGTACCGGACGACGGCGAGCGCGGGCGCGGGCGCGGCGGCGGGCGGCGACACGCGTAAACTGGCTTGTTCGTATATCTCTCCACTGCAACAAACTGAGCGAAACCGAGAACAAGCCAGCCCCCCTAGCCAAGTCACAAACGATAAACGTAAACTCTCAGTAGTCTTTAATAGATTTTCAACTTTATGTTATTGGATATAAAGTTAAAAATCTATTGAAGATTACATAGTGTTTTCGTTCGTTCCGGTCGCTAACGCTCAGTAGTCTTTAATAGATTTTCAACTTTTTACAATTATAACCATAAGAATCATCATACATATCTATAAGTTATTTGTTTCCGCGGACGAAAAAAATAACTGCAAAAAAGTCAAGAAAAATTGAATTTCGCGGGCTACCACGAAAAGTCGGAGGACAAGACAAACTATACTGCCATGATAGCTGACGTTGGTGTCGCCATCTATTGCTTAAAGTTGGTACTACTAGGACAACTGGTCGAATCTTAACTATTATTTAGGTTGTCTTACCGCAGATTAATTAATAGTTACTAGTACTCTCATTTGTGATAACACTTCGAAAAGTAAGTACATACACTGCCGGCTGTCGAGTTTAGTTCTCATTTTCAGTACATAAGATGATGAACTAAACGCGAAATACAAGTGGGCTCTCTCTTGCAGCGCTGGTGGTCAATTATTATTTTGAATTAACACATACTTAATCTTTTCACTGCAGGAAAACCTTTTATTCCCACGGGGAAATCAAATACAAAGCAGGCGTGGATGCTACCGGCCAATTAATTGATTAAAAAGAAATCCTTTATTTATGTAAAATTATGGTCACCTCACAATATTATTGGATGTTTGTATGGAAAAATTTAAATGATCAATATCTTTGAAACTACGCAAAGTTTCTCCGTCACAATTTCAGGTTATCATTATCGTCCCCGTCACAACATTTTGAACACATTTCGAAGGTCGTAGATCATCAGGCAGTGGAGATACATGTGTCCAGCCATCTTGAACTCAGGTTGGCTGGACATTAAGTTTTTATTGATTTCTCGTAAACCCTTACATGTGACGCCATAAATCAAACGTTATTACTGTCACACATTGCGTCACCAAGTATTAGTAAAGGAACCATGTTCGAAAACGCCCCCGTTATTGAGATTCGGAAGTGTCAGCCATAAGTTTTATACGTAAATTCAAGATGGCTGGACACAGATTTTTGCATTTTTCTACTAAACCACTGTACTTATCACAAAACTTTTAGCTCGGTGCCCGTCACAAATTTATGTGACGCCCGTTGATATGCATAAAGTCGTCAAAATCACTTCCGTTACCGAGATTGAGAGACCAGTGAAAAGTGGTTTTTCAAGATGGCTGGACACGTTTTCGATCGATTATCTAAGATTCTGTAGCGTCACAAATTCTGAAATAAGGGTGTTTAGCCGTCACATAAAGTGACCTATTGACCTAGTTAAATGCAAGCTATTTTGAAAATTTGTCCAGCCAACCTGAGTCACATTACTTATATAGTTGTTTAAGCCCACATTTCGTGCTTTCTTTCCAGGCGTTAAAAGCGAGTTCTGCACCCACATTCACACATTCCTCGCCAAGTTAACTGATATGTATTACAAAATGCTTGGTTTAACCGTTCTATACATACCCAGGGAGGGTCAAAACCTATCCTTTGAAAAAGCCAGTGCTGACCGGGAGCTGGTCAAGCGACTCGAAGGAGTGGTGGTCTACTGGACCCATCAGATCAAGTCGTGTTTAGAGGACACGGCTTTTGTAGCCTCTCAAAAAGAGTTACTCTGTCCCAGCGACGAATATGACTTCTGGGTCTATAGACGTAAGTATATCAGCTTACTACATAAAATCCTAACTATTTCCTCTGTCTACCCTGGGCAGAAATGTAGGTACACTTCAACCACATTTAGCCAGTTTGTCCCATGTACTATGGAAAAAGCCATTGCCATCAAACGGGACCAGACTCCGGACCGCTTCTAAGACATCCCAGCTTGAAAAATCCGATATCACTCTGCCCAACTCGGAAATCGAAACCTGGACCTCATGCTTAGCAGTAGTGCTTGCCACCACTAGATCAGTCAAGCATACATAATTATTATAAAGATTATATGATTATCTTTCAAGTGCGCCTAAATAACAACCATCATCATTACAGCCGAAAGACGCCCACTGTTGGACATAGGCCTCCCCCAAGTGTCGCCAAAATTAACGGTCCTGTGCGTCTCGCTTCCATCGGATTCCCGCAACCCTTACTAGGTCATCGGTCCACCTTGTAGGAGGCCTTCCAACGCTACGTCTTCCGGTACGCAGTCGCCATTCCAGAACCTTTCGGTCCCAACGGCCATCCGTTCTGCGAGCAGTGTACCCTGCCCATTGCCACTTAAGTTTGGCGATTCTTCGTGCTATTTCGGTAACCTAGGTTCTCCTGCGGATATCTTGATTCTTGATTCGATCACGCAAGGAAACTCCGAGCATAACCCTTTCCATTGCCTTTTAGGTGACTTTAAGTCTTCTGATAAGGCCCATTGTAAGCGACCACGTTTCGAAACCATATGTCATCACTGGCAACACGCACTGGTCATAGACTTTCGTCTTGAGACACTGTGGTATATTGGTAAATAACAACCAAATTAATCCCTATTATCAAATCACAGACGAAAACCTGAACGCGTTACTGCACCAGCTCAAGAACCCCGCAGTGAAGCATATAACGAAGATCCTGGTCACCACTCACTCTACGTTCATCCACCAATTCCAGTCTCTCTGCGAAGAAATTGTGCAGAAGGTTGGGGAAGCTACTTCCAACATTGAATACTTGCAAGTCATCAAACAGCCATGCGCAGTTCTAGAGTGCGTTGTAGACCCCGATGAGATATCCAAACATGTCCCAAATATTATCAACCTTTTTCGTTTCATTTGGATGGAATCTCCTACTTATAATTCTGAGACACGGATTACGAATTTGTTCAAAGCCCTTAGCAACCAGATCATAATTTTATGCCGCAATTATATCAAGTTAGAAGAACTCTTCGACGGTCATACAATAAAGGCTATTGGGGAATTCAGTAAGTGCATAGATTGCTGTAAGAAGTACAGGGAAATCTACGACATGATGGTAGAGGCTCATAATGAGGCGAAACCCAACAGCTGGGAGCTGGACACCGGAGCGATCTTCAACTATATTGACTCGTTTATCCAGAGGTGTTTCGATATGCTTGATGTTTGTAACTGCATGATCATTTTTGGCCGGTAAGTTTGATACAATTTGATTTTCGGCACACATGATTGGCTAACCCCCGATTTCTGATTTAAGCATTTGAAGTTGAGAATTACTCAAATTATATTTTACCCTGAAAACCTGTCAAAATTTGGCATTTAAGTATGGTTTATGACGCTTTTAACTCAAAATACTATATATTTAATTCAGAAATCCACCAATAGTTAGCCATATCTGCATTAGTAAATTGACTTTCTGTTTCTTTCCAAGAATTCAAACAGCCTCTGTTTCTCTTAGTCTATTTTTTTTCTGATATTCATCTATATATGCACTTGGTACTTCTTTACTTTGTGTTTATAACCGTTGTGCTGTGTCTGTCCCGATTATAAGTATTTCTATTCTGTTCAATTCCATTCTGTATATAAAAGGAGAAACTGACTGACATATCAACACACAGCTGAAACTATTGAGACTAGGAGCGTGATATTTTTCACAAGGCTTCCTTTTATGACAAAGGCGAGCACTAATAAAGGGTTTTTAAAATTCGCACGCCATCAGGGGATGAAAAACTCTGTTTCATCCCCTTAGCGTTCTCCCTACCTACTTACATTCACACGGGCGAAGCTGCATGTAGAAGCTATAGTGTACATATACGCATATCTACTCATCACAAATCACACTATCTGCCTTTACCATGACAGTTCATCATGGTTCGTTATCCTTTTCAGTCATATTCTTCTGAACGCGTTCTTCTCAACTGCAAAAACTAACGATAATTATCGATATTACAGAATCAACGAGCTGGAAGATATATCTAAACCCTACTTCGGCGGCGCCAAAGGGGACAAGTTCGAAGCCAAATGTGTAAAAATAGAGAAGATGTTTGCTAGGGCCCTTTTTGATATTACTGGTGTCACCAACACTATTCTGGATGTTCAGGCACCTTCGTGGTACGACGATATACTCGCCTTCAGGATTATCATTAAAGATATTGAGGTGAGAGAAAATGTTATAACGTAAATTCGTTATTTTAATCCATATTTATCTATGTGCTAGAGCATTACTTCTTTAACCTTTCGTATGCCGTAATTAGAGACACAATTAAAACGCAATTGTGTCTCGCGTGGATCCGAGCACCGGGCATTCAACGAGATAAGTAAGATTTGGAGGGTTGTCTCCATGATCAGAAAAGAAAGCAAAGGTATTCAGTTTTATGAAAAATTGCTAAAAAAAGGAAAGTTTATTTTCATAAATTCCTTTAAAAAAAGTAACATACTATCTTGCTAGCTTTAGAGGTTCTATACTGCTCGTCATCGTTTTCAAAGTCTTTTTTCATACATATTAAAGATCTGAACTCAAATTTTGGTTTGGTGGAGTTCTTTTTAAGATCTCCATCCAATCAAACAAAAATTGCTTGGCAGATTATCATCGAGAACCTAGTGGACACGGTGTTTGAAGGTGTTAACAATGTAGAAGAGGCTGTGGTCGCTCTCTACTCTCTCAACAATTACTCCAAACGGAAGAATCTCAAACGTGTCTTCAAAAGGAAAACTGCTGAGGTAAACCTTAAGACGACTTAATGCATGTGTGCTTACATTATAGTCACAACTTTCGCCTTATACCTATGTATTAGTGTGAAAACCGACCAATCGGCTAGCTATGCATCTTAATTTTTTAACCAACTTCAAAAAGAAGTAAGAAAAAAATCCGGGCAAGTTCGAGTCCAACTCGCGCACTGAGGGTTCTGTACAAACTTATAAAAACAACTATGAAAACAATTCAATTCCCGAATTGAGTTACGAAGATTTTTCCGAATTGCAATTTTTTTTATTTGTGGCGTAACTACTAATTTACAGATTTTAGTTTTATTCCTATACTTGTGCTATAAGACTTTGCTTAATGCCAAATTTCAGGATTCTAGGTGAACGGGAAGTTTTCTATGAATTTTGATTCCCGACACGTTTTTTGTGACTTAAACGGCCGTATCTTTTTTTTGTAAACTCAGTAATTTGAATTTTTCTCACGGAAGCGAGCCTGAGTATATGGTTTTAATTTCAAATCGATACCTCCACGCGTTCCCGAGGGTCTTGACAGACAGACAGACGGACAAGCAGACGGATGGACAACAAAGTGATCCTATAAGGGTTCCGCTTTTCCGCTATTTAAAGCTATTTCCGCTTTTTTAAGCTATGAATTTTGATTCCCTTGAGAGTGTCGAAATACACGTTTTTTGCGACATAAACGGCCGAATCTTTTTTTTCGTTTACTCAGAAGTTTGATTTTTTCACAGCTTTACGGGACCGCAGACTTGAGTAGATATATGGTTACAGACAGACAGACAGTCAGACGAACGGACAACAAAGTGATCCTATAAGGGACTATATTTGGTTAACCAGCACTTAACTTAATAAGAGTTATTTTTGTTGCGATGTCTTTCGATATCACAATATATCCTGTCCCGTGGTAATTTGGCAAACCGTAATATAGTCAATATTTCAGTATTACCTAGATATCTTCAAGGCTTTGTCTTGAGCGTTGATGATTCAGTCAGTGTGTGAGTCATGAATGACTTTTCTTACGCGGTCAGATGTGGGCGATGTTCAGCGAGGAGGTGCAAGAAGCGAAGAAGGACATGGTGACCACGCGCGCCATGTCGCCGGCTGACATGCCAAATTTTGCGGGCAAGGCCGCCGTTCTGCGGATGAGGAAGAACAAGCTCCTGTATCTTAAGAACGTAAGTGCATTTGCTGTGCTATTTAGTTTTGTCCTTTTTCTTTGTAAGTAGGTAGTTTCGTAATTAAGTGACCCGTGTTTACCAGGGACGCGAAGACATGTCTAAAATATATACTTGTAAAACCCCCTAGTGTGATGGCTACCGGTGAAGCCATTATACTTCTAACCGCAACTCGGATATGTTTTTTTTTTTGCTTCGGCGCTCTATTTGTGCATTTAGCTAGCGTCAAGTTTGATAAGTATTTAGGTTTCACAGTCATCTTGAGTTCCATTAAAATGTGAATGTTCAAAAGTTTTTGCAGTTTTTGGCAGTCAGCCTCGGCAAAATGGAGCTGAGAATTTTATTGTAAAATAAAAACCAAGCCAAGTTAAAATTACTCTTTTTAAGGCCTACTGCCGTGTTGTTGGGACTGCCTCGCTACTGCAGTGCGTCGGATATGTTTGCGCAGGCTCGTACCGACGGGTTCCACGCGATTGCTCGCAAGAAAAGCGATTCGCTGCTTAGGAGAGTGAGAGATAGTCGCAACAGCATCCTGAGAACTGTAGCGGAGAGCTATAGCTCTCCGATTATAAAATTTATTTTACAAAGGGTAATGGGTACTAACACTAGATAATAAGTAATTTATTAAGTTACTAACACTTTATGGATCCTTTTGTGTCCGAAAAAAAGAAGAATAATTTTGCCGAGACCGCGTATTTCAATGATTCCACATATTCTCCAGCTGTGGAGATACTTAAGATACAAAGCTAAACCAATTTTACTCGGAATCTCCTAGTATCAATTTGTAAATAATTATAACAGTCACTAAACAATAAAATCTCTCTCTCTGTAAGCAGTGTGAGATCTACTTACATAGATTCATTAGATCGTAACTAAGCGAAAAATTTTCATTTTTATAAAAGCGAATTTGGGAAACCGTGTCTTGCGGATTTTTTAATCTTAAAGTCAAACTTTCAAAGTACAGTCTGTTGAATCTTTTCTCCATACCTAACTTTGAAGGGACATGCTTGCCGTCAGGTAATGACAGACGCGTCCGCCTGGCTGCTCCCGTGCAGTAACTCTGAAGACGTGATCATGCACGTGAACAGGCTGATGGGGGCCATCGACGTCGCCATCAGGGAGATCTGGATTTCTTGGACGGTATGTCATATCATCTCGTAAAAGACCAAGTTTAACTCTAGATTCAAACAGAAGCGAATCCCGAGAAGAACGCGGCTGTTAGGTACGCGCTTCGAGTATTTTAGCCTTCTGACCACGGACTTCATAGACGTGTGTTCGTACGCTTACTTGGTGTACGTCTGCTCGACTTGAGGCCTACCCCCCTAGCCAAGTTACTACCGTTTCGTTTCGATTCTCTTTTCGTCGATCGCCTTGAGTAGGCCACGACTCCGATTCCTTTATTCTGACGTCATCTCAACGCTAGGTCACGTGGTCAGAACAGAGGAATAGGAGGCGTGGCCGACTCGGGGCGATCAACAAAAAGAGAGGGCTACTGTCCATGAACCCGAAGCTTCATAGACGCGTATTCGTCATTATACGCTTGGTGTACACCGCACCGGCTATACCGGCGAATAGCTAACATCCAAAACTATGCAACTATTTCGACGACATACTACTCATAGCTCATAGCTTACAAAAGCTACCTAGACTCAGAACAACTGTATTTAGACCATATAATTTGTTCCGTGCGGGAATCGAACCAGCGACACGCAGTGCAGCCAGCAGCCACAGCCAATCGAGTGACCACCTATACCTATTAAATCGAACCTAGGAAAACACGTTATGCCTTTGATATCACTGTTATTCGTACGTACAGCTTTGATTGAGATCAATTATTTCGGGTCGTCAATAGTCGGTAATCCGGTTATGATGAGAACGATCGATGTGTTTACATGATTCTTCTTACGTCGAAACTTCATAAAAAAGCATAACCACAGTGCTCAATGTTCCCACAGCTGGGACTCGGGCCTCCTCTCTAGAATAGTGAACCGTCGTAATCCACCAGGCGGGCCCAGTGCGGGTTTTGAAGGTGTCACATGTCTTCGCATTTTTGGCTCTAGGACATACCGGTCTCCTCACGACATTTTCCTTCACCGCACTGACAGCAGTGGCGATGAAATAAATTATGCAAAGTAATGCGCCTGGCTGGGTTTTAACCCGCGAATCGTAAGTCGGGGCAGTTACCACTGGAAAACCAGTGCCTTAAATTACGTTGGAACTTTAAAAACATAATTTATGTCCAATAGCACAACGTGGACGAGAGATGTGGCGCAGGACTCAACAAGACCCTGATGAGGAAGAGCGTTGAGAACCCTGGCCTCTTAGAATGTAACATTGATTCGTAAGTAACCAAGCATGCTATGTTATACTTATCTTTTCGTACGAATATGAACCTTATTTCCTTAATATAAGAATAGTTTACATTTAGATTATTTTATAACATTTAGATCTATTCTGGAACTGTGCCATGAAGCGGCCCATTGGGAGAACTTGTTCATGGAAGTACCACTGCATGCTTACCAGGTAACAAGGACCTAATCAATTGTCTTTTTTTTTGGAATGGAATAGAATAAACTTAAGCTATAACTACATTAGAGCGACGCACACGTGTAACACGCCTGATTTGTACGTAGAACGACGTCGCGTGGCGTGGATCAAGTGTCGCTCTACTAGTCTAGTTTCCATATAAAATGTATGGAGACCGACGCGCCCAGATCGGCGTGTGTGGCACACGTGTGCGCAGTGTAGTTCTGGGATAAGCTCGCGGAAACAGTAACATTCCTATTATAATAATTGTATCTTGCTATTGTTTTGCGTAGAAATTTGCGCGTATGCATAATATAAACCTAAAAATAAAACCGATTAAAAAATAAACCCAACTTCTGCGAGGTGTACCTACCTACGCCTAGCTTAATATACCTATATTAAGGTGGGAGGACTATGGAAAGCCACTGTAATGAATAAACAGTTTTTACTAGTTTATTTAAATAAATGAATTATTCAAAGGAGCTTGACCTTCCATGCTCCACCCACCTTACGCTTAACTTGATTATACCCTGGTATACGTTGTAACTATCAATCTATTTATTGTTTCTTAATTCATATCTCGCTTTACAACCTTAAATCCCAGGTTTACGCAAAGAGTGTGACATTGAACTACGTCTACGAAAGCGTGTTGGCAGTCGTCAAGGGATACAACAAGATAATAGACTCTCTATCCGAAGAAGAGAGATTACTGTTCAAGCCCTTGATCATAGTAAGTTAATCATTATCATCATTTTAGCCGGAAGACATCGTAAAATTCTATGACGCATCACAAGAACATGCAAATTGATACGCATGGCACATTCTATGGTCATCTGAACCGATGCTTTGCCGAAATCGCATCGCAGGAATTCGGTTCCTGCGATGTGGCGTGGTTTCATATCGCACCGCAGTTTTGTGTGCGAGCCCATGGACCTTCCCTAACGCCCATATAGACAATTTATGATCTACTGCTATAAGTAGGTACGACTGCGGAATTGTCCGAAAGTTACCGCAACTCAGGAATGCAAAGGACAACTGAAGGAATAAGCTCCCCTAGCCAAGTTACAACCGTTTCGTTTTGATTCTTTTCGTTGATCGTCTCGAGTCGGCCACGCCTCCTTTTCTTTTGTTCTGGTCACGTGACTGAGCGTTGAGATGACGTCAGAACAAATGAATTGGAGGCGTGGCCGACTCGAGCCGATCGACGAAAGAGAATCGAGGCGATCGACAAAAAGAGAATCAAAACGAAACGGTTGTAACTTGGCTAGCGGGGAAGGTGAGTTTTAACCAGTAGAAGACACTCGCTCTCGCTCCAACCAGAACGGGAGGCATTTGTTGACTTTCCAACAAAAATAAATGTACTGTAAGTAGGTAAAGGACTTTTCGAATTAAGACGAAAAGCCACTCACAACTGCGTAGATACGTCGTATGTGATGTCACGCGACCATTCACGCCAGTGGGAGTAGGTATTTCCATACAAGTTATTGTTGACATAGTCTGCGCGAGCTTACTGCGGCTTAGGTTGACCTTCAGATACACTATGGGATAAAAATGTCCCCCAACATAAGCGCTAAACGCTGTCAAATCGTCTAACAATATGTCCCGCGTCACGCGAATGTATAGTTAAAATTTTGGGGAGCAAGTTGCAGGACACTATGCAACGTTGCAGAGTCACGTAGATTAAAGCTAGAACTACATTAGACCGATGCACACGTGTAACATGCTAGATTTGTATTGTCGTGGATTGGCGTGGATCAAGTGTAGCTCTACAAGTCTAGTTTCCATATAAAATATATGGAGTGTAGTTCTAGCTTGAAGATTGCGCGTCATGTTTTTGTTTGCGGGACATTTTGTACCGTAATGTATCTAAGGCTTTATTAAAGATGTTGATTGTTGAAACACTTGCATAATTATATTGTTAGAAAAGGAATCTGAAAAATCTGATTCGGAAAAATCTTCGTAACTCAATTCGAGAATTGAACTGTTTAGGTAAGTTTGTTTGGAACCCTCAGTGCGCGAGTCCGACTCGCACTTGCCCGGTTTTTTAATTTGAATATTAGTTGCTATCTAACGGGCTTATCTTTTTAACAATATAGAAATTGATAAAAATAGATCATTATCGTTATTGCATTTCAAGAGCTAACGCATATCACTGCAATTTAAACGTTACCTCAGACCAATAAAAAAGTATTAGGGGTTACCATGACGTTCAAAGTAAGATTGTTTCATTCTTATTTCAGTGTGGGCAAGAGACAGAGCTATACAGGTTGTCTAGCGCCATCTCTTACCCACACTGGAAATAATAATGAAACGTCATGGTACAGGTCCAAGTCTGAGAACATTACTTACACAGCTCTTTACACTAGCATAAGCCAATATTTCGCAAGAAAAACTTCAAATTCTATAAATTAACATCATTATTTATTCTAAATATCACATTATTCGTAGTAATTAAATGCATTACACTACCATTAATTTAATCAATAATAAGTATAGGATTTTAAATAAATAACAATAAATAGAGGAAGGAGCTTCTGGCTAAAAAATTAAATAGAAAATGCTGCGATGGGGTTTTTTTTTTTCGGTGGGAAAATCATCAGCGATGGGGTTGTGTATGTCTTAACGTACCGAGATTCCTTCGTGCCTCAGAAAGCACGTTATACAATTGTTGGTCCCAGCTGTCATTTGTAACTCTGACAATCGTTACGAATAGTCAGACTTCAGGAAATCTGACATCAGTCTTGACAAGCTATCATGTTAATCAAATAACTGGGTTGTGAAGGTCAGATACGCAGTCGCTCCATGTAAAATATGTACTGGTTTTCAGCTGCATCTGGCTCGAATGGAAGATGGCCCCATCATAATTGAGAAACGACTAAGCAGGATTAAATAATGACTCCAATTTCCCTTTTTAATTTTGGCGCCATCAAAATCAACAAAATTATCTAGGTACTTATTAAAATAACAAATTAGCTACCATAAGAACTCTACTAATACGGAAGTCTGTATGTTTTTCAATCAGTCACGCCTCAAGGGCGGATTTAGACGAAACTTGGCACACATATAGGCCTGGTTAGAGACAGGATACTTTATTATCCTGCTAGTATATTCCTGTAGAAGAATTTTCAAACAGGCAAAGCCACTACCGAAAACTCAAATAAATTCAACTATTTCAGCAAACACTCATCCAAATGATTATTCATATCGTCCTGTTCCACCATCTTCATACAACACGGGCAAGGCGTCTTAGTACCAGTTTCGTTCAAAGTCTGTGACTCGTCGAATATATCGTCTTCTTCATTTTCTAGACTTGTGTTTGTTAAACTTGTACTGGCCCCTTCATCAGGTATTGTAGTATTGTTATTAAAGAAGATGAGACATTCATCCAGATGCTGTTCTACTGGTTTGTCGAATTTCTTACCACAGCATGGACAGTTTTGGCCAAAGACCTCCTCGTCTTTGCTACAACCTGCTTTCGCTATATCTTTATCTTTATCCACTACACTTGACAAAAAATCGCCTCTGTCCATTGTAATCAAACCAACTGTATTTCTTCTTTGGTTATTAAGGTTAGATTTTATTGCTTTATCCATTTCGTTAACTAGTGCTGACACTTTTTTGACCAAATTGTCTGATCGCAATGCAGCTTCTGATTCAGTTTTTCTTTTGTCTTTAATTACATTATTATTGTTAAAAGCTTCAAAGTCTAAATGAGTCAAATCTATAAGTTCATTGTTTTCTGGACAATTTATGTCATTTGGTGTTGTTCTATCTGGTTTTTCTGTTTTTATATTACTACTCGTAGTGTCAGTCAAATCTATAATAATATTATTATTAGTACTCTCTGCTAATGGTGTGAATACAGGATGTGGTATAAATTTAGGTATGGGCTGTATTACACCTACTATTTCTTTTAGTTTGGATTTGTCTGGTTTTATCTTTTTATTGGGTTCTTTATGGTTGTGTTGAATTTCTTGTTCACTTTTTATACCATCCTTACTCAGTTTCTCGATGATATCCTTATTCAAACACTCATCCAAATGTCTATTGATTTCTTCATTAGGAAACTTACCACTGCAAACTGGACAATCAACTAAACCTACCTTAACATTAACTGCAACCAATTTTGTACTAGTACTTGATTGTGTTAGCTTGTAGTCATCACCATACAAGTCTTTTAATATTGTTGTAGCATTAAAGTAGTCTTCAATTTTCTTCATTTTTGCGGGTGGAGATTTTAAATCAATGGATTCTGCTTTGTGTTTTTTAGGATTAGAAATTGCTACTTCTCTTCCAGGTTCTTTGAATGTACCTGTGTCTTTACTGTTTTTAAAACCAGGGACAACATTTTTCACAGGTTCCTTTGTAGGTATTTGTTTCTTAGCCCATATGTTTCTTACTGTTTCTGTAACACCTTCAGTGTAAGGTCTATTTCCTGTATTATTGTTTATTAAAGTGTTGCCACTTCCTGTGAAAACTGGTATAGGTTTTGGGGGAGGTTTAGGTACCGTAACACCTCCTTTTTTGCTAGCTACAACAGTACTGAAACCATTTATATTGGATTTAGTATTGGCTGGGACATTAGTAGAATCTTTTAATACAGGTTTATTATTATTCGGTACATTATTAATAGTTTTGATGTTATTAGTAATATATTTAGTGATATCTGCATTTGGTTTAGTAGTAGTGTTTTTCTTGCCTTTGGGCTTTTCTTCTTTTTGTGGTTCTTTTATTTTGATGAATTTGCCTCCACATTTTCTGAGGTGGTCATTCCACCAGTAATCGCTGGGCCCTGGTGTCCGGTTCGTGGTACGTCGAACTATACCAAAGTGTGGCTTTCTGGTCTGACAGGGGCCGTTGCAACGCCACCAGTGAGTTTGGTACAGGTGAACCTGAAATTGTTTTATAAGGCTTTGAAAATCCGTTTTTATTGACTTAATTCAACAGTGTTAACTTTTATCTTGGTACCTGAACAAAAATAATTATATTTAACAGAACTGGGCAAGTGCGAGTCGGACTCGCGCACTAAGAGTTCCGTACAAACTTACCTATGAAAACAGTTCAATTCCCGAATTAAGTTACAGAAAAAGAAATGGTGACGTGACTACAAATTTTCAATTTTCTGATTTTCTCCTTTCTTCTTGCCAAATTTCCGGGTTCTAGGTCAACGGGAAGTATCCTATGAATTTTGATTCCCGACACGTTTTTTGGGACATATGCGGCCGTATCTTGTTTTTTTGTAAACTCAGTAATTTGATTTTTTCTCAGCTTCAAGGGACCGCAGGCCTGAGCCTGAGTACATGGTTTTAATTTCAAATCGATACCTCCACGCGTTCCCGAGATAAAGGGTCTTAACAGACAAACAGACGGATGGACAACAAAGTGATCCAATAAGGGTTCCGTTTTTTCCTTTCAGAGGTATGGAACCTTAAAAGTGATTATATTTTTCTAGACAAATAAAGTTCTCTCAATAGATGTCTTCTTTTTATGTGTATTCTCGACATAGCAATCTATCAGATAACAATAGGCCACTCTTTTGGCTGAAATTCTATTAGAAATTTAAATTTAAGATATTTTTAAACATTATTTTTCTACTGGATTGACTATATTCTATACTTTTCGTTTCTATTATTATTATTTCTGGTGTTTATATGTCAAAAGGTAGGATGGACACTGACACAAATCTCTCTAGCAGTGGTAAGGGTTTACAAAACTGGTCCTGGTACTTTAAATTGTAGACATGTGTTTTATCACAAAAATGCACTAATAAACAAATAGAATAAAATATTACTTGATCAGCAAATTACCTCATCATGAAAACTGTGATAAATACTAATGTTGAGGCCTGCACTCTTGTTAATCCTGTGCATATGTGCTTTAAAGTTGGGCCCGTGGCCATCTCGATCTTGGTCCCTTCTGGTCACGAACAGGAATGCATGTATCATCTCATGAAGTAAAGTCTCGATGAGGTCCTTCCGTGGTCGCAACTTCAGGAGAGGTTCACTCAATGCTATGTCACAGAGACCAGCTCTGCCTTCATATCTGAAAGCAGGCAAATTATATTAAAGTAGCATTATTAGGAAAATAAACATTGTTAAGAAATTCAACTCTTGCCTATCGATTCAGAGCAATTAATAATCTCCCCACTATTAAAGAGGTTTTAGAGACATCCTACAAGTTTGCACAAACTCCAGAAACACAAAAATAGAAGATCTGGAAGGCCTAAAGAATCAAAGCTAAGAAAAAAGAATGGAAACTTAGCTGCACCAGAAATAACCACAGCTCTGAATCATACACAAGCAACACAGATTACAAGAACAACGGTTAAAAGAAGTGATTTAAGAGGTTGTATTTCTGCTAAAAACCAAAACAGGCTACTACTAAATATGATTTTGACCACTACATGTTTACTGTATGGACTTTAAAAGGACTTTGACCCCTGAGTTTGTTTCGATGTTTCTTCTGAGTAGTCAGCTAGGAAACACTGGCCTCATTTAGTTTGTACTGATGAAAAAAAATTGACTGGTGAGAGAGTTTTTTAAAAACCTATTTCGAAAATAACATTTATCATTAACAATTCTAGAGTAAAGCAATGGCAATTAAATACTGGACAACAGATCAATGGGAAAATGCCAGTGTTGGCGTAATAAAATCAGTTTCATGTCTTTCTTTTTAGATGCAAAATAATCGATTGACTTCCATCGCTCTAGGGGAGAGGGGAGTGGTGTGGAGTGGGCATGTTTGACTTTTACTGAGTAAAACCCACTCCTATGATCCTTCTTTGCTTTGCATTCCAGGACAACAGGTTTTTCTTTTGGAAGTGAATAGATATTGTTTTTGTACATTGGTCAAAAGAAGAGAGTACTTCAGAAACTTAATATCAAACATGGTGGCATGGTGGTTGTAATGTCATGGTTTGGGGTTGTTTTGGCAACAGTAAACCCAGAAATTTTGTGAGAATAACTGGAACAATAAACAAGGAAAGTTGTCCTTAATTTGATATTTCCTGACTGCTTCCAAACGTTAGGTTATAATATAATATTCCACAACTTTCACACAACGCCGTCTAGACCCAAGCTAAGCAGAGCTTGTACTAGACAACTGATAAACATACTTAAATATTTCTAAATACATACATATATAGATAAATTACACCCAGACACAGAACAAATGATCGTGCTCATCACACAAACATTTGTCCTGGGTGGGAATCGAACCCACAACCTCCGGCATAGCAGTCAGGGCCACTAACCACTAGACCAACAGGCCAGTCAAAACTTGTGTGGGTTGCTAGTGTATATGCCTATAAAGACGTTGGTCCACATACTTCAGACCATTCATTTTACCTCTGATAATGTATCAGAGTAATCCTTAATGAAAATCATCTAATGAAGTCCGCGCGCTCAAGCGGAGCGAGAGATAGTGTCAGACATTTACTGACTAAAAACCCACTCCTGTTCCTTCGTTGCTTTTCGTACCAGGGCCGAGATCTAAATAGGATTGATGTTTGCTTGCCGTACAACAAATGGTCATAGGGCTTTTAGTAAAAACAATAAATATACTTACGAGCATACCCCTGCACAAGAGTACATTCTTTTACTCCACCTCACCACGGCTCTGCTTTCTAGTTTTGTCCAGAAAAACATTTTGTCAAAGTGTATAAACAACGAATGCACATTTGGTGTTGGGTCAATCAGTTCTAACTCAGGATCGCCTAGATTCATTTTTATTATAATTATTAGCAATATTATGATTAAATAACAAAATAATTCGGACGTTATCACCCACTATCATTGTTGTGTTGACAAATTCGATTCAAATTCTTTGACATTGACATTTTGCACGGCATATTTTTTGACAGATGCGTTTCAAAATTTCAGAAATCTAAAGGCTCTGATCGACGCCCGAGTAAAACCGCGTTCTTATGGCTCCTCGGTAAAGCTTGCCGGTGTATCATTGCAATACCGCTGTTTTGTAAGTTGACGAGCCTGGCTCGCGGCTCGTCATGTTTGCTTAATTTTTTACTCGGCTCGTCGTTCGAAACCGCATGTTGATTATGGCCGGCGAGCAAAGTCGCCAGCCAAATCATCCAATGACTTCTAGGGTGGAGCATGAGCACGTGTCAGACTTTTAGGGACTAAAATTCACTCCCATGTTCCTTCTTTGCCTTGCGTTCCAGTACCCCGGGTTTTCTTTTTAAAAGCGAACCCATGGCTCTAGTAGGTTTCGACTCTGCAGGTTTGTATTGCTGACATTTTTTTTTATTATTCTTGGTAGGTTTGCGCTTGACCATTATCTCACCTGATGGAAAGCTATGTGGTCGACGATGGAGCGCGAGAAATAACCTATTCACTCTCGACTTAGAGAGTTTTCGACATTTCCTTAAGGCGCGCTTGGAACATGATTCGGGATCAATCGGGACGGCGAACTAGTCATTGCTCACCGTCCGTAAGCCCACGCCTACGGTGGCTCGAAATCGGGGTTGGGATCCCAGTGGCTGGGGCATGTGGGCTGTTCTCTTACACATACGGCCGCCTCCTACGCTAGCATTACTGCTTCGCAGAAGTAGGCGACCGCCTGCCATTTCCTACTCACTCCAGACCATGGCTTATAATAGAACCTGGCACGAGAGGTAGTTGCCTAACGCTGCGCCCCCATGAGGACACGGCAGTTCTCTGCCAAAGGGGGGCACACCTCTACCGTATGCTCCACGGTGAGCACTAGAGAAATGAAGACAATAATTCGTTGTACAATTTTTTAGACATTCTCCGATAGTTTCTGTAATCGAGTGGTTCTGCTGACAATTCTCGAATTAAATGTGCATGTGATAATGCTTGCCTTTTCATAATCCAACTTTTAACTTAAACTTTCGGGCATTTGATATTTTTTTCTTCATTTCATGGTGTGCTATAATACTAAGAAAACAAAGCTTCAGACTCCGAACCGCCGACTACGATACGACAGTTTTACTCGCTCGTCGATGAGCACTGAACTGACACCAACAAGCCGCGAGTCGACGTTCTTTACAGCCGCGTTATAGGCTCGTACGTCGATTTTTTTTTTAAATTTTGTGGCTTGGCTTTGACCTTTCTGCCATGCTCGTACGTCGATAACCCATTTAAGATTGCCAGGTTAAAGTCAATACAACTAAAGTGAAGAATTTTATTTCCAGGCTTGTGAAAAAAAAGTGCAGCCAGGGATAACGAAGCTAACATGGACTTCTACGATGTCAGATGCATATATTGCAGATTGTGTTATGCAAATCGGAGAAGTTTGTACCTACCTATATTTAAATTTCATATTATCATCTCTGTCTACTGAAGCGGAATTTAATAATAATAATAATATTCCACAACTATCACATAACGCCATCTAGTCCCAAGCTAAGCAGAGCTTGTGTTATGGGTACTAAACAACTGATAAACATACTTATATATTTCTAAATACATACATATATAGATAAATTACACCCAGACACAAAACAAATGATCGTCCTCATCACACAAACATTTGTCAAACAAATGTGGAATGAAGTAGGTATTAACTATTTATTAATATTTTTAGCTTCAAGATTTCATTACTACATACAAAAACTGCAATATTAACTTAGTAAAAATAATGGAAAACATTTGTGACACTCCTTTCATCGATTTCGATATTTATAACGTTTTCGATATAAGTGTTCTGCGAGAGACGATACGGACAATGGAAAATAAAGCCATGGAAGAGGTCCTGGAAATGTACAAAGTTATAGTAATTTATCTTATAATTGTTTATGAGGGATTTGAAACCTATATTACTCAGGTACATGAAAGTTTATTCAATTATATTCTATCAAGGACCCGTGAATAATAAATAAATTGTATCTATGTTTTTTATTTATTTAAGATGGCAGAGCATTGGATTACATATGTTAGGAGATTTGATATGCTTTTAGAAGACGCTTTGAGATTATCTATCAAATCAACAATGCAAAACATGTACAAGTGTGTCCATGGAGATGGTAAGTTTAAAAAGAATATGGAAAAAAAGAACAGAAAAATACATTGGATTGTTAGGCTGTATGTAACTTAAACTTTTTAACTTAATGACATCGATAATTTCACTTTTCTCTATGTAGTACCTACCACATCTCACACCTCCGTTATCACATGAATTTGCTACTGTGCAGTGGCTCGCTGGGCATTCTGAGAGGAGCGGCAGCGTCCTAAAAATACGCACCGTATCCAGGTGTAGGTACTGCTCTCAGTACCTATCAGACCTAGTGTTGCAACACTGCCTTACTTATGATAATTACAGTAAGTCGCAATTTTAGTCGATGTTGAGTTAAGTATATATTTGAAACGTAGAGATTGAGATCTATATTTCTGTAAATTTAACTTAATATCGACCAAAATGTTACTTACTGTAATTGTCATAAGCGCGGCAGAACAGAACTCTGCTTCCGCTTCTGCAGAAGTTCCGCAAGCTTTTTCACTTCCGTTTCCGTTTCTCCCTTCCGTCTCTGTTTCTGGTTGCGCAAACTTTATATCAGAAGAATATAACGAGGAGCGCGGGGGTAAGGGGTCCGTAGACGACTGGACACGACGGAAAAGGCGTAGAGTAGTGCGCTGCTAATAGTTCGCCAATACTTATCAGCTCCCCCCAGAAGTGTAGCCAGTGAGCAGTTATTTAGCTGAGCTTGTTTTAATATATGAAGAACACCAAAACAGACTCAAAGGTGTAAAAGCGGCCAAATTACTTTTTATTAAATATAATTTGCCTCTGTTTATAATATAATTTTGAGTCCTGTAGTAAGTACAAATTACAAAAATTAAACAAATCTTAAAAAATAAAATTGTGTTTTATCTTCACAGTATTAACACTTCCGCTTCCGCTAAGATTTACTTTTGACATCTGTTTCCGTTTCTGCTTCCGTTAAGCCACTTCCGTTGATCACTAATCAGACCTTTGATCTAGCTGCTAAATGGGACCCAAAGCTCTATTCTATTATTCTGTTGGAAATGATTATAAATTCACTAGATAATAAATAAACTCATGTATTTTTTTTTATTTATCCAGGAACAATGGCACCGTCCCCTCTACTAAAGATGAGTCTGTACCTTTCCGGAAAAGATATAAAATATGTTCCTCCAAAATTAGAGATTCAAGATACATTCAACACAGTTTTTGAAGAAATAATCCAAATACTGTCAACAGTCCCTCGACTGTTTGAAAAGTTTGGTCTGCCTACAGGAGGATTGAGAAAGTTTTACGAAGCCATAGTAACAGATCAGGATTGTAATAAGCTGCAGAAGTATATTGATGATGGTAATTTATACTTATTAGCAACGCATAATTATAAGAATAAATTGTCTTTAATAGCTTTTATTCAGCAGTAGGTAACTGTCCCGAAATACGTTATTGTTCATACAAATATGGTATCAGTATTATTAAGTGTCATCCACCAACCCGCACTGGGCCCGCGTGGTGGATTACGGCCCATTCCCTCTCCTAGTGAGGATGCCTGAGTCCCAACAGTGGGAACATTAAAAGGCCGACTATGCTATGCTATGCTATTATTAAGTTTAGTGAGGTTGCGGAATATAGCAAGAAGACGTTGCGAAATTTTAATAATTATGGAAACAACTATTTATAAGCGTACGTCATATGCCATTAGTATCACATGAATTCCGAAATTCACTTCACAGAAAAATAGCAAAACATATGAGTATTCGTAGCGATAGTGTTCTTCTTAGCGTGACAATATGTTATTGATACAATTTCAGAAGTCGAATACAATATCAAATTAATACACGAACATATGGGTATGTGGGATCCTTACGCGCATATCTGGAAAGTGGACAAACATGAATTTCTAGAAAATTATCGAGCAGAGAAACATACTGCAGAGGAATTTGATAATCTTATCATTAACTACAGTAACCTGGCGAATTCTGTCCAAGTACAAGAAACAGTCAATCAGGTACTTACTTTAAATAATTGGTTTTTGATATTAATCTTTTTAAAATAACGTAATTATTATTACGTGCTCAAGATCAAGATATAGTTTTTTTTTTATTACCCCCATCTCCCCTGATGGTACGCGGTGATGTGGTAGACAATGGAGCACGCTTGCCTAGAAGAAGCCTATTCACTCTTGACTTAATGACTCCTGGGTTGTTGCTATTTACGTCAATATACTGCGTTATATTAACTCTCTCTGCCGCTCTAGAAATTAGCATTTTACTGTAAGATCGAAACAAAGTCTTTTGTTTTCAGATTCATTTTATTACACTTAACTCGAGTGAATTAAAGAAATCTATCATAGCACACTGCATTGTCTGGCAAGCCAAGTTAGGAGTGTTACTGAGAAGTATTACAGAGGGTGACATCGATGTAATATATGCTTACGTTGAAAAAAGTAGTGAAGAGGCTATGAAGGTCGGTAAACCATTAAATATTGTTTATCGAATATTGTTGATTGCCATAAAGTATACCTACAGGTTTTCAAGTGGGCGTGGATGACCAAATCTGATAATATCAGGAATAGCAGAAAACGCTCGAAGGAATCTCTGGTCACGGAGTGAAAGAGAATGGGAAGCTGTCACCTCCTTCTGCGAAACAGTAATGCAAGCAAAGGAGGTAGCGAAAAGCGTGAGTGAGAGGAAATCTGACAAGAAATGAGCCTCGTGTCTGATTTTGAGAAAAACTA
Source organism: Mythimna pallens (assembly GCA_961205895.1). Classification (NCBI taxonomy): domain Eukaryota; kingdom Metazoa; phylum Arthropoda; class Insecta; order Lepidoptera; family Noctuidae; genus Mythimna; species Mythimna pallens. The sequence goes on from OY540832.1 coordinate 24,232,548, forward strand.
AAACTGCGTCATAGGGTTTAGAGTCGGAATCGAACCCGTTGATTTAATAAAAACAGAACAGTATATTATTGCAACATACGATTGTGTCGCTAGTAAAGATAAAATTTTAAGGAATATTAGTTTTTCTGAAATTCAACGATGCACTTTTCAGAATCGGACCCGAAAGTCCTTTGAGTATTTTCTTTTTCGACATTCGTCATACTTTTGGATTGGCTATCAAGCTATCCATGTCCACTTAAAAACTCAACTTGCCTACACAATTGATTTCAACACATAACTATAACCATTTTTATCTATGTTATTCATGATACATTTTATTTCATAGACACCAAAAGATTTAAAAGAGCTGCAGGAAGCCATAGATACTTACGATCGTTTAATATCGGAATTAGCCGGCATTGAGAAAACATTCCCTCCGATTACCGACCAAATGAACACATTAGGTAAGACCATAATTTTTTTAATTGAATATAGTCAAATTATCGTGAGTGTTGGAAAAGTTGCAGCACAAAAACAAATTTTACTGCTACAAGAATTATTTCACAAATGACTTGGGTGGAAGCTTCGGGTATGATCGTAGTCATGTTATTGCTAGATGACGCTGAACTCATGATTTTAAGGTTTAGTTATAAGTTTATAGATGATTTTTTAAGTCCAGGAATAAAAAGGAAGGTATTTTGCTAAAATTAAACATTCTAACTGCGTCATATTATTGCCTCAAAATCCTCCTAGTTTTAAAGCATGCTCTAGCTAAAGCATGGCAACGTGCGAGCCCGTAGTTTTCACCTTAGGTAATTGACATTGAATTAACTGTTTAGAGGTCAATTTACAGTGATCGATGACGTCTAAGTTCATCGCATTTGCGGTGCTAGGGCAAAAATAAAATAATAATAGTACTAGCGTGCCTGTTGATCCACTGCATAATAAAAGCCCCTTCTCGTTGATCACCACGTTTGCTCATAGCGGGTTAGATTTATGATCGCATTAAAACCTTATACTTTATTTCATCTTAGCTAGTCCGTTACTAAAGATAATTGATTTTATAAAGAAATATTAATTATTAACTAACAATTAACTCAGTACTACAGTAAATTACTATTATTTCAGTAAAATTTGAAGTTGAACTCAGTTCTGATATGACGACTCGCCATGAGAACATACCTGTTTTATGGGGAGACTATTTAGCGCTTTTAGAAGAAGCTAAGAAAAACCTCGAAGCTAGCAAAGAGAGATTTAAAACTGGGTTATTGGATCAAGCAGAGGTAAGTTGTGTGCATCATACAGATGCACATATTTATTAGTACACAACTATAACTTATATAATTATATTGTAATTTATACGAAAAGCTTAGGAAAATTGCGACCGCGTGTATGTGTCTATGGCGCTGTTACGGCAAAATAGGTACGCTTGATTGAAACTCTTATGTGTCCCCATTATTTATTTATTGCCTATCAACAATTGTTACACATTGCATTCGAAACGTACTTGCCCTTACACAAACCAAGTGTACAATATATTACGATAGACACAGCAGCATGCATGAACAATATTAAAACAGAAAGATTTTACAAATTATAGTAATGATAATAATGAATGTGCGACGGTCGATCAACTGCTATACCACCAATACATACCATTTGTTATGCACGAATTTTTTCGTCGTAACTGTAGCTTAATACTGGGGTAGTATAACTTTTTTATTTCAAAATTCCTCTTAGGTATTTAAAGAAGCAGCCAAAGAATTTTGTGAAGATTTCTATAATACAGCACCAATTTCCTCGGAAATAACTGCCAAAGATGCCTTGTCTCAGTTGAAAGCTTTCAGAGATCAACTTAATGCATTACGAGCACAGGAACAACTTATACGCGATGGCCTTGCTGTGTTCAATCTAACGTAAATAACTTTTGATTAAATTGATGATTTTATATTTTACGCAAAGTGGAAACGAGTTTCATGCTTTACTGGGCAAGTAGACGCTTTAGGTGCTCCGTAGTTTATTGTTACCTACGCTTAGTATTATAACTAACTTCTGCCAGCTGTTTCTCCTACGTGAAAGTAGATTCCTCCATATAAACTTTGGAATCCCGTTTCATCCACTTAGGGGGAAATTTTTAGAAAATTCTTTATTCTTTCTCTGTCCAGGTCCATGGGTTAGGGGGGTGGGCATTAATAAGTCTGTGAGTGAGTCAGTACTTTGCCTTTTATACAAATATACTGAAAACGAACGTTTGTATGTGGTATGTATGTGTGTGTGTTTTTTATTCCTTTGGGCTTAAACGTCTGTACAAATTTTGGCACTTGTGATTCTTGTGAATACTTGTGGTCTGAGGAGTTCCCTTGAGATAATTTTTTACCATCAAGCTGGTGAAGCTGCTGGCAGAAACTAGTTATCGAGACGTTTATACATTACAGTAGTAGTTCGTGTTTCGTAACATGACCGGTAGTTATTAAGAAATTATAAAATTATGTATTACTCTAGTAAGTAAAAAAACTATTTTCATGAAGGTACCTACACTGATTTAATTTAATAGTTATTTGTCATAGTTAACGTGATTGTTATCATTTGAAGTTGGAGCAGTTTTTTCCGACAGTATAAATGATTATATTCAGGTTATTACATATCCCTTTCGGTGACGGATGATATTTTTCCCATTTTGCGTAGTTTATGCGTTTTCCTTTGTAGCATACCTTTGTGCGTACCCTGTGGGCCTCTTCATGTTTGAAAGAGTAGTTTAAATGAATTAAAATAATAATTTACAACAATAGCAATTATTTGATTTTAGCACACCAGTGAATCTGGATCTTCAGAAAATGGAGAAGGAGTTAGAGAGATTGGAAGAAGTCTGGGACTTGGTAAATCAATGGGAAGAGTCCTGGGAGAAATATAAACATCAGACATTTTGGGAAATGGAGACTGATGAGATGGAAGAAAATGTTATGTATCTTTTCAGGTAAAGTGTTTTATTAGACGCTTCCGAGATCTGGCTGGACTGTGAGGACTGAGGGACCGCACTCTACGGGCTGTAGTTTTTAGTATATTTGTTTACAAAATCCCAGATTTGTTCTACAATTGTTTTAAGTACACTACAAAATCTTACGATTTTTATTTTGCAAAATGCCAGTGTGGTCGATCCTCAGTTCACATGCACATGATATTTTGTCTCATATCTTTTTTTCAGAAACTTCAATCGGCTTTCTCGGCAGCTTAAGGAAAAGAATTGGGATATTATAGATACAACTAGAGTAAAAGTGGACGCGTTTAGGCGAACATTACCTCTAATCGGTGACTTGAAAAATCCGTGCATGAGAGTGAGGCATTGGGATAGAATAAAAGTGCTCATGAACGTGTAAGTTATCATTAATGAGACTGATAATACTTGGGCATAATTTCCTTTACCTTGTTAATTTACTTTAAATTATTTTAACATATATGTTGTAACTTAGAATAAAGTAAGTATAGATTGAATTAAATAAACGAGAGATATTTTCCAATCTCTATCCCACATCATTTCTCATTTCTTTGACACGTACAGAGAGTTTGATCAAGATTCTGAAGATTTTAAACTAGACTTGATAATGCAACTAAATTTCCAAGCATATGCAGAGGAAATTGCAGAGATTTCAAATGCTGCTACTATGGAATTGAACATTGAGAACGGACTCAAAGCTATTCGAGAGGTGTGGAAGGCTACGACCTATGAGATGGTACCACACAAGGGAGATATTTATAAGATAAAATCTGTAGACGAAGTTATGCAGGTTGGTTCAAAAGTAGAGTGCAAAATTTTGGGTTACGCTCTTTCCTAATGGATTAATAAACTTAAAAAAATATCATAGTTTCTCGAAGACCACCAAGTGCAACTATCGTCAATGAAGTCAACAAAATATGTAGAGCCGTTCATAAAAGAAGTTGACTACTGGGAGAAGTCCTTAGGATATGTCGCTGAATGTATTGAAGTAAGCATTGATGATATTTATAATGAAAATCAGAAAAAGATTTGTTAGTAACATTGTAAAACTACTTCAAATACAAGAACAAAGATGTTAATAGCTAGTCGGTGTAGTAAAAAGTGTATTATAAAGAAAACAATTTGTGGGAAAACTCACTTCTTTTGAAAAATCGATTGAATATAGACGACTGAGCATGAGCAAAAGCTGCTATCCTTTCCAATCAGATCTCTGGTTAAACGTACTACTTAGTGTGAAACGCTTATTTTGTGTCAATATTCTTGCGCCATACCATGTTCATCAAATCCATGTAACAACCAAGTTGGCAGTTTTAATTTCGAGTCGTTTTGGTTTGAAATTCTCGGATAGTGGGATCCACGTGCTTACAAATTGACGCCTTGTTTGCCCTTCACGTGCGTGACCAAGCAGCTGACGTTTTCTTTATTATTAGCTATCCATAGGTTATTGCCTATCCTCTGGATAATCATTGCCTATCTTTTGGTCACATTAAATTACAGTCGACAACGTTGTGTAGGAGTTTCGCGACGCCTTATTTTAGATAGTTTTTACTTAGTTTTTTACTTACGTGTATTTTGTTATTTTAGAATATAAGTATCGTAGTATTTTATATCAATAAGGAATATTAAGGAAATATTTTTTTGAGATTCTTATAACATTTTCCTGTAACAGATCTCTTTACAAGTTCAAAGGCGTTATCTTTATCTAGAAACTATTTTTTCTGGTGAAGACATTAGAAAGCAATTGCCAGCAGAAGTTTTAACATTTGATGATTTGACCTCCGCTTGGACAGAAGTTACTTCCAAGTGAGTTCTGCAATTAAATGTTATTTTTAATTAGATTTAATAAGATTTCACACTTAGACTTACCTACCAACTTCCCCTTATAGCTGAATTAAAAATAAAAGTTTATTATTTAAAAGCTACTTTAGCTACACCTACTATAGGCCAATAAAGATCGTCAAATTTTGGCACTAAATTAGGATTTGAGACGTTCTCAGCTCCAAAAAATTAATTCAAAACCGGCCTTAGGCCATAGGCCTTATTATTAGAAGTTTAGACAATTCGTTACTTATACTTTAACAAAAATTTTTCTTCAATAGTATGTACGCCGGAGAAAATGCAATACAAGCCTGCCTTTATAAACCAGCGCCTTATCTTTTTAATAAATTGAACCAAATGGTGGATAACTTAGATGGTATCCTGCGAGCTCTTGAAAAGTATCTGGAGACGAAAAGACAACTGTTTCCGAGATTTTACTTTATATCTAATGATGATTTGTTGGAAATTCTTGGCAATTCAAAGAAACCGTCGTTGATACAAGTGCATTTGAAGAAATTGTTTGATAACGTGAATAGGATAAGGATTGAAAAGGTAATAAAGTTGTCAAAAAATAAAAGGTCCGTTTTGACATCTGTCAGAACGAATACTTAAATACGCAAAATGAATACTCGTAATATATTCCATCACATTTTATCACGCGCCAAAAAAAAAATAAGTATTTTTAAAAAGCACTGTCATTAATTATTATTTTATTGTTTCTTTCAGTCTCGTTCCAAGTTACATTCTAATGTATTTCTCAAATGTCAAAACGGGCTTTTTATTTTTTAATGAGTTTAGAAGCGCCGACGAAACGTTTTCGCAAAATAATTTTAGGTCGCATATTGTGAAAACGTTTCCTTATAAATTAACTGACAACGATATTAGTTTGTGTCGTGCCAATTTTACCGATGCTTGTTGTGTCATTTATACTTTTTTTTACATAAGACCATCGGAAATTCCAAGGGCAGGTATAATTTATTATTAATGCAAACCACTATTGAATCGTTTAAAAAATATTAAAACGTTTGGTAGCTTAGATTACATAAATCTAAGTTTGGTAGTTTTGCTGCCAAAAGTCCAAAACAAATGTCAACACTTTAACCACAGAGTACCTTACTGTCTGAATATTGCAATATAATTTTGTAATAGTTACCATAGTAACATATTTAAAAATCAGACGTGTAAAAATAAGTAAAGTTTATTTAATTTTTGTGGAGCTTTAAAGCGTCTGACATAAGTTTTGGTCCATGGAAGGTGTCTGACACTTATGATACTACTTTAGAATAATATTCTACAAAAAATATATAAAAATCAGCCATAAGAATTAAGTTAAGTAACTCGTTATTTTTAGTTCCCTTTCTCACCTGGTACTTGCTCAGGGGCCCCAAGGGGAACCCCACAAGAACACAGGTAAGTATTCAAAACACATGAGACGCTACTGGGAACCTAAGGTTTCATCCATGAGAAAAAAAGTTATGTCTGACAGCTCTGGGATCTTAGTATATTAGAATATGTTACACCCGCATTCTAATGTAAAACAAAAAGAAACAACTATAAAATTTGAGTACGGAAGACTTATTACGCAAATAAACATGGACGAAAGACTAGGCGCTATAGTCAAAAGACTGCCTTGCCTAAGGAGTAAGGGGTAAGCAGCAGGGGTAAACAAAAAAAGTTCAGTGGCTGCTTTAATTATTCGCAAATTGATTCCAAGTGGATATTTTGATGTAAAATTTGTGTAGCTTTGTATCTCAAGTGTCTGCGCAACTGGAATAAAATGTGGAATCATTGAAATAGGCGCGGTCTTGGTAAAATGGAGCTGAGAATTTTATTATAGTTTTAGCTACCACAGCGAAGTTTGCTGAGAAGGCTAAGTCGATACATTTGCTGCCAAATACATCAAAAAAACATTAGAATGTGTTACACCTGTATTCTAATGTAAAACAAAAAGAAACAACTATTACGGAGGACTTATTACGCAAGAAAACATAGACGAAAGACTAGGCGATATGGTCGAAGAACTATAGCCTTCCCTAAGGGGTAAACAAAAAAAAAACTTTACGTCAACGTCAAAGTTCTGTAGTATCTGTACTGTGGTGATAAACTTCTGTTTTAAATTTAATTTGTACTAGGTGTACTTTTCAACGACATTCAGAAAACCTAAATATTGTGAACACCGAAAAGTTTTAAACCAAGTGCATTTATAGAAATGGATGAAATCCTGAATAATTGTCATTTTGTACCTATGACTACGATGGTAAATAAGCTTACATTTTATTTAATATCTTGAATTTGTGTAATTTTTTCAATGTATCCTTGTCATATGTATTTAAATTCCATACTACACTTTATTTTAGTTAAATGTAATATTTGTATGACTAGATTTTTTTTTGGAAATAAAGTTATAATACATTAACCCACAGAAATCTTAATAATAAATTGCCTTATTATTAAGATTTCTGTGACCTAACTTCAAACACGCAATTTCGTAAATCTTTAGAATCTTACGAGTAAATCTCCCGTTTTAATTCTGCATAATTCAAAATTATTATTGACTCATTAATAAATAAGTACTATAGCAAAAAAATAATTATTACATTAGATAATGTAAATGTTTACAGAAAAAAGTAATTGAATTAATGGAAGTTCAACAAAACTTTGATCCAATCAAAATTTACTGCAAGAGAAACTTAGTGAAACTACAAGAGAGCAGGACTAACGCGAAGTACACAGACAGTGACCTCAGGAGCTTCAAGTCTGTGTACAGGATAGCATGCTGTAAGGCCATATACTCACATAATTGGAACAAGCTCTTGTACCTGCTGAAGAAGTGCCCGCCATGGGAACATAATTGGAAGGATGTTAATGAGGCTGCCTTGTATGTTAGAGTGAGTATCATTTGATAAAATTAGGATTGTCTTTAAGTTCCTGCTTCTTACACCGGCAGGCTGTTTAATGTTAATAATTCCCAAATTAAATTTTATTTTATTTGGCAAAATTACAGCTAATAACAGTATATTATGCAATATATTATTATTATATCTCTAGGCTGATTATGTACAAACAAGTAACAATAATATAGATACATCTATTACATTTGCGGTGTTTGCAAAGCCATAAATGAATTTTAATGTTTTCTATTATTGGCACTCACAATAATATACCTACCTTGAGATGAGAAAAATAAATGAGTTGACCAACATAAACTTTATAAAGTTTTATGTTTGCATAGTCTATTCATAATATGCAATAGTATACTCTAGTATTAATTAACCTTTTGAGTACCATAATTAAAGACACAATAGAAAGACAATGACCGAGCGAACACTCGGGGTTTAATGAATTCATTTTGTACAAAAATATCAGATTCAGGTCAGGCAACATGGAAAAAATAACATGATAATTGTGCAACATTAAAACTTTTTTTTTTTTAACTGTATAATAGTAATTTAAAGACATTTATGTAGTGGTACATATGCAGACTAAATGCAACAAGGCATTCCCTACCAATCAACCTTTGGGTTAAAAAGGACTACAAAATAATATGACATCTCATTGTTTTCAGGCTCTGGTAATTCTCCTCATGTACCACCCAACATCACAAGCTCGAGGCCTGCTGAATGATTACCTTCATTTAGTCTGGTCATGTCGCTCCGATGAAGTCAAGAAAGCAGTTCTAAAGATCTTGCTGACATTGCCTGAAAAAATACATGGTGTCACGTTTGGCAGATATGCTTATTCTGGTAAAGAGTAAAATTTTAATGCCCTAATAATTTTTTAAAAACCATCCAAACAATTGGCAAAGGAGCTTATGACTGACTTTCTCAAGACTGATATGAAGGTACTAACCAAGACCTACTTAAGAAGGAATTAAAAAGTTTCTGACATATTTTATGTTTCATGATAAACATAATTATAATTATGTTAAAGTTGGCAAAAGTGTTTTTTTTTTACTGGCAACTACACATCAGTGCTAAAACTCTGAAAATGCACTTATGAATATGCACTGTCAATGTTATGTTGCCACTGATGTGTGGTTGTTTGTTGTGTTTATAAGTCTGAACCATTTGTACCTGTTTTACTTATAAGAGTTGTTATTACTAAATTTATAAGAATATCAATAAATATATTTTTGATAAATTTTAAAAGCTTTTATTGTCTGTGGTTTATAGTTACCCAGTAACTGGGTTGTAGGTTATTGTGGGCAGATTGGAGGATGATGACTGGTTTTAATTTTACTAAAAGTTTAAAAATCCTTATTCACATTGAGGAAACATCAAATAACTATTCACGTCAGGCAACTACTACGTCAGTAAGAGTCTGACATGCCCCCCTCCCTATTTACTTGTTTCTTCATTATTTTATTTTATTTTATTTTATTTATTGAGGGATAATAAACAGTTACAACATATAGCTCATGCATATAAATAACACTAAATAGGTGATAATGTTGCAATTGGGTACACTACATAAATACGAAAAACTTTATTCCGATAGGTAGTCACAAATACGAATAACAAAATACCGATGTTCATAATTCCGAATGGTTCAAAATTGCGAAAATAATAACTCCGACTTATCATTACTCCTATTTTTATAATTCTTAAATTTCATGATTATAATATATTCCTAACGTTTATAATTAGGTACTATTTTCAAAATACCGAGTTTTAATAGATCGAATAAAAAAAAGTCTTAATGATAATTCGAAACATCAAAAATACGAATTCTGATTATTAAAATATCGTTTAATACAATTCCGAAATAAAAACGCCTTGTAAAACTCTATAGCAAGACAAACACATAATTGCTCGTCAGAGAGAAGTGTAATATTATGTATAGTATGAGGGGGTAGAATTAAAAAACAAATGACAGATGCGTTTATACTCATAATTGCATTGTTTACTGCTATTGTCCTTGTGTATATATACCTATCCTATAAATTTCTAACATAAGGTCTAACTTAGCCTAAGTGATTCATCAATAATACAGGGGATTTGCAGCATGCAAGCAAACATGCAGCATGCAAGCAAGCGTGCAACATGCAAGCAAGTATGCAACATGCAAGCAGGCATGTAGTATGAAAGCAGGCATGCAACATGCAGCAAGCATTGTTTCTGTCACGGCTCGGGCGCTGCGGGGTTTGGGCGGCCCCCCACGCGAGCTTATCGTCGCAGATGCTTTTAACGCTCACCACCTGCTCCTCAGCTCGCGGGCCGCCCCGCCCCTCCACGCCTACGCGGGTTTAAATTACATTCTAGGGGTAGAGCAGACAAGACTGCATGAAGTCGGTTTTGCAGCGATTCATTTCGCGACTTGTAGCACAACATGTTGACTTTTAGTTTATTCGAAGTATTGAAAATCGGAATATAGTTTTTCGGACTGAGGACTCTTCGAGCATTTGATTCTTCTAACGTATGAAGATCGGAAAACTAACAAATCGCATTTACGACTTTCGGTAAAATAAATTTTGTGATTTTTAATAATAGACATAATTCTTCGGTATTATGAAATTCGGACTTTTAAAAATCGGAACACCGAAATTCTGAATGAAATATTTCGGAGTATTTGGGTGTTCCCGTTGCAATTGCAATTGAGAAACTTTTTCATAATATTTGTTTTAAACTTAAATTTAGAACATGCAAAATTCAAGATATATGATTCCGACATTCTATGGATCGGGCAGCGTTATGTATGTGTATCTGTGTGCTATTTAAACGTGTTTTTTTTTCTTTACTCCTGATTTGGGTGGAGCGAGAGGGGGTGTCAGACTTTTACTGACTAAAACCCACCTGTGTTCCACTATCTTCCTAAAAGTGTGTTACAATAACATTGACAATGTTATCTTTGCATTTGCTCCTTACTTTTACAAAAATAACCATTTTCCAGAACCCTATGGGTTTGCCAGTAGCTAAGGCCATGTCCTCTGATGACGGTGAGATAATTGAATGGAAGTATAACTTGATACTGGATGGACCTGCCGAAGTGTGGCTGAATGGACTTGAGCATACCATGAAGGTTGTGCTCAGAGATGTAAGCTTTTGAAGATATTGATAGAGTAGAACAGATAGAAGAAGGCTGTAGTTGTAGGTGTATTAGTGAGTAATGTTGAAATAGTACATTTTGATACAAGTGCAGAAAGTTTGTCATTGCAGCCGAGGCGGAATTCGCACGACCCGTGGGCGAGTGTGTTATGGAGCCGAGGGCTGCAGTGGCAAATTTACACGTGTATCAAACGACTTTTTTCAATACACTTTTTTTTTTTTTTTTTTCGGTGGGAAAATCATCTTATGACATCCCCCGCCCTTGGGCGGGGCGGGAGATAGTGTCAGACTTTTACTGACTAAAAACCCACTCCTGTTCCTTCGTTGCCTTCGTCCCAAGACCCCGGGTTTCGCTTTCACACTACCCAAGGCCCCAGTAGGCTTCGACCCTGCTGGGCCCCTACGATTTGCTGACATCTCCCTGAGGCGCGCGTGGAACAATACGCGCCGTCGACGACTTAGACTCGGTCCGGACGGTTACCGGACGGTCGGACGGCGGGCTACCCATTGCTCGCCGTCCGCAAGCCCGCGCCTACGGTGGCCGGAAATCGGGATCGGAATCCCGGCGGCGACTTGGGCGTGAGGAGCGTTGCCTCACGCGATCGGCCGCCTCCTTTGCTAGCATTACTGCTTCGCAGAAGGAAGCGACCGCCTGCCACTCCTCCTCGCTACGGACCATGGCCTGTACCAAGGCCCGACGCGAGAGATCGCCGCCGCCGATCGCCCCCACGAGGACACGGCGTTGCTCTGCCCAAGCGGGGCACACCTCCACCGTATGCTCCACCGTGTCCTCCGGGCGGTCCACACAGTGGCGACACCCGGGCGTCGCTTCCGCACGAATCCGGTGCAGGAACTTCCCGAACTTACCGTGTTCGGTGAGAACCTGCGTCATACGGTAGGTGAGGACGCCGTGAGGTCTTTCCAACCACGCCTCAAAGAGGGGACTTACCGCCATAATTGTGGCGTGCCCAGCACTGGGTCGCGACAGTCGCTGCCGCCATTTAGCCATGAGAACCCGCCGGAGCTCTGACCGCCACGCTGCGATTTGTCGCGGCAGCGGAGTTTCGCCCCGGCGTTGCATCTCCATGCGCAGATCGTGCATGTGAGCAAGGTCTGTTGCCACCAGATCCCATGGTGGCTGGCAAGCAAGGAGGCTCGCCGCTTCGCGGGAAATCGTCCGGTATCCTCGCACCATCCGTATGGCCATGACCCTCTGGCATGCGTTCAGCCGGGCCGCCGGCTGCTTCCGCAGCGCTGGCGCCCATACCGGTGCGCCATAAAGGGCCATGGACCGAACGATTCCCGCGTAGAGCCTTCGGCAGGAGGCGTCTGGACCCCTCAGGTTGGGCAGGAGCCGCCCGAGGGCAGCCCCAGTCCGATTTAGTTTGGGAGCCAGACGTCGGAAGTGCTCCTCGAAATCCCACCGGCTGTCGAGAACGAGTCCCAGGTACTTCATCGTCGACCCGACGCCGATGTGGACTCCTCCTACCGTTAGTTGGGAACCCGGTGGTGGTGTGTTCCGAGGTCCGTGAAAGCACATGGCCTCGGACTTGTGCAATGCCACCTCGAGTCCCAACTCCTGGATCCTGCCCACGACTGTCGCAACCCCGCGTGTCGTTAGTTCGACCGCCGCCTGGTACGACTCTCCCCGCCCCAGGACCAGCGTGTCATCTGCGTAGCAGACCACGCTGATCCCGTCAGGGAGGTCGCCGCGCAGCACGTAGTCGTATCCGATGTTCCACAAGGGCGGCCCTAGTACCGATCCCTGCGGAACACCGCACGACATCTCCCGACGTTCCCACTCTCCCTGGTGACCAGGGTAGATAATGTACCTGTCTGACAGGTACGCCTCGACCACACGACAGAGGTAGGCGGGCGTCCGGTGATACCGCAGTGCCCTCCTAATGCTGCTCCAAGGCAGGGAGTTGAAGGCGTTGGCGATGTCCAGAGACACCGCCACGACACACCTGCCCTGGGCCACTGCATCCCCCGTCGTTAGAGCTCGCACGCGCATGATGGCGTCCACCGTGGACCGCCTCCTGCGAAAGCCGAACTGGCCGTCCGCCAGATCCGGCCCCACCCGTGTTAGGTGCGCGACGAGGCGGTCTGCAATTACTCTTTCAAAGAGCTTGCCCACCTCGTCAATACACTTACGAAATTAATAAATGGAGGTTGTCCGGCGACGCGCGCCCAGTCTGATATATAATAAATGTAATAAAATTCTGGCGGGGGAGAGCACGCGCAGTTTTCTGCACTAGTGCGGAAAACAGTCTATTGCATGCCTAAAAGCGGTGGGAGAGCGGGTTTTCGAGTAAGTGTATTGAAAAACAAATATAAAACTTTTGATAGTTGAAAATAAAGTGCAGGGCAGTTTTGTTGCAGATAGAGCAGATTTAGAGGTAGGTCCAGTAGTTGTTTTCGGACTTTTGTATTTTGTTCTAATCGCGCGGAAAACTAATACTGCGATGTAGGATTTTTGAATTTTAGTTCCTATGTCGCGACATAGATGTCGCTACACAAATCTGCGTGTTTGTTTTTCTACGTGTCAGTTTTTTCCCAATCGCAATCTGAGCTTTAGGATCGCTGCATACGGGCCACATGCGACAGCCACAAACGAAGCCACGAGAAATTAGACGCTTCCTTAAAGCCAGTTGAAGCGCGCTACAGACCTTTTTGGCCGGTGGCTGCTACTTTTTTTTACCCATTCGTGCAGTATCATAATGAACTCTGTCAAAGAAGGTTTAAATGCACGAGTGTCGTGTGGCCGGTGCGGGGCTCAAGAAGTGAGCAGCGACGATTTAGCGTAGCGTGTGGCGGCCACCGGTGGGAACCGTGTACGGCGAGTCCATAATTATAAAATGTATGAAAACTTTAGGAAATATGCTGGTAGTGGCGTTTTGTGGTTTTGTCCGGCGGCCCGTGTTGGAGACCCTTAGTTCTTTGAACCAGTTATTGCACCTACTTTGAATTTTTTTCGAAGCGTTTGTAAAGTTCGTCTTACAAAATTCAGAACTTTTCACGCAATAAGGAATAAAGTTGAAAATCCATAACACTCTTCATAACTAACTACAAATGGCGTTTCTAGCAAATGATATTGACGCGAGCTGCTTTGAGAAAGTGTAAGTACCAAAGAGAGATCTGGATCAACGACTGGCCAGGACAACTCGGGATCACAGCCAGCAAGGTAAGGTGAATTTTATGTCCCTAACTAGCATAGAGCATAGGTGACCTCCATTGATGAATATAGTTGCTTCCTAAGATCAAAGATCAATTTAATTTATAAGAAAAAGCTGAAGGACACTACCATACAATAGACTAGACGTAACAGTATGAATAAACTTGGCACAAATAGTGACACTAGAATGAGGATGAAAAATTGTCAGACCATGACATTATGACTGACGGTTTCGCCGGATTGAAGAGACTGAAGGCGATACCAGAGTGACTGGAGGTGATCCTTTTTTTATGTGGGAAATTATCAAATAATTTCACCCACTCTAGGTGTGGAGCAAGAGAGCGTGTCAGACTTTCAATGAGTAAAACTCACCTGTGTTTCTTCAGTTACCCTTCCTTTGCGTTTCGGGTGCACGGTAACGCTTTCAAACATTTCCGACTGCTGACTATTACTGACTCTGTGCTGATGCCGACCCTAACTACTTACAGTAAAACCTTCTGGCTGTCTTGAACCACAGGGTAATTTTATTTTATGATGCCCATCAAATTAAGACTTTAGCACTGTCACTGGGATGGTAACGCATCTGCAATATCGCACTATGTCTCTGTCGAAGTCACTAACACAAATATTTCCAAAAAGCTTTATAAACAGGAAGATTATGTGTCTATGTATGTACTAACTTTTTTTTTGATGGTGGGAAATCATAAGTAACATAGGTAACATCGCATAGGTAGGTAACTTCTGCTCTGGGTGGAGGTGAAGTATCAGACTTTTACTAATGACCACCCATCCACGGTGAGATGTAAGTTGTAAGAGGAACACCACTCACCACCGCCCGATTTCGTTCAACCCCAGAACACAACCAAACCAAACCAAACCATCGATTCCAGATGAAGAAGAAGACTGATTATAACGCACCCATGTTCTTTGAGCTCGCATTTGCGTTCTAGGGCCGCGGTGAAACTTTCAAAGAACCGTAGCCCTGGCAGGCATTGACCTTGAGTCCCCAGGCCTTAAGTCACTTTTAGATTCAATGGACGTCTGACTGCACGCGCACACTCTGCCGCTGCGAGATAATGAAAGAGAAGAAACCTCTTAAGAAACTGCGCAAGAAGCAGAACCAGATTCTCACCACTCTTCAGATGATGTCCAGGAAAGAGATCAGCAAGATTCTACGCTGTAAGGTGAACGCGCTCTGTGTCATCGAGATACATTCTAGGGATACTGTTGATAGGATGTATAAGATGGGTTAGTACCTGAATACTATACTTATTATCTTACTTTGACTTTGACCTTCAAAATAATCATCATCCTAGCCTTTTACCAACTAGCTTGGGGTCGGTTTCCAGTCTAACGGTATACGGTTGAATACTCGCGTTTTACATGGAGCGACTCACGACTGCCAGGACCTTACAACCCAGTTACTAGGCAACACTGCTTGAATAGACTGATGGTCAGACTTTCTGGCATCTGACTACCTGTAATGACTGTCAGATCTACGGATGACAACCAGGACTATCGGTTTTACGTGCTTTTCTATGTCCTAGATAAACTTAGAAAAGTAGATATGAATTGAAAAATTCACATTGGTACTTGCCCGGTTTCGAACCCGCAACCTCTTGCATGAGGGTGAGTGCCTTTATCACTGGGCTATCACGATACCGACAACACATAATTTGGCCTTCTTAAGTAAGGAAGTTCTACTACATCCGATAAGTATGGAAGTCGACCCAACAAAGTTGGGAAAAGACTAGATGATGAAATAAAAAAGGTACTCAGACTTTCCGACCACGAAGAGCAAGCGCAGTTCTGTACTTCTGTATGTAAGTGATCAAAATACTGTGTTGGCAACTTTAGCTTTAATAAAAGTTTAGATTTTTGATCATAATGAATTCCAGTAGGTACACACTGAAAAACTTCACAAGCAAATGTTGAGGATTATAATAAAATACGATCTTTCTTCTGTCTAATAAATGTCCTTGTTGGTCATTTTATTTTCTAATTTCTTTATATATTTTCTCACAACTTTAGGCTGTATGAATGTCACTGCATTCGAGTGGTTCTCTCAACTGAAGTTCTATTGGGACCGCGAGAGAGAAGACTGTTATATCAAGCAGACAAACACACTTTCTGTCTACACGTACGAGTACATCGGCAACTCGGGGAGACTCGTCATCACGCCCCTTACTGACAGGTGACCTTAAGCGCCACCACGAGCGGGTGCAGGGCTCCTACTTTGAGCTTTCCATTTGACGGACTAAACTGAGCTGATAAAGGGATCCAGCTATACCTATATGGAATTGTTTAAGAATTCACTTAATTCTTAAACAATTCTCGACAACAAAACAGGACGATAATATCGTCGCGATGCACTCACTCTTGGAGGTAGCGTTTGATCTTTCGTAGAAATAGTTTTATCGAGTTTGGGCCCATAACTGTCTCGAAGAAATTTTGCACAGCTAGCCACCTAACTTAGGGACTTCCTTCTTGTTTAGGATTAGTTAGTCTTAGCCTAGGGCGAAGATAATGCATAGCAGAGAATTATTTTATGGTCATTGAATAATAACCTTAATACGGAAGGCTAAACAGTCGTGGTAGCAGTTACACAAAAACGAAGCACGCGTGACGGCACTCCATGACACTCACGGGGCTAAGCTTAAATAAGAGCTCCGAATCAAATCGAACAAATCCGAACGAAATAGTGAAAGAACTAAAAAAAGCAATGATGCTTAACAAATACGTGTAATCCCCACAGATGCTACATAACCCTAACAACCGCCTTGCACCTGTTCCGCGGCGGCAGCCCCCAGGGTCCGGCCGGCACAGGCAAGACGGAGACCGTAAAGGACCTGGGGCGCGCACTGGCTCGCTGGGTGGTCGTCACCAACTGCTCAGACGGACTCGACTATAAGTCTATGGCTAAGTGCTTCGCTGGTACGTGCATCTTTATTTCTTTTCCCTATTGAAAACTACACTATTGCTGAATATCATGGTGTAGACTATCCCAGAAAGTACAAGGTTCCTGTATGCCGCGAGAAAACCTACTACATGTATCTACATATTGTACCTACTTAAGTACCTACGTATATTCGTGACCCAAACTAGATGATGAGTTGAAATGCTACTTTATTATGTGAGATGTGTAAAGGTACAAGTTGGTAGCCGAGACGCAGCAACAGCAGACGACATGTCGTCGCTTCATGTCGTCACGACACGTCGTTGCATCATGTCGCTGCAGTCATGATTTCGAACCCGACTGCAGACGGCAACAGCAGATGGCATCCAGTTGGTTCCGAGTGCTCCGTGAAACAAGATGTCTGACGTGTTCGAGAATAATCGACGTGTCGTTGCTCCGGCGTCAGCAACACTACAGATCTGCGAGCTGCGGTCGGACGACACTGCCGTCTGCCGCTCGACGACGCGTCGCTAGCTTCATGTCGCTAACTACGGAGGGAATTCCATAGAAATACGTAGAAACCAGTAGTGTCGCTGCGACACGTCGTCTGCTGCTGCTGCGTGCAGTCGGCTACCAACTTGTACCTTTAAGGTTATATATAGGTTATACATATTTATGTCGTTACCTCAAAACCCTCACCAGGTATCGCTCAAAGCGGTTGCTGGGGCTGCTTCGACGAGTTCAACCGCATTAACATCGAAGTCCTGTCGGTAGTGGCGCAGCAGATTCTGGCCGTGTTGCTAGCGCTGTCGCTATTCCTCAAGCGCTTCAACTTCGAGGGCGCCGACATCAAGCTCGATGCCAACTGCGGCATCTTCATCACTATGAACCCTGGGTGAGAATAATGGTACAGTCACAACTTGAAGGCGTTGTCTCAGGCGTGGGATCCCCAAAAGGGTAGACGGAAGTGTTAAAAAAATACACTCACACTTACATTTCACCATGGTGCAATAGGTAGCGTAGAGAGCCGGTAGTATTCAACTAGGCACAAACCAAACAAACTTCGAACTACTACAGATAAGGGTCAGCTTAGACCGTGACGCGACACGACTGCTTGAAAGGAGCTTAGCGGAAGCGGAAGTTTTAGAAATATCGGTACATTCTATACAAGTCTAGATTTTTATTAGCACCTCCGCAAAGGCAGGATAATTTCTTCTCTCATGATCAGTATAAACTATTGAGAATAGCTGATCATTATTTCCTTAACCCCAACTACAGCCCATCAAATCTAAGAAGTAGGTACCTACCTACCGTTTGACGTTTCACTTTTTTTCGAGCCGAAATCACATTTTATAGGCATAATTCACACAATTTCAATTACTATTTCGTAAAACCATGGAATTATGAAACTATTTTTATTTATCACAAGTTATAAAATTTTTAATCACCAAATTTAAATCTTACAATTAAAGCAAAATAACTAATACATACAAAATATAGCTTTTTTCTAGATTTCGTTTCTAAGTCACGTAGTAAAAATACCCGTGTTTTACATGGGGCGACTGTCTATCAGAACTCCTCGACCTAATTATCTACTGAGCAACGTACAAGGAGTATGATAGATAACAGCTGATGCCCTAATATAGGCCCGATAAAACGGGGCTGACTGGCCAGTGCATTTAAATATTCTTTTCACCACAGCAGCTCAAACAAGTAGGTTTTGCTGCTTGAAAACAGTGAGCAAAACTCGATTTTGCTCACTGCGTGAGACAAAGTAATTATTTAATTATTATTTTTTTAGCCATACAAATCGAACTGCACTGTACTCGGTCTCTTTCTCGCTCTTATAAAAAAGCGAGTGAGAAACATGCCATTTCGTTAAGTTCATTCCGATTTTGAAATTCCACCACAAAGAAAAACACGTTCGGAAATGAGTAGTAAATAGAAAATACCTATTAGTAAAATATAAAATTGTTTTTTTTATAAATAAATTATTGAATTTTAAATTTATTATTGTATTTGAACAAAAATAAGAGTACCTGAGTACTTATAGCAGCAGATAAAACTGGCATTTAACTTTTAATAATTATTTCTAGTTTCAATATTGACTGTTTTAGAACGTGCTTTAAAAAAATAGCGGAAATAAAATAGTGGCAAATAAGATTAAGAATGTTAAAATAATTGTAAATATGAGCAAAACTAGCGACAGAGATAGTATTTATTTTAATTGAAATCATTATTAAATCTATTACTGTTAATTATTTTATTTCCCAAGTAATGCGTTCTCGCTGCTGAAGTGAAAAATTATGTGTGTAACACGAGAGCAAAACTTTTTGCATCTCGTGCCTTTGAATCCCTCCCCTCGCTCATGATTCTACTTAAGAATCACTCGCTAACGCTCGTGATTCAATCAAAGAATCCTTCGCTTGCTCGGGACTCAAAATTAGCACTCGCAGCAAAAAACAACTTTGCTCTCTTGGTGCACAAATAACTATTCCTCACTTTACAGCTACGCGGGTCGAACAGAGTTGCCCGATAACTTGAAGTCGATGTTCCGTCCGATCGCGATGTGTATACCCGACTCGCTCATCATCGCTGAAAACACACTTTTTTCTGACGGCTTCACCGCTTACAAGCTTAATGCTAAGAAGGTACAACGTCTTACTTATCAATATTTAGCCTTTAAGAAAAAAATAATCTTTGATGACCTTTGAGGGTCGCAGATATGAGACGCACAAGACGGGTCATTATGGCAACACTTTATGTCCAACAGTGGACGTCTTTCGACTGCAAAGATGATGTTGATGATGATATATGAGTATCTCTGATGTGGGTACAAAGAATTCATTTCCTGAAGTCACCTGTATTAAAAAATGACCTGCTAGATGTTATTTGGGTAGGTACTTAATCTAAGACGAACGGAAATCTTAACTTAGGCAACTTACTGAGGTGTACCTATATTATGAACTACGCCCACATGACCAATGTCTCTTTCCTGTTGTTTTTTTGTACTTTACTTATTATACTCGCTGTTATATTGTGCTTGTAGTTAGTCAATACCGAAATTATTTTCTATGTATTAAACATGTAGAAATAGCCACTGATAGCAATAGCTTTGGCTATTTATTTATTTATTTATTCAATCAGAACGAAAAAATGCCAATTACACCGATTACATTAGTTAGAAATTACGGAAAATACATTAAAGAAAGTATAACACAGATAACTAAACCTCTCACTCAGTCTTCTCGCGAACACCGGACATTCAATCAGTATCTCCTTCCATTCATCAGCGAATAGATCTAGTCTAGGAATGGATTCAAGGAGAGCGTTGAGTGCGATTAACATGCGCGGAAAAGGTGACATACGTCGTGCAACCGTACGGCAACGTGGCACTACAAATAATTTATGCCGTCTTGCCCGGCAGTAGTTGCTATACTGTTGTCTAGTAGCTGGACTATTTAATCCAGTGAAGTAATGGTTAATTATTAATTTGGACTTTCAGAATCCAATTTCAAGATTAATCGTTGTCTTAAATTCCAGGTGTTCACGTTATACCAGCTGGCTATGCAGCAGTTGTCCAAACAAGCGCATTATGACTTTGGTCTGCGGTCCATGGTCGCCTTGCTGCGTTACGCTGGCATCAAACGAAGAGCATATCCTAATCTGCCCGAACAAGAGGTAAGAATAAATCAGTTTCAGGAAAGTGTGAGATGGTTGGATAACTTAAACTGGTGTCAGGAAACTAGCCCCTTTTGGAGGTATTAGGATTTTTGATTAAAAAAAAGTAAGTCGGCCAGTCACCGTGGATAGATAGACGCGTTAGATTGCAAATAATTGCATTGTAAGTATGGCATTGCCGTGGCCGAATATTGGGCCAGGCGAGGAAATTAATTTAAAAATTCCGACACGCGAAGAAGAAGACCTCACCTCGCCTCACCATCAACGATTGCATCTCTACTTACCATCAGGTGGGATCGCAGTCAAGCACTAGTTTATAACATTAAAAAAAAAGAACTGAGTATTACTGAATTTCTGGGATGTTGTTTAAATTGTAACAAATTCCTATTGTTGATCGAAGAAATTCCTAGAAAGTAGACTGACTTAGTCGTGTCAGATTGATTTAGTCGTGGGATAAAGATGGTAAGCCTAATAAATAAAAAATTACTTCTTCTTCTAAAGTATTACAGTAAAATAAATAGTTAAAAATTGTCCAATCGTATATTGACTAGGGTCGGCTTAAAAATAAGCATAACTTATTGAATCTTCTTTAATACTAGTCAATAGTCTACTACTTCTTTACGAGCCATTATGACCTTTCCACTGCTATGGGAACTGTCTACTGGCAATTTCCCTTCCACTGCTATGGGAACTGTCTACTGGCAATTTCATTCCAATTTCCCTTACAGATGGTAATCCTAGCCATGCGCGACATGAACGTAGCCCGCCTGACTGCCAAGGATGTGCCTCTGTTCGATGGTATCATGCAGGACATCTTCCCGGACGTGGAGATCCCAACCCTGGACTATGAACTGCTGGAGACGGCCATCACAGCGGAGATGAGGTTGGCCGGACTGCAGCCCGTTAAGGCAGCGTTGCATAAAGTTATACAGACTTATGAGACAAAGGTAAGATTTAGTTTTCAATATTAATTTACTTCAAAAATATAATAAAAAAGTTTATCAGTATTTTAAGAACAACATGTTAAACTGTCGATGTACACTCACAACACATTATTATCACATAATTACAGCCGAAAGACGTCCGCTGTTGGATATGGGCCTCCCCCAAGTGTCGCCATAACGAACCGGTCCTGCGCGTCTCGCGTGTGCTTTCTATTTTTAAAAGTCTGCCCAAAACAAAAAATTACGACCTACAAAATATGACAACATTAGGGCGTTTTATACACGTGTTCCTAGACACTCGAAGGCTTTCCTAGACACTTGAAAACACTGTCATTCGTAAACATACAAATCTTAGTGGCTAAAAATATCTTCCCAAATCTTTTTAGTTTCATGGGTGGTCCGAAAAGGAACCTTGAGTCCTGGGACACAAGGCAAAGAAAAAACATAGGAGTGGGTTTTAGTAAGTAAAAGTCTGACACGCCTCTCGCTCCGTGCGGGTGAAGTCAACGACGAGGGGAAACGCTTAGTCCGGACCGTTGAAGTTTAAACATCGTAAGGTTGGATTCACCGTAAGTCGGGTTGTCCGATGGTAGAATTGAGATGGCGGAATCTAGTCATACAAATCCCGCGCACATTCTCCAAAATGCAACCTGTAAAATACCGAAAGGCTGGCTACCTTGCGCTTTCGCTTGATGATTTTACTCACCTAAAAAAAATCTATTTAGTTTGAGACTGTGACCAAAATATGTCTATGAAAATGTTTTTCCTCCGTGATTTGAATCTCTACATTATATCATGAAAAAGTTTCTAACAATTCAAAAACCCATTTCAGAACTCCCGCCACTCAAGCATTCTCCTTGGCGATACCAACACCGCCAAATCAACATCTTGGAAAATGCTGGCCAACACGTTGACGCGTCTCAAAAACGAGAAGCAGCCGGGCTTCGAGGTTGTGCAGACCTTCCCCATGAATCCGAAAGCTCTGACATTAGGGGAATTGTATGGAGAGTATAACCTGGCTACCGGGGAGTGGAAGGATGGAGTTCTGTCTTCAATTATGAGAACTACTTGTCAAGGTACTTAAGAAAAAATATTTTTTTTTTCATGTGTGTCATAAGTGGTCCTTGAGGTTCTGACGCGCCTCAACCACATAGTAGAAGAGTTTCGAGGTGCTGCAAGGCTCTGAAGCTTGCCAAATGGTACCTAATGGGAGTTAAACCTAGCGATCGGGGAGTGGTACAATAGTGTTCTATCTTCTATTACGAGTACCACTAACTTACGTCGAGTACAGCCGGTGATAGAACGGTGGCGGAATTAAATTGTGAAATTCCAATGCACACTCCCAATGTAAATGTAAACGATAGAAAACCGATAGGCTAGCAACACGGACAACAGCAAGCTCAAGACTTGGACTTTTGATTCGACAAGTGCACGGTTGCCGATGATCTTGGCTCGCTTCTCAATCAACTCTAGCGCATCAAGCTGTTATTTGGCAGATCTGTCCCAAAGACTCGCAAGTACTTCATACACGATCGAACTTGCGCTTAACCTTTAACCACCGACGTCGGTCATATATCAGTCAAAAACTCTCGTGCTTACTCCGCAAGGGTCGCAACGACTAAATACTCCATCTCGTCAGCTCTTCTGTCTCCTATAGGGATTGAAGAGCTAAACGAGATGGAGTGCCCAGTTGCAAACACATGACCCTGGTTAATAGGACGCGAAAACACTCGTCAGTCAGTTATAGGATTAATAAAGGTTGAGCAGCTGTTCCGGCGTGATGTACCGTCCCACCTTAGCTAAGATCCCTAATATTTTGGCAGCCAGTTGAGCTTTTGCCTCGATGTATCAGCCGAAATCGACGGCAGATATTGTATAGAGAAATTGACAAAATGCAAATCAACTTGAGGTAATCCAATTGAGGTATTAATATAAACTGTTGTCTTGTAGACGAGTCCCCAGATATGAAGTGGATTATATTTGATGGACCTGTGGACGCGATCTGGATAGAGAACCTCAACTCTGTAATGGATGACAACAAACTGCTCACTCTGGTCAACAGTGAGAGGATATCTATGCCTTCACAGGTCTGTATAATTTACTGGATTACATTTGATTTACCCCTTTAACCATTTACGTCGGATATATCTTTGGAGGTAAGCGGAACAGAGAATAAAGTCCCGCAAACCCCCGTTGAAAAAGGGAGGATCCTCGGACCAGACGGGTGTTATGTCTGGTGGGCAACTACCTGATAGATGATTTCGGGCTGTTCTATATGTTCTAAACGCGCGGAGAATTTTAATTGCGCGATGTATTTTTGTGACGCTATAGATGTCGCTACATATCCGACAAATGCTCCCGTATTTATTCGACCAGGGTCGCACATCTTCCGACCAACTACTCCATCTCGTAAGCTCTTCTGTAACCTATGGGGATTGAAGAGCTAAACGAGATGGAGTACCCAGTTGCAAATAAACGACCCTGTTGAGTAGGACGCGGAAACACTCGTCGGACCAATCCGACGCGGGTGCTTAAGAGGGTCTTTTTCCACTCGCCTATCGTCAACATCGAGCATGGTTTAAAAGCTTGTTACTTCATCTAACGCAGTCCAACACGATGTTTGACGAAAAGGCAATTGTAGTCGGGGTGAGTCAGTTATGAAGCAAAATAGTCTTTGTTAATGGCATAAACTTTATTTTTCTACACCAAATCACAATAAAATACACAAGAGACAGAATTACAACTCAAAACTTCCATGATAGTCTCTCGCCCGTCACATTCTGACCATCTTTACATAATAAACAATTGTCTACCAACCTAAGAAGCCTTGTATGTGCTCCGATTGGTTGGTGCGACGCGCATGCGTCAAAGTGCGTTCGGAAACACACTACGGTGAACAATACCTGGTCGGTATCCTGCCTCGACCCATGCGATCTGGAAGGCGTTTGGTTATATACCGCCTTTTGTTAATAGAGACGATGCGCCTCTTTGTCCAGTTAATAAATAATTTGCTAAAAAAATAGAGATAACGCTTAAAAACTCTGTTAGCATTTGGTAATTCCGTGATTTTTTACTAAACTTGTTCCAGGAATTACGTGTTTTTTTTAACCCTTAAGAGATTTTGAAAATCAAAAACTCATAAGGGTTTGTCTCATTCAGACTCAAATTGTCGTCATTCAGAATCTTGATTAAATTTGTAAGGATTCTATTGTTATACAGTTTTGACTTTTTTAATTTTTGAGCAAATTATGAAGTGTCAAAGTTCATATAAAATAGCAGATTTTCAGTTATTTACTGGATTAGTTTAACACAAATTTATAAATTGATTTCAATAGAAGCTTAGATAATATCCACAAGATTGTATTTCCAAAATATCTAATGAAAAATGTGTAAAATAAATTCATAATCGCGTAAGAGCGGTTGTATGAAAAACAGTGAAAATGTATGTCGAGTTGCATCCCTATAAATTTAACGTCTTGCCAATGGCGGCGCATGTGCTGCAACATTCGGTTCCCTTCAAAATGGTTGAATTGAATGGTGATAGCGCATGAGTTATGTTCGTGAAATGGCGTCAGTTGGGACGGGTCATCTATCAGCTGCCGGGTTTTTTTTTCGTTTTAGACACCTTTAATGTCCACATCTTTATACATCATTCTCACTTATATGAAATTTTTTAATATGTGGATGTTAGCTGCCATCATTTTGTAATTATTTATTGATTTAAAAGAATATGTTGTTTCTTAGAAAACTTAAGTAGAAAACTGACAATTCAATTAATTCATTGAAATAAAATAATGCTGCGTTTGAGCTAATAATTCATTTTTTTATTTGATATAAACCAGTGCTTAACTGCGATCCCACCTGATGGTAAGCAGTGATGCAATCATTGATGGTGAGGCGCACTAGTTTATTAAGAGCCTATTCACTCCTTGAAGGCACCTAAATTATATTTGGACGGGAAGACCGCAGCAGGCAAATTGTTCCAGAATTAAAATTGCTTCAGGAGAATTGTTGTTGTGCTGGTGTTGTTGTTTGAGAAGACTGCTCTTGTGAAAAGCTCAAGTTTCCTGAAAATGGTTGTCAAAAGCCTGGCTTTATTTTGTTAACATTGCTGTTTATACGGACTTAAACCTTATTACAAAAAGAATGTTCATTAGTAAACTATTATAAGTGCGGAATTGCCTCAGTGGCCACGGCTAGAGGCGGCATTGTCACACTCTTCGTACCATACCAAGCATGTTACCGTTTACGCGCACTACGATACAAATATCTTATAGAAACTTGACGGTGCGGTCGGTGCAATGGTTGAGCCATTGGCTGCTAAGCTGCGTGTCGTGAGTTTGATTCTTGTACGGAACAAAAAAGTGTGTGGCCTACAGATAGCCGTTCTGGGTCTGGATGTCTTGCGTATCTAAGTTTGTTAACACACCTACGAAGGCGAACAAATGAAGTGAAGGCGTAACAAAAGTTGTGCTCGACACATTTTCGACGACACTACTTCTGATTATCTACATGCCGTCCTACCGCGGCCATTCCTTGTTTTGTGACTTTTTTGGGGTTCCGTACCTCAAAAGGAAAAATCGGAACCCTTATAGGATCACTTTGTTGTCTGTCTGACTGTCAAGACCCTTTATCTCGAGAACGCGTGGAGGTATCGCGTTGAAATTACCATATACTTAGGTCTGGGGTCCCTTGAAGCTATGGAAAAACCAAACTTCTGAGTTAACGAAAAAAAAAGATACGGCCGTTTATTTTTTTTATTTTTTTACTTGGTCCTAGGGTACATCCAAAGAATGGACCCTATTTTTATTACAATCTAGCCATATATACAGACTAATAAGTAATTTAATTATATCGTAAACTAATAAATTGTCTTTACTAAGAATGTGTCCAATAGCACTTTTCTTATTGTCTCTATTAAGGCGAATACACTTCGTTCTTGTATTTATTAAGTAGCAATTATGCTACATTACACTATTCACTATCACTAAACACTAACTCGAACGGTTTTGTTCTTTTTAGTCTTCTCACTATATTTGTGTGGTCGAGAAGAGCTGGATTGCCTCGATGTTCACATGCCGATGAAGTCGCATTTCGTGAGCTTCTGCAGATTTTTTTATCACTTTTTTGATGAACTCAACTTTTAGATCCCGATGGAGGTCATCATTTCGTATGTACCAAGGTGCATTTACAATTTCCCTTAGTACCTTGTTCTGAAATCGTTGTATGATACTTATATTGGTCTGTTTGGTGCAGCCCCACAGCTGAATACCATAAGTCCAAACTGGCATCAGGACTTGTCTTTATAACAACAATTTGTTCTGTACAGATAACACGGAATTTCTTCCAAGCAACCAATACATTCTTTTGAATCGTAAGTCAAGTTCATTTCTTTTCTTCTTGACGTGGGCTTTCCAGCGTAACTTAGCGTCAAGAGTCATACCCAAATATTTGGCTGTATTCTCGTATGGGACTTGTTTATTATTAATATAAACTGGAGAATACTGGTGTTTCTTGTAACTAAAGTCTATGTGTACAGATTTGGATTAATTCAATTTAATCCTCCATTTTTTGGTCCAGTCATAGACTTGGTTGACAGCCATTTGAACCTTTTTAACTGCTTCTTCGTGGCTGTTTCCTACAGCCATGAGGGCTGTGTCGTCAGCGAAGGTCTCAATGGTATTGTACTCGGTTTCTGGAATATCGCAAGTGTAAATGAGGTACAGGATCGGACCTAATACACTTCCTTGCGGTACGCCGGCATTTATTTGTTTCAATTCTGAGTAGGCATCTTCTTGCCTTATTCTAAAGACTCTGTTTAAAATGTAGGATTCGACGGCCGTTTATGTCGTAAAAAACGTGTATTTCGACACTCTCAAGGGAATCAAAATTCATAGGGTACTTCTCGTTGGCCTAGAATTCTGAAATTTGGCATGAAGCAAGGTCTCATAGTACAAGTATAAGAAAAAAAAAATAATGTAGTTGTCACAAAAAAAAACTTTTTTTGCGATTCGGAAAAATCTTCGTAACTCAATTCGGGAATTGAACTGTTTTCATAGGTTGGTAAGTTTGTACGGAACCCTCAGTGCGCGAGTCCGACTCGCACTTGGCCAATTTTATTTTGAGGTATGGAGCCAGCCACTTCTCCAGCTCTAGGGTGGAGCGAGAAGGCGTTGTAGACTATTATGTACTAAACCCCACATGTGTTGCTAGAGGGTGTGTTCTTGGGCATGTCATAATCATGGCGGTAAGCCGCTCGACAGGAGTGACTGGAGAGGCGTCACGGCTTTCTCGCCTTCCTCATGACGCAGGTCCTCACTGGACATGGTAGGTAAGCACGGGAGTTCCTGCATCGGATTCAGGCGGAAGAAATTATATAATATATGTAAACTGTATTCAAAAGTGTATTCTGTAACCCTAGGAGTAAAAGTGCCATTTTAATCATACATTTATTCATTAGCGTCTTTTCCCGTCTAGGTCACCCTCCTGATCGAGACCCTGGACTTAGCAGTGGCCTCCCCAGCCACGGTGTCACGTAACGGCATGGTGTACAACGATTACAAGGACTGGGGTTGGTGGCCCTTCGTCAACTCCTGGCTGGACACCGTTGAGAACCCTGATTATAGGGAGATTGTGAGATTTAATTTTGAAATAATCATCTGCAGAAGTAGCAGTAGGCCAGACATTTTCCTGAAACTAAAACGGTTAAGGTACCTAACCTTAACCGTTTCAGTTTCAGGAAAATGTTCCTAGGAGACCATCCATAACTTTTCAAGATATTCTGAACTGCATTCACAGATTATGGAAAACAATTATAGTTAGCAAGAAAATGCTAAAGAAACAAAAAAAAAAAAAAATATCTATCGTTTCTATTTCATGTGGGGATCAAAAGATTCTATGGGATCATTTATTCTATGAGTACTAGAAATGATAGAATTCTTCAAAAAAATTTCCTATAAATTTGGAAATGGAAAAACGATAAATTAACTCGAAATATTCTGTGTTGCCAAACGATCCTATTTCTTACTAATCGCGCACTTGTCTCTGATTTCTCTACAAAAGCGTCTCCGTGTCTATTTTGTCTGGTCACCACTTTTGATTCTGGCTTTCAGGAATTGAAGTGGTTGGGAATAGTGAATCGGACTGGTATTCACAAAAAAACGCTTCTCGCTACCGTCGTCACAAGACTCTGCATTATTCAAATTTCGTTGGATAAGGCTGGCCTGTCGTAGTCACATGGTAGCATGACTTATTGTTTCCAGCTTCGCCGCTTTTTCCAATCCATCCTGACTCCCGTCCTGGAGCTGAAGCGCTTGCAACTGCGGGAGGGCGAGAGCGTGCGCGGGCAGGAGCTGACGGGCGTGCGCAGCATGTGCCGGCTGCTGGGGCTCGCGCCCGAGCCGGCGCCGGGGCTGCCGGACGAGCAGGCCGACATCGAGAACTTCGCCAAGATGAGGTTCCTCTTCGCGTGAGTTGACATGAGAGCGTGCGCGGGCAGAAGCCGACGGGCGTGCGCAGCATGTGCCGGCTGCTGGGGCTCGTAAACATCGTTCACTCGGGAAGTCTTTTACCCAGTTAATCAGACCAGAGGAAATGCCGTACGCTGGAAGCTTACTTAAAAGGCTAGCGTGCCATACCCTATCTAAGGCCTTTGAGACGTCTAAGGAAACTGCAATCGCTTCCCCATTCTTCTCGAGGGCCTCGCCCCACAAGTGGATGGCATAAACTAATAGGTCCCCAGTAGACTAATTTCGGCGAAACCAGTCCACCAAAAACCATACTCTATGGTTGAACTGGGGTCTTCAAAGTGACGGAAACGCTGGCAGCTGATGTCGTTGCGGACGTAAACACAGACCCCGGCACGCTGCAGGAAATGGTACTCCAATGAGTATCCCGGGTAGTCGAGATACGCCGCATCTGACGGGCATCTGATCTGCGTTTCTGTCAACAAAAGTAAGTGGGGTTTGTCAGTCTCAAGGTAGACCGCATCGAGATTGGCGTGCAGTCCTCGAATGTTTGAGAGGTGCACTTGAAACGAGAGGACGTCCTTCCGCTCACACACACACTTAATTTTCTTTTTACCTGTATTTTTTTTTTTTTGAGTGATTAGGGTAGGTGGAAGATGGCAGTTAAGCGAGGTGATGCGATGTTAAACCCAACAACACGACCAGAGTTGCTGCGCCAATGGAGGGTTGATCTGGAGACTGCGGGGACGCCCAAACCACTCCAGGGATCGCTATTGGGTCCTCTCGCCCGGTCGCCAACCGGCACTATTTGGCAGCCTTTTGTGTGTGGCTGTTACACTACTTGGACCCCCATCTATCTGCGGTCGGCCAGCGGAGAACCGTGCTTTAGATCCCGCTACCCTCCAACGATCAAACGTCTGACATAACAACTGCTGGCGCATCATACCCGGGTATGATGCGCCAGCTGTACATAGCAACACAACTGCTTAGACCCATCTCACACCATACGGCTTCACCAGACATCACGCCGGAACACGACGAATCGCTAGGTGAAATGGCTTTGTCTGGTGGGTGGTAACTTTTAAACCCGCAGCAGATGCTATGGCCTATCACCGCCTTCACTGCTCGTTAAGCACTACCTAGGGGACACGTGTAGGGTGGTCAGAACTAAATACGAGCCTATCAATAATAAAAAAGAACCTACGGTTCCAAGCACTTCATCCCCCAAACAGGAAGATAATTCTTTGTTTGTAGCTAATTGCCTAACATAACTAAAGGTCAGCAAAGTCTGTCTGTCTATCAGTTACGCGCTCAAGGTTAAACTACTGCATCGATTTTGATGAAATTTGATAAAATTTGGAACAGAGTAAGCTTGAACCCCAAGAAAAGACAAGCTACTTTTTATCTGGCTTCGACTTTGATTTCGTGTTCACAATAACCGACATTAATGCGGACTAAGTAAATGATAAATGATATTTATTATTCAAATAGATGTTTAAAAACACTTTTACACGTAAATTTGTTCGTCAGTTTAAACTAGATGAAGCCGGTGTTACCTAGCTGACTATCCTGAGAAGAAATACCAAAACAAACTTAGGGGTTAAAATCTCTTTTAGAGTTTATACAAAAAACATGTAATGATCAAATCATATGAGAACCATGCAGATTGGTGGCTGAAGTAGTCTTTTGAGGAAAGAACCGCTCAGATTTGAATGGACCTTTTCAGTCAGTGCAAGCATTTGTCAGTATTCATATAGCTTAACTCAGGACTACTAAGTCGCGGGAAAACGCTAATATTATTTCATAAGCGTATTTACCATAGCAATTTAAATTTTCCGTCATACAGCATGATCTGGTCAGTTTGTGCGACCTTAGAAGATGAGCCTCGTCGGAAGCTGGACAACTGGGTCCGGGAGCACGAGGGCATCTTCCCGCTCAAGGATACAGTCTATGATTACTACGTGGACGAGAGGCTGCAAGTGTTCAAACCCTGGGAGGAGAAGCTGCCTGATAACTGGAGATATAATCCTAAGTTAGTAGATGATTTTATTTTTGGGTGAAATTGTCACGTGAAGGTTTCGTTGAAAAAAATACAATAGTATAAATATGCATGAAAAAAATATTTGTTACTACTTACCGCCCATGGCTCCGCCTCCGTGAAATTAGTACTTCCCGCTTTTAAGAGGCGATTCCCATACAAGATTAACAATTGTGAATTTTTCAAATTATCAACTAGTTTTCCTTACTTTTTTCTTTCTAAGCGCCCTTGTATTATAATAACGAACAAACGCACGCACAACTTGACATACAGATTGTCTAATAAGCCAAAATGTAACAGGAGATGCCTTGGGCTACGAGAGTATCAGGGCGATTCCCGGTCACCGTACCAGGCTTACGTAAGGCTAACAATAAGTAGCTCGCGTTTTAATGAGGAGTAGGCTCGGTAAGGCCGCCTTCAAATTTGCAGGAAAGGGCCGCATGACGGCAACGCGATTGCAGCGCTACCGCCGCGCTGCTTTGTTATTCCATATAAATAAAAGATGCGCATCAGTTCAACAACATTATCATGCTTGAACCTAGTGGTTGCGGCAGCGATACCATCGTGCGGCACTTTGCGGCTAATTTGAAGGCGCCCTAAGCGTGGCATGTCACACGATGCGCGCAGGCGCCGCACCAGATCTGCAACCACCGAGACGAGGCGGGGAGGGATGACTGCGATGCGAAGTCAGAGCGGCACCGCTCAGTTGTTTATACTTCACAAGAAGGGGCACACGCTCGCTCGCGTCATCTTCGTCGCCGCCGAGACACAATATTTATTTTTCTCTTTCCAGCGCCGGATTCCACACGATCCTGGTGCCCACTATGGAGTTCCTGCGCGTGCAGATCATCGCGTTAGACATGCTAAAGGCAGGGTACGGAGTCCTGATAGGGGGACCCACTGGAACTGGCAAGACTTTTCTCATACAAGGGACTCTGGTCAGCTTGGATTCTTCCAAGTAAGTAGGATATTGAACTCTTTATTATCTGCAGGTAATTATACTAGACATGAGGTAGGTAGTCCTGATACTAGGGCACTGGAATGGGTAAGATCTTCTTCACACAAGGGACTCTGGTCCTGTAAGCTTTTTCCTAACTTTGTTGTGGATGTCTTCCAGTCTTAACTGTATGCAGCTGAGTACCAGTATTTTACATGAGTGATTTCACAACTCATTTTCTGTGTAATATAATATCACTTGGGTTTACCCATCCGTGAATCGACTGCAGCAAGTGTAGGTTCTTCGATCGACTGTGTAGCAGTTATTTAGTAGCAACGACCTTACAGCCACTAGACGCCTCATGCTTGAATTAGCGCACCAAAACATTCTATTCCTCTGATTGGTTGAGACATCAGACCTATACTCATATGTGTTGACAGACGATCACTATTTACCACCAGGTGGGATCGCAATCAAGCACTAGTTTATAACATAAAAAAAAAACATACGTTGCCTGTTATTAGACGTCTAGTCGCTGTAAGGTCGTTGTTTAGTAGATATTTTAAAATGTTTGCATATTCAAAACTTCGATAATTTGCTAGGTTGTAGAAATCCTTTCTTAGTTTTAGGTGTGAAATCCTGGAATAAATTCCCCCGCAAGCAGCAAACACCCCCTGTATTAGAGGTTGTAGAAATCTTAATATTTGATTATTTCTGTCACAGATACAGCACCCAGGTCATTAACATGTCAGCGCAGACCACTGCGGCTAATGTACAGGATATCATTGAGTCCCGCCTCGAGAAGAGGACCAAAGGAAACTATGCGCCTGCTGGAGGTAGGGCTTTTGTGTTTTTACGTCTAAAACAGTATCATCCGGCCTCATGTATAAATTGACGAAAAAAAAATTGCCGGAATCTGATTCCTGATATTCCTGTTCTCTAGAGATCTTCAAGTAAAGAGTGAATAGGTTACTTTTAAGACCTTTTCGGGAGAGCAGTGGAGGCTGGGTAAGCACTGGCGTTCCAGTGGTAACGGCCACGACTTAAGAATCGTACATCGCGGGTTCAACCCCAGGCACGCTCTTTAAAGTAAAGAGAGTGTAATTTATTTTGTCACCACTACTCTCATATAGCTGACGAAAAAATCGTGAGGAAACCGGCATGTGCAAGATACAAAATTTGATACCCGCACTGGGTCAGCTTCTTGATTTTCTTTAGAGAAATTTTAGTGTTCCCATCACCGGGAATACAAGGCTGATTATGATTTTAAATATTTTTTTTGGGCGAAGTGAGAGGGAATGTCAGACTTTTGCTGACTAAAACTCACATGTATACTCATTTGAACAATCTCGTAGCTGTGACAGGCATCGGCGCTAACTGGCCCCGTCAGTCCTACTGACACATCTCTTTGAAACACGCATGGAACACGTCTTACCTTCAACCCGGGCCTGGCCTTTATGAGATGGCGATGGGTAGCCCATTTCCCATTTACCCATTACTCACCGTCTGCAAGCCTGCACCCAGTGTGACTCCTACGAGCGGCAAGGCTGATTATGCTGATCCGCTATACTACTCCCTTTTTTGCCAAGGCTGACGTTAATAAATGTTTATAAATCGTTACGTCTTTATGCGTCGTATCCAGGTAAGAAGATGATAGCGTTTATGGATGACATAAACATGCCAGTGCGCGACTACTACGGCTCGCAGCCGCCATTAGAGCTCGTGCGGCTGTGGCACGACTACGGGTATTGGTTCGACAGGGCTAAGCAGTGGCGGAAGAATGTCAAGGTAACTCCATCATCATCATCATCATATCAGTCGAAAGACATATCGTTGTATGATGTACACACCGCTTGATAGAGCCAGGGCTGAGTTCGCGCAAGCCGAGCAGTTAAAAACTGTAACGGCACAGACGCGGTCCTCTTTTCTCTATTGGCAGCCACGTGGGCAACACGCCTCTAGAAACTGTCTCACGGTTTGTGAAGTGAATATCTAAAGCCTACATCATAAAAAAAATATTATCATTATTGATCGTAACTCACTCATCATCATTATCATTACAGCCGAAAGACGTCCACTGTTGGATATAGGCCTCCCACAAGTGTCGCCATAACAACAAGTCCTGTGCGTCTCGCATTTACCCACTCGTCGCCCACAAAATAGGGTCCCAAAGTCTGTGAAACTATAGGACTTCGCGCATTATGTGAGTCCAGACCACGACCGACTGGAACCTTTGCCGCCTAAGCTCAAATCATGATAATAGTAGATAATAGCTCAAGCCATAACTCTTCGGAATGGCATATCATTCGATCAGTCGTGGTCGTGGTCGCAGTCGGCTAAGTGATTGCTTGAAAATCCCAAAACCGACTTCCGTGGCTTGGTCGCTGAGTGCAGAATTACCAATAACATGGAGCTATAAGTGGTTGTTGCAATAGCTTCTGACGTTTTATAAGTGCCCATGTAGGCCTATGTGAAATTAAAAACATTTGACATTTGACTTTGTTGGTGGTGATGGTGTAGAACATGGTGCTGTGCGGTGCAGCAGGCCCGCCGGGCGGCGCGCGCTCGCCGCTGCCGGCGCGCTTGCTGTCGTGCTTCCACGCCTTCTTCCTGGCCTCGCCCACGCACCAGCAGCTCGTCAAGATCTTCGGCACCATGCTGGGACAGCATCTGCAGGACTTCGATGAGGAGACTAAGTCTGTTGGTGAGCCATAGCATAAGCAGCCTTTTAATCTTTCCACTGTTGGGACTCAGGCCTCCTTATCCAGGTGTTGGTGACTATAAATTTCATTGGATGAAGAGGCTGAAGAATGATAGCGTAACGGAGATTGACAGAGAAGAATGGGAAAACGGTGTAGCGCCGAGACAAAGATGAAGATAGGACAAAGCTGGGAGATGACCTATAAGAAGAAGTAGCTTCTGCCAGCGCCTTCAACTGAGTGAAAGTCAAATAAACCCAAGGGTACATTCTCCCGGGATAAAAATCTATGTATTTTATGTTCTATTCTAAGACATGGTCTACCCGCGAGCTAAGTTTAATACAAATCTGTTCAGCTGTTGAGATATGAAGAGGTAACAGACAGTTACTTTTGCATTTATAATATGTGTGTCAGGTGACTGGTGTTATAATGACCTTCATAGCTTTTCATTTCGAAACCACAGTTTTAAATAAAAAATCAGATCAGAAATGAGAATCAGGTCAGTTAGATTTTTGCGGCATTTGCTGAACATGTGTTTTGGTACAGTCTGGAGTCAAAAGTGCAGTTGCACTTCATCAATGCTAAAGAGTCTAAAATGTCTGTACAGAAGAGGGTCAATGGTTCATCCCTGATTTAATTTGTAGCACAGAATCTATAGTATTGATTAAACTACTTGTGGACTTTGAAACAACAAACACAAACAGAAACAAATAAACAACAAAACCAACAAACAAACAAACAAACAACAAAGAAACAAAAAAGCACACAAACAACGAAACAACAAACAACAACAACAAAGAAATTTTAGACACTTTTAAAAAATTTTAGCATTGGTAGAGTGCAACTGCACTTTTGACCCCTGACTGTACATGTAAACTTTAAAATTCTCTTGACTTAGGTAAAACCGTGCTGATTGCGACGATCGACATGTTCAACAACATCGTAGCTAAGCTACTGCCCACCCCCAGCAAGATGCACTACCTCTTTAATTTGAGAGACATCTCCAAGATCTTCCAGGTATGTTATAGACGGACTGAAGGGGCCCGCTAATACCGGTGCGTGCTGGGGATGCGGGGTATTGTTCGAAAGTGTTACCATAGCCTTGGATGGCAAAGGGGAAACTGAAGGGACACATGTGAGTTTTTTAATCAGTAAAAGTCTGGCACTCTCTCAAGCGGAAGGAGTAATTCAATGATTTAGCGGTAAATGAGGTAAAGGTATGTTATTTCTTAAAGAGAATGTATGAAAAAAGTGTCAAGTTTCGTTACAGCTTGAGCTAAAACTAAAATTCAAACTAAAATTGTAAAACTGCTCCCTGTAAAATTGTAAAAGTGGAGCACCCTGTAAAATTGTAAAACTGCTCCTTGTTAAATTGTAAAACTGCTCCCTGTAAAATTGTAAAACTGCTCCTTGTGAAATTGTAAAACTGCTACCGGTTTAATTGTAAAACTGCTCCTTGTTAAATTGTAAAACTGCTACCGGTTTAATTGTAAAACTGCTCCTTGTTAAATTGTAAAACTGCTCCCTGTAAAACTAGATTTTCGCTCTAAGCTAGTCCTTTAGTAATCCTTTAGTTGAGAGAAACGTATACTAACTATATAAGAAAAAGGCCTTTTACTTTTGAATTCAGGACACTGTGGCTACCTCTTTGCCTATTAAATGTGGCTACTTTATTCACGTTGACATAAATTTTCATCTAAAACCTAAACGGTATGACCCCCAATTGATCTACTCCCAGTAACCACAAAAGACTCAAACTAAAGAAACTGAGACAAAACATTCAAAAATATCTTCAGGGTCTGCTGCGCTGCAACAAAGACTACACGAATACGAAGCCGCGGTTCTTACGGCTGTGGATACACGAGTGCTTCCGAGTCTTCTGCGACCGACTCACTGAAGACAAGTGAGTTAACATGCTTGCATTGCAAGTGAGTCATGTACGGCACGCTTGGCGCAGTGGTTGAGCCATTGGCTACTTGTCGCGGGTTCGATTTCCGCACGGAACATATTTGTATAGCAAACAGGTAGGTGTTCCGTGTCTGGGTGTCTTGTGTATGTGCACTTAAATGTTTGTGAACGCACCCACGCTAAAGGAGGTATTCTTATAGAATAGAATAGAATAGAGTAGAGTAGAATAGAATAGAGTAGAGTAGAGTAGAGTAGAGTAGAGTAGAATAGAGTAGAATAGAACAGAATATCGTTTATTTATAAAAGTAGCCCATTTAAAGTAAAATGCATAAAAACAATTATAATGCACACAGTTGCATTTCTAACTGAACTAGGTTTGAGTTTGGTGTGTATTTCAGGCTAGAAAGTACTAAGAACATAAAATAATAAATTAACAATCAATAAATTTACAATATAAGTATATTAAATAAGCTAAATTTAATTAACTAAAAACAAAGCATGTTTTATTTACAAACTATAAGGAGATCTTTGGTCTCTCCGTAAGAGACGCTGATTCTTAGTTTTGAGTAAAGTTTTTTAAATAATAAAAAAAGTAAACATTGTATAATCATCCTCTCCGTCCTCAGAGACCGCGAATGGTTCATGAACCACATCGGCGACATGCTGGGCAAGCACTTCGAGCTGACGTTCCACGCGCTGTGCCCCAGCAAGAGCCCGCCGTTGTTCGGCCACTTCCTCAACCCGTACGAGGTCTACGACGATATGAACGATCCGGATGCGCTACGCAAGTAAGGGTCGTAAACTTGTTTCGTTTGGATTTCTAAAATAAAATTGGTTAGGATCTGTGAAAACTGGACTCACTACCAATTCAGAGCTGGTAGATAGTCCAACTAGCAAAAATATGACTATTTAGTCATACAGTAATCAAAATCAAATCAAATCAAATCAAAAATCAAAATCGGTTTGAGACATACTTAATTGAAAATACTCAATTCAGAAACCAACCCTAAACGTCTAATAGGAATCTAATTAGACGTTTTGATTAAGAGCACTGCCCGGTCAGTCGGCCACGCCTCCTATTCCTTTGTTCTGACCACGTGACTGAGCGTTGAGATGACGTCAGAACAAAGGAATGGGAGGCGTGGCCGACTCGAGGCGATCAACGAAAAGAGAATCGAAACGAAACGGTTGTAACTTGGCTAGGGGGGCTGATCTCTAAACAGCATCTCCTAAGACGATTTGCGCTACAGGTATTTTCGATCCTATTACTTAGTTTTATGGACATTTATAAGTTAACTAAGTAGATAGGGTTCTTATTAGGACTTGAAGTTATATAAGCGCATAATATAAAACTAATTTCTGACTACCTAACCTAAGTTACAGGCCCACACCTAGTTTAGGAGTCAGAGTATCTACCTACATAATTGTGACCGTGTAATAAGCCTATATGTTCATAGTTTTATGATGTAAATGCTGTTTTTTTGTGTGAAATTTATTTATTTATTTATTATTAATTAGCTAGTATTGCATTTTCATCATATAAACGCATTTGTTAAGATTGTACAAAAAATCACTTTTGTTGTATTGGAGCCCAACCTAAACGTTTTTTTTTTAATTCTGTTTTTAGTATTTGTTGTTATAGCGGCAACATAAATACATCATCTGTGAAAATTTCAACTGCAGCTTAGTAACATCATGTTTTATTCTTCTATAAGATATGCACTTCTATAAACGTCTCAGAAATAGGTGTTATAAGTCAACTAGCTTCTGCCATCAGCTTCGCTCGCGTGACCTCCGTTTCATACCGTTAGGGACTGAATTTTTGAAAATCCTTTCTTTGTGTTCGCCTACGTCATAACGCCTTGTGCAAAATTTCACGTTCCTAGTCCCAGTAGTTTTGGCTGTGCGTTCGCGTTGCTATGTCAGTTAGTTTCTCCTTTTATATTTACATGTCGGCTCGTCGGGATGGTTCGAGTTTCGATCTTCTACTAGGTGGGTCTATGTGGGTGTCGTGCAATGAATAAGAACAGCTAGGAACTGAATCAGTTTACTTCTAAATACAATTCGGTATCATGCACTATAATATTAGGTAGGTACAAACAACAAAACGTAGGACAGTTTCAGTGCGTCTTCTGCGCGCCAAGTCTAGTTCTTCGAGTTACCACTAGATGGCGTGCCTTGTTTTGTTGTCAACAAATCAACTGCCGGATACGACATACTTGAAGATTAGTTATAGGATTGATTTTTTCTGAGACGCGACTTCTAATTGATTCTTAGCACGAAACTCACATGCACACCGATGTTTTACCCTGGTAATTCGATTTAGTTGGTGCTCACTAAATGCGTCATCTTCATTTTACTTGATGACTCCTTTAATGAGCTCAAACTCTGTAGGCTTATTAATAGATGCCATTCAAGGTTTCTTTTTACACACCATCTATCTTCCTATCTGGTCCAGATTCGTATTGAACACGTTGGAGGAGTACAATAGCTGTCCAGGAGTCGTGAAGATGGACCTGGTACTGTTCAAGGACGCCATCGAGCACATCTGTCGCATAGTGCGCGTCATCTCCCAACAAAGAGGCCACATGCTATGTGTGGGCATAGGTCAGTATAACAGTAGGAACTAGGCTACAAGCAGGGCGTCATTCAGTCCATAGTGACCGTGGGATGCCGTGTACTCCTTTTCCGAGGAAGTGAAGAATTGCTCAATTTAATTCCTCCAAGTTTGTTCCATCATCGGACCACTACACGTACAGCGTTGCACCACCGGTATATATATGAACATCTCACCCATACGTACAAAGCATTTTGGGTACACGATTATTGTGCGTACAGCTAGGGAGTGGAATTCCCTAATGGAGTCTGTTTCTTGATAGCTAGAGCCTAATGGTCTTTAAGTCAAGAGTGAATAGTTTACTTCTAGGCAAGCGTGCTCTATCGTAGGCCATATCATCGCTTACCATCAGATGAAATAATGATCAAACCAAACGCAAGCCTATCCATAATAAAAAAAGGGATGGTCGTGGTGCAGACTGCGGAATGGTCGTGGTACAGACTGCGGAATGGTTGTGGGGGGATATGACCTCCGTCCCTATCTGTAGTAGATGCACCGGGCACGGGGGGTTCACGCAACCATCTCCATTCGCTATAGGATGGCCTGCTGGTAACAGACTTGGAGTTTGACAAGCACACAGGTGTTCCGCGTGCGCTTAGCGATAGGAACTGCTGTATCGGAGTCTTCACATCTGGCCTTAGAGGGGGAACGCGACGAAACGCGCAAGTGCGCGCGCGCGCTTTTTATATTATTTAGGTGTCTTCAAGGCTAGAGTATATAGGCTCTTAATAAACTAGTGCGCCTCCATCAACGATTGCATCACTGCTTACCATCAAGTGG
This sequence comes from Mythimna pallens, assembly GCA_961205895.1. Taxonomy (NCBI): domain Eukaryota; kingdom Metazoa; phylum Arthropoda; class Insecta; order Lepidoptera; family Noctuidae; genus Mythimna; species Mythimna pallens. The sequence continues at coordinate 24,272,522 of OY540832.1, forward strand.
GTCGTCGTCATCACTATCGCAATCAAGCACTAGTTTATATCAATTTAAAAAAAAATACCTATGTACAAAATTTCATAATTGTGTCGTGAAAAACCTAGTTGTTCACACAAATCACATGGTCACCGGACCATCTGGGCGATTGAGGGGTTGTTTTGATCCTGCACCCAGCTGTGCGCTGGCCTTTAAATTTGAGCACATTATTTTATCAAAATCTTGTAAAGTATGACGTATATGTATGACTAGGTGGTTCCGGCCGCACATGCCTGACACGCGTGGCCACGTACATCTGCGAGTATAGCGCGTTCACCGTCGTCGTCACTAAAACTTATGGCCTCAAGGACTTCCGGGAGGACTTGAAGGTAACTTGAAATACCATTGTTTATTTGTGTGTAATGTGTATGTATCCAAGTCTGTATTCACTATTGTACTTGACAGCGCTTTCGTATTTTGTTTTTAAAAGATATTAGAAATAGCGCTAGCTGTTTAGAGTGGCGCCAGTTGCTTAGTGTGCCTGCCACACGGTACTCTGACGCAACACTGAGTGCTAGTGCGATGCTAGTCGACGACGCACGGGCAGTATGATTTACTTTACACCTTATTACAAATCACATTTTGAAGTTATAGATTCGATTAATATTGCTGATGCGGCTTTAGTTTTCATATTACTTTTCTATTAAGTTGCACTTATCATATTGTGTTTCTGCACCACCCTATGGCCGACTATATAGTCGAAAATGCCTAAAGCATTAAATCTGCTTTTGTATAATGTTTGTACTAGCGCATAAGTTTTAGCAAAAAAAATATACATATACCTATACATTACATAGCATTTATGAGTGTGACGAAAATTTGTAACGTTTCACCATCTTTGTCTACCCGTGTACCAAGTATCATCGAAATTTGTTCAGCCGTTCAAGCGTGAAGAAGTAACAAACACATACACTCTCATAAACTTTCGCTTTTGTAATATTAGTGTGAGTACAAAGAGGTAAACATATTTAAAGTGAATGTTTTTTTTCTCGCACCAGGTCCTATATACGGGCTGTGGAGTAGACCAGAAGAAGACCACGTTCATATTCTCGGACACGCAGATAGCAGACGAGGCGTTCACCGAGATCATGAACAACCTGCTCAGTAGCGGCGAAATCACCAACCTTTACAAGCCTGATGAGTTTGAAGATGTAAGTTTTTAAAGCTGAATTATTTTATTTAGTTTTTAAAGTAGCCCACTGCCCAGTTCTCATCGGATGCACTATCACAGGAACCTTATAAGTTTACAACTATACCTACTCTATTCACTTCTGCATTAGACAAAAGAGGTTCATAGAAGCAGGTGTGCACAACATTTATCTTCCGAGATAAATTCAAACAATTTTAATAAATCATGGTTTCTATATAAAATTTTAACATGATGTAATAAATGAATGATAAATTTGATAAATAAATATATGAAAGCTTAAAACAAAGTTAGGTCCTCCGAGGGCTTATTCCTAAATGCCTTCTTAGATTTAAGCCTGTGTCTTGTTTCATACTTTTTCTACATCGTTTTTTTTTGTCGTAGTCGGGTTTTAGTTTTTATTTTTTTTAATGGCGTATCAGAAAGTTTACTCCTTACAAAACATATCAATTGTACATAATACAAGGCAACAAGATAATTATATAACATTCAAACAAATAGAAATAACTAATATTATATATAACGAAAAACGTTCCAGGTACTGACAACCCCTGTTTCTTTTTGGTTTTTAACATGGACACTAGTAAATAATTTATTAATATTTCTTTATTTTTAATATTTCTTTGTACACAGATAAAGACCGCTTTAGAGAAGCCGATGAAAGCCGCGAACCTGATGCAGACTAACGAGGTGATATACCTGTTCCTAGTCGACCGAGTGAGGAGCAACCTACACATCGTGCTGTGCTTCAGTCCGATCGGAGAAGAGTTCAGGTATTATTGTCTCTTTGTTGACGACTGGTTATTTCTTAGATCCATTTTCGACTTTGAGCGTGTTTGACCAGATTGACCCAGGTCTGTAAAAATAACTTGGTCAGGTGCAATAGACAACTATAGACTAAGCTGTAGATAACCTTGGACTTAAACAAACTGTGTTCTGTCTTGTATCTATGATACAGCATAGTCCTGCCCGTTCCACACATGGCCCACAGATTGCTGTATTTATTGTGCGTCTATTTAGCAAAATATTTCTTTCTTTATTTCCTGACGAAATAGGGTTTTATAGACCTATAGCGACTTATATGGCGCCACATAGGAACTATAACTTCGAAATCCTGCATCGCGATATTAAAGTTCTCCACGTGATTAGAACATATACATCAGTCCGAAATCAACTGTCGGGCAGTTGTCCGAACCAGATGAAAACACCCTATATCTTCCCTATTCATCGGAGGTTTGCGGGACTTTGCACCTTGTTCCGCATACTTCTAAAGGCTCGTCGGATACTCAATGAGACTGCGGTACCCCCTGTAGAACATGAGCCACACATTGGAGTGCCCCAACTGCCTCTTACACCTGTACTTGGGTGGACTTGAATGCCTCGGATGTTGCAGGTAATGGTGCGTCCAGACCGCAAGCTACGTGTCGCCGCACTCGAACTTTGCCAGAGCTGCACTAGAGCGGCGTACCAAACTTAGGCTGTAACCGCACGCGAGCAGCACACGCGCCGCTCACAAGCGGCTTGCGAGCTGCGCATTCGCCAGGTCTCTGGACGCACCATTACCTAGCCACTTGCTGGGCCCAAACAGCTTAACCATTGATTTGAAAACAAGAAGAAATGTGTTTCACATAAGTGTTCATGTGAGTCTAAAGGGTGGATTTTTGAGATCGGAAACTAAAGGCAGGTTCAGCAACAGTAAAACGGTCTAAGGAAACTCGTAATATTGATTGTTACAGAAATCGCATCCGTCAATATCCAGCATTGATTAATGCTACAACAACCAACTGGTTCCTGGAGTGGCCGCGAGAGGCGCTGCTGGAGGTCGCCTACAAGTTCTTGCAGGGCGTTGAATTGCTGGCTTCCATTACTGGACCCAGGGTAAGGAGGCTTCCACCGTAGGCGTGGGGTCGTGCAGTCATCCGGTAAGGACCAAGCCCGGTTCAGCGGTGCTTGGCCACGTTCCACGCACGCCTCAGAGAAATGTCAGCAAAAATTTGCGATGCCAATAAGGGCCAACGCCTGCCAGCAGGGCTGTGGATTGTTCAAGGATTTACCGCAGTTCGTGAAAATGTAACCAGCATGTTAAAAAGTATTGTATAGCGTGTTACGCCGAGCCCAAGTAACATAACCGCAGTTATACCTGTCAGGTAAGCTTGTGTGGAAACCTGCACAGTTGTGCAACATACACGATCGATCCAGTTTACCTGTAAAACTCAACTCTACAGGCAAACCTGTTAGGTATTGCTCGTCCTATATTCCCTACCTTTAGATATGGATGATACAACTTTTAGTAAGTACCATCTGTTTGTTATTTCCTGAAAGCGCCGTTCAGGTCGGCCTAGAAAGAGGTGACGGGATCTGGATGCGTACCGCGAGGACTGGTTTGAGACTGCTCAGGAGAAGAATGTCTGGAAGGTCTTGGAGGAGGTCTTTGCCCTGCAGGCACAGTAAGGGCTAGGAAAAAACCGGTTTCTTGTATTTTATTAAATTCCAAGTAGCAAGCATCTTTTGCCGACTATAAATTTAGCCAGATATTCAGCCTTCCGTCAAAACGAAATCCGAATCTATAAGTTGCATGTAGTCGTAGTTTGTGACTTTTTGATCTGTATCTAAATTGTAAGTTGGTTTCTCAGAAGGTAATTTAGTTTTAAAACCTTGTTATGTTACACCCTTCTTCTCCTCAGTTGGTACACTCTTGCCAGAGTGGTCGTGGTCATCACTGTGAATCACGATGAGTGATCATCCTGGTGATATGTCGCCATTCATCGCGGACTGCAGATTTCCGGGTACATTCGTAAACCGAGCACTTAGTTGCGGCCTTAATCTGGTCTGTTTATCTCATTGGTGATCTACCTCGTGGCCTGGTGTCTTCAACTTTACCCTGCACCACGAGACGCTCTATGGAGTCATTACCATTATCACCCTGTTAAACCCTACTAGAATGTAATATTTTAATAGGTTTTAAGTAGACTTTGAAAAATACTAAACTTTCTATGAACTATTTTTCTCAATACTAGTAAACAGAAACCGCTCTTACCCTCACCAGGTCCGCAGAATGGAGTCCCTGATCGAGAGTCGCGAGGACATCCTGCGGGCGTCTGTCGCGTCCATCATGTCGCTTATCCATTCGTCCGTGGGGCGCTACAGCGTCAAGATGTGGCAGGAGATGAAGAGGACCAACTACGTTACGCCGACTAACTATCTTGAGCTTGTGGCGGGATATCAAGAGTAAGGCCGACTATCCACGGACGCTTAGCTTCATAGACGCGTATTCGTCACTATGCGCTAGGTGTACGCCTGCGTGAAGCTTGCATCCAAATCTTGTCGATGAAGCGGCAATGCGTTGCTACATCAAGCGTATAATGACGAATATGCGTCTATGAAGCTATGCGTCCGCGGACAGTAGGCCTAGGTGGACATACATGATAATCATTCTGATCGTTTTTCCGTCATTGTGGCTAATTTCAACAGAGTTTGTGCGTAAAGACAGTTGCACAGTGCACACGTGATATTCCGAAAATCCAATGCTTGCGGAACGCTAAAGGGCAAATAAAGAAATACTCGCTCTACTTAAAGTGGTATCGACAGTCACACTCGCGACTACGAAACTGACAAGAAAAAGAAGTCATTGGTCATTCATTTATTAATGATCAGTTAGATGATATGCAGCTAATAGTAATGAAAACTGAAGCCTATTCGCGTCAAGAAAATAGTGACTCAGTAGTGCTACTGTAAAGTAAAGGCGTATTCATAGGGTAAAAATTTGTCCAGAGCCGTCCAAAGCACGGCCCGCGGCTAATATTTGTGCGGCCCGCAACATGTTCCTACCACCACTATCCAAATTTTCTTTGGTTGTTTTTTTTATGTGGATGTGCTTAGAAATAAAATAATTCAAAACAGCACTAGAACAAAATGACTTTTTCACCACAGCAGCTCAAACAAGTAGGTTTTGCTGCTTGAAAACAGGGAGCAAAACTCGATTTTGCTCACTGCGTAAGACAAAGTAACTTTATATTTTTTTTTTTTAGCCATACAATTCGAAACATTCGAACTGCACTGTACTTTGTCTCTTTCTCGCCCTTATAAAAAAGCAAGTGAGAAACATGCCATTTCTAAGTTCACTCCGATTTTGAAATTCCACCACACGTTCGGAAATGCGTAATAAATAGAAAATATGTGTAAAATATATTTTTTTATTTTTTTATTAATAAATTATTGAATTTTAAATTTATTATTGTATTTGAACAAAAATAAGAGTACTTGAGTACTAATAGCAGCAAATAAAACTGGCATTTAACCTTTAAATAATTATTTCTAGTTTCAACATTGACTGTTTTAGAACGTGCTTTAAAAAAAAAAGTGGAAATAAAATTGGTAGTGGCAAATAATATTAAGAAGTTAAAATAATTGTAAAATATGAGCAAAACTAGTGACAGAGATAGTATTTAGTTTAATTGAAATCATTATTAAATCTAATTCTGTTAATTATTTTATTTCCCAAGTAATATGTGTTCTCGCTGCTGAAGTGAAAAATTATGTGTGTAACACGAGAGCAAAACTTTTTGCATCTCGTGCCTTTGTGTCCCTCCCATCGCTCAGGATTCTACTTTAGAATCACTCGCTGACGCTCGTGATTCAATCAAAGAATCCTTCGCTTGCTCGGGACTCAAAATTAGCACTCGCAGCAAAAAACAACTTTGCTCTCTTGTTGCACAAATAACTATTCTTTTTCTCCGTGTTGCAAAGAACATACGCAAAGATGGAACATTTAAAACGATGCAATTTTGCTGTTCATCTGAAATGATATTTCAGAATTTGAGCAAGGTTTCACAGATTTTAAATAAATTAGAGAGCGACATATCTCTCATTGTAATTGAATATGTAATGTTGCGTTTACACGTCTGAGCCCACGTGTAAACGCAACATTACATATTCAATTACAATGAGAGAAAATTTAAAACGATGCAATTTTGCTGTTCACCTGAAATGATATTTCAGAATTTGAGCAAGGTTTCACAGATTTTAAATAAATTAGAGAGCGACATATCTCTCATTGTAATTGAATATGTAATGTTGCGTTTACGAGTGGGCCCAGCCTTGGCCAATCGCCATTGTTACAACGAACAATGGCGATTGGCCAAGGTTTGGGCCCACGTGTAAACGGGGTATAAAGACTATCAATTAGAATTGAATTAGAAAGATTGAAGACTACAATCAGATACTTTTTATAAGAGCAGAATAGAATCTGGAACTGTTTTAAGCTGCTTGGCGAGCGTTTCCCGAAACTAAGAAATCTTTGCTTAAAAATGAGTTCGATGATGCTACCTATCTCTGTGAAGCTGTGTTTTCAACTATGATGAAACCTAAATATAAGTCTTTACTGATATTTTACTTAAACACGCACTGCGTCTAGCAACTATTAATTTTAAAATCAGAATCGTCAGGATTTTAATTGACAAAAGCGCGTCCGTACTATTTGAAGGGCTTACTTCAACTGGTCATTGAACACGGGCATTTTATTATGATCTAATTGGTCTAAGGGCGTGGCTACGCAGAGTGACAACGATGAGTCACTATTTTCTTCAAGAGAACACACAGTAGTCAAGTAGCTGAAAGTTTATTTTACCCGATGTATTATTTGACTCATTGGGTTTTCAACAATTAATATAGGTGTTTGCTGTCTGCCACTATATGAAGCTAAGGTCATACTATTATTAGCACTGCGCGCAAATACAGCTGCAGAGTGCACCTGTATTTGTGCACATATTTTGGTACCATAATTCTGCTTCAAGTGGCTAAGGACAGAAAAGAGTGGAATAACGGAAGGGAGGCCTTTGCTCTGCAGTGGGAAACAATGGGCTCATAATAATAATAATTCTATTCCTCCCACTTCTACTTTGGTCGTTTTTCATACAACTCTATTTCTGGTATTACGAACCGCAGCGTTGTTGGTCCCAATAAGTGACCTAAGTTATACTTGTCGAGTTAGGATGCCGAACAGAGTTAGTCAAACTATTCCAGACAACGTAACTGATTTATTGTGATGTAGACTTTAGATATCAAATGCATAAAGAGCCGAGAGCCAGTTTTTAGACTAGTTGTTGCACTCGCGGCTGTGGGTGGTCCCTGCCGTCGGAACTTTTATCAGCCTCCCCTAGCTGAGTTACGACCGTTTCGTTTCGATTCTCTTGCATTGAACGCCTCGAGTCGGCCACGCCTCCGATTCCTTTGTTCTGACCTCGTGACAAAGCGTTGAAATGACGCAAGAGAATCGAAACGAAATGGTCGTAACTTGCCTAGGGGGCTGTTCTGCTCGCATGAACGCCAGCCCATATACTGTCAAGTGGTGTGACGTTAGCACCGCTACCGACTCGTTCGACTTCGCCGATATACTCGTATTCTAATAGAACAACAGCTCATCCACACTGATTTTATTTTTATTCCCACCAGGATGCTAAAAGCCAAGCGTATAGAGATAGCTTTACAAGCCAACAAGCTACGTAATGGATTGGGCAAAGTGGAGGAGACCACTAAACTAGTCGGGCAGATGTCAGAGGAACTTGCTGAGGCTAAGGTATGAGACTGAGTAGAACTTCTGTAGATCATCATTATCATTTTAACCAAGAGACGCTGAACATTAACTGTTCTTTACCGTCACTATACTATATCTGTTATGCCAAAATATGAAGTGATATTTATTGGGATGCCAATCCCATTCTATAGATCTGGAGGACACGGTGGAGGTGTACTCCGCTTGGGCGGAGCACCGCTGTGTGTATTCATGGGGGCGATCGGCGGCAATGACCTCTCGCCGGGCCGCGCTTATAGGCTGTAGTACGGAGCGAGGGGGTATGGCAAGCGGTCGTCTCCTTCTGTGGAACGGTATTTCTCACGCTTCAACCACCCCCGAAGTCCAGAAGCACCTGGAATGAAGTTAAAGAAGGAACATAGGTGTGGGTTTTAGTCAGTAAAAGTCTGATACGCCACTATCCCGCTTCGCCATAGAGCGATAGACCACCCACGAAAAAAAAGTTAATTCTATAGGTCAGTACTAACTGTACAAAAACCTTAAGTTCACAAAACGCTCAGTTACAAGTTTGTGCAAATTGTAGGAAGTGGTATTCACAAAGAAAACTAGCAGTTATTGCCAAGAGTCAATTCGGTGTCTATATGCACTGACAAGCCGGCACCACAAGCTCCTAGCATTCTATGTCAATGTACCCTTTTGTATAAATACCATCGTCTTAAAGGCAGCAAAGATCTGAATTGCTGAGTACGTCTTCTTCTTCCTGCCCTTGTCCCATATTACTTGGGGTGCCGAGCCAACACTTCTTTTTTCTGTCTGTCCTGTCACCCGTCACACTATCACCAACTCCCTTTTCTTTCATACCAATCCTCACACAATCCATTCATCTTTCCTTTGGCCTCCCTCTGCCTCTCCATCCATCTGCATGTATACTCAGAACTCTTTTAGTAACATGCGTTTCATCCCTCCTTTTCACATGACCATACCAAGACACATGATTTCCTTTCAACATTTCAGTCACTGGCGCCACTTTCAAACTTCCTCATAATATACTCATTTCTCACTTTATCCATTCTCGCCACACATCCATCTCAACATTCTCATTTCCACTACACGCAATCTTTTTTCATCCATCTTTTTCACAGCCCAACATTCTGATCCATACAGTATAACAGGTCTTATCACGGACTTGTAAATTTTACCCTTCAATTTGAGGGGCATCCGTGGGTCGCAAGTTGTTCCCGTGACCTGTCGCCATTTCATCCATCCTGTGTTGAACCGATCGATGAGTTACGTCTCTGTCTACCTTACCATCCCCTTGGACGAACGACCCGAGGTACCGAAAGTCGCAACAGATCGGTATGCATATTCCGGTGTACATTATGAACTAACGAATTAATAAATGATATTTCTAGGTCCAAGTCGGTCTCTACACAGAACAATGCATCGAGTACATGGGCGTGATCAACGTGCAACAACGCAACGCCGACGAGCAACAACGCAGCGTTGCAGCCAGAAGTAAGAAGACCATGGAAGAAGAAGTTCAGTGCAAAAAGCTAGCCGATGCCGCCATGCGTGACCTGGCCAGTGCTATGCCGGCGCTAGAAGAGGCTATCAAGGTACCTATAAAATCTTCTTCGAACTTAAGATGGATAAGTACATTTTACAGCACGTGCTGTGGTTGATCTCGACGGCATCGTCCTATCTCACATAGTGTCTTACGCGATTCAGCATGAACGAGATCACGAAGCGATCTGATGCAGCTTACGCGAATTAAACGTGACGCGACTGATCAGTCTTACCCAATTCGCCTCATCAGCCGCAATTTATTATAACAGGCCATCTGTGCGGGAATGCAAGAGATATTCCGGAAGAAATAAACTCTGGATGCTCATTGCGAGTTAGATAAAAAAAATATTTGTTACCAATGTGAGGTTTATTAAATAAGTGAAGTGTCATCAAGACTGGACATATTATAAAACTAATTACTGCTGTTTGTTGCTGCGATACGATATTTATCAGGCGTTTCAAAGTTGAGAAATGCTTGGTAATTACGATGATACTGATGCTCTAGCACCATTGCATCGCAAGAGTTCGCGCGAAACTATCAAACCGAATGATTGCGTCCGCTTGGCTTTGCTCATCGCCGCACCGCACCCACGTACGATTGGTCTTGTAGGCCATCGCGAGTATAATTTTTTTTTATTCCATTCGCGCCGCTTCTCTTTGCGATCGTATTCGCGTAGGACATCGCGTCAGGTGTCTAGTAAGTCTCGATATTCTCCCACTTTAGCTTGGTTCGTTTTTCTCCAAATTTTCTTACTTGAGCAATGGGTCCATAAGGTAGTATTTCTAACACGCTTCGTTTGCTTGATACCTCCTGCCCTCTTCTACATCTTAGAAGTCGCACCTTTATACTCATCTATATATATAAAAGGAGAAACTGACTGACTGGCATATCAATGCACAGACGAAACTGCTAGGACTAGGAGCGTGAAATTTTGCACAAAGCTTCCTTTTATGACGTAGGCGAGCACTAAGAAAGGATTTCCCAAAATACACCCCGTGAGGGTAAATACGGGATTTATTTACTAAGGGGATGAAACAGGGGTACAAAGTTTGTATGGAGAAACCTAAATTCACGCCGTCGAAGCTGCTGACAGAAGCTAGTAATCTTCTAAACTAATATTATAAAGAGGAAAGATTTGATTTTTTGTTTGTTTGTGTTGTTATGTTACGATTTAAGTCAAACTATTGAATCGATTTTCAAAATTCTTTGACCAGTAGAAAGCTACTTTATTACTGAATAACATAGACTATATATTTTCTCTCGGGCGAAGCTGCTGGTAAAAACTAGTATAATAATTATATAAAAAGAGAAACTGACTGACATATCAACGCAAAGCCGAAATTACTGGGACTAGGAGCGTGAAATTTTAGACAAGGCTTCATTTTATAACGTAGGCGAGCGAAGAGACGAGATGCGAAACATTCTGCCCTAAATTTTGTATGGAGAAACCCACGTTTACGCGGGGGTGAAGCCACTGATAGAAGGTAGTATTTTTCATACAATCTTCCTAACAATATTTTATCCTTACAGGCCTTGGACGCTTTGAATAAGAAAGATATTACTGAAGTGAAGTCATACGCGAAGCCGCCGTACAAAGTAGAGATGGTGATGGAAGCTGTACTCATATTGCTACAGGTATATGCTCGTTACCAGTAGTTAGATTATTGCATTTTCTCTTTCTTTCCTAGGTGCCTACTGTTGTTGTACCTACTATGCATTCCAAATAGGAAAAGGAAAGTCAATAACCTCGATCTGTCAAATGTTGATTGAAAACAACGGTTTGCAAAAAAAACTTATTTGCGTATTAGTAACGGTTTTTTTTTTGCTTTGTTTTACCAAGTCTTAGTCAAGTCTAGGTAAAGTAAAAAAGTTGTTCAATCTAAATTAACTAAATATATTCATCATCATCATCATTTCAGCCGATAGACGTCCATTGTTACTTCCTCAAATGTCGCCACAATGAACGGTTCTGTGCGTCTCGCATCCATCGGATTACCGCAACCTTCACCAGGTCATCGGTCCACCCTCTAGGGGGCCTTGCAACACTGCGTCTTCCGGTACGCGGTCGCCACTCCAGAACATCTGTTCTGCGAGAAATGTGTCCTGCCCATTGCCACTTAAGTTTGGCGATTCTTCGTGCTATGTCGGCAACCTTGGTTCTCCTGCGGATATCTTCATTTCTGATTCGATCACATACGCATACGAATGTATATCGCATACGAAAATGTAATGTTCGTTTGAACGATTTATTAACAAACTCCAAAATGTAGTGAAATATGTCACTACATTTTGGAGTTTCACTCACTGCTACTATGACAGATAAAAACAATTTTCCAATCCATCAGTCACAATCGACTTTTCATCTACAGAGGTTTGTCTCCATGCGTTGAAACGAACGTTAGAGCTAGTTCATCGCCGTGTCACAAAATCAAGTTCTGGTCCCCTCTTTCCAAGCGCTGCTGATGCCACACTACCGCTGTCACGTAGATTCTTGTGCGTTAGATGTACATGGCGTTGTGGTCGTCAAAAATTAGATCTGCAGCAGTGGTGGCAAACTGGCCCATAGTTTCAAACTCAACCAGGCGCTTACTTTTTGCAATTTATTTCATCACCATTGCTCTCAAAACGGTAAAGGTAAATATCGGAAGGAAATCCGCATGTCCTAGAACCATAAATTCGGAGACATATGACACCCACTGACTAGGCCCGTGTGGTGGATTATAGTCCATTCCCTCCCTTAGAGAGAAGGCCTGAGTCTCAGTAGTGTGAACAAATATTATTTGGCTAAATACTTACGCTTAAGGCTTGATTCAAAATGGCACTGTTTTTGTCTGCGTTTAAAAATATATATTTCGGCACCAGAAAGAGCCAACCTGGGTGGAAGCAAAACGTCAGCTCGGCGACCAGTACTTCCTCGATCGTTTACGAGACTTCGACAAAGACAACATCACGGACAAGATCCTGAAGAAAATCGGCACTTACACGGTGAAGCCCGACTTCGACCCGGACATCGTAGGCACGGTGTCTGCTGCGGCCAAGTCTTTGTGTCTGTGGGTGCGAGCTATGGAGAAGTATGGCAAGATCTACAAGTAAGTGCCACTATTCACTTTTATCTGGACGACACGGTTGAGTATACGGTAGAGGTGTGTCCCGCCTGGGCAGAGCGCCGCCTTGTCCTCCTTCTTTGAAGCAGTAATGCTAGAAAAGGAGGCGGCTGCACGTGCGTGGGAACGGCCTTCACGCCCCAGCCGTCGGGATCACGATCCCGATTTCCAGCCACAGTAGGCGCGGGCTTGCGGACGGCGAGCAATAGGTAGCTCGCCATCCAACCATGTGGTAACCGTTCGGACCGAACCTAAGTCGTCGACGGCGCGTATTCTACGCGCGCCTCAAGGAGATGTTGCTGATGTGAGCCAAAGAGAAAAAAGGAACAGGAGTGGGTTTTAGTCGGTAAAAGTCTGACACGCCCTGTCGCTCCGCCCAAAAAAGGTAGGAGATGTCATTAGATGATTTCCCACCTAAAAAAAAACCATTCACAACAGAGGCAGAGCATTTAAGTCTGTTGGACTTTTAGAGGCCTTTAGGCTTCTAGTGAGCTAACTTCTGCCAGCGGCATTACCCACAAAACAATATGAAAATAACTTGTAGCCCTCGTGGAGTAATAGTGCTGATACATATTAGGGTGATTCAAAGATAACATACAAATTGGATATTTGAAATCTCAATAAACGTTATTTCCACTCCTCCTCGATTTGATGGAAAGATGTGTAGGTCTTATATTATGTGGCTTGCTTAACGGTCCATTCACGACCTTGCCGCTGTGAGCTGTAGCTAAGCGCAGGGCGGCGAGCGGTAGGGGCAAAAGTATGAAAATATTTGAAGTCGCTCATAGCGAAAACGCGCGTGGTTACCGATACCGCCCCGCTCGCCGCGCCGCGCGCCTCTAAGACCGACATAATACTCTTCCATAACTTATGGGTCCAACTAAAGATACCAAGAAAGTGAAAAAATCCATTTCATGATTCTTCTGGTTGTTAGTTATATCCCACTGTACATAATATTATAAATCGATTTGTAATAGTCATTGCTATATGGGCCGCATGGACAACGAATCGTATAATATTGCTTGCACTCGATTATAAAGCGAATTCTAATAAAATGAGTACTTTCAAACAGAATAGTAAAACCAAAGAAGGAACGTCTAGAAGAAGCCTTAGAATCCCTGCGCATGAAACAGCAGATCTTAGCAGAAGCCCGCGCCAAGTTGCGTGAACTTAGCGAGATGATAGCACGTCTGCAGAAAGAGTACGATGAGAAACTGGCACAGAAGGAGGAACTGGAACGGAAGTCCAAGATGCTGCAGCTTAAGCTGGAGAGAGCTGAGGCTTTGATTACTGGGTTATCTGGTAAGTTTACTTGTTCTGTTCCATCCTTTTCCCAATTGGGTTTTTGATGGGCTTCTAGTATAAACAGACGCAGTTGTGTACCAATGTTTTACATGGAGAGGCTTACTAATGGCTTTGACGACCTGAGTCCATTGGTAAGACTGGTTCTAAGATTTCGCTAATAGATAGGAATGTTCACTAAAACTGTATTGTTAAATTTAGTACAAATAATTAAAGGTAAAAGTAAAAGTAGTAGAGTAGAAGTTTATGTAAAAAAAAGAAGAAAAAACGAAAGAAAAAATGAAATAGAAAAGTAAAAGAAAAAATAACATAAAACTAGAACAAAAAAGAAGAAGAAAGTAATGGAGTAGTGGAGTACTTGTGTGTAGTGTTTAGTATAATTTAGTATATGTTAGTTGATGACGGCACTTAAGGCGATCGGAACATTTACTTATTTGCTTAATTAATTATTTTGATCGTTTGGCGTAGACGCGCAGTAATGATTTGGCTAAATGCACTATCCATAACGAAAAATAAATATCAGGCTTGTTGAAATAAATTGCAGGCTTGTTAAAATAAATTGCAGGCTTGTTAAAATAAATTGCAGGCTTGTTAAAATAAATTGCAGGCTTGTTAAAATAAATTGCAGGCTTGTTAAAATAAATTGCAGACTTGTTAAAATAAATTGCAGGCTTGTTAAAATAAATTGCAGGCTTGTTAAAATAAATTGCAGGCTTGTTAAAATAAAATGAAAGGTCCAAAATATCGAGTGTGCAATTTAAGTTTAGGAAAAATACTAACTTTTTTTAAAGCTTCAATGACATGAAATGAAAAAAATTATCATACTGAATTATTTTCATTATTCTAAAGACTGTCGAGTTAACACAAATGAAGACGTCCTAAACAGAACTAAGTAATGGCCTTGAAAGCAAAATAATGGTTTCAATTTTCTGAATTTTAAGATTATCAACAGCAAACTCTTGTCACTAACTGCATCTTCTAGGTGAGAAGGAACGCTGGGAGTTGACAGTGGAACGTTTAGACAAGGAGTTTGAGAACCTGCCTGGGGATTGTCTGATAGCCACCGGCTTCGTGGCCTACCTGGGGCCCTTCGTATCGGAGTACCGTGAGGACCTCATGTCAGATTGGTTTTTGGAGGTAAGCTTTACTTACTCCATTTAAACTTGAGACTTTCGTTCGGCCAGCTGTTTTTTTTTAATCTGTGAAATCATCTAATGATTTCTCCTGCTGGGCGGAGCGAGAGGGCGTGTCAGGTTTTTTACTTTAACTAAAACCTTACCTATGTTCCTTCAGTAGCCGTTAGAGTTCTAGAATCACGGGTAACTTTTTCAGAAATCCACCCATGGCCCTAGTTGGCTTCGGCCCTGCTGGGCCCCTATGATTACGAAACCCGGCCCTGGGACGAAGGCAAAGAAGGATCATGAGTGGGTTTTTAGTCAGTAAAAGTCTGACACTATCTCGCGCCCCGCCCAAGAGCGAGATTTGTCACTAGATGATTACCGAATGAACCCCTGCGTCATATATGATTGTTTCTAAACTTATTTCCTGTGTAACTACCAATACATAGTACTCAGCGCGCTAAAAACCTCGAAAATATTAAATTAAGATTTGAGTTATCCTAAAACACTACACTGAGCAAGTCGAATGAACCGGCTAGATACCGAACCCTACCTCCCTGATTATTATTTGATTTCATTGTACCAGGTGTGCAACGAGAGTCTTCCCGTTACTTTGGACCTGAGCATGCAGAAGTTCTTGCTGGACGATGCCACGCTCCGAGATTGGAACTACATGGGGTTGCCCGGTAAGCCATTCAAATATTCAAGATTCAAAGCAATGAGGATCAATTACATAATAGCAAATCCGATTTTTACGAAATACATTGTATGTGTAATGATTTACTGAGCATTTAATTTTTTAAATTATTAAAATCCGTCAAGAAATGGTGGATTTATTAAAGTTTTTCTGAACGGCTATTTGGTAACGCGCGCTCTCGTTGGATTGTTTACGATGAAGTCATCTGTCATGATCCGTGCGACGAATAGCTTGATCGTATTCATTCGCCGGTGGAGACCGATCATGACAGGTGACGTCACACCGAGTCGCTTCATTCTCGACCGCGTTTCTGGAACTCTAATACACTAAAATGGCTGTATCTTCGTCATTTTTGGTCCGATTTAAATAATTTCTTCACAGTGTTTACTGTTTTTTTTTTGACGATATAATTCTGCATACTCCACAAAAATCATGACTGATCCTCATTTAATTAAACCATTTATAGGCACTTTTCAAGTGTAAAGAAGTCAGTTAGAAAAATAATGCTAAGTAATAATTGCACATTCCAAAGCGAAGATTCTCCATGGAAAAGAATTTGCAAGAAACTCCATGGAGTCTCTTTTCAATTATGTTATGTATTACAAATACCTATCTCAGTTACATGTTTCACTAATTAAATTAGAACATATGGGAGGTACTTGTCTCAGGGGGGACAGTTGAAGTGAAACCACTTTGTAACGACTGTATTCATATAATAAAGTTCACACATAAAGGGGTACGAAATCTAATATAAAATATACTGCTTCGGTAACTATCAACGTAACCTACTATACTCGTCAGAGACTTCCACGCGACTGCAACGCGCATTCGCCCGTACAGACGTTAGTCGCGTTTTGGCCACGCCTATGAGTGCGACAGAGATGCACTATATAAATATCTCGGCGGGATTCGACCTTGGGATGCTCTTATTGGGCGTGAGGATGTGTGTGTTGCTATAAACATAATATAATGCTTGTATTCCTCATACGGGTAGACATGTCTTTAGTCGCGCGTATATCATATTACTATGTCAAAGTTATGCTATCTCTTTATCCCCAAAGCATTCCAAGTGTCAAGATATTTTGAACCTACTACTTATGAACGGTGTTCGGATGATATTTCGAGCGCTTTCTCTTATCTTTGCTTACCTTCAGGTTTTTTTTAGATGGGAAAATCAGCCAATTACATCCCGCGCTCTTGGGCGGAGCGTGAGGTCGTGTCAGACGTGTACTGACTAAAAACCTATTCTTGTTGCTTCTTTGCCGTGGTCTCAGGGCCCTGGGTTTCACTTTCACACTACCCGTGGCCCTAGTAGGCTTCGACCCTGCTGGGCCCCTACGGTTTGCCGACATCTCCTTGAGTGGAACAGTAGGCGCCGTTGATGACTTGGGCTCGGTCCGCATGGTTACTAGCTGGTCGGACGGCGAGCTACCCATTGCTCACCGTCCGCAGGCCCGCGCCTATGGTGACCATCAGGTGGGATCGGTCAGGTCAAGCACTAGTTTATGTAATTTTTGTTAGCCTGTCCTGTCGCGGGCTCCAGTTTCCACTTTTGCTTTCGCTTGCGAAGATAATATATTGTTTGTGTTGCAGATGACAATTTCAGCGCGGAGAATGGCATCATAGTGGTGCGCGCGACTCGCTGGCCGCTAGCTGTGGACCCTCAGGGGCAGGCGCTTATATGGATCTCGCGCCTCGAGGAAAACAACGGCATACAGGTGAGTGTATACTAAACATAAGCTAGGAAAATACGCAGTGCCGTAATAATATTAAGATTGTGAAACCACATTGTGGCCGCAATTAAAGAGCAGTTTTTTTAAGGTGCGAAATCAACAAATGTGTCACTTTTTTAGGATTCCGTACCTCAAAAGGAAAAACGGAACCCTTATAGGATCACTTTGTTGTCCGTCTGTCTGTCTGTCAAGACCCTTTATCTCGGGAACGCGTGGAGGTACCAAATTGACATTACCATATACTCAGGTCTGCGGTCCCTTAAAGCTGTAAAAATAAACTTCTGAATTAACAAAAAAAAGATACGGCCGTTTTTTTTTATGTCGTAAAAAACGTGTATTTTCTTTACTCAAGGGAGTCAAAATTCATAGGGTGCTTCCCGTTGACCTAGAATCCTGAAATTTGGCATGAAGCAAGTTCTCATAGCACAAGTATAGGAAAAAATCTGAAAACTGTGTACTTACGTCACAAAAAAAAAGTTTTTTTTTGCCATTCGAAAAAATCTTCGTAACTCAATTCGGGAATTGAACTGTTTGCATAGGTAAGTTTGTACGGAACCCTCATTGCGCGAGTCCGACTCGTACTTGCCCAGTTTTTTATGTATCTTGTTAACTATTTGACAATAACTAAATTAAGTTTCGTAATTGATTCGTAATTGAAAGTCTAATAAATCATTGTTTTTATAATTGGAACTTACTGAAAGTAGATAAAAATACAATTAAAAATATCACCTCTAGATCTGCGACTTCGGCCAGCCAAACTACCTGAAGATAATGGAGAACTGCCTCTCGACGGGAAAGCCCGTCATAGTGCAGAACGTGGGCGAAGTGTTGGATCCTTCCATCGCGCCCATCCTGGAGAAGGCCGTCGTGACCATCGGCACTTCCAAGGTCATCAAGTTCAACGACAAGATGGTGTCCTACCATCCTAACTTCAAGCTTTATTTGACAACTAAACTTGGTGAGTTGGATATGGGAAAATGCTCTTTTTAAACGACTTCATTGTCTTGCCAGGTTTAAGGCCTTGTGGTCTTTCTTTCTTCATTCTTTATTGTACACACAATTCTAAACAGACAATAAAAATAGGACAGTTGATATACATAGGCGAGCTTAACCCATAACTGGGTTTTCTTACAGCAAACCAAATGAATGAGAAAGAAATTTTGCATTTGAGGAACTTTAAATGTACAAAAAAAATCTCATAAATTCTAAAAACATATTACTAAATATAAACTATACATAATATATACAATAGATATTTATGGGTCAAGAAAATGTTCCTTAATTCTCCCCCTGAAAACTTCCTAACGAAGGGCTAGCCCCCAATGTATGGGGAAGCGTATTCCAGAGGCGCACAGCACGAACGGTAAAAGATCCACTGTAGCGACTTAAAGAGTGGCGAGGATTAGAAGGAGAAGAGAGGATGAACCCAAAAAATATTTCTGCAAGCTTAGCCAAGTTGATAATAGTAATAGTTACGATCGTTTCGTGTCGAATCTCTTTCTACAACCGATAACGCCTCGGTGCGTAAGCGATTTTATGAAACGATAAGTTGGTAGCCATGTTGACGCGCCTGAGTCGATCACTGGTTCTACAAAAATTGTAACTTTGCTACCATTTATACCATAAACTAACTGGCCTGTTCGTTTAGTGGTTAGTGGCCCTGACTGCTAAGCTGGAGGTCGTGCGTTCGATTCTCACCCAGGACAAATGTTTATGTGATGAGCACGATCATTTGTTCTAGTGTTGCAACAGAACTCTGCTTCCGCTTCCGCTTCTGCAGAAGTTCCGCGAACTTTTTCGCTTCCGTTTCCGCTTCTCAGACCTGAGTAATTTCAGCTTCATACCACCACACGTTCCTGAGAAAAAGGGTTTTAAAGACGGACGACAAAGAGGTCCTATGTGGATTCCGTTTTTGCCGACTCAGGGACAGAACCCTAAAAACGACGATACAATGTTTCCCCACCAGGTAACCCAGTGTACACACCAGAAACGCTTACAAAGACGACGATGGTGAACTTTGCGGTGAAAGAACAAGGTCTGACTGCTCAATTGCTGGGTATTGTCGTGCGCAAGGAGCGGCCGCAGCTGGAGCAGATGAAGGACACGCTCGTGCTCTCTATAGCGCACAACAAGAAAGTGCTGGTGAGTATAGCACCCATTATTTTATTTCCATCAGGAGTCTCCAAACTACGGCCCGCGGGCCCAATCCGGCGCGCCATCTCCAGTGCCGTCAATCCGGTCCGCAATAACCTTAAGACTAGGGTCATCAATCGGTCAATGTCTTATTGTTGTTACTATGCTGTGATGAGTTGAAGAAGAAAACACAGAATGATCATTACTCAGTTTTATTTACTTGCAAGGTAAAAGAACATTGAGCAAAACATACCCACCTTGTAGCAAATTTAATTTGATACCATTAGAAAGGTCTTTGAAAACATATTTATTTATTGTATGAGGACAACTTTGTAGCTTGTGGGGGAAAAAAGATATTTGACGTTGAAAAAGCCGATTTTTTTAGTAAAATCGACCAAAGCACATTCGACGTACTTCGATCTAAGAAGCGCTTGCGTCGGTGTGGCGTAATTGGTATTAAATATGCAACCGCATAGCCAAATTCGGTGAGTGAGTAGTACATCAGGGCCGACGTACACATAAGTACGAGTGGAACAGATAACGTGTTCTTAATAGCAGTTAGTATTAGTAGTGGGTCGATGTCCAATTTTTGACGGACGAAACGCAACCGTTCGTCAGACGACAAAAACGGTGGTAGGAAACGTCATCGTCGGCGCAACTGGTTTATAGACAAAATTATCGTTGAATGAGGTAGTTGCAGTTTGCAAAAAACGTTCACAGTTGCAACTGGTTTGAAGACGGTTTAAAAAACGAAACTATCTTTGAATGAAGTAACTATATCAATACCATTTCCACAATTGACAGAAGAAGACGTCATTCTAGTCAGTTTGGAAACAGACCTCTAAAAGCTCGCTAGATCATAATATGTTGCCGAGCATTGCGAGGTGGAAATGGTATTGTATATAATATTGAGGTATCTTCTGGATGTAGCCCTAGTAAGTCGCAGCATGGGCTGGTGAGCGAACACTGTTCGTTAGTTAGAGGCCGGATATTATCCAGGCACATATTGAATAAAATATATTACAATTTTGCTCAAAATGAATGTCTAAGGCAGAGAAACCATCGAAGCCTATTATTGCTCTTGCATGACGGCCGACGGGTTTGAGAATTCTAGGTGCTTGTCTGTACTACCGCTGTTAGGTTACTTAGGTAGGTACTTAGGTGTCGTCAGGCACCTAGATAACTTGTAGGGCCAGCAAGTGCCTGGGATGGTATTTTTGCTGTGTTTTGTAATAAAATTGTGCTTTCTACGATTTGCGATTTTTACACATTTTTTCCGTGCTAAAAACGAACGGTAGGAAACTTAAGTCTTGTTATTTATATGGTCTACAGAACAGAAAAAGGTGCGATAGATATAACACTTGACAATTAAAAACTTAACAAACAAGTTATATCATAACTTCGGTCTCCAATTTATTCATTCATTCGTTCATTTATTTTTCAGTTAGTCAATTAAGCTTCTTTTAAATGACGTCTAGTCAAAAATGCTACAGAGTGGGTACGGGTTCCATACAAAATTACCCATTTTTCTATGACTACAGAAATGATGGCTCAAAAAACTTAATTTAAATTATATTACAAATAGATGTGATGCCAATATAAAATACAATTTTTTTTTGTGACATTTATTTATTTATTTAAACTTCATGTACAGTAGTGGTACATAGGCGGACTTAATGCAACAAGATATTCTCTACCAGTCAACCTTTGGGTTAAAAAGGCAATAATGTGGTAGGTTTGCACAATAAATAAATAACAGATACTTCAAACAGAACAAATAAAATAAAAAATAAGTTATTTGACTGTAACCTTAATTTTTAGCGTCTCTGCAGTGTGGACTGCAGAGACGCGGTGCTCTTTTCTCTGTTGGTAGCCATGTAAACATGTGTTATACATCATATTCAATGTGACTGCGGTGCAAAACATGAGCCACATACTAGAATGCCCCAAGTGCCCATACACCTGCACTCTGGAGGATTTGATGAGTGCTACCGATGCTGCTATTAATGTAGCCACCTATTGGGCCCAAACAGTTTGACGAGTTTACCATCGAATCGAAAAGAAGAAGCCATGTAAACAACAACTAGTCTAGGGTTTGTCTCACGACTCGATAAGAAGTGAATACCTAAAGCCTACATCATAATAAATCAGTTGCGTGGTTTGTTTATTGCTTGTTACCTACTCATCGCCCACAGAATACTTTGTGGATGATGAGTGGGTTTCTGGTTTTGCTCTGACACACTTAACATTTCAACGAAAAATTCACGTGAACCTTGATTTTAATAGTGTCCTTATAACCCACCTCATCAGATGGACCTAGAAAACGACCTTCTCCGCATAATGTACGAGTCCCAGGTGCCTCTACTGGAAAACGAGGAGTTGTTCCTAACTCTGCAGACCTCACAGAAAACTTCACAGGATGTGAAGGAGGCCCTCATCACCTCGCAGATCACGGAAAAGGAGATCGACTCTGCTAGAGCGGTGAGCACGAAGGCCGTAAACGGCTTGCATATTCAATTCAATCACTAGTAGCCATAGAGGTTCTTGCGGGTTCTTCTCCAAAGGAAACAACAAATTGGAACCGTGCTCTAGCTTCTGATGTTTAATAAGTGCCCATGTAGGGTCACTATCACTAATATTATAAATGTGAAAATTTTTGTGTGCGAGTTTGTTACTTCACGCTCGAACGGCTGAACGAATTTTGATGAAACTTAGCACACGGGTAGACCATATCCTGGAATAGCACATTGCATTATTGGTATTTTATTATTCCTATAGGTACTTTAACAGAAAATTTGAACACTATTCAGTTGTAGCTGTAGGTACAGCTAAAATTAAAAAAAAATACAAAATAACATCGGAAGCTAGGGTTAGCCGGAACTTAATTGTGTTATTGTAAAGTTACATAATCAACAAAGTTTTAAAATTCCCCTTAGGTACTGCTATGATTTCGCGCTGTCAATGTGGAATTGTTACCTCTCTGACGTGCATCAAAGTGAATTTCAGGCTATGTGTCATCATCATCATCTTCCTGCCCTTATCCCGTGTTATTTGGGGTCGGCGCAACACGTTTTCTTCTTCCATTCTGCCCTGTCACTCGTCATACTATCACTAACTTCCTTTTCTTTCATATCACTCTTCACACAATCCATCCATCTTTTCTTTGGTCTCCCTCTCCCTCTCCACATCTCACATGTAAACTCATAACTCTTTTAGTAACATGCGTTTCATCCCTCCTCTTCACATGACCATATCAAGACAAACGATTCCCTTTCAACTTTTCAGTAACTGGCGCCACTTTCAAACTACCCCTAATATACTCATTTCAGGCTATGTGTAAGAGTTTTAAAATAAATCTTATTTTGGTATCCTTCAGGGTTACGTCCCAACAGCAGTGCGTGCCTCAGTGTTATTCTTCGCTCTGAACGACCTGTCCCGCATAGACCCCATGTACCAGTTCTCGCTAGATGCCTACATCGACCTGTTCACATATTCTATAGACCGCAGTCCCAAGGCGAGCGAGCTTGAAGACAGGATCAACCATCTCAATGAGTTTCATACTTTTGCTGTATATAAGTAAGTTTGATGAGGTTTATGAATCTTACATTGCTTTTTAAGTTTGGAACTGGCAAATGACAATTTGTTTTACTGCAAAAACCCTAGGCAGCCTGAACTACTGACTAAAGAAGCGTTAGAAAAGAGTTTTTTTAAGGTATGCTCCAAGTTTGTCGTAAATAAACTTTCTTTCTTTCTAGAATGTAAATAGAGGGGGATCTATATTGTGTGAAGTCTGTTGGTCCGTCATTATAAAAAAAATGCTTTAGTATTGGTTTAAATTAAGATTAAAAGGTATAAGCTAAGACATGCATGCATGTTGGTGGCATGTTTGCGGACGCGAGTATGGATGACTTATATGCGATAATGCGTAAAAAGTCAGCCTCACTTATGCGTCGAATTAGGGGCAGTGGTAACGGAATCCTAAAGATGATCGCTGAAAGCCCAGAGTCACCAGTTCGGGATAGGTTTATAAAACTGCATGTTTTTTAAACTATTTATTTGTTGTGTGTTATGTTTTGACAATTATTATGATTATTGTGTTTTTGAAGTGACTTATTTTAATTTAATGTAATTTATGACTGATTGACTAATATTTTAATGCATTTGAATATTATACTAACGTAGTTTTAAGTTTCAGTTACTAACATAATATGGACATTGGAATTAGTCTGAAATTTTTATTTTTTATTTTTTTAAGATTATCCGAGGATCAGTAAATACCAAATAAAGTCCATGGCAGGGCTTGTTAACATTACCCTTTTTATTACTACTAATTTGGTTATGATTTCTAAATACATTCCTAATTCTTGATAAATTACATGCAAACAGAACAAATGATCGTGCTCATCACACAAACATTTGTCCTGGGTGAGAATCAAACCCACGCCCTCCGGCATAGCAGTCAGGGCTACTAACTAATAGACCAACAGGCCAGTCAATCCTTTCCTTTCTTTATAGAAACACGTGCCGGGCCCTCTTTGAGCGCCACAAACTACTGCTTTCCTTCCACATCGTATCTCGCATCTTGTTCCAAGCCGGGAAGATGAACTATGGGGAATACATCTTCTTGCTGAAGGGCGGCGTCGTGCTGGATCGATCTGAACAGCCCGATAATCCCACAAGTACGTCATATTCATTTATTTTTAAAAGGCAGGTCATATCTGGGAAATAAAAACATTAAGTTTCCAAATAGCGATTCCTTGGAGGAACTAAGATGGCGAACCGTACTAGACACGTACTAGAAGGACTGGATTACTATTTAAATAGCCATGAGAGGTGAAAGGAGTCAATAGAAGCATTTGACCAGCAGTGTAATAATATTCGTTGAAAAAAAAAACATAATGGATGTGTTTTTAGAATTCCGTACCTCAAAAAGAAAAAACGGACCCCTTAGGACGCTTGTACACGTTTTTTCGCCGTAAAATTACTTCCCGTTGACCAAGAATCCTGAAATTTGTCATAAAGCAAGGTCTTATAGCACAAATCTGCAAACAGTAACTTTGTAGTTGCGTCACAAAAAGAAATAGCGATTCGGAAAAATCTTCGAGACTCCATTCGGGAATTGAATTATTTACATAGGTAAGTTTGTACGGAACCCTCAGGGCACGAGTCCGACTCGCACTGGCCCAGTTTTTTAAATGTATCTGGTTGGGAAAACTTCTTACTGTAAAATGATTCGAAAATGTCGAACTCATTTTGATTAAAGCACAAACCGCCCACGTGAAAGTACCTACCTGTACACTCGGGTATTGTGCAGCTACGTATTAAGCCTGGGGCTTTACAGGATCAGTAGCTGGCGCTCAGTGAAGGACACTTACTGTCTGACAGCTACTGGGTCCGTGAAAACATAGTTGAGCCAGTACTGACCGGTTTCACGGACCCAGTAACTGTGAGACAGTAACTATCTTTCGATTAGCAGTGGTAGCCGAGTGGTAACGGGCCCCGACTTACGAGTTGGTAGGTTGCGGGTTCAAATCCAGCTAGGCGCATTACTTTGTGTAATTTATTTCATCACCATTGCTCTCAAAATGGTGAAGGAAAACATCGTGAGGTAACCGGCATGTCCTAGAAGCAAAAAAATTTAAGACATGTGACATTCAACAACCCAACCCACATTGGGCCCGCGTGGTGTATTACGGCCCATTCCCTATCTTAGAGAGGAGGCCTGAGTCCCAGCAGTTGGAACATTAAGAAGGCTGATTACCATTATGCTTAACTATCTTTCACTGATCGCCAGCTAGTAGGCCTGTGAAAACCAGGCGTTTAGTGAAAAACTTTTCAGAAACTGTTCAGTAGTTTCAGAGATTACTTCCTACATATAAAGTTACGAATTTTACATCTTTATGATATTAGTATAGATAACTTCAATTAAGTAAACAATTCCCTTCTCCATCTGCTGCCAGACTGGATGCCAGACGAGTGTTGGGACAACATCACGGAGCTGGACAAACTGCCGGGCTTCCACGGCGTGGTGGACGTGTTCGAGCCCCTTACCAAGGAGTGGCGGGAGTGGTACCTGCATCCCGAGCCCGAGACGCAGCCGCTTGTCGGTGAGAACATTACATAATACAGTTTGAACCAAAATAAACTAAATTTAACTGTATAATCCAAATAAGTCCATATTATGTAACCTGAAAGTAGTACTGTAAACTGCAATCAAAGATTTTCTAAAACTTACTTGCTTCGCCGGGACTCGAACGAACTAAAATTAAAAGTTTTATCAATAAGTTTATCGATAGTGAAAAAGATGGTGGATTATAACCCGTCCGATGACAAATCGTCACATTTTTATTATGTAAAATATTTGCAATATCTCTGGTCTTTAATTTTGTAGTATTATAAATGATTTTTTAAAAATTTATATTACGGCTCTCTGAATAAGGTAAAGTTACTTTTTGATACAAATGATATATATATATTATGCTCTCCATCCTGCACAACCACCTGCTGTTTTCAGGATCTAGACGAGGCCAATAACAGAGCCGTAGAGGTTGCCAAATACTGGTCAGATAAAATGTAGTTAAAGTACATCGACACGAAAAGAAGGAGAAGATACAAATGATAAAAAGTAGTCACACAATTTGCCTGCTGCCGTCTTCCCGTCCATCTATAATTTAGGGCTCTTAATAAACAAGTGTGCCTCACCATCAATTATTGCATCACTGCTTACCATCAGGTGGGATCGCAGTTAAGCACTGGTTTATATCAAATAAAAAAATAAAATTAAAAAGAAGTCAATTACCCAATTGTCTGAAAAGTCTTACTATGAAAACTTGAAGATGAGCTGTTAATCCACCACAGAAATTCCACCTGTTCCTAGGACAGGTGGGGAATTTCAGCTCATTTCTAGCTTACCCCAATGAAAATTTTACGAGTACTAGATTATATCGACAAAATAGTTCCACAGTAAACGTAACTAATGGAGAGTTTTACAATCGTAGCAGTAAGACGGGCAACTGTCCGCTTGTTATTGTTGTGCACACCTATTTTTAATTACTACAAAAAAAAAATGTGGCTGTATTCGTACCCGTTACTGATCATATTTGTGTAGTCAAAGAGTAAAAAAAAGAAATCCCAAAATTAAAAACGAAAATTTGTCATAATTGAATCAATTATTTATAACAATTGCTACTAGAAAATACTACGTGCAGTGTTTTTCCATTGTTTTTTATTCATAAACAATAATAATCCATAAATTGAGTGACATTTTGGGGTATAAACAAACTCAATAAATTTACTGTTTGTGAATATTATATATTGATGAGATTTTACTTAAATAATAACGAGAATTTTTCTAATAAGCAGGCAAGCACTGGTTTTTAACAAATAAAAAAAAAAGATCTTTAAGTATTTGTACTAATTAAAAATTAGAGGTGTATAACTTCATGCCTGATTTCTAGTTCTTAAGTGTTTAGGTTAGACGCGGTCTTAAAACTATATTCGTTTGGCTACTTCCAGGTGACTACAATGACATTTGCAGCGACTTCCAGAAGATACTGTTCGTCCGTTCTTTGCGAATAGATCGCGTATCGGCGTGCATCACCACGTTCATCGTCAACGTGCTGGGTCCGCGGTATGTGGAGCCTCCTGTGCTGGATATCAGGGTCAGAAAATTTCTCACAATGTTTTTTGAGTGGCCTGTTAGTCTAGTGGTTAGTGGCCCTGACTGCTATGCCGGAGGTGTCGTGGGTTCGATTCCAACCCAGGACAAACGTTTGTGTGATGAGCACTATCATTTGTTCTGTGTCTGGCTGTCGTCGGCCACGCCTCCGATTCCTTTGTTCTGACTTCATCTCAACGCTGTCACGTGGTCAGAACAAATGAATAGGAGGCGCGGCCGACTCGAGGCGATCAACGAAAAGAGAATCGAAACAAAACGGTTGTAACTTGGCTTGGGGGACAGAGCGTTTCATACTCAGCAGATTCCTGGCCTTCATCAGAAAAAAACCTAGCATATCATGGTCGCCACCATTTCAGCGGTAATGCGTCGATTGTTAGACATAGGCCTTCCACCACATTTCGTAGTCCTGTGGGTCTTGCATGCACTGGATTCCCGCGACCTTCGCGGGAGTGTTTCCAACATTGTACCATCCATCTCCACTGCAGAACCTCCTCCACTGAAGAAGTTGGCTGTAGTACCATCACAACTTTAACATTTATCCGTTTGTCGATTTAGACCAATTTTTTGAGTACTTATGTGTATATATATATTTATTTTGTACTGTATCTGCGACTCATTTGTATATCTTTTTCATATTCACCTTTTCTCTCTTTTATTGAATCTACTACTATTATTCTCTGCATCGGCCAAAGGTTGACTGGTACAAAATGCCGAAGGTATTAAGTCTGCCTCTGCACCTTTAGGTGCATAAAGTATCAAATAAATAAACCTCGTTTTTTTGTTGTTTGCATTAGATGGCGTGGGAGGAGTCTACGTGGAAGACGTCGCTGCTGTTCGTGCTGTCCCCGGGCGTGGACCCCACGGCTTCGCTCATCCAGCTCGCGCAGGACGTCAAGATGTTCGACCGCTTCCAGTCGCTCAGCCTTGGACAAGGACAAGCGCCCACGGCTACCAAGTACCGTATCATATTTTTTTTTAATATAAAATCATGGTCTACAGTTAGACTAGTGTGATGGCATTGGAGACGGTGGCAGCAGATTGGCCGGAGACGGTAAAACACCGTGAAAACTGAAGTCATGAGGAAGGTCTTTGCCCAGCAGTAGGTCACAATATATGCTAACAAAAAAAAAACGGGCAAGTGTGAGTCAGACTCGCGCACTGAGGGTTCCGTACAAACTTGCCTACGAAAACAGTTCCTGAATTAAGTTACGAAGATTTTTTTGTGACGTAAATACAAAAATTTACAGTTTTAAGATTTTTTCCTATACTTGTACTATGAGACCTTGCTTCATGCGCAATTTCAGGATTCTAGGTCAACGGGAAGTACCCTATGAATTTTGATTCTCTTCAGATTCTCGAAATATACGTTTTTTCGCGATATAAACGGCCGTATCTTCTTTTTTTCGTTAACTCAGAAGTTTGATTTTTCTCACAGCTTCAATAGACCGCAGACCTAAGTATATGGTTTTAATTTCAACTCGATACCTCCACGCGTTCTTGAAATAAAAGGTCTTGACAGACAGACAGATGGACGGACAACAAAATGATCCTATAAGGGTTCCTTTTTTTCCTTTTGAGGTACGGAACCCTAAAAACAGCTATTGTACACTTCATAATAAGTACAACACAGACATTATTACAGTACAGCTCTATTCAAACTTAATGGCAGCTTTGAAGTAAGCTTTTCGCTGCGTATATTACCCTTGCCTCCAATTTCACATGGATTTGCTACTGCGCAGCGACTCGCTTCATGATCTGAGCCGTCATTAAGTTTGAATCTATCTGTACTAGACTAACCTTTACCTCAGGATGCTATCCCACGGCATGAAGGAAGGTGGCTGGGTATTCCTAGCTAACTGCCACCTCGCTTGCGAGTGGCTGGGGTCACTACGGGGTCTGGATAATCCGAAGATACACCCACGCTTCAGACTTTGGCTGTCTTCCATGCCAGATGGTAAATTTCCGCTCAGCATTTTGCAGAGGAGCATTAAGATGACCACGGAGCCGCCACAGGTATGAAATTGGAATTTACTTCGAGTTAATGAACTGCCAAACTAAAGTGGCAGTGGGCAGGGCACATTACATACGTAGAACGGATGGTCGATGGGGACGAAAGGTTCTAGAGTGGCGACCGCGCACCGAAAAACGCAGCATTGGAAGGCCTCCCACGAGGTGGACTGGTGAGAGTTGCGGGAGTACTGAGGCTGCGAGACGCACAGGATCGGTCGTTGTGGCTTGGGGAGACCTATGTCCAACAGTGGACGTCTTTCGGCTGAAATGATGATGATGATGATGATGACAGAACTGACAGAACACAACACCACCACTGCGGTCCAAAACGAGAACTTTAAATGTTGGAAAACTTTTCAAGACTATTCAAAGTCCTGCTTGTGCCTGCCTGCTTGTCCGCTACCTGCCTATTTGACTATGAAGGAGTAATGAGATGACCTATCATACTTGATGATTGATGACATACTTTGGCGATTTTTTATGGCGTGAACCTTTTCTTATCACCACGGTTTTCTTCCTAAATAGGAAACCATGGTTTTTGCTTCTTCGTATTTTTTTAGACTCACACTATTCATCATTTCAGCCGAAAGACGTCCACTATCTAATAGTGGACGTCTTTCGGCCGTCATAGGCCTACCCCAAGTGTCGCCACAATGAACGGTCCTGTCATTATTATGTCCACACTATTGTTGTCTTTTAGTAGGAAATAAAAAATTGAGCGAGACCCCGTAGCTGCTAGACTTTAGAATAAAACTGTATTCAAACTTTTTTCAATCTAAAAAAGGTGGCATAGAATGAGTCTAGTAAACTGGCACTTTGAAATTGAAGAGTGGAAAAAATGTAACATTATATAAGAGTTAAAATCCATAACTTGCTTAGGGCAATTAATACTTTATTTTTTTTGTTAAATATGTATTTTTTTTCAACTCAGTTTTAGGAACTCAGAAGGACACACCTAAGTTATAAAATGAAAATGTATGTAAAGTAAGTCAAATCTCCGGACGAGGGCATTCCTCAACGATTGATACGTTGAGGAATGCCCTCGTCCGGAGACCACTTTTCATGCAGCATCAAAACTTAGTAGATAACTTACTTACTAAAAAAAAAACCGGTCAAGCGCGAGTCGGACTCGCGCTCTGAAGGTTCCGTACAAACTTACCTATGAAAACAGTTCAATTCGCGAATGGAGTAAGAAAATTTTATCGAATCACAATAAAAGCTTTTTCAGATGTTTTTGATGATGTTTATGAGACCTTGCTTCATACCAAATTTTTGGATTCTAGGTCAACGGGAACACACGTTTTTGCGACATAAACTGCCGTAACTTTTTTTTTTTGCTAAATCAGTAGTTTGATTTCTCCACAGCTTCAAGGGACCGCAGACCTGAGTAAAATGGTTTTAATTTTAAATCGATACCTCCACGTGTTCCCGAGATAAAGGGTCTTGACAGACAGACGGACGGACGGTCAATAAAGTGATCAATTGAAATATACGTGAATGTGTATTTAAAAAGCCAAGTTACTGCTATGAACTGTTGTGGAATAGTTGGAGATGTAGTAGATGTGGTGGAAGAATTGCTGTTACTGCTTTATTTAATTGATTAGCTTCTTCATTATATGTACTTTCGATTTAATCGTTGTGGCTAGTATGGTTTTTATTTTATAACTAGCTTTTGCCCGCAGCTTCACTCCTGTCAACTGGCTACCTACCCTACCTATTTTTATACTTTTAAACCTTTCATGTATGTTATAGAACAAATCAAAAAAAGAATTTTCAAAATCGGCCCAGCTGTTTTCGAGTTTTAGCGAGACTAACAAACAGAAATTGATTTTTATATATAAGATACCTTAAAAAGTACCACAACACTAGACCCAGAATCCAAATAAAATTTCACCTTCTTTATTTTTGACCACAGGGTCTGAAAGGCAACCTGGTCCGTCTATTCGCGAATATAAACGAAGACAGATTCGACGAGGCGACGCCCAAGTACCGTCGTCTCCTGTACTGCGTGTCTTTCTTCCACTGTTCGCTCATCGCTCGCAAGCGCTTCCGCCAGCTCGGCTACAACGCCGTGTACAGCTTCAACGACGCCGACTTTGACGTGAGCTGTATTTTCATTTAAAACTAGCTTTTGCCCGCGGCTTCGCTCCCGTCAACTAACTACTCTACCCTACTCTACTCTACTCTACCCTACTCTATTCGATTTTTTCTCGCCGTAAAAACCATCCTTGAACTTCAACGAACATTTAAAAAAAAGAATTGGCCAAATTGGTCCAGGAGTTGTTGAGAGTTATGCGCTTACCAACACATTTTGCGATTCATTTTTATATTATAGATTAGTGAATTTAGAACTCCAAGAACACCTTCCGCCTGAACGCGTTTTGCAGTGGCCTATATGGAAAGCAATAAACCGGTTGCGAACCCAGGTAGGCCGTTCCAAACACAACTTGGCAAAATGGGGTTTTATTAACCCGTCGGATACTTGGATGTGAGTGCGGTGCTCCTGTTCAAGCCCCAATAAGGGCTCCACCTTTTGGGCCTAAACAGTTTGACGAGTTTACCATCGAACCGAAAAGAAGAAGATTGAATTTTGAGGCGTCACTACAAGCGAGTGTCTCGCGGCCATGTTATCGTCCTGTATATATTCAATAACGACTCTAACGAAAGCAGTGGTGGCCGAGTAGTAACTGCCCGACTTACGAGTTGTAGGTTCCGGATTCACACCCAGCCAGGCGCATTACTTTGTGTAATTTATTTCCTCACCACTGCTCTCAAAACGTTGAAGGAAAACATCGTGAGGAAAACTGCATGTCCTAGAACTGAAGATATCTAAGATGAAGAAGAAAAAATCGAAGTTATCTTACATACACCAACCCGCGCTGGGCCCGCGTGGTGGATTAGGGCCCATTGCTTCTCCTAAAGAGGCCTGAGTCCCAGCAAACAGGCACATTATAAGGCTGATTATGCTATGGTATGCTTACGCTATGCTATGGTGCATTTTTTTCCGTGGCGATTCGACAAGTGAAACGATTACTCGTGAGCTACCCATTGTTCGCCGTCCACAAGCCCGCGCCTACGGTGGCCGGGAAATCGGGATCGGGATTCTGGCAGCTGGGGCGTGAGGGACATGACCTCGCGCGTGCATGTGCGGCCTCCTCTTTTGCTAGCATTACTGCTTCGCAGAAGGAGGCGACCGCCTGCCACTCCTCCTGGCTTCAGACCATGGCCTGCACCAAGGCCCGGCGCGAGAGATCGTTGCCACCGATCTCCCCCACGAAAACTTTATACGGATAAGGCTTACACTCATATGTAACGGTTAATGTACTTAGTGTTCCTCCCCAGGTATCAGACAACTTGCTAGCGAACTACCTCGAGGAATACGAAGAGGTGCCGTGGGACGCGCTACGCTACCTGTTCGCGATCATCAACTACGGTGGCCACATCACCGACGACTGGGACAAGAGAGTGCTCATCGCTTACATCAACCAGTTCTTTAACGAAGATGCGCTGGAGACACCTTTCTACAGGTCAGTCTATTACTTGGTGCGTTTCCACTGACGCGCAGCTGTCTGAACTCCGTTGAAAAGGGAGTCCATCCAGACAGGTGTTGCGTCTGGCCCGAGCGACTGCCCGATAAATGATTTGAGAGAGTTGTGTACGTTCTAATCACGCGGAGAAATCTGGCACTGTGATGCAGGATTGTGTGTTTTAGTTCTTATGTTTTTATAGCATAATGTGCGAGACGAGGGAATGATAAACTGATGTTTGAAATTGACTGATAGAAGAAATTTATTCTCACAAATTTTCCAAGGGGCATCTGTGTTTCCTGATGATAACTACAACCTGGGGATCTTTAAGTCAATAGAGAATAAGTTACTTCTAGGCAAGCGTGCTCCGTCATCGACCACATCATCGCTTTTTATCAAGTGAGATTGCGTCAAGCGGTCAAGCGCGAGCGCGAGCGATAAAAAATTATAAAAAAACCGGGCAAGTGCGTGTCGGACTCGGTCACTGAGGGTTCCGTACAAACTTACCTATGAAAACAGTTCAATTTCCGAATCGAGTCTCAAAGATTTTTACGAATCGCAAAAAAGTTTTTTTGTGACGTAACTATAAATTTTACAGTTTTTAGATTTTTTCCTATACTTATACTATGAGGAGATTCTAGGATAACGGGACCCTTTGAATTTGATTCCCTTGAGAGTGTCGAAATAAACGGTCGTATCTTTTTTTTTCGTTAACTTACAGGTTTGATTTTTTCACAGCTTCAAGAGACCGCAGACCTGAGTATATGGTTTTAATTTCAACTCGATACCTCCCACACGTTCCCGAAATCAAGAGTCTTGATAGACAGCCAGACAGACGGACGAACGGACGGACAGACGGACAACAAAGTGATCCTATAAGTACAAACAGATGCAAGACTTTTTTTTGGGTTCCGTACCTCAAAAGGAAAAAACGGAACCCAAAAAAAAGTCTTGCATCTGTTTCTGCGTCCGAAACTTAGAACTAATAACCATATCGTCTATTTACCGGACAGGTTAGCAACGATCCCGGCGTATCATATCCCTCGGGACGGCTCTTTGGAGTCGTACCGTGACTTTCTGGACTTACTGCCCGCCTCCGAACGTGCTGAGTCCGTTGGACAACACGCTTCTGCGGACGTGGCCACGCTTGCGCAGGTGAGCAAACTAAGGAAGAAATTTTAATGATGATACTGTTTAGTTATATGGTATTTAGGGTTGATAAAGATATTTAAAAAATTGTTTCATACTAGCTTTTGCCAGCGGCTTCACCCGCACGATAATAGGTTTCAAAATAGTATATAGTAGTATAGTTTCAATACAAACTTTGGATCCCCGTTTCATACCTTTAGGAGGTGAATTTTGGAAAATGCTCTCTTAGTGCTCGCCTACGATATAAAAGAAAACTTTGTGCAAAATTGCACTCTCCTAATCCCAGTAGCTTCGGCTGTGTGTTGATATGTCAGTCAGTCAGTCAGTCTCTTTCTATATATATAGATTTGTTTATTAAGGCCCTAGTTCCCGAGCAGTGCCATAAAACAGTGATTTTCTGAAGCCTACTCCCCGGTAACGGCTAGGTCAATAGGTTTGAAAACAATATGTTTATTAAAGATTCACGTACAACATTATCTGCATATGATTTTTTTTATGACTAATACTTTTGCAAAAAAAAAATGTTTAGCGACGTTTCGCTGGTTTTCTCTACTCCTTTCCAACGGCTTTGATTTTTAGAAATATAAACATAAAAATTGCTGGTTAAGTGTTCTTCAGAATGTACATAACTAGTGGTCAAACGCGAGTCTATCAATAATAAAAAATAAAAAAAACATAGCATAATGTAAATCAATCAATATTTCACAAAGAAAATAGTTTTCAGGTCAGCGGGGTTCTATGCGGTCGTAAGCGGCAATACGAGTATGTGTGCGTTTAACTCCGGCCAGCCCCCCCCCCTAGCCAAGTTACGACCGTTTCGTTTCGATTCTCTTACATCCAACGCCTCGAGTAGGTCACGTCTCCGATTCCTTTGTTCTGACGTCATCTCAACGCTCAGTCACGTGGTCAGAACAAAGAAACCGGAGGCGTGGCCGACTCGGGGTGTTCGACGCAAGACAATCGAATCGAAACGAAACGGTCGTAACTTGACTAGGAGGGCAGATGTTGAAGGGACTATACGCTTTAATGCTAAAAAGGTATTTAATTTTGCAAACAAAAAAAAATGCATGGTTATTCCCTATTGTTACATTAATAGCTGCGCTGGTGTATGTATACCTAGGTACTAAGCGAAACAGACAATGTTGACATAAGAATATAGTAAATAGACCTTATTTAATCAATGAAATAAATAACATTCGACCGACAGCTTGTCAAATATGTATATAATTTGTTATAACAAGTGTCTTGTGATGTGACGACAGCAACAATGTTATGTACACTGAACTAATTAAATTATGTTTTTTGGTGATGTGGCTTTAATCTGTAAACTTAGACTATTATTAGACAGGCGAGAGTTTGTATATAATAATAATAATATTCCACAACTACGCCGTCTAGTTCCAAGCTAAGCAGAGCTTGTGTTATGAGTACTAGACAACTGATAGACATACAATACTATACCACAACTATCACACAACGCCGTCTAGTCCCAAGCTAAGCAGAGCTTGTGTTATGAGTACTAGACAACTGATAAACATACTTATATATTTCTAAATACATACATATTATAGATAAATTACACCCAGACACAGAACAAATGATTGTGCTCATCACACAAACATTTGTCCCCTGGGTGGGAATTGAACCCACGACCTCCGGCATAGCAGTCAGGGCTACTAACCACTAGACCAACAGGCAATACATATATATTTCACCACACACAGAGCCACGGGTAGTGTGAAAGTGAAACCCGGGGCCGGGTGATATATTCTTTATTGTACACCAATAATAAAATTACATAGGAACTTAAAATTAAAAAAGGTGTCACAATGGGCGGTGTTATCGCTAAAAGCGATTTTTTAAAGACAACCTATAGTCTATAATATGTATGTATAAGTGCGTTGTAAGTATTTATTACTTATTTTAAGATTTCACATACTCTTATTTTCTTATTTCTACACACTATTGTCTACATTTTTTGTTATCTCTCCTTTCGCATGCTGGAAGAAATTTCTTTTAGAAATAAGCAGTAGGTACCTTTGTACAACAAATTTTCATTATACTGTATCTCCTTCTTGTTTATATGTGTGTACAAAAATTTTAAAGTATATAAACAATTTTAATTGTAAATAGACTCGATTTATTTTTTATCATTGCTCCTCAGGATGCGTTGATTATGTGTTCAACTCTGTTCGCACTGGCGAGTACGGGAGGCGGAGGTGCGGGCGGGGGGGAAGATCAGAAGGTACGTCTTGCACTAGTCATCGTCATCGTCTGCTTTCTGGATCAAGCTCTTGATCCGACCACCCAACGCGAGCCTCCTCAGATGTCGGTCGAGGCTCTTAGCAATTAAGCCATCGACCGTCACGACTATTGGAACAATGACTGTTGTATCCTATACCCACATGTCAACAACTCCCGAGCCAAGTCAAGATACTATTATTATTATTATATTTAGGTGGAGAGATGAGCTGGACAAGTACCAGAGGGACAGGCCCGCAATGGCCGAGGACAGACGTGCGTGGAAAAGGGAGAGGGAGAGGCCTCCGCCCAGCAATGGGACATGAATGGGCTAACTAACTAACATATTATCTCGAGTTTTACTTTACTAACACTGCGTCAGGAGGCAACGCGACGCAATACAATGATGTGTTCGGCTTTAGGTGGATGAGCTAGCCAGTGAAATGCTAAACAAGCTGCCAGGCAAGATCGACATGGAGACCACGGAGCGCATGATGGGACCTGAGATCGTGATGCCCATGTGCGTGTCGCTGCTGCAGGAGATCGGCTACTACAATGTGCTCATCAGCAGCATCATAGCGGGACTCAAGGTATATGTATATGGCGGATCGTCAGGATGGTTTGAACTACATTCAGCCACCAGGTGGGCTATTTGGGTATCGTGCAATAAATAAGAATGGTTAGGAATTGAACCGCTTTACTTCTCAATACAATTCGACACAGTGAACTATGAGGTAGGTACAAATAACAAAATGTAGGGTCAATACCATTACGCTGCAACGGCGTGGTTAAGACTGTGCATCGTCCTGGTGGGTTCTCCTCAAGCTCTTAGCCTAACTCTGCCAAATCATGCCAACTTTAGTTCTTCTAGTTGCCACTAGATGGCACGTTTTTTTATTGTCAACAAATCAACTACCGGATACTGACAGTGAGTGCTGCACACATAGAGGCGATGGAGCGCATGATGGGGCCTGCCTCTCTAGCCTCGAGTAGGCCATGCCTCGGATTCCTTTGTTCTGACCACGAGACTGAGCGTTGAGATGACGTCAGAACAAAGAAATCGGAGGCGTGGCCTACTCGAGGTGTTTGACGCAAACGAAACGATCGTAACTTGGCTAGGTGACCAGGGATGATGATCCCCATGTAGTTGTCGCTACTGCAGTAGATTGTGTAAGTAGTAACTAAAATGTGCCGTATCGTTTTTTTTTGTAGTTACAGTTCAGTTGGTATTATAGTTCAATCTCAGTTTTGATGCTACTAACTTTACCAAACTGCTTGACATATGATCTTGTTTTAATTTTTTTTTTTAATTTGGCTCTAGAAAAACTGACTTTTGGAAATGTGAATATGTCACTTTGGCTATTTTTAATATCGTGCGGTTATGATCACGCATGCGGGACTGCTCCGCACGTGTAACCCCCGCAAATGTCCATATCATAATATAAGTATTTATTGTAATGCGCGTTTTTTTGCATTTTGAAATTTTCTGCATGGGAAGCAATTCCGCATGCGTGATGAAATCCGCACGATATTAAAAACACCCTTTGGCTTCGTTTTATTTAAACATTTTTTGTAGCTTTTTATGGTGTATAATAAAGAGTAAGTATGTCTATCTTTTTATCTTTGACTAGAGCCTCTAACATTTTATCGCAGGAGCTGCGTCGCGCCATTGAGGGTCTGGTCGTGATGTCAGAAATGCTGGAGACCATGTACTCGTGTATCTTCGAAGGCAGGACGCCGGAGTTCTGGCTTAGAGGTAAGCTGCAACTATCCGTAGAATGAACTGTAGCTGTAGAACATATTCAGTTAATATTTTCTTCTGTTAGATTTTTGCTCTTTTTAGGGTTCCACATCTGGATCACGTTGCCTGCTTTGTTGTCCGTCTGTCCATCTGTCAAGAACACAGAGATTTACAAAAATTTAATGTATTTGGTCAAGACCCTTATTCTCAAAAAAATAACATTTTTTTTGCGATTAGGAAAAATCCATCAAAACTCGATTCGGGAATTTAACTAATTTTAGAGTTAAGTTTGTATGGAACCTTCGGTGCGGCGAGTCCGACTCGCCCTTGACTGGTTTTTTTTTTGGTTGTGGTGGGAATCATTAAATGACTTCTCCTTCTCTAATGTGAAGCATGAGGGTGTGCCAGATTTACTTGTTACTGGTTGTTTCTGGTTTTATAATTTTTTGACACCGACTTCAGAAAGTAAAGTTATTTTGCATTTTTAGTTTGTTTTTAAGGCGTTTGTATTTTAGGACGTTATTATAGGAATTATATAGGAACTATAGGAATTATATAGTTATATATAATCCTTGGGATACCTAATTGTTCAGGTGGATAAGGACTTACCAGAGACAAGGTCTTATACATATATTAGTACATACAAAACAAGTGACTCACCCCTGTACCATGACGTTCAAAGTAAGATTGTTTCATTCTTATTTCTGTGTGGTTATGAGACAGAGCTATACTGGTTGTCTAGCGCCATCTCTTACCCACAATGGAATAGGAATAAAACAATCTTACTTTAAACGTTATGGTAACCCCCTCAGTCATGGACGATTGTAAGTGATGAATTTTAAGAGTATACTCTAGAAATACGTATTAGTGATTCTTTTTCGTCGCGTCGCTGGCAAGCGTTAGACGTTTTTGCTAGCCAAAAATGTCCCTGCTGCCAAGGTATCGTCGATGGCAGCTCAGAGGTCAATTTGACAGCTTGTTTTGAAGCACACAGGATAGGATAGGAGGTGGGGAATATTTTGCGACCCTGCTGCTGCTGCAGTAGCCCCACATGAGATTGGAGTAACATTTTCCAAATTGACTTCTGATGGTTGAGGGAGTACAGAATGGACCAAGGAAGATTAGTTCCTGAGGAGAGGTGGTCGCGTAGTGGTAGGTGGTGAGTTGTTGGGGGAAGAGCATCCATCTCTCGAGGTTTGTCCTTTAGGTGTCAGAGGTCGTTTTACGAAGTAACGCTGCCATCACGATTACTTTGTGTAATATGTGGTATTTATCCTGTATAACTTGGTCTCTAAATCTTAAAGGTTTTAAGATGTGTAGGGCCCTAGGAGTGATGCTGTGTTATGTGGTGGCACAGATCGGCCGTCCTTGAAGCCTCTGGGTGCGTGGTGCCGCGAGCTGTTCCTGCGCGGCGCGCACCTGCAGGGCTGGGCCAACGCGCCGCGCGCGCCGCCCACTCTGTGCTGGCTGCCCGCCTTCGTGGTGCCCACTGGCTTCCTCACCGCCGTCATGCAGGTCAGCATACACACATGAAGACGCTGGGCTCATGGTGCCGTGGACTGATCATCTAATTCTTGTACAAAGTGCTTCTGCGCGCGTATTTGCGCATGTCAGTTCAGGTTCAGGTAATACTAATACCATGCTGAAAATTAGACAGTTACTATGTAGTGATTGATGAGGGGGATATGTATGTGTTTTAACCGTTACTAATTGGGGCGGCAGAACCTGATTATTTTTTTCTTTTCTAAATTCAGCGTCACTAAGTTAGTAGACAGCTACTCGTATTTCATGATTAACCGAAGTGAGTATTCGGCTCTATCTCTGATTTGTGCCCAGTTTTGTCACACATTAGAAGTGTAGTATCATCTGCATAAGATAAAATTTTGCAGTTTGAGATGGAGAGCTTGCATACGTAACATATATCAACGATGTTTGGAAAAGTGTAGGTCCTAGTATACTACCCTGCGGGATGCCAAAGTTGAGTTTCTCATATACCCTGGTGCAGAATCAATAAGAACACACTGGGCTCTATCACAGAAATAGTCTGTAAATAGTTTTAGAGTAACTACTGCACGCACTCGTAAGTTTTCTATCTTTGACTTAAGTCAGGGGGCAGATACCGAGTTAAAAGCTTTAGTTAAGTCCAAGAAGATGCCGTAGCAGTTCCAATTACTTGCAAGATTTTTTTTTTTTTCGAAAATTAACCTTTTATTAAAAATGAACATTTAAGTACCAATGTATCTACTATTTGAAAATTAGTCGGCAGATACATACATTTTATTTATATTGAACAATATAAATAATACGAGTGACGTTGCAGACGACGGCTCGCGGGGAGAGCTGGCCCATCGACACGCTGTGCTGGGAGTTCACTGTCATGCCGCTGGAGGAATCTGGGTTCGTCAGACCGCCAAGGGATGGCGGAGTCTACATCAGGTACGAGCTAGGAACACCCTACAAATATTTTTTTTTTTATTCCTTCTTTCTCCTTCGCTTCATCATCATCATCCACAGTTTGACTTCGCCCACTGCACTGGCCACTCTTTAGTCGTCACAGAGGTAATTTTGAAAGAAGCAGTAGACCCGATGGCTTACCTGGGAGAATCTGGATCCTCCTGAGATGCTCGAGTCTTAGTAAAATTTTCAAACCCCCCCTTTCGCTCCACACAGAACTGGAGAAGTTATTTGATGATTTCTTATCCAAAAAAGAGACTCTCTTTACTTGTGCCTTCAATACTCATACTCCAGTGCCACCCTCCTCCTAAACTCTCTTTCGCGTGAATGCTGGAAGAGATTTCTGTAGAAATAAGCATTACCTTTATAACTATTGTTTTGATACCTTCTTATTGTTTCTTTATTATATGTATGTTATATGAATAATTGTTAAATAAATAAGTATTATCTTAAAGGATAATTTTCGTACTTCAAATTCATTCAAGTCGAAATTTCATTTCGACGGTCACAAATGCAACTAGAGACAAACGGATTTCATAAAATAGAACATCTATAGTACTTTTCCCACAATAACTCCACAACCAAAGATGCTCATATACATCACAAAATTTTAATTAATACCTACAAGTACTTAAAGAGCTTATTAGAAAAGGTCTTGTTATTATTTAAGAAAAGTCTCAATAAATAATATTCATAAACAGTAAAGTTATCAGCGTTTGTTTATATCCCAAAATGTCACTCAATTTATAGAAATATTGTACAGGCTATTGATTATGAATGAATAAATGACGATCAAAATGTAAAAACATTGCGCGTAGTATTTTCTAGTATAGCAATTGTTATGAATGATTCTATTATGAATTTACCAATTATGACAAATTTTCTTGGACAATTTCTTGGATGACGTTTTTTTTTACTTTTGATTACAAAAATATGATTAGTAACGGGAACGGATAGAGCCCCATTTTTTTGTACTAAATAAAAAATAGGGGTGCATAAACTATCGCGCTTCTCGCTAACTCTCAAGACTTTAGGTGAGACAACAAGCCATAACCACGACTGAATTTGGGCCGCCGACTGGCATCAGCTTTGGTTTGTTGATTGGAAGTGAACGCATAACGCTGCATATGCCGTGCCGGTCACATAATCATCTTCACTACAGACGCTTCCTACGGCGCAACAAAATGCCATTGTTAGCGTTTTACGGTTGTGTTCGGAGATCGAAAATCAAAAGACCAAATCTTAAATTGTGCCATCTGGTGCAGAGGGCAGTACCTGGAGGGCGCATCGTGGTTCCGCAAGGACAGCTGCCTGCAGGAGCCGCTGCCCATGCAGCTGGTGTTTCCCATGTCGCCCATACACTTCAAGCCCGTGCGCATCACCGGCAAGCGCATGCGCAGTAAGTAACACTTTGGTTTATTCGGCTTTTTTTTTATTGATATAAACCAGTGCTTGCCTGCTTGATGCACGTAAGGGTCGGCACACTATGCGATGTGAGGATATGAATCGCAACGTTTCTTGGAGAGGCCAGGAAACCTACTATGACATTTTAAAGCTATCGT
The DNA here is from genome assembly GCA_961205895.1 of Mythimna pallens. Classification (NCBI taxonomy): domain Eukaryota; kingdom Metazoa; phylum Arthropoda; class Insecta; order Lepidoptera; family Noctuidae; genus Mythimna; species Mythimna pallens. The sequence goes on from OY540832.1 coordinate 24,314,244, forward strand.
ATTTTTAGTGTGAGATACAGGCGGAGCTATACAAGATTATGTATATCATCAACGATGATACCCACCATCCTCTGAACCAAACCACTGGGGTGTCGTTCGCAATTTTTTTTGGTAAGGACACTACTGCCGACTAGTGATGTATATTGTGTATATAATAAAACAATTCGTTTTGTTATCTAAATTTAGTAGTCCAAGCTACAAAGCCTGGAGCACAGGCGTAGGGTAGCCAGCCTTTCGGTTTTTACAGGAGCGCTTTGGAGAGTGTGTACAGGAATTATATGACTTGATTCTGCCATCACCTTTCTACCATCGGACATTCTGGCGTACGTCTTTTATATCGCGTACATCGAAGCACTGGAACAATTTGCCTACTCCGGGCTTCACGTGGGATTATACCTTAGGTGTCTGCAAGGCTAGAGTGAATAGGCTCTTAATTAACTAGTGCGCTTCACCATCAACGATTGCGTCACTGCTTACCACCAGGTGGGATCGAAATCAAGCACTAGTTTATTTTCTTTAAAATAAAATCCGTCCCCCTTCCAGACCGCTACGTGTGTCCGTGCTACTACTACCCGTTGCGCATGGGTGCGTTCGTGGTGGCTGTGGACCTGCCCGCCGGCAAGGAGTCCTCTGACTTCTGGGTCAAGCGCGGCACAGCCATGCTGTGCACGCTCGCCGCCTAGCACCCGCGCCCCCCCAAGTGCGGCACGGTCATGCTGTGCACGCTCGCCGCCCATGCTGTGCACGCTCGCCGCCCATGCTGTGCACGCTCGCCGCCCATGCTGTGCACGCTCGTCGCCCATGCTGTGCACGCTCGCCGCCTAGCTCCCGCGCCCCGTCAAGCGCGGACTGTTTTTAGTTATAATTATTATAATATATTATGTTTAATTGCATTCGTTCGTCTTTCATTTGCTTGTATTCTGCGTTTCAAAGATATTTGATTGATAAAAAAGTCAAACTATTCTTCCTAACTAATATTATAAATGCGAATTTGTTCATTGTTTCGCTTTCACGCCTTAACAATGCGCACTTGACACACGGGTAGACGATATCCTGGTTATATACATATACTTTTTACTGGCCTGTTGGTCTAGTGGTCAGTGGCCCTGACTGCCATGCCGGAGATTGTAGGTTCGCCAGAACAAATGTTTGTGTGGTGAGCATGATCATTTATGTGTGCGTGTGGTGTGAGGGCCCGTTTGTTAAAACTCTTTGAAAATATGCTTTTTTTTATTTAGGTGGGAAAATCATCTTATGACAAATCCTGCGCTCGGGCGGAGCGGGCGATAGTGTCAGACTTTTACTGACTAAAAACCCACTCCTGTTCCTTCGTTGCCTTCGTCCCAGGGTCCGGGTTTCGTTTTCACACTACCCATGGCCCCAGTAGGCTTCGACCCTGCTGGGCCCCTACGATTTGCTAACATCTCCCTGAGATGCGCGTGGAACAATACGCGCCGTCGACGACTTTGGCTTAATCCGGACGGTTACCGGACTGTCGGACGGCGGGCCACCCATTGCCCGCCGTCCGCAAGCCCGCGTCTACGGTGGCCGGAAATCGGGATCGGAATCCCGGCGGCGGTTGGGGCGTGAGGACCGTTGCCGTTACCTCATGCCTCTTGAAAATATGCTTAAGATTTAGTGAACATTCTCAAAGAAATGTGGAAGTTGAAATTAGATTTTTTGAAAGTCTAATAAGCGAGTTATGGACTGTTAAGTTGGGCCCGCAGTTCTCACATAGAGGATTGAGGGACCCATTTGTACAGGATGAACTATGGACACTACAGAAAAACTCTTTATGCTAAAATCTAAGCCAATACTATACAAAACAAAATTTGTGTGATTATTTTTATTCCTTGGGATAGTTTTCAAAGTCATGATGATGCCGCTGGTTAGTGTTTTGGTTTTAAGTCACAAGGGGTTCCTGTGCAAAATTTCAGTGCTTTACCTTTTTATACTATACAGATAAATTATTTAATTGCGCATTATGAAAATGTTAAGGCAGATTTGACGTTCCTACTCAATGGCGTAAGTTCCGGGAATATTGGAAGAGTCGATTTCCAAGAACACAGGCCGATTGTTAAGGTTGCATGAACAGTAGCACTTTCCTCTCGGACTCCCGTCATGCGTCATCAGCATCTTGAAGTCCAGGTCTCCTGCGATGGCTTGTTGCCTGTCTGTGAAAAACATTTGCGTTAATTCTGACTGGTACAGAATATTAGTTGTGTGTGAGAGGATCGCAGGGCTAAGATGAAATCCAGCTCATCATGTAAGTGCTATTGACTGTGCAGGATAAGCGCGACATATTTGAAAACGTTACGCGCGTGTTGCGTATTATGTTGGAGGATCATTTGTATCCTAAAGCCTTTGATACAATAGGGGACAAAATGTTCAACATGCTACAACCTTGGTATTTCCTTAATGGCTACAACGCTTAATTTACGTGATGCTACAACGTTGTCCAGTGTCCCGCAATTTACCTCCCAGCATTTTACAATGCATTCACGTTGCGCGTCATGTTGGGGGACTTTTTGTCCTTAGCTGATTAGCGACACCTATATTGATAACAGTTAGAGGTAGAATAGAATAAACTTTTTTGTACTCCAAAAACGTAACACAACTTATACATAAACTTAAATCTATGGGTAAAATGGAGGTCTTATCGCTGACAGCGATATCTACCAGACAACCTTAGGATGGATCGTAAGAACTTAAAATAATACAGGGGATAGTCTGCGGTGTACTGTTAACAAATTAATTCAAAATCTATATATAATAATTATATACTCGTAGCTATATAAAATACAACGTATAACTATAAATAGGTATATATATACACATGTATATTATAATATGTTGTACAATTCCATTGAAAAGGGAAGAAAAAAAAGAATAAAGTAGGGTTGGTGGAAGAAATTAAATGACGTAGAACCAGGATAGCGTTAGAGAGAAAAGAAATAGTCTTGAACTAAATTTTAGAAGTAAACTAGTGACTGGGCTTGCTTAATTGGTAATGGCAACGCGTTCCACAAACGCATCGCCTGGATCGCAAACGACTTTTTACTTGGTAGAATGCGAGGGCATGAAAAGGGTCAAATATCCGATGGTCTCAAGTGTCTAAAATGTGTGTCATGAATGAACTTAAAAGTTCTTTGAGATACGAGGGGTTTGTATAAATGAACGGGACACTATAAAGCAACGATAAAATATGAGCATTCCGGCGAAGGCAGATTGGTAGTCACTTGAGCTTAGTATGGAATTCAGAAATATGATCATATTTGCGCAAAAAAAAGTTTTTAAGTCGCTCAAGATTATCTAGCTGCACTTCAGTTAGGTAGAAAAAAAATCAGCTGTTCCCTACATTTTGACGAGATAGGTTGTTTGATTAATTAAAACAAACAAAAACAAAAATCAATCTATAAATATTAAAGAAAAGTATCGTCCTTGACTTGTTTTTTTTAAGGCGAAAGTGCCAGGGTCGCCCGCGAAAATATTTTTAAAATTTTTTTTTTTTGCAATTTGCAATGTAACATACATTGAAAATAGTAATAAAAATAATAATCTATAATATTTATATGTAAATGCTTGTACCTGTACAAAATCTATTGTACTACTAATAACACAAATACTTCTTAATAATATATAAACCATTTTAACCCACCCTGCGCTTGACTGAAAGAAAAACAGATGTGGGCCCAGTTAACCATTATCAATTTTTAAAAGGGGTAACTGATCCGCGGTCCCAGTTCCATAGTGGGCCGAACGACCCCTAACCCGATCTGATATGCAATTTTTCTTAAGGCGAAAGAATCTTAGACTATCTACTCCCTGCAGTTCCGCAGCAAACTTATTTATATATTGGTTCAATCTGTTTTGATATTTCTTGCTGTTTTACTCAATTTCTTATTTCAATGTTCGTAGATCTGTAATCTAGGTTCACATACTTATTGCTTATGTAAGGTGAAATATTAAACATAGCTCTAATTGTTTTGCTTTGGAACCTTTCGTGTATTTCAATATTACCATGGCTGTCTGTGCCCCAAAGCTGAATGCCATATGTCCATACAAGTTTTAGTATAGCTTTATAGATAACCATTTTACTAGCATCTGTTAGTTGTGTTTTAGGCCCGATAAGCCAGTACATACTGCATGAACAGTCTAATTGTTTCCATTTGATTTGGTCCATATATGTTTTCGCCAGGTGAGACGACATACCTAGGTACTTAGCATCATATAATTTTGGGATTTCTGCGTTATAAAGTTTTACAGGTGGGCAGGATTTCCTTCTAAGTGTGAACGATACTTGAACTGACTTATTTGTATTAGCTTTGATACGCCACCGATTGAAACATTTTTCGGTGAGGGTTAAGTGTGACTGAATTCCTTCAGATGCTGTATCAGGATCCTCGTGAGTCGAAAGAAGAGCGATATCATCTGCATATGTCGATGTGGTGGTGTAGGCATGTTTTGGTTTGGTTAACTGTATGGTTTGTGGAACTGGTCCTAATATGATATCTAATAAATCTCTATTTTAAACAGATAAAGTAAATAAAATATAAACAAAAAGTAAGTCAAAATTAAAATACATTTAATACGTTTCTTGTAAAGATCAAATTGACTTAACTGTATTCTATAATAATTTGTCTACCTTGTATTATTCGTCAAAATTATTAAGCTCCGGATTGAATAACACTTATCTTCTGCTAATTGCAGAAGTTTCAAAGCCTAACTTTATAGAATGTGAGCCTTTTCATTCCCCCAACTGTACATTGCCGTGGTGTATAATTAAGTACTAACATAGGATAAGGATATTGTTACTAACCTAATAAATCTTTGTCTGTTAATAAAATAATTTAATATATTTGTTGTAAAGGACGCACCTACTAATCCGCCTAGCGCACCAGCAGGAAGTATATTTTCAACGGTTGATGATCCGGCCGCAACAGTATCTACTGCCACTGGCTCCTCAGCGAAGGCGAAGGCCGCCTGTAACAAATTAATACACTGATATTATAAATATTGTCCATATATACCTATGGTCAACCGCACTTCGAGACGCCCGCAGTGTGCCTTTGCTACTGACGTGCGGAATTGCGGATCACTGTACCAGTTTTATAAAATTATTATTACAATTACCACCACATACAATTGTATTCAAAATCATGTCGAAGAATATTCATATTACCGAATTGTGTCGAACAGATTAATAATCCATACTTACTAATACTATAAATGTGAAAGTGTGTGTGTATGTTTGTTTGTCCGTCTTTCACGGCAAAACGGAGTGACAAATTAACCTGATTTTTTTAGTGGTTATAGTTGAAGGGATGGAGAGTGACATAGGCTACTTTTTGTCTCTTTCTAACCCCCCCACTCCCAAAAATGGCGGGTGGAAATTTGTATGGAGCATTCCGCTATTTTCAAAGTAGAAAGCTAAAAATTGGTATACAGACTATTTGACATATAATATCGTATACAGTAGCGTATTAACAGTTATTTGTGCAACAAGAGAGCAAAGTTGTTTTTTGCTGCGAGTGCTAATATCGAGTCCCGAGTAAGCGAAGGATTCTTTGATTGAATCACGAGCGTTAGCAAGCGAGGGGAGGGATTCAAAGGCACGAGATGCAAAAAGTTTTGCTCTCGTGTTACACACATAATTTTTCACTTCAGCAGCGAGAACATATATTATATATACTTGGGAAATAAAATAATTAACAGTAATAGATTTAATAATGATTTCAATTAAAATAAATACTATCTCTGTCGTTTTGCTCATATTTTACAATTATTTTAACATTCTCATTCTTATTTGCCACTATTTTATTTCCGCTGTTTTTTTAAAGCACGTTCTAAAACAGTCTATGTTGAAACTAGAAATGATTATTTGAAGGTTAAATGCCAGTTTTATCTGCTGCTATAAGTACTCAGATACTCTTATTTTTGTTCAAATACAATAATAAATTTAAAATTCAATAATTTATTTATAAAAAAAAAAACAATTTTATATTTTACAAACATTTTCTATTTATTACGCATTTCCGAACGTGTTTTTCTTTGTGGTGGAATTTCAAAATCGGAATGAACTTCGAAATGGCATGTTTCTCACTCGCTTTTTTATAAGGGCGAGAAAGAGAGAGAGTACAGTGCAGTTCGAATGTTTCGAATTGTACGGCAAAATAAAAAAAGTTACTTTGTCTCACGCAGTGAGCAAAATCGAGTTTTGATCACTGTTTTCAGGCAGCAAAACCTACTTGTTTGAGCTGCTGTGTTCTAAATAGTTCTCTTCTGTGTTCTAAATCAGGAAAGGGGAACCGTGTTACCCCAAATTTAACGCAAGCAAAGCTGTGGGCAAAAGCTATTTTATTATATTCTTCTTAAAAGTTCTTAAGACTAGATTAATTTTAAATTCCAAAAATAAATAAAATTATTACGTTGTCATAATAATAAACTTATCAACATATACAATAATAATAGACTTAATTGTAGTAGTAATAATAGTTTCCAGAGTAGGTACCTATAGATTTAACTAGTCGTGTCGTGAATGTACCTATTTTACATACATTACATAAAATAAGGCAGTATTTTATTTATCTATTGCTTGCTTTTAATTTTAATTTTCAGTAATTTAACACAAAAATAGTTTTAAATATTTAATAAAAACGTAAAAAAAAACGACGCTGAAAAAGTATGAAACAAGATTTTCAGGATGCTGTAATAAGCAAGGTTACTGAAGAAACAAGATCAGAAAAAAAAGAAAAGCCGTAGTCACACGTTATTGAAGTGTTACGATTAGTACCTATTTATTTATTTATTAAAACTTCATGCAACATAAAAGTACAAAGGCGGATTTAATGCCTTAGGCATTCTCTACCCGTCAACCTAGGTTGGTAAAGATAAAATGTGGCAGGTGCATAAAAATACAGAAGAATATTAAGAAAATAAGACTTCGAAAATATGTGTATATATATATAGATATAAACATACATATATAATTTAATATAAAGTAAAAGAAAGGTGCTAATGAGACGACTTTACTATTTGTGCAGAAAGTAATTTCGCAACATCTGCTTAAATGCATATAGACTGGTGGCCGTCCTGATCTCGAGAGGAAGGCGCATTCCACAGAAGTATGGACTGTATATGAAAGGAAGAATGAACAAACGTCAGAAGTATGAGAAGGACAAAGCAGTAGAAGATTGTTAGAAAAACGCAGATTCTCAGCGTGAGAAGAACATAGATATTTAAAGTGGGAGAGTTGAACAGAGAGTAAAGAGTAGTCAGAGCGCGAAGACTCCTTCTTTGGCGAATGGGCATCCATTTGAGCTCAGATCTGAAGCTCGAAATATGGTCATATGTTCTCAAATTATATATGAATCGGATGCAGTTATTGAGGAGCCTGTCAATTTTATCGAGTAACACCGCGTTCGGGGTCAAAGTAGCACACGTCACCATAGTCGATTATAGGGAATATTAAAGTTTGCACAAGCATAGTCTTTCATAGTTTTCGCAGGCAGAAGGTTCCTCAGACGATACAGACACCGCAAGTCCCGTTGACTCTTTGGTAGACACTGGAAACCTGACTTTGCCAGCCAAGGGTCGAGTCAAGATGCAAACCGAAATCCTTTACGCTAGGACTGATGGGAATGACGGCACCATTAAAAATAATTGGAGGAAGAGAATTAACCACCACTTTACCCATTATACGCGAGCTTCCAATAATAATGGCCTGACACTTTGAGGGATTTACGGACACCCCAAATCTATCAGACCAATCCCTGACAGCATCCAAATCTCGGTTTACATCCTCTATAGCGACTGACAAACTCTCCAGCCGCGCAGTTGTATATAATTGAAGATCGTCGGCATAAAGATGATACGAACACCGAAGACAGTGAGTTATAAAATTTATGAAGATGGAGAATAGCAACGGAGAAAGAATACCGCCTTGTCGAACACCAGAATCTAGATTACGCCAACTCGATGAATTCTCGTCAACGCGAACTGACTGCATCCCCTAAGATAAGAAGAGAACCATTCCAGCGCCTCAGACGAAACCATCAGATGGGAAAGGATACATAGAAGAATACCGTGATTGAATAGACTTAGGGTAAATTTACTGTTTTTCAAAGTATATTCTCTCGCAATTAATGCATTTTTGCATTTGCTGAAAACACTGTACAAAGGTGAGAGCAGTGGTGGTCGAGTGGTAATGGCTCCGACTTACGGAGTTTTAGGTCGCGGGTTCAAACCCAGCCAGGCGCATTACTTTGTGTAATTTATTTCATCACCACTGCTTTCAAAACGGTGAAGGAAAACATCGTGAGGAAACCGACATGTCCTAGAACCAAAAATTCGAAGACATGTGACATCCACTAACCCACACTGGGCACGCGTGGTCGATTACGGCCCATTCCCTCTCCTAGAGAAGAGGCCTGAGTCCTAACAGTGGGAACATGATAAGGCCGACTATGCTATGCTATGCTATACTGTACAAAGTAGTTGGACCAGTCTTCTTTAGGGACCTCTTCAATCGCTTTATGGAACGAATTCACCGCCGATTCGGGGCTTGTAAAACGTGTGCCTCTAAGTTTGTATTTAATTTTTGGAAACAAAAGAAATCGCAGGGTGCGAGGTCTGGGCTGCAAGGCGGATGCGTCATCACTATCTACCTACCAAATTTGAAACCTTCAAATAGGCTTCTGTTACCTTAGCAGAATGTGAGGATGCGTTATCGTGGTTGAGGAGTACATTGCTTCGAGGACGATTTTCGCGAACTTTTTCTAAAACTCTGCGGAAGCAAGTGTTGACGTACCAATCTGCAGTCACTGTCCTTAGAACTTCAAGCGATATTTATTTATTATATTCTTTATTGTGCACCACATAAACAAAAATAAGGACAAACATAATTAAAAATAAGTGTACAATGGGCGGTCTTATCGCACATGGCAATCTCTTACAGACAACCTTTGGATGGACTGAAAGAGAGGAGGTGGATTTAGGGCTATCAGTGTACCTACAACATCAGAAAAATACTAATAAGACAGAATAACTCAAATACATACATACAATATAAGAAAAGAAAAATATACTAATAAATATTAAATATATAATTGAGCCAGGAGAAAAAAAAAAACAAAGTGAAAGGTAATGCTCCTTCACCATTTTTTTAAACGTAAACGTAGGTAGCGATACTATAGTGTAATGTCCTGATTTGCCAAAAAAAGGAGCATACATTTTTTTACCAACACTTCGACTTTTCTTAACCTTCGTCAGCAAATCTTCGAAATGAAAGACCCACTCTGCCAACCAGCTTTTTCTTTCGGATTCAAAGCAGTTCACCCAGGTTTCGTCACCACCACTGTACACGTAGTTGTTTCTGGACAGTCTCACTAATTAAAAATTAACATTCTCGCAAAGAGTTCCATTTTCGAATTCTATAATTGTTTTATTATTCTTTTATTGTTTGTGGCCAGATCCAGAGTCTTTCAGTATGCCCTGCGTATGTATTATCGTCATCAACATTCTGAAAACCTTGATTCATACTTTTTCAGCGTCTTTTTTTTCTCGTAGTCAGGTTTTTTTATAATAAGTATACAATATAGCCTGCAAACAAGTCTCGTCCGCTGCAGGAGCACGAAGGTAGAACAAAGTGCACAATTTTCAGGCCGGATCGGACCAGAACTCAGGTTGCTCGTAATGACTTCTTTATCCTTAGTGTAAGAATATATAACAAGGTAAATAAAGAACTGGGCATATTTCACCTTAGCAGAGTAAACTGTGAAAAGAAGGTAAAGGTGTGGCTTGCTTTCCTTACCTACCAGGCCTCCTAGCCAAGATACAATCGTTTCATTTGCGTCGAACGCCTCAAGCAGGCCACGCCTCCGATTCCTTTGTTCTGACCATGAAACGATCGCAACTTGGCTAGGGGGCAAGAAACTGAAGATTTGCTGACTGGCATGACTCGGTAAATTTCTTTGGCAATCACATCCACTCTTTACTTTTTACTTATCTCTCACAAATACGCACATTTACACTTCACACACACACATATTTTACATTGGCTGTGAACTCAAACTTAGCTGTAAGTGTTAGGCAATCTTTATGTTCAGATATTCATTTCATTCTGTGATTTGATTATTATTAATATTTTAGTTCATTTCTATTTTATTTTATTCAATTTTAATTTTAAATTTTCAATTGCGATTTAATTAATGTAAGCTGGTGTCACCCCCGAGATACAGGACTTATGTCCTAGTTTAGGTATCAGTAGACACACGGCTTACTGCATGCTCTATAAAATAGCTTAATCATAGCAAGGGTTAATTATCAACATAACAATGTATATTTCGCTCCATCCGTATTAGGATTATGTATGAATAAAGAATAAATTATTATACAATATTTAACTGGTCTGGATTTCGATCGTGACAAAATACAACGCAGCTCGATGCCGAACATTAAAAAGTAGGTAGGTAAGTACTTACGATCACGATGACCAAATACAGGGATATCACCATTTTGGAAGAGATTTCTTTCTTACTGTCTGTCGAAGCACGTCTTAGTAACCCGATAGTGAACAAACTAACTGTCGTCACAAAACGGAACCATTTATAAACCGAACATTAGTTTAGATCTTAGTTACATCTGTGTAAACACAATACCGAAATACGCAATTAATGAAATCGAATCTAAATTTTTGTTTTTATTGTATAGCTTCCATTTTATGATGTATAAGGTTATCACTGTAGACTCCGTAGATTCTCACTGATTTTCTATTCCGACTGTTTTTTTCTTGTTGTGCAAAATATAACATGGCGTAAAAAAAAAATTATTGAAATCGATTAAGTTCCTGATTCTGAATAAATTATTTTCAGGTTTCATAGCTACCATTGAAGAGCTCCTGGTCTACACACTTAGGGTAATATTTCACCGGGATCATGGCACCATGACCATAAAATTGACAGCTTAACAAAGAGCTTTGATTAGGTTTATACAAAAAGTATTTATTCTAACAGGCCGCCATCCCCTTCTCGTTTCAACAAAAACTCCAACGTTGCCAACAGATGGCGCCATAGAGCCGCCGTCACTACGATCCAAAATGACAGATGTCGCTGGTAGCGCCAACCATATCCTTGTTTTTGCTAAGATTTTTTTTTATACTATATTGTTTGGTCTTAGGCCCACACTGTCCTCTCATACCTATTCATAACTATATAGCTTCTACCAGTGGCTTGAAAGAAGAAACTTATCCCAAGGAAAGATAAGTTCCCCTGATAAATAGAAATTGTACCAGGTTTCATCGAAATCCGTTCAGCCGTTCGACCGTGAAGAAGAAAGATCGAAATATACACAATCACAAACTTTTGCTTCAACTTTATATTATTAGTGTAGGTCAGAAATCACAAACGTTTATTTCAAATTGACCATTACAGGCACTTTTGGATTGTCAAAATGCAGGTCAGTCAAAAAAAAAACAAGTGAAGCTAAATTGCCCGTTCCAAAGCTTAAATGTTTATGGAGAAGAACTTGCAAGAAACTTCATGGATACTCTTTTAAATCATATTATGAGTTACATAAATCTTGGTTACATATTTCTTGTGGCTTCTAATATGTGAGCACAATGTAGATAAGCAATAATAATTAAAGAAAAAAAAAAACAATTAAAAAATTTAAATTGAGCCAAAATTTCCCTATATCAATAAAAACTCTTCTCTTTTCTATTAATTCTTCCATATATAGTGTTCTTTCTGATTACATGATAACAATATCCGTCTGTAAACATGTATATATATTTATTAGAATTTCAACAAGCTTCTCTCCTTTTTATTTATGTAATATTTTTAATAACTAAATTTGTAATATATTTTTATACATTCCTGGTCCTGTATCCATGTTGTTCCAAATTCCTTTGGCTTTCCTTTTCGCTTTATATGTTTCCCTACCTTTCCCTTCAAACCCCATCCGAAATAAACTATATCTTTATACAACTTGACGCTGGCAAATGCACAAGAGTGCTAAGCCATATTCTCCTGTCAAATGGAATGGGAGAAAAATAAAAATTAAGCCAATGGCAGCTAAGAGATGACCAGTCTCAACTGACGGCACCCGTTCACGAGCATGACGCGTAGGTAATGTGATTAGTGTGATATAATATAGAAACATTTTTAAAACCAATATTTTTTTTTAAAGAGCAGTCGTGCATATTTTTGCCGGTTCTTCTGCATAAAAAACTACCAATTGACACTGTACTTACTGATGATGAGTCCCCATTTAGGCCTGATTAAATATATTGGTAGATATTGAATTGAATTAAACAATACGTGGGTACTTTTCAGGAGAGTAAAAACAAACGTTTAAATTGAATTATTGTGCTAGGATTTTTAAAATTGATGCTATAATTATTGATCCCTCTAATTTCAAGTACTTTAACTTGAAAATAGAGTTTCAAGTACTTGATACTTGAAAATAGAGGGATGCCCATTTTTAGCGAGTTCACTACTGAATTTGGATTACTACTTTTAATGTAACCGTGAGGGTAGCTACGTTCATCAGATCCAAGTTTTAGAGTATTAATTTTTCCATGTTGTTAGCGGACCTTTTAGTACTGAATATAATATTTTATTATTTAATTTAAAAAATATATAATAACTACTGGATAATATTTATTTCAAACATTTTGGTTAGTTTTTTATTTTTTTGTATGTAGTAAATGTTACAACATAGGTAAGTCAACCGAAAATAGTTGATTATCCAATGTAGTTACTTTTTTTGCACCCTTCTATAGTTCCTTTTTAGTGTTCTGTACCTGCAGGGTAAAATTGGACCCTATTCCGTCCATCCGCCTGTCTGTCCGTCTGTCACCAGGCTGTCTCTTATCTCATGAACCGTGATAGTTAGACACTTGAAATTTTCACTGATGATGCATTTCTATTACCGTTAAAAAAACAAATAAAAACAGAATAAAATAAATATTCAACTGCCCCTCTAGCCAAGTTACAATCGTTTCGTTCGCGTCGAACGCCTCGAGTAGGCCACGCCTCCAATTTCTTTGTTCTGATCACGTTAGTGAGCGTTGAGATAACTTTAGAACAAAGGAATTGGAGGCGTGGCCTACTCAAAGCGTTCGACGCGAACGAAACGATTGTAACTTGGCTAGGGGGGCTGGGGCTCCCATTTAACAAACATAACATTTTTGCCGTTTTAACTACGGACAGTACGGAACCCTCCGCCACTTGGCCGGTTTTTTATATTACTAAAACGAAACTTTAAGGTTTTATTAAATGACTTGAACGTATCCCAACAACCTATGTCGGGAAACGGCGGTGGAGATATCGTAATTTTAATTAATATAGCGTTTCTTTAGTAAACAAAAAAAAATATTGTGGACATGGTTGCCGAAACTGGTTACTTGGTACTGCCATCCTCATCATCACTTATTCTCACTTTTATGGAAAAGCGTACCTACATTATGTCCCGATGAGCACACAGGACTTGTGAGGTTTATAATAAAAACACTTCAGGTATAATGCATTACTTATTTTTATATTTGGTTAAGTAGGCTTCAGAATTATAATATTTTTGAATATAAGTAAATATTTCTGTGTAATTTTAGCGAGTTTTTGCTAAGACGACTTTCAAGACGAGTTGTTAGAAATGATTTCAATTCCCACTTTATGAACATATTAACCTATGTGTATAAAAAACAGGCCGGCTGTTGATGTTGCATTAGGAGTAGCAATTTTCTATCGAAGTTCTGTCTTCCATCATTAGCATCTTAAGGCCCATATCTTCTGCGATAACTTGTTGAGTGTCTGTGAAAAACATTGGTTTAGTAGTCAGTAGTTATGTTCAAGATAAATAAAGTTTGAGGCTGGTGTTGATGGTAGTGAGCTTTCGCATCCCATTCCGTCACTGGGGCCAAGGGTCTGATTCTGAAAGGAAGACTCGGCCCTGGTACGAAAGGCAACGAAGGAACAGGAGTGGGTTTTTAGTCATTAAAAGTCTGACACTATCTCCCGCCCCGCCCAAGGGCGGGGGATGTCATAAGATGATTTTCCCACCGAAAAAAAAAAAAACAACCCAATCCGTCAATAATTGTAGACTTGATCTATTACATTTGTTGCCGTAAAATGTTCTTACTGTTTAAACATTTTCGTAATGGTGTCATGGTTTGAGTTAACGGAGGGGTAAGACGATCCATGGACCGAGATGATAACTAGACTTTGGGTTTTTCAGTGATAACATAAAAATAAACCTTGCACCCCATAATTTAATTTTGATTTAAACCCCGGGCCCTGGGACGAAGGCAAAGAAGGATCAAACAAGAGTGGGTTTTTAGTCAGTAAAAGTCTGACACTATTTCCCGCTTCACCCAAAAGCGGGATTTGTCATAAGATTTTCCCACCTAAAAAAAAACACGCCATCATTTATTATTTTCCTTAGTAACTTGTTCACATACCTTCTAGATTGAAATGAAGGAACCGTCAAGCATCCTGTCTCTATCTTCCTAAGCTTGAGAAAGGATAGAAGAAAACTTGATTCTTGATTTTATATTTTCTTTTTATATAGTTTAAATATACAGAAATCTCAGAGACATTAATTTTTCCATGAAATGTTCTGACATCTCAAGTCATCGTTGCTCTGGTCCGTTTGATCTTAAGTGAGCAGTAGCCTTAATTGTCGAAGCCGGATTAACTCCATGGTGTGAACGCCACTACTACGCCAGCAGGTATGAGACATAGCTACTTATACGTGCCTGCGTGTTCCCAGCAGTGCTGAATACTCTACTCCGCTTGATCATAAGGATGTGACTAGGATTGTTAAAGCAATCATTTTTTCATCCTCTTGAACTAAAACTGTCTTAGCTGCGTTAAGTACATGGATGTGTAGCAAAGAACTTAACTCAAAAGTATTAATATAATAGAAGCCATGATTATTGTCAAACCCATGATGTCATCATACGTTTTGTAATTAAAATGGACTTAGTTACACACTACGTTTATAAGGTGAACAGGTGTAAGGTATTAACAGTATCAGCTAGTGGCATAATGTCCTTGTTACGTGGATATACGTTCGTCATTATAATTTTCTGGTCGTTTATTTAGTTAAGTCATTTTATTGATCGGCTTTTTTATACCATTCATCAACATTGTCCTCCATTTTGTTATTAAATTCTTTTGCGAACTCTTCCTTTTCTTTTTCGTCACATTTCACTTTATCAGCAGTAGTATTCGCGAGTTTTTTCATATCACTTTTAATTCCTTGCTTGATATCTTCCAGCTTGCTGTTGCTTTTTGCTTTATTGAGATGTTTATCCACAGTTTCTTTGATTTTTTTGTTAGTTTCTTCTTGAAGCTGTTTCCAGTTACCTTCCAAACTACTGAAAATATTTTTCAGATCGTTTATTACTTGATTATGTAAAACGGATAATGCGTCCTTCAATTTTTGGAGTTGTTGCTTCAATTTGTCCGTGGTTTCTTTGGCTTTGCTTTTAATGTTGTTCTTGACCTCTGTCTCTTTGTCTTTTGTTTGTATTTCGAGTGCACCCAATATACCTTGTATACCTTGAACCGAATCTTTAGCAATGTCTCCTACGCCCGATGTTCCGTCCAGGAGATCTGTGAGGCTTCCCAGAAAACGTTTCTGTCTAAAAAGACCTGTAAACACAATTTAAATTAATTTGCTTAACACCTCCCATTATTGTCTAATTGTTGCCAGCTCAAGTAAGACACGAGAATTTAAAAATATTATATTTCACATAACTACACCTACAATCTAAGCGCACATACATAATAAATTTTTCATCATCTCTTCATCTTCCTGCCCTTGTCCCGTTTTATTTGGGTTCGGCGCAATACGTTTTTTCTTCCATTCTGCCCTGTCACTCGTCACGCTATCATTAACTTCCACCACACCACACATCAAGAACACGACAAATTTTTTATTAGTAGAAATACTTAAAATGCTTATTCGAAAAGGTTTTGTTATTATCTAAGTAAAGTCTCAATAAATAATATTCATAGACAGCAAAGTTATCAGCGTTTGTTTATATCCCAAAATGTCACTCAATTTATGGAAATATTGTATAGGATTATGAATGAATAAATGACGATCAAAATAAGAAAACACTGCGCGTAGTATTTCCTAGTAGCAATTGTTATGAATGATTGATTCTATGATGAATTTACCAATTATGACAAATTTCGTGGACAATTTTGGGTTTTTTTTTTTGTACTACAAAAATATGATCAATATGTACGGATAGAGCCCCATATGTTTTTGTGCTAATTAAAAAAAGGGGTGTATATTACATCAGAAACTAATGTACGGTAATCCGTCTGAGCTTTTGACTATGATATGATTGTAAATATGGGTGTAGGAAGACTTTCTACAAAAAGATCAAGCAAAAAAAGATAAAGCAAAATGGCACTTGGTCAATGTTGGATATACAGGATAACCAACATTGACCAAGTGTCATTTTGATTCATTGACTTGGGTCAGTATAGAAGATCGAATGTTACAAAGTTTAATTATACCTGTATCCGCTCCACCTGATCTTAATTACTTTTGTGCGATTACCTGGCTTACTTCCACAACCTGATATTACTTGATATTAACTGATTGGTTAGAATAAGTTTTACTTACGAAATACTAATATCAAAATAATGAATGGGCTTATTAATAGTTAACATATTTTTATGATAGACATACCAGCTGCTGCCGACTCCTCGACGAGGGCGAAGGCCGCCTGTAACAATTGAATGCACTGTTGACTAGATGGTCATGTTTAATTAACCGCACGTCCGTGCACCCATAGTGCTCCTTTAGATCGTAGCAGTTAGTTTGCGGCAGAGCTTTAGGTTACGGGGAATCCGGGAGACATGCCCAGGTGGAAGAGTTGAGCCATTATTTAAAATTGTATTTAAATTTAGCGCGATTAAAACGTCAATGCGATCATTGGTCACATGAAAGATTCCAATTACAAGTATATATATATATCTATATAGTTAGTTAATATATTTCGTATCAGGGCCTTTTTGTTTGGCAATGAAAATAATTTAAAAGGAATGTGTTTTGGCTGCTGCGGAGTACTTTTTTTAAATTTATTTAGTTTTGTGCTTGTCGTGTTTATTGAGGTACGTATTGTTTGTCACTATTATTATTATATTACTGGATAAATGTTGTTTAACGTGGGATAAGTGTATTTTTCTCTACGATTGGAGATTTTTCTATGCCAAAAGATAAATGTGAAATTAGTTTGAGCGGTAGAGTTGCACCACGGTGAGAGCGGTAAACATGCTCAGAGGTCATTCATAAGAACATAAAATTTAGTTTAAAATGTTATAATTTACATTTGGTATTTACATACATGGTGCCCTTTCAAAACAAGCCTCCTGAAAACGCTAACCCAAAATAAATAATAATAACAATAAACCCATAAAAATGGAGTTGGAAAATGCCAAAGATGAAATTACTCAATATTATATTAAAAATGCATATTTGATTGAAACAAATTTTAGGATTGATCAAAGATTTAATAGAAGTAGTAGTAACAATGTTAGTACTTATTTAGTTGATTGTTGTCATTTTGTTTATTTTGGAACATTTTGTTAAAAATGTTAAAACAATTGGTTGGTTTTTGCGTTTTCTTTGCTAGAAATGCTAAAAGAAAGTTTTTATTGTGTACCCAGCGAACCTGGTACCACCTAACAGTCAATGAATGTAGTACCTATATTTCGATATAGTCAACCGATTGCGATGAAACAAAGCCTAAGTAATATATCAAGTTACACACAATTTTAATATATAAAAGTTATCTACACTAAACTAAACTTCTATAGTATGCTTTATCGTGTCCTCCGAGCGGTCACACAATGGTGATAACCGGGCGTTTCTTCAGCACGAATCCGGTGCAGGAACCTCCCGAACTGACCATGTCCGGTAAGGCAGCAGGTAAGGACGCCGTGTTGACTTTCTAGCCACTCCCCAAAGAGGGGACTTACAGCTATAATCTTGGTGTATCCAATATTGAGATGTACTTACGATCACGACGACCAAATACAGAGCTGTCTTCATTTTGGCAGAGAAGAATTTCTAACAGTATTTGAAGTACGCCTTCGTTAGCCGATGATGAGTAACTTGTAAATCCTATCGCAAAACGCACTCTTTTATACGATCCGAAAGTTATTTATCCAAAAGTTTACATCTGCGTAAATACGAGATCGAATTATAATTTACACTTAATTTATTTTTTATTTGACGCACCATCATTTTTCCTGTAGACTCAGGTTGTGCAATGTCATGCATAATTACCTACTCACTCTATAAATTATATTTATTTTGCAAATAGGTTTTATAAAACACTTTTACATATCAATATTTTCGTCACTTTAAACTAGATGAGGTCGATGTTTCCTAGCTGACTATCCTGAGAAGAAACACCGAAACAAACTTCCTCTGAGGAGTAGGTTTTGGTGTTTTAAAGTCAAAGTAGTCAAAGTCTCTATTAAAGTCCATACTGTAAACAATGGTCAAATCATATGAGAACCATGCAGGCTAGTGTCTGAAATGGTCTTTTGAGGAAAGAACCACAAAGATTTGGTGTCCATTTCGACTGCTCGGCCACAGTGTCGTAGCAGAATAACGACTACGCCAGCATTACAAAGGAATTTGTAAAACACTTACAATGATAGTCACAAATTCGTAGATTCAAAATTCAGAAAATTATAAAGATTTAACTATGGCCGCGCGGTCGAAACAGGAAGAACGGCGCGGCCACGCACTTCTCTTAAACGAAGCATCGTAGAGGTCCCATTTTTTTTGCTAATCACTAATATGATTTGAAAAAAAAAAATGTAGATAGTATGAATAAAGCCCTAATGTTTCAATTACAGAACTTAAATGCCATGGCCGCGCGGTTAAAACAGGGAAAATGGCGCGGCCAGGCAGTTCTCTTAAACGGAGCATCATAGAGGTCCCATTCTTTTTGATAATCAGTGATATGATTTGAAAAAAAATGTAGATAGTATGAATAAAGCCCTAATGTTTCAACTTCTTGACCTACAGAACTTAAAACATATAACGCATGTTAGAAGAAGGGTGACCAAAATTTATAGTACGTCAATGGGACATTTTCGGTTAATACCCCATGAACTATGTTGAGTAACATCTCACCAGGACCTTCCTCCTCATTAGGGTTTTGTGTTGGTCAAATCCAAGCGACAACATTGACTAGATTCAAAATTTTTAATCTAGTAAACTCATTTGATAGTGTCATGATGTTCAGTGTAGCTGCATGTCGGGCCTCAGAAGATACATTTTTGAATCTAGTAAACTCATTTGATAGTGTCATGATTTGCAGTGTAGAAGCTGCATGTCGGGCCTCAGAAGATACATTTTTGAATCGAGTAAACTCATTTGATAGTGTCATGATGTTCAGTGTAGCTGCATGTCGGGCCTCAGAAGATACATTTTTGAATCGAGTAAACTCATTTGATAGTGTCATGATGTTCAGTGTAGCTGCATGTCGGGCCTCAGAAGATACATTTTTGAATCTAGTAAACTCATTTGATAGTGTCATGATTTTCAGTGTAGCTGCTCTGCATGTCGGGCTTCAGAAGATACATTTTTTAATCTAGTAAACTCAATTGATAGTGTCATGATGTTCAGTGTAGCTGCATGTCGGGCCTCAGAAGATACATTTTTCAGCTTGTTCTCATACTCCGACAAACATGAAATGAACAGCTGCTTCAAATCCTCAAAACTTGGTGTCAGTTTAGTGTCCATAGTTTGTTTGAAGAAAAGTAAGTAGAGAAATACTCGTACTAGAGAAGCTTGTAAATTGTGAGCGAAGTGTGGCAAATATTCAATAAAATGCAATTATATCAATAAAAATCAATAAAAACAGAGTTTTTCAAAAAGCGTGTTTACTAAGTATGTCTACTTACCTAACTACCATATTATTCTGTTTTTCGTTTCAAAATCGGTTATTTTTTTATTTATTTTTCATTTTCTGTAATATTGCAGAATTTATAACCACGAACCCAAATAAAAAAAACTGTGCAAATGCGAGTCGGACTCGCGCACTGAGGGTTCCGTGCAAACCTACCTATAACCCTATACCCTAAGCAGTTCAATTCCTGAAAGGAGTTTCGAAGATTTTTCCGAATCGCAAAAAGTTTTTTTTTGTTTCGTAATAAGGCACTCTCACTCCGAAAAGTAGCTGTATACCTAACAATGGTTTTTAATGCAATAATGCGAGTTGGATACTTCCCAGACCTATGGAAAGTATCAAATATTATAATGATTCACAAACCTGGAAAACCTATTCACGAAATCACATCATACAGGCCAATCAGTCTCCTGCCCATAATGTCAAAGTTATGTGAAAGGTCACTGCTTCACAGAATGATGAAAGTCATCAAAGAAAAATCAGTCATCCCAGAACATCAATTTGGGTTTAGGGTGCATAGAGTGTGCAGAGTAATTAGAACGTCACTAGAAAAAAAAGAATACTGTTCATCAGTATTTCTGGATGTCCAACAGGCCTTCGACAGAGTCTGGCACAAAGGTCTTCTGTTCAAAATAAAATCCATATTACCACACACATTCTACGGAATCCTGAAATCCTATTCTACTGGTAGGATTTTTCAGGTAACTGAGAACGACTGTACATCCAATTTTTATGAAATATCAGCAGGAGTACAACAGGGATCAGTGCTGGGACCTGTCCTATATACTTTGTACACACATGACTTACCGCTAAGTCCAGGAGTTACAGTTGCAACTTTCGCTGATGACACAGCCTTACTCACCTCGAGCAAGTGTCCAAATAGAGCTTCTCGCGTCTTGCAAAACAGTCTGAATGAGATTGAAAAGTGGTTGACCAAATGGAGGATTGCAGTTAGTACATCCAAGTCAGTGCACATAACATTCACTCTCCGGAAAGAAGATTGTTCTCCAGTCTGTTTAAATGGCATTCAACTTCCACATCAACACACAGTCCGGTATTTGGGCATGCACCTGGACCGTCGACTTACATGGAGGAAACATGTCCAAACAAAACGAGATGAAATTAACCTAAAATACAAGGGTCTCTACTGGCTACTGGGACGTAACTCAAAACTATCACTGGACAACAAGTTGTTCATATATGAAACGATCCTGGAACCTATTTGGACATATGGTATCCAGTTATGGGGCTCTGCCAGCGCCTCTAACATAATGGTTGTACAGAGAGTTTAAAACTACATATTGAAACACATATCGAATGCACCATGGTTTATAAAAACAACAGAGATCCATGAAATTCTAAACATGTCTATGGTTAAACAAGAAATAGACACTCATGGAGAGAACTATAAACTAAGACTGTCGAAGCACCCAAACCAGCTGGCAGGGCAACTCACTATCCCCGAAACCATACGTCGGCTCAAAAAGCAGCGTGATATTTTCGACGATTAGAGGGTCTGTGATCCTACTAATGAAAAGTAAAGGGCTGGCTCTAATGGGAGCAGCTCCCTAAACGTCAAAAAGCACCCAACACATCTGCTTATAGTCTGGAATGACTGATTGCAAGATCGGAAAACAAAAAAAAATAAAAAAAAATAAGGCACTCTTTCAACAATCGAGTCGTCTCCACACTTTGATCCTTCCATCAACTGGATTAAAGTATAACCGAGACTCGTGAGCAAACAGAACTTTACTTCAAACATCATCATCCCATCATATTTGATGTGAGCGAGCAAAATTGGACCGAGCTACTTGCTGATGACTTGTGGTAAGTCAGGGTCACAGAATATCCTGGCAGCGGCTCAAATATTGACTCTTCGCTTAACGAACATTCTGTCACAAACTGTGTAAACGAAAGCATGAAGACGAAATTAAACTATAAAAAGTCACCTTGCGCTTGTAGCTTATATTTAGTGTAACTTATATTTAGTGTAGTAGGTACTTAACTATTACAATTTTCCGGTGTACGATTCCTACAATATTCCAAGTAGGTATTCGAATCCACCGTAGGCGCGGGCTTGCGGACGGCGAGCAATGGGTGGCTTGCCGTCCGACCATCCGGTAACGGTCCGGACCGAGCCCAAGTCGTCGACGGCGCGTACTATTTCTCGCGCGCCTCGAGGAGATGTCAGCAAATCGAAGGGGCCCAACAGGGTCGAAGCCTACTGGGGCCATGGGTAGTGTGAAAATGAAACCCGAAGCCCTGGGACAAAGGCAACGAATAAAAAGGAGTGGGTTTTTAGTCAGTAAAAGTCTAACACTATCTCCCGCCCCACCCAAAAGCGCGATTTATAATTAAGAACGGCCACCCATCATATATTTTCATATACGCTCTTACGTGATTATCACAAATTATTACACATATTTCTCCAGATAATAGGTCCCACTTTACATATTGCCGTGTTTTTAAAACGGGTTGCTTTGGGGTGTTATATCTTTAGATTGACTTTGAATTATAAGTTCAAATAAACATTTTATTAAAGGTCCGTTATTCTTTTTTTGAAATTAGGAACTTATGAAAATCGGCTATGTTACGTGAACTTTGGCTTTTCATAATGAATTTATAAATTAAAAAACTTTTTACAAAAAAAAAAACCATAAAAAAACCGACTTCACTAAAAAAAACACTCAAAGGATCAAAATAACTTTAATTTCGGAAGTCGGTGTTTCTCGGTATTGTTTGTTTCTTATTTAACATCGATTCCTTACGGATCCCATCATCACAAATGGATTTTGAAAAAAATGGGACCAATCTGGAAGCATAAATAAAAGGGGAAAAAAGAAATTGCAAATCGGTCCATAAACGACGGAGTTCTACATACAAAAAACAATAATGATGATAAAAAAAAAACAATCGAATTGATAACCTCCTCCTTTTTTTTTAAATCGGTTAAAAAGTAAGTAAAATATAAGTACAGAAACCTTACGCAATTAACAATAAATTTTGAACAGCGAAAATAATTATCAAAAGCTTCTAAGGTATTTAAAAAACATATATGGGAAATATATCTTTTTTAAATATCTTAGAAGTTTTGTGGAACATTAGTGTGAGTAACGGAATTACCGAAAGCCATCACAGAGTTCAGGCGTTAATACTCTTTTTTCGTTTTGCTGCTTTATCAAATTTTGCTGTGGATGAAACAATAAGCTTTGACAGACGGTTGGGTTGCGCCCTCTTAAATAAATCATGAAACACTTAAAACTTAGTAAAATCATATTTGAATGTCAGGCAGCAATTAATTCAGATAAACGGTGTTCAAGCTTGACGCCTTCTAGTTTCGCCAAGACATACGCCACGCATTTTGTTTCTATGATTTTCACCACAGGCGTTTGTGTTTTTGTATTTGTTTTTTAATCGGCCATCTGTCACCTTTACTTGCCTAAGAACCTCCGTACATGTAACAACCTTTATAAAATATACTGTAATTCGCCTTTTATTGGGACTTTGATTTGGCACCAGTATATCCCTAAATATGGTCCATTATGAAATATATAAATAAAAACTACGGACTTCTTCGATCGAACCACCACGAGGAAAACGTGCGTACGGAGACAAAGAACATCAAGATTGGAAGCCTTGCAGTGGAGGAACTACATCCACGGGTTCAAGCGTATGGTGGACTGTCGCCTGGACAACCAAGGGAGCCAAGATTCGAGCAGTGGTGCCGCTAAAGCATCGCATCGAGCCGAGCGTCAAGGTCACCTCAAAGTTAAGTGCCATTCCTTCGTTGAAAATCCATCCAATATCCAAAATATACTTTTTACATACCTTATTAAATATTGAGTATAGTAACCATTTGTGTAAATTAAAGTAATTTCATGCTTATTATCGCCGAAAATTTCCAGAAAATGCGAATTGCATCAGACATTGTTTTCTTCTACCTCCATAAATTCGTTGAGGATTCGAATAATTTTGAAACATTTCTTTTAAAATGTTGGATGGAAAATGAGTGTCCGCCAAGGGACTACTAAGTTTAAAACTCACTAAGTTTAAAAATTATGTATATAATATTTCTAAAGAGGATGAGTTGAGTAATCTCTAAAGTAAAGAAATGAGATCAGCAAGGTCAAAGTGCATTGTTAGACTGTGGCAGTCAGTCATCCTTTATTACTGAGTCCATAAAGACCAGATTAAAGTTATCGTCTCATCCCATTGGCTCTCTAAAGGTTTTCCATTGGCACAGGCAACACATTGGCAAACAATGTTACAGAAAGTTGTAATATTAAATTACAATCAGTACACAATAAATTCAGCATAACCTGTTCCTGCCTTGTGCTAAAAGAATTAATGGTTCGGTTGACGAAAATACCCATTGATATCGGTTTATTAAAGTTACCTAAAAATATTCAGCTGGCTGATCCCATGTTTCATCAACCGGCCGACATTGATGTTTTGATAGGTGCTGACCTATTCTGGTATATTTTAGGCAATAAACAAATTACATTAGGCGTAAATGAGCCTAAGCTAAGAAGCACACAGTTAGGTTGGATAGTCTCCGGTCCCATTCAGTCAGAGGCGCAGCGGAAAGACGTACAATGTAACCTTATTACAATTTCTAGTTACACTAATAGTGACGATAACATAGAAAAAATGTTAAATAAATTCTGGGACCTGGAGGAAACTCCTAAAAAGGCTAGTACGTGAAAATGTGAAACACACTTTCTCACTCACACAACAAGAACCAGTACAGGTAGATTTTGTGTGAAATTACCACTAAAAGATCCAGATACTGGGTGCAGTTCTAGATAGTAAATTGACCTGGAATGAAACACTGATGTACTTCGCGAAAAGGGCCTGAAGGCAATAAATGCTTTAAAACCTATTTTAAATAGAAAGTCAAAGTTGAGCGCTACTACTATGCTGTTTGACATATGCTGCACCAGTCTGGAGTTGCCTGACTGACAAAAACTACAACAAATTGCAAATTGTTCAGAATAAGGCAATTAAAACTTCATACAACACTGCTTTCCGTACCAACCTAAAACGACTGCATGAACAAATTAAATTTCCCTTTATTAAAAATTTCATTTTAAAATCAGCGCGTAAATTCTATTTATTTAAAAATCCCAAACACTACAATCCGCTAGTTTCATCCATAGGTATTAGAAGATCAAATAATTTGCAGTATTTAATCACACACTATTTCCTAGGTGAATAACAATATGAACTTATCACCGGACCGGCCGGGCTACCCTCACCTGGCCACTGTAACTATCACAATAACAAATTACCCACAATTTAGATAGACTAATAAAAATTAATGAATGTAACCTGTTAGTAACATATTTAGCCTGCGATTGAATCGCATTACTTTATGTAATTAAATAGTGTAATTATAGTGAAAATAAGTCAGTACTAAGACTTCTTTGTGCCTTATAATTTTATACTTTGTTTGTAACGTGTACCTACGAAATTTGGCACAATTTGTGCGCAACATTTTGAAAAACAAAATAAGAAAAAAGTCACGAAATAGATATTTAAAATCAGGAGCTTATCCACACAAAACTTCTATAATTACACCTTTTTCAGTAAGTGATAAGTAAAATTGGTGTGAGTAGCATACCTAGTTTTTACTTTTTTGTTATTTTGTAGTCTCAGTTTCATACAATATCAAAATGAAGTCACATACACAGTTCGTCATTAGTGAATATTATTTCCCATATTTATACATATTATATTAGATAGAAAATGATATTTGTCTCATTATGCAATTTATTATACTTCTCTAATTACTGGCAAAATTAATTCTAGTGTTTTTTACAGTCATCATTAGCATCTACCAGCGAAACTGTAACTTAAGTTGCTATTAATAGCTACAGTTTAACACAAGCTGCATCTCCCACAAATTGTTGTGGGAGATGCGTTGTTGAAACTTCAACGGTTCGGACTAAACGATTCGCTTCGACGTTTATACCGCGTACATCGAGGGACTGGAACAATTTGCCTGCTGCGGTCTTCCCGTCCAACTATAATTTAGGTGCCTTCAAGGCTAGAGTGAATAGGCTCTTAATAAAATAGTGCGCCTCACCATTAATGATTGCATCACTGCTTACCATCAGGTGGGATAAGCAGTCAAGCACTGGTTTATATCAAATAAAAAAATGGAATAATAAAACAAGACAACTTAATGCAATTTATCATACAATATGCAAACAATAGCTTAAGTAAAATAATCACATCACTTTTGTTTTTAGTTAAAATATAATGCTAACATTATAATGTTGGCACCGTGCAAATAAAAAGTGAAAAAAAAAAATCTAGAAAAAGAAAACTACAAAATATAATTAACACAAAAAGGATCATTGTTTTGTTGCTTTCACTTTTTTTAATTTTTTAAAGTATTGGTACACAGCCCGAAATTATAGCAACAAATAGTCGACAATTCTATCCGCTATTTTGAAATTTCATCGATACCAGTGATCGACCTTTTAGTCGCCCTAAATTGAATTTTTGCATGCACAATTACTTGCCAGCAAATTCGTGCTTTGTTAGGCAATGCAAAAGATTTTACATATGGATCTAAAGGTTCGGAAGCTTCGCACTCGATGGATACCACATAACTAAACGGAGGACCAGAAACGATTGCATGTCCAGTGGTGCCTTAAAATGATAAAAAAGTTTAATGGAGGACAGTCATTGGCTGTCTATAATATCGTGACAGGTGACGAAACCTGGGTGTGCTGCTTTGAACCCGAAAGATAAAGCCAGTCGGCAGTGGGTCTATCATTTTGAAAATTTGCCGACGAAATTTATGAGAAGTTGAAGTGTTGGTAAAAAATGGTTGCTTCTTTTTTCGAAAAATCAGGACTCTATACTACAGTATCGCTTAAAGATAAAACAGTGATTGCAGATTGGTACGTCAACATTTGCTTTCCCAGAGTCTTAGAAAAAGATCGCAAAAATCGTCCTTGAAGCAATGTACTCCTCTAACACGATAACGCATCCTCACATTCCGCTAAGGTAAAGCCTATTTGAAGGCTTCAGATGTGGAACTGATGACCCATCCGCCTTATATCCCGGATCTTACACCCTACGAGTTCTATTTGTTTCCAAAAATTAAAAAGAAACTTAGAGGCATACATTGTATGAGCCCTGAATCAGCTGTAGCAGCAGAATGCCTTAAAGCCATTGAAGAGGTCCCTAAAGAAGACTAGACCAACTGCTTTGTACAGTGGTTTCAGCGAATGCAAAAATTAATTGTACGGGAATATACTTTGAAAAATAATAAATGTATCGTAAGTCTTAATCTAGTCTTATTTATCAGAATCCAGAAACTTTCAGTATGCCCTAAGTAGCATTCGTTCCTTGGTTCATGATATGGGTTCTTCCAAAATTATTTTTAAACTATTACATATTTGGGGAATGTAGTATAGTATTACTAGCAGAGAACCAATTTTGTACCTATATTAGGGGGTTATTTGCGTCGTCAAGATCTGAAGAAGGTCTGAAAAGTTAAATAATTTTTGTCGTCGAACAACAGTATAATGTTTTGCAATAAATTGGATAAATAATTGATAAGTTCAAAGTAAAATTAAGAAAGGACCTACAATGAGGCTTTTAATCTTAAAATGGACACCGTTTATCTGAACTAATTGCTGCCTGACATTCAAATAAGATTTTACAAAATTTTGAGTGTGTGAGTGTGTTTCATGATTTATTTAAGAGGGCCTAACCAGACCATCTATCGTCAACGTCAGCATAGTCAAAAAGTTTAATGCTTCATCTAAAGCAAAATTAGATATAGCGGCAAAACGAAAAAAGAGTGATAACGCCTGAAAGCTGTGTTGGCTTTCGGTAATTCCTTTACTCACTCTAATATTTCAAAAAACTTGTTCCGGGAAATATATGTTTTTTTAATACCTTAAAAGTTTTTGAAAATCATTTTCATCGTTCAAAATTTATCGTGCAATATTTCTGCACTTAAATTTTATTTACTTTTTAATAAAATAAAATATAAGTTCACGTAAAATAGCCGATTTTCATAAGTGTTTTTTGGTTTAGTTTTACACTTATATTTTGATTTGATGAAAATCAGCAGGCAGCGGCTCAAATATTGTGTGCTCAAATCGTCGTATTCTACGAATAGTGCCCTAACGAACATATGGGCTTTCTTTTTTTTATTGCATAATCCAATTCTGCTCATCATACAACTTATAACCAGTTCAAAAAAACAATCAAAAACGGTACAGGTTATCAAATAATTAGGTTTTCTAAAAAGCCACAATTTTAAGCACTACGTTTTCATCGAAGAAAAAAGCTACAATCGCCGTCACGCCCTCTTTCTTCGCGAGTAGTGGGGGTGCGCGGGCGTGGAGAGAGCGTAAGTACTAGCGCCGTTCGGCCACTTGTCGGCGGAACGCGTTTTGTTAAATTGTAGTATTGAATAAGTTCAAATATCATAACATCAACGCGTTTGTACTTAATTAGGTCATTTTAATTACATAATGCGAAGTAGTGCTGGACTTGAGCAATAAGTTACATTATGCCTTTTATCTGCGGAAGAATAAAACACAAAAACATCATTTGAAACAGAAGAAAGACACAAACGTAATTAGGGCTTCGTATCGCAATATAGCCATTCCATAGAACACGGTCACAATCACCATTATGTTTTTTTTCTATGAACCCAATATTGAAAATTGATTAACACAACAGAGAATAAGGATTTAATGGACAAAATGCGTTTAAAATATAAAGATAATTTATTGAAAATAATCCTAGCCAAATCTTAAAATATCAATACAAATGATATGAAATCACTAATACATATTTGATAATATTTAATTTAATTAAACACAAAAAGTGTTTCCTGAAAAGTTGCTATTATGCAGTTATGCCCTATTTGTAGGATAAGACGAAATTGTGACCACCGCTTACCACAAGTCATCATTAAGTGCTCGGTTCAATTTTGCTCGCTCACATCAAATCTGGGATGATGATGTCAAAAGCCAAAAGTCAAAAATTTTTATTTCACATAGGCCTACATGGGCACTTATAAAATGTCAGAAGCTAGTGCACGCTTCCAAATTGGTTGTCTCCTATGGAGAAGAACCGGCAAGAAACTCCATGGTTACTCTTTTAAAAAAATGATTGTTTACAATATTTTCATATTACAGTATTAATAGACATTATGTAAGAACAGTGTAGACCAGTCGAGTCGAATAATCATATTAAAAAAAAAGTGAGTCATAATAGGAAGTAACCTAAGAATTCGCGAAGTCCACGGTGTTCTCACATTCACATTAAAAAAAAGAAGCTATATAAAAAAAAACAAGAACAATAAGTAATTACAATTATCAATAAATGACATGTCAACAAAAAGAAAATTACTAACGAACGATGTTTGGAGAAAAGTTCTGTTTGCTGGACGAGTCTCGGTTATACTTTAATGTGTTGTGTGATGAGTTCCTCCAACATGGTAAAATGTGCAAGTTGCAATGTCGTTATTAACGAAGTGTTAGCTTCTGTGTGTAACAAACTGGACATAATGGATGAGGAAAGCCTAAGTCGGATATATATTAGTGCTTTCTCGGATAGTGATATCGTAGAAGCAAAAAACCTTCTGTTTGATGCGATAACTTCAAAACGCAAGATTACGAAGAAGAAAAATGGGAAAAGTTACGTGAGATTAAATATATCATTAGCTTATTACAAGTAACCCATCTTAACGACCGGCCAGTTTTTGTCGCAAAAGATTTGCAAAAACTATCGCCAGTATTATTCGATCACGCAGACGTGACAAAATTGCTTAAAGATTTATCTAGGATGAGATGTGAAATCGACGAAATAAAATCATTGTATGTATACTAGTCAACTTGTATCGATCAAACGTGACATAGCAGATTTAAAAAAGTTAAAGAGCTTAAAAACTCCTTGCTATTCGTATGTAAATACAAAGCGAAGAGGTGGAAATCATATGATGCAAAGTTGTGATTATGATAGTAAGCCGATGGGACTTCAACATGTTCCTATAACTAATAAAAATACTTCGGATCAGAGTTCAATAAACAAAAGTATATCTTTTTCAACGCCAACCCTCTGCTCGGCATTATCAGCTGGTCAGAACATACAGACCACAAAGCCAAATGAGCATGATTGGAAGGCGGTCGGAACCGCTTTGAGCTGACAACAATGTATCGACAACAACGCCGAGTCAGGTCAGGCGGCGGGAACGCTGCAAAATGATAACAATGTTGCGACAAGCCCGGGACACGCGGCCGCAGCGGTTGTCCAATTTACTTTAGAGCCTGAACCAAAAACTGTTGCTCAAATTGTAAAAGAAGGTGAGAGGACCTTGGTACAAAGAGCGAAGAAGATAATGAGAAATCGGTCGGCACCTCAGCGGGAGTACTACGCGGAAGGCCATATGGAGGAGTGACTTTGTTATGGAGGAAAAGTTTGTCCTGGTCCTATTGCCACGAAGTACGTACACTTTCGTGAGTGACGCGCATGGTTGCTGCCGCTGGCTCAAACACTGCATAGTGTCAGAGGCTGCGAGGCATCTGCTTGTTGGTGCAACTGTGTTGTATGATTCATATTGGTCAGATCACATGCCTATACAATTACAGTGTAATTTTATTATAATAATAATAATAATATCGATTTATTTCTCTCAAAAGGTACAGACATTGGTTCATAACATATTATTTCAATCAAATTTGTAACCTTTGTGAGAGCTGGAGTCTGTAGTGGGTTCGAGACCTGTATGACAGATCTCCAGGCTCTCACCCTCTTAAAACAATACTATAAAGTACTAATTTGTAAACATCAAAGCCTTCACGTACAGAGAGGAATATTTATATTTAAAAAAATAAAACAGGAAAAATGCTAAAACTAAAAAATGGTGTGTCTGTGAGTGTGTAGTGTATGGTGTGTGTTGTGTGTGTGTCTGAAAGTTTGTTTGTTAGAGTGATTGTAGGTGTGTGTATAAAAATGTTGTCTACAAATTTACTATATAATTTATTTTAAGACAGCTAAAATATTTTCTGTCTCAGAATAATCTAAATCAAGAAGCCAATTTATTATTTTTGCTTTACATTTGGATTTGCACAAGGGGTATATGTTTAAAATTTTGTTAGTATTATTGTACACATGACTACTAAGGAAGCGGAAGAAGCGTTGGGTCGAAGCACAATTTGTACGAATCGAGGGACAGACCGAATGCTTACGACGCTGGGAGATTAAAGAAGGGTCGTAGGGAGTGTGGCCGTGGGTTGTCATTAAAAGATTGAGTATATATAATTTACGAACAGTCAGAACCTTACAAGTTTTGTAAAGGTCTGTGGTAGGAAAGCGATAGGGTAACTGCCAACCAACTTTCAGCAGTGCCCTTTGGGCACGTTCTACTCTCAACATGTGGGACCTTCCTGAACCACCCCATGCAACTATACAATATTGGATAAGGGATTGGCAGAGTGCTAGATACACAAGTTTAATCACCTTCAAATCAGCAACGTAACGGAGGTTCTTAAAAACATAGATTAACCTGCGTAACCGTGTTGTAAGTGTTTCAGTGTGAGTACTAAAGGTTAAACAGTCGTCGATCTGCACTCCCAGATACTTAATGTAACTTACCCGATTTAAGTGGGGGCATAAGCAGCCCATATGGTGAGTTGAAATACAGGAGTGAGCGATTAAAGCAAGAGAGGAGGAAGGAGGCTTTCCAGCGGCTGAAAGTGAGAAGGTGAGGTAATTTGTTTTATCAACGTTCAGAGTGAGCAGGTTCTGCGACAACCAGCTGGTCACAACGCCAAGTCCAGACTGTGCGTATTGAAATACCAGATCCCATGTATCTCCGGAGAATATTAGAGCAGTATCATCGGCATATGTAAAGATGGAAGCATTAGGAAGCTTTAGCTGGCAAAGGTCATTTATATAAATGAGAAAAAGGGTGGGACCAATAATGCTGCCCCAGGGCAGCATTATTGGTCCCACCCTTTTTCTCCGTATGTTATTGGGAGTTCATCACTGGTCCAATCTCCCATCCTGAGACATTGTCGTCTGCCAGTGAGGTAACTACTGAAAAGGGATAGTTGAGTGCCTCTTATACCAATTTTTTCCAGCTTGGCAATGAGGGTGGGAACAGAAATAGTGTCGAAGGCTTTCGCTAAATCTAGGAAAACGCCTATGACCTTCTGTTTTTCATCAAGTTTGGTGACAATAGTATTTGTTAGGTCTAATACAGCATTATTAGTAGAAATTCCAGAGCGAAAACCATATTGGGAAGATGAGAGTGTGTGATTTTGATACAAGTATTTGATTAATCTGTTGTTCATTAGCCTCTCAAGTATTTTCGATAGTGTAGGTAAAATTGAGATAGGTCTGTAATTGTTTAAACGATCTCTGTCCCCTCCTTTATGAATTGGGTGCACTACTGTCAGTTTGAAAGCGTTTGGAAAAGTGCCTGAACCTAAAGCGAGGTTACATATGTACAGTGAACCTTTAGAAGTGGTTGGGTACCTTAACGCCTATTTTCCCTTGCACGTTAAAGTTCAAGTTTTACAAAATTAAACTAGATGGCGTTGGTTTCTTCACAGCTAAGTAGCGACCAAAGGCAATCTCACAAAGTATAAACTTGACTTTTAGTTCAACAAATAATAGACACTTGCGTCATCATTGTCGTCAACAACTGATTGTAGTTCATAATTTCATCATTCAAACTAGAGTCATGTTGACCTAGTGGTTTAGCATGTGCAGATAGATGCGTAAATCAATGAGCCGTGAGTTCAAATCTCACGTAGTACTCACACTTTTTGTAAGTTATGAATGACAAACTAAAGAAATCGGTAGGAATATTATATCAAAGTTAACAAGTGGATATTTATTTGTAACTAGCTTTTGCCCGCGGCTTCGCTCCCGTCAACTGACTACTCTATACTACTCTACCCTACTCTATTCGAATTTTTCTCGCCGTAAAAACCATCCTTGAACTTCAACGAACATTTTAAAAAAAGAATTGGCCAAATTGGTCCAGGCGTTGTTGAGTTATGCGCTTACCAACACATTTTGCGTTTCATTTTTATATTATAGATATAATATTCAAGTGGGTAGTTACTCAGCAAGACGAAAAAAATGCTGGTAAACAGATTCAAACAAAAAAGCACTATTAAAAAAATAATATGTTTATTTCTTACAATTTCTTATTAAAATTTAACAATCACCGTTTATTAACAATCACCGTTTATTAATCACCGAATAAGATTATAATATTACATATAATTTCTTATTGAGGCCATAGCTTAAGTATTCGTTTCCAATATTGGAAAGAGGATTGAAGCTTATGTAACCTTAACAAAAACAAACAAAAGACCAGATAATTTTATCACAAAGATCAAAAAGATTAAATGTAGGCTAAAAACTATAAAATTGCACAACAACATATCAAGTGTTCATAACTTTTTTAATGTATTAATTACGGATATTAAGTTAAACACACATAACAAGGTCTCCAGTTAATACAGAGAATAAGCACTGAGTGAATAATATTAAATCAGTATTATAATTATTTATTATCTTGTAGCCACAAACAAAACCGTCCGTGTTCACTGGACTTAAAAGTTTTTTCATGAGTAAACATGATATTACTCTAATCAAAGTTTATGTGATCCAAAGCAAACTGCAATCTTGCCCTTTTATGGTTTTCTGTAAGCAAACCTCCGACGGACAGTGCCAACGCTTGTGTCAAATAAACTAGCATAGTGGTTCGTCGACAGATGTCCGTTTTCTTCGTATACTCCCTTATCATGGTTTGACACTGCAATATGTTTATTAGTTTTAGTCTGCCAGCTTTTTGATGGTGTTTTAAAGAACCCTCTTCTTCAAATCGTCATATCCATAGAACAACTTTTTTTCTCTGCAACAATAAAACATAAATATATAATACCCAATAATGATTATTATGTAGGAGTTTTTTGTTATATAAAAGAGTTAAAAAACTACTTACATTTACACTGGTCTCTCTGGCGTCTTCTGACTAGTTTTTACCTTGATTATGCTTAGCAATTATTGGAGCTCTTTTTACTAAATCTATATAACAATGCATATTTACTCATTTTGGTAAAATAAGTAGACAATACACCTGGTTAAAAAAAATAAATAACGAAAGGCGCTGGGACGAGATAATCGAAATTAACTTGGCAAACAAACAATTGAGCTTAGTCATAATTTTTTGGTCTAAGTATCATTTATACTCCATACTACCTACTAGTTATTATTTATAAATCCTTATTCAACCTACCCTCTCAAGTTTGAAAACTAACACATAGATAATCAAATATTTATAAATTGATATTCAATTTTAATATCTTCATCTCTTTAACTTAAATTATAAATTATTTCAATATTTAAAGAAACAAAAAGAAAGAACTACAATAATAAGCATTAATTAAGCACAGCGACGCCATCTATTAACAGTATAATGTAATGTTATCAATAGCAACATTTCAATCTGGTTTTACGCTAGATGGCGTCATTTCTCGCTTCACACGATTTTTGTTCTGTATTTACTATGGACTTTCGCATCTTTAGTGTAGGTTAAGTGGGGAATGAGTATATTTTTGTTATTTTTAAGAAAAGCGGCTTATATATTTTGTCGGAACCTATCGCACAATCGCTCCTTAGGGACATA
Source organism: Mythimna pallens (assembly GCA_961205895.1). Taxonomy (NCBI): domain Eukaryota; kingdom Metazoa; phylum Arthropoda; class Insecta; order Lepidoptera; family Noctuidae; genus Mythimna; species Mythimna pallens. The sequence continues at coordinate 24,348,878 of OY540832.1, forward strand.
ATTAAACTATCCAATTCAACTTCATCCGTCTCTAGAAGGACAAAGGAATTATTGCACGACTGGAGAGCATCGGATTTTGAAAGTATGGTTGCAGCGGCAGGTATGTTTTCAGCTAAGGTACGTCCAATATTAGCAAAATAAGCGTTCGCTTCATTTACGGATTTCTCTGGATCGGAGGATGACAAAAGAGCGTCGGCGTGTGTCTTGACTTTTGCAGTGTGAGTTATTGATTTTATTGTCTCCCAGAGCTTTTTATTGTTATTTTGTGCTTTACTTATTTGAGCTCTATTATAGTTAGAGTTGGCGGTTTTAAGTATCATCGAGCAGTAATTTCTGTACCTTTTAAAAGTGATTTGCAGAATTTCGTTATCAGGATTTTTTTTACATTTCAAGTGTAAATTGTCGCGGTTCCGCAAGCATCTAAGAAGCCCTGGGGTCATCCAGGGTTTCCTCAATCTTTTACGGTTGGAAACCACTTTAAATGTAGAATTTTGAAGTACAATTCGTTTGAGAGTAGAAATAAAGAATTCAGTGGCTTCATTAACATCTGGGGAGGAATACAAGGGGCTGAAATCTGCCTCGAGAAGGTCCAATTTAATTTTTTCGTAGTCCAATACGCGAGTAGTTCTGGTTATTTGTCGAGAATAACTGGATGTGGTATAATTCTCCAAAAACAACAGAACTGTGTCATGATCCGTGATTGAGGTATTAGCGACGAAACAAAAAGCTGGATGGCGCGTTTTTAGGATTAGGTGGTCTAAACAAGAGTTGCGATGCCGTGTAGGAAGGGTGTGTGCCGGAAGCATGCCGTGGTAAGCTAAAATAGTCAAATACTCGATTGCCCGAGAATCATCGCTGGTTTCAAGTATATTAATATTTATGTCGCCGGTTAAAATAATATTTTTATAGTTGGAGACAGATTTCAGGAGCTCGTTTAGTGAATCCAGGAACGCGGTGAGATTCCGAACGGCAGGCGGGCGGTAGATTGCAATTATAACGGTGTCATTATTTAGTTTTAACAATAAGCAGTTAGCATCCTGGATCAAGGGCTCAGAGACAGAAGCCTGAAGATGGGAACGGAAGAATATCACTACGCCCTCATTTTGCGACCTATGCAGGTTAGTGGCCGCGGAGGTATACCCATGCATTGAGGGAAGAAGGGGGGAATTGTATAGCCAACATTCGGTGAGTATAATTAAATCCCAGCATGTCCTACTTCTTTCGAGGAGTGTTGTCAGGCTGTCAAAATTCTTATTTATACTTCGTATATTTTGACAGAGTAGGGAAATAGATTTTTTGTGTAAGCTAGCAATCCGTCCACAATCTTCAATCATACAGGTGGAAGATTGAGCCACTGAAATATTATCCAAGTCTGTTTGAATATCTTCTAAATTATCGAATGATATAATAAAGGTTAAGTAACGGTAGGCAGAAAGGGCTAAAATACAAAATGACGACATAAGCGTCAGTAGGTCGAGACTTGATTAAGGCGCTTCCTTGTGCATCATGCAGTGGTGGGACAAAATATATAATATTAAAAAATGTGTGAAAGTAGTAGACATTTAGTGAGTGTGACCGATGTTTATGAGTAGGAATAACGATATGAAAGCGTATTTTCAGCATCGTCATTCTGTAATATAGGTTGATGAAGTAAATGTAAACACAAATTGGCTTGCTAGCGTGAGTGAAACTGTTTATGTGTGTAAGATGTGTTTGTTGTGTTTTTAGTATAAGTGTAACGTACATTGACAAATAATTGAAATAGTTAACAATATAGAAGTTAAACTGGTTTATAAGATACCATGGAATACATGCATAAATGCGAACAGCTTTAAGCGAAATTGAAAATAGTCATGGTTTAACTCGTAATGGGGCTGGTACTGGCATTGGAATTGCTAGCATGGTAAGACATTTCTCAGATTTAATTTCAACGGGTTTTTCTGCTGGGTCTTTCTTCAGAAGAATTCTTCCGTTGGAATACCAGCTGGTATAGCTCTTTGCCTTAGCAAATTGACGAACTTCGTACAACAGTTTTTTGGTAGCGGGGGGTAAATGTTCATCGATGTAAACTGGTTTCTTTTCCCCGGCAATTCCGAGTAATTGTGTGTTTAGTTTGTTATCGACGGAGCGTTCTTTATTAAACTTCTTCACTTTAGTAAGGAATTCATTCCTCACATTGACAGAGCTAAATTCAGCAACAATTGGTCTGCATAACCCTGCTTTTCCAGGTATACGATAAACGTCCCGGAAAGCAGATCGCTGGACCTCCATGTTAACAGTATTCCCTACGCTTGAAACTGCAGAAATGAGATCTGCAGGCGTTTCTTTATCTTTAGTTGGGATATTGCGCAGCTCGATAGTAGCTTGTCGCGACAGGAAGTTTAGATCTTGTACCTGCTTGTATAGGCGGTTAATATGGTCTTCGTTGTCAAGTCCCTTATTTTTCAGTAACGAAACTTTAGAATTTAGACTTTCAAATTTATCGTTAATAAAAGACATGCTGTTGTCGAATTCGGCGTTGGACTTTTCAAGTGAGAGACATTTTTGTTTGAGTTCGGCAACTTCCAAGACCAGCTTGGATAAAATGGCGGCTTGTTCGTCTTTCCATGACGTGAGCAGCTTTTCCTGTTCGGATTTCCAAGTTGTCAGCATGTCCATTAATTCCAACTTGAAAGCGGAGAATGCACCTGATCCTTCGGTATGCTCTACGTTAATTGGGGAGTCGGCAAGGCGCTGTCGTTTGTTGCGTACGGTGATGTTAACCGCGGCTTCTTTTCCGGTTGTAGCAGCCGGGAGGTCGGGCTCGGAAAGAGATTGTCCCTGACTCAAGAGACCAGTTTTTGGCGGAGTTCTTTGCATGTTGTTGCAGAGTTTTTAGGTAAAAGTATTATGATAAGACCTGCTATTGTGACACCCAATCTCAACAAAAGTTTTGTGGTATGGGGAGAACGGGACACTAATCAAATTAGTAAATACAAAAATGTTTGTCACGCCAAGTTGAGGGAAATTCATTTCCCGTTAGATTTTAAAGATTGTGCTAGCGGTTTTTGTAGAAAAAACGATCTAAATTTTTATTAGACAATATGTATAAAAGTATTGTGAATATACTTACAGAGGCTGCCCAATGTTCCGGTAATGAGGATGCTGACTTTTTACCCTGCCTACCCCTTCAGGTAGGCAGGGTAAAAAGTTTGTTGGTGAAATAAGCATGTTAAGCAAGCTCACGCGGACGCTCGGATAGCTTTTCTGGGAAACCAACTTCTGGTTCATGTTACAAACAAACGTCTGACAGGAGAAAAATTTTAAACAAAAGTTGAAATGGTGTCAAGATAATGAAAATAAAATAAAAATGGACATAATAGCTGAAAATAATAAATCTAAAGATTTTTCAAGGTTTTGGAAGAACACTAATAAATTGAATCCGAAGCCGGGCGTCCCCGTGAGTGTGGCGGGGCAACATGAGCCTACGGCAATTGTTAATTTGTTTGTGAAAAATTTTAGGGTTGAATCTCCTCTAGGTTTAGCATCACAGGAGGTCGATGCTGAGGATTGTCTGACGGACTTGAATTTTAGGTTCTCAGCAAAAGATATCGCTACTGTCATAAAAAGCATAGGGGCAAGTCCCCGGGGCATGACTACCTCAGTATCGAGCACCTGCAGCATGCAGCAGTTCACCTGCCTAGAGTACTGGTGATGTTGTTCTCGCTCTGTTTGAGTCACGCCCATCTGCCCAGCGATCTGATGAAGACTGTGGTTGTGCGTAAAGGATAAGACTGGGGACACATCAGGTCTGTTAAACTACAGGCCCATATCGCTTGCTATTGTCGTGTCCAAGGTGCTGGACAGTTTGCTTGATAGGCATATGGCAATTCACATCGATTTGCATGACGCACAGTTTGGATTCCGCCCGGTATCTCTACGGTAAGTATCATATTGTCTCTCAAGCATACTGTTCAGAACTATACGTCGAGGAAAACGCCTGTGAACGCCTGTTTCTTAGGCCTTTCCAAAGCGTTCCATCTTGTGTCGTACGATTTATTGTGGCAAAAGTTATTGAACGATACCTCAGTGGATAGGGAAGTTATATCAATACTACGGTATTGGTATAATAATTAGCTCAATTGTGTGAGGTGGGCAGGCTCATTATCGGATGTGTATAGGCTGGAGTGCGGTGTGAGGAATTTGTAAACGGAGCTTGGCAGTACTTGGCATTTCTTTCGGACCCCCAAGACCAAAACAGAAGTAAGCATATTTTTGGTGACGGAGATGTAGATGCTGGGTACTTCACTAGACAGAGTGATTGCTGACATCCGTGATCGATTTCAATAGCTGTAAAATCTAGCGCGCAAAAATATCCCTTTTTAATGCCTGCAGTAATGCTGGACTTAGAAGAGTTTAACCTAAATCAAGCTCCTCAGGACATAAATATAGAAGAGTTCGACTTGAGCGTGCACGTCTACGAACATTCGAAGAACAGACCTAGATTGCAAAAAGAACTCAGTAAATCTGGCTCCCTGGGCTTATTAAAATATATTATTCAGGCTAAACTAGAGAAAAGCTTACCATAACGTTAAGATTTTTATTCTGACATAAGAAATGTTGATAAAGAAAATTTTCAAAACTTAAATTATTAAACATTACTAATTCTACCAGATATGTCTATTCTAAAGATCTACCAGGTATGTCTTGTCTACTTTAAGATTAACAAATTAAGCCATTCTTGCCATAGAAAACAATGTACATAAATGTTGATATAAATGGTTGTGCTAAGAAATACTCTTACTTATTGATCAGTGCAGGTTTCATCATAATAGGTTGATGGATTTACCTACTGATCTCTATGATGACGGTATTAAGTCTACCCTGCAGGCTGCAGTGGATTTATTGCTTTTAATTAATCCAAGTTCATCTCAATTGCTGTTATAAAAACCGTTGAGTCCCGGCTAAAGGTCATATTTGACGGTAATCTGAATTCTGAATCAAGCCCTTGATTACTATTGGCAATTTAAATTTTAATAGGTTCTTGTTTGTTTTTATGACTGCATGTACTATGAACCTTTAGAAGTGGTTGGGTACCTTAACGCCTATTTTCCCTTGCACGTTAAAGTTCAAGTTTTACAAAATTAAACTAGATGGCGTTGGTTTCTTCACAGCTAAGTAGCGACCAAAGGCAATCTCACAAAGTATAAACTTGACTTTTAGTTCAACAAATAATAGGCACTTGCGTCATCCATCATTGTCGTCAACAACTGATTGTTGTTCATAATTTCATCATTCAAACTAGAGTCATGTTGACCTAGTGGTTTAGACTGTGCAGATAGATGCGTAAATCAATGAGCCGTGAGTTTAAATCTTACGTAGTACTCACACTTTTTGTAAGTTATGAATGACAAACTAAAGAAATCGGTAGGAATATTATATCAAAGTTAACAAGTGGATATTTATTTCTAATATAATATTCAAGTGGGTAGTTACTCAGCAAGACGAGAAAAATGCTGGTAAACAGGCTCATCAAACAAAAAAGCACTATTAAAAAAATAATATGTTTATTTCTTACAATTTCTTATTCAAATTTAACAATCACCGTTTATTAATCACCGAATAAGATTATAATATTATATATAATTTCTTATTGAGGCCATAGCTTAAGTATTCGTTTCCAATATTGGAAAGAGGATTGAAGCTTATGTAACCTTAACAAAAACAAACAAAAGACCAGATAATTTTATCACAAAGATGAAAAAGATTAAATGTAGGCAAAAAACTATAAAATTGCACAACAACATATCAAGTGTTCATAACTTTTTTAATGTATTAATTACGGATATTAAGTTAAACACACATAACAAGGTCTCCAGTTAATACAGAGAATAAGTACTGAGTGAATAATATTAAATCAGTATTATAATTATTTATTATCTAGTAGCCACAAACAAAACCGTCCGTGTTTACTGGACTTAAAAGTTTTTTCATGAGTAAACATGATATTACTCTAATCAAAGTTTATGTGATCCAAAGCAAACTGCAATCTTGCCCTTTTATGGTTTTCTGTAAGCAAGCCTCCGACGGACAGTGCCAACGCTTGTGTCAAATAAACTAGCATAGTGGTTCGTCGACAGATGTCCATTTTCTTCGTATACTCCCTTATCATGGTTTGACACTGCAATATGTTTATTAGTTTTAGTCTGCCAGCTTTTTGTTGGTGTTTTAAAGAACCCTCTTCTTCAAATCGTCATATCCATAGAACAACTTTTTTTCTCTGCAACAATAAAACATAAATATATAATACCCAATAATGATTATTATATAGGAGTTTTTTGTTATATAAAAGAGTTAAAAAAACTACTTACATTTACACTGGTCTCTCTGGCGTCTTCTGACAAGTTTTTACCTTGATTATGCTTAGCAATTATTGGAGCTCTTTTTACTAAATCTATATAACAATGCATATTTACTCATTTTGGTAAAATAAGTAGACAATACACCTGGTTAAAAAAAATAAAATAACGAAAGGCGCTGGTACGAGATAATCGAAATTAACTTGGCAAACGAACAATTGAGCTTAGTCATAATTTTTTGGTCTAAGTATCAATTATACTCTATACTACCTACTAGTTATTATTTATAAATCCTTATTAAACCTACCCTCTCAAGTTTGAAAACTAACACATAGATAATCAAATATTTATTAATTGATATTCAATTTTAATATCTTCATCTCTTTAAAATAAATTATAAATTATTTCAATATTTAAGGAAACAAAAAGAAAGTACTACAATAATAAGCATTAATTAAGCACAGTGACGCCATCTATTAACAGTACAATGTAATGTTATCAATAGCAACATTTCAATCTGGTTTTACGCTAGATGGCGTCATTTCTCGCTTCACACGATTTTATTTCTGTTTTTACTATGGACTTTTGCTTCTTTAGTGTACCTAGGTATGTACCTAGTGTTAAGTTAATAAATTTAATAGATGAACTTTCTGGGAATTTTTGGTGTATGTATGGTACAAAATATGTTCCTTCTGAAGCAGTGGTATAAGTTATCTTGACTTTTAATAAGTTGTACGAATTGTTACTTATGTCCGTTAAATAATATGTTTAGTCCGTTTATAATAAAAACAAGGGGCGGCTTAATTCCGGTCGGTCCCAAGCGGCGAAAACCCAATTGTGTTATAGTTTTGATATTGTTCGAACAAAGTTAAATTTCTTTGCTTATTTGCATGGTATGTCACCGTACTGTTAACTTCACTTCACTAGTAATAACTGGAGTTTCAGCGTATTTATAACAGAGATACCACTTTTACACAGATAATCCAGCGTTACGACCGCTTCTAAGCACTCAAAAATACTAGGTACACTTGAATATAATTATACAAAAATATTTAGAGTGATTTGACAGTATCAGATGTTTACTTAACAGCGCCCACCTCGTTGATCCGCGCAGAAGACGCAGTGCCGCGGAAACTGTTTACTCGTACTAACGTTTACCCTCGTTATTATGGAAAAGCGCACATATTTCACGAACAGCACACATGACTTGTAAGGTTTTTAATAAAAATGATCAATTTATAATGGTAGATTTATTTTTATATTGGAATAGTAATATACACTATAAAAAAAAATTGAATACAAATACATATTTCTGTGTAATTTTAGCGCAGTTTTTGCTAAGAAGATTTTCAAAACGACCTACTAGAAACACATTTCAATGCGCATTATGAATATGTTAAGGCAGTATAGACGTCCATACTCCCTACTAAACGGCGTGGGGTTGGAGTAGACTGGAAAAGCCTATCTGCATAAAAACAGGCCGGCTGTGGAGGTTGCATCAGCAGTAGTAATTTCCTCGCGGAGTTTCGTCTTCTATCATTAGCATCTTAAGATCCAAATCTTTTGCGATAACTGGTTGAATATCTGTGAAAAAGATTGGCTTTGTTAGGTGTATCATGTTTTTCAGGTGTAAGTTAAACCAAGTTTGAGTCTGAGTTCTGATGGTAGCACGTTATCTTACTCAAACTCAATCGTTGTAGAATTGACCAGTCAAGACCATTAACAACCCGCATTTAAATTTTATTTAAATGTGAACAGCAGTTTTTTTTTTTTGTGTGGGAAAATATTCTTATGACAAATCTCGCTCTTGGGCGGAGCGAGAAATAGTGTCAGACTTTTACTGACTAAAAACCCACTCCTGTTCCTTCTTTGCCTTCGTCCCAGGGCCCCGGGTTTCACTTTCACACTACCCGTGGCCCCAGTAGGCTTCGACCCTTTTGGGCCCCTACAATTTGCTGACATCTCCTTGAGGCGCGCGTGGAACAGTACGCGCCGTCGACGACTTGGGCTTGGTCCGGACGGTTACCGGACGATCGGGCTACGAGCCACCCATTGCTCGCCGTCCGCAAGCCCGCGCCTACGGTGGCCGGAAATCGGGATCAGAATCCCGGCGGCGGTTGGGGCGTGAGGACCGTTGCCTCACGCGATTGGCCGCCTCCTTTGCTAGCATTACTGCTTCGCAGAAGGAGGCGACCGGCTGCCACTCTTCCTCGCTCCGGACCATGGCCTGTACCAAGGCCCGGCGCGAGAGATCGCCGCCGCCGATCGCCCTCACGAGGACACGGCGTTGCTCTGCCCAAGTGGGGCACACCTCTACCGTGTGCTCCACCGTGTCCTCCGGGCGGTCCACACAGTGGCGACACCCGGGCGTCGCTTCCGCACGAATCCGGTGTAGGAACTTCCCGAACTTACCGTGTTCGGTGAGAACCTGCGTCATGCGGAAGGTGAGGACGCCGTGAGGTCTTTCCAACCACGCCTCAAAGAGGGGACTTATCGCCATAATTGTGGCGTGCCCAATGTGAACAGCAGTAAGATATTCTTACTGTTCAAAAATGTTCGAAGTAGTCTCAAGTTTTGAACAAACAGAGATGATGTCTGTAAAAGATAACTAGATTTCGGGTTTCCCAGTGAATTGATAAAAATAAGCCATAAACATACTGCCAAAAGTAACTTGTTCACATACCTTGTATATTGAATCGAAGAAACCGTCAAACATCCAGTTTCTATCTTACTAAGCTTTAAAGATGGAAGAAAACTGAATTCTTGACTTAATATTATCTTCTCATACAGTCTGGTATACGGATATCTTTTAGACCGTTTCACTTTCATGAAGTATTCTGACAGCTGAATCGTCGCTACTCTGGACCTTATGATCTGCAGTAACCACTAGTAGTCACAGTCTGATGACGACGGACATGTAACTCTTCAGTGTGACCGTTACTGTTGCACCCTGCAGGTATCAGATATAGTATCCGTGTGTTCCAAACAGTGCTGATAACTCTACTCCACTTATTCATAAAGACGACGACAATTTGTTGTGACTAGCATTGTTAAAGCAATCATTTGCATCCTCTTGAACTAAAAAATCTTAACTGCGCTAAGTACACGGATGTTTAGCAAAGAACTCTAAGTTTGTATTTATGTAATAGAAGCCATGATTCTTGTAATTTTCATTTAGTTAAAAACTGCATTTATGAGTTATTTTGCAGTAGTTTTTTAGACTGTCAAATTAAAAGTATTAATTTGTGGTATGTATGGGATTGTTGTGTGGTTTGTTGTTGAGTGTCATTGTTTAAGTTAATTTTGGAATTTTTACTGTACTGTAGCCTCATTTGATACATTAGCTGATACATCAGCCACATCATCTGCAGCAGATGCAGATACTCCGGAAGACTTGTGAAGATTAGTGTACACTTCAGTGATTTTTAAAAGCAATTCATCAATAATTTCCTTTAGTTTGTTATTTAGAGCTTCTATTGTGGTTTTATCGATTTGCTCATTTTTGCCAATATCATATAAGAGCTTTTTCAGTTCGCTGTGCAATTCTTGCGTGAGCTCTTTCGGGTTGCCGTTATTTCTAATTTTTTCGAGAATTTTTTCCCCGATTTCCTTAAGTTTGTTGCGAATTTCTTCTTTGATTTCCGTTAAGTTACCATCTATTTTGTCGAAAATCTTTTCTAGTGCTTCTGTCAGTTTATCTCCTAACGCATCTTTAAATTTTTCGACAATTTCTTTCAATTTGTCCTTGATATTATCTAGTTTGTCTTCAACATTTTCCTTGATCTCTTCCCTTTTGTCGTTAACTTCTTTCACTTTATCTTGTTGTAACTCAATAGCAATATCTTTTTTTTCAGAAGCGGATGAAAGCCATTCATTAAAGGATTCATTCAGTTCATTATATAAATTATGAAGAGTTTCCTTGATCTCTTTCGGTTCGTTTTTGTAAGTTTCAATTTTTTTGCCAATAACATTTAAGAGTTCTTTCAGTTGGATGTCAATTTCTTTCTGGAGATCTTCCACATTATAGTTATTTTTCACTTTTTCAAGAATTTTATCCAAGATTTCTTTAAGTTTGCTACGAATTTGTTCTTTAATTTCTTTCCAGTCACCTTCTAGGTTGCTGAAAATTTTATCTAGAATGTCTCTTAGTTTTGTCAATAAATCGTCTAATGTCTCCGTCAATTTTTCGACAAGTTCTTTCAATTTGTCCTTGATATTATCCAGTTTGTCTCCAACATATTCCTTGGTCTCTTCCCCTTTGTCTCCAACATGTTCCTTGATCTCTTCCCCTTTGTCTCCAACATATTCCTTGATCTCTTCCCGTTTGTCTCCAACATATTCCTTGATCTCTTTCCCTTTGTCTCCAACATATTCCTTGATCTTTTCCTCTTTATCTTTAACTTCTTTCAGTTTGTCTCTAACATTTCCCATGATCTCTTTCCCTTTGTCTCCAACATGTTCCTTGATCTCTTTTCCTTTGTCTCCAACATATTCCTTGATCTCTTCCTTTTTGTCGTTAACTTCTTTCGCTTTATCTTGTTGTAACTCAATAGCAATATTTTTTTTTTCATAAGCGGATGAAAGCCATTTATTAATGGATTCATTCAGTTCATTATATAACTTATGAAGAGTTTCCTTGATCTCTTTTGGTTCGTTTTTGTAAGTTTCAATTTTTTTGCCAATAAAATTCACGAGTTCTTTTAGTTGGATGGCAATTTCTTTCTTAAGATCTTCCACATTATAGTTATTTTTCACTTTTTCAAGAATTTTATCCAAGATTTCTTTAAGTTTGCTACGAATTTGTTCTTTGATTTCTTCCCAGTCACCTTCTAGGTTGCTGAAAATTTTGTCTAGAATGTCTCTCAGTTTTGTCCGTAAATTTTCTAATGTCTCCGTCAATTTTTCGACAAGTTCTTTCAATTTGTCCTTGATATTATCCAGTTTGTTTCCAACATATTCCTTGATCTCTTCCCCTTTGTCTCCAACATATTCCTTGATCTCTTTCCCTTTGTCTCCAACATGTTCCTTGATCTCTTTCCCTTTGTCTCCAACATATTCCTTGATCTCTTCCTTTTTGTCGTTAACTTCTTTCGCTTTATCTTGTTGTAACTCAATAGCAATATTTTTTTTTTCATAAGCGGATGAAAGCCATTTATTAATGGATTCATTCAGTTCATTATATAACTTATGAAGAGTTTCCTTGATCTCTTTTGGTTCGTTTTTGTAAGTTTCAATTTTTTTGCCAATAAAATTCACGAGTTCTTTTAGTTGGATGTCAATTTCTTTCTTAAGATCTTCCACATTATAGTTATTTTTCACTTTTTCAAGAATTTTATCCAAGATTTCTTTAAGTTTGCTACGAATTTGTTCTTTGATTTCTTCCCAGTCACCTTCTAGGTTGCTGAAAATTTTGTCTAGAACGTCTCTCAGTTTTGTCCGTAAATTTTCTAATGTCTCCGTCAATTTTTCGACAAGTTGTTTCAGTTTGTCCCTGATATCTCCCAGTTTTTCTTTAATGTTTTCATGGACCTCTTCCCGTCCATCTTTAACTTTTTCCAATGTGTCTTGTACATCTTGCACCCTCTTTTCGCCGATATTTATCAAGCCTTTTCCTGTGTTTTCTATCGGTTTCACAAGGCTACTTTCTATGTTCTTCATAAAGCCAAAAAAGGAACGCTTCTGTCTTAGAAGTCTTGTAAATACAACAGCAATTAAATCACTTAACAAAAATTCAAAATCAAATTGAAGGTTGTATTTTATATAAACCATTTACAGGTACTTTTGAATTGATAAGAAGTCAGTCAGTTAGAAAAATGAAGCAATGGAGAAGAACGTGCAAGTGGGTTTACCTACTTACTTGATTGACACTCTTTTAAATCATTTTATATAATAAAAAAACTGGTTACATATGTTTTGTAGCTTCTATCATGTGAGAATAATGCAAATAAAAATATGAAAATAAGCAATTTAAAATATAAAAATAAAATAGGCCATTAGCAGTTACGAGATCACTAATCTTAACTGACGGCGTCCATTCACGAAGATAATAATAATCATTTAGTTGCCAGAGATAAGGTACAAAGATTGTTAAAAAGAAAAGGTAGTGCTTTACACATCTCACCTATTGGAGGCATGCGAAAATTTACATTTAAGTGCAAATACAGTGAAATAGTTAACAAACAAAATAATACAATTAAAAACACAATTTTATAGAAAGTTTTAGCTACATTTTTAACTCTTATAGTTAAAAAAGTCACCTAATGTATAAAAACAGTTCCCTATTAACCATAATTTTATTTCCTATTGAAATTTATATAAGGGAAGTTCGAGACGCGTGTAATAGCACCACTCAGTTCCATTTCAAAGGGAACTGAAAGATCTAATCTAATAAACTGGAGTGTGACTGGAGAGTGTGTGTATGATGGTGGACCATCAGCCACATATTTGAGAAGACATGAAAAACTTGATCGATAGCACTCACATTGTAATGATCGAGAATCTTTTTCGATAATTTAAAAATAGATGGCGTCACTAGGCTCGCCACTTCATTTGAACATCACTTATAATATTATTTGACAAGTGACGGTGGTGGAAAATTAGTGATACCGCGGGATGATGGAAAAATAGAACAAAGAGACTCGAACGATCGTGTTAAGCTAAGCCAGATTATTATTTTACTTTTGCTAATTGAGCTATTTTATTGGAGTATACCTAACCTAAGTCTTAATAAATTCAAATTATTTGTAAAGCGAAAACTTTGCCAAAAGGCTTTTTACACTATAAAGGACTATGTTGAGGACCAAAAGGCTTGGGATTGACCTGCTCCAGTACGCACTACAATATACTGTTGTCTCATTATTATTATTTTTATTTTCAATTGTGCTTTTTATTATTATTATTTATTACAATTTGATATTGTAGATTATTTTTATTTTGCAATTTGACTATTTTTTTTTCTCTATAAATTTTCGGACATTAATGTTTACTTTGCTAAGTATTACATTTTGTAAACTATGTTGTAGACTATGTTGATTGCTTTTTTTCCTTTTCAGTAATTTTAACGTATGTCTGGCAATTTGAGTATTTTCTGCGGCCTACCCAAATGTCCTTTCTTTGGTATTGTTCGTCAAGTCGTTGAGCTCCTTAGTAGTTCTGAGTTGATCTTTACGAATACTGACAAATGCTTGCACTGACTGAACAGGTCCACTCAAATTTGTATGGTCTTCAAAAGACCATTTCAGACAAATCTGCATGATTCTCATGTGATTTGACCATTACATATTTACTGTATGGACTTTAAAAGAGACTTGAGTTTGTTTCGGTGTTCCTTCTCAGGGTAGTCAGCTAGGAAACACCGGCCTCATCTAGTTTAAAAATGACGAAAAAAAATTGACTTGTAAAAGTGTTTTTTTAAAACCTATTTACAAAATAAATACGCCCTTATTCAGCTCAATCGCATCCTTAATCCGTTCGGTATTAAAGAGGCGGAGGTCGCGTTTTAAGGACTTTGAGATCCATTTATTGAGCTGCCGGTAGATGTACGCATCGTTTGAAGACTGCAGAATCATCTCACGCCTCTCTTTCAAGAGTTCGAGAGTTTGATCAGAGAGCCTTTTCTTCCATGTACGACGAGTCTTAAAAACTTAGACCCGACCGGATAGACAGTTTCCACGAACCCATCGTTGTATTCGTCCACAGCGTCACCTAGGCACTCGAAACGATTGTGAAATTCGAGCTGAAAGCTCTCGGAGTTTTGAATCTGGATCGGTGCTGGACGGAGCGTAGACTTCATCATTCGAGATCTTTCAAGCTTGATATTGATATTCAATGTGCCTCTTACCATGCGGTGATCACTTCCAGTTTTCACCGCGTTGATCACAGAGACATCATTGAATATTTGCTTCTTCGTCGACATGATGAAGTCAATCTCATTTCTGGTCGCACCATCAGGGCTTTGCCAGGTCCATACCTACGCTCACGTTTTTTGAAGAAGGAGTTCATCATATATCCTTCTCCATAAAACTAGCCAATACTATTGATGAAGCTAACAAAAAAGGGTATTTTTTTTATGATGGATAAGTTTTAAAAAAAGGAACTTAACGAAAGTTTATATATATTATTGCCCCTAGTAGTAGTGCTTATAGCGAGTGAGTTTTGAACGTATTTTATCATACCGTGTTTAGGTTGGCCTCCAGTTTAACTGGATGCACCTGATTTTATTTTATTACCATTGCTTCTCATGGAACGACTGCCTGTCTGACCACCACAACCCAGTTACTGTGTAATACTATCGTGTTATCGTTTTGATTAGACTGGTTATTGTAAATATTTAGGAAATACTAATATCCAAATATGAAATGGCATTTTAATAGATAACATGTTTTTGTGAAAGACTTACCAGCTGCTGCTGACTGCTCGACGAGGGCGAAGGCCGCCTGTAACAAATGAATGCACTGCTGACTAGATGGTTATATTGACTTCAATTTATTTGTAATAAAATTTAAATACCTTTATTTGTTGACAGCTTTAATTTTTATTATTTGACGTCGTTTAATAATGTTACGTATTTTTAATTTATTGTTTGACTTAGTGGTAATGTATTTTTAATTTATTGTTTGACTTAGTGGTAAAGTTTTTTTAATTTATTGTTTGACTTAGTAGTAGTGTATTTTTTTTGAGGTAGGAAATCATTCAATGACTTCTCCTGCTCTAAGATGGAGCAACAGGGCATCTAAAACTACACCAGTGTCCTTCAGTGGCTCTTTGTTTGCTTGGTCCTAACCAGGGTTTCCCTAGTAGACATTCCCCGTGGCCCTAGCAGGCGTCGGCCCTATTGGGCCTCGACGGTTTTGCTGACATCTCTTTGAGGCGCGCGTGGAACTTTGCCCGAGCCTGAGCCCGGGGGTCTCATGTGGCGGCGTCCGGGGCGTCAGTATATCCGTTCCCTCACGTTTGTAGCCATCTCCTTTGCTCTGTTATTGTTTCGCAAATGCCTACATTTGCGAAACAATAACGGACATCCATTTCCATTCCCTCTCGTTTCGGTCCATGGCCTGAATCAGGGCATGCGAGAGGCAGCCATTGCCGGTCGCCCCCACACAAGGATACGGCGGTGCTCTGCCCAAGCGGGGTACGCCTCTACTGTATGCTTCACCGTGTCCTCTGTACTGTTCGAACAAGGAGAGAAGAAATGCCCGGGTGGACGTTTCTTCCACCTGAATCCGAAACAGGAACCTCCCAGACTTGCCATGTCCTGTGAGGTCCTGCGTCGTATGGATGGTGAGGACGCCAGGGTGCCTCTTCAGCCACTTAATTTTACTCAAAGAGGGGGACTGTTGCTATTACTGCCGAGACTGTCTGCCATGCTGCAATTTGTCGCGGCAGTGAAATTTCGCCCCAGCGTTTCAACTCCAGTCATGTAGGTACAAATAACTTGGTAGAATACCTTACTAATAAAATACTATGACTACTATGGCTATGGTTATAACAAATAATAGAATGTACTTACGATCACGACGACCAAATAAAGAGGTGTCTTCATTTTGGAAGGGAAGAATATCTAACAGTCTTCGAGGTATGTCTTCGTCAGCGTATGATAAGTAACTTGTAACTGCTATCACATATCGCAGCCTTTTATACGATCCAAAATAACTGAAGCTCATCTGTGTAAATAGTTACCAGACGGAATAACAACTTTAGTTTATATTTAGTGCTCTTTCGTACTTCCTGTAGACTCAGGTTTTGCAAGTTATTACTACCTATACCTCCGCACTTTATAAATGTGTACCTAATTTTTTTTTGTTTTTGAATTGAGAAATTAATAAAATAAATTCTTCCGCTTCTGGTGGAGCAACAGGAAGTCAAAGTTTCCGTGACTAAAACCCACACATTACTGCTTCATAGAAAGAGGTGACTGCTTTCCGTGCCCTGTTAGTCGGTTCTGTGGCACGGCCCCCAGGGCCGGACGCAAGGTCGCATAAGAAGAGCAAACTTCTACCCTAAGGTGTAATCTTAGATTCTTAATACCCGGGCGTTTCTTTCTACCCAAAAACAACTCAGGGACTCCTGGGGTTCTGTTGTTTCGGAAGGTTTTACGAAACAACCCAGTCCGGTGAGGATGTGTCACGCGGAAAACGAGGACGCCGTGGCGCCTGAAACTACTCTTTAAAGAGCGGACTTATTGCTGGGATTGAGAGTGTTTTGTGATTGCCGTGGTTTTTCTGGAATGGCTAGCCCGCGCGCCAGATCTTAACCCTTTAGAGCATTTTAGGATAAACTAGAAAACCAACTGAAACAAAGAAATCCAGTGCCAGCATGTTAACAAGGGACCTCAAAAGTGCATTGGTAGAAGAATGGAACCGAATGCCATAAAGTTTTAATGATTTCATAAAAAGAATGCCTAGACGGATGCAGATAGTTTTGGTAACAAGTATAGGTAACAGTTGGGCACGCCATACTCACAGCGGTAAGTTCCCTCTTTGAGGAATGACTGGAGCAATAACACGGCATCCCCACCTTCCGCATGACACATGTCCGCATCGGACATGCCAAGTTCGGGAGATTCTTGCTTTGGATTGAGGCGGAAAAAACGCCCGGGTGTCACCATTGTGTGGACCGCCCGAAGTACACGGTGGAGCATACGTTGGAGGTGTGCCCCGCTTGGGCGGAGCACAGCCATGTCCTCGTGGAGGCAAACGGCGGCAGCGACCTCTCGCACCGGGCCATGGTTCGGGCTATGGTCCGGAGCGAGGAGGAATGTCAGGCAGTCGCCTCCTTCTGCGAAGCAGTAATGCTAGCGAAAGAGGAGGCCGCACGCGTGAGGAACGAATGTCCTCACGCCCCAGCCACCGAGATTCCGACCCCGACTATCAGCCACGATGCATGCGGGCTTGCGGACGTCCAGCAATGCGTAGCTCACCGTCCGGCTTCCGGTAATTGACCGAACCGAGTCCAGTTGTCAACAACGCGTAGTGATCCACGCGCTTCTCAAAGAGATAGTCAGCAAACCGTAGGGGCCCAGCACGGCCGATGCCCGCTAGCTAGGACCTAGGAAAATTTCTGAGAAGGAAACCCCTACGGGTTACGGGTACTGGACGCAAAGGTCAACTGAAGGACACAGGTGTGGTTTTAGTCAGTAAAAATCTGACACGCCCAGAAAATCGCACACATCCACAGCGGGAGAAGTCATTGGATGATTTCCACCCTTAAAAAAAAAAAACAGTAGAGTAGTAGAGTAGTGACTATACCTGCCTACCAAACATTAGGAAAATGTCGAAAGTTCGAACAATATTCAATTTCTGCTATAAAAGGGCTAAAGTAACAATTTTCCGTTTAATACGAAAAAAGATGTTCATCTTGTATTTGTTTTTTTCAAAGACGTTATTTTCGTTTTTTTAACAATAATGGTTTCATTGATTAACGTCAACATACATATGACGATATATAACTCTAAATATGAGCCAAGCGCCAACACCAGGCAGACATTACGGAACTGCTTACCGAGCCCAAGTCGTCGACGGCGCATAGTGTTCCATGCGCGCCTCAAGGAGATGTTAGCAAACCGTAGGTGCCCAGCAAGGTCGAAGCCTACTGGGGCCAAGGGTCTGATACTGAAAGGATGACTCGGCCCTGGTACGAAAGGCAACGAAGGAACAGGGGTGGGTTTTTAGACAGTAAAAGTCTGACACTTTCTCTCGCTCCGCCCAAGAGCGGGATTTGTCATTAGATGATTTTCCCACCTAAAAAAAAGCCACCCAAGACAAAGGCAGCTTTATTCCCGTGTTGGA
This sequence comes from Mythimna pallens, assembly GCA_961205895.1. Taxonomy (NCBI): domain Eukaryota; kingdom Metazoa; phylum Arthropoda; class Insecta; order Lepidoptera; family Noctuidae; genus Mythimna; species Mythimna pallens. The sequence continues at coordinate 24,367,002 of OY540832.1, forward strand.
TACTCTACTTTATACACCATCTGTGAGATAATTAGAAGTATAATTTAGGCTAGTTTGAATTTTGAATAAACTTGTTTGATGCACGGTTTTTGACGTTCCAAATTCAAATCTCATTATTCCATAGGGATCGCCCAGACTGCATTATCTCCCTAGGGACATAATAACTTGATTTAAGTGATGGTTGTGTGACATATAAAATTGCATTAACGAGTAGGTGGTGTAAAATAGTAGATTATGCGACTAGGGGATAAAGCAGTGTCTTTAAGTCGCGGGCCGCATGTTGAATTCCGAACGAAACGAAGGTTGCCAATTTTAATCCCGAACGTTAGTGACGGACTTATATAATTAACTCCCGAGCATTGCGAGGGAGTCAATAAAGAAACCAGAGTGAAGTGAGGAATTCAAGCCGCCCAAGACAAAGACAGCTTTATCCCCGTGTTGGATACTCTACGTTTTACACCATATCTGAGATAATTAAAAGACAATTTAGTCAAACAAATCATACATTAGAGAAATATAAGTATTATTTACAAGTTATCTATCACTCAACTTGTTTTGAGATTAGAAACAAACATTTACTACTTTAAGATTCTACTATCAATTTTCTATAATGCTCCCGCTTTTTCATTACTTTTTATTTCGTTAGTGGCCAGTTTGAATTTTGAATAAACTCTTACGTGCATACGTACATTTGTATTTACTTTTGACGTTCCAAATTCAAATCTCATTATTCCCTAGGGATCGCCCATACAGTATCATCTCCCTAGGGACAGAATGACTTGCTTTAAGTGATGGTTGTGTGACATATAAAAGGGTATTATCGAGCAGGTGGTGTAAAAAAAATATTTAAATTGAATGTTCTAAATATTACGAAGTTTACCTATGCGAAGCAAGCCATAGTACCTACAATAACGGAGGGGAGCGGGGATCGGGCGGCGGCGGTGCTTGATGCGCTTGCGTCGCGTCATACAGACGTAGATAAGTATAGCAAAATACAGAGTTGAAATATGTTAGATAGAATAACGAAATCTTGAAGGTTTGATTTTGGTAAAAGTATTTTATTTTGTAAAAAGTCATAGAACAAGTTAGAGCAGTGGTGGCCGAGTGGTAACGGCCCCAACTTACAAGTTGTAGGTCGCAGGTTCAAACCCAGCCAGGGGCATTACTTTGTGTAATTTATTTCATCACCACTGCTCTCAAAACGGTGAAGGAAAATATCGTGAGGAAACCGGCATGTCCTAAAACCAAAAATTCGAAGACATGTGACATCCACCAACCCGCACTGGGCCAGCGTGGTGGATTACGGCCCATTCCTTCTCCTAGAGAGGAGGCCTGAGTCCCAACAGTGGGAACATTATAAGGCCGACTATGCTATGCATAGAACAAAAGTTGTTGTTTATGATGTTAGTAATAAAGTCCTGCAAGGTTGTTCGTGTTTCACAAATAACCCTGTATAAAAGGAAAAACGATCAACACACAGCCGAAACTGCTGGCTCTAAGAGAGTGAAAATTTGCACTAGGTTTCCTTTTATGACGTAAGCGAGCACTAAGAGAGGATTTCCGAGGAAATGGGGACTAAAGTTTGTATGGAAAAACTTACTTTTAAGCGAGTGACGCCGCTGGCATGGAGTTTCTTGCCGGTTCTTCTCCATAGAAAACGACCAATTTGGAACCGTGCACTAGCTTCTGACGTTTTATAAGTGCCCATGTAGGCCTATGTGAAATAAAAAATTTTTGACTTGACTTGGCAGAAGCTAGTTTATTATAAGCCTGTTGTGGCCCACTGTCGCAAAGGCCTCCTATCCATTCTTCTCCGTCCTTAGCTAATCACTTAGGAAGGTGTCCAACTCGTCACGCCATCTCCTTCTGGGACTAACGCTTCGCCGGCTCCTGGTATTCGATCATTTGCTCGCCGGTAAACCGTGAGTGCAGACTTTTGATGTTTCGATTATGACCATGTTTTTGTTTCGTAGGTGAGGGTAGGAAGGATGCACATATCCATGAGTTTTTTGAGAAAAGTGGAAGTGATCCTTTCATTAGGTATTTCATCGGCCAATATCAAAGAGAAATCATCCATCACTCACTCAAATCAAGCTATTGGTATAGCTAAGGAACGTGAACGGACAACTTGGTTCGAAACGGATAAACTTTGAATTTTTGACCAATTAATAAGAAAAGCAAAACTGATCATTATTCCACGGAAAATCTTAATACGAGTAAGTCAGAAAAAGTCATCATCAGCACAACGCCATCTATCGAGTAGTTGAATGGTTTTTTTTAGAAGCGGGAAGTCATCCAATAACTTCTCCCGCAATAGGCCGGGGCGAGAGAGCGTTCAGACTTTTACTGACTAAAACCTACTCCTATGTTCCTTTTTTGCCTTGCGTTCCAGGGCCCCGGATTTCCCTTTCGGAAGCGAAAATGGCCCCAGTAGGCTTTGGCCCGGCTGGGCCCCTATGGTTTTGCTGACATCTCGTGGAAAACTACGCACTGTCAACGGTTTGGGCTTGGTCCGGAAGGTAACCGGACGGCCGGACGGCGAACTACCCTTTGGTCGCCGTCCGCAAGCTACAAGCCTACAGTGGCTGGACATCGGGGTCGGGATCCCAGCTGCTGGGGCGTGAGGTCCGGTCCCTTAAGTGTGCGGCCGCTCCGCTAGCATTACTGCTTCGCAGAAGGAGGCGGTCACCTGCCATTCCTTTTCGCTCCGAACCATAGCCTGTACCAGGCCCTGGCGTCTTCGTTATATTCATTTTAAGGCTCGCATGCATGCATGCGAGCCTTGAGGTCAACAGCAGCTTAGTTGACAACAACACTGCTGCAAGATTTTAAAATTTATTTTAACGAAAGTGTTAAAAATTACCTTTATACGACTTAGGGTTTAAGACACAACCAAATAAAACATCTAGACGACTTTTCGTAAATTATTAGGGTTCACTTAAAGAAAATCTCATATTAAAAACCATTTTAAATATATAATTATACTAGTGACTTATTTATTGTTGGTTTCGGCGGTAATCAAAAATGATATTGTAATAAATATAAAGGACATTTTTTAATTTTGATTTTGACAAGTTTTTAATGTATTGATACAGTATGTATTTGAGATGGTAATTGATATCTATCTATATATATAAAAATAAATAGCTGTTCGTTAGTCTCGCTAAAACTCGAGAACGGCTGGACCGATTTGGCTAATTTTGGTCTTGAAATATTCGTGATAGTTCAGGGAAGGTTTAAACGGTCAGAAAATATGACTCTTGACTTGTGTCAGTCAAATGCCATGTCAAATGTCAAACTTCAATCAAATGTTAAAGTCAAAGACTATGGCAAAAGTCAAATATCAAGTCGGTTAAAAGTCAAATGTCATGTCATGTGGCAAATGACACCACCACCTACACGCATGAAATGTTTTGGGAACACATTCATTGTGCGTACAGCTAAGGAGTGGAATTCCTTGCCGGAATCTGTTTACTAATGGCTACAACCCGGGAGTCTTTAAACTTTTAGGTAAGCGCGCTCCATCGTCGACCGCATCGTCGCTTTCCATCAGGTGAGATAGCGGTCAAGCGCAAACCTAACCATTATAAAACAAGTCTAAAAATTCCAAAAAAAAAATCGTAAAAAGTACACAATTTACCTAAAATACCAAAAGTACCACAGGTACCAAAAGTACCACAGGTACCAAAAGTACCAAAAGTACCAAAATGTACCTAAAATACCTAAAATACCTAAAATACCAAAAGTACCAAAGGACCAAAGTATCAAAAGTACCAAAAGTACCAAAAGTACCAAAAGTACCAAAAGTACCAAAGTACCAAAAGTACCAAAAGTACATTAGTACCAAAAGTACCAAAAGTACCAAAAGTACCAAAAGTACCAAAAGTACCAAAAGTACCAAAAGTACCAAAAGTACCAAAAATACCAAAAGTACCAAAAGTACAAAAATACCAAAAGTACCAAAAGTCGCAATGGTACAAGATGTACCTAAAATACCAAAAGTACCAAAGATACCATAAGTACCAAAAGTACGGTCAGTGGATACGAACCGGGCACTGAGGAAAAAAGAAAAGAAATTTCATCAAAAAACAACGCCTAATCGAGCCTTCGGGATCCGGTGGGATGTGGGAGTAAAAGGGTGGGGGAATATCGAGGGACACTGCATGTGACCTCAACCTCAATGACCTTGAGGTCAAGGTCATGACCTTAATCTCAAGGTCAAATGCATATAACGTCGGGTAACGTCTGGGACAGCCAAAGTGAATGACCTTGACCTCAAGGTCATGAACATTATCTTAAGGTCATGACCATAATCTCTAGGTCAATTGTGTAAAACGTATGGATTCGGTAGGCACCATTTTTCGGTGTTTTCCTACGATGTAGTCCCATGTCAAAACCAAGTTGACGGAGGCCTCCTGCGGGGGCCTCCTTTTTTCTGTCTGTGGGTATATCAGTAACCTAATACGAAGGGGATAACGGAGCATCGTTCACTCGCTTTGCTCGCTCACTTCAGCCCCGTCATCTCCTTCGAACCTAACCTGTCCGTGTCGGGGTGCCCTAAACTTCCGAGCTCGCATCGCTCGCTCTTTGTCAATTTTTAGGTGTAAGAATATTTTTAGGAGTTTTTATACAATCTAGTCCCGTGTCAAGTCCAAGTCGATGGAGGCCTCCGGGGGCCTCCTTTTTTATGTCCGTGGGTACACCAGTAACCTAACACGAAAGGGATAACGGGGCTTCGTTCGCTGGCTTTACTAGCTCACTTCAGTCCCGTCATCCCCTTCGAACCTAACCTGTCCATGTTGGGGTGCTCTAAACTTCCGAGCTCGCTTCGCTCGCTCTTTGTCAATTTTTAGGTGTAAGAATGTTTTTAGGAGTTCTACAATCTAGTCCCGTGTCAAGTCCAAGTCGATGGAGGCCCCCGGGGGCCTCCTTTTTTATGTCCGTGGGTACACCAGTAACCTAACACGAAGGAGATAACGGGGCTTCGTTCGCTGGCTTTGCTAGCTCACTTCAGTCCCGTCATCCCCTTCGAACCTAACCTGTCCATGTTGGGGTGCCCTAAACTTCCGAGCTCGCTTCGCTCGCTCTTTGTCAATTTTTAGGTGTAAGAAGATTTTTAGGAGTTCTACAATCTAGTCCCGTGTCAAGCCCAAGTCGACGGAGGCCCCCTTTTTTCTGCCATGCGGGGCCTCCTTTTTTCTGTCTGTCCATCATTTTAAACATTTGACCTTGAGATTATGGTCATGACCTTGAGGTCAAGATCATTTACCTTGAGTTTCCCAGACGTTTCCCATCATTTTATTCATTTTAACTTGAGGTCAAGGTTATTGAGCTTGACCTCAAAGTTATTGACCCTGGGTGTCCCAGACGTTTTCCGATGTTTATGATTGACTTTTCCGATTTTCCAATTTTCCGACGATTCCGATGACCTAAACCTCAAGGTCATTAACATTGAGGTCGAGGTCACATGTAGTGTCCTCCGAAGTTTCTCCACCCTTCTACTCCCATATCCCACCGGATTCCGAAGGCTTGATTAGGCGTTGTTTTTGTAGTGTTGAATCATTTCATCATCATTTTAACACGAACCACGGTTGCACAAGCAACCTATCTAGGGCGTTTGATCGTGAGGTTCATGAAAAATTACATCTGGAACTTGAGCATTACAGACTAGGTAAAACAGTCTAAAACTTAGTAAAATATTATTTGAATGACAACATTTTCAAGGGAAATTAGTTCAAATTTAATTAGGGCAATTGACTCGGTTTTTGGAAGAAAACGATTTGTTGCCTGACCTACAATCCGGTTTCAGGAAGCAGCGGAGTACTTCCACGGCGCTTCTGGACGTTACCGACAACATACTGTCAGCTCAAGATAAGGGCATGTGTTCACTGGTGGTGTTACTTGATTTTTCACGCGCATTTGACTGTATCAATGTCAAATTGCTAATTTTAAAGTTAAGATATTACGGGTTTGACGATAATGCCATCCAGTGGTTCCAAAGCTATCTCGGTAACAGAAAGCAACTTGTAGAATTACGTCTGGCGGACTGTATTACCCTGACTTCAGCCCATTCTGCAATAGAGAGAGGGGTTCCCCAGGGATCAATTTTGGGTCCGATTATATTTATCATTTACTGCGCAGACATAAAAAAGTGCCTTCAGAAATGCAACTACCATATTTATGCGGATGAATTATATGTATATTTTAAACCAGAGGACTACGAATCAGCCATTAGGGATCTAAACGAAGATCTAGAAAGAATCTCCATCTGAGCGAATGAGAACTGTTTGACGTTAAACCCAGTGAAAACAAAGTATATGTTGTTTGGTACGAAGCAGCAGTTGAAGAAGCTGCCCACAAGCCTAAATTTAACTCTTATGAGCCTATTCAGCGAGTTGATGAGGCGCGAAATCTCGGGTTGCGTATGGACAGCAGCCTTAGATTTGAGAAGCACGTTGGTGACTCCGTTAAAAATTTGTGTGTATCTGTGTACGTGTGCCAAATAAAATATTTTTCTTTCTTTCTTTCTTTCTTTCAAATTGACGGTGTCAATTTGTTGAAATTAAGTGTGGAAATGGGGGTTCAAGGCTTAATTTTAGGTCATTTCATTACTATTTATTGCAAAACAAACTTAATGTAGTGTTGTTTGCCGACGACACTTCTGTAATTTTTAAGATAAATATACGGACTGTGTAAATAATGCCCTACTGCAGGTCCAAAACTGGTTCACTACTAATAATTTAGTTCTAAATGGGCAAAGAACTAAGTGCATAAGATTTATCTTTTAAGAAATGTCAAAATTAGTGAGTTTGACTTAGTATAGAAAGTCGATGAAAGGGTAAAATGAGGTTCTTATTTAATATCTTCTGCAAAACGGTGATGCTAAGCTCAGCAGCATATTATTATGGTGATAGAAAATTCGCCAATTAACGGATCATAGTAGACTGGACTATTTTAGTAAAATCATTGATTGACTTAGTAATGTTAGAAATAGGAACCTATTAGACCAAATAAGTTTCAGTCTGGCTAAAGTAGCCTCTTCTTTCAAAGGATAATGTTTAAAATGTTATAAAATATAAAGAACCGCCTCACATGTTAAAACTCAATAAGAAAAAAATTAAATCTTGTATCAAACGTACTTTAAGCGGGTAAGAGTTGGGAGATTATATTGAAGATATTAAAATGCTTGGATCAATGTTGGTCTAGCTCCACTATCACTAGCGCGCACATACTAATTGATTAGTATTTGGAAATTACTTTTCTTTACAATTACAAAAAAAAAAAAACATTTTTATAGTATTTTCTAAGGAAGAAGCATATCAAATTTTGTAAATGTGACTACCGTGGAGTAATTTATGATATAAATTACTATTTGATTTGTTTGACATAAGTTTGTCATACTCTCTAAAATGTCCTACTGATAGTGGCGTTTGTAATGGATCATTCGGTACCATTAAAAATGGTGGAACGGACGCTGTCATCTGAAACTGGTCACCTTTTGGCCACCAATATATAAACATCTAAACTAATCATCTAAAATATTAAAATTTAATAGGTAGGTATATATACTTACAAACTAAATATAATATATACATACAAAGAAAAAGGTAGAAAAAGAACTTACTGTTCATCAAAAAATTCATCCACTTCGAGATCAATGGGAAAAGTGCCCAGAACGCTGGCAGCATTGCCACGTTGAACAGCAATTACTATTATTCGTTTTTTAATTACTATTATTCGTTTTTTTAATTATTATTATTCGTTGACTGAGAAAAGGCCCAGCCCTCTGGTCACGCGAAGACTCGACTAGCTGTTGCTAATATCACGAACAACTCGATGAGCGGTCGGACCCCATGGACTTAGTGTTTCGGCCCCGAGCGGCTCAAACATATAACTTCCAACAAGGTTACTATGTTTATGCCGTTTGAGGTTTTCTGCACTTGCAGCAGCCGCCCCAGCCCAACTTGCTATACTCGGAAGATACGATAGAGCATGGGTGTCGTCATATGTTGCATCCCACACCAAAGGCCTAAACAATTTCCAAAGCATTATACTCATCTCGTCTGGCCTCTTTCCATCGTCACGTGCCAAGCTGTTGGGTTTTAAAACAGCTGGTACCCCGGCGGTGACAGGAGCTCGGCGGATGATAGATAGATAGATATATATATTCTTTATTTTGAAATTCAATGATGTCATTAGTGCTGGTATGCCGTGCTATCCGACCAGCACTTTACTACACTCACACTTCTATACATGTTTTAAGAAGTGTCCATGTCTCTTACCTATTCTTCTCCATGGCGATTTGCGCTTTGGAGTATGCACTGTTTCCGGCTGATTAACTTTTTGATAATTCAAAAGGTGTCAGTAAATGGTATATTTGAAATGAATGCCATGATTCTTGATTACATCTTCTAATTTTAGTGCAGTTACACATAGGAGTCTGGACAAAAGGCATTGAAATAAATGTTAAGTAGACATAATGAAGTGGGCGGGAACTTTGTAGAAACGCAATTTATTTAAAAAGTAGAAGGGAAATGGAAAGTTTGCGGAAAAGAAGAAAGACAAAGTAGATATGAAATTGAAAAAGATTTATATAGAAATTACCATACTATCAAATTAATATTAATACGATATGAGATCAGTGAGTCTAAGATGATTTGTATTGTTGTGATTTACTAGATTAACTTCTTGCACAAATAAGTAAAAGTATAAAATAAACTTAGGTAATATATGTATTAAAACAGTGTTAAAAAAAAAAAAATAAGGAAGAGATGTGATGTACAGTATACAAACACTAGACTGGCCGCTAGGTAGCGGGGGTAGTCGGCCCTCAGTAGCCTCAGTTGTGAGGTAGCCACCGAGTAGGTCGGACGTGTCAACCTCTAGTTCCGGACATCGTAATAAATATAAAGTATAGTGTGTGTCCTAAAACATAACAGGCGATATGAACTAATGTTCACAAATAATAATGTTATGCGTTTTGTTGTGTTGGTATGTTTGTGTTATGTTGTTGTTGTTGTCAGTATTGTTATTATGTTATGTTGTTAATAATGTTTATGTATTAATGTTCATGTTGTTATGTTGATATCAAGCTAAGGTGGCAATTATCAAAATAAAGAGCCTGCATCAGTCTACATCAGATCATTATTATCATTATTCATCATTATTTTCGACCAAAGTCTTCAAATAATTGCTGAACTACGGCGGGAGGTATTATGCCACAGTACCCTAAGGCAATTGCTGACTATACGTTCACCCCAATTCCATCTAAAAACGGATTGCATCAACCTCCGGTCACAGGGCATAGGCACGAGCTGCAGACACCGCGCTTGGCGCAAACCATCACGCCACCGCATCGACCCTTCAGGAAGGCCATTTTCGTATCGATCGATAAACGTAGTTAATACCCTTTGTATTACTTTTTATTTTATAAATATATTTAAAAAAAAATCTTTTAAATAATTTTGTTTTTTTAGGTCCTCCGTCTGCAGCTTTTTTAATTCAGTACTAGTATTTTATAATTGTAAATATCTATTATTTATTGATAGGTTTATCTTTATTTTTGTATAGCTTCTTTTTATGAAGTGAAAACACTATACACTCCGCAGATTACAATTTTGATTATGCTTTTGGATTCAAAGCTACATTGTTCTCTCTTATCAATTAATATTGTATTAAGAAAATATTGTAGAAACAAAATTTTCTTTTAAAAGAGTAACCATGGAGTTTCTTGCCGGTTCTTCTCCAAAGGAAACGACCAATTGGAACCGTATGCTAGCTTCTGACGTTTTATAAGTACCCATGTAGGCCTATGTCCAAATAATGTCCTGTGTATTGCCCTTTTGATTTTTTTTTCTAATCTTAATTCTTTTTTTACTATTCCTATAATATTATTAATACTAACTGCTACTTCTACCCCTAGCGATTACAATAGTTTTTATACATTTTGTCTACCCGTGGGCAACGTTGTGGGTTGCATTATTGCCAAAATTGGTCTTTATTACTGTTAGTTGTAAGATGTTATATTGTGACTGTTAGTTGTTCCTATTGAATAAAAAAAGTGAAATAAATAATTTTGAATTTGAGTTTAACTTGTGAGTTTTATAATAAAAACGCTCCACGTAAATGCATCCTTTATTTTTATTTGAAAATGGTAGGTATAATATTATACACAATTTTAAATAGAAATACATATTTCTGTATAATTTTAGCGCAGTTTTTGCTAAGACACATACTTATTTTCAATACGAGTTACTAGAAATTATTTCAATGCGCATTATGAACATGTTAAGACAGTATAGACGTCCCTACTCAACGGCGTGTGGGCCGGGCAGAATGGAAGAGCGTATCAGTATAAAAAACATGCCGGCTGTTGAGGTTGCATTAGCAGTAGCACTTTCCTCTCGGAGCCCCGTCTTCCATCATCAGCATCTTAAGGGCCAAATCTCTTGCGATATCTTGTTGACTATTTGTGAAAAAGATGGGCTTAGTTAGGTATATCAAGTTCGTCAGATTTAAGTTAAATCAAATTTGAGGCTGGTTCTGATGGCAGCACGTTAGTTTACTCAACACATTTCGTCAATCATTGTCGACCCGCATTTAAATTAAGATCTCTCTGTTATTGTATCTTTTACTAACATCTTTTTAAGAGGTGTGATTATTATATAACATACAAATATGGACTACGGTCCGAAATAATTTTATCAATTTTATCTATATATATAAGGGGAAACTGACTGACTGACATATTAACGTACGACCGAAACTACTGAGATTAGGAGCATGAAATTTTGCACAAGGTTTCCTTTTATGGCGTAGGTGAGCACTAAGAAAGAATTTTCCAAAATTCACTCTCTAAAGGTATGAAGCGAGGGTCCAAAGTTTCTATGGAGAAATCTACATTCACGCGAGTGAAGCCGCGGGCAGAAGATTGTTTTTGTATATTTATTACATGTTGAATAGTTCTTACTATTCAAAAATGTCTGAAATAGTCTCAAGTTTTGAACAAACAGAGATGATGTATGTAAAAGATAACTGGACTTCGGATTTCCCAGTGAATTGATAAAAATAAGCCATAAACATACTGCCAATAACTTATTATGTTTCTTAGTAACTTGTTCACATACCTTGTATATTGAATCGAAGAAACCGTCAAACATCCAGTTTCTATCTTACTAAGCTTTAAAGATGGAAGAAAACTGAATTCTTGACTTAATATTATCTTCTCATACAGTCTGGTATACGGATATCTTTTAGACCGTTTCACTTTCATGAAGTATTCTGACAGCTGAATCGTCGCTGCTCTGGACCTTATGATCTGCAGTAACCACTAGTGATCACAGTCTGATGACGACGGACATGTAACTCCTCAGTGTGACCGTTACTGTTGCACCCTGCAGGTATCAGATATAGTATCCGCGTGTTCCAAACAGTGCTGATAACTCTACTCCACTTGTTCATAAAGACGACGACAATTAGTTGTAACTTGCATCGTTAAAGCAATCATTTGCATCCTCTTGAACTAAAAAAATTAACTGCGCTAAGTACACGGATGTTTAGCAAAGAACTCTAAGTTTGTATTTATATAACAAAACCCACGATACCGCCATAATTTTTGAATTTTTCATAAATTCAGTTAAAAACTTTATTTATGAGTTATTTTGCAGTAGCTTTTCAGACTGTCAAATCAACAGTATTAATTTGTGGTATGTATGGGATTGTAATGTGGTTTGGTTGTCGTTGAGTGTCATTGTTTACGTTGGTTTTGGGTTTTTTACTGTACTGTTTAAGCTGTAGCATTTTATTCATCAGTTGCAATAGCCTCAGCTGATTCTGAAGCTGCTGTCTTATCTGAAACATCATCTGTATTAGCTGATACATCATCTGAAGATGCTGTCTCTTCTATTTCATCAAGTGACACATCCTCTGAATCAGCTACTGCATCAGCTGGTGCTATTGTATCAGAAGATTTATTTTGACTATTGTACTCTTCAGCGGCTTTTTTCAACAATTCCTCACAAATTCCCTGTAGTTTTTTGGTTAGGGCTTCCAGTTTGGTTTTATCCATTTGCAATTTTTCGGCCAGAGCATCGATGAGTTTTTTCAGTTTGATGTCCAGATTTTGCTTGGCCTCTTCTATGTTGCCGTTATTTTTAATAAAATCGATAATTTCTTCCAAGATTTTCTTAAGTTTGTTCAAAATTTCTTCTTTGACGGCATCATCTATTTTATCCAGTTCTTCTCTCAGTTTTTGCAGTTTCTCTTTTAATATATCTTTAATTTTGTCAACCTTTTCTTTCAATTTGTCCTTGAATTCTTCCAGTTTATCTTTAAGATCTTCTAAAATGTTACGTTTCTCTCTAAGACCTGTAAATAAAATTTCAATAAAATCGCTTAAAAAATATTTTTATTAAATTGTGGCTAGCTTAAGTACTGCTTACTTCTTATGAAGTTAATGTCGCTTTAAACCCCACAAACTTTTTACTGGGTAACATGATACCTTTTGTTAAGACTAGTTATCAGACTTTCGAGCTTGACTGCTCCTAACGACTGTCCAAAGATTTTAGATTTTTCTTACGAAGTGCCAATACCAAAATAATAAATGACCTATTTATGGTATATATTTTTTGTGAAAGACTTACCAGCTGCTGCTGACTCTTGGATGAGGGCGAAGGCCGCCTGTAACAAATGAATACACTGTTGACTAGATGGTCATACGATCATGCTCAGTTAACCGCACATCCGTGCACCCGTGGCATTCCTTTACGTCGTAGCAGTTTTCTGAGTTAACTCTTACGTGTGGTTCACTGCACCTGAGTTTTAGTTATCTTAATATATAGGCATCTACGAGAATCTATGCGGCTCTTAAAGTTGAGTTATATGGCAACAGAATTAACAAATGGGTGAGTTAAAGGCCCGGAATGCTTGTGAACTTATACTAAGTTAGGAGAGTTAACAACACAACATTGTTAGTTTTAGTATTTGCAAATCCCGAAATACGTGACTAGTATATAAAGATTCTATGTACAACATTTTCTAACTGTATCATGAAAAATCACAAAGTTATAAGCTTGTTATGTTTCTTGGTTGTCGAAACAAATATACATGGTTATCAGGCAATCCAGGCGACTGAGGGGTGGTTTTGCTCCCGCTCCTAGCTGTGTGCTGGCGCCTAATGCCCGCTATGACCTACTGAGACCTGTGTTATACTTAGTATCGGTGGTGACTAACTTAAGACCTGTTTTTAAATATTTTTGGGAAAAAATATAACTATATCAAAATTATTAGAATCGATTCAGTTATTGATTCTGAATAAACTGGAATTCCCTGCCGGAGTCTGTGATCCCTGATAGCTACAACCTAGGGGTATTTAAGTCAAGAGTGAATAGATTACTTCTAGGCAAGCGTGCTCCATCGCCGGCCACATCATCGCTTACCATCAGGTGAGATAGTGGTTAAACGCGAGCCTATCTATAATAAAAAAAAACTATATTCAGGATTCGCATATACTAAAAATAATGTTGTATTTGTCAATATTCTTACAAAATTCAATGTTTGATTGATTGTAACTGCAGACGCAACACATCGCACATTACATTAATAAACAAAAGTAACGCATTAGTAAATTAACGGACTATTTCGGCCCTAAATTTGCAGACAAAATTTACGACACAGAGTTACCTCTCCAAGAGGTATTTCCCATTTGGTTGAATCTAAATTAGGGAAGGTGACATTAGTGGAGCAGCCAGAATTTACTTAAGAAGTGATGTGCTGGCTCCTTGTTCTCCAGATACTCTAGTAGCTCTGGAGAACAAACATCCTGCCCCAGTGGATGGCTTTTCTTTTCCTGACCCTCCTGATTCGGATACTCATACTATATGGGTCGAGAAGTAATCTCAGCCGTTTGCTCCTTCCATAGTGCCTCTGCCAGCGGCCTTGACGGCCTAAGTCCTCAACACCTGGAGGACCTCATCTGCTCAGGCGCCAGGAAAGCTGGTGAGTTGCTCTTGAAGAGCTTACGGTTCTGATTAACCTAATGCTCTCTGGCAAGGTGAACGAGGCCGTCATCGACACTGTACGGAGCCAATTTATATGCTCTGCGCAAGAAAGATTTCGGCATCCGACACATTGCAATGGAAACTACCTATCGTCGTATGGCAGCCTAAATTTGTTGTAAATTATATGGTTAGGCTGTTTCGAAAATTTTCAACCCCTGCTGCTAGGTTTGGGCCCCAAAGGGCACATGGCTTGTCGACCTACCTAAATGCTAACTTAGGACTGGTCATCCTGAAGGTTGACATAAAAAATGAATTATATTAAAAAAGGAAAAAAAATCACGAAATGAATTACGAAAAAAAATCCGAGTCATTTTAAAATAAATAATGCTGGTTCTGGTAATGCCAGCAGATGGCGTTATCTTTTAACAGTTCAACTAAAAAGTATCACAACATTCATTGACTGTATGATGGTACGAAGTTCGCCGGGTCAGCTAGTCATATAGATGTAATTCATAATTCATAAATTTGCTTTTTGTCTTTTATATACATATAATAGTTATATAATATAATTTTATATATTGAGAGCAGTGGTGGCCGAGTGAGAGCAGTGGTGGCCGAGTGGTAATGGCTCCGACTTACGGAGTTGTAGGTCTTGGGTTCAAACCCAGCCAGACGCATTATTTTTTATAATTTATTTCCTCACCACTGCTCTCAAAACGGTGAAGGAAAACATCGTGAGGAAACCGGTATGTCCTAGAACCAAAAATTCGAAGGCATGTGACATCCACCAACCAGCACTGGACACGCGAGGTGGATTACGGCCCATTCCCTCTCCAAGAGAGGAGGCCTGAGTCCCAACAGTGGGAACATGATAAGGCCGACTACGCTATGCTATGCTAATATAATTTTATATCTATGTATTGTAAAATATATATTTTTAATGTAAAATTTAACACTACAATCATTTGCAGTACACCGCAGCCTACCCCTTTTTTATGTTAAGTTCTTACAGTCCATTCTAAGGTTGGTAGATATCGCTGAAATCGATAAGACCGCCATTGTACCCATAGATTAAGTTAGTTTAAAAGTTTTGTTATTACTCGTATTTTGGTGTATAAAAAAGTTTTATTCTATTCTGTTCTTCCCTATGTCTTGGCGCTCCTTGTTGCTCTCCTCATCGCTGCCACTGTGACGAAATTGTCAACAGCCTCGGACACCACTGTCTCACAATTTATTTAAAGAACAAGGGCTGGCAATACCTATCATTTGTCCGAAACAAAGGATTAGCATTACCATTCAGCGTGGAAATGCCACCAGTCTTTTGGGTACCATTACCAGTCGACAGCGATGCGGAGGAGTTTTTCGACGCCATACTTGAAATTGCTTTTTAGTACTTTACAGCTTTTATTATTTATTTTGTAAGTTAGTTTTAATAAGGTTAAGTTAAGCATTTTAATGTATTAGTTATATGATGAAAAAAATATTCCCCATTAACAGAAGTTAAAATAACTTACGATCACGACGACCAAATAAAGAGTTGTCTTCATGGTGAATGCAAAGAATTTCTTACAATCCTCGAAGTACGTCTTCGTAAGCCGATGATGAGTAACTTATAATTTCTGTCACAAAATGCAGGCTTTTATACGATCCGAATATTTGTTAAGTTTACATCTGTATAAACGCTAAACCAATTAATAATTTAAATGTAATTCAGTTTATATTTGATGCACCTTCATATTTTCTGTAAAGTCAGGTTTGCAAGTCATGATTACCTATACCTACGGACTTTACAGCCTGAAGTTATCCTTTTTTTTTAAGAGGTAAATCATCCAATGACTTCGCCTGCACTGAGGCAGAGCAAGACAGCGTGTCAGTCTTTTACTGACTAAAACTTGTCTAAATATGATTATAATAATAATATAATATAACCCCATCGCCGTATCCCTACGTTGACGTCGTGGTGGGGCTTACGTGCTCCAGAAAACCCTAGGTCTGTATCGGTAGAGTTTGATATGCTCTAACACACCTAGGGTGAGGGCCCAGACTAAGAGAGATACATTCTGCAGGGCAGTTTTGTGGTGGACTGTTGGGCATTATATATAGCGACGCCACAGACCCAATCTCCCGGGAGAATTATTGTTATTCATCTCCGGCTTGCCTTTATTGGCTGGCCGTAGTGAACACTGATGAGGAACTAAGCTCCCACCTCTCTCTTGCCTTTATTGGCTGGCTTAAGTGGAGATTCGCAAGAGCAAACGTGCTCGGGAGAAGGATATAATCCAGTAAGGTGCTGGTAGGGATCTTGACCGTACTTCAGGGATTGTCGTGATATCATGTTATTCACTCCTCAAGAAATTCAGGATATATTGCCCTCTTGTCGCTACGTCACTTCGTGCTAGCGACCGTTTTTGGGGGCTAATTTATTGAGTATGCAAGTCACTTCCTTTTTTTTAGGTGGGAAAATCATCACAAACCCTTCTCTTGGGCGCGGAGCGGGAGATAGTGTCAAACTTATTCTGATTAAAAACCCACTCCAGTTCCTTAGTTGCCTTTGTCCCAGGACCTCGGGTTTCGTTTTCACACTACCCTTGGCCCCAATAGGCTTCGACCCTGCTGGGTCAGGTCAGGGTACAGTTGCAATACAGCATTAATCCTTATCCAATTAAGTAGATAAATATGCATTTAATATAGATCAATATGGTCCTTTACAGCATGTAATTTAAATAATTATTTTCGAAGAAATTACAGATTTAAAATGCAGGGACGAGTATATAATCAAAGGCAGGGACATAGCAGTTGCGCTGGACTCCCTCCTCATAAAATAGTGTTGAAAGTAGGTTGTTCTATATTTTATTAAGAAACCTGAAATCTGACAGTATTTTTATATGTCGCTCTTATAAGAGTAACATCTAAAGAAAACGTGTTTGTATTGTCTAATGACAAAAAAGCTGTGAACGTTGTATATAAAGACATTCTGTAGTATATTTTGTATTAGCTTTGCACCCGTGCGAAGCCAGGGCGGGTCGCTAGTAAGAACTTAAACTAAAAAAGTGGGTAGTAAATACTGTGAGGTCTGTAGAAAAAAATATTTTAGATACATTTTATTTTGGTAAGTTGTGTTTACCGAATTATTGGCGTAAATAATCTTTATAAGGTTTTAGGTAAACTCAAAGACAGGATATTTGTTGAATATAATTTGGTTTTACGTAATAATGTGTAACAAGACTTGTCTACGTGAGGGTAGATTTATATTTGTAACACTATAGTGAACAGTTGATGGATAAGTCTTGTTATAGTCGAGTTTCGTTTGTGTCATTTATGTCATTTCAAATCATTAGATGTCACTGTGAAGTTATCAAATTATTCGATTCTGAATTGAATTGTGAGTTAACAAGTTGCCGGCATGAGGCAGTCTTGAACGAGGCACCGGCTTGATAAGTTTAAGGTTAGTAAAACAGTGTGTTAACATGTACTGAATCTTGTTCGATATTTATAATAAATATTGTTATTGCGTTGATTTATCAATTGTTTTAATTCTATGATTCCCTTCTGAGGTAAATTACAAATGTATCAAAAAAAATTAATACGTTTTATTTCTTTCTTTCAATACGTCTATCTCTATTTTGGAGATAGAATTGAGGTTTAGAATATAACCATCTATACATATAATAAGACAGGTTGGAGAGTGCTATTGTTTCTAGTGAGGTTACTGGGTTTTTAGTCGGTGTATTTAATGGGTGATTTTAACGCTCATCCTAATGAATTATTTAACAATGAGCTTACTAACTTTTGTACCAAATTAGAGTGGACATGTGCGGGCGTCAAAGTCAAAGTCAAAAAGTTTTTATTTCACATAGGCCTATATGGGCACTTATAAACCGTTGAACCAATGCTGGAGCCCACGCATCTCTATGTCGTATTTGTAATGATTTTAATAAAAAATTTACTGAGTTGGACACATTTGCAATGCGCATCAAAAGGTTTCGGAACAGACTATACAAGGTTTATAAAAAAAATGTATTTAAAGTATAATAATTAATTGATTATACATTTATTTTTACTCTTTTTGGTCAAAATTACTTTCTAAGATGTATTCTGTGAATAACGGTGTGAGTTGCACATTTGTATGATGAACTCATATTATGTATTAATTAGTTTAAAAAAACAACTTTTCAATTAAACTAATTTTTTCATAGCAAGCTTTTATAATGCAGTATGCACATATATATTAATACTCATCAAGACCATTCCATTTCAGAAAACTCAAACACGAGAGGGTTATCTTATTACGCTTATTACCAAGTTCATAGGCCATCTTCCAGTTCTATCATCAGACCGTGGTTGTTGTCATAAAGTCGGCTGTATAATGTTCCCACTGCTGGGACTCAGACTTCCTCTTTAAGAGAGGGAATGAGCCATAATCCACCACGCGGGCCCGTCCATTGCGACAATTTTTCAAAAAAAATTGAAACCTGTCTCAAACTCCGTCGTTTGAGACAGGTTTCAATTGAAAAATTGGCTGATTCCGAATATGTATATAACTCAATATTGGAAAAAATGTCGTTTAGATCAATTAGCCTTTCAACCGTCGATATATTTTTTTAATCGCAGATTTAAGAGGTGGTTAGTGGATTAGTTTTAAAAAAATAATATGTACAAGATATCTGTGTTTCTAAAATATCTAGAGAAAGATGTGTAAATATAAAATATAAACATAATAAATAAATCACGTAAGGGCCTGTGCACACCACGTTTTTTAAACGCGCTGTTGACGCGCATCTTAGAAACGTGCGCGACGGCGCGCTTTTTTCCTATTAAAGGTCTACAGGCGGCGTCTGACTCGCGTGCATATCGCGTCTGTATCGCTACAAATGCGCGTCAACGGCGCGTTTTATGACGTGGTATGCTAAGCTTTTACGATATGACAGTTAAAATCGAAGGCGAAGGCGCCGTTGTCGTTAAAGGCGAGGATGATTTGCGTTTCTTAATACCGTTTTTCATACGTAACACATCGGATCAACGCAGGATGGATAAAATGGCGACAGGTCACGGGAACCACTTGTGACCCACGGATGCCTCTCAAGTTGAAGGGTAAAATCTACAAGTCCGTGATAAGACCTGTCATACTGTATGGATCAGAATGTTGGGCTGTGAAAAAGACGGATGAAAAAAGATTGCACGTAGCGGAGATGAGAGTGTTAAGATGGATGTGTGGTGTGACGAGAATGGATAAAGTGAGAAATGAGTAGATTAGGGGAAGTTTGAAAGTGGCACCAGTGACTGAAAAATTGAAAGGGAATCGTTTGTCTTTGGATGGTCATGTGAAGAGGAGGGATGAAACGCATGTTACTAAAAGAGTTATGAGTTTACATGTGGATGGATGGGAGAGGGAGACCAAAGAAAAGATGGATGGATTGTGTGAAGAGTGATATGAAAGAAAAGGAAGTTAGTGATAGCATGACGAATGACAGGGCAGAATGGAAGAAAAAAACATGTTGCGCCGACCCCAAATAACACGGGACAAGGGCAGGAAGATGATGATGAATACCGTTTTTCATACATTCGGAACCATATTTATATATTTATTTTATTATTATAAATGATTTTTTTTTTATTTCATTATGTCTGTTAGAAGTATCTTTTATTTATTTATTGTGCAAACCTACCACATTATTTTCTTTTTAACCTAATAGTTGACTGGTACAGAATGCCTTGTTGCATTAAATCCGCCTATATAGCACTACTGTACATGAAGTTTAAATAAATAAATATTTTAGTTCTATGTTACGCCGTCGACATCGTTGAGGCGCTACGATCGCGCAGATTTAAGTATAGAATACCGATAAGTTTTCATCAGATGTTGCAACGATGATGCCTTGGTTGTAAAGATGTTTTGCCTTAGTGAATCGCACTCCAGGCTCTAAGAGCGGTAGCATAGAAATGTATTTCAGGTTGGGGGCTTTTAAGGCGATGTAGCACGCGGTTAACCAAATTTCTAATACGATTTTGGTTTTGTTTGACCAGTGAACAGTGTTAACGGCCCGGACATACGAGTATACATAGGTTGCTGGTTCATATCCAGCCAGGAGCATTACTTTGTGTAATTTATTTTATCTGTTTTCCTAGTCGGTTAAATACAATTCGTCTCTCTTTTTTTTTTTATTTGATTGTTTGTTTGTTTAAAACATTCAAGTACAGACTTATAACTACTTACAAAATTTTAAAGATATGATGATGATGATGATGATGATGATGATTAATGAATAATTATCTGCCGCCATGTTATGTCGACCCCTCTATACCTTTGGACAACACAACTATTTAACAATAATTATGATGACTCATGTTTGCCCATACCTACATCATGAAATGCCACCATTGTTTCATGTTCATCATGTTTCGTCATATCAAGAAGTGATCAGTTCTAAGATCTGCCCACGACATCTTATAAATAATAATTTTTATGTGCGTGTGTTTTTTATCTAACATCTCCTAAACGGCTTGACCGATTTTGATGTAAATTTGTGTGTACTACGTATATTTGAGTAGGTCTCTGGATCTCGCGCCTCACTCATTGTGTGTACACTGAGTATATGCCACTGGAGAATTGTAGACACCGTATAATACGGAGTCTGCAATTCTCCAGTCTATATTATAATCTCTCGATATATTATGTAAAAATTGTTTTGTGTACGATAAATTACATCCAAATTCATTAGTTTTCAACATAACCGTGTCTTATTTAGAACAAAATAGTTTATAGTTCCTCGCGATGTTTTAAAATTTTACGGCGTTTGCTATTTTCTGGTAACATATCGACGGTTGAAAGGCTAATTGATCTAAGCGACATTTTTTCAAAAAAAAAAAAATTGAAACCTGACTCAAACGACGGAGAAAAAATTGCTGATTCCGAATATGTATATAACTCAATATTGGAAAAAATGTCGTTTAGATCAATTAGCCTTACAACTGTCGATATAAAACTTTAATCTAGTTTAATCATCAATCGTTTTATGAAAAAAATGCGAAAACTCGATTTTTTTATCCGCATATCCATCTGTGTGAACCGCAATTGGTAGTCACTTGAAATTTTTACAAGTTTATGTATATTTCTATTACTATATAACAAAAATTATCTACACTAATATTATAAAGAGTTAAAGATTTTTTTTTCATTTTATGTTTTTAGGGTTCCGTACCTCAAAAGGAAAAACCGAACCCTTGTAGGATCACTTTGTGATCCGTTTGTCCCTCTGTCTGTCTATCTGTCAAGACCCATTATCTCGGGAACGTATGGAGATATCGAGTCGAAATTAAAACCATATACTCAGGTCTGTGGGCCCTTGAAACTTCTGAAGTAACGAAAAAAAGATACGACCATTTATGTCGCAAAAAACGTGTATTTCGACGCTTTCTAGAAAATCCAAATTTATAGGGTACTTCCCTTCAGAATCTTGAAATTTGGCATAAAGCAAGGTCTTATAGCACAAGTATAGGAATAAATCTGAAAACAGTAATTATATGTTGTTGCGTCAGAAAAAAAAAACTTTTTTGCGAATCGGAAAAGTCATCGAGACTTCATTCCTGAATTGAACTATTTACGTAGGTATGTTTGTACGGAACCCTTTGTGCGCGAGTCCGACTTGCACTTGCCCAGTTTTATTTTGTTAGTAGATAGGAGATAATCTCTGGGAAACTGGTCTGATTGCAAATTTTTTTCACCGACAGAAAGCTGCTTTATTTCTAACGCGGGCGAAGCCGCGGGCAAAAATAGTTAAAATTTAAAATGCCATCTCATTAAATTTTTTATTATAGGGTGTGGCAAAATTCACGTTTTTTGTATGGGACAAGAAATGTATTTTTTCTCGATTTCTAGTACGAAACGATTCATGTACGCGTCGCTCTTGGCCAGTGTTTAATATTTTAAATTCAATATCCCTAAGAATACTTTTCTTATTTAAAACACTTAATTAATTTTAATTTAATAAAATTTTATACTAGCTACACTTGAATACATAGACGTAGACAATGATGTCTGAAAAGTTGGTTCCTATATTTACTTAAATATCTTATTTTATTTGCAATAAGAGAAAAATATAATATAATGACGTACATAACCATCCAATGGCAGTTGTGCATATAACAAACAAGTGCAGTTTATGACAATTTACGTATTTTACCAACCAGAAAATAAATAACTTAAATAGATATTGTAACAAGGTACTCTTGCAAAAGTCAACCCAAGGTTATAATTTGTCTCGGCCTCAATTTCTGCTTGACGGTGGTTTTCACCGGACACGGTTTTTCTAGAAGTTTCCTATTTTGAATTCGGCGGGAAGAGATCGCCCGGAGGACATGAAGAAGCATACAGCGATGGTCTGCCCCACTTGGGCGGAGCATCACCTTGTCCTTACGAGGGGATCAGCGCCGGTGACCTCTACCGTCCGACTCTGGTCCAGGCCATGGTATGGACTCGGGAGAAAGCACGGCTCCCTGTCGTTTAGGGCGACGCAGGTGCTCTTGGGGCATTGCTGCTTCGGGAAGTACTTGTGTCGCATAAACAGGGAGACGGACGCTCGGTGCCATTACTGCACCGACTGTCGGGAGGACACGGCGCAGCACACACTGGCAGAGTGTGCCGCATGGGAGGAGCAGCGCCGTGCCCTTGTATCTGAAGTGGGCCTCAATCTGTCGCTGCCGGCCGTCGTTCACTCGATGGTCGTCGGGGGCGCCGAGTCGTGGGATGCGGTGATCTACTTTGTGAAGCGGTAATTTCGCAGGAGGCTGTGGAGATGGAGAGGGAGGCCGTGGTCACTCTCCCGTGCCGCAGCAGGCGAACCGGGCGTCGGTGGAGGGCAGACAACGCCTTCTTCCAGCCCCCATAAAGAGGTCCGGAGGGACGGCTGACTCGGGGTCGTCCGCCGTCCCCCATTCAGCAAGACCCGAGACGGTGGCACGTAGTGTTCCACGCGCGCCCCTATTGGACGTCGCGGGGGGAGGACACCTCACACTCCCCGTGGGCCGGCACTAGCCGGAGATCATGGATGGCGTATCAGCTCCCACGATCCCCGGTCCAAGTGTGGGAGGGAACACCGAGGAGGTTTTTAGCCAGTAAGAGTCTGACAGACCCCTTCGCCTGCCCTAGGCGAAGGACATCCATGAGGATTATCCACCACAGCAACATAAAAAAAGGCCATGGTATGGAGCTGGAGGGTATGGGAGGCAGTCATCTCCATTGTAAAGCAGTAATGCGAGTGAAGAAGGTGGAGCAAGGTGTAAGAGAGAGGCGATCCTCACGCTCCAGCCGCCGTAGGAGACGTGAGCATGGGCGTCGGGAGTCGCAGGACGATTCCTACCAGCTAGAGCTGCGGGGTTTCTCGACAGAATCACGGCATTCTTGGGACACAAAAGGGAACTGAAATAACATGAGTGGGTTATAGTTAGTAACCGTCAGCGCTGATAAACTATTCAATGTAAAAAAAACACCGAAAAGTACAAAATATCTTTAATTTCGGCAAAAAGTTATTTTATACTTTTCAGTGTTTTTTTTTTTACATGTAAGTCGCTTATTTTTTTGTTTTCGAAAACGTGTTTTTATTTTACACTTTTTAGTTATGGTACCACCACTAGTCCGAGGCCATGTGTTTTCACGGCCCTCGGAGCGCGCCAACTCGGCGCTCCCAATTAACGGTAGGAAGAGTTCACATCGGCGTTAGGTCGACGATGAAGTACCTGGAAGTCGACCTCGACAGCCGGTGCAATTTCGAGGAGCACTTTCGACGTCTGACTCCCAAACTGAATCGGACTGGGGCTGCCCTCAAGCGGCTCCTGCCCAACCTCGGGGATCCAGACGCCTCCTGCCGGAGGCTCTACGCAGGCATCGTCCAGTCCGTAGCCCTTTATGGGGCGCCGGTGTGGGTGCCGTCACTGCGAAAGCGACCGGCGGCCCAACTGAACGCGTGCCAGAGGGTCATGGCCATACGGATACCGCACGGTTTCCCGCGAAGCGGTGAGCCTCCTTGCTGGCCAGCCACCATGGGATCTGGAGGCAACAGACCTTGCACGCATGCACGATCTGCGCGTGGAGATGCAACGTCGGGGCGAAACTCCGCTGCCGTGACAAGTCGCGGCATGGCGGACAGAGCTCCAGCGGGGTTTCATGGCGGAATGGCGACAGCGACTATCGCAACCCAGTGCTGGGCACGCCATATTTATGGCGGTAATTCCCCTCTTTGAGGAGTGGCTGGAAAGGCAACACGGCGTCCTTACCTACCGCATGACGCAGGTTCTCACCGGACATGGTAAGTTCGGGAGGTTCCAGCACCGGATTCGTAAGGAAGAAACGCCTGGGTGTCACCATTGTGTAAACCGCCCGGAGTACACGGTGGAGCACATGGTAGAGGTGTGCCCCGCTTGGGCAGAGCAACCCTGTGTCCACGTGGGGGTGATCGGCGGCGGCGATCTTTCGCGCCGGGCCTTGATACAGGCCATGGTCCGGAGCGAGGAGGAGTGGCAGGCGGTCGCCTCCTTCTGCGAAGCAGTAATGCTAGCAAAGGCGGCGGCCGATCGCGTGAGACAACGGTCCTCACGCCCCAATCACCGCCGGGATTCCAATCCCGATTTCCGGCCATCGTAGGCGCAGGCTTGCGGATGGCGAGCAATGGGTGGCTAGCCGTCCGACCGTACGGTAACCGTCCGGACTGAGCCCAAGTCTTCGACGGCGCGTGCTGTTCTACGCGTGCCTCAAGGAGATGTCAGTAACTATAGGGGCCTAGCAGGGTCGAAGCCTACTGGGGCCATGGGTCTGATTCTCAAAGGAAGACTCGACCCTGGTACGAAAGGCAACGAAGGAACAGGAATGGGTTTTTAGTCAGTAAAAGTCTGACACTATCTCCCGCCCCACCCAAGGGTGGGGGATGTCATAAGATGATATTCCCACCGAAAAAAAAAACCACTAAAGAGTACCCCTCAGCCAAACTTAAACGGTGAGATTACATTAATTTAGTACAGAGTTCTGATGCCTAACTTCAGGCTTCATCATCAGATCAGTTCGATATATTCCCCCTCTTCTTTCAGTCAGTCATCGACTACACGTATAAACAAAGCAATTTTACTTGTTACGACGGTACTGCTGTGATCCTATGAGGAGTTCTGTTCCATATATTTAATTTATTATGGCTAATTTAAAAAGATCTATACTCCATTCACTTCTGCATTAGACGAAAGACGTTCATAGAAGCAGGTGTGCACAACATTTATTTTTCGAGATAAATTCAAACAATTTTAATAAATAATGGTTTTAATATAAAATTTTAACATTACCTACTTAGGTAAATTTGATTATTGTAAGGTTAAGTACTAAACATTTAGATGGGTAAATAAAATGGTTTTTTTTTTAAATAAACAACTTTATTTCAAATAATTTTACAATTTTTATAAAATGGCGTATCAACAAATTTCCTCCTTACAAAACATATGAATTGCAATACAAGGCAAAAAGATAATTATTTAACATTCATACAGATAGAAATAACTATAATATATTATATAGCATAATGTAAAACGTTTCAGGTACTGACAACCCCTGCTTATTTAGGTTTTTAACATGGACACTAGTAGTATGAGCAAGAACTAAACAATTTATTTAATTAAAACCTCTCATAAATTCGGAAGATGGATAGTTCAAATAAAAGCAGTTGGTATATAAGTTAATTATAATAAATTTAGCATTAGTCTTAACTGTAATAAAGCACAATATACATATATTGTACTTTTATTACAAATTGTACCCTAAAACAACTTTTTTTTAACTTCTGTCTAATTCCATCGCGAATAGAGTATATTCTAGAAATGAAACATTATAGGTAAAATTAATTGGGAATAATGCTCTAAACTAAAAAGAAAAAGAACACTGTTTAAAACAATCAATTTGAATTGTTTGTTTTATAAAATTAAAAAAAAAATCCAACCCTGATATTAAGATACCTACAGATAAAATTTTAATCATAAAAAATTGCATTACAATTCCAATAACCCAAACCACAGTTTTTTTTTTTCGAGTCGGAAAATCATCTAATGACAACCCCCGCTCTTGGGCGGAGCGCGAGATAGTGTCAGAATTTTACTGACTAAAAACCCACTCCTGTTCCTTCTTTGCCATTTTTTTTTCCAGGGCCCCGGGGGTCACTTTCGCATCACCCATGGCCCCAGTAGGCCTCGACCCTGCTGGGCCCCTACGGTTGCTGACATCTCCTTGAGGCGCGCGTGGAACACTACATGCCGTCGACGACTTCGGCTCGGTCCGGACAGTTACCGGACGATCGGACGGCGAGCCACCCATCGTTCGCCGTCCGCAAGCCCGCGCCTACGGTGGCCGGAAATCGGGATCGGAATCCCGGCGGCGGTAACCCAAACCACAGTAAGAATAATTTTATTTTATTACGGAGTTTTCGTACCCATTTTTCATCATCAGATTAGCTCCATGGTACCTTATATCCAAAGTGCATCTCATGACAATTCTAATAATCCCAATCACGGTTAGGTTACATTGATTTATTACAGAGTACCGGTGCCTACTTTGCGGCTTCATCATCAGATCAGTTAGATATATGGTCCCCCTCTTCTTTTAGTCAGTCATCGACTACACGTAAAAAAAAAATAACCGACTTTGCTAAAAAAAACAATAAAAGAATCAAAATGCATTGTTTATTTCTTATTTAATACCGACTTTTGAAATTAAAGTTATTTTGATCTTTTTAGCGCGTTTATGTATTACTAGCTCCTGTCCGCGGCTTCGCTCGCGTGAAAGTAGATTTCTCCATACAAACTTTGGACCCCCATTTCATTCCCTTAGGGGGTGAATTTTGCAAAATCCTTTCTTAGTGCTCACTTACGTCATAAAAGGAAACTTTGTGCAAAATTTTACGCTCCTAGTCCAAGTAGTTTCGGCTGTGCGTTGATATGTCAGTCAGTCAGTTTCTCCTTTTATATATATAGATTATAACTTAATTGCCTTAATTGCTCGAAACCTATCCTTCTGCAGCGGGGCGTGAGGCAGGGAGATGTCATCTCTCCGAAACTGTTCACGGCTGCAATGGAGGATGTCTTCAAGGTTCTGGACTGGAGTGGACTAGGCATTAATGTCAATGGCGAGTACATCACTCATCTTCGGTTTGCCGATGATATAGTAGTCATGGCTGAAACTACGGAGGAGCTCAGTACAATGCTTGATGACCTTAGTAGAGCTTCCGAAAGAGTGGGTCTTAAAATGAACATGGACAAAACCAAAGTCATGGTAAGTAACCATGTAGCACCCACTCCGATCAAGATCTCTGCACTCGAAGTTGTAGACGATTACGTTTACCTGGGACAGACAATCCAGTTGGGTAGGTCTAACTTTGAGAAAGAGGTCAATCGTCGAATCCGACTCGGCTGGGCAGCGTTCGGGAAGCTGCGCGGTATCTTCTCGTCCAACATACCACAGTGTCTCAAGACGAAAGTCTATGACCAGTGCGTGTTGCCAGTGATGACATATGGCTCTGAAACATGGTCGCTTACAATGGGCCTCATCAGAAGGCTTACAGTCACCCAAAGGGCAATGGAAAGGGCTATGCTCGGAGTTTCCTTGCGTGATCGCATAAAGAATGAAGATATCCGCAGGAGAACCAAGGTCGCCGACATAGCCCGAAGAATCGCCAAACTAAAGTGGCAGTGGGCAGGGTACATTGCTCGTAGAACGGATGGTCGATAGGGCCGAAAGGTTCTAGAGTGGCGACCGCGCACCGGAAGACGCAGCGTTGGAAAGCCTCCCGCAAGGTGGACCGACGACCTGGTGAGGGTCGCGGGAGTGCGGTAGATGCGAGAAGCACAGGATCGGTCGTTGTGGCGACGCTTGGGGGAGGCCTATGTCCAACAGTGGACGTTCGGCTGAAATGATGATGATGAACTTAATTGCGCGTTTTTACGTAAAAACACCAAAAAAAAGAAATAAAAAAGACTTTTTCTAGATTTATCTAGGAAAAACGACCAAAGTTTTCGGCCGAATTTTTTTTTCATACAAAACGCCAATTAAACGTTTTTTAAGATCACTCAAGTTGTACAGACGTATGTACAATCGGCGTTTAAGGGGTCCAAGTCGGTTATTTTTTTTTATTTTTGTAAAAAGTTTTTTATTTCACACTTTTTGGTTTCGATCCAGAGTACCTATTTCTCGTGACAATACCAATTAACCCAAACTGAAGTGTATTAGCCTTAAGTGAATCTACTTAGTATCGTAGTACATATATATCGATGGCATTACCCTTAACAAAAAGTTTTTAAAAAGTTACGCTACATTGCAGACCCAAAAATAGTTAGACAAGTCTACTTTGCTTTATGTCAATCGATAGTAACATACTGTATTACCACATGGGGTGGAGCGGGTAAAACATTGTTACTAACCATCGAGAGAGCCCAGAGGGCAATTCTCAAAGTGGCTACTTTTCGCCCATTCCTTTTTCCCACTAACCTCCTATACAAAGAATGTGAAGTACTAACAGTCCGACAACTATTTATAATGGGTATTGTATTAAAACAACAAGCAGATCTAACATATAGCACGGAGTTCACTAACAAAAGACGTAAAGACCTAGTCTGTCCTCAAAATCATACCAAACATGCTTTCACATCTCTACAATAGGTTGAACGCGAAAGCAAACATTTATAGCTTGAATCAAATTAACTGTAAGAGAATTCTTAAGGAGGCTCTTCAAAGAATGTCCTACGATGATACAGAGAATTTATTGATTGTGCTAAAGTGATTTTTTGTTTTTATACAATTTTTGACCTAGTTTAAGTATCTTGTTAGTTAAGAAACTAGAAGTTAAGATTTGGTAACATTATCAATTAATAGTATAAGATCACTTGTCTACTTTACAGTTTTTTTACACGTTTGTATTGTACTATAAAATCCTTTTGATTATTTGTTAATTTTAAATTTTTTTAGCTCTTTTCGCCTGAAACACAGGATTTCCTAGTTCAGGCACGTAAGACTCAGAATTAAGATTTATATTTAAGACTGTATTACTTTATCCTGTAAAGAATTTTTAATAAATATTATTATTATATTATTATAGTTATGTTGAAAATTGTATTAGCGTAGCCGTGGTCTTATTAGAATTGTCATGCACTTTGGCTATAAGGTACTATCGAACTTATCTGATGATAGAGCCGGTAGGTGAAAGAAACTTAGGAACTTCATAATAAAACAATGTTAACTAGCAGTTTTTTTTTTTTCGGTGAGAAAATCATCTTATGACATCTCCCGCCCCGGGACGGGAGATAGTGTCAGACTTTTACTGACTAAAAACCTACTCCTGTTCCTTCGTTGCCTTCGTCCCAGGGCCCCGGGTTTCGTTTTCACACTACCCATGACCCCAGTAGGCTTCGACCCTGCTGGGCCACTA
The DNA here is from genome assembly GCA_961205895.1 of Mythimna pallens. Taxonomy (NCBI): domain Eukaryota; kingdom Metazoa; phylum Arthropoda; class Insecta; order Lepidoptera; family Noctuidae; genus Mythimna; species Mythimna pallens. Next base: position 24,396,442 of record OY540832.1, read on the forward strand.
CGATTTGCTGACATCTCCCTGAGGCGCGCGTGGAACAATACGCGCCGTCGACGACTTGGGCTCGGTCCGGATGGGTTTTCTAATGTTGGGGGTTCACAAAGTAGACAATCAGTAGACAACCAGTATGTCTAAAGTAAAGTACATAATAAGCATTAATATGAGACCGTTTTGTTAAGGGTAATACTAAGTAGATTCACACTTCACCTCACGCAAAAGTGAAAAAAAAAACAAAACCAGTTTTTTTTTACAAACAACATGTCAATAACACAATTTAACGTCTTATGTAAAATAATATATATTTTTAATCTAGCTCACAAATGCTTAACATTAAATACACATTAATGGAAAAAAATTGTATATCAGTTAAGTTTCTGTTTTTTTTTTACTAATTTAGTTATAGTTAAGATTTTATTTATTTATTCAAAATAGGGTCTAGTTCTATTCTTATGCACTAATTCTATTTTATTTTTCTAACATTACAACCTAAATCTTCTATTATTCTATATGGACCTTCAAACATCGCATCTAATTTCCGAACTGTCTCATTTTTTAACAAAATTAAATCATCTTTCATATTATTGAATGGATTAACAGATTTGTCATACAAACATTTTCGTCATAATTTACTATTTAACAAATTTTTCTTTGCTTAGGCATGAGCTAAGTTTCTGTAATCTATATTTTAAGTGTAAGGGATAGCTGTCAATATCGCACAATGGTTCTAACGTATTAGTAATTCAGTAGAATTACTACGTTACGTCAGTAGTAAAAACAAGTTCATATGGAGTGTAATTTGTTTTGTTATGGACTGTGTTGTTGAAACCAAAACACAAAAATGGTAACCAATAACTCCAACCATCTGTGTGGTTTTCACACTGGATCCTTAAATGCACCCAGGGTTTTGTGCGCATTTTCAAGAGCTCCAATTTCCTCCTGGATCCATCTGCGATGGCACTTCTTGTAAACTCGTGTCCAAATGTAAATAGCCAGTACCAGTATGCCAGCAAGAATGATGTAGGTCACGATGTTCAAGAGCTCAAGGTTGCTTCCCATTGTCTTCAATGTACCTACCGTCATTTTGTCCTCCAGCAGCATTCTGGTTAAAAAAAAACCTCTTCTTTCTCCACACTTGACCGACACATCGTAAATAATTTCGTAGGTAGAACTGTCCATAAATAACGCCGTTAACTTTTATTTGGAGTCGCGACACTTTAAAAAATCTAGGGCGCCTAGGCAGACCTCGGCAGGGTCGCCATGTATTGTTGGAGGTTTTGAATTATCTAATTAAACATACAGTGGACTTAAAATAATGCGCATTAAATAAAGTACATATTAAGCATTAATATGACACCGTTTTGTTAAGGGTAATGCCATGGATATATATGTACTACGATACTAAGTAGATTCACTTAAGGCTAATATATAATAGTTTGGGTTAATTGGTATTGTCATGAGAAATAGGTACTCTGGATATACTGACCTGTTGGTCTAGTGGTCAGTGGCCCTGACTGCTATGCCAGAGGTCGTGGGTTCGATTCCCACCCAAGACAAATGTTTGTGTGATGAGCACAATCATTTGTTCTGTGTCTGGGTGTAATTTATCTATAATATGTATGTATTTAGAAATATTTAAGTATGTCTATCAGTTGTCTAGTACTCATAACACAAGCTCTGCTTAGCTTGGGACTAGACGGCGTTATGTGATAGTTGTGTGCCAAGTCGCGGCATGGCGGACAGAGTTCCGGCGGGATCTCATGGTGGAATGGCGACGACGACTGTCGCAACCCAATGCTGGGCACGCTACAATTATGGCGGTAAGTCCCCTCTTTGAGGGGTGGCTGGAGCGACAACACGGCGTCCTCACCTTCCGCATGACGCTGGTCCTCACCGGGCATGGCCAGTTCGGGAGGTTCCTGCATCAGATTCTGGCGGAGGCAACGCCCGGGTGTCATCATTGAGCGGACCACCCAGAAGACACGGTGGAGCATACGGTGGAGGTGTGCCCCGCTTGGGCGGAGCACTGCCGTGTCCTCGTGGAGGCAATTGGTGGCAGCGACCTTTCGCGTCGGGCCCTGGTCCGGAGCGAGGAGGAATGGCAGGCAGTCGCCTCCTTCTGTGAAGCAGTAATGCTAGCGAAGGAGGAACGAAGGTCCTCACGCCCTAGCCGCCGTAATTCCGACCCCGACTACCAGCCACGGTAGACGCGGGCTTGCGGACGTTGAGCACTGGGTAGCTCGCCGTCCGGCTGTTCGGTAACTAACCGGACCGAGCCCAGTCGTCGACAGCGCGTAGTGATCCTCGCGCTCCTCAAAGAGATGTCAGCAAACCGTAGGGGCCCAACAGGGCCGATGCTCGCTAGCTAGAACCGCGGAGAATTTCTGAAAGGGAAACCCGTAGTCCTAGAACGCAAAGGGTAATTGAAGGATACAGGTGTGGTTTTAGTCAGTAAAAGTCTGACACGCCCTCCCGCTCCACCCAGAGCGTGAGAAGTCATTTGGATGATTTCCCACCTTAAAAAAATAATAAAAAAAATAATGTGATACTTGTGTGAATATTATATAAGTGTATCCAACAATGTATTATGAAGTGTGTGTGATAAAATGATATTATTATTATGTTAACACAGCATGGCTCTACAGACTTTACAGCTTGCTTGCACCATTCTCTTATTTATGTTTACTGATAAATATAGGCGTTTAAAACATCATTCTTCTTCTCTCATCTTCAAAAGATTGAATAGAATAGAATCAACCTTATTGTACACCAAAATAGTAACAAAACTTTTACACTAGGTAACTTAAATCTATGGGTACAAAGGCGGTCTTATCGCTGACAGCGATATCTACCAGACAAGTTTAGGATGGACTGTAAGAACTTGAAATAGAAAAAGGGTGGTAGTCTGCGGTGTACTCACTGCAAATTAATAAAGTAAATATTAGATTAAAATGATATACTAGACTATACATAGATATAATATAGTTATTATATATAAAATACAATATATAAACATATCAATATTATATATACATATTATAAGTTACACGATTTCATACAAAGAGATGGAAAAAAGAAAAGAAGAATAAGATGGGGTTAGTGACGGAAGATAGAAATTAAAAAATGTCTTAATTTTTTTTAATAAAAAACTTTATATTTTATTCAAGTGGCGTCCCTAAACTTTAGTTAACGAATGGGTTCAAACTAAGCATTTCACCTCGTCGTTTATACCGCTTACATCGAAGGATTGAAACAATTTGCCAGCAGTGGTATTCCCATCCGATTATAATTTAATAGAGTCGTGCGATTTACCATCAACGATTGCATCATTGCTTACCATCAGGTAGGCTCGCAGTCAAGCACTAGTTTATATAATTTATAACTTTAAAAAGAAGTTAAAAGGTTCAAATAGGTTTTTATACGAGTCGGACATTGTTTTTTTACATCAAAAATTATTGTTAAAGACAGTGTAAATAGTCTGGCAGTCCAATAACAGTCTCATTTATCATTTCACTTGCATAAATAGAAGACAACAAATATACTTCAGACGCTCGAAAACCTTCAATGATATTTATCTTGCATTAATGTATTTTTATATTGACAAAGCCATTTTTTGAGCAACTAGCACCATTGTGGAATATTATAAAAAAAAAAGTTTAACGTATTGTGGGACTAACTTTGAAAATTTTTGTCATTATGTGGAAGATTGTAATTAGCAATTAAGTTATTTACTATTGTCATTATGTTGTTATTAGTCTGTAAGCTTTCCTAAAATGTGTTTTTTTTTTATATTTGGGTACCGGGACCGGTACCGGGACCCAAGTCCCGGGACGTCTCGTATCTTGAAGTCTCGAGAGTTCTCGTAATTTTAGTTGTCTCGAGTCCCGGGACTTTTGTGTCAAGACTCGAGACGAGACAAGATTGTCGAAATTATTACGGTAAACGTACAAAAAGTTCTGAACTACTTTATTTAGACCTTAAACACAATTAAACCGACATCTGTTGAAAACGAGAGAGTGTTCTCCTTGTCCAGTAGCGATAAAAAAAATTAATATTATATTTATGTATTGTTTATTTATTAAAACTTCATTTACAGTAGTGGTACATAGGCGGACTTAATGCAACAAGGCATTCTCTACCAGTCAACCTTTGGGTTAAAAGAGACAACACTGTGGTAGGCTTGCACAATAAACAAATGACAAAAACTTCAAACCGAAAATTTTTTAATAAAAATAAGTTATTAGTTGTTGTTGGTTTATGTTTTGTTGTATTTTTATTACCTTTCTTTTTTATGTACATTATTTATGTTATTGTACATCGACAGTCCCAAATCTTTACAAATCGTTTCAGTCCAAAGGTTGTCTGGTAGAAATTGCCCTGTGCAACCTATTTTATTGTGTGCGCCTATTATATACTTATTTTTTATAAATGTCTGCCCGTAATAAGTTAAGGTATGCATTATAGAAATATATAAAAATCAGAAACAGATTGTCGGACAAAGCTGTTGACGCTCTGATTTTATTAAAGCATGTTTTATTAAATGCATCAAAGAAGTCTAATTAATGTGACACTTACAAATCAATCTTTTAAATAATCAACTAACTATTTAAAAGACTGATTAATAAGTCTGTTTTATTATTTATATTTAGATTATTTAAATAAGAAACAAATATGTGATTATGAGAATTCGATATTGTGTAATCTAATCATTGGTCATAATTGACCAATGATTAGATAGATACTAGATAATAGTACAGTTATTAAGAATCAGTACGATTTTTAACTAAGTTCGTTATATAACTGTATGATTTAACTGCTTAAAAGTGTTTCTGTGTGTAATTAAAAGAAATAAACAAAGTAATTATTAAGATCAAAATTAACGTTAAACTTATTAAAATTTAGTTTTTAATAATTCAATAAATGTTGATTTTTCCAAAAAATGCCTTTTTAACATGTTTCACCAGAAATTAACTCAAATAAAATTCGTCAAAAAAGGCTTAAAAAGGGGTCTCTTTAAAAAAAAAAGGTTTTTCTTAAAAGTCTCGAAGTGACGGGAATTCCAGGGGCTTTGAATATAAGCCGTCTCGTGTCCCGGGACTTTGAAATTGTCGGAAATTTCCAAATCCTAATTAATATGTAAGAAAAACTTGTTATTTGAATTTGAATACTGTAGGTAGGTACATATATAAATACAATGTTCCGTTTTCGCAGTCAGACGCGACGCTACAATACAATAATCTAGCTTTTAGCGCCCGTCCCTCAAAGGCTCCTCTTTAACCACAACACCGACAGAACGCACCTTTAATCCAATACCGTCACTAAACGAAATTCTTCAAAAATCTCTTTTTAACGCCATCTGTTTGCTAAGCGCTAACCTTACAGATTGCGTTAAAAACAGTTTTTTGAAGAATTTTGTTTTTATTACCTAATACGGTTTAATTAGAAATAAAATTACCTTTCATTTGATATATAATTCAATTAAATAACAGATGAGGGTATTGTAATGATTTTTAAAGAAAATATTCATAAATCGTTAAACTTCCATCTATAAGCGATAGATGGCGTTAGTAGTTACATGAACTTAGGCATTCGTTATAGACATTAGGTAATAATTTATGGTATTAGAGTTTATGTAGGTATTTGTTTTGTATAAATATATCATTATTGTTAAAATGAAATATTTAATTGCAGTTAATTATTGGTAAACCCTAATGTATATTAGTTAGTCAATTGATGTTACGTACTGTTTACTTTGCTCTGGTGGTCGGACCGAGTGTTTGTGAAAGTTTATGGTGGGGAAATATTGAGCTTGTAACTGTCATTCTGGACAGAGTCAGTCTGCTTTGAGTTGTTGAACAGTGAACATGTCCTACCAATCCGTGTATTTGAAAATGATTGTTAATAGAATGATAAACATGAAATTGTGTTGATCAAAGTAAATAAAATATTTATATATCTGAAGCTTGCAGTTTATGATTCATCACAGTATATATAAAACCTCGAGAGCTTTCAGCTTGAACTCCACAATCGTTTCGAGTGCCTAGGAAGCTCCGTGGATGAATATAACGATGGGTTCGTGGAAACTGTCCATACGGTTGGGTCTAAGTTTTCCAAGACTCATCGTATAAATAAGAACAAGAAGCTCTCTGATCCGACCCTCGAGCTAATGAAGAAGAGGCCTGAGGTGATTCTGCAGTCTTCAGACGAAGCGGCAGCTCAATATACAAATCTCCAAGGCCCTGAAACGCGACCTTCGCCGCTTTAATACCGCAAGGATTAAGGATGCGATTGAGCGGAATAAGTACTCTAAATTATTTGCTTTTGAAACTGAAGACCAACGATGGCAGATACATATCCGCCAAATCGAAGCTTCTGGGAGAGATCGAGGCTTTTTATGGACAGTTATACACGTCTATCGCTAATCCCGCTGCAAATCTAGTAAACGACCCAAGAGCTAAATTGACTCGACACTATACCGAAGTTATCCCGGACGTCAGCCTGTACGAGATTAGGATGGCTCTGAAGCAGCTGAAAAACAACAAGGCGTCGGGTGAGGACGGAATTACGGTCGAATTCCTGAAGGCGGGTGGAAAACCGGTTCTTAAGGCCCATCTCGCAAAGAATTACAGGCCCATCTCGCTTCTGAGCTATGTTTACAAGCTGTTTACAGAGTTGTTCCAGTGATGACATATGGCTCCGAAGCGTGGTCGCTTACAATGGACCTCATCAGAAGGCTTAAAGTCACCCAAAGGGCAATGGCAAGGGCTATGCTCGGAGTTTCCTTGCGTGATCGAATCAGGAATGAGGATATCCGCAGGAGAACCAAGGTTACCGACATAGCATGAAGAATCGCCAAACTAAACTGGCAATGGGCAGGGCACATTGCTCACAGAACAGATGGCCGTTGAGGCCGAAAGGTTCTGGAATTTCGGCCACGTACCGGAAAACGTAGCGTTGGAAGGCCTCCTACAAGGTGGACCGATGACTTGGTAACGGTTGCGGGAGTCCTATGGATGCGAGACGCACAGAACCGTTCATTGTGGCGACACTTGGGGGAGGCCTATGTCCAGCAGTGGACGTCTTTCGTCTGAAATGATGATGATTATTTATATAAATAGAAACTCTATCTCAGTTTTTTAGTGCAGTAAAACAAATATGTTATTTTTTCAATTTCGATTGTGTACGTGGGGACCGTCGCAATGCCTGTTCACTTTTTACTATTTTACTACGTGTGACTTAAATTACTTGACCCACCTTTCCACAAAACTATTTGTAACAGGATGGTATGATAAGGTGATAACGAGAAATACTGTTTGACTCCTACTATTTTACATTATTTTTTATCATTTTAACTGGTACATGTTGAAAGTATGAACGCACACGTGACAAGGCGTCTCCTCGATTAGTTATAGTTAAAAGCATTTAAGAATATTACCCAATACTGTAACCGCCTAGCGCCTAGCAGTATGTATTTTTGCAATATCGTATGGGCCTAATATTTTTAGAATTGCCTCATTATCAGTTTTCAAAATAAAATTTACTCATTTAAAAATTCCTAATAATTATTCCAAAAATTAGCTTATTTTCATAATATTGGGTATTCAATTTGTGCATAATTTAGTTTTATATTGGCAAAAGCTAGACACTACTATCCTCTATATACAACACAGCAGTTATACCGTCACCTGCGGAATAACATTTTGATGTGATCATTAAATTTGGATTGAAATGTGATAATGAACACGTATTTGAAAGGGCCTTTTTTATTTGTTTAAAGGAAATCACACATTTTTCACACTTTCACTATTTTTTTTTTGGGCTCACTTTTTTTTGTCCTCTTTTTATATAATCATAAAGTAATGGTTTAAATATTATCATCATCTTCTTGCCCTTGTCCCATGTTATTTGGGGTCGGCGCAACACGTTTTCTTCTTCCATTCTGCCCTGTCACTCGTCATACTATCACTAACTCCCTTTTCTTTCATATCAATTCATATTTTTCATAAAAATTCTTCACACAATCCATCCATCTTTTCTTTGGTTTCCCTCTCCCTCTCTATCCATCCACATGTAAACTCATAACTCTGTTAGTAACATGCGTTTCATCCCTCCTCTTCACATGACCATACCAAGACAAACGATTCCCTTTCAACTTTTCAGTCACTGGCGCCACTTTCAAACTTCGCCTAATATATTTTCACTTTATCCATTCTCGTCACACCACACATCCATCTTTACATTCTCATCTCCGCTACGTGCAATCTTTTTTCATCCGTCTTTTTCACAGCCCAACATTCTGATCCATACAGTATGACAGGCCTTATCACGGACGAAATATTATGTTAGGTTTAAATATTATTGCCAAAACTTGTTTGAAAATAGTTAACTTTTCCAAAGAACAATTTTAAGATTTTCATGTTTTCTGACTGTGGCAAATATAATATAGGCGCTATTTTATTTTCTATAATTCGTTGTGAGTCGAATCACCACATAATCGAACTGTTCCATCTGATTTTATTACTAGAACCACTGGGATACCCCACTCTGAGTACTCCACTGGTTCAATACACTTTGCCTCCATCAATCGTTTAATTTTATCATTTACTTTATCTTTTAATGCAAATAGGAAAATTCTCAAATTTATAGCCATATTGGGTATATCATCTGGTTTAATAGACAAATGTATTGATTCTACTTTATAATTTCCCTTAACTAGTTCAGAAACTTCAGCATTCAATCAATTTGTATATTTATCTTTAAGACGATCGACGATTTTTTATACAATGTTTGTGAATATGATATTACATTGATGATCGACTGGCCTGCTGGTCTAGTGGTTAGTGGCCTCGCTACAATTATGGCGGTAAGTCCTCTCTTTGAGGAGTGGCTGGAGCGGTATCACAGCGTCCTCACCTTCCGAATGACGCAGGTCCTCACTGGGCATGGCAAGTTCGGGAGGTTCCTGCATCGGATTCAGGCGGAAGCAACGCCCGGGTGTCATCATTGTGCGAACCACCCAGAGGACACGGTGGAGCATACGATGGAGGTGTGCCCCGCTTGGGCGGAGCACCGTCGTGTCCTCGTGGAGGCAATTGGTGGCAGCGACCTTTCGCGTCGTGCCCTGGTTCAGGCTATGGTCTGGAGCGAGGAGGAATGGCAGGCGGTCGCCTCCTTCTGCGAAGCAGTAATGCTAGCAAAGGAGGAGGCTGCACGCGTGAGAGAACGAAGGTCCTCACGCCCTAGCCGCTGTAACTCCGAGCCCGACTACCAGCCACGGTAGACGCGGGCTTGCGGACGTCGAGCACTGGGTAGCTCGCCGTCTGGCTGTAAGGTAACTAACCGGACCGAGCCCAGTCGTCGACAGCGCGTAGTGATCCTAGCGTTCCTCAAAGAGATGTCAGCAAAACATAAGGGCCCAGCAGGGCCGATGCCTGCTAGCTAGGACCGCGGAGAATTTCTGAAAGGGAAACCCGTAGTCCTAGGCAAAGGGTAATTGAAGGATACAGGTGTGGTATTAGTCAGTAAAAGTCTGACACGCCCTCTCGATGACTTCCCAACTTAAAAAAAAAAAGTAGTTAGTGGCCTGACTGCTATTCCGGAGGTCGTGGGTTCGATTCCCACCCAGGGCAAATGTTTGTGTGATGAGCACGATCATGTGTTCTGTATCTGGATGTAATTACACATTATACATAGTGTATGTATTTAGAAGTATATAAGTAAGTTTATCGGTTGTCTAGTACTCATAACACAAGCTCTGCTTAGCTTGAGACTAGACGGCGTTGTGTGATAGTTATAAAATATTTATTATTATTGTTCACAGATTCTGGTAAAATATTTTTAGGTACCTAGATAGTGTTTTTACAAGTTTAATATGATCTCTAAATTCTTTAAAGATATCACATTTTGTCGTAGTCATAGTTATAATTTTGTGGTTTTTTTTTATATTTACAGGCTCGTGCTTGACCACTATCTGGCATCACCTGATAGAAAGCGACGATGTGGTCGCCGATGGAGCACGCTTACCTGGAAGTAACTTATTCACTCTTAACTTAGAGACCCCCAGGTTGTAGCTGACTCATCCCGCCTAGTGGGTTGTCTTAGAAAGAGACAAACGGTTTCGTTCCAGAGTCGTTAGAGATTAGTTGCTATATGCCGAAATTACTTTTACCTTGCTAAGTTATTTCCCCGCCATTGCATCGCCCGAAGTATCGCTTTCGCTTAACCTAAGAGCAATTATTATACTGCAGCGCCTACGCTTTTGCTTATAGCTGCTAGCTTTCAAACAGTACGAAGTATTTTCTTTATGAAGCGAATGCCACCAAGAGCTAAACTATGATCAGTAGGCCGTTTTACGTAATCAAAACCGTAACGATATCGTAGCGACTTAGCCGTTTAGATAATTACCGTATTCACATCCATCAATCGAGTTTGAACGACAACGATTCTAAAGTCGTTCGATCGAAAAGCCGTTGACGCGTATTCAGCTAAGACAATCGTCATATTAAATGACGTTGGGAATTAATAAAATTAAATTGTAACTACTTTTTTTTCTTTCTTTTTTCTCTCTTTGTTTCACTCTTACGAGTTTCAGTCATGTACCATAGTCATAGTCTGTGGTCTGGTCATAATGTCAGTCTGCATCTGCGAATAAATTCTTGTATTTTGAACTTTAATGTTTATAGATATATATTTATTTTACTGTTCATTCGCGCTAAATACTCTCCAGCGTTTGATAGTCTATTAACAGTTTGCACGTGTTATTGGCAAAATTGTGGTGTCTTTTCCGCAAATGCCATAATGAAGAGTTGAAGCTGACTCGAAGCGACTCGAAGGTATTCTCGTAAAAAAACGATGTTTGATCGGATCGGATGCCAACGACTAAACGTCAAATATTGCGGTTCAAATGTTAGTTTTAACTAGAAGGCGTATCATGTAAATCTCATCTATGAGAACAATACATACAAAAAGTTATTGTAATTATATCGAAATATGAGACACCACTTTTTTTTAGTTCGGAAATCATCCAATGACTTCTCCCACTCTTGGGTGGAGCTAGGGCGTGTCAGACTTTTACTGACTAAAACCCACTCCTATGTTCTTTCCTTGCGTTCCGGGGCCCCGGGGATTTGCTGACATCTCCTTGAGGCGCGCGGGCACTACACGTCGTCGACGACTCGGACAGTTACGGCCGGATGGCGAGCTACCCATTGTTCGTCGTCCGCAAGCCCACACCTACGGTGGCTGGAAATCGGGGTCGGGATTCCAGCCGCTGGGGTGTGAGGAAGTCCGTTCCTTCACGCGTGCGGCCGCCTCTTTCGCTAGCATTACAATTAGCAATATTTAAAGCACAATTAACACAGCGTTCGCTTCTGCGGGTCAAAATATGGCACATACGTGTCATGTATGTTTTTCAAATAATTGCAAAAAATCTTCAAAATGGTTGCAGGAACCAATGAATATACTTATTGTTTAATATTATTTTTCCGAACTTTAACTGACGTGATATTATTTTAATAATTATTTCTGTTAATTATTAAGATTTTTAGTTTATATAATAATCTTGTCCACGGCATTGAAACCCTCTGGCCGTATCTGGGTCACTCCCTTTATAATTATTTTAAGTAACAATTTTCATTAAATGGTTATAAAAATCGTTTTTAATTTTATTTTTTATTTAAATTATTATTGATAGGCTCGCGTTTGACCACTATCTCACCTGATTCGTTCTCAAGCTTCCGTACCATAGACTTCACCGACATATATTTAAATGTTTCATCTATCTATCTATATATATAAATATGACAGAATGTTTTTATATACATTTATATAGTTAATATACGTGAATGAATAAAAAAAAATAGAATGAGTGTATATATGCGTGTGTCTTTATGTGTAGTAAATATTGTGTACCTAGGTATAAATATTGGAAAAATTATTTTAGCACGTCAAGCAATTTATCAGTTTCTGAGTAGCAACATATTTAGAGCCACAAAAATGCGGCTAGTTCGGGCACTCGTATTCCCCATATTGTTGTACGCCGCAGAAACGTGAACCTTACGGGAAATAGAGAAGAGGAAGATAGACGCCCTAGAGATGTGGTGCCCGAAGAGAATGCTCGTAGTATCGTGGACTGAATTCCGTACCAACGGTCTATACTTCGAGAACTCGGCATCAAGCAGCGTTTATCATTTTTCGTACAGGCTCGTATTCTCACCTTTTTTGGTCACGTATGCCGCCGAGGGGAAGTGGCTATTTAGCGACTTGTGGTCCAGGGAAAGGTTAAGTGTCACCAGGCTACGAGGACGATCGTCTATGGGTCGGACTGACCAGATTAAAGCGGCAGTAAAGGGCTCGACATCACTGTACGATTGCACGAGGAAGGCGACCATCAGAGAGGAGTCGTGGCGTGTTGTAAAGCTTGCACCAACACCTGAAGTATTGACCACGTACACTCTGTCAAGAGTGATACCGACAAGGAGGAAGAAGACTAGCTTAAGGTAAGCAACCACTTTATAACTTTGCTTTTGCATTCTTTTTTGCAACAATTGGCTATAGAAATTAATTATTTAATTTTATTATATAGCATGCTCCTTGTGAATCGGATTAGTATCTGCGCAAAAACAGTATTTGCGCAGTCGACTCACATACTGCATAGTTTCTTCTAGAGGTAGCCACTCGTTTTCTACTATCACCGGTTATTTAAATCCTATAATATATACAGCTGGCGAACAGACAGAATTTGAATTTGAGTTATAGTTTTGACGTGGGAGTACAAACGTGGCTTGAACAAGCTAACCTTTAGTATAATTTTTTGCGCTCTTTCAAGTGTTAGGATTTTAGTCTTACTTGCTCCGCCTCATGTAGTGATACATTAACACATTTACAAACCATCTTAACTGTTTGTTTATCTGCAACGTCACAAAGGTTTGTAAATATGCAGCGTGTTTGGTGCATCGTGTGCCAAATTGAAATGGTCGACGGGTGAGTTCATCTGCTATCATTTCAGCCCCCTAAAAACTTCTCATGCCCTGAGGATTTTTTTTTCATCGACTTTTTATTGTTTTAGGAAAGTAAGACCCAATATATAATATATAATAGTGTTTAGCTTTTACCTTCTTTTAACGTAAGAAAGCTGAATGACAGCCAGCATTGAAACCATCTTGCGCTAGATTAAATAGTTCATCAAACGAGAGGTAACAACAAATAGCACAGCAGTACACAACAGAAGAACGTAGGTATAGCTTTTTTTACCAAGTTTCCGGTAACGATGTGTGTAAGAGGACTTAAAGGAGCTAATCGCGAGTTTTACAATGCGCAAAAGTACTCCACTGCAGTAAACAGAATCAGAAAAATATTATGTTATTCTTCAGAATAAATGCTAGGTAGATAGTGTGTAATACAAAACACATATAGCTTATTTAGTAAAATAAAAAAATCACGAAGCTGCCTGTAACAGTTATCGATTATTAACCAAACTAATATACATGTAATCATTCTGATTTTTTTGGCAGTTTGAAGCAACGTTTTACTGTTGTAATATTTTTTCAATTTTATTTAGAAACTAGTCAAAACACTTCAAGTTTTGCAAGCATTGAGTCTTTGCGCATCTCTTTCTTTTATATGTAGTCTGAGAGTAACCGTACTTTAGATCCTGCAGTCCTCCTAAAATTAAAATGAGAGACGAACTTCCCGTGAAAATAGAGTCTAATTTTTGTTATTTTTTTCAGAATGGCAACTAGTACTCATTGTGACATTAGTTTGCGACAGTTTTTATAAGAAAGAAAGAACGAAAGCTAAAATGAAATAAAAAAAGAAAGAAAGAAAGAAAAACATTCATTTGTGACTGGACTATAAGGGTTTCTTGTTATTTTATTACGGAACCTTAAGGTCTTCTTGAATGATCGACTAGATACGAGTCCGAACCTCAACACAGTATCTATCGGCACAGACCTAGCTAGGGTTTATTGGGACTGATCACTCATATTACCATTTATTCTCGCTTTTTAACCGACTTCAAAAAGGAGGAGGTTATATATTCGGTTTAATGTATGTTTTTTTTTTATGTATGTTCACCGATTTCTCGGTCAATTGTGGACCGATTTTGAAATATTTCGATCATAAATAGTCCCATAGAAATATTGTGATGATCTGATCATGAACTTCGAAGATATGGAACAGAAATCCTCAGAGGATCACAGCAGAACCGTCGTAACAAGTAAAATTGCTTTATTTATACGTGTAGTCGATGACTGACTGAAAGTAGAGGGGAAATATATCGAACTGATCTGATGATGAAGCCTGAAGTTAGGCACCGGAACTCTGTAATAAATTAATGTAATCTAACCGTGTTTGGGATTATTAGAATTGTTATGAGATGCACTCTGGCTGGCTCTCGCTGGCTACTGGTATTTAAGTTTGCCTGAGGGGTACTTTTTAGTGGTGGTACTATAAGTGTAAAATAAAAAACTTTTTATGAAAAAAAATACAACCGACTTCAAAGTGAAAAAAATAACTTTAATTTCGGAAGTCGGTGTTAAATAACGAAGAGACAAAACTATTATAGAAACACCGACTTCCGAAATTAAAGTTATTTTGCACTTATCAGTGTTTTTTTTTTCACTTTGAAGTCGGTTGTGTTTTTTTTTTTTTGTAAAGATTGTTTTATATGAAAAAGCGTAGGCACTCGTACATATCTAAAACAGCTCACAAGACTTGTGAAAGTTATAATAAAAACACTCCCCGTATAATGCAACCTTTATTTTTATATTAGAATAGTAACAAGTTATTATATAAACATTTGAATACAAGTAAATAATTCTGTAAAATTATAGCGCAGCTTTTGCCAAGACACATTTTCAAGACGAATTACTAGAAATGATTTCAATGCGCATTATGAACATTTTAAGGCAGTATCTACTCAACGGCGTAGGTTTCAGGCAGACTGGAAGAACCTATATATGGATATAAACCAGGCCGATTGTTGATAAATCCATCAGCAATACTCCTATCGGAGTTCCGTCTTCTATCACCAGCATCTTAAGGTTCAAATTTCCTGCGATAGCTTGTTGAATATCTGTAAAAAATATTGGCTTAGTTAGATATATCACAGAAGCTGGTTCTGATGGCAGAACCTTAGCGTACTTAACCCAATTCGTCAATCCTTTTAGACTTGGTCACTTTGAACTGTTTCAACATTTTTAAAATAGTCTCAAGTTATGATCAAATAGAGATAATGTCTGTTAATCATAACTAGATTTCGGGTTTCCCAGTGAATTTATAAAAATAAGCCATAAATATACCTCCATAACTTATTATGTTTCTTATTGACTTGTTCACGTACCTTCTAGATTGAAATAAAGAAACCGTCAAGCGTCCTGTTTCTGTCATCATAAGTTTTGAAGATGGAAGAAACCTGGATTCTTGACTTAATATTCTCTTCTCATGCAGTCTGGTATACGGATGGTATCATACAGAGAGTTTTTCTTTCATGAAGTATTCTGATAGCTGCTCTAGATCCTATAAACTGAAGTGGCCACTAGCCTGGTCACAGTCTGATGACGACGGACATGTAACTCCTCAGTGTGTATCAGATATACTGTCCGCGTGTTCCCAATAGTGCTGATTACTCTACTCCGCTTGTTCATAAGGCAAATAAATGAATTATTATTATTATTGTGGACGACGCCTGTTGGTTTGTGATTTGCATTGTTAAAGCAATTTTATTCATTCCTCTTGAAATAAAAAGTCCTAACTACGCTTAGTACATAGATGTTTAACAAAGAACATAATTCAAAGTATCTATATAACAGAAGCCGTAATTTTTTATATATCCCCGATGCCACCATGATTTTTTAAATTTATATATATTTCTTTTAAAATATATTTATGAGTTGTTTTGTAGTAGCTTTTAGACTGTTAAATTAACAGTATTAATTGGTGGCGGGAATTGTAATGTGATTCGTTGGTCGTTGGGTGTCGTATTTATGTTGTTTCTAGATTTTTTATTATACGGATGCTGTTTCTGATGATGATGATGATGATGATGTTTCTGATGATGATGATGATGTTTTTGATGATGATGCTGATTTTTGTGCATCAGCCATTTTGTTTATATATTCATTCAAGAATTTATCAAATGTCTCTTTTAATCCCGACTTTAGGTTTATTTCGAAGTTTGCTGATATACTTTTATCATCTTTTACTTTTTCCATAACATCTTTAACGATTTTGTTCATATCGATTTCCATAGAACTTTTGATTGTTTTTATGTCGACATTATTTTCCATTTGTTTGGAATATTTTTCCAGTAGTTCTTTAACGTCAAGGGCAAGTTTCTCTTTGACTTCTGTCCAATCACCTTCCATTTTGCCGAATAGAGCATCGCTATTTAGCAATGCACTCAACGTTTTTAGTAATGCATTTGTTATCGTCGATAAAATTTGGCGAACGTTATCCAGTATGCCCGTAACTAAATCCTGAGTGTCCTTAACAGTGTCCCCAACAGTGTCAGTTACTGCTCCCGTGATCTTCGAAATGATTCCAAACATGTTATGCTTCTCTCTTAGAGAACCTGTAAATAAAATTTCAATCAAATCGCTTGAATAAAAAGCATCTCACTTTTTGTCAAATTGTGGGAAGCTTCAATGAGATAAATATTATATTACACGTAGACACATAGCTATATAAAACGGCACGAGTACGAATAAAATGCCAGAAGTTAGTACGCGCTAACCCGTATACATGCCTAGCCAAGTTACAACCGTTTCCTGTCGATTCTCTTTCTACAATCGATAAAGCCTCGGCGTGAGTACCATTTATACCATAAAACTAAAGGATGTAGCAATGAGCATTGTAGAAACGATTACATTTATTTCATTCTCTAATTTTGAACGATGTGAACTTGGCTACGAATTATGTTGTTAAGATGTCATTCCCATACATTTGATTAGTTTTCTACTAGCATTAACGATTGTAGATTATCAACTTGGCTAAGCCTACTAATCTCCCGTCTGAGCAATAGATAAGATGTATTGTCACCGGATAATTGCAAACCGCCGACGCAAAATTGTAAAATATTTATTTCTAATTAAGACACGGTTATGTTGGAAATTAATGAATTTAGATATGATTTATCATATACAAAGCGTTTTTACCATAATATATCTTAGATATATAATCTAGCAAAGATTTATTACAAACATACGGAGACTGTAATTTACCGGTGACATTAAACGAGGTTTCTTTTTATTGAAGAAACGAATACATTGAAGACACTTGCTAAATGATAGATATACTCAGAGCGATTCTCTGAAATGCCAACCCATTTCAAAGAATTGCTTTTATAGAAAATTGTATGTTTCGAAAGGTTATTATTGTACCTTTGAGCCTACAGTGAGTTAGTTTTTATCTGCCATAAAGGTTTCTAGTCTAACTCGATGCACCTGATTACCATTACTTCCTAGTTACCTAGTTACTGAGTATCACTTTCGTGCTTTTGACTGCTCCTAACGCCTATCCAAAGAATATACAAATTTGGTTTATTTTTTACTCAGGAAGCACCAATTCAAAAAATAACTCCTTTAATTAACATTTATATTTGTGAAAGACATACCAGCTGCTGACTCCTCGACGAGGGCGAAGGCCGCCTGTAACAAACAAATGAATGCACTGCTGACTAGATGGTTATATGTCACCCGCACGTCCGTGCACCCTTGGCGCTCCTTTACATCGTAGGAATTAATTATCGAAGTTAACACTGGCGTGCAGTTCACTACACCAGAGCTTTAGGATTATCACACTAAATAAGTACCTACGCTGTTCTTAAACTTGTTGTTGTTTGTCGCAACAGTATGATCAAATGGGTGAGTTACAAGTATGGCAGAACTGTGAATTTATACTAGGGATGAAACGATGCGAGTAAATAATAACAAGTAGTTACTCGATACATTCCTCCTGATAGTTCCTATAACAAGCACTGTTTTTATAGATACTTTGAAATTAGGGATAAAGAATGTATCGGTCAAAAGTACTCGTGTCGGTCGCGATTTAACTTTAACACGTTTGTGCATGTCTCATTGATTTTAAGACTCTTGTAGCGTTAGGAACGATTTTAGAAGCACGTTTCAAAAACTTTAATTTTCAGAATTTTTAAACCCATATTCATATTGATTGCATCACTGCTTACCATCAGGCGAGATCGCAGTCAAGCCCTAGTTTAAAAAATAATAATAATATTACCAGCATTATACAAACAGTCTATATCTTGCGAAATTTCTTTTTCTAAGCTGGCGCACCACTACAATCACTGCGTCCAAAACGGATACAAAGAATATTTTTTTAAATGACTAATATTTTTATATCAATAAAGAATATCAAATATTGTTTTTATTTTCTCTAAATTTTAAAAAATAAACACAACTGATACTAGATCGAGTAAAAGTGTCGACACTTCACTGTAAATACAAAATATAAATAATTTATTTCCTTTCACAAATTAAGTCGACATCTACAGGTAAAGAAAATGGCCTGTGTAACGGCACTTCGCTCATTGATACCGTTTCATCCCTAACATATGATAAGTTAGTAGGTAACTATCATGTACCTCATTGTTCTTACAAAATACTATGTTTGACTACATGATAGTCCCAACAGCATGCTGCACTCGATAGCCGCCCGATAGGGTAGAGAGCCCGCTGGTACGTGCGCTGGTCGAATGGACCAGTGGGGTTACCATGACGTTCAAAGTAAAATTGTTTCATTCTTATTTCAGTGTGGGTAAGAGACAGAGCTATACAGGTTGTCTAACGCCATCTCTTACCCACACTGGAAATAATAATGAAACAATCTTACTTTAAGCGGCATGATACAGGTCCTAGTCGTTATTAGGTACTTACATAGGGTAAGAGATTTTGTTACTTATATAGTGTTTTTTATTCCATGACATTTTTTATTATCATTCCATGACATTTAATTTAGTGCAATTTTTATTATTATGTCATGACAGTCAAGTTAGTGACATTTTTTTATTGTTATTCCACGACATTTTAATTTTTATTATTATGACATTTAATTCATTGACATTTTTAATTCTTAATCAATGACATTTCATTTACTGATATTTTTAAAGTTTGTTCTAATAACATTAAATTTTTGATAATTGTAATTGAATTGAATAATTATTTATTTTTTTATGTGAAGAATACCAAATAAAGAGTGTTATATTTTAAAACTTTTGATCTAAGATAGACATAAGTGATACTAAAACATAATGTGGACCAAAAGTTGTCTTAAATAAATAAATTATTTTTATCATTATTTTTTTCTCTGAACTGCGAATGCGACACATTGCGCATTCATATATGAAAGTACACGAGCACAAAAAAAAATACAATTTCAGCAATTCAAAAATGAAACTGTACAACAGCAACTACTCGTAATAGCAAGTTTTTCCTGAGCACATAAATTAGATTAACGAATATTTATTATTATTATTATTTAACAATTTATGTACTTACACACAATAAAAAAAAAGGAAAAAAAAAAAAAAATTAAAATATACTTACGATCGCGACGACCAAATACAGAGCTGTCTTCATATTGGCAGAGAAAAATTTGTTACAATCTTCGAAGTACTTCGTAAACCGATGATGAGTAACTTGTAACTTCTCTCACAAAACACAGCCTTTTATACGATCCGAATATTTGTTAAGCTCTCAGTTTACATCTGTGTAAACAATGGACAGAATAATAATTTGAATGTAATTCAGTTTATTTTTTATGCATCTTCATACTTCCTGTATACTCAGGTTTACAAGGCATGTTCACCACATACTTTTTTAATTTAACATAAACCTGTAATTGCTTTTCGCATACCGATGAATTATCATCATCATCATTTCAGCTGAAAGACGTCCTCAGCTGTAGGTACATAGGCCTCCCCCAAGCTTCACCACAACAACCAGTCCTGTGCATCTCGCATCCATCGGATTCCCATAACCTTTAACCAGTTATCGGGCTACCTTGTCGGAGGCCTTCCAATTCTGCATCTTCTAGTACGCGGTCGCCACTCCAGAACCTTTTGGCTCCATCGACCATCTTTTCTACGAGCAATGTGTCTTACTCACCGCCACTTAAGTTATACATAATAGGTAACCTACCTGATAGGATTTTTTTTTTTCGGTGGGAAAATCGTCTTATGACATCCCCTGCTCTTGGGCGGGGTGGGAGATAGTGTCAGACTTTTACTGACTAAAACCCACTCCTGTTCCTTCGTTGCCTTTCGTACCAGGGCCGAGTCTTCCTTTCAGAATCAGACCCTTGGCCCCAGTAGGCTTCGACCCTGCTGGGCCCCTACAGTTGCTGACATCTCCTTGACGCGCCCAAGTTGTCAACGGCGCGCGCGTGACCAGCACGCGCCGTTGACAACTTGGGCTTGGTCCGGACGATTACCGGACGGTCGGACGGCAAGCCACCCATTGCTCGCCGTCCGCAAGCCCGCGCCTACGGTGGCCGGAAACCTACCTGATAGGTACCTATGAAATTTCCGTTTTTTAAAACGGTTTACTTTGAAGTGTTATATTTCGAATGACTTGGAACAATAAGTTCAAATAAACTTTATTTTAAAGGTACGCTATTCTTTTTTCGAAACTAGGTATTTATTGGTCTTTTTTTGTTTTGTATTTTCTGTAATATCGCAGTACTTAGAAGCATTTTTGTATGAAATCTAAGAAAATTCGCATTATTTTGTAATATGAGTTCTACCGTGGAAACAATGTGTCTCAAGCGGTATGAACACATTGGTGATTTATATGGACTTAAAACTGCTAATGAATGGGCGTACTAATAAATTTCTCAAATATTTCACTAAAGGTACCTTTAGTAATACATTTGAGAAATTTATTTTACAGCAATTACAAAGATTTTTTTATTATACATTAATTGTTACACACTAAACAGTTTGGTTTTATAACGGGGCCGACATTTATAATGCATGGGAATACTAATGTGATGTCCTGGGCATTTTTTGTGATTTTTCCTAGGCCTTCGATTGCGTTCTCCATGAAACATTAAAATCAGGAAACTACCCTATTGCAGGAAACGTAGGCGCGGGCTTGCGGACGGCGAGCAATCGATAGCTCGCCGTCCGATCATCCGGTAACTGTCCGGACCGAGCCCAAGTCGTCAACGGCGCGTAGTGTTCCACGCGCGCCTGAAGAAGATGTCAGCAACTGTAGGGGCCCAGCAGGGTCGAAGCCTACTGGGACCATGGCTGCTGCGAAAGAGATCCCCGGGGCCCTGGAACAATGGCAAAGAAGGAACAGGAGCGGGTTTTAAGTCAGTAAAAGTCTGACACTATTTCTCGCTCCAACCAAGAGAGAGAGATGTCATTAGAATATATTCACACAAAAAAAAAAAACAAAAGATCGGGAGCTCGGGAAGCATTTACAATATTGTACATGAGCACCTTCACGTGAGGAGGATAGTTTTCCACCAGGTGCCGCACAACCTCGCCGAAGCTCAGAAGCAGGCTTATGTGGAGTGGTGCCGTGATATAATTAAAAAATTTGAAGCAGGGTTGTTTCGGCGCGTTTACGACAGTGTGACAGGTGACGAATCCTGGATGTATCGATACGATCCAAAAACAAAGCGTCAGTCGACAGTTTGGCAGTTTCAAAACGAACCAACGCCTACGAAAGTGAAGCGACCGAGAAGAGCAGGGAAAATTTTGATCGCTAGTTTCTTCACTTTGACGGGGTGTCCGATTTCAATTCCATTACGAGACCAAAGCAGCATCAACGCCGAATGGTATACCACAAAATCCCTGCCAGAAGTTTTGTCTGCAATGAGCAGAACCCGATCACCGGGCTCTGCGGGGTACTGCTTCATCATGACAACGCGCCCGCGCACTCAGCGCTCAAAACGAGGGACTTCCTGGACATCACACCGGTCAAATTCTTGGGGCATCTTTCTTACAATCCTGATCTGGCACTGTATGACTTAATTTGATTCCCTAAAATAAAAAATCTGCTAAAAGGGATACAGTTTCCATCGCCGGAAGACGCGCTAGCAGCGCTCAAGAAGGCAATGGAAGAGGTGTCTGCGGCGGACTGGAATTTTTTTTTCGAAAATTGGTTCAGACGCATGAAAATTTGTATAGAGGCTGGTGGAGAGTTCTTTAGAAAGATTTAAGAGGCCGTGCATAAAATTCACTGGCTAGAGTTTAGGCAAATTCGTTGTAATGATATGTTTGTGTGCATCATTCACACAACTACACGCACACACGCGTAAAAATCGAGCTTCGTGACCGCTTAAACAATTTTGATCCTTTAGAAGATATTATTCTAAATAACAACGTTTTATATTAAGTAAGATTTGTAAATAAACGTCTGAGACGTGTGTATACTTTATACTTATCACAATGGACACCAAAATTATTTAATTTTGTGTTAGATGGATGTTGACAAATTTAAACATTTAACAAAACGATAAATCCAAAACAGATGATAAAATTATATTTATTTATATACATAGTTATAAAAAAAAACACTTTCGATACGTCAAAAATATGTAATAGTAGATTATGTGGCGTGCAGTGTCTTTATGTCGCGGGCGGCATGTCGAATTCCGAACGAAACGAAGTTATAATCCCGATCGTCAGGGATTTATATAATTAACTACCAAACATTGCGAAGGAGTTCATATAGAAACCTTAGTGAAGTAAGGGATTCAAGGTGCCCAAGACAAACAGCTTTATCCGTGTTGGATACTCTTCGCTCAATGCTGGTCCAGCTCCGCTACCACCGAGGTATACAAATTGATTAGTTTGGAAATTATTATTATCATTTTTTAATGCTTTTTTTTTGGGAATTGTAAAATATTATAAATATTGTATAATGTAGAAGCATTTATTTTCAAAGTTTGTAAATGTGAGTACCATGGAGCTATTTTATGGTTTTTTATGTTACTATTGGACTTGTTTGACATAAATGAGCACGGCAGTTGAGAGTTTGTCATGCTCACTCAAATGTCTCACTGATGGTGGCGCATGTGTTGGATCATTCGGTTCCCTTCAAAATGGTTGAGCTGAGTGGTGCTAATATTAGCGTCATGTTCGTGAACGGGCGCTGTCAGTTGAGACTGGTCATCTCTTAGCTGCCAGTTGCTATTTTAATATCTATATTTAGTTTTTATTTTTACTGTATTTACATTGTTCTCACATGATAACGACAAGAAACATGATTGTAACAGATATATTTGTAATTACAAAACATGATTGAAAAGAGTGTCCATGGAGTTTCTTGCACGTTCTTCTCCATAGAGATCTACGCTTTGGAATGTGCAATTAGCACCATTTTTTTTTTCTGACTAACTGACTTCTTGACATTTCAAAAGTGCCTGTAAATGGTTTATTTGAAATAAATGCTTTTGAATCTTTGAATCTTTGAATCTTCTTTTTAGGGTTCCGGACCTCAAAAGGAAAAGACGAAACCCTCATAGGATCACTTTGCGGTTCGTCCGTCTGTCTGTCTGTCAAGACCGTTTATCTCGAGAATACGTGGAGGTATCGAGTTGAAATTAAACAATATACTTAAGTCTGCGGTCCCTTGAAGTTGTGAAAAAATCAAACTTCTAAGGTAACGAATAAAAAAGATACGGCCGTTTATGTCGCAAAAAAAAAACGCAAATTTTGATACTCTCAAAGTAATCAAAATTCTCTGTCCTTTCTTTGGTATTGTTCGTCAAGTCGTTGAGCTCCTTAGTAGTCCTGAGTTGAGCTTTACGAATACTGACAAATGCTTGCACTGACAGGACAGGTCCACTCAAATTTGTATGGTTCTTTCTTCAAAAGACCATTTCAGACAAATCTGCATGGTTCTCATGTGATTTGACCATTACATATTTACTGTATGGGCTTGAAAAGAGACTTTGACCCCTGAGTTTGTAAAAGTGTTTTTTAAACCTATTTACAAAATAAATATTATTTATTATCATATATTAGATATACATAAATATTATTTACAAGTTAATTGATGAGGCGTGTAAATAGCCTCATCTGAGAAAGGGGAGGTGTTTTAAGACAACCAATATGGCGGTGAAAGAAAATTTGAATTACGCAAAATTAAATCCCTGTTGACGATTCCTCTGAGACACCAATACCCACAACATCTATTTGCAGAAATAAAGCCCACGTACCTTGCTAATCCAGGGACCCCACTTGAAAGCAGGAAGGCGCCTCGTTCACGGGTGCGTGGTCGCTTGGTGGGCTGCCGGCCGGCGAGCTAACTTGGTTCATCCACCGGTGGACTGGTCAGAACTCGTGAAATCAACACTGCACTATAAGGTCTCAATGTCTCACAGTAGCAGATACACTTATCACACGAGAATTCTCAGGTTTTCAACATATATGGGATTTCTATAGCGGGGCGGAATGCGTTCGACGCAAAATCGTAATCGGAAGTGGAGACTTTTTTCTTTTGCGGGAAGACGCCCTCTATCGGTCTTTAGCGAGCGTCTCAAGGGAGCATTCGATACGTCAACCAATGGGCGCTGCGGTTGTAGATATTGGTGAATGGAATCCTCAACAGAGACTCAATTGACTTACTTTTTTTCTAAACTAAGTAATGTTTTTAATAAAGTGCGGAGAATGCGGGAAACGTAACTAATTTATATTATTTATTCTCTAAAAAACATATACACATTGAGAAAAGGCATTGACGCTTCACCATGCTCCCCCCCTTGGAAGGACGCAAGTGCTTTCAAAGGGAAAGGTGAAAATTGTAAAGATTTACTGACCTAGATCATGATCAGAAAGTCTAAGCTTTATCACTAAATGCGGAAAATAAAAATTCTTTAGAATACTAATCCTAAACCTTAAAAACTACGATATCGTTAAAATGAATTTTTATTGCGTTGGAATAGGATATAGTTTTGTAACAGAGCGTTTAAAATTACCAAACCTTGTCCTCACCATTGCAACGCGAGCGACATTGTCAGTCCCTTTATAAACCTCAATTATGACTCCTAATGGCCAACACAGAGGAGGCGAATTGTCCTGTCCCACGAGTACGACAGTTCCAACTTCTACAGGCTTGTCCGGAGTTGCCCATTTTTGCCTAACTTGCAGCGTATGCAGATACTCTAGATGCCATTTCTTCCAGAAGGATTGTACCATACTATCTAACAACTGTTTACGTTGGGACAGATTTAAGCGCTGACCAGACAAATCGGCTGCCGGCAAGTACTGCAATGGAGTCGACATCAAAAAATGAGCGGGAGTAATAACTTCAGGATGCGGATCAGAAGACAACACGCTCAGAGGGCGTGAGTTCATAATGCACTCTATTTGGATGAGTACAGTTTGTAACTCTTCATAAGTGAGAAGTTGATTTCCAATCACTCGATAAAGATGCGTTTTTAATGTTTTTATATTGGCTTCCCACATAGCGCCAAAATGTGGGGAGCGAGGTGGAATCATTTTCCACTTAATGCGGCGAGCTGATAACTCATCTAAAAGAGATGAATTGAGGTTTGACCTCATTAAGAAATTATAAAGTTCATCTAGCTGAGCTTTAGCACCAACGAAATTGGTAGCGTTATCCGAATATAGACAGGATACTGGCCCTCGACGCGAGATGAAACGTTTAAACGCGGCTAAAAAGGCGTCGGTAGTAAGTTCAGAGACTAACTCTACATGGACAGCCTTGGTTACCAAACACACAAACAAGCAGATGTAAGCCTTCTGAGC
This sequence comes from Mythimna pallens, assembly GCA_961205895.1. Lineage (NCBI taxonomy): Eukaryota > Metazoa > Arthropoda > Insecta > Lepidoptera > Noctuidae > Mythimna > Mythimna pallens. The sequence continues at coordinate 24,422,180 of OY540832.1, forward strand.
GTGTTGACCTCTGCGACGAGAGAGAGTTATGCGTATGGGACCAGCATAATCCACTCCAGTATGGACAAATGCCTTTGATTCCGATACACGGTATTCAGGAAGGTCCGCCATCATTGGAGTGGGATGCGTCGGATTAACTCTAAAGCATGTGTTGCATTGTCGCAACTTGGACCTAATGACAGTCCTGGCATCTAGTATCCAAAATCGCTGTCGTAAAATAGACATAAGTAGCCCAGGCCCAGTGTGACAATTCATCACATGGTAATGACGAATTATCAAATCCACAACAGGATCATGTTTGGGAAGTAAAAAAGGATGCTTAGCATCAAAGGGAAGGTATGACTTTGAAAGTCTTCCCCCAATGCGTAATATACCCTCTTCATCTAAAAAGACAGATAAACTGTTAAGTTTCTTTGGTAACAATTTACCACATTTGATGAGCTTAATGTCATCTGCGAAATGAACAGATTGCACAGCACGGATCATAACTCGTTCCGCCGCTGACAATCCCTGAGGCGACCGGGGTTCACAATGAACCTTCGGTCTAGCGAATTTAAGTATATAAGATACGATGAGCAACAGCTTATCCCATGATGAGGTGCGTTGCGCAAGTTGACAAAGAAGAGGCAGTTCTACTTGCGTGGTCACAGTTAAGACATTTACCTTATGCTCGGGGAGTTCCCCACAGTCAGTGGGACAGAACGGTTTGACAGGCCAATCTTCAGGAGCACAACTAAGCCAAGAAGGGCCGCTCCACCAAAGATCATGTGACACCAACTGTGAAGGCAGTAAACCACGAGATAGGCAGTCGCTTGGATTCTCAACACCTGCTACGTGGTAGAAATGTTGAGAGCCCAGGTTCTCCTGACATTGAGCTACTCTATTGCTGACGAAGACTGACCAGCGATGCGGAGAAGAATGAATCCACGATAAGGCTATCGTGGAATCTGAAAATGCGTAAATCCCTACAATTGGAACACGTGAAGCGTAAGTATCGCGAACAGTCTTCACCAACTTTGACATGAGCACGGCTGCGCACAGCTCCAGACGTGCAAGAGTTGTGACCTTGGTAGGTGAAACCTTTGACTTCGCACAAAGCAAGCGAACTACGACACCGGACGGGCTAGTACAGTGTATGTAAATGGCACAACCGTACCCACCCATACTGGCATCGGCGAATGCGACTATACGAACACAACAATCATCGGTAACACCCACATGACGTGGTATCCGTAAGGAATCCAACAAGGGAAACTCCTGCATGAGAAGCGAAAAACGTTGGACGATCTCGTCAGGAGCGTCATCATCCCAACCGATATTGCTCAGCCATAACTCTTTGATGAGCAGCTTGGCGTAAAAGATCACGGGAGCGACTAGACCAAGAACATCAAATAAGCGGGCAACTATCGAGAGTATATTTCTCTTAGTACATTTCTCGGCTACTTGAGCGGACGTGAAGAAGAACTTATCCTGAGAAGGTTCCCATGAAAGACCTAGAACCCTGGACACATCATTGCCCTCGTGAAACTCGAGTGACTTACGATGTGAATCAGGTAGGCTGTTTAAAAGCGCGGGTGAATTGCTACACCATTTTACAAGGTCAAAATCGCCCGACTTAAACATTTTTATGAGATCATGCGATAGCTGTATAGCGTTCTCTTCGTTATTCACCGAATAGACCAGATCGTCCATATACAAGCTGGTCTCTGCTACTTTAGCCGCTTCGGGATAATGCGGACTGTCCGAGGCCAGCTGTCGCACAGTGCGCATAGCTATGTAAGGACTCGACTTCAGTCCAAAAGGTAAGCGGTTAAAAGCGAATGTCAACACAGGATCATTCTCACTGAATCGAAACAAAATGCGTAGGTACTTACGCTGCTCAACAGGTACGCAAATTCGTAAGTACATCTGCTTAATATCAGAATTTATAGCGATAGGAAATAATCTAAAATTGATTAAAAGAAGAAACAAATCTGTTTGTAAATTTGGACCAATATGGAGTACATCATTTAAAGATAAACCGGTATGAGTCCTGGCACTCGCATCCAATACAACGCGCGGCATCGGTTTGTCTGGCCGAACGACAGCGTGATGAGGGATGTAGTACCCGTCATCCGAAATGGCGGATTCGTCGACTTGACTTAAGTATCCATTGTCTATGTACTCTTGGATCACTGCGTTATAATTTTCCCGCAACGTCGGCGATTGGCGGAGTTTTCTCTCCAGCGCAACTAGTCGACGGTACGCGGCGGTGCGGGAGTTACCTAACTCGGCGGGATCTTTACTAAAGGGTAACGCGACAGTGTAACGTCCCGCATCGTCACGTGACACGGTCGAGGAAAAAATATTCTCACATTCGGTTTCCTCAGGAGATAAAAAACGTTTATTTTCAACTTCTTCCAATTCCCAGAACCTTTGTAATAAATCATTAAGGGCTAATGCTGTGAAAGAAGAGCTAGGTAAATTTAAATTATTTTTACTATGCGGAAAATCACCCATAAGGACATACCCGAATGTGGTCAATAATGCGGGTGGCGCATTTGAACCTAAGTCTACCCTATTCCCCAAATAAATATACGGAAACAGTTGAGCGCCTAACACTATGTCAATATCTCCTGGAATATTCCAGCTTAAATCAGCGAGCGGAAGCGAGTGGAAGTCCACATGACAATCCCACTTAATATGATGCGAAGGTAGCTGGTCCGTAATGCACTCAACTACTAACGCGTGAATAGTATATTTTTGATGCGAGTATACGCGAGACTCGATATCTAAATTCACATAACCTATTATCGGCCGCGACACAGAACCAACTCCTTTGACAAAAGAATTATTCAAAGGAATTATTGCTAAGTTGAGTTTCCTACAACAATCTGTAGTTATTAAATTATTTTGCGAACCATTGTCAATTAAGCACCTAACTATTGTTTTATGGCCCGAACTATTATTATTCGCGCGCGCATAAACCTGAGCGGTTGATAACAAGACTGCTGACTTAGTCTTCGTATCTGCAGCTAATAATACGGCCGTGTTATGGGTCGGAAATGTTTGAGTAACATCACCCGAACCACAAGACGCCGCGCGGGGCGGGAGGAGCGCGGGAGGCGCAGCGGACAGCGGCGCCGCCAGACTGGACGCGACGACTACATTGCAATTCGTCGGTTTAACATCAGCTATATGCGGTTGTTTATTATTTTTCTCAAAATGTAATAAAGTATGATGGCGTTTTTTACATACGTTACAGACTGAGGTCGACTTGCAATTACTCAAACCGTGCGACGTGCTCAGACAATTTGCGCAACCATGTACGGATTTAATAAACTCAAACCTAGTTCTAGGAGTCAACGCGGATTGAAACTTAGCGCAGTTATACAAATGAACATGAGCGTTATCTTTACAATACGCGCAACTCGAGACGGAGCTTAGCGGAGCGGGAGAATTAGGCGATTGATTCACGACAAACGCTTTCGTTTGCGTGCGAGGCTCGCGAGATGCGGAACTATGAGGTTTATTATAATTATTTTTCGCGTTCGAATGAGATAAATTCGAGCGTGCTAATATCTTAGCCTGATCTTGAACAAAGCTAATTAACAATTTAGTTGTAGGTATTTCAACATCGCGAACGGAAAGTTCAAACGATTGACCAGTCTGTGAATCTATTTTTCTCATAGCGCAATGCAAGAGAATAAAATCCGCAAGATCCGGAATACCAAGTTGTTTCAAGGCAGAAATACTTGCACTAAATGTTTCAATGAAAGAATCGAGACTATTTGCGTTACACAAACAACCTTTTAAATCTAATATATTATTTAAATAGTGTATACCTAATGTACGCTTATCCTGGTATTTATTAACTAAGCTGTCCCATAGAAAATGATAGGTATCAGCCGTAGGTACAATACCGGCTGTAATCTTTAACGCGTTATGTGTAAGCCTACCTACTAAATACTGCACACGCTGCGAGTCAGTCAGCTGTTCATTGTTATGAATATTCGACTTGAACGACTCATAGAAAACAGGCCAATTCTCAGGTTTCCCGTCGAAAGATGGCAATGCGATTGGAGGCAGTTTTATTTTTAGTGGTTCAAAAAGCGTTTTCGAATTACTACATTGTGATAACTGAGATTGACTACTGTCGATTTTATTCCTAATACGCTTAATGCGAATAAACAAATCTTCAAAGGATTCTAAACAAGCATAGTCGGGACTCGAACCAGGTTTCAAATTAATGTTTATGTGATTAATTTGATCGACATAAGATTCAAATTTGTCACGAATGTCGTCAATAGTTTCCGATTCAGTCATAAAACTTTCATTATTTCTCGAATCGAACGACGAAATATTTTTCGATAAATCATATAATCGATTAAGGCGTTTAAATAACAATCCTTTCTTTTCATGAAGGATAGTCAGCAAATCTTCCGGCTTTAATTGTTTCTCAGTCATTTTGATAAGTTAATATCGAGAGCAATATCTAAAAATATGCGGGGGTAAACTTATCTGGCGGTTTGCAATAGTAAAGTACCTACCAACTATGTGGCGGTATCTGAATAAAAATAACTAATACGCACAAAGCCGAAATGATGGGTAACTACCTCCTATTGTATGTTACCAAAGTGAAATACGTAACACATTAAATTCTATGAAACAATATTGACAGATTTACCAAAACCTACGTAGAATCTATTGTCAAATATGTTTATGTTATAGCGGAGAGCGGTTTATAGGCAAGAATAATTTACCAAAGGTTTACGTAAATATCTATAACCTATATATACCTATTATGATTTTCACCAAATATTACGTAAAAATCTAACTAGGGAGCGGTTACCTATCCGGCTCGAAGGACCAAATAATTATGATGAGGCGTGTAAATAGCCTCATCTGAGAAAGGGGAGGTGTTTTAAGACAACCAATATGGCGGTGAAAGAAAATTTGAATTACGCAAAATTAAATCCCTGTTGACGATTCCTCTGAGACACCAATACCCACAACATCTATTTGCAGAAATAAAGCCCACGTACCTTGCTAATCCAGGGACCCCACTTGAAAGCAGGAAGGCGCCTCGTTCACGGGTGCGTGGTCGCTTGGTGGGCTGCCGGCCGGCGAGCTAACTTGGTTCATCCACCGGTGGACTGGTCAGAACTCGTGAAATCAACACTGCACTATAAGGTCTCAATGTCTCACAGTAGCAGATACACTTATCACACGAGAATTCTCAGGTTTTCAACATATATGGGATTTCTATAGCGGGGCGGAATGCGTTCGACGCAAAATCGTAATCGGAAGTGGAGACTTTTTTCTTTTGCGGGAAGACGCCCTCTATCGGTCTTTAGCGAGCGTCTCAAGGGAGCATTCGATACGTCAACCAATGGGCGCTGCGGTTGTAGATATTGGTGAATGGAATCCTCAACAGAGACTCAATTGACTTACTTTTTTTCTAAACTAAGTAATGTTTTTAATAAAGTGCGGAGAATGCGGGAAACGTAACTAATTTATATTATTTATTCTCTAAAAAACATATACACATTGAGAAAAGGCATTGACGCTTCACCATTAATCTTAACTATTACTCGACAAGTTTTAAGATTTGAAACAAATATAATTCACTACTCTCAAGATTCTATAGTTTTAATTATTATAAATGCGAAAATAAGTTTATTTTTGTTTGTTAGCTTTTCACGCCTAAATCAATGAACTGATTATCCTGAAATTATACATATTATATGTTATTTGGTGAACAAAAACGGTTACAGGGTAACTTTCCTCCCGAAGAAAAGTACTGTCCCGAGGAAAATAACAATAACGTACTTATGATCCCTAGATACTGCCATGTGTCTTTCAAATCTTAATGGAAATCGCAATTAACGAAGCCGCAGGCAAAAGTCGGTTATTAAATAAATTAAATAACCCTTTTCTGAAACACAAATCGCCATCTTTGTGTCTGTTTTATCAAAATTCATTATATTATAACTAGCAAATATTTTAATAGTGCAATGTCACCATAAATCATATAATACATTATTACCCAAGGGGTTAAATCAACTTATTTAGTCCCGAAAAGGAGTTTGGCGTCCGAGCGTAGCGAGGTCGCCAATAGTTCGAAGGGCTAAATGAATCTTTAACCCAAAGTAAAACACTGTGCTTTTCATTACGAATACAAATAAAGTAAAAATAAAAATCTGAGTCGTCCTCAAAAGTCGTCGTATGACTTTAGATATACTTCTTTTTATTTAGGCGGTAAAAGGTTTTCCACTACTGCTTTAGCCTCTTCTCTTAATAATCAGGCGTTAAACCCATATCTGATTCTGATAAACTTATCGTGTTAATACAAATCTCATATAGTAGAGATTCAATAGTATAAACAGAACTCTACAACTCGAAAAAATAAATACAGAGCCGATTGCCACTTTCACGCCTTTTTTTCTGTTGCTGGCCGGCTATTATCCATTATTTTTTATTTTTATCATTGAAAAAATAGTAAATATTTTTACTTTAAACTTTCTATATATATAGTCGCGATCAGCTAAAAGTTATGAATTTCTAAAAGTAGGTTTGATATTAATTTACACCCTGTGCGTAACACAAAGGTTATAATTACCATGTTTAGATCAAGTTCACACATGTTGTCAACATTTATAGTATTCACAGTCATTTCAAAATTTTCATTATCAATTTACAAAAAAATAGCAACATTTGTCCCGCTTGTATCAGCCCCACATATCGTTTTTCTCACCGAACACGGTAAGTTCGTAAAGTTCCTGCACCGGATTCGTGCGGAAGCGACGCCCGGGTATCGCCACTGTGTGGACCGCCCGGAGGACACGGTGGAGCACACAGTGGAGGTGTGCCCCGCTTGGGCAAAGCAACGCCGTGTCCTCGTGGGGGCGATCGGTGGCGGCGATCTCTCGCGCCGGGCTTTGGTACAAGCCATGCTCCGGAGCGAGGAGGAGTGACAGGCGGTCACCTCCTTCTGTGAAGCAGTAATGCTAGCAAAGGAGGCGGCCGATCGCATGAGGCAACGGTCCTCCGATTTTCAGCCACCGTAGACGCGGGCTTGCGGACGGCGAGCAATGGGTGGCTCGCAGTCCGACCATCCGGTAACTGTCCGGACCGAGGCCAAGTCGTTGACGGTGCATACTGTTCCACGCGCGCCTCAGCACATCGTAGGGGCCCAGCAGGGTCTAAGCCCACGGGGGCCACGGGTAGTGTGAAAGTGAAACCTGGGGCCCTGGGACGAAGGCAAAGAAGAAACAGGAGTAGGTTTTCAGTCAGTTTAAGTCTGACACTATCTCTCGCTCCGCCCAAGAGCGAGATTTATCATAAGATGATTTTCCCACCCAATAAAAAAAAGCCCCACATGTCGTTTACTTTTTCTTTTAGTGACGCATTGATTATGATAATTGATAATGCGTCTCTTTCTTTTGACCCATTATCTACAAAAGAAATGATTTCGAAAACTAGACCTTGAATTTCGACCTTAAAGTCTTAAATAGGTAATCATAAGAAATATCAACATCCTGTACATAGTGTATAACACTGGGTGATAATATAGCTGCTATTAAATATTGTAGATTCCATTAGTGAAATAATTTTTGTATTTGGGTAGTAGTAAAGTAATTCCGCAGATAACCTTTGCAAACAAACATACAACCGTTACCTCTAATTAATTAATATTGAAGTCGAAAGAAATTTTAACAATCTTAATAAACAAAAAAAGTACTTAAAATAAACAATAATACTTAAAGGATCAAAAAGTGGTAGTCGGCGTGCAATCTTGGGAATATTTTCATTTAATATTCGCGAGCGGCTGCGAAGCAAAGTAACGCATGCTCACGCTGGGAGAGCCTGGTCGTTACTGACGCGATCGAGTTTGCGCGGTCGATAATATAGTTCAATTTGCTTGTAATTTACGTAATGAAGATATTGTTTATTTATAAAATAAATTTTAGATTCTATTAAAGGGATTTCTTAAGATTATTGTGCAATTTTTAAATTTGCTTAAATGTGTTGCTAAGGTATAGAAAAAAATACTTATTTGTCTAGATGTTTTCCAAGAATTGTGTTTTTTCAACATTTTTTTTTCTGCTATATTTTCTATTAAAGTCTATAATGTTTTCAACCCATCTGAGAGTAGACCATATAATGATGTTAGTGATATTTTTTTGTAATGTTATAAATCATTTGTAGTTTGGTGTAAAACGTAGCCAAACGTCTCTCGCTCGTTACTTTTGCGAGAAAAGGGTTTTGAAATTGGTAATTGCTATTAATACACACATAATTTTAAAAAAGTACTCATGCCAACTGAGAGAATAAGAGCTTGACTTTCATAATCTAATAAAAGAAGGTTTAATTTCTTCTTGCTTTTCTCACAAACCATGATCAAAAAAGTTCAAGATGAGTTGATTTTGTGCACGGCGCCTTAAATCAGTTTTAAATTTTATGTTGCTAGAGTCAAAATGGCGGCTGTAGCACAGCAAAATAAACAAACATTTGTTTATTCATTTGGTTAATCATTTTCTTCGTCGTTTAAAATTAGAACGACGTCTAAAAACATTATGTAAGTGACTTCTAAGTATTAGCATAGTTATTCATCAACAAGTATCATTCAACATCAACATCTGTAGTGTTTTATTTACATTTTTGTTTTTGTTACTAAGCATTGGTACAAATTAAATAGTTCTTACCTGCCGTGGATAACTCCATTCTTGTATCACAGATCACGGATTTCAGCAACTTCCAAAGAATGTTGTCTCATTTGAGTAATATCTAAAGCACAATTAACACAGCGTTCTCTTCTGCGGGTCGAAATATGGCACGTACGTGTCGGACGCTGGAGTTATTCAAAGGAGTATAAACAGAGTCCGAGATAGAGCAGCCGGGGTCATTGTCGTACATAGCAGATTCAGAATCCGTAGGCAGGCTGGGGTCGTTGGGAAAAGCGAGTGCAGAGTTCATTATGAAATTGAATAGTAATAATACTACAAAACTGAAACAAATAGTCGCAATTCAAATGCTACGCGGCAAAATGTGACACTTTTTGCCCCATTTGGGTAGGCTAAGGTCTTAGACCATACAGCCACTGAACTTCACTCAAGAAATCCCGCCAAAAACACCCAAACATTTGCATTTTTATCAATGGAGCAAATACATATTATTGATATAATAAATGATGTTAAAAAAAATTATGTTCTGGTCGATTATTACAATGAAAATTCTACGCAATCTTTATTTTTATTATTCCGCTTCAAAAAAATCCGTATTTCATTATCCTGGTAGAATACATAAAATTTTGACCGGCAGTATATTACAATACGGCAATATGTCGTTGATAGATCGTTTAGTTTCGAGCCAGTTGAGTTGTCGTTCTATCCAATCCCGATAAAGGAACACGTGAATACCTACCGATTTTGGGTAGGACTTCGATCGAACGACTATAAAACTTCAACGATATTTGACTTATTTGATTTTACGTGAATCAGGCTATTAACCTTTTGTCGGCACTTTTATTTGCTCGATTCGTGCAAACGTCAGCGCGGATTCTGTCAATGTGACATGTGTCACTTTTCACTTAGCTCGTTCATTTGTTTTTTTTATTTTATTATTATTGATAGGCTTGCGTTTGATCACTATCTCACCTGATTCGTTCTCAAGCTTCCGTACCATTGACTTACCCGACATATATTTAAATGTTTCATCTATCTATCTATATATATAAATATGACAGAATGTTTTTATATACATTTATAAAGTTAATATATGTGAATGAATAAAAAAAATAGAATGAGTGTATATATGCGTGTGACTTTATGTGTAGTAAATATTGTGTACCTAGGTATAAATATTGGAAAAATTATTTTAGCACGTCAAGCAATTTATCAGTTTCTGAGTAGCAACATATTTAGAGCCACAAAAATGCGGCTAGTTCGGGCACTCGTATTCCCCATATTGTTGTACGCCGCAGAAACGTGAACCTTACGGGAAATAGAGAAGAGGAAGATAGACGCCCTAGAGATGTGGTGCCCGAAGAGAATGCTCGTAGTATCGTGGACTGAATTCCGTACCAACGGTCTATACTTCGAGAACTCGGCATCAAGCAGCGTTTATCATTTTTCGTACAGGCTCGTATTCTCACCTTTTTTGGTCACGTATGCCGCCGAGGGGAAGTGGCTATTTAGCGACTTGTGGTCCAGGGAAAGGTTAAGTGTCACCAGGCTACGAGGACGATCGTCTATGGGTCGGACTGACCAGATTAAAGCGGCAGTAAAGGGCTCGACATCACTGTACGATTGCACGAGGAAGGCGACCATCAGAGAGGAGTCGTGGCGTGTTGTAAAGCTTGCACCAACACCTGAAGTATTGACCACGTACACTCTGTCAAGAGTGATACCGACAAGGAGGAAGAAGACTAGCTTAAGGTAAGCAACCACTTTATAACTTTGCTTTTGCATTCTTTTTTGCAACAATTGGCTATAGAAATTAATTATTTAATTTTATTATATAGCATGCTCCTTGTGAATCGGATTAGTATCTGCGCAAAAACAGTATTTGCGCAGTCGACTCACATACTGCATAGTTTCTTCTAGAGGTAGCCACTCGTTTTCTACTATCACCGGTTATTTAAATCCTATAATATATACAGCTGGCGAACAGACAGAATTTGAATTTGAGTTATAGTTTTGACGTGGGAGTACAAACGTGGCTTGAACAAGCTAACCTTTAGTATAATTTTTTGCGCTCTTTCAAGTGTTAGGATTTTAGTCTTACTTGCTCCGCCTCATGTAGTGATACATTAACACATTTACAAACCATCTTAACTGTTTGTTTATCTGCAACGTCACAAAGGTTTGTAAATATGCAGCGTGTTTGGTGCATCGTGTGCCAAATTGAAATGGTCGACGGGTGAGTTCATCTGCTATCATTTCAGCCCCCTAAAAACTTCTCATGCCCTGAGGATTTTTTTTTCATCGACTTTTTATTGTTTTAGGAAAGTAAGACCCAATATATAATATATAATAGTGTTTAGCTTTTACCTTCTTTTAACGTAAGAAAGCTGAATGACAGCCAGCATTGAAACCATCTTGCGCTAGATTAAATAGTTCATCAAACGAGAGGTAACAACAAATAGCACAGCAGTACACAACAGAAGAACGTAGGTATAGCTTTTTTTACCAAGTTTCCGGTAACGATGTGTGTAAGAGGACTTAAAGGAGCTAATCGCGAGTTTTACAATGCGCAAAAGTACTCTACTGCAGTAAACAGAATCAGAAAAATATTATGTTATTCTTCAGAATAAATGCTGGTAGATAGGTAGATAGTGTGTAATACAAAACACATACAGCTTATTTAGTAAGATAAAAAAATCACGAAGCTGCCTCTAACAGTTATCGATTATTAACCAAACTAACATACATTCTGATTTTTTTGGCAGTTTGAAGCAACGTTTTACTGTTGTAATATTTTTTCAATTTTATTTAGAAACTAGTCAAAACACTTCAAGTTCTGCAAGCATTGACTCTTTGCGCATCTCTTTCTTTTATATGTAGTCTGAGAGTAACCGTACTTTAGATCCTGCAGTCCTCCTAAAATTAAAATGAGAGACGAACTTCCCGTGAAAATAGAGTCTAATTTTTGTTATTTTTTTCAGAATGGCAACTAGTACTCATTGTGACATTAGTTTGCGACAGTTTTTATAAGAAAGAAAGAACGAAAGCTAAAATGAAATAAAAAAAGAAAGAAAGAAAGAAAAACATTCATTTGTGACTGGACTATAAGGGTTTCTTGTTATTTTATTACGGAACCTTAAGGTCTTCTTGAATGATCGACTAGATACGAGTCCGAACCTCAACACAGTGTGTATCTATCGGCACAGACCTAGCTAGGGTTTATTGGGACTGATCACTCATACTACCATTTATTCTCGCTTTTTAACCGACTTCAAAAAGGAGGAGGTTATATATTCGGTTTAATGTATGTTTTTTTTTATGTATGTTCACCGATTTCTCGGTCAATTGTGGACCGATTTTGAAATATTTCGATCATAAATAGTCCCATAGAAATATTGTGATGATCTGATCATGAACTTCGAAGATATGGAACAGAAATCCTCAGAGGATCACAGCAGAACCGTCGTAACAAGTAAAATTGCTTTATTTATACGTGTAGTCGATGACTGACTGAAAGTAGAGGGGAAATATATCGAACTGATCTGATGATGAAGCCTGAAGTTAGGCACCGGAACTCTGTAATAAATTAATGTAATCTAACCGTGTTTGGGATTATTAGAATTGTTATGAGATGCACTCTGGCTGGCTCTCGCTGGCTACTGGTATTTAAGTTTGCCTGAGGGGTACTTTTTAGTGGTGGTACTATAAGTGTAAAATAAAAAACTTTTTATGAAAAAAAATACAACCGACTTCAAAGTGAAAAAAATAACTTTAATTTCGGAAGTCGGTGTTAAATAACGAAGAGACAAAACTATTATAGAAACACCGACTTCCGAAATTAAAGTTATTTTGCACTTATCAGTGTTTTTTTTTCACTTTGAAGTCGGTTGTGTTTTTTTTTTTTTGTAAAGATTGTTTTATATGAAAAAGCGTAGGTACTCGTACATATCTAAAACAGCTCACAAGACTTGTGAAAGTTATAATAAAAACACTCCCCGTATAATGCAACCTTTATTTTTATATTAGAATAGTAACAAGTTATTATATAAACATTTGAATACAAGTAAATAATTCTGTAAAATTATAGCGCAGCTTTTGCCAAGACACATTTTCAAGACGAATTACTAGAAATGATTTCAATGCGCATTATGAACATTTTAAGGCAGTATCTACTCAACGGCGTAGGTTTCAGGCAGACTGGAAGAACCTATATATGGATATAAACCAGGCCGATTGTTGATAAATCCATCAGCAATACTCCTATCGGAGTTCCGTCTTCTATCACCAGCTTCTTAAGGTTCAAATTTCCTGCGATAGCTTGTTGAATATCTGTAAAAAATATTGGCTTAGTTAGATATATCACAGAAGCTGGTTCTGATGGCAGAACCTTAGCGTACTTAACCCAATTCGTCAATCCTTTTAGACTTGGTCACTTTGAACTGTTTCAACATTTTTAAAATAGTCTCAAGTTATGATCAAATAGAGATAATGTCTGTTAATCATAACTAGATTTCGGGTTTCCCAGTGAATTTATAAAAATAAGCCATAAATATACCTCCATAACTTATTATGTTTCTTATTAACTTGTTCACGTACCTTCTAGATTGAAATAAAGAAACCGTCAAGCGTCCTGTTTCTGTCATCATAAGTTTTGAAGATGGAAGAAAACTGGATTCTTGACTTAATATTTCTTCTCATGCAGTCTGGTATACGGATGGTATCATACAGAGAGTTTTTCTTTCATGAAGTATTCTGATAGCTGCTCTAGATCCTATAAACTGAAGTGGCCACTAGCCTGGTCACAGTCTGATGACGACGGACATGTAACTCCTCAGTGTGTATCAGATATACTGTCCGCGTGTTCCCAACAGTGCTGATTACTCTACTCCGCTTGTTCATAAGGCAAATAAATGAATTATTATTATTATTGTGGACGACGCCTGTTGGTTTGTGATTTGCATTGTTAAAGCAATTTTATTCATTCCTCTTGAAATAAAAAGTCCTAACTGCGCTAAGTACATAGATGTTTAACAAAGAACTTAATTCAAAGTATCTATATAACAGAAGCCATAATTTTTTATATATCCCCGATGCCACCATGATTTTTTAAATTTATATATATTTCTTTTAAAATATATTTATGAGTTGTTTTGTAGTAGCTTTTTAGACTGTTAAATTAACAGTATTAATTGGTGGCGGGAATTGTAATGTGATTCGTTGGTCGTTGGGTGTCGTATTTATGTTGTTTCTAGATTTTTTATTATACGGATGCTGTTTCTGATGATGATGATGATGATGATGTTTCTGATGATGATGATGATGTTTTTGATGATGATGCTGATTTTTGTGCATCAGCCATTTTGTTTATATATTCATTCAAGAATTTATCAAATGTCTCTTTTAATCCCGACTTTAGGTTTATTTCGAAGTTTGCTGATATACTTTTATCATCTTTTACTTTTTCCATAACATCTTTAACGATTTTGTTCATATCGATTTCCATAGAACTTTTGATTGTTTTTATGTCGACATTATTTTCCATTTGTTTGGAATATTTTTCCAGTAGTTCTTTAACGTCAAGGGAAAGTTTCTCTTTGACTTCTGTCCAATCACCTTCCATTTTGCCGAATAGAGCATCGCTATTTAGCAATGCACTCAACGTTTTTAGTAATGCATTTGTTATCGTCGATAAAATTTGGCGAACGTTATCCAGTACGCCCTTAGTTAACTTCTGAGTGTCCTTAACAGTGTCCCCAACAGTGTCAGTTACTGCTCCCGTGATCTTCGAAATGATTTCAAAAATGTTACGCTTCTCTCTTAGAGAACCTGTAAATAAAATTTCAATCAAATCGCTTGAATAAAAAAATATTATATTACACGTAGACACAGTCACGTAGTCACGTAGTACGCGCTAACCCGTATATATGCCTAGCCAAGTTACAACCGTTTCCTGTCGATTCTCTTTCTACAATCGATAAAGCCTCGGCGTGAGTACCATTTATACCATAAAACTAAAGGATGTAGCAATGAGCATTGTAGAAACGATTACATTTATTTCATTCTCTAATTTTGAACGATGTGAACTTGGCTACGAATTATGTTGTTAAGATGTCATTCCCATACATTTGATTAGTTTTCTACTAGCGTTAACGATTGTAGATTATCAACTTGGCTAAGCCTACTAATCTCCCGTCTGAGCAATAGATAAGATGTATTGTCACCGGATAATTGCAAACCGCCGACGCAAAATTGTAAAATATTTATTTCTAATTAAGACACGGTTATGTTGGAAATTAATGAATTTAGATATGATTTATCATATACAAAGCGTTTTTACCATAATATATCTTAGATATATAATCTAGCAAAGATTTATTACAAACATACGGAGACTGTAATTTACCGGTGACATTAAACGAGGTTTCTTTTTATTGAAGAAACGAATACATTGAAGACACTTGCTAAATGATAGATATACTCAGAGCGATTCTTTGAATTGCCAACCCATTTCAAAGAATCGCTTTTATAGAAAATTGTATGTTTCGAAAGGTTATTATTGTACCTTTGAGCCTACAGTGAGTTAGTTTTTATCTGCCATAAAGGTTTCTAGTCTAACTCGATGCACCTGATTACCATTACTTCCTAGTTACCTAGTTACTGAGTATCACTTTCGTGCTTTTGACTGCTCCTAACTCCTATCCAAAGATTATACAAATTTGGTTAATTTTTACTCAGGAAGCACCAATTAAAAAAATAACTCCTTTAATTAACATTTATATTTGTGAAAGACATACCAGCTGCTGACTCCTCGACGAGGGCGAAGGCCGCCTGTAACAAACAAATGAATACACTGCTGACTAGATGGTTATATGTCACCCGCACGTCCGTGCACCCTTGGCGCTCCTTTACATCGTAGGAATTAATTATCGAAGTTAACACTGGCGTGCAGTTCACTACACCAGAGCTTTAGGATTATCACACTAAATAAGTACCTATGCTGTTCTTAAACTTGTTGTTTTTTGTCGCTACAGTATGATCAAATGGGTGAGTTACAAGTATGGCAGAACTGTGAATTTATACTAGGGATGAAACGATGCGAGTAAATAATAACAAGTAGTTACTCGATACATTCCTCCTGATAGTTCCTATAACAAGCACTGTTTTTACAGATACTTTGAAATTAGGGATAAAGAATGTATCGGTCAAAAGTACTCGTATCGGTCGCGATTTAACTTTAACACTTTTGTGCATGTCTCATTGATTTTAAGACTCTTGTAGCGTTAGGAACGATTTTAGAAGCACGTTTCAAAAACTTTAATTTTCAGAATTTAAAACCCATATTCATATTGATTGCATCACTGCTTACCATCAGGCGAGATCGCAGTCAAGCCCTAGTTTAAAAAATAATAATAATATTACCAGCATTATACAAACAGTCTATATCTTGCGAAATTTCTTTTTCTAAGCTGGCGCAACAATCACTGCGTCCAAAACGGATACAAAGAATATTTTTTAAAATGACTAATATTTTTGTATCAATAAAGAATATCAAATATTGTTTTTATTTTCTCTAAATTTAAAAAAATAAACACAACTGATACTAGATCGAGTAAAAGTGTCGACACTTCACTGTAAATACAAAATATAAATAATTTATTTCCTTTCACAAATTAAGTCGACATCTACAGGTAAAGAAAATGGCCTGTGTAACGGCATTTCGCTCATTGATACCGTTTCTTCCCTAACATATGATAAGTTAGTAGGTAACTATCATGTACCTCATTGTTCTTACAAAATACTATGTTTGACTACATGATAGTCCTAACAGCATGCTGCACTCGATAGCCGCCCGATAGGGTAGAGAGCCCGCTGCTACGTGCGCTGGTCGAATGGACCAGTGGGGTTACCATGACGTTCAAAGTAAAATTGTTTCATTCTTATTTCAGTGTGGGTAAGAGACAGAGCTATACAGGTTGTCTAGCGCCATCTCTTACCCACACTGGAAATAATAATGAAACAATCTTACTTTAAGCGGCATGATACAGGTCCTAGTCGTTATTAGGTACTTACATAGGGTAAGAGATTTTGTTACTTATATAGTGCTTTTTATTCCATGACATTTTCTATTATCATTCCATGACATTTAATTTAGTGCAATTTTTATTATTATGTCATGACAGTCAAGTTAGTGACATTTTTTTATTATTATTCCACGACATTTTAATTTTTGTTATTATGACATTTTATTCATTGACATTTTTAATTCTTAATCAATGACATTTCATTTACTGATATTTTTAAAGTTTGTTCTAATAACATTAAAGTTTTGATAATTGTAATTGAATTGAATAATTATTTATTTTTTTATGTGAAGAATACCAAATAAAGAGTGTTATATTTTAAAACTTTTGATCTAAGATAGACATAAGTGATACTAAAACATAATGTGGACCAAAAGTTGTCTTAAATAAATAAATTATTTTTATCATTATTTTTTTCTCTGAACTGCGAATGCGACACATTGCGCATTCATATATGAAAGTACTTGAGTACAAAAAAAAAATACAATTTCAGCAATTCAAAAATGAAACTGTACAACAGCAACTACTCGTAATAGCAAGTTTTTCCTGAGCACATAAATTAGATTAATGAATATTTATTATTATTATTATTTAACAATTTATGTACACACAATAAAAAAAAAAGGAAAAAAAAAAAAAAAAAAATATTGAAATATACTTACGATCGCGACGACCAAATACAGAGCTGTCTTCATATTGGCAGAGAAAAATTTGTTACAATCTTCGAAGTACTTCGTAAACCGATGATGAGTAACTTGTAACTTCTCTCACAAAACACAGCCTTTTATACGATCTGAATATTTGTAAGCTCTTAGCTTACATCTGTGTAAACAATGGACAGAATAATAATTTAAATGTAATTCAGTTTATTTTTTATGCATCTTCATACTTCCTGTATACTCAGGTTTACAAGGCATGTTCACCACATACTTTTTTAATTTAACATGAACCTGTAATTGCTTTTCGCATACCGATGAATTATCATCATCATCATTTCAGCTGAAAGACGTCCTCAGCTGTAGGTACATAGGCCTCCCCCAAGCTTCACCACAACAACCAGTCCTGTGCATCTCGCATCCATCGGATTCCCATAACCTTTAACCATGTTATCGGGCTACCTTGTCGGAGGCCTTCCAATTCTGCATCTTCTAGTACGCGGTCGCCACTCCAGAACCTTTTGGCTCCATCGACCATCTTTTCTACGAACAATGTGCCTTACTCACCGCCACTTAAGTTATACATAATAGGTAACCTACCTGATAGGTTTTTTTTTTTTCGGTGGGAAAATCGTCTTATGACATCCCCTGCTCTTGGGCGGGGTGGGAGATAGTGTCAGACTTTTACTGACTAAAACCCACTCCTGTTCCTTCGTTGCCTTTCGTACCAGGGCCGAGTCTTCTTTTCAGAATCAGACCCTTGGCCCCAGTAGGCTTCGACCCTGCTGGGCCCCTACAGTTGCTGACATCTCCTTGACGCGCCCAAGTTGTCAACGGCGCGCGCGTGGACCAGCACGCGCCGTTGACAACTTGGGCTTGGTCCGGACGATTACCGGACGGTCGGACGGCAAGCCACCCATTGCTCGCCGTCCGCAAGCCCGCGCCTACGGTGGCCGGAAACCTACCTGATAGGTACCTATGAAATTTCCGTTTTTTAAAACGGTTTACTTTGAAGTGTTATCTTTCGAATGACTTGGAACTATAAGTTCAAATAAACTCTATTTTAAAGGTACGCTATTCTTTTATCGAAACTAGGTATTTATAGGTCTTTTTTTGTTTTGAATTTTCTGTAATATCGCAGTACTTAGAAGCATTTTTGTAATATGAGTTCTACCGTGGAAACAATGTGTCTCAAGCGGTATGAACACATTGGTGATTTATATGGACTTAAAACTGCTAATGAATGGGCGTACTAATAAATTTCTCAAATATTTAACTAAAGGTACCTTTAGTAATACATTTGAGAAATTTATTTTACAGCAATTACAAAGATTTTTTTATTATACATTAATTGTTACACACTAAACAGTTTGGTTTTATAACGGGGCCGACATTTATAATGCATGGGAATACTAATGTGATGTCCTGGGCATTTTTTGTGATTTTTCCTAGGCCTTCGATTGCGTTCTCCATGAAACATTAAAATCAGGAAACTACCCTATTGCAGGAAACGTAGGCGTGGGCTTGCGGACGGCGAGCAATCGATAGCTCGCCGTCCGATCATCCGGTAACTGTCCGGACCGAGCCCAAGTCGTCAACGGCGCGTAGTGTTCCACGCGCGCCTGAAGGAGATGTCAGCAACTGTAGGGGCCCAGCAGGGTCGAAGCCTACTGGGACCATGGCTGCTGCGAAAGAGATCCCCGGGGCCCTGGAACAATGGCAAAGAAGGAACAGGAGCGGGTTTTAAGTCAGTAAAAGTCTGACACTATTTCTCGCTCCAACCAAGAGCGAGGGATGTCATTAGACGATTTTCACACAAAAAAAAAAGAAAAGATTGGTTCGGGAAGCATTTACAATATTCTACATGAGCACCTTCACGTGAGGAGGATAGATTTCCACCAGGTGCCGCACAACCTCGCCGAAGCTCAGAAGCAGGCTTATGTAGAGTGGTGCCGTGATATGATTAAAAAATTTGAAGCAGGGTTGTCTCGGCGCGTTTACGACAGTGTGACAGGTGACGAATCCTGGATGTATCGATACGATCCAAAAACAAAGCGTCAGTCGACAGTTTGGCAGTTTCAAAACGAACCAACGCCTACGAAAGTGAAGCGACCGAGAAGAGCAGGGAAAATTTTGTTCGCTAGTTTCTTCACTTTGACGGGGTGTCCGATTTCAATTCCATTACGAGACCAAAGCAGCATCAACGCCGAATGGTATACCACAAAATCCCTGCCAGAAGTTTTGTCTGCAATGAGCAGAACCCGATCACCGGGCTCTGCGGGGTACTGCTTCATCATGACAACGCGCCCGCGCACTCAGCGCTCAAAACGAGGGACTTCCTGGACATCACACCGGTCAAATTCTTGGGGCATCTTTCTTACAATCCTGATCTGGCACTGTATGACTTAATTTGATTCCCTAAAATAAAAAATCTGCTAAAAGGGATACAGTTTCCATCGCCGAAAGACGCGCTAGCAGCGCTCAAGAAGGCAATGGAAGAGGTGTCTGCGGCGGACTGGAAATTTTTTTTCGAAAATTGGTTCAGACGCATGAAAATTTGTATAGAGGCTGGTGGAGAGTTCTTTAGAAAGATTTAAGAGGCCGTGCATAAAATTCACTGGCTAGAGTTTAGGCAAATTCGTTGTAATGATATGTTTGTGTGCATCATTCACACAACTACACGCACACACGCGTAAAAATCGAGCTTCGTGACCGCTTAAACAATTTTGATCCTTTAGAAGATATTATTCTAAATAACAACGTTTTATATTAAGTAAGATTTGTAAATAAACGTCTGAGACGTGTGTATACTTTATACTTATCACAATGGACACCAAAATTATTTAATTTTGTGTTAGATGGATGTTGACAAATTTAAACATTTAACAAAACGATAAATCCAAAACAGATGATAAAATTATATTTATTTATATACATAGTTATAAAAAAAAACACTTTCGATACGTCAAAAATATGTAATAGTAGATTATGTGGCGTGCAGTGTCTTTATGTCGCGGGCGGCATGTCGAATTCCGAACGAAACGAAGTTATAATCCCGATCGTCAGGGATTTATATAATTAACTACCAAACATTGCGAAGGAGTTCATATAGAAACCTTAGTGAAGTAAGGGATTCAAGGTGCCCAAGACAAACAGCTTTATCCGTGTTGGATACTCTTCGCTCAATGCTGGTCCAGCTCCTCTACCACCGAGGTATACAAATTGATTAGTTTGGAAATTATTATTATCATTTTTTAATGCTTTTTTTTTGGGAATTGTAAAATATTATAAATATTGTATAATGTAGAAGCATTTATTTTCAAAGTTTGTAAATGTGAGTACCATGGAGCAATTTTATGGTTTTTTATGTTACTATTGGACTTGTTTGACATAAATGAGCACGGCAGTTGAGAGTTTGTCATGCTCACTCAAATGTCTCACTGATGGTGGCGCATGTGTTGGATCATTCGGTTCCCTTCAAAATGGTTGAGCTGAGTGGTGCTAATATTAGCGTCATGTTCGTGAACGGGCGCTGTCAGTTGAGACTGGTCATCTTTTAGCTGCCAGTTGCTATTTTAATATCTATATTTAGTTTTTATTTTTACTGTATTTACATTGTTCTCACATGATAACGACAAGAAACATGATTGTAACAGATATATTTGTAACTACAAAACATGATTGAAAAGAGTGTCCATGGAGTTTCTTGCACATTCTTCTCCATAGAGATCTACGCTTTGGAATGTGCAATTAGCACCATTTTTTTTTTTCTGACTAACTGACTTCTTGTCATTTCAAAAGTGCCTGTAAATGGTTTATTTGAAATAAATGCTTTTGAATCTTTGAATCTTTGAATCTTCTTTTTAGGGTTCCGGACCTCAAAAGGAAAAAACGAAACCCTCATAGGATCACTTTGCGGTTCGTCCGTCTGTCTGTCTGTCAAGACCGTTTATCTCGAGAATACGTGGAGGTATCGAGTTGAAATTAAACAATATACTTAAGTCTGCGGTCCCTTGAAGTTGTGAAAAAATCAAACTTCTAAGGTAACGAATAAAAAAGATACGGCCGTTTATGTCGCAAAAAAAACGCAAATTTTGATACTCTCAAAGTAATCAAAATTCTCTGTCCTTTCTTTGGTATTGTTCGTCAAGTCGTTGAGCTCCTTAGTAGTCCTGAGTTGAGCTTTACGAATACTGACAAATGCTTGCACTGACAGGACAGGTCCACTCAAATTTGTATGGTTCTTTCTTCAAAAGACCATTTCAGACAAATCTGCATGGTTCTCATGTGATTTGACCATTACATATTTACTGTATGGGCTTGAAAAGAGACTTTGACCCCTGAGTTTGTAAAAGTGTTTTTTAAACCTATTTACAAAATAAATATTATTTATTATCATATATTAGATATACATAAATATTATTTACAAGTTAATCTTAACTATTACTCGACAAGTTTTAAGATTTGAAACAAATATAATTCACTACTCTCAAGATTCTATAGTTTTAATTATTATAAATGCGAAAATAAGTTTATTTTTGTTTGTTAGCTTTTACCCAAGGGGTTAAATCAACTTATTTAGTCCCGAAAAGGAGTTTGGCGTCCGAGCGTAGCGAGGTCGCCAATAGTTCGAAGGGCTAAATGAATCTTTAACCCAAAGTAAAACACTGTGCTTTTCATTACGAATACAAATAAAGTAAAAATAAAAATCTGAGTCGTCCTCAAAAGTCGTCGTATGACTTTAGATATACTTCTTTTGATTTAGGCGGTAAAAGGTTTTCCACTACTGCTTTAGCCTCTTCTCTTAATAATCAGGCGTTAAACCCATATCTGATTCTGATAAACTTATCGTGTTAATACAAATCTCATATAGTAGAGATTCAATAGTATAAACAGAACTCTACAACTCGAAAAAATAAATACAGAGCCGATTGCCACTTTCACGCCTTTTTTTCTGTTGCTGGCCAGCTATTATCCATTATTTTTTATTTTTATCATTGAAAAAATAGTAAATATTTTTACTTTAAACTTTCTATATATATAGTCGCGATCAGCTAAAAGTTATGAATTTCTAAAAGTAGGTTTGATATTAATTTACACCCTGTGCGTAACACAAAGGTTATAATTACCATGTTTAGATCAAGTTCACACATGTTGTCAACATTTATAGTATTCACAGTCATTTCAAAATTTTCATTATCAATTTACAAAAAAATAGCAACATTTGTCCCGCTTGTATCAGCCCCACATATCGTTTTTCTCACCGAACACGGTAAGTTCGTAAAGTTCCTGCACCGGATTCGTGCGGAAGCGACGCCCGGGTATCGCCACTGTGTGGACCGCCCGGAGGACACGGTGGAGCACACAGTAGAGGTGTGCCCCGCTTGGGCAAAGCAACGCCGTGTCCTCGTGGGGGCGATCGGTGGCGGCGATCTCTCGCGCCGGGCTTTGGTACAAGCCATGCTCCGGAGCGAGGAGGAGTGACAGGCGGTCACCTCCTTCTGTGAAGCAGTAATGCTAGCAAAGGAGGCGGCCGATCGCATGAGGCAACGGTCCTCCGATTTTCAGCCACCGTAGACGCGGGCTTGCGGACGGCGAGCAATGGGTGGCTCGCAGTCCGACCATCCGGTAACTGTCCGGACCGAGGCCAAGTCGTTGACGGTGCATACTGTTCCACGCGCGCCTCAGCACATCGTAGGGGCCCAGCAGGGTCTAAGCCCACGGGGGCCACGGGTAGTGTGAAAGTGAAACCTGGGGCCCTGGGACGAAGGCAAAGAAGAAACAGGAGTGGGTTTTCAGTCAGTATAAGTCTGACACTATCTCTCGCTCCGCCCAAGAGCGAGATTTATCATAAGATGATTTTCCCACCCAATAAAAAAAAGCCCCACATGTCGTTTACTTTTTCTTTTAGTGACGCATTGATTATGATAATTGATAATGCGTCTCTTTCTTTTGACCCATTATCTACAAAAGAAATGATTTCGAAAACTAGACCTTGAATTTCGACCTTAAAGTCTTAAATAGGTAATCATAAGAAATATCAACATCCTGTACATAGTGTATAACACTGGGTGATAATATAGCTGCCATTAAATATTGTAGATTCCATTAGTGAAATAATTTTTGTATTTGGGTAGTAGTAAAGTAATTCCGCAGATAACCTTTGCAAACAAACATACAACCGTTACCTCTAATTAATTAATATTGAAGTCGAAAGAAATTTTAACAATCTTAATAAACAAAAAAAGTACTTAAAATAAACAATAATACTTAAAGGATCAAAAAGTGGTAGTCGGCGTGCAATCTTGGGAATATTTTCATTTAATATTCGCGAGCGGCTGCGAAGCAAAGTAACGCATGCTCACGCTGAGAGAGCCTGGTCGTTACTGACGCGATCGAGTTTGCGCGGTCGATAATATAGTTCAATTTGCTTGTAGTTTACGTAATGAAGATATTGTTTATTTATAAAATAAATTTTAGATTCTATTAAAGGGATTTCTTAAGATTATTGTGCAATTTTTAAATTTGCTTAAATGTGTTGCTAAGGTATAGAAAAAAATACTTATTTGTCTAGATGTTTTCCAAGAATTGTGTTTTTTCAACATTTTTTTTTCTGCTATATTTTCTATTAAAGTCTATAATGTTTTCAACCCATCTGAGAGTAGACCATATAATGATGTTAGTGATATTTTTTAGTAATGTTATAAATCATTTGTAGTTTGGTGTAAAACGTAGCCAAACGTCTCTCGCTCGTTACTTTTGCGAGAAAAGGGTTTTGAAATTGGTAATTGCTATTAATACACACATAATTTTAAAAAAGTACTCAAGCCAACTGAGAGAATAAGAGCTTGACTTTCATAATCTAATAAAAGAAGGTTTAATTTCTTCTTGCTTTTCTCACAAACCATGATCAAAAAAGTTCAAGATGAGTTGATTTTGTGCACGGCGCCTTAAATCAGTTTTAAATTTTATGTTGCTAGAGTCAAAATGGCGGCTGTAGCACAGCAAAATAAACAAACATTTGTTTATTCATTTGGTTAATCATTTTCTCCGTCGTTTAAAATTAGAACGACGTCTAAAAACATTATGTAAGTGACTTCTAAGTATTAGCCTAGTTATTCATCAACAAGTATCATTCAACATCAACATCTGTAGTGTTTTATTTACATTTTTGTTTTTGTTACTAAGCATTGGTACAAATTAAATAGTTCTTACCTGCCGTGGATAACTCCATTCTTGTATCACAGATCACGGATTTCAGCAACTTCCAAAGAATGTTGTCTCATTTGAGTAATATTTAAAGCACAATTAACACAGCGTTCTCTTCTGCGGGTCGAAATATGGCACGTACGTGTCGGACGCTGGAGTTATTCAAAGGAGTATAAACAGAGTCCGAGATAGAGCAGCCGGGGTCATTGTCGTACATAGCAGATTCAGAATCCGTAGGCAGGCTGGGGTCGTTGGGAAAAGCGAGTGCAGAGTTCATTATGAAATCGAATAGTAATAATACTACAAAAACTGAAACAAATAGTCGCAATTCAAATGCTACGCGGCAAAATGTGACACTTTTTGCCGCTGCTTTTTGCCCCATTTGGGTAGGCTAACGTCTTAAGACCATACAGCCACTGAACTTCACTCAAGAAATCCCGCCAAAAACACCCAAACATTTGCATTTTTATCAATGGACCAAATACATATTATTGATATATATAAAAATAATTACAAATACATAATAAATGATGTTAAAAAAAAATTATGTTCTGGTCGATTATTAAAATGAAAATTCTACGCAATCTTTATTTTTATTATTCCGCCTAAAGGACTTTGTGTCCAAGGTCAAGAAATAATTGAAAAAAAATACTTCAAAATGGTTGCAGGAACCAATGAATATACTTATTGTTTAATATTATTTTTCCGAACTTTAACTGACGTGATATTATTTTAATAATTATTTCTATTAATTATTAAGATTTTTAGTTTATATAATAATCTTGTCCACGGCATTGAAAACCTCTGGCTGTATCTGGGTCACTCCCTTTATATTTTAAGTAACAATTTTCATTAAATGGTTATAAAAAACGTTTTTAATTTTATTTTTTATTCGTTGCCGTAAACATAATTTAAAAAAAATGAAATCTGTATTTCATTATTCTGGTAGAATACACAAAATTTTTACTGGCAGTATGTTACAATACGGCAATAAGTCGTTGATAGATCGTTTAGTTTCGAGCCAGTTGAATTGTCGTTCTATCCAATCCCGATAAAGGAACACGTGAATACCGATTTTGGGTAGGACTTCGATCGAACGACTATAAAACTTCAACGATATTTGACTTATTTGATTTTACGTGAATCAGGCTATTGACCTCTGAGGTCGGCACTTTTATTTGCTCGGTTCGTGCAAACGTCTGATTCGCACGCACGCAGAAATGTGAACCTTACGGGAAATAGAGAAGAGGAAGATAGACGCCCTAGAGATGTGGTGCCCGAAGAGAATGCTCGGAGTATCGTGGACTGAATTCCGTACCAACGAGTCTATACTTCGAGAACTCGGCATCAAGCAGCGTTTATCATTTTTCGTACAGGCTCGTATTCTCACCTTTTTTGGTCACGTATGCCGCCGAGGGGAAGTGGCTATTTAGCGACTTGTGGTCCAGGGAAAGGTTAAGTGTCACCAGGCTACGAGGACGATCGTCTATGGGGTGGACTGACCAGATTAAAGCGGCAGTAAAGGGCTCGACATCACTGTACGATTGCACGAGGAAGGCGACCATCAGAGAGGAGTCGTGGCGTGTTGTAAAGCTTGCACCAACACCTGAAGTAATGACCACGTACACTCTGTCAAGAGTGATACCGACAAGGAAGAAGAAGACTAGCTTAAGGTAAGCAACCACTTTATAACTTTGCTTTTGCATTCTTTTTTGCAACAATTGGCTATAATAGAGCCCTGACCGCCGGCAGCTTGGACTCTGTTCCCGATGCCGGTGGGCTACTATTTTTTATATTTTTAAATGTTTTTTTTATGTGTTTTTTTTAAGGAAATATTTAAAAATATAATAAGTATGTAATATAATAAATAAATGGAATAATAATAAATTTATTTCTCATCACAAATGCATTATGGTGAACACAAAAATTTAATCTAAATAACATAAACATTTGTGAGAGACTGGTGCCCGAAATAGGTATAGAATACCTGTGTTACGGGTCACCAGGCCCCCCAAGACATACAGGTATACAAATATAGAAATTAATTAATTAATTTTATTATATAGCATGCTCCTTGTGAATCGGATTAGTATCTGCGCAAAAACAGTATTTGCGCAGTCGACTCACATACTGCATAGTTTCTTCTAGAGGTAGCCACTCGTTTTCTACTATCACCGGTTATTTAAATCCTATAATATATACAGCTGGCGAACAGTCAGAATTTGAATTTGAGTTATAGTTTTGACGTGGGAGTACAAACGTGGCTTGAACAAGCTAACCTTTAGTATAATTTTTTGCGCTCTTTCAAGTGTTAGGATTTTAGTCTTACTTGCTCCGCCTCATGTAGTGATACATTAACACATTTACAAACCATCTTAACTGTTTGTTTATCTGCAACGTCACAAAGGTTTGTAAATATGCAGCGTGTTTGGTGCATCGTGTGCCAAATTGAAATGGTCGACGGGTGAGTTCATCTGCTATCATTTCAGCCCCCTAAAACTTCTCATGCCCTGAGGATTTTTTTTTATCGACTTTTTATTGTTTTATGAAAGTAAGACCCAATATATAATATATAATAGTGTTTAGCTTTTACCTTCGTTTAACGTAAGAAAGCTGAATGACATCCAGCATTGAAACCATCTTGCGCTAGATTAAATAGTTCATCAAACGAGAGGTAACAACAAATAGCACAGCAGTACACAACAGAAGAACGTAGGTATAGCTTTTTTTACCAAGTTTCCGGTAACAATGTGTGTAAGAGGACTTAGAGGAGCTAATCGCGAGTTTTACAATGCGCAAAAGTACTCCACTGCAGAATCAGAAAAATATTATGTTATTCTTCAGAATAAATGCTAGGTAGATAGTGTGTAATACAAAACACATACAGCTTATTTAGTAAGATAAAAAAATCACAAAACTGCCTCTAACAGTTATCGATTATTAACCAAACTAACATACATTCTGATTTTTTTGGCAGTTTGAAGCAACGTTTTACTGTTGTAATATTTTTTCAATTTTATTTAGAAACTAGTCAAAACACTTCAAGTTCTGCAAGCATTGACTCTTTGCGCATCTCTTTCTTTTATATGTAGTCTGAGAGTAACCGTACTTTAGATCCTGCAGTCCTCCTAAAATTAAAATGAGAGACGAACTTCCCGTGAAAATAGAGTCTAATTTTTGTTATTTTTTTCAGAATGGCAACTAGTACTCATTGTGACATTAGTTTGCGACAGTTTTTATAAGAAAGAAAGAACGAAAGCTAAAATGAAATAAAAAAAGAAAGAAAGAAAGAAAAACATTCATTTGTGACTGGACTATAAGGGTTTCTTGTTATTTTATTACGGAACCTTAAGGTCTTCTTGAATGATCGACTAGATACGAGTCCGAACCTCAACACAGTGTGTATCTATCGGCACAGACCTAGCTAGGGTTTATTGGGACTGATCACTCATACTACCATTTATTCTCGCTTTTTAACCGACTTCAAAAAGGAGGAGGTTATATATTCGGTTTAATGTATGTTTTTTTTTATGTATGTTCGCCGATTTCTCGGTCAATTGTGGACCGATTTTGAAATATTTCGATCATAAATAGTCCCATAGAAATATTGTGATGATCTGATCATGAACTTCGAAGATATGGAACAGAACTCCTCAGAGGATCACAGCAGAACCGTCGTAACAAGTAAAATTGCTTTATTTATACGTGTAGTCGATGACTGACTGAAAGTAGAGGGGGAATATATCGAACTGATCTGATGATGAAGCCTGAAGTTAGGCACCGGAACTCTGTAATAAATTAATGTAATCTAACCGTGTTTGGGATTATTAGAATTGTCATGAGATGCACTCTGGCTATAAGGTATTTAAGTTTGCCTGAGGGGTACTTTTTAGTGGTGGTACTATAAGTGTAAAATAAAAAACTTTTTATGAAAAAAAATACAACCGACTTCAAAGTGAAAAAAATAACTTTAATTTCGGAAGTCGGTGTTAAATAACGAAGAGACAAAACTATTATAGAAACACCGATTTCCGAAATTAAAGTTATTTTGCACTTTTCAGTGTTTTTTTTTTGACTTTGAAGTCGGTTGTGTTTTTTTTTTTTGTAAAAATTGTTTTTGAAAAAGCGTAGGTACTCGTACATATCTAAAACAGCTCACAAGACTTGTGAAAGTTATAATAAAAACACTCCCCGTATAATGCAACCTTTATTTTTATATTAGAATAGTAACAAGTTATTATATAAACATTTGAATACAAGTAAATAATTCTGTAAAATTATAGCGCAGCTTTTGCCAAGACACATTTTCAAGACGAATTACTAGAAATGATTTCAATGCGCATTATGAACATTTTAAGGCAGTATCTACTCAACGGCGTAGGTTTCAGGCAGACTGGAAGAACCTATATATGGATATAAACCAGGCCGATTGTTGATAAATCTATCAGCAATACTCCTATCGGAGTTCCGTCTTCTATCACCAGCATCTTAAGGTTCAAATTTCCTGCGATAGCTTGTTGAATATCTGTAAAAAATATTGGCTTAGTTAGATATATCACAGAAGCTGGTTCTGATGGCAGAACCTTAGCGTACTTAACCCAATTCGTCAATCCTTTTAGACTTGGTCACTTTGAACTGTTTCAACATTTTTAAAATAGTCTCAAGTTATGATCAAATAGAGATAATGTCTGTTAATCATAACTAGATTTCGGGTTTCCCAGTGAATTTATAAAAATAAGCCATAAATATACCTCCATAACTTATTATGTTTCTTATTAACTTGTTCACGTACCTTCTAGATTGAAATAAAGAAACCGTCAAGCGTCCTGTTTCTGTCATCATAAGTTTTGAAGATGGAAGAAAACTGGATTCTTGACTTAATATTTTCTTCTCATGTAGTCTTGTATACGGATGGTATCATACAGAGAGTTTTTCTTTCATGAAGTATTCTGTTAGCTGCTCTAGATCCTATAAACTGAAGTGGCCACTAGCCTGGTCACAGTCTGATGACGACGGACATGTAACTCCTCAGTGTGTATCAGATATACTGTCCGCGTGTTCCCAATAGTGCTGATTACTCTACTCCGCTTGTTCATAAGGCAAATAAATGAATTATTATTATTATTATGGACGACGCCTGTTGGTTTGTGATTTGCATTGTTAAAGCAATTTTATTCATTCCTCTTGAAATAAAAAGTCCTAACTGCGCTAAGTACATAGATGTTTAACAAAGAACTTAATTCAAAGTATCTATATAACAGAAGCCATAATTTTTTATATATCCCAGATGCCACCATGATTTTTTAAATTTATATATATTTCTTTTAAAATATATTTATGAGTTGTTTTGTAGTAGCTTTTTAGACTGTTAAATTAACAGTATTAATTGGTGGCGGGAATTGTAATGTGATTCGTTTGTCGTTGGGTATCGTATTTATGTTGTTTCTGGATTTTTTATTATACGGATGCTGATGCTGATGATGATGATGCTGATGATGATGATGATGATGATGATGGTTGTTCATCAGTTTCAATTATTATAGACGTATCAGTGCTTTTTTTGGGAGCCATTTTGTTTCTAGCTTTATTCAAGAATTCATCAAATGTCTCCTTTAATCCCGACTTTAGGTTTATTTCGAAGTTTGCTGATATACTTTTATCATCTTTTACTTTTTCCATAACATCTTTAACGATTTTGTTCATATCGATTTCCATAGAACTTTTGATTGTTTTTATGTCGACATTATTTTCCATTTGTTTGGAATATTTTTCCAGTAGTTCTTTAACGTCAAGGGCAAGTTTCTCTTTGACTTCTGTCCAATCACCTTCCATTTTGCCGAATAGAGCATCGCTATTTAGCAATGCACTCAACGTTTTTAGTAATGCATTTGTTATCGTCGATAAAATTTGGCGAACGTTATCCAGTACGCCCTTAGTTAACTTCTGAGTGTCCTTAACAGTGTCCCCAACAGTGTCAGTTACTGCTCCCGTGATCTTCGAAATGATTTCAAAAATGTTACGCTTCTCTCTTAGAGAACCTGTAAATAAAATTTCAATCAAATCGCTTGAATAAAAAAATATTATATTACACGTAGACACATAGCTGTATAAAACGGCACGAGTACGAATAAAATGCCAGAAGTTAGTACGCGCTAACCCGTATATATGCCTAGCCAAGTTACAACCGTTTCCTGTCGATTCTCTTTCTACAATCGATAAAGCCTCGGCGTGAGTACCATTTATACCATAAAACTAAAGGATGTAGCAATGAGCATTGTAGAAACGATTACATTTATTTCATTCTCTAATTTTGAACGATGTGAACTTGGCTACGAATTATGTTGTTAAGATGTCATTCCCATACATTTGATTAGTTTTCTACTAGCATTAACGATTGTAGATTATCAACTTGGCTAAGCCTACTAATCTCCCGTCTGAGCAATAGATAAGATGTATTGTCACCGGATAATTGCAAACCGCCGACGCAAAATTGTAAAATATTTATTTCTAATTAAGACACGGTTATGTTGGAAATTAATGAATTTAGATATGATTTATCATATACAAAGCGTTTTTACCATAATATATCTTAGATATATAATCTAGCAAAGATTTATTACAAACATACGGAGACTGTAATTTACCGGTGACATTAAACGAGGTTTCTTTTTATTGAAGAAACGAATACATTGAAGACACTTGCTAAATGATAGATATACTCAGAGCGATTCTCTGAAATGCCAACCCATTTCAAAGAATCGCTTTTATAGAAAATTGTATGTTTCGAAAGGTTATTATTGTACCTTTGAGCCTACAGTGAGTTAGTTTTTATCTGCCATAAAGGTTTCTAGTCTAACTCGATGCACCTGATTACCATTACTTCCTAGTTACCTAGTTACTGAGTATCACTTTTGTGCTTTTGACTGCTCCTAACGCCTATCCAAAGATTATACAAATTTGGTTTATTTTTTACTCAGGAAGCACCAATTAAAAAAATAACTCCTTTAATTAACATTTATATTTGTGAAAGACATACCAGCTGCTGACTCCTCGACGAGGGCGAAGGCCGCCTGTAACAAACAAATGAATACACTGCTGACTAGATGGTTATATGTCACCCGCACGTCCGTGCACCCTTGGCGCTCCTTTACATCGTAGGAATTAATTATCGAAGTTAACACTGGCGTGCAGTTCACTACACCAGAGCTTTAGGATTATAACACACTAAATAAGTACCTATGCTGTTCTTAAACTTGTTGTTGTTTGTCGCAACAGTATGATCAAATGGGTGAGTTACAAGTATGGCAGAACTGTGAATTTATACTAGGGATGAAACGATGCGAGTAAATAATAACAAGTAGTTACTCGATACATTCCTCCTGATAGTTCCTATAACAAGCACTGTTTTTATAGATACTTTGAAATTAGGGATAAAGAATGTATCGGTCAAAAGTACTCGTATCGGTCGCGATTTAACTTTAACACTTTTGTGCATGTCTCATTGATTTTAAGACTCTTGTAGCGTTAGGAACGATTTTAGAAGCACGTTTCAAAAACTTTAATTTTCAGAATTTAAAACCCATATTCATATTGATTGCATCACTGCTTACCATCAGGCGAGATCGCAGTCAAGCCCTAGTTTAAAAAATAATAATAATATTACCAGCATTATACAAACAGTCTATATCTTGCGAAATTTCTTTTTCTAAGCTGGCGCACCACTACAATCACTGCGTCCAAAACGGATACAAAGAATATTTTTTTAAATGACTAATATTTTTATATCAATAAAGAATATCAAATATTGTTTTTATTTTCTCTAAATTTTAAAAAATAAACACAACTGATATTAGATCGAGTAAAAGTGTCGACACTTCACTGTAAATACAAAATATAAATAATTTATTTCCTTTCACAAATTAAGTCGACATCTACAGGTAAAGAAAATGGCCTGTGTAACGGCACTTCGCTCATTGATACCGTTTCATCCCTAACATATGATAAGTTAGTAGGTAACTATCATGTACCTCATTGTTCTTACAAAATACTATGTTTGACTACATGATAGTCCTAACAGCATGCTGCACTCGATAGCCGCCCGATAGGGTAGAGAGCCCGCTGCTACGTGCGCTGGTCGAATGGACCAGTGGGGTTACCATGACGTTCAAAGTAAAATTGTTTCATTCTTATTTCAGTGTGGGTAAGAGACAGAGCTATACAGGTTGTCTAGCGCCATCTCTTACCCACACTGGAAATAATAATGAAACAATCTTACTTTAAGCGGCATGATACAGGTCCTAGTCGTTATTAGGTACTTACATAGGGTAAGAGATTTTGTTACTTATATAGTGTTTTTTATTCCATGACATTTTCTATTATCATTCCATGACATTTAATTTAGTGCAATTTTTATTATTATGTCATGACAGTCAAGTTAGTGACATTTTTTTATTATTATTCCACGACATTTTAATTTTTGTTATTATGACATTTAATTCATTGACATTTTTAATTCTTAATCAATGACATTTCATTTACTGATATTTTTAAAGTTTGTTCTAATAACATTAAATTTTTGATAATTGTAATTGAATTGAATAATTATTTATTTTTTTATGTGAAGAATACCAAATAAAGAGTGTTATATTTTAAAACTTTTGATCTAAGATAGACATAAGTGATACTAAAACATAATGTGGACCAAAAGTTGTCTTAAATAAATAAATTATTTTTATCATTATTTTTTTCTCTGAACTGCGAATGCGACACATTGCGCATTCATATACGAAAGTACTTGAGCACAAAAAAATACAATTTCACAAATTCAAAAATAAAAAAAAAGCAAGTTTTTCCTGAGCACATAAATTAGATTAACGAATATTGAAATATACTTACGATCGCGACGACCAAATACAGAGCTGTCTTCATATTGGCAGAGAAAAATTTGTTACAATCTTCGAAGTACTTCGTAAACCGATGATGAGTAACTTGTAACTTCTCTCACAAAACACAGCCTTTTATACGATCTGAATATTTGTTAAGCTCTTAGCTTACATCTGTGTAAACAATGGACAGAATAATAATTTGAATGTAATTCAGTTTATTTTTTATGCATCTTCATACTTCCTGTATACTCAGGTTTACAAGGCATGTTCACCACATACTTTTTTAATTTAACATGAACCTGTAATTGCTTTTCGCATACCGATGAATTATCATCATCATCATTTCAGCTGAAAGACGTCCTCAGCTGTAGGTACATAGGCCTCCCCCAAGCTTCACTACAACAACCAGTCCTGTGCATCTCGCATCCATCGGATTCCCATAACCTTTAACCATGTTATCGGGCTACCTTGTCGGAGGCCTTCCAATTCTGCATCTTCTAGTACGCGGTCGCCACTCCAGAACCTTTTGGCTCCATCGACCATCTGTTCTACGAGCAATGTGCCTTACTCACCGCCACTTAAGTTATACATAATAGGTAACATACCTGATAGGTTTTTTTTTTCGGTGGGAAAATCATCTTATGACATCCCACGCTCTTGGGCGGGGTGGGAGATAGTGTCAGACTTTTACTGACTAAAACCCACTCCTGTTCCTTCGTTGCCTTTCGTACCAGGGCCGAGTCTTCCTTTCAGAATCAGACCCTTGGCCCCAGTAGGCTTCGACCCTGCTGGGCCCCTACAGTTGCTGACATCTCCTTGAGGCGCGCGTGGACCAGCACGCGCCGTTGACAACTTGGGCTTGGTCCGGACAATTACCGGACGGTCGGACGGCAAGCCACCCATTGCTCGCCGTCCGCAAGCCCGCGCCTACGGTGGCCGGAAACCTACCTGATAGGTACCTATGATATTTCCGTTTTTTAAAACGGTTTGCTTTGAAGTGTTATCTTTCGAATGACTTGGAACTATAAGTTCAAATAAACTTTATTTTAAAGGTACGCTATTCTTTTTTCGAAACTAGGTATTTATTGGTCTTTTTTTGTTTTGTATTTTCTGTAATATCGCAGTACTTAGAAGCATTTTTGTATGAAATCTAAGAAAATTCGCATTATTTTGTAATATGAGTTCTACCGTGGAAACAATGTGTCTCAAGCGGTATGAACACATTGATGATTTATATGGACTTAAAACTGCTAATGAATGGGCGTACTAAAATATTTCTCAAATATTTCACTAAAGGTACCTTTAGTAATATATTTGAGAAATTTATTTTACAGCATTACAAAGATTTTTTATTATACATTAATTGTTACACACTAAACAGTTCGGTTTTATAACGGGGCCGACATTTATAATGCATAGGATGACTAATGTGATGTCCTGGGCATTTTTTGTGATTTTTCCTAGGCCTTCGATTGCGTTCTCCATGAAACATCCATCAAATCAGGAAACTACCCTTTTGCGGGAAACGTAGGCGCGGGCTTGCGGACGGCGAGCAATGGATAGCTCGCCGTCCGATCATCCGGTAACTGTCCGGACCGAGCCCAAGTCGTCAACGGCGCCTAGTGTTCCACGCGCGCCTGAAGGAGATGTCAGCAACTGTAGGGGCCCAGCAGGGTCGAAGCCTACTGGGACCATGGCTGCTGCGAAAGAGGTCCCCGGGGCCCTGGAACAATGGCAAAGAAGGAACAGGAGCGGGTTTTAAGTCAGTAAAAGTCTGACACTATTTCTCGCTCCAACCAAGAGCGAGGGATGTCATTAGACGATTTTCACACAAAAAAAAAGAAAAGATTGGTTCGGGAAGCATTTACAATATTCTACATGAGCACCTTCACGTGAGGAGGATAGATTTCCACCGGTTGCCGCACAACCTCGCCGAAGCTCAGAAGCAGGCTTATGTGGAGTGGTGCCGTGATATGATTAAAAAATTTGAAGCAGGGTTGTCTCGGCGCGTTTACGACAGTGTGACAGGTGACGAATCCTGGATGTATCGATACGATCCAAAAACAAAGCGTCAGTCGACAGTTTGGCAGTTTCAAAACGAACCAACGCCTACGAAAGTGAAGCGACCGAGAAGAGCAGGGAAAATTTTGATCGCTAGTTTCTTCACTTTGACGGGGTGTCCGATTTCAATTCCATTACGAGACCAAAGCAACATCAACGCCGAATGGTATACCACAAAATTCCTGCCAGAAGTTTTGTCTGCAATGAGCAGAACCCGATCACCGGGCTCTGCGGGGTACTGCTTCATCATGACAACGCGCCCGCGCACTCAGCGCTCAAAACGAGGGACTTCCTGGACATCACACCAGTCAGATTCTTGGAGCATCTTTCTTACAGTCCTGACCTGGCACTATATGACTTAATTTGATTCCCTAAAATAAAAAATCTGCTAAAAGGGATACAGTTTTCATCGCCAAAAGACGCACTAGCAGCGCTCAAGAAGGCAATGGAAGAGGTGTCTGCGGCGGACTGGAAAAAATGTTTCGAAAATTGGTTCAGACGCATGAAACTTTGTATAGAGGCTGGTGGAGAGTTCTTTAGAAAGATTTAATAAAAATATTTTATCCATAGAAGTTAGTTTTTTAGTTTCTCAAAACTTTCTAAGTGTCCCACACGTATATCTATAAAAAGTATTTTGTAAGTTCATAAAAATAAAAGCATGTTTAAAAAATACAGTGATATTCTTAACGTTAATACAAGGAACAAACACAAATTTGTGGTTCCTGCAACCATGCTCAAAAAATAGGAGGCTCATTTTGATGCCAATGTATACATTTTTATAATAAGCTTCTTAGTCCTATTCAGGAACTTAGCTTTAATAAATTCAAATCATTCCTGCTCCAATACTCACTAGAATTTCACATTTCAGTTTTTTTATTTTCTAAATTACCTTTTTCATTATTATTTTCACTTTTATAATAAGCTTCCCAGTCCTATTCTAGGAACTTAGCCTTTATAAATTCAAATCATTTGTAAAACGAAAATATTGCCAGAAGGCTTTTTTTTACTGTAGAGAACTTTTTACAGAAAAATATAACCGACTTCACTCAAAAAAAAACACTAAAAAGTTTTGTGTGTTCTTCGGTATAGTTTGTTTCTTATTTAACACCGACTTCCGAAATTAAAGTTATTTTGATCCTTTTAGTGTTTTTTTTTTTCAGTGAACTCGTTTTTTTTTTTTCGTAAAAAGTCTTTTATTTCACACTTTTTATACTTTGTCGTATAATATAAGTGTATCACGAATAAAAAGAGTGCATATTTCTCATGACAATTCCAATTAACCCAAACACTGCTAGGTTACATTGTTTTACTATGAAGTTCCTGTGTCTACCTTCCACCTTCCGGCTCTATCATCAGATCAGTTCGATAGTACCTTATAGCCAAATTGCATTTTACGAGAATTCTAATAAGCCCAAACACGGCTAGGATACATTGATTAATTACAGAGTTCCGGTGCCTATTTTCCGACTCCATCATCACCATCAGGTCACTTCGATGATACCATTTTCATTATAACTATTCAGAACTATTTATTTATTTGTATTGTCATAGTCGCTTAACTATCTTCATTGTGATATCTACTCGTATGTGAGTATGAAGTTCCGTTGACCTTTTCTGGTCTTCTTCATCAGTTCTACTTTAAGTGTTACTTTTTGATTGTAAATACTTAAGTTCTCGATGAAAACACCAAAATTACTATATGGTAGCCCATAATATTTGAGGAGTTCCCTCGATTTTACAATTATGATATTGTTTATTTTATAGTTTTACAATTTGTTATTGATAATAGTTACTTTTATATGTTTCTTTTACAATTTGCAATATTTACATTTTTGTAAATTTTATAATTGTGAATGTGGGGACTATTTGGATTACTTTTTACTTTTCTTTTATTTTCACATAATGTCTGGCAGTTTTGAGTACTTTTTGCAGCCTATACAAATGTCCTTTTTTGGTTCGTCAAGTCGTTGATAAACAGATAAACATATTTATTGGTAAAAATTACATTTACAAGTCACAATATATTTTAAATTAATGAAGTACTTAGTTGCGTAAATTATTGATACAATTAATTCATCAAATAAACAAAACATAATAACATAAAATTACAGCCATTGATTCATCATTTCATTAAAAAAATAATTAAATCATAGTAGAATATAAAAAAAAAAAAAATTGATTTAAAAAATGAATAAATTGATTGTCATTGAACTTAATAGATTAACATTGATTAGTCAATATCATTAGTTAATGTATTATATGATATTTTATTATCTAGCATTTCCTTTATGGAATAAAACGCTTTCTGAGTGAGCCAGCATTTAAGTTTGACCTTAAAACTACATCTCATCGTAGCAGAGGTAACCGACGACGGTAGTTTATTGAATATTTTGGGCCCTATAATGTGCGTAAGCTAATCAGACTTTGATAGTCGATGTGGTACTCCAGCTAGCTTATTGACTTGTCGAGTGTAGTAATTATGTCTGTCTCCTAACTTTTTTTATAAATGCATGCTATCCCACGTGAACAGCAGCCTGAAATATTACAATCCCCGGCAAGGTTATTATTCCAAGCGATGCAAAGAAAGGTCGTGCAGATGTTTCTTGAGATATGTGGGCTATTGCTCGGACCGCTCTTTTTTGCATCCTAAAGGTACGTAACCTATCAGCAGCATGACCCCATAGCTCTGCTCCATATTGCAGAATTGAGTGGACAGTAGCAAAGTAGCAAGTCCGCACTATTTCTGGTGCGACAACCCGTGAGTGCGTAACGGGCGCTGCCAAGCTTTGAACACATACTATCAATGTGGTCATTCCATTTCAAGCCTCTGTCAACCTGGAAACCGAGAAATCTAGTCGACTCCACCTGGTCTATTTTCACTTAATCTATGAATACGTTCTTGCTTGTCGTCCTGTTATGGAAAATTTTACATAGTGGGTTTTTTTAAGATTTACAACTAGACCATTTAGCTTAAACCACGTGTCAACCTCCGCCGCTACAGCGTTCAATCGCCGCTCCACAACGTCTAGATTTGGTGCACTGACAACCACCGCAACGTCATCGGCGTACATGAACACTTCACCTAAGCTTACACAATTAGAAAGATCATTTAGCAAGAGTGTAAATAGAATATTTGATACCGACGATCCTTGCGCCACACGTTCACGTTAGTCGTGAGCGGATCTGACATTTTCCTACCACCATCCACAACCACAATTTGGCATCTTTGGCTTAACAGACTTGTCAGAGTGGCATGCCCAGCACCAGTTATTTCATAATGGCTTAGTTTGACAGCTAGCACGCCATGATCTGCAACGTCGAAAGCTTTAGATAGATCACAGCACAAGACCGCAACCTTTTGACGTTTTTCACAGGCTTCCATCACGCGTCGAACCACCTTACGAGCGAGTGAGGTCGTTGACCGTCCAGCTCGATACGCATACTGCCTTTCAGAGTGTCTCAGTCTCAGAGAGGTAATCCGTGAGACGTTTGCTTATGCCATTTTCAAATATTTTTGCGACTGCAGAAATCACTGACACAGGTCTATAATTGTCAATCTCCTCGCGTTTGCCCTTACCCTTATATAGTGGGGAAATTTTATTAATTTTCATTGCGCGCGGGTACGTCCCAGTTTTGATGCACTGATTGTACAGAGCAGCCAAAGGAGGCGCCAGCTGTACAGTAACGCTATTCAGCAATTCCATAGATATATCATAAATATCTCTCGTTGGTTTCTGAGGTATACGTGGCGTAATAAAGTGGTGTACTTCCGACGCTGTGAACGGCTGAAATCGCAGCGAACGGTCTGCGGCAGGCAGTGCTGCCACTAGCGCGCGCTGCACACTTGGCATGTGCGCGCGCGGAGCCCCACACGCATCTGCCGCCGAAATGAATCTCAAATTCTTGGCGTCTGTGGCACCCTTTTCTGTATGGAACTTATTACCCGAGGAGTCCACAATTAAATCATTGAGCCTGATTAAAACCCCTCTCAGCGTTAACTATTTGCCATAGAGACTTATTATTTGTTGCAACTTGTTGTTATTATATTTGCGTAATTCTTAGATTTTTGCGAAGTGACACATTTATCATAATTTAGATGTAATTTACAAATCAAGTTATTAAGTTCATCATTCCTAGGATATTTTTTTTGCAATTTCAGTGCCTCAAAAAATAAAGTTTTTGTAACAATTAACTTATCTGTTACCCATGTTCTGTTTTTAGTGTGTTTGCGTTTAAAAAGAAAACATATCGCCAATTTATTAGAAATAATGTTTATAATTGCTAAGGCTAAGTCTTCAATGAACAGTGAGTAGGTTGATATAACTTCGTGCCAGTCCACGCTCATAATGGAAGCACGAAAGTTCATATAGCTAACCTGACAGTAATCCCTAACCAGACGAGTGCAAGGCCGGATGCTTGGTGACTGACACATGACTTCAGCACGCACCGCGCGATGATCTCTCAGATACGTATCTACTGGTGAGGTGCTTACGCATCCACGGGCAAAGTTATGGTACACATGATCGAGACTTGTCGAAGAGACAAATGTTACACGGTTTGGAAAATTGACTTCATTCACAAAATTATAAGCCGATATTAAATCATTTAATTGCTTACATTCGGAGTTGTTGACACCATTACAGTTAATATTAAAATCGCCAACAATAATGAACATCTTATCACTCATGCTGGCACGCTCAAGAATACGTTGGAAATATAGTAAGAAACTTGCTGAACTCACCAGATTAGTCCGATATATGCACAGACTAGCTTCTGCCAGCGGCTTCGCCTGCGTCAAAGCAAGTTTCTCCATACAAACTTTGAACCCCCTTTTCATCCCCTTGGGGGGTGAATTTTGGGAAATCCTCTCTTAGTGCTCACCTACATTATGAAAGGAAGTTTTGTGTAAAATTTCACGCTCCTAGTCCCAGTAGTTTCGGCTGTGCGTTGATATGTCAGTCAGTCAGTTTCTCCTTTTATATATATAGATATAGCACATTATAATTTACTAGCTTCTGCCAGCGGCTTCGCCCGCGTGGAAGTACATATATTTGGACCCCCATTTCACCCTCATAAAGGGTGAATTTTGGAAAATCCTCTCTTAGTGCTCGCCTACGTCATAAAAGAAAACCTTGTTGAAAATTTCACATTTCTATCCCCGTAGTTTCGGCTGTGCGTTGATATGTCAGTCAGTCAGTTTCTCCTTTTATATATATAGATTATCACAATATTGCTCGAAAGCTATTTCGGTGAAGTCAACATTTTCCACTGATTTAATTCCATTTCGACCCAACAAACACGAGCTCTCGTGCGCTAGGGACTTCTACAATAACTAGATACCATTGAATATCCATCACACACACTTACAACACACACAAACACACACACACACACACAAAACACACTCACACTCACACTCACACTCACACACACACACACACTCACACTCACACACACTCACACACTCACTCACACTTTAAATCTGAATCGGTTAACCAATGTTCAGTTATCGCAAGGACATCACACTTTAGTTCATTTTGCAAAAGAACCTCTAAACGGAGCTCCTTATTAGTTCTCAGTTGAGCTGCACGAATACTGACAAATGCTTGCACTGACTGGACAGGTCCACTCAGAACTGTGTGGTTCTTTCTTCAAAAGATCATCTCGACTCCAATCTGCATGGTGTTTCTCATATGATTTGACCATTACATGTTTGCTGTATGGACTTTAAAAGAGACTTTGACCCCTGAGTTTGTTTCGGTGTTTCTTCTCAAGGTAGTCAGCTAGGAAACACCGGCTTTATCTAGTTTAAATTAACATGTAAAAGTGTTTTTAAAAAACCTATTTGCAAAATAAATATAATTTATCAACGACTTCTTCCGCTCTAGAGTGGAGCGATAGGGCGTGTCAAACTTTTGCTGACTAAAACAACACATATGTTCCTTCGGTCCACGGTTCCGCCTTGCAGAATCCTACCCATGATTCTAGTAGGCTTCGGCCCTGCTGGGCCCCTACGGTTTTGCTGACATCACTTTGAGGCGTGCAGGGAACACTAGGTATGGTCGACGACACAGGCTCGGTTCGGACGGTTCCCGGAGGGCTGGACGGTGAACTACCCATTGCTCGCTGTCCGCAAGCCCACGCCTACAGTGGCTGGTAGCCGGGGTCGAGGTCTCGGCGGCTGGAGCGTGAGGATGTCCGCTCCCTCACGCGTCCGGCCGCCTCCTTTGCTAGCATTACTGCATCGCAGAAAAAGGCGACCGCCGCCCATTCCCCCTCGCTCCGGACCATGGCTTGCACGTCTGTTGGTTGGTGGACCTTGATTTGAGGTAGACCATATAATAATATGTAGCTTGCACGCATTTGACGAGTCTTTTTGTTTTATATTATCAAGATCTCGGCTCTGCTTACCCTTTCTAACAACGCGGCCCTTTGTGAGGCTAAAAACGTAGAGGTAGAACTGTAATCATCCTAGCTCAGCTATTATTGGAAGATAAGTTGAGAAGAAAACAAATCTTGCCTAAAAATCAAATTTATTTACAACTTAAAATATTCATCTTACAAATAATTGAATCTCTTCGCGACAGACAAAACTTTACAAAAAATATTATGCGACATTATTATGGTGATAACAATAATTAATATAGCCCCTCAACACGCCTTCACGTTATGCTTGTCCAGTATAATCTGACTTCATATTGTGCGTGCTTTTGTATTTTGATAGTCCAGCATATTCTGGATCTGTACATCTGCATTTATTGAATGAGTATTTTCTATGGCGTGACCAACTCGGATGTTTACAAATTTTATTTGCCACCATTTCTTTTTGAGGCAATTTTTTGCAATTGTTTGGTAGGTAGAGGTTATTCGAAGACATGTGATATTTACCAACCCACACTAGTAGGTAGTATTTTTAATTAAAGAGTAATTTTGTAATTATGCTTTTTATAAATTTAATTATGCAAAATTTTTAAGACATTAACCAGATTCAGTGACAATTGCAAATTGACAAATTACTTCCAAACTAAGGATTTAATAAGTCTGACTCATAGAATGTTCTAATGAGATTGTATCGTGATTTATTACTTTGTTAGGTAGAAAATAGGTATAGCTCTGGTTGCTGTAGTTATCTACTTG
Source organism: Mythimna pallens (assembly GCA_961205895.1). Classification (NCBI taxonomy): domain Eukaryota; kingdom Metazoa; phylum Arthropoda; class Insecta; order Lepidoptera; family Noctuidae; genus Mythimna; species Mythimna pallens. Next base: position 24,464,875 of record OY540832.1, read on the forward strand.
GACTTATGAATACTGAATAGTTAATACTATTATGAAAAACTAGCTGGTCCAGCTAACTTCGTACCACTTAACAGTCAATAAATGTAGTATATCTTTCGATATGGTTAAGTGATTCGATGAAACAAAGCCTAAGTAATGTATCAAGTGACACAAGATTTTAATGAATAAAAGTTTTAATCGACATCGATTTCGTACATTTTACGCGATAAGCGCACAACTAAAAACTTCTACAGATTTATTATATGTATAATTTATGGAGTAATTTTTGTCTGATAGTAAAATTATAATAATTCAAAGTTCATCAGTTTAACATCCGATTTGGCCACCCTTTATTTAATTACATAACAGTCAAATCATTTCTCATACAATTCATTTGTTTTTTTTTTATACTTGGAGAAGGGGCGCAATTAGGGTCGCGCTACACGGGCCACTCGTGACAGCTACATACGCCGCCACAAGAAGCTAGAAGTGGCCATAATGGTAGTTGTAGCGTGCGACAGCTACTTGTGGCCGGTGGTCGATACTTGCAGTCGGTGGCTTCTATATTTTCTCCCCTATTATTGTAAATATCGCTTTTTGAATCGACGGGATTGCACCTCTGATATGAACAATTCTATATTCATATTTATTTAAATCAACGTACTACGTGCGTACGTGCATTGCCTTCAACTCGAACAGGTTAACTGAGCTAAGGAGGAGTGAGGTGGGAAATCATACGAGTGGCGTGTGGCGTCGGCATTTAGTGGCCGATGCGACCCAAGATAAATAAGTGGCAACGATTTGTAGCGTGTGGTCACCGGCGTTAATTGTATGCGGCGAGCCCATATAAAGTGTATGAAAACTGCAGGAATTACATTACATACATGCTTTTGGTGGTGGTGGCCAGTGGCCCGTGTGCGCCGACCCTTATTTACAATACCCAGAATATTTCGAACCTTGATTTTCAGAAAAATGAAACTGTTTGGTAAATTAATTCAATTCAAAATATATTATTTCACTTAGCCCTAAACAGGCACTTACAAAACATCAGAAGCTAGAAATGCTACAGAATTTCTAGTTTCTTTTCTACTTTGTACAAAAAGCCATAATAATAACAGTTTTCTAAAAGACAGCATGCCATGACAATCCGCATCTCTTCTTGCTATTATCTAGTACCACATTGTTTTCAGAGCACATTATCGAATACATATAGAATGCCAATTTTCTTGGTAACTTAATTAAAAACAGTTAGAGAAAAAGAAGACAATAGATAATAATTCCATTTGAAGTAAACTTCCTCCACTCCACTCGACTCAGTCGCTATGACAACGGGAAAACCTCGATTGATGTCAATATATAGGGTGACTGGTAATTAGTGACCGATACTTAAACACGTGATTGTGTTCATGATTACAAACAACTTTCCCAAAGAAACTTTTTTTATATACTCACTAGTTTGTAGGTACATTCACTGATTAGGTACGTTTGCAAGCTGCGCGGGTGTTCTATCACTATTGTAGGTACGACGGCGTCACGCGGGTAACAGCTGAGCGGTGGCCGGTCGCAGGCGCGCGCGCGTTTTTAAACAGCTGTTTTATTACTGTGATAAAACTACTGAGAATATAAAAAAAGTTTCTTTGGGAAAGTCGTTTGTAATCATGAGTACAATCATGTGTTTAAGTATCGGTCACTAATTACCAATCACCCTATAAAAAAAGCAATGTTCTTTCAATTTAATTGAAGGAGGCTGATTTGAGATAGAGTCGAGTGGAGGAAATGACTTATGATACAGGCTAAATTAAAAATATCATATTATTGGTGCATATTCTTCATCGCCGTTTTGTTCTATGCATTCTGAAATATCGACAACCTTTTTGTTTGGAAGCTATCTAATCCAAAAAAAAACAGAATTCATCCCATTCTTCTTATGTTAATAAATAGCTTGAAAACAAGTTTATGAACAAGGATATCGATACCATTGACTCGTTGATCATTTCTATAATCATCTCTCTTGAAAATTTAGGTGGACTGAACATCTTGATTGCATCAATCGACTGCTCGCTTCATGTTCACCTCACCGAAGTTCTCAAGGGATATTTATGAAATGGCACTACACAGTTTAGTATAGTAATATATGGCACGCTATATAATTTGTTGTAAAAAGCACTGTCTGACCCGGAGGAATTACAGACAACCTTTGAAAGGAGTGAAAAAAAGGAGATAGATTTAGGTCTGTTAGTGTACGACCATCAAAAATAATAATAATCGTTTCTTTATAAATATGTACGCGTTTATCTTGCAATGTGTGTAACTTCAGACGCCTAACGTGCTAAGCTGGTACAGGCAGCTAGTAAGATATAATTATACAAAATATATACAAACAATACCAAATAATATACTAATAAATATCAAATATGTAATTGAGGAAAGAGATAATGCTCCTTCACCATTTTGTTAAACGTCGCGCCCGCATCGGTAGCGTTTAAGCACGCCTCATAATGCATTAGTATAGCATAGGTCAGGCTTTATAGACTTTAGAGGCTTGCTGGCACTAGGAGTCAATACTTTATGCTTTAGCGATAAATTAAAAATGTTAAAAAAAAAAGATTTTGAGAAGTATAATCACTATATATTCAGTAGTCAATTACACTGAAAACAATTATTAAGTTACTTTTCGAAAAAAAAAAAAAACATTTTTTTTTCTCTTGACTCCTCGGACAGATTTTGGAGCGCATAGTTCCACTGATTAGTTTAGTCCGACGAAATAAATGCACTATGTGTTCATTCTGGGCAGCAGTTGGTCAAACTTTCATACAAAGATTGGCAATGTCCTTTCGTTTAGCGCAAAATAATTTTTAATATATGGTTCAAACGCTGTTAACCTTAAATATAAGTTTTTACACGGGTCGGACACTGTTTTTTCACATAATGGCTCAAATAAAATTAATAATAATTGTTAAATACTTGGTAAATATATTCCTTAAAAAAGCAGTCTCATTTATTACTTCACTTGCACAAATAGGAGACTCGACAAATATGCTTCAGACTGTATAATAAGTTGTTAATTAGCAAAAGCCTTCAATGATATTTGTATTACATTAATATTTAAGAAAAACTTATTATTTTAGTTTGAAAACCTACACCTGCCATGACAATGCAATAACGTTGTTTTTTGTGAACATTTGGGAGCCACCAGTCTGGTAAGGTCTTACCAGTCAGGTCTTCCGGGAAACGAAGATTTGTCTTCTACTTTACCAGGTATATGTTTTGTTAAAGAAAATGGTACCTGGCAAAATGTGACCCATAAGTACGTACCTGGCCCCAGTTGAAAATTTCGTTGAACATTATAAAGAAACCTGAAATAAATTCTATCCCGAGGGCCATCCATGCTCTCCGTGTTCAATGGCTGGTGGCTTAGTGTCTCTACAAGTTTAAAAAAACGGTGTTCACCGGTGGTACCTATAGTTTTCTTCACAGAAAACTATAGGTACTAGTAAATCCCCCCTCGCGCGTATAGGGGTATTATTATTACGTAATTGCGCGTTTTTACGAAAGATCGCCAAAAAAAAAAATGCATAAAATTTTCGCCCGAATAATTATCGTACACCCGAGTGTACAAAACGATAATTAAGCGTTTTTCAAGGTCACTCAAGTTGAACAGACGTATATACAATCGGCTTTAGCTTTGCCACAGATATTGTAACTTTACAGTTGAGTACGATTGCAGTTTCTTAGACTATTCTGATTTTTAAGTCAAAAATATAATAAATTCTATAGCTCTAGCTAAAATTCTGGTCAGAACTGTTAAAATTTATAGCCAAGAGACTGCCACCAAAGTCTCCTACTGCTTGCTTAATACCATAAAATCCCTATAAACAATCTGCTCCATTCCCTCACACCACCATAGTCTTCTCCTGGTATCTTCCTCGAGAATGGAACCTCATCCTTCGATACCTCCGAAGAGGGCACCTGCCGACGGTTCTGTCGTAAGCTCCATACTCGCAGGATGGGAGGGTACAATCACCTCTTGCTACGCAGACCCTGTCCCGAAGACCGAAGTGTTCTCGACCCTTGGCCAGATATTGGCAGTCACGGCGTCGGCCCGCATCAGGCCAGTCACAGATACACGAGCACGGCTCAGTGTCTGTCATGCTGGCTAGGAATAGAGCTGGGCAGGTGCACCTGTAATTTTAGGATGGTTATGTAATAGTTATCTACGAGATTGAACTAAATAGACCCTAGAAGACAGAGTACTCTTAGTGACCACTAGTAGATCCAGTTAGACATTGGCAAGCTTCCAGGACTTTGGAACTGTCCCAGGGCTGGGGGATTATTCGAAAGAGTTACCATAGCCTTGGAACACAAAGGGCAGTTGGAGGAACACAAATGGGTTTAAATTAGTAATAGTCTGACATCTCCTGTAACTCCAGAGTAGAAGAGGTTGTTTGATGATATTGAACAAAAAGAAAACCACCGTGGAACTCAGTTATAGAAACAAATGATCGACAAGAGCTATAATAGCGGTTGCGTGCACAGGAAGTCCACTGCATTATTGTTCAGAACATCATGTACTGTTCAGAATATGAGCCACACGTTGGAGTAGCCCAAGTGGCTGTACATCTGCACTTTGGAGTACTTAATGAGTCTTACTGGCAACGCAGAAATGTTTTGTACTTAGAGATTTTTCTTCGATATTTTTCGATAATTTGCCTGCTGTGATCTTCCCTTCCGATTATAATTTAGGTGTGTTCAAGGCTAGAGTGAATAGGCTTCTAATAAACTAGTGCGCCTTACCATCAACGATTACATCACTGCTTACTGTCAGGTGGGATCGCAGTCAAGCACTAGTTTATGTTATTAAAAAAAAAAAAGATTACTTAAAAGCCACCGAAAAGATGACTGTTATTTCTTTGATATCCATACCTGCGTAGCTGAGAAGATGCAGTAGGTTCCTCATCCTTTTCCAAGATGGGTTCTTCGGTAGGTGTCCTCCAGTCGTTCTGGCTCTCTACCAGGGCTCTCCGCGAGGGTCGCTCCAACTCCTCCTGGCTGTCGCTGTAGCTTGGCTTCCCAGCCGTGGCAGTCATGGTCATCTGCAGGGTCCCCCGAGACACGCAGCCGCATCGGGTGTGGTTGAAGAATTGCATCCTTACCACGGTCATTGGTCCGAGAGCTTTGTGGAGCTGTAGGAATAAAAATGTACATACAGTGACTAAGTGGGTTGGTTTTTAATGTACATCTACAAGAAAAAAAATAATTAGAAATATACTATAATAAGCACGATAGGTGGTGTAATGAGCAAAATTAAGTTTTACTTATTTACTAAATTTTTTCCGTGGCCACTGATTGAATTTTCATAATCCTATCCTATCACAAAATTTGTTTCTGACTTTGAATAATAATATTAGTAGAGATTGGTTGTCTGATTTCTAAAAAAGGAGGAAGTTCTCAAGTCGCAAGAAACGTTGCCAAATATATACCGATTTTGATGATTGTTTTATTTCAAGTTGGCCATTTAAATTTTGTGAAGATTTCTGTTTATTATTAACGCCATTTCATAACATAACTTCATGCCAGTATGCTATAAAGAGGTAACGAGGTAAGAGGTAAATGTGTCATCATCATCCTCAGTCATCATTTCAGCCGAAAGACGTCTACTGTTGGACATAGGCTTTGCCCAAGCGTCGTTACAACGACCGGTCCTGTACGTCTCCCATCTATCGGATTCCCGCGACCCTTACCAGGTCTTCGGTACACCTTGTGAGAGGCCTTCCAACTCAGCGTCTTTCGGTATATGATCGCCACTCCAGAACCTTTCGTCTTCATTAACCATCTGTTCTACGTGCAATTGCCCATTGCCAATTAAATTTGTTGATTCTTCGAGCTATGTCGATAACCTTGGTTCTCCTGCGGATATCTTCATTTCTGATGTGATCAAGCAAGGAAACTCCAAGCATAGCCCTTTCCATCATAAGTCTTTAAATGTGTAGTTACTCCATATTTCGTTTTAGCTGTGGGGGTTTTACTGCAAAATAACTTTACATTCGAAAGTCAAAGTCAAAAGACGAATAAACTAGAGGTGAACTTTGATAGAATACCTATGATAAAGAAAACTTACGTAGAATGGTAAGACTACTGTCTTGCCTTCTATCGGGGCGCAGACCTCGCTTTCGTTGACGCAGCAACCGGAGTCGGGAGCACAGCGATGCAGCTGGACACATGGTGGCAAGTATCTGCAAATAGGAAGATTTTATGAGACCAATGATAATATCTTTTGGACTAAATCCCTGTTATGGTGACCAATATCAGCGAAAACCAGCCGAGTGCGGAAGAGATATAAAAATATCTACGGAAATATTTAAATTTGCAAGAAGTACAATCCATTGTCTTCACTCTCATAGTCTAAATTGGCAGCAATCAGACTACCAGAGAGATATAGAACAGGATGACATGAGGAGACATGGAAGAAGTCGTAATGTATTAAGAAACACCATCACAGAACGAACTAAGCATCTCTCCGAGACGAGAATCCAACATGCACTGCTAAAATGTCATGTCATCGTCATCATAATTTCAGCCGCAAGACGTCCACTGTTGGAGATAGAGGCCTTCCTTAGTGTAGCCACATCGAACAAAAAGTCAATACCAATACTCCCCAAGCCAGCTATCTTGCAATGAGCTAGCGAGGTTGACGGTTCACACACTCGCCATCCTTTAGTAGGACTCTCAAGCACTATCTCAGTTAGATAGTATTTAGTTGGACCATACTCATCTGGTGTGTGCAGCAGGAATCAGTTGCCTCACAATGAGCCAGGTTGCTAATCCAGACACTCGCCGTTTCTCAGCAGGACACTCATGCATTGTCTTAGATATATAGTTTGTTGTTCTTTAACCTGTCTGGTGGCTGCAGCTAGGGGCAGTTGTTTTACACAGTATCCGTTCCTCAGTAGGTTGCTCATGCACTGTCTCAGTTGGGTAGGTTGTAATTGCTGTACCCACCTGGTATCTGCAGCAGGAGCCAGCTGCCTCACAATGAGCCAACGAGGCTGAGGATCTACGCACTTGCCGTTCTTCAGCAGGTCACTCATGCTGCTCATAGCTGCTCGACGAAGCGCCACTCGCTCCACTGGGGTGATGGCTGAAATTAGAATAGTTGTTTTTGTTTTAACTGCCATTTTTTTCTGCATTATCCCTCCAAAAGTAAGGTGGTGAAGATTCGTTGCATATTGAGTGTCACTTTTACAGCACAAAAATTTTTCATAACAACTTGTCACGAGACAAAGTAACATTTGCTAAATTTAAGACTAAATATTAAACCTGCAGAAAACCTTAATTTCACCAAATGTGTACCGAGTTATATAGTCGTGTCTGTTGCCTTCCACCGGACTCTGGGCTGCCACTGAGAATTTTTTTCAAGGTAGAAGCTACTCACGGTCTTCCAAGATCCTAGGTCTTGCGTTAGTAGCCTGAATGGACTCTACAGCAGACACCACCACAGTCTTCGCCGGGCTAGCCTTTGTGATGGCCGAGGGCGTTACCCCCAAGATCAGAGGCTTCGACGTGGAGCTGGACTCAGGCATATCTTCGGAGTCCCAGTCGTCGTTGCCATCCATCGGGTAGTCTCCAAATTCCTGAAAATAGGAAGAAAGGAATAAGTACAAATTCGCGGTAAATATTGATTTACTTACTACTAACTATGCGTTTTTAAATAAATTAATTAAAAAGAAGAGCTCTGCTACAGTTTTGGTGTAAGTAATTTTAAAAAAAATACATTCCTACATAAATATTGAGAGTCGCCTATCATTACGAACATAATATACAAACACTTGTTTACTATGAGCACCTATGACCATTACTTCAAACCACAAATTAAGCAATAATACACTGAGTTACAACTCCTTCACGCAATAAATCCTACATCAGTCTAAAGATCAATTTGTTACAACAAACAAGAACATACAACGATCATGCATTTCGTATAAATGCATATAATTTGCAGGATAAACCTATAAAAGGCGATATACGTAATACAGTCATAAATTCTCCTGTCAATTTGTGTAGCCACATAGTTTTCACATTCAGTGACCCAGTTCTATGAGTGGCTAAATAAATTGTGTAGTTCGCAATTTACGAGCGAACCAGACATTTCTATGTAATGTTACTCGTACGACCGACGCGACAGCTAAATATCTGACGTTTGAATGGGATTGTAGAGTCAAATTAAATAGATTGAAATACATACATGAGACTACTTAAAATTCAGCCCTATTCTAATTTAATGAAACGGAATAGCTGTCTGCCGAAAGTTTGTTAAAATTATACTAATATTATAAAGGCAATTTCAGAAAGTATCAACGTATTTAGATAAAATTTAGTAAATGGATAAACTTTAAAAAATATTTTTTATCCTTGGAATATTTTTCTACTATAGCGCGAGAAAAGCCGCTGACAGAAGCTATTGTCAAGATGTCTATTTGTTAGAGGTAGATAAAGTACCCCTCATTCATAACTAAGTCATAGGTTGGTTGTTAACCACTCTAAAAACCACGGTGACGCCTAAACGGAGAGAACGAAAACTACCAAAGGCTGCACTGTTAACACTTATAATACAAACCAATTAAACATTTGTTCGACCTACGACACCAAATGATGCATGGAAGAAAAAACTTAAACTAAAAAAAATAAACAGTCACACACTGCCGTCTTTTGATGTTGCCACCGACAGCACTATTCATTCAAAGAATCACTAACAGCGTGAAAACCATGTTGACCCAACAAAACGTTCTTTTAAAGCAGCTAAATAGCTACTGGGGATTATTTTCTGATGTATCTACCCTAGACAAAACCTTATCAACATAATAAAATCCCAAACTTAACCTAATAAAGTCGGTTTGTACTACATAACAGACACATAACAACATGCCAATCGCGGTAACAGTATTTATCTGGCACTAAATCAACATTCAATACATTGTCTAGTGTCTTTGTATAGGTCGATATCGACAGATGTCTCTGAGAAAGCTGTACAACTTATATGAACTGGGCCGGAAATGGTTACCGTGTCGACTGATATGTGAGTACTGACAGTAGACAAGGAAAATCTTAACAAGGAAACGTGTTTGGCTAAACCCCTTACTGAACAAGGGCAAGAACTTGACTATGATGATGAGATGGTACATCATTTAGTCGAAATCAAGCACGATGATATAACAATAGTCGCACTTAAAAATGAAAAGAATACATACATATAGAAGAGCACAAAAGTGCTGTTTATTGTTTATTATTGTTACTCAATTTAAAACCCGGGGTTTTCCAAGATATTGTTAATGTTTATGAAGATAAATAAGTATTTGAGAATACGTACAAGATAAACGAATCTTGCGAAGTTCGATTTCAATTAAAAATCTACTAACATGATATGTATGTCTTTAATTGTCAAACTGTAATTTCAAAATTATAAGTGAAACTATAACTATTAATATGTCCATCGAAAAATTATAGGACTGGTATGCGATATCAAAATATCACGTGGCTAATCCCTTAAATTTTGGCATATCAACAATCATTACAGTTAACTTGCAGATACCAAGGGCCTTACCACGGCGTTAAAATCACCACATGTCCGGACTCAGAGACGATGCTGACATCGAGAGGGAGCGGAGGGCTTTGGCTGTTAGAGGTAACATGATAGCTCGCAGGTTTGCGCGCTGTTCCAGGTCAGTAAAGCAGACCCTTTTCAGGGCTTATTGTACTTTTATGTACACGTGCAGCCTGTGGGTGAATCACACCCGAAAAGCGTACGAAGTCCTCCGTATCCAGTATAGCAATGCATTCAGGGCACTGATGGAGCTGCCGTGACACTGTAGTGCCTCGGGCATGTTTGCCGCCGCTAGCGTTGACTGCTTTTATGCGACGATGCGTAAGCGGAGCGCGTCTCTGGTGCGCAGGGTGTGCGGCAGCCCCAACAGTGTGCTGATGATGATAGCCGACCGGCTCGACTGTCCTTATATAAGGCGCTGCAGTGTATGTTACTTGTAGTTATCGATAACTGTGTGTGATATATTTAAATTTTGTTTGTTTGTTGGTGTTATGTTCTGTGTTATGTGTAATTATGAGTCCTTATAGTTACTTGAATAAATGAAATTATATATTATATTTATATATAATGGAGTAGTGGTGGCCGAGCGGTAACGGCCCCGACTTACGAGTTTTAGGTTGCGGGTTCAAACTCAGTCAGGCGCATTACTTTGTGTAATTTATTTCTTCACCACTGCACTCAAAACGGTGAAGGAAAACATCGTGAGGAAACTGGCATGTCCTAGAACCAAAAATTCGAAGACATGTGACATCCACCAACCCGCACTGGGCCCGCGTGGTGGAATACGGCCCATTCCCTCTCCTAGAGAGGAGGCCTGAGTCCCAGCAGTGGGAACATTATAAGGCCGACTATGCTATATTTATATATAAATTTAAAATTACAATCATGTGAGCGAGAAAGAGAAATTGAGTTATAAACCCTATATAGCTCCTTGTCTTTATCAGTTCAGTTTATGTCATCAAATGGATCGCTTTAAGTATTCGTATTAGAACTTCAAGCGTATGCAACGGTAGAAAAAGAAATATATTTTGTATAAATTTTTTAATACATTGTTTTAATCATCTTCACATTATTGTCTTTCTAATGAAGATGATCCAGTTGGGTAGGTCTAACTTTGAGAAAGAGGTCAATCGTCGAATCCGACTCGGCTGGGCAGCGTTCGGGAAGCTGCGCGGTATCTTCTCGTCCAACATACCACAGTGTCTCAAGACGAAAGTCTATGACCAGTGCGTGTTGCCAGTGATGACATATGGCTCTGAAACATGGTCGCTTACAATGGGCCTCATCAGAAGGCTTACAGTCACCCAAAGAGCAATGGAAAGGGCTATGCTCGGAGTTTCCTTGCGTGATCGCATAAAGAATGAAGATATCCGCAGGAGAACCAAGGTCGCCGACATAGCCCGAAGAATCGCCAAACTTAAGTGGCAGTGGGCAGGGCACATTGCTCGTAGAACGGATGGCCGATGGGGCCGAAAGGTTCTAGAGTGGCGACCGCGCACCGGAAGACGCAGCGTTGGAAGGCCTCCCACAAGGTGGACCGACGACCTGGTGAGGGTCGCGGGAGTGCGGTGGATGCAAGAAGCACAGGATCGGTCATTGTGGCGACGCTTGGGGGAGGCCTATGTCCAACAGTGGACGTCTTTCGGCTGAAATGATGAATGAAGCTAGCTTGGCGTACACCGAATGAATGGTATGTAAAAATATTTTTAGTGTTTTATATTATACTAGCTTCTGCCAGCGGCTTTGCCCGCGTGAAAATAGGTTTTTCTTTACAAACTTTAGACCCTCATTTCATCCCCTTAGGGAGAGAATTTTGGAAAAATCCTCTCTTAGTACTCGCCTACGTCATAAAAGGAAGCCTTGTGCAGAATTTTATGTTAATAGTCCCAGTAGTTTCGGCTGTACGTTGATAATGATATGTCAGTCAGTCAGTTTCTCCTTTTATGTAGATATTAGAATAGCTAATGCATAAACGTAACTTGATTTAAAGCCTAACAAGGCCGATATAATACAGACGTATCTTTCTGCACAGGAACATACTCTCGCTAAGGATCTCAAGTGTAATATTAACTTACAATTCCAGTTTCTTACGAGGAGTCGTCAAGTCAATATGATGATCAGTCATCTGGGAATGCAACGCAAAAACTAACTCGATAAAAACTAGATTGTACGCAATTTTGCAACCAGTTGAACTGGTTGCAATTATACTCATCTCGGCGTTACATTATTCAAGTTGGGAGTTCTGCTACAATTTATCGGTAGTAATTTATGTTACAATTTACTGGTAGTTTTATTATTTTATTACTATAGGTAGTAAAGTTATTATAATTATGATTTGCATTTTTTAAATTATGTTCTGCAATTGATTATCACATTATAAGAGGATCATTACAGCAATCTGTAAAGTTACTGTTAGGTTATTCAATAAATAAATAAAAATAGAGCAGTGACAACTGTGAAATATATCAATGTATTATTTTTGGCCAAATTAACCACTTCTGATAAAGTTCCGGTACCGAATAAAGTATTATCTTTTTCTTTACCCTTCTATGGCGACCAGTTAAATCGAGTACCTATATTAAAAATAAATTCTCAGGTATGCGCGTTGTCGTGGTAGCGTTATACGCTATTGCGGACTGATGGATCCAGGGAAAATTCTCCGGGATGAATATAGATAAATTTAATTTTTTATAATTTTTATTTTTTGTATTTGTTACCCAAAATACTGCAGGCTGACAGATCTAGCCTTATCCTGGCGACCAGGACAGTCCACGAGTGTTTGCTGTGCAGTCCACATCGCCTCATAGGACTACATAACAACTTTGACATTTATTTTCACTTACTATCATCAGTAGTTCTGTCTACAACGACAAAGTAACATTACAGCAGCAGGCTGCCTTATCTTCGTGTTATAAATCTATGAGAAGCAGGTTAGTTACCGTGGTGTTGAATGATAAGATATTCACCGCATTATGCTGCATTGCAATGTTTGAAGTTGTTGCTACTGACCCTAATAAGAAGCTAGTCTAACACCCAGTTTTGGGCTTATCAACAACAAACTTCTAGCTATCAGACTTACAAAGTAATTTTAAATCAGGATGGATTTCAGAATTGTTAGAAATAGTTCCTGGAAAGGGCATGAGTTAGTTTTTGTCATTATAGATCCATTATCAACACTAAAACGCGAAAATTTATTTGACGTAAAAAGCCAATTCAATAGACAGAAACTAGATAGATAGACGTTACGATAGCGTTTACAGAAAACGCATACAGCTTAAGCAATTACTCTAGTTAGATTTCTCTGTCCTTATCTCTCTCAATGTTATAAACAATTTCAATGACCCAAAATTTTGTTAAGAATGCGACATGTTAATAAATTCATCACCCAAGGATTGCCCTTGAGCCCTTGATATTCTGTGTGCCCTTTAAAGGCAAGATGATAATCAAACCTGCATACCAAGCGATATTACCACGTTCATCGACAACGAGGCAGGTGCAAAGGAAGTATACGATTCAGAGGCAATCACAGTGAAATTAGTTCTTGAACCAACAATCAATTTAGAGACTTAAAATCGGAGTTACTAGGTTCAAATTAAAATGTTATGTTACGAATAAATTTTATGAGGTATGGTTTACACTTAGTAAATTAGACGCCAGTATTGCTTGCCAAGCTTCTGATGCCAAATTACGTGTTATTTTAGATGCAGTTTCAGTTAATATTAACAATGTATCGCGTCATATTATTATTGCTGTTTTTTTTTCTTTTGGCTCGCTCGGTTTGTGCATTTTGCCAGTTAACTTTAGAAAGTAGGTATTTAGTTTTTGATACAGAATACAGTGGTGTTTTAATTAGAATGCGCATTTGATAATGTTTTTACAATATATATTTGGCAACAAATTTATCGAATGCCTTTCCGGTAAGCTTCCCTGAGGTACTCAATACAACATTTAAATTCTCAGCTCCATTTTACCGAGATCACGGTTGTTTCAATGATTCCACATATTGTCTAGTTTGTTTAAAAATACTTGCGATGTAAAACTGCACCAATTTATATCACAAAAATTAAAAACAGCAACCGAACTTCACTGGAAAAAATCCGCCAAAAAATATTTTACGTATGAATAACTTCTTCCGCTCCGAGTGGAGCGAGAGGAAGTGTCAGGCGTTTACTGACTAAACCTGTCCGCGTTCCAGTTGTCCTTTACGTTCCAGAGTCACGATGGTTCTTTCGAATAATTCCGCAGCCCTAAGAGGCCCGGGAGCCCGTCCATTTTGCTGACAAATCTTTAAGGTATTTGGAATCAAGGATGTTATGGATATGCCACTTCGTATCTGGATAAGGATATAGAAATAATATCCGGTATTATTTCGTATTATCCGTTAGTTTCGGATAGTTTCGTTTACGGATATTGACATTTTAAAACTATAAAAGTAAGAAACAAGCAAGTTTTAACTTTTAGTTTTTAGTCTACATCATTTGTTTTTGTCATATAGACTCCGCCTCTATCCGAAATTATCCGAAGCTTTAACGGGTTTTTTTATTTCGGATATTCGATAAACTATCGAATATCCGAAATAAAAAAACCCTAAAAAACCGATTAAGAACATCTCTGCTTGGAATACAATGCTCCTTCGCCCCGGGCTTGGACGCGGTTTTGAAAAAAAAAGCGAAATGAACTGACAATTTGTTCGAAGCTCGATGACTTTCAATGAATAGACCGCCTCGTTTACTTTGAACAGTTGGTAACAAAATAAATGGCATACTTATGAAACAATTCACTCTGTCTGCGAGTGCTCTCATTGCATAAGTTTGCATGCACGCTGTTATGACGGAATTCCTCCGCATTGTTTCACTGTTTCTCCTTGTTATAATGTAGGTAACGTCCGGTAAAGTGTTAAGCTCATTTCATACACAGCTATATATTCTTACATATGTTTAGGCTTTTGAATAAGAATGATCATCATAAAGTAAAATAGTCGGGTTTTGTAACAAAGAATGACGGATAGTGGAGTCTACCCGATACATCGTACCGCATCATGATAATATCATGACAGTGCCAGGAACTGTCTGGAAAACAATATTCTTTTCAATACACTTACTTGAAAATCCGTTCTAATCTCTACTAATTTTAGGCACGCAATTTACTGTTTTCCGCACTAGTGCGGAAAAGTGCGTGAGCTCGCTTTTTTCCGTCTATCTTGTCAGGATGGACGCTAAGCAAGCCCCACGGGTTGCCGGTCAACGTAGGCGCCTTCAAATTAGTCACAAAGTGCCGAGTGACGACAGCGTGGCTTTTTATAACTTAACAAAGCAGCGCGGCAGCAGCGCTTTAGCATTTTGAAGGCACCCTTAGACCTCGAACAGATTTTTATTTTAATTACCTATTCTTTTTAATTGTATATATATTTTTAGTTTTATTAAGTTGTGTGAAAGACAAAAATAAGACCAAGTACAAAGACGATCATACGGTGAAGCTTCTCCATGAACTACCCTCCTAGTTGGCTGACGACGGTCCAAAGAGACCTCAGAGAAGTTCATCTCGACACAAGCATGGTCCAAAACTGGCCGACCCCAAATAAATGGAATAAGGTCTAGCCAGAAGAAGGAGTGTGAGAAACGAATAAACCTTTTTTTTCCGACTTTCTTTTTATTGTTTAAAATGTATATAAAGTGGGATGTTTTGCACATGCATAGGTATTATCGACTGCATGGCACATGTACGACGTACAAACAAAAATTGTGTTAAGAGGGTTCTTGTCAACTCGCCTATCGTCAACATCGAGCATGGTTTCTGGTTAAAGATATTTATTGCTCATAAAGAAATTTACATTTCACTTAAATGAGAACAAAATTTAAAACTAAGGTAAACTAAATCATACTTCGACAATCGGACTTACAAATTATTGTAAGTCTGTGTTACTATTATGTAATATACAGAAAAGCAATTCATTACATGATACACACTACACAGTATTCAAATTTATTTGGTTAGTGGGTATTCCCAAAAATAATGTTATTACCAACTAAGACAAACTACCTCGCTTGCAGAAAAAGAATGCGGTCTCGTTGTCACCATGCAAATAAGTTACTCAGTAGTGCTACTTACGCAAAGTAAACAGTTTTTTTTTTTTTTTTTTGTTTTGACTTTTGTATAATCTAGTATTTAAATATTTTAGAGTTATGTAATAATTACATTTTGAAGAATGTATTTTTTTAGTTGGGTCTTAAAAATGTTGAACGAAATCGCACTCCTTATTTCTTTTGGTAAGCTATTATAAAATTGCACTCCCTCATAAACAACTGTTCTTTTACCGTGAGTGGTTCGCACTCGAGGAAGTATAATTTGTTCCTTTCTACGACTGCTGCGGTCATGTAATTGATGTATTTTAGTGAAAGAAATTTGTGTATGTATGGTTTTGCTGAGTATTTTTTGTATGAGTATGCAGGTGTGGTATGCGTGAAGTTGTTTGATGTTCATGAGTTTTGTGTCTTTGTATATTTTAACTGTAGGTGTTAGGTAATCGTAATGAAAAAGCATTTTAATAATTTTGTTTTGTGCAATTTGTAAGTCTTTCAGATTTGTTTTGGGTGCATGGCCCCAGATTTCTATCAGGTACATTATGTGTGGCTTCACTAGCGAGTTATATATTGTCTGGCGAACATTATACGGCAGACAGTGCACGATATTACGTAGTGAGCCCAATAAAGATGTAAGTTTGGATTTAATATAATCAATTTGAGTCGTCCAATTTAGATGGCAGTCTAGTCTTAGCCCAAGGTACTTCTCATGCTGTTTGAGTTCTAATATTTGTTTGTCAATCACAAGCGGAGGATGTGGTGAAATTTTCTTATTTTTGGCCTTAAATATAACATAGCTTGTCTTGGATGCATTTATAGTTAGAAGATTCTGTTGGAACCAAACAGATAGTGAGTTTAGATCTTGTTGAGCTTGACTTATTAAGTCAGTTATAGAGGCACCAAAGTAAAAAAGACAAGTATCGTCGGCATACAGTGACATGAGCCCATGCAATGAAACCTTCGAGATGGAGTTTATGTAAATCAAGAAGAAAAGTGGTCCTAGCAGCGATCCTTGGGGAACTCCAAAATTTATGTTGCTTGGTTTACTTTGATATTCTCCGATCCTAACTATCTGAGACCTGTTGTTCAGGTAAGATTCGAACATCCTATACGCAACGCCAGAGATACCTATCTCCTTTAGCTTTTGTAGCAGTATGGGATGGCTTACTGTATCAAAAGCCTTTTTCAGGTCAATAAATAAGCCTAACGCAATGTTTTTTTGATCAATGTTATTTTTTATTTTAGTAGTTAGGTCCACAGTAGCCGACAAGGTGTTAGACTGTGACCGAAACCCATACTGTCTTTCAAATAGGAAATTTATTAAGGTGAGGTGCTGATCTAAACGTGCGTAGAGGATCCTCTCAAATATTTTAGAGATAACTGGAAGCACTGAGATAGGCCTATAGTTGTTAGGATCCGTTTTGACACCAGATTTGTGGATTGGGGTAACTTTGGCTATCTTTAGTTCGTCCGGGAAGATTCCTCTAGCAAGATGGTTATTTATACAGTCGGTCAGCTTGTCCACGATTAGGTCACTTATACACTTGACAACTTTGGTAGTTATACCGTCAACACCCGCGGCACAGTTTGAATCAAGACTTTTAATAATTGTGGATACTTCGTTAGGTTGACAAGGTATAAAAGTAGTGAGTTCTCTATTGTATGGTAGGGAGGCTGTGGTTGTTATATTTTGTTGTTGTTGGTGTTGTGCATGAATGCGATTAGCGAGAGTGGAACCAATCGTAGAAAAGAAGCGGTTAAATGTTTCGCAGATTTCATTACCACTCGTCAGCAGACCAGAATCAGTGAGAAGTTTAGGAGGAGTGCATTCTGACTTTATTTTATTATTAGACAGTGTATTTATTAGGTTCCACACCTTTTTTGGGTCTGTAGTAGTTTTCATAAACACGTTATAGTAATATTTTTTCTTAGTATTCCTAATTGTTTCAGCAGTAACCTTTCTTTCAATCTTAAACCTTTCGATTAGATCCTTATTTTTTGGATCTAATTTCAATCTATGCCAGATTTCATTCCTTTTCTTAATTTTGTCCGATATTTCTTTGCATATCCAGTCCTGACGGGGTGGGTTTAGAATTTTCGTTTTGACCATTGTGCTACTATGAATATTATATTTTAAGTATCTCTCAAGGCATGCATAATTGTTGTCGATTGTGTGATATTCGGCGAGTTCGATTCTTTCATGTAGTTTTTCATAATCTATCGCAGCATATTTCATACGTTTCTTTGGTGGCGGTTTATATTTTTTTATACTTAAGTAAATTTGCTTGTGGTCTGACATAGCTGAATCGATAACGGCCATGTGAAAACTCTTGTCCTTGAGGTTAGTGCATATGTGATCAAGGATGGTTTTTGTGGAAGATGTCTCACGCGTGCAGTAATCATCATGAACGTTATTAATAAAGCTATATCCAGATTCTGTTATAGCCTCTCGGTAGCACTTAGTCTTAGTATTTTTTGTTAGCAGGTTGATGTTAAAATCGCCGAAAATGATAGATCGGGATTTTTTAATCAGTTGCAATGAATACGCTTCAAGAAACTCTCTTGTGTTATTGTTTCCTGGGTTGTAGACTGCTCCTATATTTAATGAGTATTTCTCAAGGTAAACCCAAAGGTAATTGATGCCTCCAGCGTATATTTCATCGACTTTGCTATGATTTAGACTGTTAAGTACATAAATGGAAACACCTCCGCCTCTGGAATCTGTTCTAAGATTATAATAGTGGGTATAATTAGGTAGTTGAAAACGATCGGCGTCTTCACTCGATCTAAGCCATGTTTCGGTTAATATTATAACGTGAGTAGTGTGTTCGATAGATTCTATTACGCACTGCAGTTCGTCGAATTTTCCTTGTCTTCGAATGCTTCTTACGTTTGCGTAGAAAAAAGTTAAAGTTGATTTCAGCGATGGTAGATCCTGGTAAGTTTGGCAGAGCTGATGTGTAATTGTCTTATCATGATTATTTAAAATGTTTGGTGGGTTTAATGTTATCAGTTTTTTGCTTGAGTTTTCACGATTTTCGGTGTGCCTTTGACATATTTAATAATTAGATCCTTTTCACCATTTTCTTTGCGCCGAATTAGTTCTTGGCTGAGCTCTTTTATTATTAATTTTTGGGCAGGGGTCTGATCCGAGTATATTTTAATGTTATCTGGTAGTTTTGTTTTGTTCTGCAGTATTTTTTTTACCACATCAGGCGATTCAAAGCAAATCTTCAGTGGACGGTTTTTTTCTAAGATGTATTTTCCAAGTCGGATTGTTTTTAAAATATGGACATGCTCGATCAGTGCATTTTGCAGAATATTTTTGGCCGAACTCATATCCTCAGCCTGACGTGCAGCGTTATCTGACACTTTTGGCTCGGGTAGACCAGCTATTATTATATTTTTGCTTCTGATGGCTCGTTCCTGCAGTTCATTAATAATCTTTTCATTTGCGAAAATGGAGTTTTGTGGGGTATCTAATTTTGGTGGAGTAGATTTAAGTTCACCAATTACGGTTTCTAGCTTAGATATCTTCAGTTCAGCATCGAGGGTATTTTTCTTCAGTTCCGAAATTTCAACTTTTATGTTGTCATGTTCGGCTAGCATCCTGGCAGTTGAGCTTTTTATCTCATTGACCTGATCTTTCATTGAGGAGATATCGTCGCGCATTGGCTTTAGATTTGACTCCAGAGTTGAAACCATTTCTTCACGAAATTTATTTATTGCAGTTAAAAGGTCACAGCATTCTCTTTCTTTTCTCTTACGCTGAGTGGCACGGGTATCTGATTCATCACCACTTGTTTTGGAAAAGTCAGATTGCGAACCACTTTGACCTACTGCTTTGTTCCTGGATTGTGGCGAACGTCGCACACTCATATTGCGATGGATAATTATGAGTGCGTGTGGGAAAAGGTAAAAAAGTGCAACTATCTCTTTTACCCGAGGTGGAGCGGGGGGCGCGCGCGCCGTCTTGATGCGCTGTTACTCGTTGATATGTAGTGACAGACAGTCGCAACCAAATTACTATTTGACACCACTTTCGCACTTGTACTGTACACTTTAGGACTTGTTATTGTATAAGGGTTTTTTTAAGGTTTTTGCAAATTAACAAGGGAAACGTCTGTACTGTCCGAGAGTCGAAGCCGATCGCCGCGTGCCGGTTTAAAAGCTTATTACTTCATCTAACGCAATCCAATATGATTTTTGACAAAAAGACAACGCGAAAAAAGAGAGATAACGCCTAAAAACTCTATTAGCAATCGGTAATTTCGTGATTTACTCGAACATTTTACTTATAATTTGTACCAGGAAATACGTGATTTTTTTAAACACCTAAGTTTTTCATAAAAATTTTCATCATTCAGAATCTCGATCAAATGTGCAAGACTTCTATTGATGTACTTTTTTTATATTTTTAATATATGAGTACATTATGGAGGGCCAAAGTTACTGGTAAAATAGCAGATTTTCAGAGATTTTACTAGATTAGCTTTACACAAATTTATGTTTTGATTTCTATAGAAGCCTAGATAATTTCCACAAGATAGCTGTGTATCCAAAATATCTAGAAAAAGAGGTGTAATAACATCGTAATCACGTAAGAGCGGTTGTATGAAAATGTACCACGAAAAGGACGCTCTTAACTGTCTACTTCTTAGTACCACAAATTTGATCTACGTCTTTTATGCCACCTGAATCTATTTACTTCTACAAAATACGTTAAGGAATGGAAGCCACATCATCTTTCACGCGCTCCATTCGTGCACCTTGTATTTGATCTACTACTTTTCTCCCATCTGTATCAACTTTTTAAATTCGACCTTCAGACTTTTACCAGACACAGTCCTACGGTGCAGGAAATAAAGCATATTTTGCCATGCATCGCTGTCCTCCGTCATATTTTACTTAGGTACTCCATCCTTGCATGTCTTATTTTATTTGCATGTTTTTTTTTTCACCTTTATCGACATTTATTCTGAATTCAACCTTCAAACTTCGTCCAGAGCATTAGGTACGAATTGGACAACGTCTTACAAAAATGTTGCACTCAATAAATTATATTATCACTCACTACAAAGATTTTGAAAAAAATTATCGTCATTCAGAATCTTGATTAGCAAGGCTCTTATTGTTATATTTGTTTAAAATTGTAGTTTTTCAGAGGTCTTTACTGGATTAGTTTTACACAAATTTATAAATTAATTTTAATAGAAGCCTAGATAATATCCACAAGATACTATGTTTCCAAATTATGTAATGAAAAATTTGTAATAACGTCATAATTGCGTAAGAGCGGTTGTCTGAAAAACACTGAAAATGTATGTCGAGTTGGATACCCTTAAGTGATTTAGTTTAAAAGACTTGCACGGACACATGGAAAAGTCCATATAAAAACATAGACCGTTCCTAAACTCTTTATACAAATAAACCGTAAAGCATCCACTTCTTACTGTTTAGAGTTCAAAAACATTCGATTGATTATTTCTTCTTTGAAGTTCATCGATTGAGTCGGCGGAGCGCAGTGAAAAGAAACAGATGGCTACTATAAATACGCTGCTATTCTGGGTAGCGGGTTCAGGCCCGAGCGGTGCATTCCTATAAAGTGACTACATGCTTCTGTACTTACTTAAGTTATAAGGTGCAACTTGTGTTAATGGAAATGTACCTACTTTAATAACATTGCAATTATTTTACTAAGAGTGGTTAAGTTATATTCAAACATGGTTTTTGATTAACATTTTTTGTATTTATTTATTTATTTTAGTACAGCAAAATAGCCATTAACACTGTTCGTTAATGCTTTCACTCTGTCTTCCCACAGAACCGAAAACTTTCTAGTAATATCATCTTCCATTCATCAGCAAACAAATCCAATCCAGGATTGGTCTCCACGAGTGCGTTGAGCATCGATAGTTTACACGGTTTATGGGAGTTTTTTTTTTATTTTTAGCTTGGAAAATCATCTAATGACAAATCTCGCTCTTGGGCGGAGCGAGAGATAGTGTCAGACTTTTACTGACTAAAAACCCACTCCTGTTTCTTCTTTGCCTTCATCCCGGGGTCCCGGGTTTCGCTTTCACACACGGTGTAAGGAAGGTGGATCAAGCTGCAGTAATTGCTTATATTAAAAATATGCTTTCAAGAGCGATTGTAATTATTAGAAACAAATAATTGATACAACTCGGCATGTGGTAAGTCAGATGCATCAGAATAGCCATTAAATTTTATAGGCTGTTATAATTTGGTCAACAGCCCGCCTAACCTTTAATGCTAAGATACGTATTTTTTTAGATATCTTTCACTAAAACGATGATATCTCTTTTGAGATATCATCGTTTTAGTGAACGCAGGGAGTCGTGCCGCGGTTACCGTGCGGTTACAGCGCGGATGAAGATTTAAACGTGCGTTTCTGACAGGCTAGCGGTTATACAGGTAAGTATATGTTCTATAACGTTTGTTGTTGATAATGTTTTGTCGGTAACCATAATTTCAGCCGAAAGACGTCCACAAAGTATCGCTCCAACGAACGTATACGTCTCGCATTCATCGAATTCCCGCGACCCTCACCAGGTCATCGGTCCACCTTGTGGAAGGCCTTCCAACGTTGCGTTTTCCATTACGCGGTCGTCACTCCAGAACCTTTAGGCCTCAACGACCATCTGTTCTGCGAGCAATGTGGCCTGCCCACTACCTTTGAGTTTGGCAATTGTTCGGGCTAAGTATGTCGGTAGCCTTGGTTCTCCTGCGGATATCTTCTTGTTGATAATATTGTCAATTTAAATAATAGGAATAATTTAAATGACAAGATACATAAATATAATAAGTTCTGTGAAGACATCGACTTCTTTTTTGTTTCTGCTCAAAAAATTAAAAAAGGTTATTTATAAACGAATTTAAACTAGTTCGTTTAATATTTACACATTCACTCTCCATCCATCTTTTTCTCTTACTTGCATGCCTATATTTATGTTTACTATTAACTACTTTTCCGTATTAACAGCTTAGAATAGCGCACAGTTAAATATAACTCTTAGAAAAATATCGTAGGTATTTTCTGCATATTTATAACTTAGATTTTAATGTATAACTAATAATAATTATTTATTCAAAAAAATTTACAGTTTTGCAACAGATTTGTAGGCTATATTATTGTAGAACAAAAGAATGAGATATCTGTAGCCGAACTAGACAAAAGCCTGTATTTCGGGTATCAGCGCCAAACCCCTCAATTAATAAAAGTTAGTATATAGTAACCATAAACCATCGAGCAGAATTACAAAATTTTTAAAAACAAGCACAAAATTAATAAAATAAAAAATAAGTATAAAATTATAAAATATTAGAATTATAGATTAAAACCATTAGTTAATAATACAATATTAACATAAAATCTAAAAAAAAAAAATCCTACATTGCGTTTTAGTCAAGGGGTGAGGGTAAGATGTTTATAGCTTTGTTTATCTTATTGTAGATGAAAGTGTTATTTTTCTCGAATAAAATAAAAAGAATTATAATCTTACATTAGCCTGTATACTAAGGATGATTTCAGTATATAATATAATAGCTGTCCCTCGCGGTTTCACCTGCGTCTTTTGGTACTGTTCGGCTCGTATTGACACAAATCAATCTCACTATTTCACCACACTTATTACTTCGCACAAATAAGTATATTCCCACTACAAACCTTAAACAACTTTCTACCATTTCTAGTAATTAGTGTTGGGAAAGCTCAAGATTTTCAAATAACATGAGTTGGTCATAAAAATGGCTTACAAGTAGCTTGTGACATCGCGGTGTTACTCGTTCCCAAGGCATTTATTACAAGATGAGAGTGACCAATAATAATGCGCTTAAAGTATCGGGAAATTGATAAAAAAATATTCAAAGAAAGAGATCTCACATTAATATTATAAAGACGAATGTTTATATGTAACAGTTATAAAATACAAAATAAATTTAATTACGCAAGGCGGTGTTAAATAAGCCCAATGCTGGTTGATACATGTCTTCGAATGTTTGACACTAAGCAAAGTCGATTTCCTCACGGTGTTTTCTTTCACCACACCACATATTATAGATAAATTACACCCAAACACATTATCGTTCACATCACACAAACATTTGGCCTGGGTGGGAAACGAACCCACCACCTCCGGCATAGCAGTCGGGACCACTGACCACCAGACCAACAGGCCAGTCAAACCCACCTAAATACTTACAAAGATTAAACTATAAGAAAACCGTCACTCCGAAAGTTAAGAACCTTATATCCGAACGACTGACGACAAATAAACCTCTGTTTCCGATGTCTCATCGTCTATCAACCAAAACAAAACAAAACACTCTTTGACGTTTGCCCAGTAATGCAAGGAATCCGGACATAGACATGCCAGACAGTGGCATCACAGAGTGCGATAGTCTAGTCGTTGGAGTTTTATTGCAGTGACATGTCGAGGAGGTGCAACGACCAGGATCTGAGAATTTAATGGGTGAATAGATCTTTACAAATAGCATGGACATAAAACAACACGCCATTTCACAATGCCACTTTCAAACGTTTTTAAATCGCATCAGCATGTGATTTTTAGTTTCATTCTCAGGTTAGGAAATGAGGATCAGTTATATTTAGACGGTGTGGAGTGACGAAAATGGATAAAGTAAAAAATTTGTATATTAGAGGAAGTTTAAAAGTGGCGCCAGTGACTTAAAAGTTGAAACTAGGGAATCGTTTGCCTTCGTATGGAGGAGCAATGAAATGTTACTAAAAAAGTAGACGCGTAGATGGATAGGAAGAGGAAGGCCATAGAAAATATGGTTGGATTGTACGAGGAGTGATAAGATAGAACGATGAAGAGAAAAAGAATAAAATAGGATGGAATGGAAGAAGAAAACGTGTAGTGCCAAAACCAAGTAATATAGAACAAAGGCAGGGAGACGATGATTATATTGGGGAACTTCGATCCTGAAATTTCAAAAGCCGAGATATTTTTACGTTGATAGACAGATACCAGAACTATACAGCTCTCTTGTTATTATACAGCTCTTTCACGATATTGCTGTCTCTGAATACGATGGATGGATGGAAATAACTATTAGATGCATTAAACGAACTAACCATGAACCTAACTTGGATTCTATGGCTTGGTTTCTGAGTTCTCAGGTTGAAGGTAAGTAAACGAAGCAGCGAACCAAAGGTAGCTTTGATATATTTCATGTCTGCAACCAGTAATGGCCGATGGCCGCGACAGATCACACCATTACTTTTAATAGTAACGTCTTATTGTCAAGATGACCACTAAGTGACCACTTACCATTCAATTCACTTAATACATAAGTATTCTAAAACATAGTATGTATAAGTTATTTATAGATACATAATATCTTGCGAGTAGAGCAGTAGTGGCCGAGTGGTAACGGCCTCGACTTACGAGTTGTAGGTTGCGAGTTCAAACTCAGTCAGGCGCATTACTTTGTGTAATTTATTTCATCACCACTGCTTTTAAAACGGTGAAGGAAAACATCGTGAGGAAACCGGCATGTCCTAGAACCAAAAATTCGAAGACATGTGACATCCACCAACCCGCACTGGGCCCGCTTGGTGGGTTACGGCCCATTCCTTCTCCTAGAGAGGAGGCCTGAGTCCCAACAGTGGGATCATTATAAGGCCGACTATGCTATGCTAATATCTAGCTATTGAAGCCTGTGCGTTGGTAGCTGAAGGATATATAGATGACAAAAGATAGAAAAAAAAATATTATTAACTAACTTCTGCCAGCAGCTTCGCTCGCGTTAAAGTAAGTTTCTCCATACAAACTTTGGACCCCCGTTTCATCCCTATATGGGTGAATTTTGAAAAATCCTCTCTCAGTGCTTGCCTACGCCATAAAAGAAAACCTTGTACATAATAAATTGCACGCTGTTATTCCCGATAGTTTAAGCTGTGCGTTGATTTCACTGTCTCTTAAGATACAGGTCTCCTAGTTTAAGAGACAGTGTTCCTAATTTTTTGTATGCATCGACTTATCTTGTAGACTAAAATTATCTGTTCACAAAAATAAGCTTCTTGTATTTCTGCAACCTTGTTTTGAGTTGTGTCTGTGTGTATTGCTAGGATAAATAAACTATTTTATAATTTATTATTATATATCAGTCAGTCAGTTTCTAATTTTAATAGTATATACAGATAAATATAAATATGTAAGGTCGTAAACATGTGCCTGGAAGATGATGGTTGGACTTTTACTGACTAATATCAACCTGAGTTCCTTTAGTTAATCTTTACGTTCCAGCACCGCAGCGAGTCTTTCGACCAAAGCCGCAATATCTGTATATATTATGAGGTTATACAAACAGCTGACAGACTCACATATTTTACATTCCAAGCCAATAACTTCATACAAATCCAACATCAATAACTTTATCTGGCAAGCATTCACCGAACGGTTCGGTTTGGGGTCACATGCGCTTGCGCAGATTGTGGCCCATTCACCACACAGCCGGGAGGTTATCAGTTAGATATACGTGTTTACAAGTGCACAGAAGACCGGGGAATTTGTATATCTGTACCTACGGGTCAATAGGTAGACTAATGAGGTGTTTTGCTTGGTCAGTTTTGCAAGTGACTTTAAGACTTAATTAGTTCATTAATAGAGAATATATAGAGGTAAAAAACTTCACGATTTACATCAAGATTAGAAAGGTTTTTGCACAGTCACTGTATTTGTTTTATTTTTTTTTATTCTCTTTTGTACGGTTTCGTGTTTACATATTATATTGTTTGTGTGCCTTGCGTTGTGACAAAATAAATTCATTTTCTTTCTTTTCTTTCACTGCTGCTGCGGTTTTTTTTACAAATATTTTTTCTGCAGCGTACCCAAATGTCCTTTCTTTGGTATTGTTCGTCAAGCCGTTGAGCTCCTTAGTAGTCCTGAGTTGAGCTTTGCGAATACTAACAAATGCTTGCATGACTGGACAGATCCACTCAAATCTGTATGGTTCTTTCTTCAAAAGACCATCTCAGACAAATCTGCATGGTTCTCATGTGATTTGACCGTCACATATTTACTGTATGGACTTTAAAAGAGACTTTGACCCCTAAGTTTGTTTCGGTGTTTCTTCTCAGGGTAGTCAGCTAGGAAACACCGGCCCCATCTAGTTTAAAATGACAAAAAAAGAAATTGACGTGTAAAAGTGTTTTATAAACCTATTTGCAGAATAAATATCATTTATCATTTAGTGGGTAGTGACGAAAATATGCATATTTAAGATGGAGAAAAAGACAGGTAGCTACATTGTATGAATTCGACAGCTCTGACTCGCACCATCCTATAGCTATTTATTTATTATTAGACTTTTCAACAATGAGTACGCTTTACATTAAAATTTATACATTACTAGCTTTTGCCCGCGACTTCGTTCGCGTTGCGCGCTGTATGCCCGGAATAAATTTTATTTTTTATTTTTATTTTTTGTAATAAAAACTATTCTATGTCCTTTCTCAAGTTCCAAACTATGTCTGTACACAAAAATTTCGAACAAATCGGTTCAGTAGTTTAGGCGTGAAGAAAAGACAGACAGACAGTCAGACAGAAAGACAGACAGAGTTACTTTCGCATTTATAATATTAGTTTGGATTAACTTAACTTTTTTTTTGTGTGGCCTCTCGCAGGTTAACGTAGGAGGTTGTCGGCTGCTTAATCGGACTTGCCTGTGGCGGCCTCGATTCAAGAATCAAAACCTCCAGCCAGGGCTTTCTTAATTAAACTTAAAAACTAAGCGACTACACGCTAAGGGCACCCCCTGTGGGGTACGGACCTCGGCTTAGGGCGTCGCTGGGGCTGGATTGAACAAAGATATTATTATTATTAACGGGGAATTTTAAAACTACGGCTCAGCGACGCGGGCTGGCTCGAGCAAGGGACGGGGAGGACGTTGACGGGATTGTCGCGGCGGGCCTCGGCGGCGAGGACAGAAGGACGGCGGTCTGTATTGTCTGCGAAATTAACTTAACTCTAAGTGCCACATCACTTATAGAAAAGCACAGCATGCTTTACATTATGCGCAGATAGTAACATAACAATTGTAGTGTAATAACATAAATAGCGGAAATACATCTACCTTATGATGATAACGTAATTAAAACTAACTTACAAAATAAAAATAAAAGCCCTAAAGTACTAAAAAAAAGCAATCTAAAGTACGGCGTAAAAACTCCTCCACATCGCTGTCGACTGGTAATGTACCCAAAAGACTGGCGGCATTGCCACGCTGAATGGCAATGCTTATCCTTTGTCCGAAGTAAAAGCCAGCCCTTGGGTCACGCGAAGTCTCAACAAGGCGTTTTGAAAGTTCTTTAAATAATTTGTGAGCACTCGGACCCCACGATCCGAGAGTTTCAACCCCAAACAGCTCGAAAATATAACTCCCAACAAGGTTATTATATTTCCGCCGCTTGAGGTTCTCTGCAGCCGCTGCAGCAGCACTGGCACAGCACGACGAGCTAGGAAGATGAGATGGCGCAAAAGTATCGACACAAGTAGCGTCCCACACTAAAGGCCTACCCATCTTCCATGGAAATAAAGCCTTATGATATAAAATAATTTCACATCGTATAGCTACCAATACAAAAAAAAAACACAGTATTTACCAAGGATGTGTACTCATCCCTAGTAAATTCTGTATTCTTTAGTAATTATGTAGTAGCACTTAAAAGGCTTTTAATTCTAACGGTAACAAGATAAGGATTGAAATGGCTTAACAAGATATTAACAAGATATTCCGGTGGGTCAGATAATGCTGGCCACAGTCTGTACTTATTTGTTAGTTTACCTTGCAAGCTTCTTTATTTGTGGTTAGGAAAAACATGAAATAACTTCTTCTGTTTTGAGTAGAACGACAGGGCATGGTAGGCTTTTACTGACTAAAACCCTAAAACCCTGACTAACCCGTGTTCATTCGCTTCCCTTTTCCGTTCCAGGGATGCGATGTTGGTATGTACTACAACTCTTCTAAACTCCTTTTTGGTTACCACTGACTAGACGGTGACATAAAAATTGTAAATTTTATATACAATAGTACATTTTCATAAAGTGGAGAAAGTTTGTCATAGCGACGCGACCGAGGCAGCATTTGCCCAGGCCGTAGGCGAGGGTGTTTGGTTTTTTTTTCCTCATGGATGCCCAAGCTGCCTCACAGTTGAGCCCGTCTGAGCAGTGTCAGACTCCTACTGACTAAAACCACACTCCTGCCTTACATTTAAACCACGGACATGACATCCGTGTACTTGTTTGATAGTCATACATTATTTGCTTTTGGGCAATTCCACGTGCAAGTGATGTCACTCCAGAGCACCTTTCAGCGATCACAATAAATCCCGTCAGAATTTCAGGGTTAAGAGGCCACCAGCCCGAAGCGATACCCAAGGACAACGACCATCAAAAATTGGCGGGGTTTGGCGAGGGTATTATAAAGCCGAGAGCTGCGGTGACAAACTAGCTGTATCAACCGACGTTTTTCAAACACTTCCAGAGACATTTAATAAACAGGACTACGATTCGTGGGGATTGTTTAGCGCCCAACCTGCCCCTGTAAAATGACGTTCAAAGTAAGATTGTTTCATTCTTATTTCTGTGTGGGTAGGAGACAGAGCTATACAGGTTGTCTAGCGTCATCTCTTACCCACAATGGAATATGAATAAAACAATCTTACTTTAAACGTCATGGTAACCCCCCTGATACGATAAAGGTAGAACTACACCGCGCACACGTGTGCCACACACGCCGATCTGGGCGCGACGGTCTCCATACATTTTATATGGAAACTAGACTAGTAGAGCTACACTTGATCCACGCCACGCGACGTCGTTCTACGTACAAATCAGGCGTGTTACACGTGTGCTTCGGTCTAATGTAGTTCTAGCTTGAATGTAATAAAATTGAGGTGAGGACAAGCATGCGTACTTTACCGTAGTAGTGCGAAAAGTAGGGATAAGAGCGGATTTGTAGTGAAGCTATCTCTCATAGAACTACACTGTGCACACGTGTGCCACGCGACATCGTTCTACGTAAAAATCAGGCGTGATACACGTGTGTTCTAGCTTTAGTGTTTTGAAAAGAAATTTGCATTGCAATAAGCAAGTAACAAGCTGAAGGAAACGTAGCATAATCAGCCTTTTTAATGTTCCCACTGCTGGGACTCAGGCCTCTAGGAGAGGCCATAAACCACAACGCGGGCCCAGTGCGGGTTGGTGAATGTCACATTTCTTCGAATTTTTGATTTTAGGAGATGCCCGTTTCCTCACGATGTTTTCCTTCACCGTTTTGAGAGAAATTGTGATGAAATAAATTACACAAATTAATGCGCTTGGTTAGGTTTGAACCCGCGACCCACAACTCGTAAGTCGGGGGCGTTACCACTTAGCCACCAAAGCTCAAGAAGAAAACGTATCTCATAATTATCCCAAACTTTCCAGACAATGTCCAGTCGTCAGTTATGAATTTGTAAGAGAAGCGAATGGATCTTTCAACACCGATTAAGATACAAATATTTAGCCGGCTCTAGCTGAACAGACACGGTAGCGAACAACTATCATAACATTTCATCACTCAGTATATCCATTTCATCTCTAAGACATATCTATTTTGTTGAAGGTATAACTACGATATATAACCGAGTGTTTACTTTAATAACCATTGCATAAATAAACATGCCATTTTCTAAGAATCACACTGTATTTCGTCATGTAGGATTTCTGCAATGTTTTCCTTCAGTGTTGCTAATGCAGTCTTATGTACAACTACACATTCGTTTATTTTTAACTGCCTACTTCATTTAGGTTGGCTTTAGTAGGTATTAGGATGCCTCTCAAGTTAAAGGGTAAAATCTACAAGTCCGTGATAAGGCCTGTCATACTGTATGGATCAGAATGTTGGGCTGTGAAAAAGACGGATGAAAAAAGATTGCATGTAGTGGAGATGAGAATGTTAAGATGGATAAAAATGAGAATGGATAAAGTGAGAAATGAGTATATTAGAGGAAGTGTGAAAGTGGCGCCAGTGACTGAAAAGTTGAAAGGGAATCGTTTGTCTTGGTATGGTCATGTGAAGAGGAGGGATGAAACGCATGTTGCTAAAAGAGTTATGAGTTTACATGTGGATGGATGGAGAGGGAGAGGGAGACCAAAGAAAAGATGGATGGATTGTGTGAGAAGTGATATGAAAGAAAGAGGAGTTAGTGATAGCGTGACGAGTGACAGGACAGAATGGAAGAAAAGAACGTGTTGCGACGACCACAGATAAAACAGGACAAGGGCAGGAAGATGATGATTTAAGTAGGCTTTATGGATAGGCACGTCATATGTTCTATATTTTTATGATCATGACATAGATTTATTGCCACATCATCACAAACATACTCTTTACTAAACCGCAGGTTTTATATGAATTGTATATTAACATAAGGTCGTTTTGAGGTGAGAAATTATGTAATGACTTCAGACGCTCTAGGACAGAGCAGGAGGGCGTGTCAGACTTTTACTGACTAGAACCACACCTATATTCTGAGACCACGGTTTTCCTTTCAGAAGTACACACATGGCAGGCTTCGGCCCTGCTGGACTTCTACGGTTTTGCTGACATCTCAACTTGGGCTCGGTCTGGACGATGAGCTACCCGTAGCTCGTCGTCCGCAAGCCCACGTCTGCAGCGACTGGGGCGTGAGAATGTCCATTCCCTAACCACACGGGTTAGGGAATGGACATTTTTCGCTAACATTTACTGCTTCCCAGAAGGAGGCGACTGCCGCCCACTATCTCTAACTGTAGACCATGGCCTTAACCAGGGCTCGGAGCGAGAGATCGAGTAATTACTTTCATAGGAATGAAATACTTTATTTAAGCACATTTTAAAATATCTACCTCGATTACATTTTTTGGATCATGCCAACAAGCATAATTATACAGATTATTGAGATGCACGTTTATTGGAAACCCTGACACAAAATCAAAATTCCCTTTACCAAATAAATCACAATTACAAAAATACTTTTTACAGTTAACAATGCCAATCAACATTGTTGCCCGAACAAAAGCAAGTTTATCACATTCATTCATCTTAAAAAAAAACCGGACAAGTGCGAGTCGGACTCGCGCACTAAGGGTTCCGTACAAACTTACCTATGAAAACAATTCAATTCCCGAATTAAGTTACGAAGATTTTTCCGAATAGCAAAAAAACGTTTTTTGTGACGTAACTAACAATTTATAGTTTTCAAATTTTTCCTTATATTCATGCTATTAGACCTTGCTTCATGCCAAATTCCAGGATTCTAGGTCAACGGGAAGAACCTTATGAATTTGGATTCAATTGAGAGTGTCGACATACATGTTTTTGTGACATAAACGGCCGTATCCTTTGTTTGATTTTTTTACAGCTTCAAGGGACCGCACCCTGAGCTACGGAACCTTAAAAATTAACAACATTGTTGGCAAGCAAATTCAATGAAAAATGAGCTTGTTTAAAACACCCCTCTGTCTCCCGCACCCCTCCTTTTTATGTTAATTTTATATGAACTTTTATGTTTGCCATTTATAGAGAAAGTCCTTGGGCGTGGGTTATTAGAAAGAGTCACTTTGGTTCAGAAAATCAAATAAAGGAACAGGATGGGTTTTGGTTAGTCAAAGTCTGACACACTTGTCGCAGCCTTCAGTAAATAAAAAAAAAATGGAATGACATTTCTATGTGTAGGGTCCGCAAATTCAATTTCGTAAAATGGTTGAATTGTGAAGTGTTGCGTCCGCTATCAAAATTCGGATATTTTTTATTATTGATAGGCTCGCGTTTGACCACTATCTCACTTGATGTTAAGCGATGATGTGGCCGACGATGGAGCACGCTTGCCTAGAAGTAATCTATTCACTCTTGACTTAAATACCCCTAGGTTGTAGCTATCAGGGAACACACACTCCGGCAGGGAATTCCACTCCTTAGCTGTACGCATTATGAATGCGTTCCCAAAACGCTTTGTACGTATGGGTGGAATGTCCACCATGTACCGATATCGAGTGAAATCTCGTCTGTGTTAAGCTGTACCCGAGATAACCAGGTACTGTGCAAACTTTCCTTTTTAAGGACAAGTCGTTCTGACTTATTTTACCTACGGCTCGTCAATCCCACCCACTGCACCAGCCAAATTTCAAATAGTTCGCAATCTTTCGCCTGAACCGTGTAAACAATAATATTAGTATCGATTATATCGAGATTCTGAATGATGAAAACTTTTCTGAAAAACTTTTAGGTGTTTAAAAAATCACGTATTTCCTGGAACAAGTTTTGTGAAATATTCGAGTAAATCACGGAATTACCGAATACCAACAGACTTATCAGGCATTATCTCTCTTTTTTCACGTTGCTTGTTCGTTAATTATCGCGTTGGATTGCGTTAGATGAAGTAACAAGCTTTGAAACCATGCTCGATGTTGACGATAGGCGAGTGTCTTATTATCACTCACTCCATGCATGCAACTTTATTTAATTTGATCTACGTCTTTTATGCCACCTGAATCTACTTACTTCTACAAAACACGTTAAAGAATGTATCTCATCATCTTTCACGCGCTCCATTCGTGCACCTTGTATTTGATCAACTACTTTTCTCCCATCTGTATATTTTTTTTGAATTCGACCTTCAGACTTTTGTCAGGCACAGTCCTACGGTGCAGGAAATAAAGCATATTTTGCCATGCATCGCTGTTCCACCTCATCTTTTACTAATGTACTCCATCTTTGCATGTCATATTTTATTTGCATGTTTTTCTTCACCTGTATCGACATTTATTTCGAATTCAACCTTCAAACTTCGTCCAGACCATTACGAATTGAAAAACATCTTACAAAAATGTTGTACTCAATAAATTATATTATTATTCGCTAAAATAATAGCACATTTGCATGCATGACTCTAAGGGTCACCGCACACGGGCCACCAGCCACAACCACAAAATGTCGCCACCGGCATATTTCCTTACATTTTATACGGATTGGCCGCACACGGTTTACGCCGGTGCTCGCTTCTTGTGGCCCGCACTGGCCACTAAACGCCGTCACACGCTACTCGCACATTTAAACCTTTTTCGTCAGAGTCCATTATGATACTGCGCATATGATTTAAAAAAGCCGCAGCTACCAGCCACAAGTGGCTGTCGTGCGCTACAGCTGCTTTTGGGGCCGCTTCTAGCTTCTTGTGGCGGCGTTTGTGGCTGTGGCATGTGACCTGTGTGCGGCGACCCTTATTTATATTACAGTCAGACGTTTAGTATGATACACAGCCACAATTGACACAAGTGTTTCGTTCACGGTTGGTGCAATATTTGTTGATTGATTAAAATGGCAAATTAAGTGTTTGTGTTGTAGGAACAACGATATACTTTTTCTTAGCACTTAATTTATTATAATGGTGTTGCAGTTGTTTTATATTTCTTTTATATGGCTAACAGACGAGGTATGTCTGAAACTTTTTAATTATATTTTATATACTACCAACAAAGTTATTATATTTCTGCCACTTGAAGCACGACGAGTCAGGAACATGAGATGGCACAATACTATCGATACAAGTAGCGTCCCACACCTAAGGCCTACCCATCTTTTATGGAAAAAAGACATACCGTCCGGTCTCTTGCCATCGTTGCGTGCCAGGCCATGTGATTCCAATACGGCCAAAACGCCAATGGTGTCAAGAGCACATTGGATGATGTCGTTAATTGACAGGCCGTGGTGTCCGAGGCTGTTGACAACATCGCCACGTTGTGGCAGTGATGGGGACAACAACAAAAAGCACCTAGAATTAGGGAAGCAGCGAGGCGGAAAATATTGTCGTCGAACAAGGTGCCTATGTTCAACGACGGTAGTGAGTGAGTGAAGTCAGAGACCGGCCTCCCACTCTCCCACAGTCAGCAGGCACGCACACTCCTCAGTAATAGAAGATGTTGCAAACAGGTTTTCCCGAACTAATTTGCAGGGGATATAAAAGCCGATAAACTAGTACTAATTAGTAATTTTGCGGACGCCGAGGCCTCTCATACGAATGAGAAGGGTAGCTTGAGCCCATGCTCGGTCGTCCATGGCCAAATTTAAAAGTTATGAAAGAGTATATCAGATAATGTGGTCCATTTTTTTCAAAAGATGTGGATGTTTCCACAAATACGTGAGACACTCAAAAAGTTTTGAGAAACTAAAAAACTAACTTCTATAGATAAAATATTTTTATTAAATCTTTTTGAAGAACTCTCCACCAGCCTCGATACAAAGTTTCATGCATCTGAACCAATTTTCGAAACATTTTTTCCAGTCCGCCGCAGACACCTCTTCCATGGCCTTCTCGAACGCTGCTAGCGCGTCTTCCGGCGATGAAAACTGTATCCCTTTCAGCAGATTTTTTATTTTAGGGAATAATAAAAAGAAGTCACACGGTGCCAGATCACGACTGTAAGGACTGCCCCAAGCCTCTAACCGCTGTGGTGTCCAGGACGTCAATCGTTTTGAGCGCTGAGTGCGCGTTCGCGTTGTGATGGTGAAGCAGTACCCCGCGGAGCCCAGTGTTCGGTCACTTGTTGCTCATTGCAGACAAAACTTCTGGCAGGTATTTTGTGCTATAACATTCGGCGTTGATGCTGCTTTGGTCTCGTAATGGGTGTATGGGATAGTAGGGATCAAAATTTTCCCTGCGCTTCTCGATCGCTTCACTTTCTTAGGCGTTGGTTCGTTTTGAAACAGCCAAACTGTCGATTGACGCTTTGTTCCTGGATTGATAAATCCAGGATTCGTCACCTGTCACAATGTCGTAAACGCGCTGAGACGAACCTGCTTCAAATTTTTGAATCATATCACAGCACCACTCCACACGGGCCTGCTTCTGAGCTTCGGTGAGGTTGTGCGGCACCCAGCGGCAAACTACCCGAAGGTGCTCGTGTAGAATCTTGTGAACGCTTCCCGAACCAATCTGCAGTGTAATGAATCTTTTCGTATGTAATTCGCCTGTTTTCTTGAATTAATTTTTTTACTGCCAGCACACTTTCTTCCGTGGCAGCCGTCGTAGGACGACCACTCCTTTGTTTATCCCCCAAAGTAAGGCGACCGCGCTTGAACTCGCTATACCAACGGTAGATGGATGCGTTTGAAGGTCTTTCATCCATAAAAGCAATTTGAAGTCAATCAAATGAATGGTCACATTTAAAATCGTAGAAAAACATCGCACGAAACGTTCTCGATGCAGATCCATTTTTATATGAGACACGATAATTTGATTTGGCTCTCGAAAAAAATGTGAAGGGTAACTAAAAATTCAAACAATGGTATTTTTTAGGGTTTCGGACCTCAAAAGGAAAAATCGAAACCCTTATTGGATCACTTTGTTGTCTGTCTGTCAAGACCCTTTATCTCGGGAACGCGTGGCGGTATAGAGTTGAAATTAAAACCATATATTCAGGTCTGCGGTTCCTTGAAGCTGTGAAAAAATCAAACTTCTGAGTTAAAGGAAAAAAAGATACGGCCGTTTATGTCGCAAAAACGCATATTTCGACACTCTCATCCCATCCCATTTACCTAAAATCCTGAAATCTGAATACTGACGGAAGCAAGGTCTCATAGCACAAGTACCTATAGGAAAAAATCTGAAAACCTGTATTTTTGTAGTTACGTTACAAATAAAAAGTTATTTTTTGATCCGGAAAAATCTTCGTAACTCAATTCGGTAATTGAACTATTTACATAGGTAAGTTTGTACGGAACCCTCAGTGCACGATTCCGACTCGCACTTGCCTGGTTTTTTACTTTTAAATAACCAAACTTTTCAAAATAATTACAAGTGGCCAGTGCCTATACATAAAAACTTTTATTTGCATAACTTTCTGATTGGCCTGGTAAGAAGCACGAAGGAAGTATGTTAATTTAGGGCTGAAAAAAATTCAATAAATCATTTTAATTTTTTTAATAAAACTTCACAGAAATGGAGTATTGCACATTTTGCTCCATAAAATGGTCAGAAATAACTTGTTTCGCATAAATAAACAAAGCAAGGACCAGAACTTAACTCCGCTGCGTGTGCAACGATCGATCAAAGAGTTGCACTTTAACAGCATATTGTTTGACAGTTTAATCGAAAATTGTTGTACAGCATTGTACAGAGTCATTGTCGAACTGTATATGAAATCAATTTTGATGACCCATAACTTTCAGTGTAATTTTTAAGTAATTTGTGTTTTTGTTTATTTATCTATAAGTATAAATCGTATTCGTATTTTATTTGTAAAATAAAAGTTTTTAAGGGACGACCAAAACAAAAATTAAAAATAATATTTCGATAAGTTATGATAAATTATATTTTAGTAGTAACTTCCTCATAAACTCCTTGTCTCTAAATTCTAGTAGGCATTGAGTCTGCCTTTGTACTTTGTGTTGGATGAAGTTTAAAAAAAAAAATCTATAAAATACTAAATCAAATACTTAAATCGACAATTAATTTTTTTTTTGGTATAAACTAGTGCTGCTGTCAAGCACTAGTTTATACCAAATAAAAAAAACCCACCTGATGGTAAGCAGTGATGCAATCGTAACAATTATTATAAGTTATAACATACTTAGATGAAGCCGGCCGACGCTCGGCCCTTTTTTGGCCAGGAACCGCAACTCCAGACGTATCTTGTTATTTTTGCCGAAAATAGCCAAAACCGAAATCAAAACCGAACCTGCGATCAGACTAGAGATAATTACAAGAAATTGTTTAAACTAAAAGTACACACATATAAACCACTCCAATGTCTAAGTCTTATTATCAAAAGAATAACATAAATGGAGAACTGTGATAAAGGCTTACAGAATAGAGAACCTTCTGTTATTGCTTTGTGTATTACGAAATAATTTATTTCCATTTCATTTAATTCAATATATCTTAATTCCATAGAAAATCAATTCAATATTTTTTTTTCATTTAATTCAGTACTATTTATTTTAAATTTATTCATTTCAGTTTCATTAAATTCAGTTGTATTCAGTTTGCAGTTTAAGGCTTACAGGCGTAGCTATAAAGACAAACCGCATCGGCGGCAACGATCTCTCGCGCCGGGCCTTGGTACGGGCCATGGTCCGAAGCGAGAAGTGGCAGAACGCCTCCTTCTGCGAAGCAGTAATGTTGGCAAAGGAAGAGGCCGCACGTACATGCGCGAAGGCACGGCTCTCACGCCCCAGCCGCCAGGATTCCGATCCCGATTTCCGGCCACCGCAGGCGCGGGCGGGTAATAGGTAGCTCGCGTCCGATCGTCCGGTAACCGTCCGGACCGAGCCCAAGCCGTTGACCGGCGCGTACTGTTCCACGCGCGCCTCAAGGAGATGTCAGCAAACCGTAGGGGCCCAGCAGAGTCGAAGCCTACTGGGGCCAAGGGTCTGCTCCTGAAAGGAAGACTCGGCCCTGGTATAAAAGGCAACGAAGGAACAGGAGTGGGTTTTTAGTCAGTAAAAGTCTGACACACCCTCTTGCTCCGCCCAAGAGAAGGATGTCATTGGATGATTTTCCCACCGAAAAAAAATCATACATGGTTTCCATATTTAATTTTTCAAATAAAATAAACCCCAGATAATTTCCTAAATCGGTTCATAAATAGTAGATAATTGTGGTAAAGTAAAAAAAAAATACACCCGATTTTAGAACTTCCTCCTTTGTTTGAAATCAGGAAAAAAAACACCTGACTTTTTCGCATTTATCTCTAAGATTAAACTAATTAAATCATTGTATGCTCTGGGAACAAAGACCGTTAGTCATAATAATGAAGACCTTAAATTATAGTAAGCTATTAAATGCTTCACTTCTGTTTATCTAGGTGACAGCACTTTGGATGATTTACTGGTTTCTTGTTTATTGTGATGTCACCCAGTATACTCGTCTCGATGAAATGAGGCGGCTAGACGGCTGAATGGGTTAAAAAAAACACTACAGCATACGATAAACCATTTAATAAGTGTGTAATTGTTGATGATCTAGACCTATTATCTACCAGCGTCACTAAACTTATGAAAATTATGTGTATTAGATTTTGTGAAAGTCAATAATATTATATCTATGTCCTCGTACTTGCTCCGAGCGTCTTTACTTCTTTTTTTTTTCTTATCTGTCTACTGTCTTTTGTCTTTCTCTAATACTATTTTTGAAAACTTGTAATTGGCCTTCTTTCAATATTTTTCAACTATCTGTATCCTAGGTGTAAGTTTTTCGAAAATAATAAAATAAGATAAAATAAAATATATTTTTGAAACCAATCTGTTACGGCTGACGCTGGCACACCGCGCTCTCAACCTCATAGCTCGAGTCGGACCTATTCTGTTGTTCTCTGAGTGAATTATGAAAGGTTTCTAACTTACTTAATTTTGAAAGGATTTAAAAACATTTCTGTAAAGTTATTTTTAGGGTTCCGTAGCTCAAAAGGAAAAACGGATCCCTTATAGAATCACTTTGTTGTCTGTCCGTCTTTCTTTATCTCGGGAACGCGTGGAGGT
This sequence comes from Mythimna pallens, assembly GCA_961205895.1. Lineage (NCBI taxonomy): Eukaryota > Metazoa > Arthropoda > Insecta > Lepidoptera > Noctuidae > Mythimna > Mythimna pallens. Next base: position 24,504,076 of record OY540832.1, read on the forward strand.
ATCGAGTTGAAATTAAAACCATATACCCAGCTCTGCGGTCCCTTGAAGCTGTGTAAAAATCAAACTTGCAAAAAACGTGTAAAATTTCTACACTCTCAAGGAAATCAAAATTCATAGGGTACTTCCCGTTGACCTAGAATCCAGAAATTAGGTAAGAAGCAAGTTCTCATAGCACAAGTATAGGAAAAAATCTGAAAACTTTAAGTTTGTAATTACGTAACAAAAATAAAAAATTAAATTAAAATTGCGATTCGAAAATTTTTTCGTTACTCAATTCGGAAATTGAACCGTTTTCATAGGAAAGTTTGTACGGAACCCTCAGTACGCTAGTCCGAGTACCCAATTGCACGGGTTCGACTATTATTATTAGTGAATATTACTATCAGAAATCAGAAACGTATATTTCAAATAGACCAATTACAGGCACAATTCACAAAACGTGAAAAACAAAGTGCTTCTACATTATGCAATGCTATTGTTTCCAAATACAAAAGGAAATAAATTATTATAAGCTCTATTGAAATAAACAAATAAAATAAACTAGAATTTCCTTTAAAAAAACCGGGTCTTACCATGACGTATTAAAATGTCAAGCATGTGAGCGAGAAAGTGGAATGGAGCTATAGCCCCTATATAGGTCCATCCCTTTAACAGTTCAGTTTGGGTCGTCATATGGATCGCGTTAAGAGCTCGTGGTAAGGCCTCTTATGTTTGTTTCAATAAAATATAAAGAAAGAAAGAAAGAAAGAAAGAAAGAAAGAAAGAAACAAACAAAGAAAGAAAGAAATAAAGAAAGAAAATTATTTTATTTGGCACGTTTGGATACACACACTGTAAAAACAAAATTAACATACATATAAATTGTTACCTAATCATCGTCAAAAACTTACGATCTATAAAACTGAAATCAATAAAATTCCCAGTAACATTAGTACCTAGTAGTTTCCGATTCCTTGGAAGCAGTAGATCGTAACTGTTTCTGAGTTGTGACTTTATGACGGAGTGTCAGACTGTCAGGCAATAAATCTTAGTGCTCTTGTCTTTTAGTGCGCGATAGCTGCGCACACGCCACTAAGCGTGACGTCACGTGATGAATGGCGCTGCTTTATCATAAGGTACTGGGAAGTGAGAAAATTTAATTAGTCTTTGATGTTTTAAAGGAAAATTGTTTTGTTAGAATATAGTTTTTTTTTTATGGTAGCCACATTGACTTGCTTCATGATCAAAGGCCGTTTAACCCAAACAGAAAAAACCACCACATATACTTATACTAGAAGAATTTATAATAATAATAATAATAATTCATTTATTTGCCTGAAACATGGTAGTACAGATCTTATATTATAACAGGTACAAGGTTCTTCATGCTCAGCCTTATTTACTGGTGGGGGACGATAATTGCGTGAAGTGGTGTTGGTGAACCAAAAAAAAATTATGGTTCACCAACACCACGATACGCATTTATTCGCATCACACAACTGCTCCAGTCAACCGCTGGCCGGGGACCAATGGCGACTGACAGATGTCAAATACATCATGTCACTGACACTTCTAGAATCTTAATATACCCTACGGTTGCAGCCAATACACTACACTAATCTTATAACTTCTATAGTCTATGATTTTTAAAACACTTTCTTCTTTTATTCTAATAGTATTAAAAAACCGGCCAAGTGCGAGTCGGACTCGCGCAGCATGGGTTCCGTACCATTATCTAAAAAATCGCAAAAAAAAAAAAGAAAAAAAATGCATGTCTGTTATATGGGCCCCCTTAAATATTTCTTTTATTCTGTTTTTTTTTTTTAATATTTGTTGTTATAGTAGCAACAAAAATACATCATTTGTGAAAATTTCAATAGTCTAACTATCACGGTTCATGAGATACAGCCTAGTGACAGACGGACAGACCGACGGACGGACAGCGGAGTCTTAGTAATAGGAATCCGTTTTACCCTTTATATACGAAACGCTACAGAGCAAGTAGCTAGCAGATTCTTTCTTGGACCCGGGAGTAGAACCCAAGACATCAATATTGGTCCTAGGTAGACCAGAGATAATATGAAAAGTAATTATGTACATTACTATTATCATTAAAGGATGTAGGGTCAAGCTGTGTGTCGATCAATTGTTAATTTTATCTAGTGTTTAAAATAGCTGTTACTTCGATAAGTTGCAGAGATCTTAAGAGTGTCTTTTTCGTCAACATCGAGCATGGTTTAGAAACCATTACCTACCCCCCCCCCTCCCCTCCACCTTTCCTTACGTTATTATTACCTTTATTGAAATTAAAATTATATTTTTAAATTATTATACATTATCATAACATTATTATTTATCATTTATTTTAATTAAAAATAAATGGTAGGTTATTAATTTTTTTTTGTTTTTTTTTTTTTATTTTTTTTTTTTGTATTACTGAGCACGTGAATCATGCAACATTGATTTAGGTACTGACAGTCTACACGTTCGGCAAAGAAAAAAAAAGCTTGTTACTTCATCTAACGCAATCCAACGCGATGTTTGACGAAAAGACAACGCGAAAAAAGAGAGATAACGCTTGAAAACTCTGTTAGCATTTGGTCATTGATTTCAATAGAAGCCTAGATAATAATCTACGAGATAATTGTGTTTCCAAAATATCTAATGAAAAATGTGTAATAACGTCATAATCGCGTAAGAGAGGTTGTATGAAAAACAGTGAAAATGTTTGTCGAGTTGCATCCCCTTAAGATGAACAAAACAAGTCATAAACACCATATTATAGACATATTGGTTCGTTCTGCCCATACAAACAAACTACGACCAAAAGAGGAACCTATTATCATTATTTTCATACAATTTAAAAATTATTTTTTTATCTCCAAAAGGGGAAATAACAGTATCATACATATATCATACGTTTTTCATTATTCATTAGTTGTCGTTTTTCAGTATCTTCTTTATAAAGAAACAAGCGACCCGCTCTGGTTTCGCTCAGGTTCAATGTACATGACTACCAACATTAAACTCGTTAAAAAATAAAAAGCCCCTTTTGGCATTTGAGAAATACTCTAGAGTGTAACTTGAATCAAAACTGAAAGAAACAATAAAATAATAATTATTTACAGAGTGTTTTAAATAAATACACACATTTTTTTTAAATATATTGCGAATATTCTTTTTGCGTATTTAAGTATTGGGTTTAAAAGATGTCGAAACCGAGTTTTTCAATAATTATAAAACACCGGCCACTGTAGGAGCGGGCTTGCGGACGGCGAGCAATGGATATCTCATCGTCCGACCGTTCGGTAACCATCCGGACTGAGCCCAAATCATCGACGGCCCGTACTGTTCCACACGCGTGTCAAAAAATCGTAAGGGCCCAGCAGGATTGAGGCTTGCTGGGGCAAGGGTTTGTTTTTGAAAGGAAAACTCGGCCATGGTATAAAAGGCAACGAAGGAACAGGAGTGGGTTTTTAGTCAGTAAAAGTCTGACACACCTTTTCGCCCAAGAGCGGGAGATGTCATTGGATGATTTTCCCACAAAAAAAAAGATAAATATGTATTGCAATTTAAACAGTACTTGTCTTCGTATTAAGTTGCAGCTCATACTATATTGCGCCCTTTACAATATTTAACGAGAAACAGACACTTGGACAGCAATCTGAACTCATATCCTGTGTGATTGTGTGACACAGACGTAATGTTATGTTACCACAAGATAGACCCATCAACGTTTTATGTTCTAGTCTACAAGCTGGGAGATATAGTGTTATTGCCTTCTTGTATGGTATGATCGGCCGCTACAATACTTCCTCTTTGAGAAGAGGGTTATTATTACCCAGTAGGTTTTTGTCGCGGTTTTTCTCCCGTGCTATATGCTGCTGGTACCGTGCGGTTTTCCGGGGTAAAATTAGCTTGTGGTACTCAGCGAAGAGTAGCTTCCTATGAGGAATTGATGTAATCGGCTCTACTAACCTAATCCCGATTTATGCTTGTAAAACAAACAATTGGTTTTAGCTCTTTTTAAGTAAGCTAAGATTTTTAAAACAATACATTTATTTTAAGTTAAATTGCAGATTTATCGCCACTAAATGCAACATACTGCTTGCTTGCAAATGTACTTGTTTTGGAAATTTTTATCGTGGTTGCTTTTTAAATCTTTTGATATGAAAGAAAAGGAAGTTAGTGATAGCATAACGAGTGAAAAAAACGTGTTGCGCCGACCCCAAATAACACGAGACAAGGGCAGGAAGATGATGATGGTTGCTTTTTAAATCCTTTTTATTTTGATTTGACAAATCTAATGATATTTATTTCATCGTATTTTATAGTCGAAATCCATCCAGCCATTTAGGCTACAGGGCATACCAAAAAAATAGACATACAAATATACATACTCTGAAGAAGCCTTTTCCTCCTTCTGAGGCAGTCGTATAAAGGGTTGAAATACCTACAATCACTAAATAATTTAAAAAGTCGAAATTAATTTTTAAGCTACCATTTCCATTGGTAAACAATTTGCCTGCATTGCCAACTGCTATAAAATCTTGAGAATAGTTAGCCGAAGATAATTTAATCGTAGCTACTAGCTACTAACTATATTTACAAATTATGTCATGACTGTGTCACGCTTCTCAGAAAGCGAGTTGTTAGCACTAAAGTATTTGAGATTATCTTACCGCAAGTAATCGGTCGATGAACGAAATAATTTCAATGAACCATGGTGTCGTCATCAACATTTCAGCCGAAACGCGTATACAGTTGGTCATAGGCTTCCCCAAGTGTCGCCATAACGATCGGTCCTGTACGTCTCGCATCCATCGGATTCCCGCGACCCTCACCAGGTCATCAGACCACCTTGTGTGTATTTTTTTATTATTGTTTTTAATTGATATAAACCAGTGCTTGACTGCGATCCCACCTGATGGTAAGCAGTGATGCAATCATTGATGGTGAGGTGCACTACTTTATTAAGAGCCTATTCACTCTAGCCTTGAAGACACCTAAATTATAGTTGGACGGGAAGACCGCAGCTGGCAAATTGTTCCAGTCCTTCGATGTGCGCGGTATAAACGATGAAGCGAAACGCTTAGTCCGGACCGTTTCGCCTCGGCTTCATTAAATACCCCATTTGAGTTTTCAGAGTGATTTTTCGAATGAAGTTCAATGTTTGTTTTAATTTATTCGTAAATATCAGAGAATATGTTAAATTATCAACCGTGATTTAATTCATTAAACCCCAAGAAAACCGGCATTCGCTCTGTCATTGTCTTTCTATTGTGTCTCTAATTACGGTATATTATTATTATAATTACTTACTTAGATATTCGTAAATTGATTCTTAGTTTATATTGTGATTTAAAACTGGTGTAGTTTTGTATTTCAATTGTCTACACATTTGGGCAATAAGTAAACTCATTGAAACAGGTGCGATCCTAAGAGGGTTCCGTTTTTCCCTTTTGAGTTATGAAACCCTGAAAAACATCCCTTTTTAGGGTTCAGTACCTCAAAAGGATAAAATGGAACCCAAGGGCGAGAGATGCCATTAGATGATTTCCCACCTAAAAAAAAGTCCTGCCTTCAGGTTCCAGGAACCCTTCAAAAGAACCATTTCTGTAGGACCTTAAACCCATATTTAGTTTCAAGAAGTTTGTAATTAAATAATAATATTGTTTTCTACCGACCTTCTTTCTTCATTCTTTTGGCAATAGACAAAGTAAATTAAAATGCTCGCGTTGGATTAATATTATTATCATGTTGTGGTCGACGATAGAGCACAATTGTATAATTTAACCCATTAATTACTAAACACATTTAGGCAGTTTCTACTTTCGATATTTTACAGGTTGCATTTTGGAGAGTATGCGCGGGAATTACATAACTTGTTTCCACCATCTCCCTTTTACCATCGGAAAACCCGACGTACGGCAAGTACATTCCACCTTAAATGTTAAGTCCACCCTTACATTAAATGTTAACACCTCTACGACCCGGTCTAAGCGTTTTTTTTTCGTCGTTTATACCGCGTACATCGAAGGACTGGAACAATTTGCCTGCTGCGGTCTGTCCATCCGATTATTTATAATTATTATATGATTAATTTAGGTGTCTTTAAGGCTGAGTAATCCTCTTAATAAAATAGTGCGCCTCACTATCAACGATTGCATCACTGCTTACTATCAGATGGGAACTCAGTCAAGCACTTATAGTTTATATCAATAAAAAAATCAACTTAGCGGTTCTGCAAAGCAATGGTAAGCAGTAATGCTGCTTGCCATCAGGTAGGATCGCAGTCAAGCACTAGTTTATATAATTAAAAAAAATTGACTTTTTAGTACCATTAGATTAAAAGCACCATAAAAAGATCATGAACGCGGAAGTAATCTCAAATCACGGGCATCCATAAAAATATCTATTTATTGATCACTTTCCCATTACACTCCAAGTCTCAATTCCTCAATAAATATATAGGTCACAGCACAGGAAGAGAACCCGGAACCGCACGCAGATGTGCGCAAGCGCACGCCAAATAGGCCAAACCCGATCAATATTGTGCCGAGTATTAATGTAGTTATTAACGTTGAGGAAGTAAATATTATGGCGGTTATAAATAACTGGTGCACGTGGCCTTTGCGGAGTATTATAATTAATAATTAAAATGGACTAATTAGTAAAACATTACCTACATTTAGTCTAGTACCTCGGAATACAGTTAATAGGGATGAAATTTAAAAGGAAAATATGATATGAACAACATTTAAAGGCTGCATAAATGTTCTCATTGCTGGGACTCAGGCCTCCTCTCTCTAGGATAGGGAATGGGCCGTAATCCACCACGCGGGCCCAGTGCGGGTTTGATGGCCACATGTCTTCGAATATTTGGGTCTAGGACATGCCGGTTTCCTCACGATGTTTTCCTTCATAGTTTTGAGAGCAGTGGTGATGAGATTATTTACACAAAGTAATGCGGCTGGCTGGGTTTGAACCCGCGACCTATAACTCGTAAGTCATTCAAATTATTAAAAAAATGTGATCTCAGAACGAACTCAGTGTTCAAAGTCTTTTTCTCCATTCTTTATATCCATACAACAAACACGTAATAGTCAAATCATATGAGAACGATCCAGATTAGAATCTGAGATGGTCTTTTGATGAAAGAACCACACAGATCTTAGTGGACCTGTTCAGTGAGTGCAAGCGTTTGTCGGCAACTCAAATAAAGACTGCTATTGAATTCAATCAGGTAGATAACTACCTACTTATGGATGAAGCAAGTGGCGTCGATGCTCAAGAGTTGGGAGCTACGATTCGACGAGTGCATCATTACCAATGATTCGCTTGGCTGGTATCCGACAGATCCGTCCAAGAGCAGTACTCCATACATTCGAACTTGATCTTGATAAAGTTTGAGCAGCTGTTCCGTAGTGAAGTCTCTAGGCTGTTTTCGTTTTAAATCAAATCAAAATCAAAAATATTTATATCACATAGGCCTACATGGGCATTTATAAAACGTCAGAAGCTAGTGCATGGTTCCAAATTGGTCGTTTCCTATGGAGAAGAACCGGCAAGAAACTCCATGGTTACTCTTTTCAAACAAGTGGTTGATTACAATATTTTCATATTACAGTATTAATAGATATTATTAAGATCAGTATAGACCATTCAATATTGTACCCAAAAGCACAATAAAAATAATCATATTAAAAAAAAAGTGAGTCGTAATCAGAAGTAATCTAAGAATTCGTGGAGTCTACAGTGTTCTCACATTCACATTATAAAAAGAAGCTATATAAAAAAAAGCAAGAAACATATGAATAATTACAACTATCAATAAATGAGACGTTAACAAAATAAATTAATAACGAATTTAAGGTAGTTGAAGTCTAAATTTTTAATATATGTACCTAAATATAGATATAAAATACATAAATATTAACTAAACTATACTAAAACCTAACTATGTACATAAATATAATACAAAAACACAAAATACACTCAAGCGTCGAAATACTCCTCCACATCGCTGTCATCCGAGAATGTGCCCAGAAGACTGGCCGCATTGCCACGTTGAATGGCAATGCTAATTCTTTGGGCAAAGAACGAGCCAGCCCTCTGGTCACGCAAAGTCGGCGTGAAATTTCCTTAATAAGGAGACGCGTACTCGGACCCCATGGCCCAAGCGTTTAAATAATTTAAAAAATATTGCAAAAGCAATGTGAATTACGTTGAAGAGATAGGCTGACGTGTATGTGTGTAGAATACTTGGTTCACCTGTTTTGTTTTACTATATCAATTGGAGTAAATCTACAATGTAAGTACGTAACAGAAGGCTCGCTTAAAAAGAGGTTTTTTTTTGTTTCGGAAATCATCAAATTACTTCTTCCGCTCTGAATGAAGCTAGGAGAAGTATCAGACTTTAATTGACTAAAAAATACCTACACGTGTTCCTTCAGTAGCCCTTTGTGTTTCAGGACTGCGTTGAGTCTTTCGAACAATGCTGCAGATATTATACTAAGTTTACATTCATGTTTTGCTTAGTACTACTAAATATATATTTGTCTTTATAAACCTTTAAGGGTCACCGTACACGGGCACACGCGAAAGCCACAAACGCCAAAAAGATAAGCTAGAATCGACCACAAAGATATCTGAAGCACGCGACAGCCACTTGTGGCTGGAGGTCGATAGTTGCGGTCAGTGGCTGTTACTTTTTTGACCAATGCGCGTAGTATCATAATGGATTCTGACGAAGCAAGTTTAATTGAGCGAGTGGCGTGTTTTGGCATTTAGTGGGCCACAAGAATCGAGCAGCGATGATTTGTGTGTGGCGGCTACCAGCGTCAACCGTGTGCGGCGATTCCATATAAAATGTATTAAATGTACAGGAAATGTGCCGATGGCGGCATTTTGTGGTTGGTGGGTGGTGGCCCGTTTGTAGAGACCCTAGGTATTTGTAGTTTCGGCGCAAACCTAAGGAATTTTCCCAAGAGAATGGACAACAGCGTCCTTCTGTCTGCTTCTAACAAGTCCGATCACTAATGCGCCCGCCGAACGCAGTGATTATACCAATATCTATGCCAGATAAGTAGCACAGCATTTAATTATAGATCTAACATTCTGCTTGCAACTTCGCCCTCATAGACATTTTCTCTATTAAACCCTTTACATTCTATTTTATCCCAAGAATGTATGGCCATATCTTTTCTTAGGGTTCGAGCTACCTCCACTTCAAATTTCATAAAAATCAGGTCAGCAGTTTACCGGCAAAACGGTAACAAACACATAGAGTTACTTTCTAATTATTAGTGGTTTTTATGGTACTGTACCTCAATAGGAAAAAACGGAACCCTTATAGAATCACTTTGTTGTCCGTCCGTCTGTCTGTCTGTCTGTCAAGACTCTTTATCTCGGGAACTCGTGGAGGTATCGAATTGAAATTAAAACTATATAGTCAAGTCTGCAGTCCCTTGATGCTGGGAAAAAATCAAACTTCTAAGTTAACGCAAAAAACGTATCTTTCGACACTCTCAAGGGAATCAAAATTCATAAGATACTTCCCGTTGACCTAGAACCCTGAACATTTGGCATGAAGCAAGGTCTGCAAGGTTGGCAAAAGTATAGGAATAAATCTGAAAACTGAAAATTTGTAGTTACGTCAAAAAAAAATTTTTTTCGTTTCCAGAAAATCTTTGAGACTCGATTCAGGAATTGAACTATTAACTTAAGTTAGTTTGTACGGTACCCTCAATATACGAGTCTGACTCACACTTGCCCAGTTTTTTTTTATTATTATTGATAAACTCGCGCTGACCAGTATCTCATCTGATAGTAAGTGATGATGTGGTACCTAGAATATGAAGCACGCTTGACTGACAGTAACTTATTCTCTGTCGACTTAAATACCCCTAATGTTGTTGCTGCTCTATCAGGAAACACAAACTCTGGCAGGAAATTCCACTCCTTAGCACAATGAATGTGATCCCTAAACGTTTTGTATATTATAGGTAGGTAAATTAAACTAAATTCTCCATGCTCCAAATATATTCTGGTTTAATTAATAACTCGTGTGTTAAACAAGTTAAGGGTATAGGAGGTTCATTTTAATGGCCAGTGGTAAACAACTCCGATCGCATCACATACGCCAGGAGTCGTAAAACTAAGGAATATGCATGCATCCTTGGGCTATTGATTATGATCGTAACATTTATGACAACACTTTAACCAGACATGAAAAACAAAGGTAATATGTTAATACTATGAAAAGGTGAAGTTGGGTAACTCATCGTCAACCCGACGTATGGCGAGTGTCCAGCCTTACGTTGTTAACACCTCTACCATCCGAATTATACGTTTTGCTTCGTCATTTACACTGCGTACATGGAAAGACTGGAACAATTTGCCTGCAGCTGCCTCACCATCCGATTATAAATTAGGTTCCTTCAAGGCTAGAACGAATAGGCTTTTAATGAACTAGTGCGTTTCACCATCAATGATTTCATCACTGCTTACCATTAGGTGGGATCTCAGGCAAGCACTAGTTTATATCAATAAAAAAAAGACCTGTGCTTTGTATAACATTAGAAGCTGTGTCTGTGTGAAGTAACGCCGGACCTTTGCAAGAACGCCTAGTTTCCTAGCAGCTACCTTGGCGTTGGATTTAATGAATCGCCCATAATTTAGGTCTGAGGAAATTAAAAGGACTAAGGGTGGAATGGAAGTCTGTGTACTGTGTGTGTGTGGAAGTGTGTGTGTGTGTGGAAGTATGTGTGTTTTCACCTCTGCGTACTTTTCGGAAATAACCAATTTTGTATTTCATATTTTTAACATTTTTCACGAGGATCTTAAGGAAATCATGAAGCAGCGTTGAACTCAAACTAATATTGTGAATGATAGTTTGTTTTTTTTTTTATAAATCAGCAAATCCTAAAAAAACATAAGATTTCTATCCGATAGGCCACGTGAAAAGCTAGTGCTATCCTTACATACTATATGAAACAGAGCGCCCATCACGTCTGCTTGTCTGTGTGCGATAAACTCAGAAACCACTAGATGTAATTTCATGCGGTTTTCACTAATAGATTTATGAGAAAGGTTCAGATGTATAATAGCATAGTTGGCCCTATAATGTTCCCACTGTTGGGACTCAGGCCTCCTCTCTAGGAGAGGGAATGGGCCTTAATCCACCACGCGGGCCCAATACGGGTTGGTGGATGTCACATGTCTTCGAATTTATGGTTCTTGGACATGCCGGTTTCCTCACGATGTTTTCCTTCACCGTTTTGAGAGCAGTGGTCATGAAATAAATTACACAAAGTAATGCGGCTGGCTGGGTTTGAACCCGTGACCTACAACTCGTAAGTCGGGGCCTTTACCACTACACTAAGAAATAATAGTTACCTAGTAATCCAGAATGTCATTTCTTAACCTTTATTACATTGTAGAAGTACACCATGCATCGATATTATATTACATCGCGATGACCATGATCGCCTCGCGCGCATGTCTCACTAAATCTTACCTACAATGACATGTGCCATCGGCAGCACTTGCTTTACAAGAATCGCCCTTATTGCTACGACATAAAATCACCGTCGATATGGTTGAATTTACAATGGCATGTGGCATCGCATCCTTATTAGGATGAAGAGATTATTTGCCTACCTGCATTTATCATAGGTTCAAGGAATATTAGGAGGTTATTTCATCTAGGTGTCAACCTACAATGGCTAAGATACCTGTTATATATATAGATAACTAACATCATAAACATACCGTCAAACGGGGTAAATGGGAACGCAGGGGTGAATAGGAACAAAACTTTGTTAAGGTTTTTCACATTGGTATATATTAATATATAAATGATTTCTATCAAATCATCCGTTTTTATTACAATTAATGAATAAACAGGAGTACTTAAATGCTGGGAAAAATTGTTAAATAACGCGAAGATCCCCTTCAAACTTTTGTTCCTATTCACCCCTGCATTCCTATTTACCCCGTTTGACTGTACTCCCTGGGTAAAAATGTCCTATACGCTATCCTACGACATGATTTACCCGAGTGCCAAGTTAGTTAGTAAGTGAGCCCATTTTGACTGGCCTGTTGGTCTAGTGGTTAGTGGCCCTGACTGCTATGCCGGAGGTCATGGGATCGATTCCGACCCAAGACAAATGTTTGTGTGATGAGCACAATCATTTGTTCTGTGTCTGGGTGTAATTTATCTACCTATAATATGTATGTATTTAGAAATAATTAAGTATGTTGTGTTTCATCCCTCCTCTTTATATGACCATACCAAGACAAACGATTCTGTTTCAACTTTTCAGTCACTGGCGCCACTTTAAAACTTCCCCTAATATACTCATTTCTCACTTTATCCATTCTCGTCACACCACACATCCATCTTAACATTTTCATCTCCGCTACGTGCAATCTTTTTTCATCCGTCTTTTTCACAGCCCAACATTCTGATCGTCTACCGTCTAGTTACACAGTTTGACACAATTTCAAGCTCTATTTGAGGTATGGGACTAATGTCTGGCGAATGCAACCGGCAGCCATTTTATAGTTTTTGGAACCAATTCATGGAAAGATTAAAGTATCACGATCAAAGACAGAAGCTTCTAAAAGATTTCAGATTTCTAATTTATGAACGTCGTATTTTTTCGTCAAAAGGGAGTTTTGAAAGTATTTTGGGAGCTTTGTTTTGTCATAGATCAAAGATTCGATCGAAATATGTTTACAAGAGACTGAAGGCTTATTTCGAAATCAAACAATCTTTTCGTTTCTCTATTTCATAATTTCCAACATCAGACTTTTTTTTTACAGATGTTTATTTTTAATTGTTCGTTATAGTCTCGTCTCTCAAAACGGTGAAGGAAAACATCGTGAGGAAACCGGCATGTCCTAGAACCAAAAATTCGAAGACATGTGACATCCACCAACCCGCATTGGGCCCGCGTGGTGGATTACGGCCCATTCCCTCTCCTAGAGAGGAGGCCTGAGTCCCAACAGTGGGAACATTATAAGGCCAACTATGCTATGCTATGCTATAGTCTCGTAGTCACAAACGCAACTGCTGAGCGTTGAGTCTTGGATCTGATTCCCAGGTTGGTTGAAAAGTACCATAAGCTTTTCCGTAAATAATTACTCTGCAATTGCCCGAAATGGTGACAACCATGTACTGTCAGGGGTTAAAAGTGCAGATGCACTCTACCAATGTTAAAGTGTCTAAAATTTCTTTGTAGTAGAAGTTTCATTGTCCACTCATTTTACACACTTAGCATTGGTAGAGTGCATCTGGAACTCTACCAATGTTAAAGTGTCTAAAATTTTTTTGTAGTAGAAGTTTCATATTCCACAACTAGTTTTATCAATCCTATAGATTCTATGCTACAAATCAAATCAGGCATTACCTCTGGCATTTATGAAGTGCAACTGCACTTTTGACCCCTGAATGAGTGTTTTCGTAGCCTAGTGCCTACCACCTATCCAAATTAGTAATTGCTAAAATAACATTTTTTAAGAGGATAACCACCGCAGTTATAACCTTTATCACAAAAAATACTTGCTCCTAATATGGAACGTCGACCGGCAACTGTAGTGAATACAACAAACTGCCCAGTTCATTATAAATTTATAACATTTTCCTATTGATAAAAATCATTAGTACGAGTACCTAATACATTCCTACAGCTGCAGCAACATACGTAATGTTGCGTTAATTTACCCATCTATTTGGTAATTAGCATAGCATAACTGGCCTTTTAATGTTCCCACTGTTGGGACTCAGGCCTCCTCTCTAGGAGAGGGAATAGGCCATAATCCACCACGCGGGCCCAGTGCGGGTTGTAAATGTCACATGTCTTCGAACTTTTGGCTCTAGGTTTCCTCACGATGTTTTTCTTCACCGTTTTGAGAGCAGTGGTGATGAAATAATTACACAAAGTAATGCGCCTGGCTGGGTTTGAACCCGCGACCTACAACTCGTAAGTCTGGTATAATAAAATATAATGATTTCGGGCTGTTCTATATGTTCTAAACGCGCGGAGAACTTTGATTGCGCGATGCAGGATTAGTTCTTATGTGACGCTATATGTAGATGTCGCTACAGTAGTAAATAGCATATCTCTGATATCGCTCTACTTTTTAGGAAAATTTATTAAGCACGTAAAGCATAAGGTAAATATAGCTTTGTACGATCAACAATGAAGTTTGACAAGTGAGTAATCTGGTGTTACTTTGCGGAAACCCATGGACATAATGAACGAGATTCGATTACTTGTTTTATGTTTTAAATGTTTATAACATATATATATTGTAAGCTCATCATTTCAGCCGAAAGACGTCCGCTATTGAACTAAAACGCCCTCAAGGGTCGCCACAACGATCTTGTGACTGTCCACTGGTAAGCACTTAAAAAATGCTTACCAGTGGACAGTTTCAAAATAATTCAGTACGGTCTCATTTCATCATTGCAGGTCATCATTTCAGCCGAAAGACGTCCGCTGTTGGACTAAAATCCCCTCAACTGTAACTGTCCACTAGTACCTAAGCACATTTTAAGTGCTTACCAGTTGGTTGGACAGTTTCAATATAATTTAGATCGATTTAAAATGAAATTAGCATTAATCTTACTTTTAACATCACACTTATAAAGGCAAAAGTTTGTTTGTGTTTGTGTATGTTTGTTAGTTTTTCACGCTCCAACAAACGGATTTAAATGAAATTACACATTCATAATGCGTACAGCTAAGGAGTGGAATTCCCTGCCGGAGTCTGTGTTCCCTGATAGCTACAACCTAGGGGTCTTTAAGTCAAGAGTGAATAGGTTACTTCTAGGCAAGCGTGCTCCATCTTCGGCCACATCATCGCTTACCATCAGGTGAGATAGTGGTCAAACGCGAGCCTATCAATATTAAAAAAAAATTAATAAAATTGGCACAAGGCTACCCTTGTGCCATTTTTTTTTAATATTGATAGGCTCGCGTTCGCGTTCGCATCATGTTTTGGAATAGTACATATTTTCTATTCCGGCAGTATGTTCCCTAAAGATGATTCTATGCCTTCTAGCAGCCGAAGCCACTGAAAAAAGCTAGCAACGTTTTATACAGGGTATAAGGGACAGGTCAGAAAACAAAATTGGCCTCTCCATACAAACTGTCCAGTCAAGTTTATAATTTTGTATGGAGAGTCCGTTTTTTTTTTCGAATCCTGAAAAAAATCCTGTGGAAGGTTGCTCATATCAAGGTTCAGTTGAAAACCAGCAGCAGGCAACTGCTACATAGTGGCCTGGCATTATGCTGAACTGGAGCTATTTGGCGCAGCCGTGAGACACACAATGTTGATGTATTTTTAAGTTTAAGTTTTTAATATTTTTAAGTTACTTAGTATTTAAATTTTTTATCTATTTGTTATCTTATTGCGTGTACCTGTGTGTGTACCAAATAAACGTGTTTTGTTTCTTCTTTCTTTCTTTCCTCAGTTTCGTCTGCCCTTAAAGTTTACTTATATGTAATACATGTTCATATGTTTACGTCAACCTGCGCTGTCCCCTCCCTCCATTTCTTTTATGTTTCACTAGCTTCTGCCAGCGGCTTCGCCCGCGTCAAAGTAGGTTTCTCCATACAAACTTTGGACCCCCGTTTCATCACGTTAGGGGGTGAATTTTGAAAAATCCTCTCTTAGTGCTCGCCTACGTCATAAAAGGAAACCTTGTGCAAAATTTCACGTTCTTAGTCCCTGTAGTTTTGGCTGTGCGTTGATATGTCAGTCAGTCAGTTTCTCCTTTTATATATATAGATGAGACGGTGTGTGTTAACAATTGCTCATTATTATTTTACACATCTCTTTTACCCTAAACTCAAACATAAACACTGTTTCCACGCGTCGTTACTCGCAGACCCTTCTAAAATAATCTTATATCTTAAACACAGCTTTATGTGGTATTTTATTACTCAGTCATCTTTTCAGGTAAAATCGTCATTAGTACAGTAAAGACGTAACCACTACATAACATAAACTAGCCAGTTAATTACTAGTTAGGTACAGTCAGCACCAAAATTAACTAAGCAATTCAAGGGCTCTGGGCATAATATTGTGTCGGAAATAAAGACATTTGGGTGCTGCATTTAATTTTGATTTTATGAAATCGTCACGTTTCTAGAAGGTCTCTTTTTTGGGATGCGCAATCACAAATAACTTCCTCCGCTCTTGGTGAGCCGAGAGGGAGTGTTAGATTTTTACTTACTAAAGCCCATCCGTGTTCTTTTAGTTGCCCTTGCTGTTCAAGTCTAGATTCCATAAAGTAGGTACATTAAAGAAGAGACATCAATTAGTAGCGAACTGAAAGTTGGTATCCAACGACCTAACAGCCACTAGACGTCTAATAACAGGCGATGCATGTCTGTCAACACATATGATTATAGATCTGATGTCTCCACCAATCAGAACCCAGTACCCCCCTCCCCGTACCGCGGCTAGTCGACAGAATTGTTTTGGTGCGCTAGTTCAAGCATAAGGCGTCTAGTGGCGGTAAGGTCGTTGTTGGTATCTAAACAAATCAACTATCAATGGTATATTTAAATATTTTATGGGTTTCTGTGTACTCAAAAGAGACTGTTCCAGCAAATCAAGAAGGAGATGGCGTGACGAACTAAACCGGAACTATTCAGTAAAACTAAAAGAAGGAAAAGCGCCCTCGATAAAATATAAAAGTAGTAGAGAGAGGATAAGTCCAGGAGTAGAACAGAATAGGAAACCATGATCATCTGCATTTCACGATTATCGATGAAGTTAGATGGTGCGACTTACGCTATGACATTAAATGATACTGACTTTAGCAAAGACAATTTATGAGATAATCTACATATACCCTATTTACACTAATATAGTAAAGAGGTAAAGTTTTTTTTTTTTATTTATACGATCTCTGAAAGTCCTGGCTAAATTTTTTTCACTTAGAGAAAGCTGTGATATAGGCTAAATTTTATGTACGCGGGCGAACCTGCGGGAAATAGCCAGTCTGTAATACATAGGTTTAATGCATGGTCTTCATGAATTAGGGGCAGATTTTCTTTACTATGACTTGTTTGTTTTCGAAGATCATCATCTCCTTAGCATTTTTTCAACTAGCTCCCAAGGTCGGCTTCCAGTTTTACCGGATGCCAGTCAGACCTCCATAACCCAGTTACTGAGTAACACAATACTCTTTGGATAGATTGATGATCAGACTTTTTGCTATGCGTATGTACCTACCTAATTGGTTTTATTAAAAGTTTAGAATCAAATATTTGTACTTTTACACATGTAATCTGCAGTTTACTGTACCATCACAGACCTAATATATGTTTCTTCGTAATGGCTGAGGCGAATCGCTGTTACCTCGAGGGCAGACCATTACGTAAGTAAAATGATTGGCATTTAGTTATAATTGTAAAGTATTAAATATGTAGGTATTGACGGTAGAAGTTGATTAATTTGACTCCATATAAAATAAGTTATGTGGCTAACTCTTTTTTATTGTAAAAATAATATCAATTTTGTGTGCCCAAAAGGAATTGACCAAGGAGTTGGTGTGGCAACTACCTCATACGCTGGGCTCGGAGCAAGATAGAATGGGATGCGGTCATCTCCTTCTGTGAATTAGTAATGGAATGAATAAATGAATGGAGATGGCCTTAAACGTGAGAGGACGGACTTCAAAGGTCCGGACTAAGCGTTTCGCTTCGTCGTTTATACCGCGTACATCGAAGGACTAGAACAATTTACCTGCTACGGTCTTCCCGTCCAACTATAATTTTGGTGTCTTCAAGGCTAGAGTGAATAGGCTCTTAATAAACTAGATCGCAGTCAAGCACTGGTTTATATCAATTAAAAAAAAAAGAACTGGTAAAGTTACTAGCAGCTAGCTAAAGTTAAGATTTTTACCTGTAAAATTTGCATATTTTCCCGAGTTCAAGGACCGACAAGTAAGTCAAGTTAGATTTACATAAGTACCATGCAATACAAGTAATAAAACATAATAACGATCATCATATCTCACATGGAGTCAGCATAGATTGAAAGCTTTGATTAACATCTATGCAAATGTCGTACAAACATGTTTAAAACAAATTGATTCACGCCCACGAATCAGAAACATTTATGTTCCCTTCGTACTTATATGATGATCACACTTCACATCACACTAATATTATCGAGGCGAAAGTTTGTGAGCGAGTATATGTATATGTATATTGCTTCTTCACGCTTGAACGGTTAAACAGATTTCGACGAAAAGGGAGTACGGGCAGACTATGTCCTGGAATAGCATATAATAATAATAATTTAAAACTACTGTCAGTCTTTTCTAAAAAAAGTAGTGTAAGTAAAGTGGTATGGCTATATATTTTCTACTTTCACACAGGCGAAGCCGCTGGCTAAAGCTGGTTTAATAGAATAAAATAGAATAGAATAGATCTTTATTTGCACAGGAAGTAGGTACAGGTTACAGGTTTTTGTCAAGTTTGATGATCCATATTAAGTACCTTAACTAAGGCATGCAAAATACTGTTTACATAATCTGTTACCATAATATGCTTAGGTCTAAAACACAAACTAAAAACAGACACAGGCAAGTTTATATAGTACAATTATCAAATCAATATAAGTTTATTATTTCAAAATGTAATAAATTAATAATGAGTCAACAATACAAAAATAATAACAATAAGAAAATGTCAGATTAATTTAAATTATTATCGGTCAAAAATTCGCTAATTAAGTAATAGCATTTATTCATAAGTAATTCAGTCAAATTCTTTTTAAAAAGTGGAAGAGCCTCATTTTTTATCCTATCGGGTATCGGGTTATGTAATACTATGTAACATATCAATGTAATACTATGTTACCTAATCGTTTCCAATAAACATAGATTATGTTGTATCATATTTGTAACAGCTGTTTTAGTGTATGCTAGAGAAATTCTCGATTGCTTTTTAAAGCTTTTTGACAACTATCAATTAACGAATATGAAAGTGGAGTATACGTCGGAATCGAATAGCCTTATTTAGCCCGTTCCATCATTGGACCAAGAGGCGTAAGTCAAATCGCCACTGATACATGGTGGACTTCCCACTCATAAGCACAACGTTTTGGGAACACATTCATTGTACGTAAAGCTAAGGAGTGGAATTCGCTGCTAGAATCTGTGTTTTCTGATAGCTACAATCTGGGGATCCTTAACTTTGGTGAAACGCGAGCCTCTCAACAAATAAAAAAAAAACTTCTCCAACTCAACGCGAGAGCAAGTGTCAGACTTCTATTGATTAAAACCCATCCGTGTTCCACCAGTAGCACTTTGCATTCAAGGGCCGCAGTTAGTCTTTCAAATAATCTCGCAGCCCCACTGATTAAGTTGGGAATAATTATGGAAAGCCCTCAAAGAACTGTGAATGGCGAGAAAAATGCATCAAAATTGCTATAGCGATATTTATCAATTATTTAAATTTAGGCTCCGATGGTTCAATAGTCACAACTCCCCATTACCCTTTACAAAATATTCCTGGAAACATTTTACTAAATAAATTCTGACAAAGGAACTTTTTAAGTTGCTTTGCGATTTGTGAACAATGTTTATTTAATCTAAATCTAAATAGTCATTACGTATAAAATCGATTCCTTGTTATTCTGTTATAATAGTGGTTTATTTACCCAGTCTAATGCGATTCGAACCAAATTGCATGTTTAAATTCATTTCGTGAAATATTACACTTTATATCTACAGATATTACAAAACAGGGTATTGCCTAACAAAAACTCGAAATTATAGATTCCTAAGGAAATCGAAATGAAGTAGGTAGGTAGAGTTTTATCGTTATAATAATAAATTTATTATAATAGGTATTTTAGTTCACCTAAACGATCAATTTACGCAAATCATATATCTGGTAAAATAAGATATTATTTCAGTGCTAATATGGATATTATATCTGACGTCTTAGATAGTATAGAATTATATCATTTATTTATAATTATGTAAGCGAGACACCCGTTTCTACACAGTACAAAATATGGCGATATATATACATAGTGCTGTCATTAGTTATAATATTATAAAGATAAAATATTTGTAGAAAACATAGTAATATCTACTTGCATACCGCTGAAGTCGTTGGCAGTATTTTCCAAAAGAGTGGTAAAATCGGTCCAGTAACTTTTAAGTCTCCTCTTTAAAACTCATACAGGTATATATAGGGAACTAGCTTCTGCCAGCGGGTTCGCTCGCGTGAAAGTAAGTTTCTCCGTACAAACTTTGAACCCCCGTTTCACACCCTTAGGGGGTGAATTTTGGAAAACCCTTAGTGCTCGCCTACGTCACAAAAAGAAACCTTATGCAAAATTTTACGCTCCTAGTCCCAGTAGTTTCGGCTGTGCGTTGATATGTCAGTCAGTCAGTTTCTCCTTTTATATATATAGATAACGGAAAGGTTTGCTTATTATCGATATTTACTGACTACTTGAAGAACTTCATAGTTACGTTCTTGGGCCTTATAAATAAAACTCTCAAAATTTTATAATCTATGCGGACGCGTTTAAGGGCCTGCGCACACTTGAGACAAGACTGAATAGGGTGTTCAAACCACCAGTTTTGGTAGAAAATTCACTAAGTTGGCAACACTGGCCGTATACCACTGGACTGTTGTCTTGATAGTTTGCGTCGTGACGTGGACAAAACAGTATTTTCGCAAACGTCGTAGACAAGTCTGCGACATCGTAGACAATTCTGCGACATCGTAGACAATTCTGTCTATGACAGTCTTGTCTCAAATGTACGCAGGCCCTTAAGGAACCTACCTGTCAAATTTTAAGTTGGCAGGTGTTATAGTTTCTGAGATTTCGTGATTAATCAGTGAGTGGTATTTCGCTTTTATATAATTATATAGATAATGACAAAACTTATGTAGCCGTAATCTGTACACTCCCAGACTCTACGTTCACTATAGATTATAGAACCGTTTATCGAATAATCCATGCTAATATTATAAATGCAGCAGTAACTCTGTCTGTTTGTTACGCTATCACAATAAAACTACTGAACCGATATTGATAAAATTAGGTACCGAGGAAGCTGGAGCTTCAAGGATGAACATAGGCTACTTTTTATCTGTCTTAGACTTTGACTTCGCGTCCGCAATAACCAACATTCTCACATCTCATCTGCATGGTTTCTCATGTGATTTGACCATTACATATTTACTATATGGACTTTAAAAGAGACTTTGAATTTGTTTTGGTGTTTTTTCTCAGAAACACCGGCCTCATCTTGTTTAAAATGACGAAAAAAAATTGACGTTCAAACCTATTTGCAAAATAAATATCATTTATTATTCTCGCGGACAAAGCTGTTGGCAGAATCTAGTCGTCTTAAAAATCAGATAATTTTAAAATAATAGCGACAAACAGTCTCGCGACTGTACACTAGGTTGCAAATAATCGTAAACTAACCACCTAATGTACTCTAGCAATTAATGCCTATTTTAATTTTCTGTTTGACATAAATATTGCCGGCCTAGAACAGCTGGCTTGTTCTGTATTTTGAGTGAGAATTCATGTTGAAATTGCTACCGTCTTAAATTTTGCAGCTATCACCGTTTAACTATACTTTTTCTGCATGTATTTTATTTTTATTCCTAATAATCGATTTTAATTATTATATTGCAATAGAAACAAAGAAAGAAAGAAAACACGTTTATTTGGTACACAAGTACATGTAATGAGAAAACGATTATAATATAGAAACTTAAATACTAAAACTTAAAAAATACATCAACTTTGTGTGTCTCACGGCTGCGCTAAATAGGTCCAGTTCAGCATAATGCCAGGCCACTACAATAAGAGCTAAATCTTCAAGGCTAGACTGAATAAATAGACTTTTAATAAACTAGTGTGATTCACCATCAACGATTGCATCACTGCTTACCGTCAGATGGAATCGCAGTCCAGCTTTAGTTTATATTTATTTATTATATACTTTATTGTACACCATTACACATAGGTACAAAAGGAAACTAAAACACATACATACAATGGGCGGCCTTATCGCATTCCGCGATCTCTTCCAGGCAACCTGGAATGGACAGTAATTGCCTGAACAAGAAATGAGGCTATCATTGGAGTGACAAAACCAGTATTAAACATATTCATATATTGTAATAGATACACAGATATATCCATAAGCTAAAAAACTCTTAAAAACATCGACTCTACTGGCAAATTCTGTCAGAACTTTGAGTTTTAAACCCGAAGGTCCTTTTCGAGGTACATTTTCATACAACCGTTCTTACATAATAATGATGTTATTACACATCTTTCTTTAGATATTTTGGATACACAACTATCTTTTGTATATTATTTAGGCTTGTATAGAAATCTAAACATAAATTTATGTAAAACTAATCCTGAAAATCTGCTGAAGTTTGGCCCTCCATAATGTACTCATATATTACAAAAAAAAAGTTCATCAATGGAAGCCTTACAAATTTAACCGAGATTTTGAATGACGACAATTTTTCTGATAAACTTTTAAGGGTTTAAAAAAAACATGTATTTCCTGGAACAAGTTTTGTGAAATGTTCGAGTAAATCACGGAATTACCGAAAGTCAACAGAGTTTTCAGGCGTTATCTCTCTTTTGTTGCACTGCCTCTTCATCAAACATCGCGTTGGATTGCGTTAGATGTAGCAAAAATCTTTTAAACCATGCTCGATGTTGACGATAAGCGAGTGGAAAAGGACCCTCTTAAATACATCAAATGGAATCGAAACTGCAAATAAAGGTCAACTACTATGGACAGAAACAGTACCTAAAATATCACCACCCATTTCCATTGCATTCTCTATATAAAAACAAATGAATCGTTTATTTTCTCGCACAAGCTTCCGAGAGCAAAAAAAACTAGACTTACGACTGTCAGTACGCAAGGTAACACTAGAAGCTTTAGTACAGTCAGCAACTAGATGCAATTATAACATGGTCCGTAACCGTAACAAAAAAAAAAACAGATACCAAAAGTAAAATTGAGCGAGAATGTATTTTTTGAACTCTAGCGACTAACAGCCATTTAATAAAAATAAAAAATCGAGGATTTATAATCATCTGCCTAGGATTACAAATAGATAAATTTTCATGAAAATAAGGTACTTATCAGATCCTAGCTGAAAATTGGGTAGTAGCTTCGATTTTTTATTATTTGTATCAAAAAGTAACTTTATTATTCAGAATCACAAATATATATATTTTTTTTAACCTTTGAAATTGGGTGGAAGTGGAAACTGTCAAATAAGAGAAAAAAAATAACAAAGAATTTTGATGCTGGTTTTACAAGTAGATTTATTTTTGGCATTATTTTTTGTTTAATATTTAATCAAATATTGTACAAAAATGTAATAATATTCCACATTTTTCACACAACGCCATCTAGTTCCAAACTAAGCATAGCTTGTGTTATGAGTACTAGACAACTGATAAACATATTTATAAATATATACATATATATATTATACATAAATTACACCAGGCACAGAACGAATGATCACGCTCAGACACATACATTTGTCTTGGGTGGGAATCGAACCCACAATTTCCGGCATAGCAGTCAGGATCAGTAACCAGTAGATCAACAGGCCATTCAAATACAAAAAATCTCGGGACTTGAACGTGCTTTGCCAATCTTAGACTCATAAAAAAAATTTAATCTGATTTTTTTTGCCGATCATACCCACATACCTAGGTCGGAGATAGCCTGTGAGAAAATAAGAAACAGTAAATGCGATTAGTCCGTGCAATTCGTACATGTTTAATGCCGGCTTCTGATAGGCCACCCGCGACGCGAGTTCTAAGGTATTGAGACCAGTGGTTTTCAAAGCTGACTGGACAGTGACTCATTTAACTAAATCTCTCAAATTCGCCTCTTGGCATAACATGAAAACACATAACATACTCGCATCACAACATATGACATAACTATTTTATGTTTTAGAAGCTCGCGATTGGCCACTATCTCACTTAACATTGGAGCACGCTTTCCTAAAAAGAACTTACTAACTACATACATACAAATATATGAATGAACGAAAAAAATATTCAGCTATTATCGAAAACTAATCACAAGAAGTTTTATTTTAATGAAAAAGAGATATTTCTTTTCTACTTTTTGTGATTTCATCTTTATTTATTTATAAACGCTTAAAAATGATAAGAACAACATGTTACACAAAAATTGCTATGTGCTTGGTGTGATCATCGTATCGACTTTTTGATATTTAAAAAAGTATATTTTTTATTTACTCTCGTCTGTGCGTCACTACGACATGCCAGCTGAAAACCAACTCTCGTTACCACACTTAGCACAATTTTATTGTATCATTTATGTAAAAATTTTTTCATTTACTTTATGTTTGTTTATTTAAAGTTTTCCTTTATATAAACTTTCTCGTCCGCGCGTCACTGCGACATGCCAGCTGACGAGTACTTTGATCCTTTATGGTAACCAGGGTCTGATGATTTAGCTGAAAGGTGGTCAAAGGAACTCCGCAATAGTACGCCACAACCCCATCGAGTTTAGACGTGTGGCGCCGACCCCAAATAAAACGGGATAAGGGCAGGAAGATGATGACTTTATGTTTGCTAATATTGTACGTTCTAACGATCCATCCTAAGGTTGTCTGGTAGATATCGCTGTCAGCGATAAGACCGCCATGATTGTACTCATAATTTTAAACTTATGTATTTACTACTTTTTACTACTTTTTTTGTTTTTACTTATGTTACTTTTTTGGTGTACAATAAAGTTTATTCTATTATATTGTGCTGTGTCTGTGTCGGACAAAATACGTTGTATTCAATTATAGTTTTTATCGTCAGGATATTCAGGATCAGCCCCCCTAGCCGAATACCTCGAGTAAGCCACGCCTCCGATTCCTTTGTTCTGACGTCATCTTAACACTCAGTCACGTGGTCAGAACAAAGGAATCGGAGGCGTGGCCTACTTGAGGCGTTCGACGGAATCGAAATAATCGTAACTTGGCTATGGGGGCAGGACCCATCCAATATTCGCTTGCACAACAAGTGGGTCGCAATCCCTCAGTTAGGGAACCACTGATCCAGACCGCTAAATATCCTGTTAGTTTACCTAGAAAGAAAGAAAGAAAGAAAAAACGTTTATTCGTACCTCACACATACAGTAAAATTAAAATACAGTAGAATACATTGGAATTAAAATATAGTAGAATTAAATACTTATAAAAAATAACTGTATGATCTCTGCAAGGCCAAAAAGGCGCCTAACTCAGCATACGCTGCGATATCCGACCTACCACCGACACCTAGAACCTATTTATTAATATTAAATGTTAATGTTGGGTACCACTGTGAATTAGTCTTGCCTTACGAAATGGTAATTAACAGATGTGTTAGATATACCGACCGATATTTGGGTCACTGTAATTTGGGTATCAAATTATTTGGGTTGTGTACAGTCGATGTCAAAAATAAGTGACTTTATAGAAAATATGTATCTAGGACATAAATTTTTGAGTGATAAATAGTTTTTTTTTTTAATTTTAATATCTTGTTGACACTTTACCTGGCCCAAAGGTTTGCTATTAACTGGCACAGACGATAAAGATTACCATACAGCGTGGCAATGCTGTCAGTCTTTTGGGTAAATATTTCTTTTTATTTTTGTATTTAATTTGGACTAGTGCACATTACCAGTAGACAAGTGATGCGCAGTTGTTCGTCAGCATCTTTTAATTTTTATTAGTTATTTTTAATAAGTTAAGGGTCTTTCATTATTCTTATGTATTAGTGTATAGGTATATTATTAGTAAGTTATATAGTTTATTATTAGCATAATAAACTTATAATACCTCTGAAAACATAAATTTTGAGTAATAAAGTATTTTTATGGAATAAACTTTAAAACCTATTACATAGATAGTTATGTTTAAAAACCTCATACTCAACCATGATATTTTGTATTCAAATAATAATATAGTTAAAAATAATAATTAAATTATTTCGAAACATAATGATTTAATATTTAATTATTTATTTAATCTTTATGCAACATAAAGCTACAAAGGCGGACTTAATGCCTGAGGCATTCTCTACCAGTCAGCCTAGTGTGGTGAAGAGACAATATGGTAAGTGCATAAAAAAAAAAATTACAAAAAAAAGCAAGAGTAAAAAGTATACATGTAGTTAAAATACACATACGCATATATTTAATATAATATATATGTCGTGGCCAGATCATAGAAATTGATCACTTCATGAATTGGCCAAGTAAAACTGGCCAGATCGTTTTAAACGTTAAAGTTTGACGATATGTAAATCCTCGTTAGGCCTACTTTCTTTAGATCTTTTATTATCATAGAAATCTTTCATCAATTTTATGGCCAAACGAGGATTGACAGACATATCATCAAATGGTAAGGTTTCAACGATCTGGCCAGTTTTAGTTGGCCATATCATGAAACGATCAATTCTAAGATCTGGCCACGACATATATACATAATATTAATATAAAGTAAGAATAAGAAATTTTAAGAAAATGATTCCGCAACTTCTGCTTAAATTCATACCGACTTTCGGCCGTCCTGATATCGTGAAGAAGCGCATTTCACAGAAGGAAGAATGGACAAAATCATAAGTATAAGAAAGACAGAGCAGTAGGAGATTGTTAGAAGACGGCAGATTCCTTGCGTGTAAAGAATATAGATATTGAAAGTGACATACGAAATAGGATGTAGGAGTTTTTTACATAATAATTAAATTTAATTCCTTTCCCTACAATTGGATATCTTTATTCTTATCGTTATTTTTATAGGACTGGTTTAAGTAAACTAAGGCAACCTGTGGTCATTCTAACTAGTTTTATGCGTATAGATTTTAATGAACGCACTAGTTGGAATACATTTATTTTTATTAGTAAACAGTTTCACAGAATCATTGGATTAAAACTTAGTTCTTGTAAATTGGCTGTAAATCTAATCGGTTGATAGAAAATCATTAAAATGAATACATAAAACGGGATCTTATTTAATTTTATTGGAAGAAAATACATGTTCCGTTAATGAATTTTATTTCTATGTTTTTGCACACTTTTGCGAGCGAGTTTACTTGCGAGTAAGCCGGAAATTACTTGGTGGGACCGGTATAAATAGTATCCTTGGTCTTCTTAATCTACGTAGACGTTGAGGCCTGACTGGCTAACAAAATTACAGACTGTCACACTTTAGGATAACATCCAGCTTCTCTCAACATCTTGTTAGCCTTTTCCCCTACTAGCTTGGGACCGGCTTCCAGTAGCTTAGTTTATGACATCTTAAAAATAATAATTTCTATCATAATCATAATAATAATCACACTAAGAAAGCCGAGAAAGATAAACAAATCAAGTATATTGACTTGGTTCGTGAGGTTGTCGACATGTGGGATGTGGACTCAGCGAACATTGTACCGATAGTCGTGTCAGCCAATGGCTTAATAGCCAAGAGCTTTTTTTGTTGCCGGGGTGGAATATCCTCATGGATGTCCTTCGCCTGGGGCAGACGAAGGGGTCTGTCAGACTCTTACTGACTAAAAACCACCTCGGTGTTCCCTCCCACACTTGGACCGGGGATTGTGGGAGCTGATGCGCCATCCATGATCCCCGGCTAGTGCCGGTCCGCCTACGCGGGCCACCTCAAGCCCGCGGGGTGTGTGTTTATAGCCAAGAGCCTCGACCAACATCTTAGGAGGCTCGAGTTATGCGGCTGGATCAAGGGCTTGGTTCATAAAATGGTACTCCTGGACACGGCTCGTTTAGTTAGAAGGTTCCTCTCTTTGGAGCCCTGACCTAGCTTGGACTCTGTTCCCGATACCGATGAGCTACTATTTTTTTTTTTTTTCAAATGTGTTTTATTTTTTATTGGAATATTCAAAAATATAATTCATATGTTATGTTATATGAATAAATGGAATCACACTAATATTATAAAGGTTAACAGTTCGTGAGTATGTGTGTATGTTTGTTACTTCTTCACGCTCGAATGATGAACGGATTTTGATGAAACTTGGCACAAATAGGGTTTCGTAACACAAAAGGAAAAACGGAACCCTTATAGGATCACTTTGTTGTCCATCTGTCTGTCTTTCTGTTAAGACCCTTTATCTCGGGAAAGCGAGGAGGTATCGAGTTGAAATTAAAACCGTATACTCAAATCTGCAGTCCCTTGAAGCTGTGAAAAAATCAAACTTCTGAGTTAACGAAAAAAATATACGGCCGTTTATGTCGCAAAAAACGTGTATTTCGAAACTCTCAAGGGAATCAAAATTTATAGGGTACTTCCCGTTAACCTAGAATCCTGAAATTTGGCATAAAGTCTCATAGCACAAGTATAGAAAAAATCTGAAAACTGTAAATTTGTAGTTACGTCACAAAAAAAAATATATTTTTGCGATTCAGAAAAATCTTCGTAACTCAATTCGGGAATTGAACTGTATTCATAGGTAAGTTTGTACGGAACCCTCAGTGCGCGAGTCCGACTCGCACTTGCCCGGTTTCTAGTATCACACGGGCGAAACCGCTAGTAGCAGACTATTAAAAAGTAAAACTGAGTGAATGCAGCGGCGGCGCCTGCATAGCGATGAAGGAGATAAACAGCGAAATTAGGCTGTGTCTACAAAAAACTAGAACAGAAATATGACATGTGGTTGGCTTATGTTTTAAAACTCAACATAATGTTTTGGATAGTTTTACTTCTCCTTCATATTAATTCGAGAGAAGAGTTTATCTTCAGTCAACGAATCAGTATATTAGACTGGCCTGTTGATTTAGTGGTTAGTGACCTTGACTGCTATGCCGGAGGTCGCGGGTTCGATTCTCACGCAGGACAAACGTCTGTGTAATGAGCACGATCATTTGTTCCGTGTCTGGGTGTAATTTATCTAAAATATATATGTATTTAGAAATATATAAGTATGTTTATCAGTTGTCTAGTACTCATAGTACAAGCTCAGCTCAGTTTGGGACTAGATGGCGTTGTGTGAATGTTTTGGAACATTAAAAAAAAAAAAGTATTACGTGACAATGCTGCCAGCGTTCTGGCCACTTTTCCCACTGACATCGATGTGGATGAATTTTTTGATGCCCTATGATTTTTTTAACTCTTTTGTACATCATTATTATGATTTTCAGTTTAAATATATATACCTATTAAGCTGTAATTTTTATTAGTTACTAGCTTCTGCCCGCGGCTTCGCCCGCGTGAAAGTAGGTTTCTCCATACAAATTTCGGACCCCCGTTTCATTCTCTTAGGACTTCAATTTTGGAAAATCCTCTCTTAGTGCTCGCCTACGTCTTATAAGGAAACCTTGAGCAAAATTTCAGGTTCCTAATTCTAGTAGTTTCGGCTGTGCGTTGATATGTCAGTCAGTCAGTTTCCCCTTTTATATATATATAGATTATAATAATTATTACTATCGAAAAAGCCTTAAGAGAAGGAAAATTTCACTAATTAAACTTAGCAGCTAATTTATACTGTCTATTAGACTTTCAGTGTCTAATCCCCGGTTTCTGAATTTGAATTTAAGTATTTCTCAAACTTTAACTTTAAATTAGGGTTTGACACGTTTTTAACCCAAAATACTCAATCCTAAAACCATTTTTTTAGGTGGGAAAATCATCTAATGACAAATCATGCTCTTGGGCGGGGCGGAAGATAGTGTCAGACTTTAACAGAATTTAGATTGCGTTCAGTATCATTGGTGAAAGTTACTCAATATTACGAACTGTTATCAAATAAATAGATAATATTAATTCTAACTTTATTATTTCATAGTAAACAAGCATTTGACCATAAAATTCAGGTTTTTTTTTTATAAATATCGATCGAGTCTAAATAAAGAGCACATCTGCGAAAGGAGAGTTGGAAGAAATAGAGATGTAGACACCGTGTGTAACAGTAATAGGAAAATAAAACTGAAATAATTTAACATGCAAAAAAAAGATATCCTATTAAAATTATATACATACACATTTTTTATTTGTGTGTGTATATTGTTACTCTTGCATGGGTAGACTATGACCTGGACTCCTGGAGTACATCTAATTTATCCCAGAAGTATGTTCTCTTGGGAAAATTTTCTACTACTAATGTTAAATAATGCTAAGTCATTCCTACACTGAGAACGTTTCTGCCAAATACCAGACAAATGGCTAAATATCTCAAGTTGCTTATTGAAGAATAAAGTCATAATAAATATTTATATAAAATATTTTGACGAAATACAGCATCATATTAAGTTAAAAAATGATTATACTAATTGTTACTATTGTGAACATTTTTAATTTTTGTTCCATGACATTTTATTCACTTTTTAATTTTTATTCAATGATAAGTATTTAATTTAATGACATTTTTAATTTTATTAAATGTCAGTTTAATTTAATATGTAATTTGTTTTATTGTTAGATTACCGTTTTATTGTAATATTATTGAACTTCTGAACTAACATAGAAATAAGTGATACTAACATATAATGCGAACCAAAAGTTGTATTTTTGAATAAATTATATTATATTACATTATACCTATAATTATATATAAAAATAATAATATATATTTTAATAACAATTTTGTATAGTTTAAATTAAAAAACGTAAAGATTTTTTTTTTATTAGGAAAGAGCCGACAAAAAATTCTACCACTTGGGGGTCGAGAATTATGTACTGAATCCATGGTATTCGTTTGTGCGTCAATGTCAAAGACACCCTGTATATTATATTATTATTATTTACAAGTTATTATTTAATACTTTGAATAAGGACTAATATGTCTGTGTGTGTGTATGTGTGTTATGTCTTTTCTTTCTTTCTACACATTGTTGACTACATTTCTTCTAACATCTACTTTGGCAGGTCTGCTGGAAGTTATTTCTTAAAGTAAAGAATTATCTTTTTCGTAATATGTGTGGAGGTGTATGGTATGTGAGGGTATGTGTTTAAGTAATTAGTTTCTTTAGTCTTTAATGCACTATACCTACATAATAAATAATATATAATCAGACCACAAAATACATAAGTGATTTGTTACAGAATGTATTAAGTGGTTCCAGGTTAAGTTGTGTTACATAGGAATAATAAGACTAACCGTTCGTACCTAATCTATCAATATTATGTATTTATAACTTTTTGTTTTACGCCATTAAGATAAACTGTATAATAAAATGTGTATTTCCTCAAGTTTATTCAAGTTCAAACACTTAGAGTAATAATTTATGTAAGTAGAACAATTTATATTTGAAGTCCTCTCAACTTTAGTTTGGTCTTCGTCAGAATTATTATTGAGTTCTCTTAATGATTTGATATTTTTCATAGTATTTATTAGTTTATAATTTTAGCATAAATATGTATTTTAATATTATAAATAACTTATTTTTTATTTTATTAGTTCTGTTTGAAGTATCTGTTATTTATTTATTGTGAAAACCTACCACATTATTGCCTTTTTAACCCAAAGGTTGACTGGTAGAGAATACCTTGTTACATTAAGTCCGCCTATGTACCACTACTGTACATGAAGTTTAAATAAATAAATAAATATTTTTTTCCGGAAATGCTCGGCAATTTCGCTTAACGTTTTCATAAAACCATTATATTAAAAGCTGATTAAATAAGTTACAGAATAATATTTAATCAGCTTTTATTTACATTAAATTTAAATACACTTACGTTTTCATTTCAACACTGCCAAGCACACACTGCCGCAAATATTTTGTTAACAAAACACATCCTAATTAAAACACGGGAATAATTCACGTACCTCGTCATCCCAGGCAGGTTCTCCGTACTCCTGATCTCCAACATCCTGTCTCCGTTCCTCCTTCATCCGCTGCAGGTCCTTGACGACACCATCCATCTGCTCCGAACTCAGATCGCCCCATGACCTCATAGCAGACAGCAACTCCTCATCTTCATCAGTTAACTCCACTCTTTCCGGCGAAAGCGAATTCAAGCGATCCAATTTTTCATACAATTTTTCTTCAGGTGTCTGATCCTGTTGTCGGTCAGGTGCGACGGTTAATTTTTCCAATTTTTGGTATAGTTTATCGAAACGGTTCGAGAATGGCGTGTCGGTGACGTGCGCGGTTCGGATGCGGTGCGTAAGGAGGATCACGAGCAGGGATAGACGCAGCATGGTGCGAGCGCGGCGGCCGGACGACTGGCACATGGGCGCGCGTTGGGAATACTTTAGGTGAACGTGCCCGATCTACGGAGCGGGATCGGTCTTGATTTTTTCGATCCGGCGTGAACTTATCTACATAATTTGCTGTTTAACTAATCAATGTTGATAATAATGTGTGTTCTTGTAATTTATTGCAGTTCTCGGGATGCCCCAGGTTAAAGATCAATATAGTACGATAAACCGTGATATTGTGGATATCCGTAGAGTCGAGTTAATGCTAGTTTCTTTGGCTTTAGATAAGTATAAAATTATAATTACTGAAATTCTCCGACTATCTCTTTTTTTTTGCATAATACAATGGTTTGTTTGTCTTCTTTGCAGTTTTCAGGGAGTTCAACGGACTTTGTTCAAATTGTCTTCGAATAGTTCAACTTGGTAATAAAACGACTCGCTAGATTAATTTTGTGCTGTTCTCCTTTTACTTGTCATGCCCTGCTAAAGTAACGGCATTCCTTTTTCATGAAGTTTTTGCTGACGAATATATAAACAAATTACTATTGTTGGCACTGTAAGCCAAATTACAGGTTCTTCCTAGTTTAGATCTAGTTAAAACTTTTGAGTAGGTACATATTACTGTTCATAAAATTAATTTGTAAACTATAATAAGTATTTTGTGAAAGAAAAAATAATTTTTATTATTAAAAATTAGTTCTAAATGTTATATGTGTTAACATTTAGAACTTGCTGATTGATATGCCATAACATAATGACATACGGAATGTTTTGAAACATTATTAATTTATCACGTCTTTTTCAAACCCTCGTATAATATTTAAAAATTTCTTAAATTTATTAATTTTTGACAGTTTCTGTTTAAAGAGTTTAACACAAAAAAAAATAACAAAAGTATTTTTATTATATCAGAATGATATCGAAATATTTGTGAAAAACGTAGTAATTATTCGTCACTTATTTACAGATCTTGTAATTTTAATTTTATTTGTTTCTAATAGATTTAGTGACATTGTTGTTGTTCTGACTTCCATTGTTCCTGACGGAACAGATAATTGTATCAAATCGGCACTCAACCTTTTGAGTAGCGTAATTAGAGACATAATAAAAACACAATGAGTTAGTTTAATGAATACTATAAGCTAAAAAATTACTAATAAATTTATTTACATAGGTTTATTTAACTATATATATAGATTAGTATAGGTGTACCTACTCAGATTCCTGTTTATTTATTTTTTTATTATTCAGCACCTTTTTAAACCAACTGCCTTCAGCTTTTGGGAGTTGAAATTTCCTCAGACCTCAATTTTGGGTAGTTCATTGAGTCCAAAGCGAAGGTAGCTAGGAAACTAGGCGTTCTTGCAAAGATCCGACGGCACTTCACTCCGGGACAGCTTCTAATGCTCTACCAAGCATCGGTCCGATCGTGTGTGGAATACTACATATGGGCTGGTGCTGCAAAATGCCATCTAGCAGCTTCGGACCCAGTGGAAAGGCGTGCGAAGAAGCTAATTGGGAATAGCCTTTCGATTTCTTACAGGGTGCACTTTGGAGAATATGCGGATTTGATTGGATCACTGCTTACCATCAGGTGGGATCGCAGTCAAGCACTGGTTCATATCAATTAAAAAAAAAAACCTTTTATAAAATATTTTGTATGCGATTATGCTAAAAACTCAAACCAAATAAAAATGCCGACAAACTCATCAAAAAATCCAAGTCCTCCATAATTTTAAACCAATCAAAAAGCAGACAATGCATCGAACAAACTCAAATTGTATTGTTTATATTCAAGCAATCATCGTGCAATAAAAAACGAATCCAGAACAATGAAGAAAAAAGCTCTCGGCCGACAACTGGTAGTGGTACCTCATATTTATTTGTAAGTCACGAATATAATTCTGTCGCGACGCTCATTCATACCTGCATGTCTGGCGATCTTTGTGGTTCCGTATACGAGCATGGGTTCTTACTACAATTCTTTATGGAACCCTGAAAATGTTATTGCGAAGAACGAACGATGTACGATAAACTCTCAAAATGGGTTTAAATAAACTTCTTAAAAGGAAGGTTATCTATGTTTGAAGACATATAAGGCAAGTAATAGATTAGTTAGAAAAGTCAAAAGACTGTTCTGAAAGCTTGTAAGTGTTCTATACTCCATCTGTTTAGGTAGTAAACTAAACGTCATCATCATCATCACCATCATCATTTCAGCCGAAAGACGTCCACTGCTGGACATAGGCCTCCCCCAAGTGTCGCCACAATGAACGGTCCTGTGCGTCTCGCATCCACCGGACTCCCGCAATCGTTATCAAGTCATCGGTCCACCTTGTAGGAGGCCTTCCAATGCTACGTCTTCTGGTACGTGGCCGCCATTCCAGAACCTTTCGGCCCCAACGGCCATCTGTTCTGCGAGCAATGTGTCCTGCCCATTGGCACTTTAGTTTGGCGATTCTTCGTGCTATGTCGGTAACCTTGGTTCTCTTGCGGTAATATCCTCATTCCTGATTCGATCACGCAAGGAAACTCCGAGCATAGCCCTTTCCATTGCCCTTTGGGTGACTTTAAGTCTTCTGATGAGGCCCATTGTAAGCGACCACGTTTCGGAGCCATATGTCATCACTGGCAACATGCACTTTCAAAACTAAACGTAAACAATCTTTAATATGACTTTTTATTAAAAAAAAAAAGATTCATCATCATCATCATCATCTTCCTGCCCTTATCCCGTGTTATTTGGGGTCGGCGCAACACGTTTTCTTCTTCAATTCTGCCCTGTCACTCGTCATACTATCACTAACTTCCTTTTCTTTCATATCACTCTTCACACAATCCATCCATCTTTTCTTTGGTCTCCCTCTCCCTCTCCATCCATCCACATGTAAACTCATAACTCTTTTAGTAACATGCGTTTCATCCCAAAAGACATACAAAGATTATTTAAATTTATTTAATTACCAAACATCGGTATAGATAAATGCCAAATCGTAAACAGTTTTAGGTAAAAATTTTAGACAACTTTCAGATAAAAGACATGCCAAGATTGTTTAATTACCTAAACAGATGGATTATAGGTAATAACAAAATGCTATCGCCATTTTGTCTCCTAAACATGGCGATTGAAGTATTTTATTGGATGTAATTTATATCTAGTAATAAATGAAGAGAAGTAGAAAGGTCTGAGATACGAAACTTATGGTAACCAATAAAATGAAAAGGTTAGAAAGTTTTTGGCAGAATTTTTTCGAATGAAGTTTAATGGCTGTTTTAATTGTTCTCAAATTGATTCCTACTGAATATGGTGGGTGATGGAAAATTTATGTACTTTTGTATCTCAAATGTCTATGTCGTGGCGGCCAGATCTTAGAAATTGATCTCTTCATGATATGGCCAAGTAAAACTGGCCAGTTTTTTTTTTTTTTTAATGTGAATGTGAGAACACCGTGGACTTCGCGAACTCTTAGGTTACTTCCTATTACGACTCACTTTTTTTTTAATATGATTATTTTTATTGTGCTTTTAGGTACAATATCGACTGGCCTACACTGTTCTCACATAATGTTTATTAATACTGTAATATGAAAATATTGTAAACAATAATTTTTTTAAAAGAATAACCATGGAGTTTCTTGCCGGTTCTTCTCCATAGGAAACGACCAATTTGGAACCGTGCACTAGCTTCTGACGTTTTATAAGTGCCCATGTAGGCCTATGTGAAGTAAAAATTTTTGACTTTGACTTTGAGATCGTTATAAACTTTAAAGTTTGATATGATATTTCAATCTTCGTTTGGTCTACCTATTTTCTTTAGAACTTTTATTATCATTGAAATCCTACAACAATGTTATGGCCAAATGAGGATTGACATATCATCAAATGTTAACGTTTAAACGATCTGGCCAGTTTTAGTTGGCCATATCATGAAGTGATCAATTCTAAGTTCTGGCCTTGTGCTTGTGGAATAATTGAATCAGACGCAATCGTAGTAAAAAATGGAGCTGATTTTATTGTATTGACTACCTCAGCGAAGCTTACAGTGAAGGCTGACGATACATAGAATAATCAGCCTTTTAATGTTCCTACTGCTAGGGCTCAGGCCTCCTCTCTAGAAGAGGAAATGGCCGTAATCCACCACGCGGGCCCAGTGTGGGTTGGTGGATGTTACATGTATTTGAATTTTTGGTTCTAGGACATGCCGGTTTCCTCACGTTTTTTTCCTTCACCGTTTTGAGAGCAGTGGTGAGGAAATAAATTACACAAAGTAATGCGCCTGGCTGGGTTTAAACCAGCGACCTACATCTCGTAAGTCGGGGCAGTTACCACTTGACCCCCAGTGCTCGCTGCTGCTGACTCGATAAATTTGCTGCAAAATACTGCATATAATATGTTACATGGAGGAATCTCGGTACGTTAAGATGGTCACCCTTCTACGGGGCGACCTTAGCAAGCTTTTGAACATCAACCCGCGCGGATATTATGATTAAGGAACAAGCTCCCTTCACCACGTTTAACTACTGCATTGAACAAACATTTTTGTAGCTACTGTAATATTTGTTCAGCTGTGAACACGTGAAACCGTCCACACTACAAACAGCTTCAGGGCGAAATATTTAAGATATCGGTTAAAAAGAAAAAGCTTTTAATTCACACATAACTGCACCTTGCCGTTTGATAATTTATTTGCATTTCAAAATATTGAGGGCGATTCTAAGGTGTTCATACACTATGGCTTTTTTTTTTTTTTTTGTGTGGCCTCTCGCAGGTCAACCTAGGAGGTTGTCGGCTGCTTAACCGGACTTGCCTGTGGCGGCCTCAATTCGAGAATCAAAGCCTCCAGCCAGGGCTTATTTAACTAAAACTTAAAAACTAAGCGACTACACGCTAAGGGCACCCCCTGTGGGGTACGGACCTCGGCTTAGGGCGTCGCTGGGGGGGGACAGCAAGGGACGGGCTGGAACGAACAAAGATTTTATTATTATTTTCGGGGAATTTTAAAACTACGGCTCAGCGACGCGGGCTGGCTCGAGCAAGGGACGGGGAGGACGTTTACGGGACTGTCGCGGCGGGCCTCGGCGGCGAGGACGGAAGGACGGCGGTCTGTATTGTCTGCGAACTGTACTTGTTTCCTTACGGCTCTCTTGGAGCAGGGTAGTGGAGTCATCGGGGGTGACGAGAGTATGCCTAGGACGGCGAATCTTTGAGATGCGGGAGGGTTCGTATCGGGCTGCCGATACTATAAGGGGGTTGCGGTGTTTCACAGCAGTATCGAAGAAACGCTTGCAAAGGCGTTTCATGAACTGCTGGATGGTGGGGATTTTGAGATCTAGATGTAGATTCTCATTTCGGACATAATATGGGGCACCGAGAATTTTACGGAGGGTCCTATTTTGAAGGGTCTGCATCCTATGGAGGAAGCGGGGCTTGGCGTGTGCGAAGATGGCACATGCATACGTCATGATCGGGCGGATTACTGCAGTGTAGAGGCGCAGCTTGCACTTAAGTGACAGTTTGCTGCGGGCAGTCATGAGATAATGGAGCCTACCTTGAGCGAAAGCGGCTCGCGAGCGAGCCTGCTTTATGTGCTCGGCGAAGGACAAGTGCTGATCGAGGATCACTCCGAGGTACTTGGCTTGCTTCTCCCAGGGGATCGGCTTACCGTACATGGTGATCGGAGGGGGAGGGGGGACGGACTTCCGCTGTTTCGAGTAGAGAACAGCTTGACTCTTATCAGGGTTGACCTCGATCCTCCATTTCCGGAACCATTTGCCCAAAATGTTTGCGGAGGTTTGGAGATTGCGAGCGATAACTCTGGGGTCACGACCGGTGTAGTAAATTGCCGTGTCGTCGGCGAATAGAGCCAACTGGGCCTTTTTACTTTTGGGAATGTCGCTGGTGAACAGCGTGAAAGCTAGGGGGGACACTACGGAGCCTTGAGGGACTCCAGCTCGAATGGGGTGGGGGGAGGAGAGGGCTCCCTCGATTCGATAGCGGAAGGTGCGATTCGACAGAAAGTCTCGCATGATGAGCACGAGACGATCTGGCACACCGAGTTGATATAGCTTATATAATAAGCCATTGTGCCAGACCTTGTCGAATGCTTTCGCTATATCGAAATACAAGACACCCGTCATCGTATTGCGCTGGAAGCCAGCGCTTAGGTGCTCTACGATGCGGTGGACTTGGTGGACGCATGAGTGCTCGGTACGGAACCCGAACTGCTCATCAGGAATGAGACCCTTGGATTCGGCAAAATCTTTGAGTCGCTTATAAATAAGCCTCTCGTAGATCTTACCGAGAACATTGAGGAGACTGATGGGGCGGTAACTGGTGGGGTCAGACTTGGGCTTGCCTGGTTTGGGGATACCGATAACGGTGGCCTGTTTCCACGCTTGGGGGAAGATATTATTGCTTAATGCGCCATTGAAGATAGCGGTCATTAGCATTATAAGTTGGGGGGGGAAGAGTTTGAACACTCTGTTCGTGATACCGTCGGCGCCGGGGGCTTTCCTTGGTTGAAGTTTTTTGATGATATCCTCCACCTCGTCGGGAGTGACGGGGGCCAGAGGGTTATCAGGGTCTTCAACGGGAGGGAGGGAGGCTCTACGTTCGACTTCAGCGTCCACCATGTCGATGTGGGCTTGGTCTACTAGTTGAGAGCTAGGCGAGCATTGGGCTTCGAGGCTGTCGGCTAGGCATTCCGCTTTTTCAGAGTTGTCGAAAGCGACACTCTTATCAGGGCGGGTGAGCGGAGGCATAGAGGACTCTTCAGTGGAACGTAATTTCCTCTGAAGTTGCCAGAAGGCGAGATGGGTAGGCTCGAGTTCGCTGAGCGTCTTGTCCCAGCGGGCGGAACGCAGCTCGGTCTTTACAGCACGCTGTAATCTACGCATGTGAGCCTTGTTAGCGTCGCAAGGAAAAGCGCTGTATGCACGGACGGCTGCGTTCTTCTCGGTCATCAGAGCCCGTACATCGTCCGGGATTTTCCAGCGAAGGTCCTCCTTCGCAGGAATCTCCCTTGAACATTCGTTCAGGACGGATTGTACGTGGTCTGTGAGCGAGTCGATTGCCACCGTCGTGTCAGCGACTGAGACTATGTGGTCGGGGATAGAATCCAATTGAGGTGACGTGGTAGATTTCAGTCTTTCGCTTACTTTCTTCCAGTCAGTGATCAATTGGGAAGCGGGGGGCTGGCCCGGGTCGAGATTGCCCGAGCGGGAGCCTAGGTGCATAATCACGGGTCGGTGATCGGAGTTAAGCTCGTGTATTGCTTCTATAGATTGCAACCGGAGGTTAACATTCTTAAGGAGCGCTACATCGAGGACGTCGGGGCTATGGTTGGGATCATGGGGGAAGTGAGTGTGACACATCGGGGCGATGATGTCAAAGTTAAGGGATGCACCAAGGTTGAACACGACCTTTCCCCTAGGATTGGTCGTACTACTGTTCCAGGCGGGGTGTTTAGCATTGAGATCGCCCGCTATGATAACGGAGTCACTCAAGCCAAAGAGGGCAGTGAGGTCGCTAGTAAGCGCGATGGACTCGTCTGGCATCCGAGACGAGGAAGTCGGAGGGGGATAGTAGGCAGAGACGACAGTGATCGGTTGATGACCAGTCATGCCTACTCGGCAGGCCGAGTATTCTAAGAAAGATCGGGGCGCGGGAGGAGCTAGAGGGATACAGTACAGTTCCTTTCTATAATAGATAAGAGTGCCACCACCGTGACAACGAGATCTATCGTTGCGAACTAGTCTATAGTTGGCAATTCTAGGATCTTTACGGTGGGGTTTGAGGAATGTTTCCTGGATGAGGAGAAGGTCTAACTGATGGTCGCGGAGGAACGTGGCGATCTCATCTCTCTGATTGATAATGCCGTTGGCATTGAAGAAGCCTAACTTTAGGGATCGCGGTTTGGTACAACAAATTTTTTGTTGTCTATCCATTTAGGGGTACGGCAGGTAGTTTGTCGAGTTCGGCTGTGACCGACTCGTACTTATTGAATAGCGCAGCGCGCTTGGCTAAGTCGAGTTGGCCAGTGACTTCCGCTAGGGTAGCTCGTCAGCTAAGTCCCTAGCGTCCTGCGTCATAAAGATGCGATAGTTGTCCAGGATAATCTGGCCAACTGATCTGCGTGGGAACGCAGCTGAAACTTGGGGCACGTTTCGGGGAGGTTTAGCGGCCACGGGGGCCACAGAAGCCGGGGGAGGCGCTGGGATGGGCTTAGCCATTAGCGCTGGAATTGGCTGGGAAGCCACCAAAGCCGGGAAGGCTTTCTGATGGTTTAGCTGATTCCAGGGGGATGGTCTCTGGGGTGCGAGACGTTCGGGGGGCTGGGAAGAGGGGACTTTCCCGGAGGGTGCTTCCCTCTGCTGGCGAGCGGCAGCACGCTTTGCCAGCTTGGGAGGGATTTTGGGGGCTTTGGGGCAGCCCCGGTAGTTAGCCGGGTGCCCGGCTTGGCCGCACAGCACACAGCTGGGAGGCTCTGTGCAGAGAGTGCGATCCTTGGGACGGGGGCAGTCAGAAGTGCCGTGCTCACCCAGACACTTAACGCATCTGGGTGTAGCGTAGCAGTTCTTCTGTGAGTGACCGTATAGTTGGCAGCGGTGACACTGCCCAACTATCGTGGGTCTGTAGGGCTTCTCGATGGAGATGAGGGAACAGATCGACTTGATCTTGAAGATGGGGTGGTGCCCGTCGGTCGGGTCGCACACGACAAGGATCATGTCGTATACTTCGCTACCTCTCGCCTTGTGAAGGCGATGGACAGCGGAAACGGGGATATTTTGGGCCAGGAGGTCGGCCTTAATGTCCTCGGCGGGGATTTCCTTCGGTACACGCCTAATGACCACTCGGGTCGGCGTGTCCTCAGGGAGGGAGTAGGTGTGAAAGGAGATTTTCCTTTCACGAAGGATTTTGGTAAGTTCCCGATAGTCAGTTGACGTCGGGACTTGGACTTTTATGCCTTGTTGGCAGGAGCGGGCGTTTGTATAGTTGATCTTGCGATCGCTACACATTTTGGACACGTCTGTCCATTTTCCCTTGTCCTGGATGTACAAGGGCGGAGGGGGGCGCTGCTTCTTCATCTGAGTGACAGAAGCGGAAACGGAGGGGGGACAACTAGCCTGCGAGACGGGGGCGGGCTGGGCAACAGGGGCGGGCTGGATAGCGGGGGCGGGAGAAGACGCAACGGTCTTCTTAGCTTTGGTGGCTTGAGCGGCCTTCCTGGCTTTCCTCTTGCCCCCTAGGACGACTTGGAAGTCGTCCTCGGAGGAGGAGGATTCAGGGGACTGTTCGGAGTCCGAAGATGCTTGCGACGCTGAGTCGCTGGCGGGGACGGTGGTGTCCATTGCCTCATTGGCGAAGTGGGCTACCAATAGGGGAGGCATAACCGGGGGAGGGCGGGGGCAGGGGGTCGGACCGGAGTCCGGAAATGACAATACGTCACTGAAGTCAGTGACGCTTGATGGGACGGTGGGGGGGGGGGGCTCTAATTGAAGCGATTTTCTCGCCATATTTGGCGAGGAAATCGGGGTCCTTGAATAGGACCTCTTTGACGAACGCTAATATGATAGCGTCCGTCATGGTTAAAAAGGGGCTTGGGATTAGGTCACATGGGTTGGAAAAACCTCATGTGCAAAACTCCTAGCGGTCCCTACGTCCCCGGGTGGACGGGCCCGGGGGTGTGTGACCCTCCCAGTAAGGGTTGTGCAGACTGGGAGGTGTGTACCTACTGGTGTGCCCTAAGCTTGTCACCGATCGCCAGTCTTATTGTGCGATCGGGCCCTACCAGGGTCTGGTGCGAAGGGATAGACACCCCAACCGACACCAGGTGTGTAGCTGAAAGAGAACTCGGAGTATTAGATTTGACTAGGAGTTCCCCCAAGGCCAAAATCTAGCTCCCGACTCCAAATGACTGCCTAGCCCTGAAGGGGTTCGGCGGGTGTATTGGGGCAACACCCCCTTGACTTTGTTGTCACCGTGAGGTTTCCCGTCAAGGACCACGAAACTGTGGCTTTTCCCTGAAGGGGCACAACGTTTATCGACTATTTCCCGTTAAGGAAACGTATATCCTCCACTGCCTTGAGAAAGGCGGCTTCGGATCGCTGGTGCGGTCGGGGACCACGGATGACGTCACGGGGTGACGTAACGACACGGAGCACGGAGCGGGCGCGGAGCACAGAGCGGCACGACCGTTCGGGGCGAGCGTCGAGCGGAGAGTGATTTGGTACACTATGGCACTTTGACACGTGTATATAAAATGAGAGTCGTATTTTCGTTTTAATTATTTTATACAACAAAATGAACAAAATTTACTTGACTAAACACAAGAATACCTTGTGTTGCACTAGAATACTGTCGCACTCTACGACGGTAGAATTATGGTGCGGGATCTTCTACTTGAATGAAATTTTTGCAACGTTATAAAATTTTATTTATACTTTTCTTTAAGATTTGATATCAGCACATCGCGCTACAATGATTATGTCCGAA
This sequence comes from Mythimna pallens, assembly GCA_961205895.1. Lineage (NCBI taxonomy): Eukaryota > Metazoa > Arthropoda > Insecta > Lepidoptera > Noctuidae > Mythimna > Mythimna pallens. The sequence continues at coordinate 24,546,778 of OY540832.1, forward strand.
TTGAAAAAACTAGACATTTCTTTGTTCTACTCATTTTTTTAACCTATTATAGAACAGCAAAATCCTTTAAAGTATATTTTACAAGCCAGTTCGTTAACCTAACTAATGCGATCTCCTTTCGATATCACAATACCTTGTTTTTTCGTCGTTAACGTCATATTATAATTGCACTATAGTTCACAAGTGGTTTAGTTACAAGACTAAATAATATTTAAACTTTTCTTATTATGGGAATCATGCATAGTTGTATGAAATTTGTTTTTTTATTTATTTAATTACATCGTGTGACCACGCCGGTCCACTCAAAACTGTGGTTCTTCCCTTAAAAGCATCTTGGAAAATAAACTGAAAGATAAAATGACCTGTTGGTCTAGTGGTTAGTGGCCCTGACTGCTATGCCGGAGGTCGTGGGTTCGATTCCCACCCAGGACAAATGTTTGTGTGATGAGCACGATCATTTGTTCTGTGTCTGGGTGTTATCTATCTATATATGTATGTATTTAGTAATATATAAGTATGTTTATCAGTTGTCTAGTACCCATAACACAAGCTCTGCTTAGCTTGGGACTAGATGGCGTTGTGTGATAGTTGTGGAATATTGTGGAATATTGTGGAATATTGTGGAATATTGTGGAAAATGTTTTGTATACATTTACCGATACTGTATGAGTTTGTATCTGTGCTTTTACTCAGATTACCTAGTCGTCGGGTTAGTAAACATACCGACCTCACCCTGTAAAATATGTCTAACTATCATATACATTTAGGTATCAATTGTGTTTTATATATGAGTCTACTAAAGCAATTGGCTTGCTAGAGAGTTTAAAACAATTTATTCGGTAATCACATCAGTTCGCGTGGAACCTTAACATATTTTCGGCGATCAAATCGCCATTACCTTTCGCTGGTTCAATTTAATACAAATTATTATGGGTTTTTGCACAACGGGTAGGTAGAGTCAGCACCATAATCTTTAAATTGATTGCTATACAAACATGTAGGTACAAAATTGACATCATCACAATCATCATCATTTCATTCATTTCATTTTTATTTTATTTTTTTTTTCATTTCGTCGTTTCAGTCCTGGGCATAGGATATCCGAAGGATCGCAAGGCAAAGAAGGAACATAGGAGAGGGATTTAGTAAGTAAAAGTGTGACACGTCCTTGCGCTCTGCCCTAGAGCGCGAGATGTCATTGGATGATTTTCCTCTTAAAATTCGACTGGCCTGATGGTCTAGTGGTTAGTGGCCTTGACTGCTATGCCGGAGGTCGTGGCTTCTTGTGTGATGAGCTCGACCATTTGTTCTGTGTCTGGGCGTAATTTATCTTTAATATGTACGTGATAGTTATGGAATATATTATATTATAATGGTTTTTGAAAAGTGTTTTCTACTAGGGTTTTCTCCCGGTGGTTTTTTCTTTATTATATCATATTATATTACATTACATTACATTACATTATATTATATTATATTATATTATATTATATTATATTATATTATATTATATTATATTATATTATATTATATTATATTATATTATATTATATTATATTATATTATATTATATTATATTATATTATATTATATTATATTATATTATATTATATCATATTATATTATATCATATTATATTATAATATATTATATTATGGTTTTTGAAGAGTGTTTTCTACTCGGGTTTTCTCCCGGTGGTTTTTCCTTGCTCCCGCCCTAAGACCCTCAGGGAAAAGGAGGTTCGGATCCCCTGCTAATTAGTTACAAATATTGTGTCCCCCAGTACTTTACTTAAAATATTAACTGTATGGATTGCTGCTTGCTTTTGTGTTATATGAATGTTTATACCTGAATCTAATTTATCACAATATCTATGTATGCTCTTTGCTACTATGCCGGTCGCTCCTATTACTATTGGTATTACTTCTGTAGGTGTGTGCCACAACCGCGTTATTTCAGTTTTAAGCAGATGGTATTTGCTTAATTTTTCAATCTCTTTAGGCCCTATGTTATAATCTGATGGTACTGTTATGTCTATTAAATACGTTTTATTTTCTGTTTTATTTATATATATTATATCTGGTATATTATATTATATTATATTATATTATATTATATTATATTATATTATATTATATTATATTATATTATATTATATTATATTATATTATATTATATTATATTATATTATATTATATTATATTATATTATATTATATTATATTATATTATATTATATTATATTATATTATATTATATTAAAATAACACGCACAAACTTTTGCCTTTATAATATTAGTCTGATTAATTATTTATCAAGTTAAGATGCTAACTGTACATGGAAACAGCCTACATTGCAAGCTCTGCAGTGTGTTTATCAAAACTCCATTAAGTGCCAATTCACGGAATTTAATAAAAGCATTGAGTCATGTCAACATTGCGATCAGATGAAACCATTGCAGGATTTAGAAATTCTTAAAGACCGTTGCAACCGTGACTGTAGAAGTATACGTAGTATAATAGTTTGTATAAATACTACAAATTATATTATTAGTCTGGAATAAATTGCAGAGGAAAAGGCTATTAGACTTGGAGTTTCTTTGCGTGATTGAATCAGAAATGGAGTTATTTACAGAGGAACCAAGGTTGGCGACATAGCCCGAAGAATCGCCAAACTTATGTAGCGGTGGGTAAGGCACATTGCTCGCAAAACACATGGTCAATGGGACCGAAAGATTCTGGAGTGACGACTGCGTACTAGAAGATGCTGCGCTGAAAGACCTGCCACAAGGTGATAATATTATTATATTGATGTGATTAAATATTGTGTCTTCTGATGAGGCCTCGTCATAAGTGACCACGTTTCGGAGCCATAGGTCATCACTGGCAACACGCACTGGTCATAGACTGGCCTGTTGGTCTAGTGGTTAGTGACCCTGATTGCTATGCCAGAGGTCGTGGGTTCGATTCCCACCCAGGACAAATGTTTGTGTGATGAGCACAATCATTTGTTCTGTGTCTGGGTGTTTATCTATAATATGTATGTATTTAGAAATATTTAAGTATGTTTATCAAGTTGTCTAGTACTCATAACACAAGCTCTGCTTAGCTTGAGACTAGACGGCGTTGTGTGATAGTTGTGTGAATATTATATTATTATTATATTATTATAGACTTTCGTCTTGAGACACTGTGGTATATTGGACGAGAATCCGATGGATGCAAAACGCACAGAACTGGTCATTACGGTGACACTTGGGGGAGGCCTATGTCCAACAGTGGACGTCATTCGGCTGAAATGATGATGATGATGATGAAATATTGTGCCCCGATTTAAGCTTTATAAATACCAGACGCCCTACCATGAGCTCTTAAAGCGATCCACTTGACGACCAAAACTGAACTGTTAAAGGGATAGAGCTTAGCAACATTATTTTTAGTATATGCGAAACCTGATTATACTTTGTTCAGAATCAGTTACTGAATAGATTCCAATAATTTTTACACAATGTTTTTTTTTTTCAAAAATATTTAGAAAAAGGTCACAAGTTGGACACCACCGACAAAAGTAAAACACAGGTCAAGGCAGGTAATGTGAATGTGAAACCCGACGAAGGACGACTGGACGAAGGCAAAGAAGGAACAGGAGTGGGTTTTTAGTCAGTAAAAGTCTGACACTATCTCGCTTCGCCCAAGAGTGGAATTTTTTATAAGTTTTTTTTCCAATAAAAAAAGGCCAAGGCAGGTCATAGGGGGCATTAGCTACCAGCGCACAGCTAGGTGCAAGAGTAAAACCACCCCTCAGTCGCCCGGATGACCCTGTGATCAAAAAATTGTGCAGATAACAGAACAAGCTTATAACTTTGTGATTTTTCATGGTACAGTTATGACATTTTGTACATAAAAATACTAGACACGTGTTTCGGGTTTCGCATATACCTACTAAAACTAATGTTGTATAGCTCCATCCTTCTTTCTCACTCGCATGACTGACATTTTGACGCGTCATGGTAAGGCCCTTATTCTAGAAATGGCCGCCTTAAACTGGAGCTACGGTCTTCATAGATATATCCGTTATTGTTACATACATCAGACCGCCACGATGAAATTGATTCTTTTGTTTTTTAATGTTAGCTATTCTATTCTATTCTATTCTATTCTATTCTATTCTATTCCATTCTATTCTATTCTATTCTATTCTATTCTATTCTATTCTATTCCATTCTATTCTATTCTATTCTATTCTATTCTATTCTATTCTATTCTATTCTATTCTATTCTATTCTATTCTATTCTATTCTATTCTATTCTATTATATTCTATTCTATTCTATTCTATTCTATTCTATTCTATTCTATTCTAGTACTCAATAAATAAATTTATAAATAAATAAATACGGTCCAGGTTCACTTGAAAACCAGCGTCAGACACTAGTTGTCTGACATTCATGCTGAACTGGACCTATTTTGGTGCAGCCGTGGGGTTTTTTTTTCTTTCTTCTTTCTTTATAATTATCTCATCATCGTTACACCCGAAGACGTCCACTGTTGGACATGGACCCAAATCTCGCCAGAACAACCAGTCCCGTGCGTCTCGCATCCTTCGGATTCCCGCGACCCTCACCAGGGGTATCAATCTTACGTCGTTTGCAATTTTCCGTGACATATACACTTGGTTGCCCCAGAAACAGACTAATCCAGTTTAATCATTTATTAACGCAACTTCTAGATGGGTCTTTTAACTATCCCCATGTTAACATATGAATAAGCTTAATGTATAGACATCTCCGTACCGGGTTATCTTATCTATTTACATCTGCGAATCGCATTCAGCCCACTTACAGTTAGTAGATACAAGTACCAACGACTGATAAGTATCATCTACTACATCACATTAATGCTAGAACCACACTGCGCACACGTGTGCCACACACGCCGATCTGGGCGCGTCGGTCTCCATACATTTTATAGGGAAACTAGACTAGTAGAGCTACACTTGATCCACGCCACGCGACGTTGTTCTACGTACAAATCTGGCGTGAGCATCGGTCTAATGTAGTTCTAACTTACCTGATTCTTAGTGACACCCACCCATACGCACAAAATGCTTTAGGAACACATTCATTGTGCGTACACTTAAGAAATGGAATTCCTTTCCAGAGTTTGTTTTCTGATTGCTACAACTTGTTAGTCTTGGGTGAGATAATTCTCAAGCGCGAGCCCTATCAAAATAAGAAAAAAGTAAAAGATATGAACAGAAACTATATGATGATTGTAGTTCGCGTACGAGGCCTGAAAAGTTCCAAGCATTCAGCTAGAACTACATTAGACCGACGCACACGTGTAACACGTCTGATTTGTACGTAGAACGACGTCGCGTGGCGTGGATCAAGCGTAGCTCTACAAGTCTAGTTTCCATATAAAATGTATGGAGACCGACGCGCCCAGATCGGCGTGTGTGGCACACGTGTTAGCAATGTAGTTCTACCTTTATCATGGCTTTTTTTTAAGGTAGGAAATCATCTAACGACTTCTTCCGCTTTAGAGCGAAGCGGGAGTGCGTGTCAGTCTTCTACTGACATCTCTTTGAAGTGCGCGTGGAACACTACACGCCGTCGACGAGTCGAGCTCGGTCCAGACGGTTACCGGACTACCTGACCTGTTTCCATACCTACGAACATTATTATGGCTTAACAAACACTCATAGCCTCGGCACAAACACCAAATACTCACGCTTGAACGTTCGGACTATCAAACTTAACAAAGACCTCGAACCTGTACCTACTTTCTGTGCAAATAAAGATCTATTCTATTCTATTCTAAGAGTGTAAGATAAAAGTATGTACCACATTATGCACCCATGCATTCCGAGCCCCGGTTCAATCCCAGCACTGCCTAGCATTATAATGATCTGTCCGTTGGAACTTTCTTGGAAAGGTCTTCTTCTGCTCAACACTGTGTAGTCCAGTTCTTCAGAATCATTCAATATGGATCGTCATGTTTCTACCAGATGCCGCGGACACCTGGTTTCCAACTAATACCTTGCTATTAGATGTTCTAATTCATTAATACTGAAAATTTTAGCAATTTCAAACTCTTTTAATAGGTACTGTAAAACCTTCGAATCTGGTCAAAATTTTATAATACCTAGTTTCCCTTTTACATGGTGCATCCACCTTTTTAAGGTTCCGTACCCAAACTAAGAAGACCAAAGGGGTCAAAACGGAACCCTATTGCTAAGACTCATCTGTCCGTCTGTCACCAGACTTTATCTCATGAACCGTGAAGGCTAGACAGTAAGTTGAAATTTTCACAGATGATGTCTGTATATCTGTTGCCGCTATAACAACAAATAAGTACTAAAAACTAAATGATATAAATATTTAAGTATCCCATACAACAAACGTAATTTTTTGCTGTTTTTTGCTACGGACGGCACTGAACCCTTCCTGCGAGAGTCCGACACGCACTTGACCGGGTTTTTTTTGGTCTTCCCCTCCCTTTTTAGCCATACACATTCACAGCTACTCAAAATTTTAGTCAACACATTTTCCTTCCGAATTCTGCTCTAATGGAATCAATTCCTAAACAAATAATAATTTAAGTATTCCATTAATAACTTGAGCAACCATTCACTAAATGGAAGTTTATTTTCAACAATAAAAAAACACTTCAAAGTTTAAAACAATTTGACAGTTACAAATGCCAATATGGCGGCCACAGAAATAGCCCGCGAACTAAAAATAAAGCATCAGACACAGCTGTAGCTATTTTTGACTGAACACTCATAGTGAAGGCATTTATTAAGATGATGTAATAAGAACTCAAAAAATTTGGAACAAAATGTATTCCCACGATATGTGACCAACTTGAGTGTAGTTCCTGACTCTGCATGAGCAAAAATCTGTATTTTTCACATTTTCCACTTATGAAAATTAAGTGTTTTTCAAAGATTTGATTTAGAGAGCGTCGTCTTTGGCATTCATATCTTCCTACTCGAATGATATTTTTTTATCTTTCGAAAAACAATCCACAATCTCTCTCTGATTCTCATCCTCAATATCTGTCTAAAACTTATCAGTTCTGACGTGCAGAGTGTATAAACATACAGACGTAATTCGCTTGATTAAAATTGACGCAAGGCACAAATAAGTTTTATAATAAATAAATCGCCATCCCGCTGGCGCGAAAATCCAGCCTAAAACTCTGATAAAAATTGCATCCATTTACAAATAATATTTGCATCTCTATTGGGAGGGTTTATCAAGACTTTTTAAAGAAGTTCAATGGCTCTTTTTATTACTAATTCCTAGTGGATATTGTGACATAAAATTAGTGTAGTTTTGTATCTAAATTGTCGTAAATCCGGTAAAGACCGAGCCCAAGTCGCCGACAGCGCATAGTTCCACGCTTGCCTAAAAGAGATGTCAGCAAACAGCAACTGAAGAACACATATTGTATATTTTGAATATCTCGCTCCACTCTAGAGCGGGAGAAGTTATTGTATGATTTCCAACCTCAAAAAAAGGGTCTAAACAACTGGTCAATATGTGAGATCGTTGTAACAGACGCATTCTTGGTAATATGAGGCTGAGAATGTTAGTGTAGTAAATAAATGATAAATGATATTTATTTTGCTAATAAGTTTTTGAAAAACACTTATACTAGTCAATTTAAATTAGGATGTTTCTGTGTTGTGAAGTCACGTTCACCGGCACATCACGTATAGCACATATAGTTTAAGTTAAGATAGATAAGTTGTGTTCGTAGCTTTGTAAGCATATTGTCTCTATGTATGTACTATGTCACTTATTAAAGGAGGAGGATGCAATTGACTCATGGAGTAGTACACATCACATCGTTCCCCCCACATCGCATGGCGACCCTGCCATTCGGCTGGACAGCGTTATAGTTGCCCGACCGGGGACTTCAGACAGCTTCGCATCACGTCGAGTCGCAGGCCATGGGGTGCTCGTCGCCAGGAACAACTAATTATTGCCCAGACAGCAACGGGAGGTTGTAACAGTGATGGCGATGGCATCATCAATGTGCAGACGGCCTGACCGGGAACTAACGGAGCGGCGGTCGAAAGGCTCGTAGTACAGTTGGTGGAAAAATTTGGAAACTTGAGTGAAGAGTGCCGTTTGCGTAGTGCTTGCTGACTACCCTGAGAAGAAACACCGAAACAAACTCAGGGGTCAAAGTCTCTTTTAAAGTCCATGCAGTAAATATGTAATGGTCAAATCACATGAGAGCCATGCAGATTAGTGTCTGAGATGGTCTTTTGAGGAAAGTACCATATAGATTTGAGTGAAGCCGTTCAAGCATTTGTCAGTATTCGAAAAGCTCAATTCAGGTCTACTAAGGAGCTCAACAAATTGACTAACTATTGCCGCAAATTGTCATGCGACTCCCCACTAGTCTCGACGCGGTGTCTCCGGTGGAAGTTAGGGCTTGAGGCTTGCCTTCGCCTCATGGTTTCCACCGCCTCTTTAGCTCATACTCGTATTACTGCTTATCATTCTCTCTCACTCCGTACTACAGCCTGACCTAGGGCCGGACGCAAGACATCTCCGCCGCCGATCGGTTCCACATGGAACCGCTGGTACTCCACCCAAACGAGACAGACCTCCAATCTACCTCTATCCTAAAAACCATGTAATTATTTTTTGTTGTGGCGAGAAAAATAACTATAATAAATCTTGTTTTACGGAGGCATCCTTACCAATCTTTCAGAGTGCTTCGCGTATTCAGATTTCCTATTGATACCAGGAGTATAGCATATCTTAGTTAACTATTGAACAGTCATGAATGACCAACTTAACACAAATATAATTGCATCATTCAGTTAATTGCTTGATAACTACATTTATGAGCAATTATAATACCTAGATAATAAACATGCAAAATTGTGTATTTTATGACAACTAATTATTGCATCCGGAATTATTTCTTAGTAAGTAATTTAGTCGTGTTTGCACTGAAAATGTACCTAAGATAACTTTGTTGTGCATAAGCTAAATTTTTTGTTTGTTTTGTAAATGGTAATTTCTGGAAGAATTGAATGTCATTTCAGCCAAAAGACGTCCAGTGCTGGATATAGGCCTCCCCCAAATGTTGCCACAACGACCAGTCTAAGTCCACATGACAATCAAAGATTACTACTACTTATTTACGTGATACATACCTACATATTAATCAAATTTTTCAGTGTCTCGAATAAGCAACATAATTTCTCTAATAATATTGCTTTATTATGAAAACTCTTGTTACACAAATGATAATATTAATTTTAAACTACTCATTTTTTAAATAACAAAATAATTAAAATTACATTTTTTTTTTGCATTTTTATTATTTCAGCGGTGTCACATTGTTTTTTTTATTTTTAGGGTTCCGTCACAGTTCCGTAACCAAAACCGAACCCTTATAGATTCGTCATTTCTGTCTGTCTGTCCGTCCGTATGTCACAGTCACTTTCTTCCGAAACTATAAGGACTATACTGTTGAAACTTGGTAAGTAGATGTATTCTGTGAACCGCATTAAGATTTTCACACAAAAAAAAAGAAAAACAATAAATTTTGGGGGTTCCCCATACTTAGAACTGAAACTCAATTTTTTATTTTCATCAAACTTACGGGTGGAGTATCTATGGATAGGTCTTCAAAAATAATATTGAGGTTCCTAATATTTTTTTTTTTCTTAACTGAATAGTTTTTCTAAAATTCTTTTCTTTCGATTCATTCGACACGTTCAGCTCGGCTGAGTTTGCATTCACCTGAAATGAGATTTTTCCGCTTGTTTCAAGTATCGCATCGCTACAACGACCGACACTGCCCGTCTTGTATCAGTGGGATTCCTCACCAGGTCATCAGTCCACATCGTAACGCCACGGGTTCCGGCATACACTCCATAACGGGATAGGCTACAGGAGCTAAGGGATAAAGTTGGTATTATTACATAAAATTAGGGTTGCCATCTTTAAGATCTAGCAAACAAGACAGACAAGAAGCGTAAAAACTCCGGATGTTGGAGTTCAGAACCCGGGCAGATATTACTTTTTTTAAACTTAGTATAATAAAAAATAGTTCAAATTGTCATATTTTTTTATTTGTAAAAAAATCGTAATAAGTTTAATTTTTAAAATAAAACACAAATTATTAATATACTCTGTTATAAAAATATATCTAGCGAGTCGGTTAATCGCGGCATTCGCAGCGCAGCACGCGGCTCTCGCTGACGATGAGATGACGGTGGAGTGCGAAAAGTTTGTACCCGGACTACAAATGAAACCTCGGCCGGACGTTCCCCGGATGCCCTTTAAACTAGGACAAACCCGGACGGATGGCAACCCTACATAAACTCATTGGTTGTTGGTTTTAAGAATAAGGTATACATAGATTTCAGTGGTAAAGATATGGGCGTCCAAACGTTTGCTTCTACATGTTCACTATAAAAGATACTTACGTAAAACTGCGCCACTTTTTAAAACTAGTCTGTCAATGCGACGTAGCCTTGTCAGAGCAGTTTATAGGTAAGAAGTTTAAAGTCTAATCAATGTGACCAATGCGCGCCGCTTCAAAGTTTTACTTTAAACCCAAATAATAGCTTAACGAATGGTTTTCTGTTTGTTTGTCTGTTACTTTTATAATTATGTTTGTAAAAGGTAATTACGAACCACAACCACTATCTTTTCTTCTTTTCTGTCAAATCTATCCAAAGGCTATCTGTAAAAAATCGCTTTTAGCGATAAGACCGCCCATACATCATCATCTACCTGCCCTTGTCCCGTTTTATTTGGGGTTGGTGCAACACGTTTTTTTCTTCCATTCTGTCCTGTCACCCGTCACGCTATCACTAACTCCCTTTTCTTTCATAAGACCGCCCATTGTGATACCCTATTCATTTTAAGCTCCTACTGTGTAATTGTACTTATGGTGTACAATAAAGAGTAAATATATCTATTTATTTATGGAAGTAGTTTATACATTTTTGATTTACTTTTTTTTTCTTTGATAAAAAGCATCTTTTTACACACACGAACATTCACAATCCTCACAGTAGGCTACGGAGGTACGACTACGTGCTGCGCGGCGATCTCTCTGACGGGGTCAGCGTGGTCTGCTACGTAAATGATACGCTGGTCCTGGCGCGGGGAGAGTCGTACCAGGCGGCGGTCGAACTAGTGACACGCGGGGTTGCGACAGTCGTGGAGAGGATCCAAGAGTTGGGACTCGAGGTGGCATTGAACAAGGCCGAGGCCATGTGCTTCCACGGCCCTCGGAATGCGCCACCATCGGGTTCCCAACTAACGGTAGGAGGAGTTCACATCGGCGTCGAGTCGACGATGAAGTACCTAGGACTTGTCCTCGACAGCCGATGGAATTTCGAGGAGCATTTCCGACGTCTGGCTCCCAAACTGGATCGTACTGGGGCTGCCCTCAAGCGGCTCCTGTCCAACCTAGGGGGTCCAGACGCCTCCTGCCGGAGGCTCTATGCAGGAATCGTTCGGTCCATGGCCCTTTATGGGGCGCCGGTAAGGGCGCCGTCACTTCGAAAGCGACCGGTGGCCAAGCTGAACGCAAGCCAGAGGGTCATGGCCATCCGGATGGTGCGGGGATACCTCACGATTTCCCGCGAAGCAGCGTGCCTCCTTGCTAGCCAACCACCGTGGGATTTGCAGGCAAAAGACCTTGCACGCATGCATGATCTGCGCATGGAGATGCAACGCCGGGGTGAAACTCCGCTGCCGCGCCAAGTAGCGGCATGGCGGAAAGACTTCCGGTGGGATCTCATGGTGGAATGGCGACGGCGACTGTCGCAACCCTGTGCTGGGCACGCCTTAATTATGGCGATAAGTCCCCTCTTCGAGGAGTGGCTGGAAAGACCTCACGGCGTCCTTACTTACCGTATGACGTAGGTCCTCACCGGGCATGGTAAGTTCGGGAGGTTCCTGCACCGGATCCGTGCAGAAGAGACGCCCGGGTGCCACCATTGTGTGGACCGCCCGGAGGACACGGTGGAGCATACGGTACAGGTGTGCCCCGCTTGGGCAGAGCACCGCCGTGTCTTCGTGGGCGCGATCGGCGGCAGTGATCTCTCGCGCCGGGCTTTGGTACAGGCTATGGTCCAGAGCGAGGGGGAATGGCAGGCGGTTGCCTCCTTCTGCGAAGCAGTAATGCTAGCAAAGGAGGCGGCCGATCGCGTGAGGCAACGGTCCTCACGCCCCAACCGCCACCGGGATTCCGATCCCGATTTCCGGCCACCGTAGGCGCGGGCTTGCGGACGGCGAACGATGGGTGGCTCGTCGTCCGATCGTCCGGTAACTGTCCGGACCGAGCCCAAGTCATCGACTGCGTGTAGTGTTCCACGCGCGCCTCAAGGAGATGTCAGCAATCGTAGGGGCCCAGCAGGGTCGAGGCCTACTGGGGCCATGGGTGATGCGAAAGTGACCCCCGGGGCCCTGGGGAAAAAAAATGGCAAAGAAGGAACAGGAGTGGGTTTTTAGTCAGTAAAAGTCTGACACTATCTGCCGCTCCGCCCAAGAGCGGGGGTTGTCATTAGATGATTTTCCCACCAAAAAAAAAAAACAGTAGGCTACGGAAGCGAAGCCGCTGCAAAAACTAGTCCATTACATATTTACACCAAATCTAGTTTATGTACAACCTATTAAACAGTTCCAACAAGTCCAATAATGTTAAATAATATAGTTTTACTAAGAATTGAAACCGTTTTCACACGCATAAGGCTATTAATTACACGAAGGTATTAGGAATTGAACAGATGGTTGGTGGACGTAAAGGTTCTGGAGCGACGACCGCGAACCGGAAGACGCAGCTTTTGAAAGCCACGAGGTGGACCGATGACCTGGTGACGCCTAGTCCAGCAGTGAAATGATGATGATGATAATGATTAGGAATAGTTCCATTTTTTTTTAAGGTGGAAAATAATCTAATAACTTCTCTTGCTCTGGGTGGAGCGAGAGGACGCCCAAACCACGGCCTGGTTAAAGGTTGCTGCCGCCGATTACCTCCACGAGGACACGGCGGTGCTCCTCCTAAGCGGGGTACACCTCCACCGTATGCTCCACTGTGTCCTCTACATAATGGTGACACCCGGCCGTTTCTTCCACCTGAATCCGATGCAGGAACCTCCCAAACTTGCCATGTCCGGTGAGGACCTGCATCATGCGAAAAGTGAGGACGCCATGTTGCCGCTCCTCAAAAAGGGAGTTACCGCCGTGATTATGGCGTACCAAGCACTGGGTTGGGATACTCGCTGTCGCCATTTCACCTAGATGGTGGGGATCAGGGTAAGACGATGGTTTTTTTTGAGGTGTGAAATCATATAATGACTTCTTCCGCTCTAAGATGAAGTGGGAGAGTGTGTCAGACTTTTACTGACTAAAACCACACCTATGCTCCTTCTTTGCCCTTTGCGTTCAAGGTGTTTTCCTTTCGGAAGTCATCACAAGGCCCCAGTAGGCTTCGGCTCTGCTGAGCCTCAATGGTTTTGCTGATATCTTATTGAGGCGCGTGTTTATCTGCACGCCGTCGACGACTTGGACTCGGTCCGGATGGTTCCCGGACGGCCGGTGACATTCCGTAATTTCTAGTGTGAGGCAATGTATTCATTTTGAATAAAAAAGAGGGAGTATGAGTAATGTTTACCTAATGTTCGCGCCTTCTTTAAATGAGGATTTAGTTCATTGCTATGGAAATATATACAGTTCCGACAATAGATTTAATTTAAAGTTTAAACCCTCGAACGCCGATTGTACATACGTCTGTACAACTTGAATGACCTTGAAAAACGATTCATTATCGTTTTGCACACACGTTTGTACGAATTTTTTTAGCCGAAATTTTTGGTTTCTATATTTTTGTTTTTCCTAGAAAAATCACATTTACGTAAAAACGCGCAATTACGTAATAATAATACCCCGGGGCCCGAGGGGTATAAAATTCCGATCCTTTGCATTCGCTTACCACTTCTTACGAAAGTCACAGGAAACGATCATCTAATTTATCCATACGGTGACATCTATTGGCCATAAATTTAGTTTTCTCGGAGACATCTCTCATAGTTTATTTTTAACAAGACATCTCCCATTTATTTTCAACGCAACGTTCGATTTCAAAACACTTCGTAAAGAGTGGCAATTAAGATGCTGAGTGACACAGGTCAAAAGACAAAACGACTAAGGAGTCTAGCTCATGAAGCAATGGTCTAGCTACAGTCTAAAGAAAGTGAAACCTTAAGGTGTAATAAAACGTTACTGGTCGTAATTTATCTTTTGTAAAACCTCTTTTGCATTTATAAAGGGGTGACCAGACGGTTGCAAACCAACGTCCCAATCAAGGTGACCTTGCTAGTTTCAAACCGTGTAAACAGCAGTTGTAATCCATGACCTTCCCAACCACCGAACGTGTTGGCGCGTTAGAACGCTAGTTTGCAACCATCTGGTCACCCCCTTATAAATGCGAAAGAGGTTTTACAAAAGATAAACTACGACCCGTAACATTTTATTACACCTTTTTATTATTAAGGCGACCATTGTTATTAACTTCGAGCTAACGAGCGACGCCGCCGCCCCGCTCGTGTGCCCGCCGATTCGTCGAAATATTTGCGATGTGGCGCCGCAACGTAACGTGTGGCCCGGCTCTAATATTCTCGTCTGCTACTGTAATATTGGGTTTTTAAATGAATAAATACTCAGTTACAGCTTAGTTGGAGAACCAAGGTTACGGAAATAGCCCAAAGAATCGCCCAACTTAAGTGGAAGTGGGCAGGGCACATTGCTCGCAGAACTGATCGTCGATGGAGCCGAAAGATTTAGCAGAGGCGACCACGTACTGGAAGACCCAGCGTTGGTAGGCCTGAAGCAGAATGACCAACCAGGTGAGGGTCGCAGGAATCCGATGGATGTGAGACACATAAGACTGTCATTATGGCAACAATTGGGGGAGGCTTATATAAATGATCAAAGAAAAACCGGGCAAGTGCGAGTCGGACTCGCATACTGAGGGTTCCGTACTTACCTATGAAAACAGTCCAATTTCCGAATCGAGTCTCAAAGATTTTTACGAACCGCAAAATTTTTTTTTTTGCGACGTAACTACAAATTTAAATATTTCAGATTTTTTCATGCCAAATTTCAGGGTTCTAGGACAACGGGAAGTACCCTATGACTTTTAATTCCCTTAAAAGTGTCGAAATATACGTCTTTTCCAACAAAAATGGCCGTATCTTTTTTTCGTTAACTTACAAGTTTGATGTTTTCACAGCTTCAAGTGACGGCAGACCTGAGCATATGGTTTTAATTTCAACTAGATACCTTCACACGTTTCCGAGATAAAGGGTCTTGACAGACAGACGGACAATAAAGTAAACCCTAAAAAATGGGTAGGAGGGTAAAAAATAGCCGATGACCTAGTGATTTATATGCGAAAACATGTCATTGGTTTATAGTTGCATAATTTATTGTTTTTATTAGTTGTTAATACTGTTTGTTTTCCGATTACAATAAAATAAAATAAATAAATAAAATTATACACAAAAAATTTCATAATAATCGGTTGAGCCGTTTCGGAGGAGTTCTTTATCAAGAAATCAAGAAACACTGTAACCCTTTTTTTATATTTGAAGATTAAGAGATCATCGTCTCCTGTACCGAGAACCTATAGGAACTTATGATCTATGACATATCTTCCTTGCTTCCACAATCCATGGCGACATATCATACAATTCATAATTCTCAAATGTCTTCGCAAATACCAACAGGTCAAGCCATTGCTCATGCGAGGTCAGGTTAAAAAGGGTGTAGCGACATCTATGGCGTCACATAGGAACTAATCCTGCATCGCGCAATCAAAGTTCTCCGCGCGATTAGAATACATAGATCAGCCCGAAATGATCTATCGGGCAGCTGCCCATCAGACATAACCCGTCTGGCCGGAGGATCCTCCCTTTTCAATGGAGGTTTGCGGGACTTTACTCTCTGTTCCGCATACCTCTAAACTGGACATACAAGGGCATAGTTTTTAAAACATGCTGGATTTTTTCGTTAATTACATTTGGAGTTGATAACGTTAGGTTAGGTTAGTAAGGACCATGGGCAAGGCCCGGCGCGAGAGATCCCCGCCGCCGATCGCCCCCACGAGGACACAGCGTTGCTCTGCCCAAGCGGGGCACACCTCCACCGTGTACTCCGGGCGGTCCACACAGTGGCTACACCCGGGCGTCGCTTCCGCGCGAATCCGGTGCAGGAATTTCCCGAACTTCCCGTGTTCGGTGAGAACCTGCGTCATGCGGAAGGTGAGGACGCCGTGAGGTCTTTCCAACCACGCCTCAAAGAGGGGACTTACCGCCATAATTGCGGCGTGCCCCCAGCACTGGGTCGCGACAGTCGCTGTCCTCATTCCTCCATGAGAACCCGCCGGAGCTCTGTCCGCCATGCTGCGACTTGTCGCGGCAGCGGAGTTTGGCCCGGCGTTGTATCTCCGTGCATGTGTGCAAGGACTGTTGCCTCCAGATCCCATGGTGGCTAGCTAGCAAGGAGGTTCGCCGTTTCGCGGGAAATCGTCCGGTATTCTCGCACCATCCGTATGGCCATGACCCTCTGGCATGCGTTCAGCCGGGCCGCCGGCTGCTTCCGCAGCGCCGGCGCCCATACCGGTGCGCCATAAAGGGCCATGGACCGAACGATTCCCGCGTAGAGCCTCCGGCTGGAGGCGTCGTGACCCCCCAGGTTGGGCAGGAGCCGCCCGAGGGCAGCCCCAGTCTGATTTAATTTGGGGACTAGACGTCAAAAAACAAAAAATATATATTAATTGTGTGCCAAGTTTCATACAAATAGGTTCAGTCGTTTGGAGAAACAAACATACATGTACATACGAACTTTTACCTTTATAATATTAGTACAATGTCCGCTATGAACCCAAGTCCCACATACATTAGACAGACAAGTTTCAGGCAATCAAACACGTAATGATCTGAATAATGTGTAAGCCTAGTGGCAGCCATTAAATCATGTCTGAAACTAAACGGAAAACATTATGTTTCTGTTTAACGGTGTCGTAATGAATAACATTACTATTTTATCATCAAAATTCTAGTATAGTGTGCCCAGTATTTCTTAATAGACAGCAACAAAGCCAAGATTGCCGAAAACCGTGACAATTCCATGTAGGTTCACTTGAATGCTTTTTCAGCTCCGCTTCTTTTAACTCCTTTATCTCCTAATTAGAGACGACTAAAGGCTTTCAGTCTTGTTATATTTCTTAATAAATCCCCGGAAAAATACGAGATTCGATCCGGTCTAGAATTTAGAAAATTAAGATTTTCGAGAATGTTTCAAAAGTAGGTTTGCACGAAAAGTTAAATTAATCTGAAACTGAAAAAACAACTGAAATAATTCCCGCCGATTTCAGTGATCCAAACTGGATAGTGACTTGGATAAGTCGCTACCACCGCCTTTGTGATCACTGATGACAAATAGGAACACAAATTACATGAGTCCAGAAGTTGCTCACAACTACACACACCCAAATACGCGATGTTTTTTATTAGAGTTCCGCATGCAAAGCGTAAAACAGGACCCTATTACTAAGTCTACGCTGTCCATCTATCTGTCTGTCCGTCTGTCACCAGGCTGTATCTCATGAGCAGTGACAGCTAGACAGTTGAAATTTTCACAGATGATGTATTCCTGTTGTGCCGCTATAATATAAAATACTAAAAATAAATTAAAATAAATATTTAAGTGCTCCCTTACAACAAACGTGATTTTTTGCTACAGACGATAAGGAACCCTTCGTCCACATGTCCGATTTACACTTGGCCGGTTTTTATATTATCCTCGATCACTAGCGTAGGAGTTGAGAGCATTGAGAGCTAATGCAAGTTCCTTTTTATTATTAGGTAGGTCTTTTTTATTATTTAAGAAACTTAAAAAAGAAATCATGATTAAAATATCTTGTTGTGATTGCCTATACTTTAAGTAGAAATAGCTTCTTGAACCTCGAAATTATCAACGAAACTCAAGAAATTTACGAGACCAAGAATCTCGGGACGAAAGCTCCAGTCTAATCTTATTCCACAAAATTCGTGACTCTACAAAACACTGCGCGCACTGTAGATGCATTTCTAAATGCATCGTAAAAACATCATTACAATGTCTTCAAATGTGTTCGGATTCAAAGAAGTAAGCAACAAAGTTAGACAGAGTGCCGCATTTTACAGAAATACCTAGAATTAATAATACGAGTATTAACACAAAGGGAGACTGTGGTGCGTTCTTTAGAAATTGTAGAGAAATTAACAAAGATGTTTCTTGGTAAGTTATTTGCAATTGACTGCGTTTTATAGTTTTAAAATGAGGGGAGAGATCTTAACGCGGTGAAAATCTCTCGCAGTAGTTAGTTACTATAAACTTAAAATAACTATTTAGTAATTACTACATGAACATATATGACGCCTTCACATTCTCCGATGGGAGAAACGATGTCTGGGTATGCCGTATGTCCAGGTATATTGTCCAATATATTAACTTGCCGTCCCATAGGACTTTTTTTTTTATTCTTGATAGGTTCGCGCTTGACCGCTATCTCACCTGGTGGAAAGCTACGATGCGATCGACGATGGAGCGCGCCTACCTAAAAGTAACCTATTCACTCTTGACTTAAAGACTCCCGGGTTGTGGCCATCAGGAAACACAGATTCCGGCAAGGAATTCCACTCATTAGTTGCATGCGCAATGAATGTGTTCCCAAAACGTTTTGGGCATCGCCGTACGTCTGGTATTCCAATGATGAAACGGGCTAGGCGGAATTAGGTTATGCATTTCAGAAGCACACTTCCCGAAATGCAACCGGTAGAAAACCGACAGGCTAGCAACTCGGCGTCGATGCTCAAGACTTTGAAGCCTCGACTCGACAAGTGCATCATTGCCAATGATCCTCCTGACTTGCCTTTCAATTGCCTCAAGTGCATCAAGGTGGTATCGGGCAGATCCGACTCAAACTAAAGATGAGAGCAGATACACGATCGAACTTGCCCTTGATAAAGTTTGAGCAGCTGTTCCGGCGTGAAGTACTGTCTGACTTTCGCGAAGATTCCCAGCTTTTTTGCAGCCAGTTGGGATTATGAGAGTAAAAGAACAGATAATGCACCTGTGTTTGCTTGAGCACTATAATACCTCCCGCATACCTGCCTAATTTACAGAAATTAGGCAGGTATGCAGGATGTATTATCAAAACTATTTTAGGCTGGATTTAAGGCGGCAACTTCTGGTAATAAGCTTGACTTGACTAGCCTGTTGGTCTAGTGGTTAGAGGCCCTGAGTGCTATGCCGGAGGTCGTGGGTTCGATTCCCACCCAGGACAAATGTTTGTGTGATGAGCGCGATCATTTGTTCTGTGTCTGGTGTAATTTATCTATTGCCCTACGTGGGCCCAGCCTAAACGCACCATTATATGTAGGTAGTTATTTAGAAATATTATTATTATTATTTGGTAAGACGCACTAGCAGCTATTTAGCTGATGCGTGTGTTTCATATAGTTTGGAGATGTTTAGTCTGTCTAACCGATTTTTAAAGCAGTTCAATGTGGGAGCTTTTACAACACTTTCCGGGAGCCTTTTCCATGCCGTTACAACTCGGTTAGGTAGAAATTGCTTCAAAGGCTTCTTTTTGGATGCATTTCCCCATAACTTAAGGAATGTCCTCGTAAATGTTTGTTGGCATTCAATGTGTAAAGGTCTTGAAGGCTGGGCACATCGTAGTATTCTGTGTGTATTTTATAAGTCTCAATAAGCCTGCCCCTTTGTCTACGTTGTAAGTGTAAGTATTTTTATCAGAATACTCCTAACACAAGCTCTGCTTAGCTTGGGACTAGACGGCGTTGTGTAATAGTTGTGGGATATTATTATTATTGGCCTTCATGATCGAAATTCAAATACGTTGTCCCCCATCAAGAATAAGTCCTGTATCGTGGTGCGTTCCCAAACTTAAGTAAACTCACCTATACACAAGACCAGACCTGGAACACCTATTAGGCCATACAAACATTTAGGTATGCCATGCAGGAATTGAACCCGTGAGATGTAGCGCAGCGGGCATTTGCTCATCCGTGCCGTCAACTTGTAAAACGTTAGAATCTAGTGGTACTGGTTGGGAAGAGTATTACCTAGTACCTACCTATGCAACGCACGTGGTAGGTCACCAATGAGATGGACAGATCAAATCAAGGCCGCGCCTCAAGGAGGTGTTCGCAAATCGGGGCCCAAAGGGTCGAAGTGAAGTGAAAATAAACCCCCGGGCCCTGGAACGCAAGGCAAAAAAGGAACAAACGAGAGGGTTTTAGTCAGTAAAAGTCTGACATGCTCTCTCGCTCCGCCCGAAGGCGAGAGAAGTCATTGGATGATTTACCACCTAAAAAAACTAAGTGCTCGGTTTATGAATGTACTCGGAAAACTGCAGTCCATGACAATGGCGCCGTGTTACCAAGATAATCACTAATCGTGATTTACAATGATGACCACGACCACTTTGGCAAGAGTGTACCGACGACTAAGGAGAAGAAAGAGACCTAAGCAAACAAACACATTGCTAAATAGAACTGATATATTTACTGCGAAAAAAAACACTTGAGTCCCAGTTACCAATAAAACTAACGACTTACTGACGATTCGGACACAGTATATTCAGACACAGTGTCCGAATTGAAACATTTTTATTTCAATATTTTTTTCACTGACTATTCGGACACACACTGTTTAGTACAGTCAGATAAAAGTTTTAAAATACAATACTATATATTGGAAAAAAAAGCGTTACCAAAACTATTTTAGGCTGGATTTTATGGCGGCAACTTTGGGTAATAAACTTTATATTATACTATCTTCTGCCAGCAGCTTTGCGCGCGTGAAAATAGGTTTCTCCATACAAACTTCCAACCCCCGTTTTACCCCCTTAGGGATGGAGTTTCGTGAAATCCGCTCTGAGTGGATGTCTACACCATATAATGAACCTACTTGCCAAATTTTAAGTTTGTAAGTTTTATAGTTTCTGAGATTTCGTGATTAAGTGAGGGGTATTTCGCTTTTATATATATATAAGTCATTTTTTATCTGACTGCTACATAGCTTCAATAGATTCGGTGGTGTCCGAATCGTCAGTGAAAAAATGTTAAAAATAAAATGTGTCGATTCGGACACTATTTCCGAAAATATTGTGTCCGAATCATCAGTAACTCAAACTAACGACCAACGTCAAACTGTCTTCTCTACTCACCCCACCAGACATTCATTATAGAACACCCAAGTAAAATAAATAACATCCAATTTGCCACCAGTTGGCAGCCATTATGTTTATTCATATGTCACTCTGAACTAGCGACCCAGATTCGTTTGCAGACATCGATCTAGCTAAAAAAACTAAACTAGTAAAAATATTGAGACGATGTCTGTTTAGTCACGTAAGCATTTGGGAAGAGATTTAAAACTGTTCAAGAAAAGTTTTTTTCTGTTTTTTTTTTGAGTTGTGAAATCTTCAAGTGACTTTTCGTGCTCTAAGGTAGAGCGAAAGGGTGTGCCAGACTTTTACTGACTAAAATCCACCTGTATTATTTATGTGCTCTTTGCCTTCCAGTCCACGATATCTCTTTCAAAAATGTCTGTGGCCCTAGCGGGTATTGGCCCTGCTGAAACCCTACGGTTTTGCTGACATCTCTTTGAGGCGCGCGTGAAACACTAAGCGCCGTCGTCGACAACTCATACTCGATCCTGAATTGCAATTACTCATATGTCGTTGGGAGTGTTCACAAATATATGTATAAACTCACTTATAATATGCAAAACACCCAGATCCGGAGCAACTATCAGTAGGCCAGCCCCCTTAGCCAAGTTACGAGGCGTTCGACGCAAGAGAATCGAAACGAAACTGTCGTAACTTGGTAAGGGGGGCAGTTACAAATATTTGCTCCGTGACTCGCACCGCACCAGACAGTCACTCAACCTCTGCACCGACAATACATATAATCTGCCCGATACCAGCTTGATGGACTTGAGGCAATTGAGAGGCGAGCCAGGAGGATCATTGGCAATGATGCACTCGTTCGAGGCTTCAAAGTCTTGAGCATCGACGGCGAGTTGCTGGCCTGTCGGTTTTCTACCGGTTGCATTTCGGAGAGTGTGCGTCGGAATTGCATAACCTAATTCCGCCTAGCCCGTTCCATCATCGGATCACCAGGCATACGGCAATGCGCCACCGGTACATGGTGGACATCCCGCCCATACACACGAAACGTTTTGGGAACACATTCATTGTGCGTATAGCTAAGGAGTGGAATTCCTTCCGGAATCTTTGTTTCCTGATGGCTATAAGCCGGGAATCTTTAAGTCAAGAGTGAATAGGTTGCTTCTAAGTAAGCGCGCTCCATCGTCGACCGCATCGTCACTTTCCATCAGGTGAGATAGCGGTCAAGCGCGAACCTATCAATAATAAAAAAATAAATTTAAAAAAAACTAATCCCTGATGAAATAGAGTATATTGTTTGACATTTGAAAGCTTTGCCTGTGAAAGCTTTTATAAAGCCAAGCTCCAAACACAAACATAGACAAACTCCACACAAACAGAGACTCCTACTGAAGTCTATCATCATCGCTTACCATCAGGTGTGATAGTGATCGAAAATCAAAAGTGAGCCCATCGATTTAACATATATAAAAAAGGAACGGAATTCCTAAGAAAGCATTTGTGTAGATAGTGCGATCAATGCTGGTTCCTTCTCTGAATATAATGGAGCTTTATTCTAACGCTGTAACAATCCCTCTCCAATTTCAATTTCCCAACCATATTGACAGTCTATAGATTAAGGGTAACCCTAGGTGGTCTGAGACACGTGCCTATTACTTAGGCGCTAATGGGTTCAGCAGGGGCCAATCAGATTGAAATGCCACAATTTAGTCGGTCCACTGTTTCGGGTCGAGGTTGGTCGGGGAGTGTTGCAATCTAAATAATTACGTTAGGCTTTTGTTTTGGTTAAAAGCTGACCGTACAAGAGTTGAGGAGTCCATTATACGGGCATTATGCAAGCGTCAATCAAAACCATCAATCATGAATGAAGCTTGACTGACGGAATTTTATCGCCATAAATTTTTCGTCATGGAAACGTCATCGCATTACACGATAGGTTTTTCGTGTGTGTGTGTGTTTCGACTGTGGCAAAACTGACAGCAAAACCTATCGTGTAATGGACCCCTTACACTGTCATATATTTATCTTGTTTATAAAAAATCTAGTGTCTTGTTTGTTATCGATCGAACTCCTCCAAATCTCTTGAACGATTTTAATTTTTTTGTTGTTGTATAAGTTTAATATTTTTGCACTCCTTCCACCAGCCCACAGTTTTCTTTCATTCAAAGTCAAAGTCAAAGTCAAATTTTTTTTATTTCACATAGGCCTACATGGGCACTTATAAAACGTCAGAAGCTAGTGCACGGTTCCAAATTGGTCGTTTCCTATGGAGAAGAACTGGCAAGAAAATATTGTAAACAATATTTTTTTTAAAAGAGTGACCATGGAGTTGTCACTCTTTTAAAAAAAATATTGTTTACAATATTTTCATATTACAGTGTTAATAGACATTATGTAAGAACAGTGTAGACCAGTCGATATTGTTGCACAATAAAAATAATCACATTAAAAAAAAAGTGAGTCGTAATAGGAAGTAACCTAAGAATTACAATTATCAATAAATGACATGTCAACAAAAAGAAAATTACTAACGAATTTATGGTGGTTGGCGTCTACTAATATAAAAAATATTGCAAAAGCAATGTGTAGGAAGAAAAGAAAAAAGAAAATGTATATATTACAACAAATGTGGAGCAGTTAATAGATAGATGTACACAATATTATGAGTTACCAGGGGGCCACATGTGCAGAAGCAGTCATTGCCAAAGCAAAGCAGCAAAGCGTGTCTTCGACATAGTCTTTAACCTTGTAATACGCTTTTTTAGTTAGGAGACGCTTAATATGGGTTTTGAACTTGCCCTCGCTAAGTTCAGTCACCGCCTTTGGTAGCTTGTTATAAAAGCGTATGCTGTTTACTAAAAATGACTTGCTGGTCTTAGCTAATCTCCATTTGGGTAATACAATTTCGTGTTTACTGCGCGTATTTATGTTATGAAAATCGCTTCTAATTTTGAAAAGTCCTAGGTTTTTACGAACGTACAAAATACTTTTCAAGATATAAAGAGAAGGCAGAGTAAGTATATCGATTTCTTTGAATTTATTTCTGAGGGACTCACGAGGACCCATTTTATAAATAGCCCGGATTGCTCTCTTTTGCAATATGAAAATTGAGTCCACATCAGCTGCAGATCCCCACAGTAAAATGCCATAAGACATAATACTGTGGAAATAAGCATAGTAAACTAACCTAGCGGTGGCTACATCTGTCAATTGCCTTATTTTTCGTACTGCATATGCGGCTGAGCTTAATCTACTTGAAAGAGTTCTAATATGAGCGCCCCACTTGATTCAAACGGCAAACAACGTTTGCCGAGTCAGCTAGGCTTTGGCGGTAAGCCCCCTCTTTGAAGCGTGACTGGAAAGACCTCACGGCGTCCTCACCTTCCGCATGACGCAGGTTCTCATCTAACACGGTAAGTTCGGGAAGTTTCTGCATCGGATTCGTGCGGAAGCGACGCCCGGGTGTCGCCACTGTGTGGACCGCTGTGTGAATCGTAGGGGCCCAGCAGGGTCGAAGCCTACTGGGGCCATGGATAGTGTGAAAACGAAACCCGGGGCCCTGGGACGAAGGCAATAAAGGAACAAGAGTGGGTTTCTAGTCAGTAAAAGTCTGACACTATCTCCCGCTCCGCCCAAGAGCGGGATTTGTCATAAGATGATTTTCCCGCCCAATAAAAAAAATAAAATAATTGAAAATATTAAAGATAAATACGACATTTTAAAATAGCTTTAATTTAAAAAAAGTAATCACTAAATAACACTATTAGACATTGAAATCTCCTCACCTTTGAAATACGTTCCGAACTCCGAGGTTTTTTTACGTTGCGCTCGTTTTTGAATGGCTTTCGTAAAATTCAAGTATTTTTTATCGTAATGACATTTCACTATATCATTATTATCAACTGCCACATTAATACTAGCAGTTTTATCAGAATAACCACAAGAATAACCGTCCACCGCCGCCATGATTCATAACAAAAACAAAACAATATTAGCGCCTCTAATGGTGGATAATGTAACTATTTTACGATGTGATCAGCCATGTTTAACCATATCATGAAATAATCATGCGTTTAGCCATTCATATCGTTAAACGCAGACTGTTCATTGATTTAGCTTGCCCATATCATAGTGTGGCCAGCGGACGAGGTTCTATATCATGAAATGCCACCATTTCATGATATGGCCGATCACATCATGTAATGATCAATTCTAAGATCTGCCCATGACATATACATCATAAAAAGAATACTGCCTTTTAAATAAAAGAACAAACAAACACAAACAAACAAAAAAAAAACAAACAAACACAAACAGACAAATGTACAGACTGATGTATCTATGTTGTCTTCTTTCAAACTTTATTATTCGGCGACATATTAATAGTTACCCCTTTCCAAACCCCATTATATCTCACGAGATCATTCTGTCGTTTCTTCGGTCTTCTGAAAGAATTCTAAAGGACCGGAATATTTTGCCTGCTGAGGTCTTCCCTGCCAATTATAATCAAGGCATCTTCAAACCTAGAGTGAATAGTCTCTTAATTAACTAGTGTCCTTTTCCATCAACGGTTGCATCACTGCTTACCATCA
This sequence comes from Mythimna pallens, assembly GCA_961205895.1. Taxonomy (NCBI): domain Eukaryota; kingdom Metazoa; phylum Arthropoda; class Insecta; order Lepidoptera; family Noctuidae; genus Mythimna; species Mythimna pallens. The sequence continues at coordinate 24,572,625 of OY540832.1, forward strand.
GGTGGGATGGCAGTTAAGCACTAGTTCATATAATTAAAACAAAGTATCTTGACATTGACATTTCAAACTCAAGAACATAATGCCATGCCTACTCTCATCTTCAAATAGCTGCAAACAGCCTCACACACCCATGAATGAGAACATCTTCATTAACATCTGTAATTGTAAAACATTCACACATTCACCCATTCACTCAGGTACCAATTTCAATAGATTCATGTCTGTTCAAACAACGAGTCTTGAATGACAATCGGCTTTAGTGCTAGGCAGTCACGTGGCCACCACATGGCAAAGGTCAGCGCCCTTTGGGACACCCTTCTTGTTACCGTCATCACAACCTTTAGACTCGTTAAAATTAAGCTCAGAATTGCTTAATTGATCTTCAACATTTTTGGTTTTCGTAGGGCTGAAAACCAACAAAAAATTGCAGTCTTCAAGACTCTTATCTTTAAAGTTTTAGAGGATGTTTTTGCTTGTTGCATGTGCTAGCTTTAGTGGGAGACAGGACAAGTCCGGGACAATGGGAATATTATAATAAACCAGCGTTAACTTTGTATTAATTACTAGTTCAGCCATGCTCAAGCAAGCCGCATTCCTGACCTTAAAGTGTAGGTCTTGGATGTTCACGACCTTATGTTAGGGCGGGCCTTATGCTAATGAGCGGTACTGTTGTTTTAATTATAATGGCGTTGCTGAGAATGGCATGTGTTTCAAAGGGCTCGGCTTTCTTCCGGCGGTTGTCTTTGAAGGGTCCTAAGAGAAAGTTATTTATGCTTTAGTTTTAGCTGTAGCTTTGGCGTAACAAAGGATCGCCGCACACGGGCCACCGGCCACAACCTCAAAACGCCGCCACGCCAGTGAATAAATACGCCGAAATTTCCTGTAGATTTCATAATTTTTTTATGGATTCGCCGCACATGGTTGACGCCATTGGTCGCAACACGTTTCAAATCACCGCTGCTCGCTTCTTGTGGCTCGCACTGGCCACTAAACGCCGTCACACGCTACTCGCGCATTAAACCTTCTCCTTCAGAGTCCATTATGATACTACGCGTATGGGTTAAAAAGATCCAGAAGGGTCGAAGTGCTCTGGATTAGCGCCAGCCCCACTATAAAATAAGATAAGATGGGTTAAAAAAAAATAGCAGCCACCAGCCACAAGTGGCTTGTGGCCGCTTCTAGTTTTTCGTGGCAGCGTTTGTGGCTGTGGCATGAGGCCCATGTGCGGCGACACAATATGACAAAATATCCATACATGGACCCACGACTGCAGATCGTCATAGAAACAACTGTCTAAGAAACTCTTCTTTTATAAAAGTGACGAAATCACAGGTTTTTTATGCTCATCTTTGTCTAATATAGCTGTCTCTCACCTTCGTCTTCGTCATCATCATCACCATTTCAGCCGAAAGATTTCTGCTGTTGGACATAGGCCTCGCCCAAGCGTCCCCACAACGAACGGTCCTGTCTTTGTTCTAATTGAGATTAACTAGCTAAGGAAATCCAACTAATAATAAAATTGGTCCTATATTAATGTAAATTTGATGAATTAGAAGGGTCTTGTCCATCTCCAAATCAATTTTCAAATCAAACGCCAGGTGATGTTAAAATAAAACGTCATGTAATAATAATTTCTAAATCTTTCTACAGTTTTAAATTTAGTTCTTAGACTTCGCATCAGGCGGGGGCAGGTGCAACTTCCCCGCTAACTCCTGAGGCACGTCCAGGTAGGTCTTCTCCAGGCCGACCGTGAGAATCAAAGCTCGCAGACGGTCCACTTCGACGTGATCACCCTCGCTGGACCAGACAGTCATGGTGGAGTTGAGGGAGGAGGTTTCTCTGAGAAGATCCAGAATAACAGGTTGGCTGTTGGCTGCGAGGCCTGCACGAACCTGAAAATAAGATAATTTGGGTGACTCCAGAATCTGACCAAATGCTACTGTGATTTACGTGGGCCGATTATCTCTCCTACTTCGATAACCCAGACACGCTCACACGCTTTGGCAATACTGATTTTCAGAAATTTAGGCTGCCAAAGACCTATAAATGATGGTCATACCCAACGGATATACCAACCGTATGGTGTCATATATAAAGAGCAACATCAACGTATCACTTTCCAGGGGTGTCATAAGAGGCAACTAAGGGACTTCCAAAGAATGAGCAGCAGCATTCTCTATGCATTCTTTTTTATAACAAACGGCCCGGCTGCCAAGCGTGATGATTATGGCAACCCTGGAAGGAGGCCTAAGGCCAGTAATTTACATCTTTCAACTGAAATTATGACCAACGACGTAAATTAACGTCTTGTTACATGATGTATAGTCCACAAACTGATCTTGACAATAGATCAACCTATGAGGCTTTTGTTATGCAGTTAACCATGGAGTTTTTTGCCGGTTCTTCTCCATAGGAAACGACCAATTTGGAACCGTGCACTTGCGTGTTGCGTGCGTGCTTCTGACGTTTTATAAGTGCCCATGTAGGCCTATGTGAAATAAAAAAAATTGACTTTGACTTTGAGCCACAAGTTTCTATTGCTTGTCAGGGTATTGGCCATTACTGACTTTAGTGACGACTGTGGTGAGTATTTTTAGAAGGAGGTTGGGTGGATCTTATTTTCATGGAACATTATAAGTATTCTTATCTTCTCCTTCGAAGCTGTCTGGATCTCTTTACCAAAGGATTAATGATAAAAAAAATATTGCTACCAGTATTGGTTTTTGAGTTATTAACTTAATACTGATTTTCGAAGAATGCCGTTACGGTTTTTGACCTCCTTAATTAATTACTAAGCTGAGTCTACAGTCTGTTGGAGAGTGTGCGCGGGAATTGCATGACTTGATCCCGCCATCTCCTTTCTACCATCGGACAACCCGACGTACGGCGTGTCCTGACTACATTGTCGCTTCAATGTTTATACCACGTACAACGAAGGACTGGAACAATTTGCCTGCTGCGGTCTTCTCATCGTAAAGAGAAAAGAAAGTATGTATTTCTCTTTATTATGGAAACTGAACCCCTCCTTTAGTTAGTTCCTCCTTATATTTAGTAACTGCCTATAAATTGCCGTCCCATTGGACTATGAGGAAAATAAAGTATGAGTAAGTAAAGGACTAGAGAGTGAACATATTATATTTGCACACACACTTGTTCCACTATAAGATTGGCCGCGGCATGAATGGTGGAATCGCTAAGTCAGCATCGCTTAGAAACATCATTACTAATAATATCCATACCCGCGTAATTAATGCTGTACTCAAACTTCGGCTTAAGGTCACTCTCTCTAACACGCTTGGGTTGTATGGAAGTAAGACATTGATAATGCTATATCCAAAAGTGATCACCGTAGCATCCACAAGCCTAACACTACTTTGACCTAGAAAAAGAGGTCTACTTTCAATATCCTGCTTAAGTCACCCACAACCAAACTTCACCCACTGCTGGGCATAAACCTCTCTTTCCTCAGGATACATCCACACTCCTATATAAACCTCATGCGGCATACTTACAGGGAACGTAACAGTTTGATTGATATGATTCTCATTGATCATCCTGAGCATGGTCCCGATCTGTTCCGTGGTGTACTCTCCCTCCGTGATGTTTCCTCCGTAGTTGGTGGTCCATCCAACGGAGAGGACTGCGCAGTTGTGCTTGGAGCCAAGCTTCAGGAACTTGGCGGGGTCTACTGGCTTCGTCGTGGCGTCTACAGGGCCAGGAAGGATGTCAGCATTCAGCCATATTGGTAAGGCCTTTGGGAGATAGAAATTGTAATGCGTTAAAATGGAAATTAGATAACAATGTTTAGCATTCGGTCTACTTAAAGCTTAAGGTTGCCTGACAAGAATATATCTGTGGCTCCAGTGAAGAAGGGATCTTTGTCCAAAAATACAATTTCACAGGAAATGCAAAAAACATTCCGCGCGCTCCAAATTTCATGTATGACTTCGTGTGACATTTAAACCGCTACAAAAGGAAATACATGGGATGTTTTTTGTAGGTAAATGGTGCTCTTTATTATTATTGAGTGATTTCCCACAACACAGGGAATCCTAGTGTGGGGTTCAGGGCTTCATCTACGTTTGTAAAAAAATTGAACGAGGCAATAATTTTTTTTATTTTTTTTTTCATATTTGTAGATAACTGGGTGGCTGGGCCCACAAGGTGGATTACGGCCCATCCCCTCTCCTAGAGAGGAGGCCTGAGTCCCAGCAGTGGGAACATTAAAAGGCTGATGCTTATTATGCTATGTAAAATTAATAGTTTTTAAGATAGTGACATAATATACTAAGTAACCACAAAATGAATTACTTTAGGGCATAAAATAAGATAAAATACACCTTTTTTTCACTGGAGCTGCAATTAAATTATTATTTACTTGCTACAATCATTGATAACCTAACAATGTACATTAAAAAGTAAAAATCTAAATAATCTATGAAATGTAAACATGGTACACTTGGTTTGCAATAAACGTTTTGATTTTTTCTTTGACTATGTATTTCGATAAAGTCAGGTACCAGCTTGACAACGGTACAACAGTGGTATGACGTCATATCACTTAACAGAGTCTAGACGGCAGCTCAGCCGGGCAGCGCAGATAAAAGTTTAGACCACATGGACATGGTACATTTTTCTCTGTTGGTAACGACGACCTTACAGCTACTAGACGTCTAATAACAAGCGAAGAAAGTCTATCAACACATATGATTATAGATCTGCTGTATGGACCAATCAGAACGCAGTACCCCGCTCCCCGTACCTCGGCTAGTTGACAGAATTGTTTTGGTGCGCTAGTTCAAGCAGGAGGCGTCTAGTAGCTGTGAGTTTGTTGGTTGGTAACCACGTGAACAAAACAGGGACCTTACCTGCCATGACGTATTAAAAGGTCAAGCGTGTGAGCTAGAATGGAGCTTAACACCCCATAAGCTATATGGGGTGTTAAGCTCCATCAACTCCCATTAACAGTTCAGTTTAGTTTGTCAAATGGACCCCTCTGATCTAGTGGCTGTCTCTTGGCTCGTTGTGAATGAAACACCTAAAGCCTACATCTACATCACCTAAAGCATATATCAGTTTCGTGGTCTGGAATAGTCTGTTTATTGGTCGTTGCCCACTTATCACCCACACAATATGCTCTCTGGAAGATATTGCCACTCTGATCGGCATATGTAAATACAAAAACAAATACACTTAGACTCTAGTACTAGTACTCTTGCATACCACTGTCTTTTGGGCGGGCCGGAAACGTGCCTAGAAAACTACCCCCTAGCCAAGTTATAACCGTTTCGTTTCGATTCTCTTTTCGTCGATCACCTCGAGTAGGTCACGCCTCCGATTCTTTTATCCCGACGTCATCTCAATGCTCAGTCATGTGGTCTGAACTAAGGAATAGAGGGCGTGGCCGACTCGAGGCGATCAACGAAAAGAGAATCGAAACGAAATGGTACAACCATTTCGTTTCGATTCTCTTCGATACTTGACTAGGGGGGCTGGTAGTATTACAAGGCTAGTACTTTGGGCAAAGAACGAACCTGCCCTCTAGTCACGCAAAGTGTCGATCACTCAAAGAGAAATTATATTTGAAATGATGACGTGCTCTCACGCAAATTTTATTATTTCCTATACACTTTGAAAGTATGTATTTCCTACGAAAAAAACTGTTATGCCATCTCTAGCGAGATCTTGTCCCCATATATTTTGACCATCTCAGATTGTCATAGCAATTTTCTATGCACGTTTCTCGGTTCTAGAATTACAAAGCCGCATAAATCTCAGATAAAAAGTATATCTAAATCTCAATGTCATATCTTTATTACATCTTAAATGATTAAAAACCTTCAAACTGCACTGTAAAGTTATCACAGGCTCCGATCTCGGTCCAAGTTCATGACCGAGTACATTACTCGACGCAAATTCTCGCTAACAAACAAACAGACTGACAGACGCACTGTCGGACGCAGAGACGATTACACACGATAATGATACGCGGAAGACGTGCACATGTGCGTCTGCGCAAGTAAATTGTGTAGCGTCCAAGAGGAAGCGGGGCGATGCGAGGGAATTTTAAATTACCATGTGCGTTGGGTTTTGGCTTATGGATAGATAGTTGTTCCGGGTTTTTTTGGGTTTTAAATTTGTACAGAAGTTTCAGATTTCTTTAAAAATATTTTGGACATAAAAACCCAGTGTCATCTTTTGTTAACGTGGAGAGACGTACTTTGACAATTACAATTTTTCCGTGAGAGTTGACGGAAAAAATCGGACAAAAGCAAAAATATGTCGTTTAAGTTAGACGTGTACGACAAAGAGGAGAGCCTTTATTTGAAATTGGACATACCGGGCATTAAGACGGACACACATACTGTACCTACCACTTAAGTACTAGGTCTTTAATGTTGTACATGTAAGCAGGTATTCATCTATAGCAGCCCGACTTTATCCACTCAGCTAGACATAGCGCATGCTTAATCACAAAGATACCTAACTCAAAAAGGGGGTATTTGAATCTGAAAACACATGTTTCAAAAATAAGGTTCAATTTTCAAATACCCTCCTTTTTGAGTTACGGACGTGCTAGATCACTCTTTTGTTGTGCCGTTTGCCACGCTTCTGAGCCAGCGTCATCGAAGTTTAAAACGCGATGGAATCGACGAGATACAACTTCGTTATTCTAATATTATGAGAGAGGAAAATGGCTTCTACTTAAGAGGTCTATTGTAGACTTTCAAACCACTCAACCGATTGCCCTACCGGTATTTTTAAAGGTTTAAAACCATTAAAACAATGCATAAAAAAATATAAACAAATGCATTTCTTTTTTTTTGCGTAGTTGCATACGCTTTTTATAATTTGGTAAATTATTAATGATTTCTCGCGCTGTAGGGCGGAGCGAGAAGGCGTGTCAGACTTTTACTAACTAAAACCACACCAATGCTCCTTCAGTTGCCCTTTGCATTAGCTGCATACGCTGGGTAGCTACTCGTAAAACATAGCGTTCTTCTCCCAATCGCTTATCTTTCACTACAGCAGGTCCTAAGTATCATGACCGTGAATCACTCCTTTGTGATGAAGACATTTCTCTAATTACGACCAATTGCAGTCAATTACTAACTATAGTTAGTAACTGCGGTTCAAAACGTTGGCATAATCTCCTAAATTGGAACTAAATTACTTCTGGTTGAAGCTAAGGAAGACCCTTCTGAGAATATGACCTTAACCGCATTTTTAAGAATTGAAAACTGGCCTAAATATAGTGGTAGCTTTTTGGATGATTTAGGAGATATTTTAATTTGATAATATGTTACTGGATTTGCTCTGTCGTGTTCGATGAGTAATGCTTTGTTTTGTTAGGAATTTGCTTTATATCTACTTAAGCACGGTTCACACGGATGGAATCCAGCTTCCCAACAGAGCTGCCCCCCTTGCCAAGTTACAACCGTTTCGTTTCGATTCTATTTTCGTCGATCGCCTTGAGTAGGCCACGCCTTCGATTCCTTTATTCTGACGTCATCTCAACGCTCAGTCACGTGGTCAGAACAAAGGAATAGGAGGCGTGGCTGACTCGAGGCGATCAACGAAAAAAGAATTACAAGTAACTTGGCTAGGGGGGCTGATCTTGCTAGTTTTAATTCGTGTAGATATCAGATGTAATCCAACAATCAACACATTGGTTGGCTTGGTGTACAATCCGCAAGTTCCCACCAAGATGACCTCTGTTTGGACACTGGATTACGTCCGTATGGCCCATGCTTTTGTGGTAACATTTTTGCCCCTATTACGGTGATCAAATTGTGCGTGCATATAAAACAGTCGCGGAGAGTGCTCTCCCCCTTTTTAGACATTTTGTGGGGAAGATGAAATTGGAGTCATCTTCTGTACTGAATGCTTAAAATAGTATAAGTAAAATTATAATATAAAATTAACACTAGGTTTAAGGTAGTTTTGCTAACACTGTGGATATTTTGTAGTCTGTGAAATAAATAAAAAATATGGGTGCATCATTTATCAAACACATCAGTAGATACTTTAAAAAAAACAATCGTTGTCCCACACTGTTCCTGGTGTGGGTCATCGACTTTTTAGTCACGTATCGTGAGTGCGTTCACAAACATAGAAACAAACATACACAAGACACCCCACCCGGAATAACTATCTGTAAGCCATAAAAATATTTACACCTAGCGGTAATCGAACCCACGATGCGTAACACAGCAGCCACTCGTTCAACCACTGCGCCGGCTGTATCGAAATTTACGAGGCGATTACGCTAGGTATGTTTTATATGCCCATATTTATTCATTTAGAGTCGCCTATAGAGTATCACGGCCTAGGTTAGTATTTTTTGAACGAGGAATGCTGCCCAAGATCCTATGTATCTTTCTTCTTCCAGATAACCTTTCTACAATCCGCGAGTCACCCATCTCTGCCGGGGACCACACGGAAACTTGCTTGACATATTATTATAAAATATCTCGTCCAGGCCTGACTTTTTCTTAGCAATCAACAATCAAGCTTTAAGATCGCTCTGGGCCTCAGAGGAATTTATGTACATATTTTGTTTTGTGTTCTTCATATGGCTAATCTTTTTAGGGTTCCGTACCCTTTGGGTAAAGCATAGAAACGAGAACGTTCAAAACGTTTGGGTGTTAAATAATTATGAGACAAAACTATTATAGAAACACCGTATTCCGAAATTAAAGTTATTTTACACGTTTTATATTTATTACATTGAAGTCGGTTATATTTTTTTTGGCAGCCAGTTGAGCAATAATACTTTTATAGCTGCCAACCAGCAGTCCATAGAAGCCTTGTTCTAATCTCTAACATGGTATCGAGGATTAAATTTTACCATTCGTTTAAAATATGGCCGATTCCCGTTGACACTGTGTGAAGCATAATAGCATAATCAGCCTTTTTAAATGTTCCCACTGCTGGGACTCAGGCCTCCTCTCTCCAGGAGAGGAGGGCCACGGGCGGCGGGTTGGTGAATGTCACATGTCTTCGAATTTTTGGTTCTAGGACATGCCGGTTTCCTCACGATGTTTTCCTTCACCGTTTTGAGAACAATGGTGATGCGCCTGGCTGGGTTTGAACCCGCGACATACAATTAGTAAGTCGGGGCTGTTACCACTCGGCTACCACTGCTCACGGACTGAAACTGTGTGTATTTTTGGACAATTAAAAATAAGTTCTGTGTGTAGTCTGAAAACCTATCCTAAATAAAACAAAAGGCTTCCCACGCGCAGGATACAGGCAATTAATAAATGACACCTATAACACACATCTGCTAAATCTGTCGACGAGCAACCATTTTTTCAGGGGTTCTCAATCATGGGTCGTTGTTGTAACAAATGTTTCTAGCGACCCGCGACATATGTGTCTTGGTTCATCTGTGTTGTCTAATGTGTGGCCATAAAAACAGCGACGTGGGAGGTCAAAAAGGTCGAAAGACATTTGAGTGATTAGAGCTGTTTCAGAAAGGTCTTTATTGTTAAAACTAGTTAGCCGCCCCAGTTTCGCTCGGTTGTTACAAATTTTTGAGGTTCTCGGTTTTTTTCTACTATAATATGAATGTATTATATGTATGTCTAAGTCTAAAGTATTGTTTAAACTGTTTTATTTATCTATGATCTAAACCATCCTTATGAATCGCTGTATTTTTGGCGAAAACGGCATAAAAAACCGTTCAGTAGTTCCTGAGTTTACTGCGAAAAAAGTCCCTCACAGCGTTTGTCTGTCTAGACCAGGGATGCCGAACCTTTATTGATGACTGTGCCAAAAACTATTATTAAAAAAAAAACTAAACCGTGCCGCCAATTTTATAGTGCGTAATGCCAAAAGTGCTATGTATTTTTTATGTAAGTGAGAGCCAATGTGATTGCAACAACAGATTTGTTGCAAATTATTTAGATGCTAAATAATTTTGTGTCCAAATTTTGAATTTTGAGCAGTGGTGGCCGAGTGGCAATGGCCCCGACTTACAAGTTGTAGATCATAAGTACAAATCCAGCCAGGCGCATTACTTTGTGTAATTTATTTCATCACTGCCGCTCTCAAAACGGTGAAGGAAAATATCGTAAGGTAACCGGGATGTCCTAGAACCAAAAATTCGAAGACATGTGACATCCACCAACCCGCGTGGATTACGGCCCATTCCCTCTCCTACAGAGGAGGCCTGAGTCCTAGCAGTGGGAACATTATAAGGCCGACTATGCTATGCTATATGTCCGAATTTTATAACCACGTGCCGCCATTGGCACACGTGCTATAGGTTTGTTATCCCTGGTCTAAACCAACGCGGTGGGGGACCTTGTTTTATTATAAATGTATAAGGATAAGCAAATTGTAGTTTGTTTCTTGGGTCTAAATAATACAATGGTGGTATTATGAGTATATTGATTTAACAATGTTCTAATTAAGCTAATCAATATTTGCATAAATTATTAAGGTCAGTTTTTTTTTATATATACCTAAGGCAGAATTTTTATTGTACATACACATTAGTAAGAAACACGTTATTAAGTTCAAAAGAAACAACTGACTCTAAAAATCTGCTCAATAATAAAGTTCCCTCGTTGTACAAATACGTTTATTTTTATTTAAGTTTCTTCTTAGGTATTTGTTTCTTCATTGTGTGTGTGTGTCTGTGGACTAAATAAATGTATTTTATTTTTCTTTCTTTACATACAAACTATAGATTCTAACATGTAGAACGTCTGTGACATGTAAGCCCGCTACCGCTTATGCTCCCGCTGTTTTTATGAACACCCCCCCACACAGACCGACCACACAAGATGTTGTTTTAAATTCCCGATTATTCACACGCTATGTGATTATTCTAATTAAGATGTCTGCTCCCATGATCCAACACAATATTCACTCTTTAGCTAATAATAATAGAATCCATATTTCCTAGGCTATAAAAATAGTAGGCCCTCTACACACGTTTTAGAAAATCAACCTTGTATCTATGAAGTCAAAGTTGATTATTGTATGCAGTTATTGTGTTTATGTAGGGTTCCCAATGGGACATGGCTGATGCTATAACTAATTAATACAAATGATAACTAAATTGATTACTTCATTCAATTAAATTGTCTGCAGCTTCTATTGTCTCTGGCCTGTTGCAACGCCCACGGATGTGGGAACGGCATAGTTTTTGGTTAGAACCATACGACTTAAAGTTTTGATAGCTTCCAGTTTTATGTTAGGGGTTACTATTAAAATGAAATCATATATTTTTTTTATGTAAAACATAGATATTATAGAGGGTCTGGCTTAAGTCTACAGTGCGCTATGTTTTGCCAAAATTGGCATCAGAATTAGGTACAGTAAATCGCAACATGCATATTAACAAATATTTAAAATAAGAATAATTTTTGAAAACAAAACAAGAATAGAATGTCAATAAATAACATTAAGAGGCTCCTTTTTCACTCGCCCATCGTCAACATCGAGCATGGTTTCAAAGCTTGTTACTTCATCTAACGCAGTCCAACGCGATATTTGATAAAGAGGCAACGCGAAAAAAGAGAGATAACGCCTGAATACTCTGTTAGCATTCGGTAATTCAGTGATTTATTCGAGTATTTCACAAAACTAGTTCCAGGAAATACGTGTTTTTTTTTAAACCCTTAAAAGTTTTTGAAAATAATTGTTGCTATTCTTGATTAAATTTGCAAGGCTTCTATTGTTATATTGATTGACTTTTTATTGATTATTGCATGACTGTATAATGTTGAACAATTAATTTAAAATATTATTATTATTAATTTACCAAACTCTGTAAGTGCTGTGCACACCTTTAATTGAAGAATTCGCTGGGTTAATTGTATATTAACAAGACTTTTTTTTTGTAAATGTATCGGCGAACTATTCGTTGGAGTGCCGTAATAAATAAATAAATAAATATTTTTTGACTATTTTATTGTTTGTGATTATTCTGAAGTGTCAAAATTCATGCAGAATAGCAGATTTTGAGAAGTCTTTACTGGATTAGTTTTACACAAATTTATAAATTGATTTCAATAGAAGCCTAGATAATATCCACAAGATACTGTTTTCCAAAATATCTAATGAAAAATGTGTAATAACGTCATAATCGCGTAAGAGCGGTTGTATGAAAAACAGTGAAAGGTGAAGTGAGTGTCGAATTGCATGCCCTTAAAATCGTTCTAGTTGACGTCAGAGGGCGTGTCAGACTTTTACTGACTAAAACCCACCCGTGTTCTTTCAGGTACCTTTTGCAGTTCAAAGGCCCTACGAGTTTAAGCCCCAAATTCGTTCGACCTTTTCTGAAAAACTAAAAATTAAAAAAATATTTCAAACATACCTGATATTTGCTGATCAGCGCCTGACTCTCCTCATAAGCCTCAATGCTCTTAAAATCCAGCTTGGCCCCCTTCTTATTAGCTGGATTACTCTCCTTCAAATTATGCTGAGCTATGGTCTCCAGGAACTCAGCCAGAGTCAGGTCGGAGGTAGTCGCTGGAGGATGGGCCATTATGGGGACCGCTGGACCATCTTTACCGACGATGGTGCCAATTACGATGTCAGCTTCTAGCATGCAGACAGAGCCTGAAATGTGAGGGTTGATTAGAATTTATGGGAGGTGGATAAGTTAATGCCTGGCTTGTCAGCTTAATGAAAAGGGGTCAAAGGGCCAGGTTTGTACTCGGCCGAAATTCGGCGGAAGATGCGGAATTATTTTCTCCACTACTAGCAGAATCGTCTCAAAAACTGCTTTCCCTGACTTTATATTAATATATATTATATTAAATACATATTTATGTTTATTTTAACTACACGTGTCGCCCAATGGCGACTTTTTGTAGCGATGTAATGATTCTGTAGCGCGTTTGCATCGATACAGACGCGATGCTGTAACGCGTGCGTAGCGCGTTGGCATATTTTCTATAGAGCTTGCAAATGCGACTAACGCGCGAAGGGCCTAAATAATCTTTTTTATATACCTACCATATTAAAATCATCTCTCCACCACCCTAGGTTGACTGGTAGAGAATGCAAGAATGCATAAGGCATTAAGTCTGCTTCTGTACTTTAGTGTTGCATAAAGATTAAAGAAATATTAAATAAATAAAATCCCCTGTAAGGTATTTTATTTTTCTGCTTCGTACGCATGCACGCCTTAAGCAGAAATCAAGCCGGCGACAACTAGTGCGGCAGCCAATCTCCAACCACTGCACCAACCGTATCATAAATAAAGCACGTTATTGTAATGCAGAAGGATGCCGCCCTCGTTTTTATTTAGACTGGTCACATTTGTGAGTAATACAGTAAATGATAATCACTGATTGCGTTCTTACTGAAAAAAAAATCAAAGCAGGCGTCTCATTCCCTTGGGGCTGGTAGCCGGAATGTCAAGATGGCGTCCTGTTTTTAATACTCGATGGCTTTTTGTGTCGTGTAACGTTAAGTTTACGGAAAAAAACAGGGCATTTATATAGATTTAGATATTGAAGTATTCAAAGTTACCTGCAGTATCACAAATATACTGCAGTTACTCTACATACTTACTTAATGGCCGGAAATCATAAACAATAACAGAAAGGTGCTCAATATATCAACCTAAAAATAGTTTACAATGAAACTAAATACTGTAACTAATTACATAATAGCGTACATATTTACGTTATGTAAGTTCTAGCTACTGCAACTGTTGTAAGCAATCTTGTTTGCATATTATTGTTTCAAACGATTCGCGCATTCGGCACACAGAATAACAAATGAATGGAGTAATATGGTGGTTTTTTTTTACGGAACAATAACTAGAAAGAAGGTCTGGATCAAATATTTTATATGACGCATGCCAATCGAGTGAATCACGAAATTGGTGCCCTAAAATCGCATGACGTGTTTGTGGCAGACCACGAAGAAGATGAATAAATGACGGAACCACTTAGATGTATTCCTTAGAAATTGGCAAGAAGTAGCTCAGAGCCTTGAACAAAATGAAGGAAAGGAGAGAGGGCTTTCTCCAGCAGTGTGACATTACAGGCAGATATAATAATAATATTAAGTGAAGTGTCGTTTGCTCAATTTGTAACTGCAACCCCGCTAGGCATCGGCCAAGCAGACGCCTCCTTCTGTGAAATAGTAATGAGAGCAAAGCAGGTGGCGAAATCGTCAAGGATAGGACATCCGTAACTCCGAGCCACCACAAAAGACGCGTTGCAGTTAATCTTGGTTACAACGTTATTAATAACATGAAACTCCAAGATTATTGGGTGTCGTTAATTTCTGTCATCATTTTTATATTAACCCAAAAGTCTAAAAATCATAAACTTAAAAGCGTTGATGATCGCTTTCTATTAGCATGATTTATTTATTTTATTTTACAGAAGCCTTACAGACTAATATAAAAAATGATATAAAGAGTGTAACATTATCAAATCGCCAATTACAAACCTTCACATATAGATTTTTTTTTGGTATTTGCCGTCGTAAAGTCAGCAACGAGTTCAGCAGGCCTAGCCAAGTTGCGATCGTTTCGTTTCGAATCTCTCTACAGTTGGTAAAGCCTCCAATTTATTTGTTCTAACCACGTGACTTAACGTTGAGATGATGTCATTCCCACACATTTGAAGTTTTCTACTAGCGTTAACAATTGTAGATTATCAACTTGCCCTCAGGACAGTCAATATAGCCATTTGTGATAACCAAAGCCAATGATGAAATGATATATATAATGATGATAGTCTATAGTTGACGATGATTAAGTCAAGTAGGTACTACTCGTACGTAAGGGCCTTGGAACGTAAAGGGCAACTGAAAGAACGGAGATGAGTGTTACCCCCAATTTCTGATTTAAGTTTTTGAAGTTTAATATTTCTAACTCTATTTTACCCTGAAAACCTGTCAAAATTTGGCATTTAAATTTTAAATCCTCAATCAATTTAGATACCTGCCCTTAGTCACTAAATGTCTGACACTCCCTCTTGCACCTAAAAGGGGAGAAGTTATTTGATGATTCTCCACCCAAAAAAAAAAGAGGACTCATATGTAAGTTGATGAGACCTCCATTAATGACGTTACTCTGTGGTTCTGAATACGTGTGAAGCCCAAATCTGTCATATCGTTAATTGTTATAAATTGTTCGTTCCATGAATTGGCAATGTTGGGAATAAGAGCTATTCCTGATGGAGTGTGGTACAAATTACAAGGTTTATGGGGCTGGAATTAAAAGCTGAAAAGAATACAATGTGCTAGCCTATATGAAATCATAACACTCAGCAAGATTGTAGATAATTATTATTTTTTTTCTAATTTACCGGTTTATATTATTGTCGGTTAATAAAGTATAGTGGGCCTTATAATGTTCCCACTGTTGGGACTCAGGTCTCCTCTCTAGGAGAGGGAATGGGCCATAATCCACCACGCGGGTCCAGTGCGGGTTGGTGCATGTCATGCTAATAAAGTAAATAACTAAAATAAACTTTTTTTGAGGGTATAATATATATATAGGTATATTTAATAATAATATATATTCCACAACTATCACACAACGCCGTCTAGTCCCAAGCTAAGCAGAGCTTGTGTTATGGGTACTAGACAACTGATAAACATACTTATATATTTCTAAATACATACATATATATAGATAAATTACACCCAGACACAGAACTGTCGAGGCCTACCTGTCGGACAGGTACATTATCTACCCTGGTCACCTGGGAGAGTGGAAGCGGCGAGAGATGTCGTGCGGTGTTCCGCAGGGATCGAGAGGGAGAGGTCGACTATTACTAAAAACTCTCCGGCGTAATGAACGCAGGAGAGTTGCAGTGACTCTTTCAAACAATTATCCACTAAAAGATAAATTTACAAACCATGCAACGAAAAAATAAAAACATAAACTGGTTTTTTCTAGTAGTGTCGTCGCCATCATCATTTCATCTAAAGACATAGGCCTCCTCCTGCGCATGTCGCCTCCATCGAATTCGCGCGACACTCACCAGGCCATCGGCATTGGTATTTATGTGAAGCCTCCTAAATAAGCTTAGCAACGACAGTAATGTCAAAAGAGCCGACAACCGAATAAGAAACACCACGCTGCGATAAAAAATGGAAATCATAGACGTAGGTAGGGAAAAACGCTGCCAGGCTAAAATGATATCGGGCAAGCCAAGTGAACCGTCTCCACAACGGAGCCTGAGGATGGATAACGCCGCCGAGACATACCTGGAAAGGGTACGCGAGATGATCTCGACGCCTACAACAAAGGTTGGTCTCAGGTGGCTCGAGAAATAAACACCTAAGGACTAGAACAATTTGTCTGCTGCAGACAAATTGTTGCTGCTTCCCGTCCAATTATAATTTAGGTTTCTTTAAAGCTAGTGAATAGGGGTTTAAGGCTAGTGGTTGGGTTAAACTATTCGCGCTTTATCATTAACGATTGCATCACAGCTTGCCATCAGGAGGTACCTATCAATCAAGCACTAGTTTATCCTTTCGAGTACCATAATTAGAGACACAATAGTAAGACAATGAGGATTCGATTCCCACCCAAGATAAATGTTTCTGTGATGAGCACAATCATTTGTCCTGTGTCTAGTTGTAATTTATCTATATTATGTAGATATGTATTTAGAAATGTATAAGTATGTTTATCAGTTATCTAGTACCCATAGCACAAGCTCTGCTTAATTTGGGACTAGATGGCGTTGTGGAATATAAACAATAAAAATGAGCGTTCGCTTGGGGTTTAATGAATATTATAGAGATTAAGAAAAAACTGGAAGTAGTAACCCTCAATTACTATTTTGGCTTTTCCCTAGCAGTGGGAAAATATAAGCTAAATAAAAAAAAGTTATAAAAGCAACAATCAATTATTCCATAACAATCTAAATAAAAGTCATCAAAAACATCTTACACCTTAACTTACACCACACGCCAAGCACGCCAGTGTTACCACACTCAATAAATTTATATTACTCTTGTGCTAACAGCCGATTGCCTCTCTTTCTAGCACTTTATAATAGAAAGGGACAAAATGAAAACTTAATTGAAGGATAGGTAGTCCAGCTGCCAATATTCTTAGTAGTGGAATGTAGCTTTAATGATAATATTACGGACTTAAGTGTTGGGTATTTACTTCTGATTTCTGTTTACAAGCTGAGCTACTACCAAAGACTTGATTGGTTTTGAAGTCTAATGAAGTTATTTAACAATAAAATTAACAGTGATTATTATTTAGTTTTATTAATAAGCTATAATTTTGCCGTTTAAGGGTATGCTCAAAGGTATCTAAATTCAAATTTGTTATTTTTTTTGTTGTTGATTATGACCATATTGAATGGTTATTTCTTAAAAAAGTGACTTAATAGGGTAAGACAAACTGAGAGTGTTATAATTATTGATGATTTTAATGACTATAATTGCATGAATAAATACGTATTACGCCCGCCAATCATTTTTTAATCAAATACAACTTAACTCTGACCGGCAAAGAATAAAAAAAAAAGAATTTCGTGTGTCACCCTGACCGTTTTAGCTTAATAAGGTCAACCGGGGTAATCGCGTCATATTTTCCGATCACTTTAAGTTATCGCTACAGCATAATCAGCCCTTTTTTAATGTTCCCACTGCTGGGACACAAGCCTCCTCTCTAGAAGAGGGAAAGGGCCGCAATCCACCACACGAGCCCAGTGCGGGTTGGTGAATGTCACATGTCTTCGAATCTTTGGTTCTAGGACATGCCGGTTTCCTCACGATGTTTTCCTTCACCGTTTTTGAGAGCAGTGGTGATGAAATAAATTACACAAAGTAATGCGACTGGCTGGGTTTGAATCCACGACCTACGACTCGTAAGTCAGTATCGCTATAGTGGGAGCGAATGGCAATATCCCACTTTTTGAAACTCAAGCTTATTAAATATATGACTATTTCTGAACAAAATTTTAGCAGTGATTTGTGCGCCTGAATATTAGAAAGGTTTCATAATGAGTGTTTTTAAAAAGTCATAATTTTAGACGCATTATTGCCCGTTTGAGGTATATGTTTCTTTATTAAGTAAATATTTAAACGGGAAGCTTTTCATGACAAAATCAAGATAGTTTTTTTTTTCAGTTCAAATTTCTATTCAAATTTCCTTTAACAGCTAAATTAGCCAAAAAAATATATGACGCATTCAGAAACGACTTAGTAAAAATGGGGGATATACGTCTAGTTTTCATGGACGCATTTACCCCATGCTAAATCCAGATTTTGTCAACATTTTAGGTAAAAAACTTTTTCCAAAAAAAAAAAATTACCGACTACCCTAAAAAACACAAAGTTATTGCAAAAAATATATAATAGACATACTCACTTGCTAAAGTCGCTTGTAGGTATGTTTTGTTATTAACGGCATGAGCCCAGGAAATAGTTGTTAAGTTCTTCATTGGTTCTTCCTCTGACCTCACCACAATGGCTGCAAAAAATCTCAATTTATTACCTTATCCACTAAAACGGTACATAATTTTTAGTAGAATTTTCAATTGTTGTTATGGCAACACTAAAACTAAATGTCATCATACATCGATAACATAACAAAAGTGAACTCAAGGACGTGTATTGTTTATCAATCGATTTGAACTTAATCAAGCGTAAACAATGAAGAAATACAAACCAGAATCTTTAATTTATGTAGTTCACTGTTATATATTTAAGTACTCAATGTTAAACACTAGTTTTCTATTTACTTTAAAACATAACCAAAAGAGCGATAACCTCCCAGCAGATGCTACTTATTTACCACTAACATTGTTCTGTCTTATGGCGCTAGTAGTCTACGACATAGTTAAAAATTCTCTCGCATTGTGTTAGTTCTTTATTTCGCCACACGCAAATCTAAAATTGTTTTATTTTTTTTTGCTCCGGTCGTCATTTTTGCTTGACTTGGAAACGGGACTTTTGAGAAACTGATCGTCGTTTTAATCGAATAAAAATGTGTGAATATTAATTTGTAATTAAAACTACCTGCGATGGCGGGCTATGGGAGGGTTTAGTAATTGATGTTAATATTATTGTTTCAACAAATTAAACTACAGCAAGCAACGGTTAATCTAGTTAATTAGCGTTAATTAAGATTTGCCGTGTTCAACTTTATTGTTTTAACTAAAATTCACGTTATTTCGTTGTACAATTAAAAGTCTTCAATGGATAATAGCGCAGTATCTGAGTACTAAAATACCGCAATTTACAATTAGATGAAATGTCTGTCTACTGTGAATCTTAAATAAATTCTTTGGAAGTAGGAAATGGCAGGATTTTATGGTGCGAAATAAATGTTTGATCTTTTATTGGAAAGTAGATTTTATTGCGTCTGCATTCCTCCATTGTATGTCTTAACACTAGTCTTTATTCGTATTTTGTGTCTATTACGCAATTTATGTTACTCAAGTTACGAGAAAATCGATTCGATTCTATGAAATCGTTTGGTTAGCTTGGACTGTAATTAACGCTAATGTAACTATTTCTATAAAGGGGTTTGTAGCTACATAATCGCAACCAAACTTAAGGGTTACCATGACGTTCAAAGTAAAATTGTTTTATTCTTATTTCAGTGTGGGTAAGAGACAGAGCTATACAGGTTGTCTAGCGCCATCTCTTACCCACACTGGAAATAAGAATGAAACAATCTTACTTTAGACATCATGGTACTGGTCCAGGTCGCTCTTCGAGGATAAGTAGCACTTGATGACTTTGTTCTAGGGATGGGATGCGCCACCGGGCCTTGGAAGTACATTTAATAAAAAAATTAATTAAAATAATTTAATAAAATAGTATCTAATAATATACAACATTATTTTTAGTATATTCGAAGAATCAGTAACTGAATCGATTCCAATAATTTTTACATCATGTTATATTTTTTCCTAAAAAAGGTCACAAGTTGGACACCACCGACACTAAGTACAACACAGGTCACTGCGGTCATTAAATGCCAGCGCACAGCTGGGTGCGGGGAGCAAAACAACCCCTCAGTCGCCCGGGTGGCCCGGTGACCATGTATTTATGTCGCCAACCAGGTACCATAACGGGCTTATAACTTTGTGATTTTTTATAATACAGTTTTGAAATTTTGTACATAGATTCTTTACTTTACATAAAAATACTAGACACGTGTTTCAGGTAGGTAAAAATAAGGTTGTATAATTTATTAGACAAAAACATACAAGCAAACACAAAGAGCAGAGAACAGTTTAGGTAGAGAGTTACAACAGTTAAGCTAGAACTACATTAAACCGACGCACACGTGTAACACGCCTGATTTGTACGTAGAACGACGTCGCGTGGCGTGGATCAAGTGTAGCTCTACAAGTTTAGTTGCCATATAAAATGTATGGAGACCGACGCGCCCAGGTCGGCATGTGTGGCACACGTGTGCGCGGTGTAGTTCTACCTTTAGTGTTAAAAGTGTATGTAGGTATATATTTCTCTTATAATTTTTGATTTTCTGATTGACTTATTCCATGTTCTACATAATCTTTGTGTTACATTGTATTTTTTGTTTTTGTAAAATAAGATAAAACAGACTGGTCTTCACGATACAGGGAATCCTTGTGTGGAGAGCAGTGAAGTATCTGATGTAATCGTGTATTTTCCTGAACAATAAATTTTATTATTACTATTAACTATTTGTTACAGGGATTAGGGATGTTAGTCATGAAATTTCGGTTCTGGATACAGATACGGCTATAGGAATAATATTAAACCGGTTTCATATGTGGTTACGGATATGAAATAATTTCGAATTATCCGCTAGTTTCAGATAGTTTTGGTTACGGATATTAGATTTCTAAGGAATTGTAGAATAAAAGTAAAATACAAATAGGGAATAATTTTACTTCTAGCTTTAATCTATGGCCAATTTTTTTGGTAGGTATCTACTATATTGCAGTAAGTATAATCAGTCATAAAGAATCTGTCTTCAACCAACCAACCAACTCTCCAACTGTGTGTGTGTTGAGCTCCAACCTCAATTCGAAATTATTCGAAATTTTAAACGGTTACGGGTACCGGTTTCATTTCAATTTGAAATGAAACCGGTATAATATTATTCCTATATCATATCCAGATCCGAAATCTGTATCCACAACATCCCTATTTTTTTTTTAATTATTATTATTTCAGCCAAAAAACGTCCACTGTTGGATATAGGCCTGCCCCAAGTGCCATAACGACTTGTCCAGTGCGTCTCGCATCCATCGGATTCCCGCGACCCTCACTGGGTCATCGGTCCACCTTGTGGGAAGCCTTCCAACGCTGCGTCTTCCGGTACGTGGTCGCCACTCGTCCTTTCATCCCCATCGACCATCTGTTCTGCGAGCAACGTGCCCTGCCCACTGCCACTTTAGTTTAGCGATTCTTTAGGCTATGTCGGTAACCTTGATTCTCCTGCGGATGCTGCATTTGTGATGCGATCACGCAAAGAAACTCCGAGCATAGCCATTTCCATTGTTTTTTGGGTGACTTTAAGCCTTCTGATGAGGCCCATTGTGAGCGACCACGTTTCATGACCATATGTAAATGTATGGATTCTAGTACCGAAAGATAAAATTATCTAGTGGTATGGGTACCGGGACATTAGGGGAATGGTGTCTACTGCCTTTAGTAAATTTTTGACAGACATTGTGGATTCAAAGTTAGCGTTTGAGTAAGTGAAATCTGCTATCTGTGGAAATCGCAATATCTTCAATTTAATTTAGTTACTAGCTGACCCGGCAAACTTCGTACCGCCTAACAGTCAATGAATGAAGTATATCTTTCGATATAGTCAACCAATTGCGATGAAACAAAGTCTAAGGGCGGAATTCACTAATATAACTAATCGCGCTTTACTTGTCTTTATTTTTCTTTTGTTGTATTTTTACAAGTGACACTAGTGACAGCGGCTAAACGTGATTATGCGAGCCAAATGTTAAAACGCGATTAGTTTTATTGGTGAATTCCGCCCTTATTAATAATAATAATATATCACACAATTTTAAAGTGTAAAATTTATCTACATCGATTTCGTACACTTTACGTGATGCGCACACAACTAAAAACTTCTACAGATTTGTTATAATATGTATAGATTTCGCAACCAGTCTATGGTTACACAGTCGAATATCTGCTGTAAACGTTCGCGAATACTTTGATCCCCAGTGTGAGCGGAAGCTTCTCATAAATGAGTCATTTCATCGTAATCCCACCGAAATTGGGTTATCTTAGTATAAATATTGGCTTTGAATGTGTCGGAGATGTCTGCATAATGGCTTGGTGACTCATTTAAATTTGAACTTGTATCATCGTCTTATTTTCTAAACCGTTCCATTCTGTAGCCATAATAAACACTAAAAAATATTGCTACTTAGACATTTAACAGTGGTGAAAGATAGACCGTGTACGTCACAGCTTAAATGCTTTTATGTAGCTAAAGGGACAATATCCAACAAGAATACCGCTGCACTTCTCGGTTTTTTTAAATATATGAATTGGATACAAGACGTATATGATACCTATTGGTAGGTACCTATGTTTATGTGGGGAGGACAGAATGGGAGAAAAAAAACGTGTTGCGCCGACCCCAAGTAATATGGGACCAGGAACATATTCTTCCAACGGCATTTATTATTATGCTTACTTATATAATGCAATCCCAACAGTTTGTAAAAATGTAATACTATATAATATCATTCTGATAATTACTTAAATCTTTGCAAGAAATTTCATTTAAAACCACCAATAAATCGTCAACGATTAGCAGATTGCATTTTCCTGCTAAAAATCTTATCTAATGAGATTGACTGTCCTGATCTCTTACATAAATTATGCTTTAATGTCCCCCAGAGATCGGTTAGATTTAATCAACCTATCTCTATTCTTTCTTCCTCTTCTAATTACAGGCGAAACTCTAACATGGTGCGAGCGAGTAATGACTTTAATGTTTTTTGTAAAGAGTTCTCTTTTGACCCGTTTACTATTAAAACCTATTCGGTACGCACTCAGCTAAATGCGGAGTTTTTCAAAAGTGCATAGTGCTAATTTTACTTAAGGAATGTTTAATTATGTTCTTTTTTATCGATCGTAAGTTTTCTAACTTTACCTGTTTCTACCCGTGAGAACCTAACATTGGCTCAATGTATCTTATACTATTGTTATTCTTTTGTTATAGCTGTTGGTTCTGCTATAACTAAATAAATAAATAAATAAAGCTCAGTTTGTCGTTTAGTGCGCCTTACAAAATTAAATAGCAAAATAACTATTGCTGATTCGTTGCTATTAAAAATTTCACAGGAGATATTTCAAAACAGTAAAACTCCCTAAAATCAAGCTTAACCATTATTATTATGAGTAAACCCTGTAGCTATAAAAGCTTGATTTTTTTTTTATTGGAGAATCGTCATAAAAACCAAAATAAACAAAAAAAACATACCCGCAAAAGCCAAAACAAATAGTCGAATCATTTTGTAGTCAAATTATTATTTTTTTCACTCAAAAAGTTTATTATGTACTTGACAATGTTCGCGCCCGTCCCGAGTCTGACTGGCATACCCGGGCACCTGTTTATTATAAAATTGGCCAATCAAACTGACGACTTGATTGCTTCTAAAGTGGTTTTGAGATGGCACGGCTACCAAGGACAGAAATGACGTTCCTAGGTGGGTTAGGAAGCGTTTATAGTGATAACACACGCACCTAGCACGTGTGTAGCTATTGTGCATTGTGGGTGCATTTCCTGTAGGAGGACAAAAATATACATATACACATGACACACACACAGGATGTATAGAAGGTCCACCTTCCAGTGTACTAGAGTGTACGAGTCTGTAGGTGCTTAACCAAATAGTTTTATATGTGATTGGATGGCGAACAAGTCCATGGCTCAGTTGATGGTATATGGGAAGGTTCAACAGTTACCGTGGCCCTAAAATGTAAAGGGCAAGCGATCCTTCACTTCCTACAGGGTTAGGTTTTAGGCAGTAAAAGTCTGTCATTTATTTATTTAATCTTCATGCAACATAAAGTACAAAGGCGGACTTAATGCCTTAGGCATTCTTGGCGCTTGGGCGGGGCGGGAGATAGTGACTAAAAACCCACTCCGGTTTCTTCGTTGCCTTTCGTATCAGGGCCGAATCTTCCTTTCAGAATCAGACCCTTGGCCCCAGTAGGCTTCGACCCTGTCAGGCCCCTACAGTTGCTGACATCGCCTTGAGGCGCACGTGGAACAGCACGCGCCATCGACGACTTGGGCTCGGTCCGGACGGTTACCGGACGGTCGGACGGCGAGCCACCCATTGCTCTCCGTCCTACGATGGCCGGATATCGGGATCGGAATATCGGCGGCGATTGGGGCGTAAGGACCGTTGCCTCACGCGAAACCTAGGGTGGTGAAGAGACAATATGGTAGGTCATAAAAAGAAAATTTCATAAAAAACTAGAGTAAAAAAGTATACACATAGTTAAAATACACATACATATATATTAATATAAAGTAAGGAAAGAAATTTTGAGATAATTCTGCAATTGGTGGAGAAAATGATTCCGCAACTACCGCAACTTCCGCTTAAATGCATACCGACTTTCGGCCGTCCTGATATCGAGAGGAAGCGCATTCCACAGTAGGATGGACTGTATATAGAAGGAAGAATGGACAAAATTAGAAGTATGAGAAGGACAGAGCAGTAGGAGATTGTTAGAAGAACGCAGATTCCTTGCGTGTTAAGAACATAGTGAAGAACATTTACGATATCATGTCGTCTCATTCCACTCAGATCGGGAGAAGTAATGTAATGGTTTCTCAGGCTCAGCTCTTACCAGACAGCTAGACGGCACGGTTAGTTAAGCGATTGATTGCGGGGCTGTGTATCGTGGGTTCGATTCCTGCACGGAACAAATCTTTGTATGGCTTACAGTTAGGTGTTCAGGGTGTCTTGTGTATGTGAATTTGCATGTTTGTGAACGCCAAACCACGATTCAGGGGTAATGCCTAGTGTGGAACAAAGTATTTAAAAAAGAAATTGCTTGACGGTCGCAAACCCGCGCTTACGGTGAGCGGAGATCACCCTGCAACTCCTGACTCCTGGGTGTCTCCTTCGCTAGGATTACTGCTTAGCAGATGGAGGCGAATGCTTCCCATTGCCTCTTGCTTCGGACCATGGCCTGAACCAGGGCTGAGCAGGGGAGTACGCAGGAGATATTCTAGTATACAAGGGTGTGCGCCAACACAGGATGGACTCACTGTTCCTTTACTCTCGTAGTCCGGGACGGCTGGGGAGAACGCAAGACCAATGGTTTTATGTGCTTTCCGGGGCACTGGAGTATAACACCACCCTTTTTAAGGGTTCCGTACCTCAAAAGGAAAAACGGATCCCTTATAGGATCACATTGTGGTCCGTCCGTCTGTCTGTCTGTTTGTCAAGACCCTTTATCACGGGAACGAGTGGAGGTATCGAGTTGAAATTAAAATCATGTGCTCAGGTCTGCGGTTTCTTGAAGCTGTGAAATAATCAAATATCAGAATTAACGGAAAAAAAAAGATATGGCCGTTTATGTCGCAAAAAACGTTTATTTCGACACTCAAGGAAATCAAAATTCATAGGGTACTTCCCGTTGACCTAGTATCCTGAAATTTGGCATGAAGCAAAGTCTCATAGCACAAGTATAGGAAAAAATCTGAATCTGAAACTGTAAATTGGTAATTACGTCACAAAAAAAATCTTATTGCGATTCGGAAAAATCTTCGATTAAGATTCAGGAAATGAACTGTTTTCATAGGTAAGTTTGCACGGAACCCTTAGTGCGCGACTCCGACTCGCACTTGCCCAGTTTTTAAACTAAGGGTAGCGAGTTACAGAGTATTTTATAATGGAAAAACCGAATAAAAATTTTTGCGCGACCTCGGTTTCGAAGTCACACTCGCATCAAACGCGCTTGCGAGACCAACCTGGCCGATAATGAGTGCCCATAAGTCATAACACAATTCGCGTAGTCCATCTCTTAGATAGTCTTCTGAATTAGTGACTGCTTTATAGCCTTTTTTGCAATGTCAGTTTCAACCAGCCTAATTTTGAATGACATAATAGTCTAAGAAGAAATCTTTATGTCCTGCCTGTTCAGAGACATCCTACATAATAAATAGTAGCGTAGGTTTGTATTCTGTTTTACCCGACTTCACCAGAAGGCGGGTTATGTTTTTTCAAATGTATGTATGTATGTAATTATATTTCTTTGGCACGCCCTAGAGCCTAAACGGTTGGTTGCATTTTATTTTTAGCTTAAAGCTAGAACTGCATTACTAGACCGACGCACACGTGTAACACGCCTGATTTGTACGTAGAGTCGCGTCGCGTGGCGTGGATCAAGTGTAGCTCTACAAGTCTAGTTTCCAAATGTATAGAGATCAGCACACGTGTGCGCAGTGTAATTCTAGTTTGAAAGATAGATGTCGTTAGATTCGTCTTAGTTGTGAGAATGGCACTGGATAGGTATATCAAAATTATAATAAATCGGAATCGTATATTTAGCATCTCTTTAGTTTCGTAATTTCAGCATCTCACCTGATGGTAATCGATGATGTGGTTGGCAGTGGGGCACGCCTTCCTAGAACTAGATTTAATGACTCAATAATTATTTTAACGAGCTATCAGAAAGCCTTCCCGTGGGCCCGGGTTGCTGTGGCCGACCTGAAGAGCTTCCAGACCATTCGTCATGGAATGAGTGGGATAGTGTCTGTCATGGTCTATCCGTGTACCAAGTTTCATCGAAAATCGTTCGAGCGTGAATCAGTAACAAACATAGACACATCCGTTCAGCCATTCGAGCGTGAAGATGTAACAAAGTATAATTATGCCATCGACACGCGAAGAAGCCAAATCTATCAGCCCCCCTAGTCAAGTAACAATCGTATCGTTCGCGCCGAATGCCTCGAGATGACGCGTTGAGATGACGTCAGAACAAAGGAATCGGAGGCGTGGCCTACTGAAGGCGTTCGGCGCGAACGATACGATTGTAACTTGCCTAGGGGGACAGGAAACAGACCCCAAGTCGGAACGCCACGTTATATAATTTTTACGCACTAGGTAAGTATTCCCAAAGCGTTTAGTTCTAACAATGTTTTATCTGTCATCGATTCAGTAACATTTTGTGTGAATTCGTCCTATCTGTTATCCGTATCATATTTAGGTGGCGGTTATCTCAATTTATCGACTAGGTTCATTCAGTTTATATCTGAAAGATATATAGGCAAACGTATCAGCTCTTAATACAAACACACTATCACATCATAGCACATCACACCGCCCGGAGGACACAGTGAAGCACACGGTGGAAGTGTGCCCCGCTTGGGTAGAGCACCGCCGTGTCCTCGTGGGGGCGATCGGCGGCAACGATCTTTCGCCCCGGGCCTTGGTACAGGCCATGGTCCGAAGCGAGGAGGAGTGGTCGCCTCCTTCTGCGAAGCAGTAATGCTAGCAAAGGAGGAGGCCGCACGTGCACGAACAATACGCGCCGTCGACGACTTGGACTCGGTCCGAACGGTTACCGAACGGTCGTACGGCGAGCTACCCATTGCTCGCCGTCCGCAAGCTCGCGCCTACGGTGGCTGGATTTCGGGATCGGAATTCCGGTAGAGTAATTCCTGGTATGGGTTAACGTTTATTTAAAAAGAAAAACGACAGAACCCAGACCAAATCTGAAAATCTAGACCAAACTTGCGCACAATCTAATCAACATCAATATACAAATCATCTCCAGACCACAAGCTTACTTTTTCACCTGTTACAAACCATTTCGCACTTTATTCCTTTCAGCTTAGAGGTCACTAAAGCCGCATTGTGTCTAGATGGGTCGTAATTGGCTGGGTCCACAATGTCAACCGGCTAGACCCCAGGATGAGGAGATGTGATGAGGATGCAGGATGTGGCATTGTGTTGCAGTTCTTAGAACTAGGCGTAATGATACGCTCACGTTTGTGGACTAAATAGATCCTTGCTAGATCTTTCTGAGAGATCTCCAGAAGTGTCCATATTAATTGGTTTTGCTGTCAATTGCCATACAATATAATTGGCAGTAGTATCATCGTAATGTTAATGTTTCTCTATTTTTCGATTTGGACCAATATTTAGTTCATTAATATATATATATATCTATATATATAAAAGAAAGTCGTGTTAGTTACACTGTTTATAACTCAAGAACGGCTGAACCGATTTGGCTGAAAATTGGTGGGGAGGTAGCTTAGAACCAGGAGACGGACATAGGGTACTTTTTATCGAGTAGGGTAAAGTGGGGTAGAGTAGGGTAGAGTAGGGTAGAGTAGGGTAGAGTAGGGTAGAGTAGGGTAGAGTAGGGTAGAGTAGTCAGTTGACGGGAGCGAAGCCGCGGGCAAAAGCTAGTATATATATATATAAGGGGAAACTGAATTACTGTCATATCAACGCATAGCCGAAACTACTGGGATTAGGAGCGTGAAATTTTGCAAATGGATTCCTTTTATGACGTGGGCGAGAACTAAGAAAGGATTTTCCAAAATTCACTCCTTACTAAGGGGATGAAGCGGGGTTCCCAAGTTTGTATGGAAAAACCTACGTTTACGTGAGTGAAGCCGCGGGGGCGATCGGCGGCGGCGATCTCTCGCGCCGGGCCTTGGTACAGGCCATGGTCCGGAGCGAGGAGGAGTGGCAGGCGGTCGCCTCCTTCTGCGAAGCAGTGATGCTAGCAAAGGAGGCAGCCAATCGCGTGAGGCAACGGCAACGGTCCTCACGCTCCAACCGCCGCCGGGATTCCGATCCCGATTTCCGGCCACAGTAGGCGTGGGCTTGCGGACGGCGGGCAATGGGTGGCCCGCCGTCCGACCGTCCGGTAACCGTCCGGACCAAGCCCAAGTCGTCGACGGCGCGTATTGTTCCACGCGCGACTCAGGGAGATGTCAGCAATTGTAGGGGGCAGGGTCGAAGCCTACTGGGGCCATGGGTAGTGTGAAAACGAAACCCGGACCCTGGGACGAAGGCAACGAAGGAACAAGAGTGGGTTTTTTTAGTCAGTAAAAGTCTGACACTATCTCTCGCTCCGCCCAAGAGCGAGATTTGTCATAAGATGATTTTCCCACCTAAAAAAAATAAAATAAAAAAAAACCCATATTGTATTGTATCTGTGATTCATTTGTAAGTATATCTTTTTTTTTCTCTCCCTTTTTTTGCATCTACCACTATTCTTCTCTGTCTCACCCAAAGGTTGACTGGTAGAAAATACCTAAGGCATTAAGTCCGCTTCTGTACCTTTACGTGCTGTAAGTATGTAATAAATAAATAATTATACAGATACTAGCTGCTGCCAGCGGCTTCGCCCGCGTGAAAATAAGTTTCTCCATACAAACTTTGAACCTCCGTTTCAACCCCTTTAGGGGAGAATTTTGGAAAATCCTCTCTTAGTGCTCGCCTAGGTCATAAAAGGAAACCTTACGCAAAATTTCACGCTCCTAGACCCAGTAGTTTCGGCTGTGCGTTGATATGTCAGTCAGTCAGTTTCTCCTTTTATATATATAGATTATGGTACTGAAGATACTGGGCTAGTTTCTAAGTTTTGTACTAGTTGACTATAAAAATACTATAGCTTCTGATGTATTTATATATTTTTCCAAGGTTCCGTACCCGAAGGGTTTTTTTACGGTAGGCAATATTAATAATAATAGTTTATTTGTAAATAAAACAACACAGAACATAGTATAGTAATCCAATGAATTCTCTAACTTTGTTGTCCTGACGGCAGGACGGCGAGCTACCTATTGCTCGTCGGCCGGAAGCCCACGCCTACCGTGGCTAATAGTCGGGGTCGGGCTCGGGGTGTGAAGATATC
Source organism: Mythimna pallens (assembly GCA_961205895.1). Taxonomy (NCBI): domain Eukaryota; kingdom Metazoa; phylum Arthropoda; class Insecta; order Lepidoptera; family Noctuidae; genus Mythimna; species Mythimna pallens. The sequence continues at coordinate 24,602,466 of OY540832.1, forward strand.
CGTTCCCCCACGCGTACAATCGTCTCCTTCACTAGCATTACTACTTCATTTCCAGAAGGAGGCGACTACTAGCCATTCCCCCTCGCTCCGGACCATCGCCTGAACTAAGGCCTGGCTCGAGAGGTCACAGCCGACGATCGCCTCTACGAGGACACGGCGATGCTCCACCCTAGCGGGGCACATGCACACCTCCACCGTATGCTCTACCATGTATACCCGAAGGGTACCAACGAAACCCTATTATTACTAAGGCCTCGCTGTCCGTCTGTCAGCGGACTGTCTCCCATAAACTGTTACAGGTAGACAATTGAAATTTAATTTTTCACTCGATTTTATTATATTGTAGTACGGAACCCTTCTTGTGCCAGCCAGATTCGCACTTGGACAGTTATTTTTAACTTTTACGAGCTCTTTATTCAATGTACTTGACCAATCTACAAATAGGAAATACTTCGGGTTGCCTATTGTTAATTTGACCATTGTGAATATGTACCACTCTCTTCTTTTTTTGAATAATTCAAATTCAAATAGCCTTTATTTCTGATAATTTATATACATTTCATCATAATTTCAAAAATTTATTGTTAAATTTATAAATGCAATAATTAAATATATTTCCAATATTTTCATGCAACTATAATAATTTAGAATTGCCTATTGTTTATTTACTTACTATGTATTATATAAAGTAACTACAAATTCAATTTGTAGTTACTTTATATTATACTTAATTATATTATACTTACAATTCATTTTCTATTAATTTCCACTACGCGGGCCCAGTGCGGGTTGGTAGTTGTTCTTATTTCCAAATAATTTTAACAAAGTTTAATTTGACAATTGTGAATATGTACCACTCTCTTCTTTTCTTGAGTAGGCTTTCATCAAATAACACTTTCGGTTCTGGGTGGAGCGAGAAGAAGTGTTAAACTATTACTAACGAAAACCTACCAGTGTTTCTTGAGTTGCCCTTTGCGTTCCAGGGCCACGGTAACTCTATAGAACACCTTAGCTAACAGCTTTTTACTTTTTTTTTTATTTTACTTTTTTTATTTCTTTTTTTTTACTATGATTATTTTTATTCTGCTTTTAGGTACAATATCGACTGGTCTACACTGTTCTTACTTAATGTCTATTAATACTGTAATATGAAAATATTGTGAACAATCAATTTTTTAAAAGAGTAACCATGGAGTTTCTTGCCGGTTCTTCTCCATAGAAAACGACCAATTTCGAACCATGCACTAGCTTCTGACGTTTTATAAGTGCCCATGTATTCCTATGTGAAATAAAAACTTTTGACTTTGACTTTGTCTTTGAACACCAAGCCTTAGCAGACATCAGCTCTTGTGAGCCCTGTCTGATCCTAATTCTAGGACCATCTTTGTCAGTACAACGTGTCTCCTTCGATCGACAACTATATCAGTCGTCACCTCTATCGTGTCAAAGAATTTCTCGAACATAAGCTGTATGTATGTTGATACTATTAAGCAAAACATGTTTGGACATTTTGTTAACCAATTTCAAAAAAGGAGGAGGTTATCAATTCAGTTCTCCGTCGTTTATAGACCGATTTGGCATTTAAAGGATATATGCTTTCCAATTGGTGCCATTTTTTCAGAATCCAGTCCTGATGATGGGATCCATGAGGAATCGAGGGAACTCCTCAAATATTATAGGCAACCATATAGTGATTTTGGTATTTTCAACAAGAACTTCAGCATTTACAGTCAAAAAGTAACATTTGATGAAGTGGAACTGATAAAGAAGACCAGAAATGGCCAATGGAACTTCATACTTACATAGATAAGTATCACAATGAAGATAGTTAAGCGGCTATGACAATACAAATAAATAGATGGTTCTGAACAGTTATGTTTAAAATGGTATCATCGAAATGACCTGATGGTGATGATGATGGAGCCGGAAGATAGGCACCGGTACTCTGTAATTAATCAATGTATCCTAGCCGTGTTTGGGCTTATTAGAATTGTCATGAGATGCACTTTGGCTATAATGTACTATCAAACTGATCTGATGATGGAGCCGGAAGGTGGAAGGTACACATGGGAACTTCGTAATAAAACAATGCACCCTAGCAGTGTTTGGGTTAATTGGAATTGTCATGAGAAATAGGCACTCTGGTTATAAGTGTATCGCAACTAAAAAAGTGTAAAATAAAAAACTTTTTACAAAAAAACCCCACTTTTTGTAATAAGTTTTTTTTATTGTAACACCTTTTAATACTGTTTTTTTTTTACAAATAAATATTATTATTATTATCTCAGCACTCATCCCTTCCTAAATTTATGAGTACATATTTTTTTGACACAAACATTTGTCCTGGGTGAGAATCGAACCCACGACCTCCGGCATAGCAGTTAGGGCCACTAACCACTAGACCAACAGGCCAGTCACAGGCCAGAATAAACTTTATTATACACCAAAATAGTAACAAAACTTTAGCGAGATCGAGTGTCAGACTTTTACATACCCGAAACTCACCTGTGTTCCGTCAGTTACCCTTTACGTTCTAAGGGCCCAGTGTCTCTTTCTATCAACCTCCCATCCCTGGTAGGATGCCATATTTCTAATCTTTATTTTAAGGAGACAAGGTAAAGTTAAAACCACAAAAAAAAAAAATTAAACTATTTTATTTTATATTTTCCAAACATTGTATTATTTTTTGTACAAATATATTATCTAAATAAATATTTACGTAATTACCACGTTGTCAAAGTATATTTTTTTTCTGATAAAGGGTATAGTCAACATTTTTTTAACAATCACAGTCGACAACCACACATGACCACAAATTACTAGAGAACAATATTGTTTTGTATTTTTCAATTCACTTACTCGAACTTCACTTTCCTACCGCTTTTAAGCCTTGATTAGACTTACCGAGTAGTGTTGGCGAGACAGTGCTCTCGGCCGATCGCTCGGAATTTGTAAACACAGAAGAATACTGCCTCGCTTCGCTTCACTGTCTCGACCGAGAAGGATTTTACTGTCTCGCCATTCCACTCGGTAGGTGTAATCAAGGCTTTAGGCATGCCATTTACTATCTTTCGCACTAGTGCGGAAAAATGCGCGAGCTCGCCCCAGTCGCAATTTACTATATGTATCATATCAAACTGGGCGCTAAGCGACGGCCACGAGTCGCGCGTCAACTCCCTTTTATTTATATTTTATCTTCGTAAGTGTATTGAAAAACGTCGATTGATGTACGTGGCAATTTGTCACTGCAGCACTCGGCTCTATAACGCCCTTGCCTACTGCACGTGCGAATTCCGCCTCGGTCGCAATGACAAATCTCCACTTGTATCACTTGTATCAAAATGTACTATAGAACCATTCATTAGATTTTCGACCACATAATAATGATAGAAGCAATGCGGTGGGTTTGTACTTATTTAAAGACCACATAAAACAAAATATTTTAATGCATTAGCTGAAGCGGTAGTGTTTATTATGTGTGGTTTAACATTTTACTTTATTTTATTAATTACTTACACTACAATTATATTTACAAAATAAATTTAATACTTATACTATTGTCATTTATAAAAATATTATAAGAAAATAATGCGTTAATTTGTTATACAAATAGCTCGGATTTATTGAATTTTACTGCATATAATTTACAGTAAAATAATGTAAAAAAATGAGGTAATAATTCTATCTATAGACATTAAAAAGCAAAGAGATAGTAAAGATATTAACTTCTATGCCACTTGTTTAAATTGTCATAATCAAAATAATATCTTTTATTATCACAAAATTCAATGAGCTTTTGTATATTTTTATATTTATATTCTACTAAAAGAATATTTTTTATTTCTTATTTTTACTGGAATGGTACTCAATATGGAAAATCTGTTTTATACTAAAATCTACTAAATCTATTTTTTAACACATTATAAAATCTCTTTGGTCTGAAACTAATAATACATTTAATTATATTGTATATTATTTACTATGGTACAATTAATATCACAAATATTATAATACTTTTATTTAAATTACAAAAAATATCAAAATTATAATTATTTTCTTCTAAATATTATATAAAATATTCTAAATAAATTCTTTTATTTGTGATAATAATTATACCTACAACTAAAATTAACATGGCAATGTTTAGACATATCAAAACCAGATGTACACACACATACCTTCACTATCACAGAACATTCAATTTCTGATACGCATATTTCTTACAAAAAAATAAGTATTTTTTCACGTGATTTCAATTGCGTGTTGTTCACCCCTGCTTTTAGTGAATCTATATTTCAAAAATAGAGATCTGAATATATTTTTAATGAATTCGAAACATTGCGGTTTTTATTTATTTATTGGACGGAGTCATATTAATATGCAAAATTATATACTGGGTTAAAAAAAATGTGCTCAGGTGGGCCAAATCATTTGTTTTCACACCGCAGATTTTACAATAGGTATGGCATACCTTGTTTTAAGTATTATTATAACAAAAATGTCATTTTTAATTTGTTAAAATGACCAACATAATCATTTAGAAGTCAAATAAAACTTGACGAAACAATTCGTCAATCACATCTCTTTTCAACGAAGTTGCAACTAACGACCCTTCGTAGATCTACGTTCCATATTTGAGTATGTAAACAAACGAATTTATCATTCATATAGGGTTGAGCTTTAATTCGGCTTCGTCTTTCGGCAGCCCGTAGACACACTCCTTTTTTATGTGCTGTGGTTTTCTCGCCCAGCAGGTTGCTATGGTAACGAGAGCTGCGAAGACTAGTGCGGCGCAGGCGCATACGGTTCCGCCCCAATCAAAAATGGCGCGTACAAACCGTAGCTCGGCGATAACAGCGCTCTCCATGTTCACTTTTTGTTCTACCCAGAATATTGGGAAAAGCATTCTGGGCACGTTTTGGTAAAGGCTGTGGACAATGAAAAAACACAAAATAAGATCATGTTTGATTTTTTTTTTATTGGTAGGCTCAGGCTTGACCTCTGTTTGTCTCATCTGATGATATACGATAATGTGGTCCACGATGAACTACTTTTGCTAAAATCTATTCACTCTTGACTTAAGTACTACCAGCTATCCTGCCCGAGTCTGTGTTTTCTAATACAGACTTGGGCAGCAAAAACACAGATTCCACACCTTAGTTGTACGCACAACACACATTCGTTGTACATACACTAACTACTAAAACCCACTCCTATGATCTTTCTTTGCTTTCGTTTCAAGGCACGGGGATTCTCCTTCGGACAACCCGTGGCCCCAGTTCATTGTGTATCATATCTGCTGTCATTCATTGTCTATCATGTTCATTGTGTAGGTATCATCTGTGCACCAAATAAACATGTTTTCTTCCTTTTCTTTCTTTTATGTTCCCTTGGGAAAATTTTCTACTTTCGCGCCAGCTAAGTCACTGCCAACAGCTCAGCTAATAGCAAATAATTTTATTCAGCCTTGAGATCATTATGATGGTCTGACAAGAACGATCATTGACTGCATAATCTTTATAAAAGATCTTAGATATTGTATAAAAAATTGATGAGACAATAAATGCAAATAAAAAGTTTACTGCATGCATAATAAAGGATACTGGTAAGACTGGTTTTATATTGACACGTGATTTTAATTAAGCACTAAGTTTGGTTTTTAACAGAGAAAGTAAACATTTTGGTTAACACTGAGTATGTATAGTATAAAAAAAAAACTTTTTTAAAAAAAAAACTGACTTTACAAAAAAAAACTATGTTTTGTACTATTATTTTATGTAATGTTTTGACTTTATTCAATTCCTCTTTAGAATATTTTAAGTTTAACTTTCACAAAAATATTTACCAAGAAACAACTCAATAATATCTTATACAGGTAAATAGTTGAAAATGTTTACAATCTCTGGTCTAGATGATTAATTGAATAAGAAGGAAGATCGATGTTGTTTCTATATTTTTTTATGAAAATCTTAATTAGGCATGACTAGTTTTGTGACTATGACACTAAAAAAATAATAATCTACACTAATATTATAAAGTGGTAAAGATTTTTTTTTTGTTTGTAAGAGGTAATCTCTGAAACTACTGGTCCAATTGCTAAATTTTTTTCACCGATAGAAAGCTGATTTATTCCTGATTGACATAAGGTATGTTTTATGTACGCGGGTAAAGCCGCGGTAAAATGCTAGTTAAAAATATGGCTATATTTTGGAGAGTGAAGTAGTTTTTGAGTAAATTAGATACTTACTTGACATTATCGCTTGGTTCCAAGTAGATATTCAGCTGGAACCTGGCCGCCACCTCCAATGGAACTCCTAGTTTCTGGTAACAAGACAAAAATAAATGTTACCTTTGGTCTTTTGATCCTTTCTATTGATTATTGTTCTAATCTTTTAACGATGCGTCCTTTTCGAGGTACATTTTCATACAACCGCTGTTACGTGATTATGATGTTATTACACATCTTTCTCTAGCCATTTTGGATACACAGCTATCTTGTGGATATTATCTAGGCTTCTATAGAAATCAAAACATAAATTTGTGTAAAACTAATCTAGTAAAGACCTCTGAAAATCTACTATTATACGTGAACTTTGGCTTTCCATGATGTACTCATAGATTAAAAAGATAAAAAAGTAACCGAAAAGAAGCCTTGCACATTTAATCGAGATTATGAATAACGACAAATTTCTTAAAAAAAAAATTAAGGGTTTAAAAAAACACGTATTTCCTGCACATACACTTTACACTTAGTTACCTATTTTATGATAATAATTATGCTATATGTTTTAAATCTAAGTAGTAGTCGCCTCTTCGGCGTAGGCCTCCCCCATTACTTTCCGAAGATTCCTGTTCCTAGCCACAGTCTAACTACTAACTAAACCCTATTTATTCAGATAGCTTATTTTATAATAATTTCAATGACATAAGTTTTTTAGAGCTATGCTGCGCAATTTCTGAGATATCGTAGTTTTAAAAAAATTCGGCCGGGCGCACAGTTACAGACAACGAGTAGTTGTGCAATAAAAAGACGTTACGCAGGACCCCTATCAAACCTCCACAACCCAGTTACTGGGTAACTGGATGCTCGGCACCACCCACTGTTTATTTGTCATGGGTGCTCGAGTCCCCGAGCAGCCGCGGAGTCGGCGCCCCTGCAAAGATCTATGAATGACAACCGAGAGCAACGACTTTACGTGCTTATTATCCAAATATCATAACTTTACATAACATAAAACAAAGTTGCTAGCCGTGTCTATCTATCTGTCAGTTCATTAAATCCGTTTAGACACACAATGACATTTCGATTAACTGCATAAGTGATCATGAGAATACGGGACATACCTACAAGATATGATAATTATGTACTTACAAACTTAGGTTTAATCTTAGTGTTTATCTTTTTATTATCTTAAGCACTGGACAAATAAACCCATGGAAGAAAAACTATGATTTCCATGGGCTATGGACCTTTGGTCACACGGGTATAGCTACATATTTATGTACTTACTCTGACTAACCACAATCATGCCAGGGTTGACTTTAGGGTGGGAAAATCATCTAATGACATCCCTCGTTCTTGGGCGGAGCGGGAGTAGTGTCAGACTGATTAAAAACCCACTCCTGTTTCTTTGTTGCCTTTCGTACCAGGGCCGAGTCTTCTTTTCAGAATCAGACCCATAGCCCCAGTAGGCTTCGACCCTGCTGGGCCCCTACAGTTCAGATCTCCTTGAAGCGCGCGTGGAACAGGGCGCGCCGTCGACGACTTGGGCTCGGTCCGGACGGTTACCGTACGCCCGCACCTGCAAGCTCGCGCCTAAGGTGGCCGTAAATCGGGATTGAACCCCGGCGGCGTGGGGCGTGAAGACTGTTGCCTCACGCGTTTGGCCCCCTCCTTTATTATTATAAGCTTCACTTTTTTTGGACTGACCGACATTTTGACAATTCAATAATAATTGGTCTATTTGAAATAAACGTTTCTGATTTCATATTATCTATACTCACAGGCTCGACAGCAAAATAAAAAGAATGTGCTTCAGGGTCCGGCTGCATCCCTGTCACGAACTCCCTGAGCTGAGCGTCTCCGTGCAGGAAGTGCGGCAGTGACAGGAAAGCAGGGGAGCCGTACCGGCACGCCGACACGTTCATCACGCCACTCCACGCGCACTCGCCGTTGCAGAAGCATGTGTTGGATGGGGAAATTGTTGCTGGAAAGAAAGAGGGAAAGAGTGAGGAAGACTTTACTTATGGTTATAAACAGAGGTAGGAATTAGGTAGAGTTATTTAAGTACTTATACTGATTTCATGTGAAAGAATAGTCAAAAGTGGATATGCCTCAAATCCCGAGATTAATTTTGATGAGTTTTTTTTTATAACACTATCAGAAATATAACAGAAAAAATTTCTTCATGCATTAATGACGAGGAGGAGGAAGTGTATAAATGCGTTAACCGAAAAGAACTGAGAGATCTATTTCAATGAAAAATACTAATAAAATTTGTAAGTTCCATCAATGATTGCATCACTGCTTACCATCAGGTGGGATCGCAGTCAAGCACTGGTTTATAGCGAATTAAAAAAAAAAAAAAAAAAGTTATTTGTCTTTGTATTTTTTGTCTTATCTATCTCTGGGGTTTTTTTTTTACTCCAAACATGATAGTATCCTATCCACACAATAAGCATCACAGACAGTCCCCTGTGCAGAGCATGCTTGGAGGGGAGGAGACAATTGCACATGTGCTCCTAGACTGCACAGGTGTCACTGAAATACGTACACGAACCTTAGGATCCCCGAACTCCCTTATTGATGCCCTGGAAAACCTGAGAGGCCTAATCTGTTTTTGGAGAGAGGTGAGCTGGTTGGAGTAAGCCTACCTAAGGTTATGGCCGCCATGGCCCACGTACAATGGTCTGTATGGGTCTAAGTGCAGAAACCATACTCAGATATAACATGATAGTATTTAAGAACACCAAAAAAATTTAAACTTACAGTTATCAAAACTCGTCTGCGTGAGCGCGTACTTGTTGAATACAAGCCCCTCGAGCTCACCGCTATCCACGTACTCCATGTTGACAGTCCTGCACAGATCTGGCACGAACATCGTGAGGGTGGATTCTTCTGTCAGGTTGCGAGCTATGAACTCTCCAGCGCTTCCTGAAAGCTAGAAAATTGAAGGTATTTTAATCAAAGCCTGACGACATATCTGCTGCCCATCATAAAAGTACTACCCTACTATCCATCATCGATCCATCAGACGTACAGTGATGCGCCACTGGTACATGGTGGACATCCCATCATAATACCCATAAAATGTTTTGAGAACACATTCATTATGCGAACAGCTAAGGAGTGGAATTCCCTGCTGGAGTCTGTGTTTCCTGACAGCTATAAGCTGGGGATCTTTAAGTCAAGAGTGAATAAGTAACTTCTAAGCAAGCGTCCATTGTCGACCACATCGTCGCTTTCCATTAGGCAGATAGTGGTCAAGAGCGAGCCTATTAACAGTAAAAAAACAGTGAGCTAAAGAAGTAATGTGCGGTAAGTGGATCTAAACAAAAATGGAGGAACGAACATAACTCCTACCCTTATCTCTTACCAGAAGATTTGGTGCGCAAGCAGTTACTCAATAGTAGAATTGTGTGGAAAAGGGTGAGTGAAGCTTTTGTTCAATTATTTGACAAAAGAGACAAGAGGCTTAATAAAAAGATCGGCTTTGAATTTGATGCCCATATCAATTATAACAGTTATCTTTTTTCAAACAGAAAAAGAAAACAGATGACTTGAAAACCTCCTTCTTTTTTAGAAATCGGGTAAAAAGAACCAGCATTGGCAGCAGAATAATAGTCCCTAATAACTTCTTCGTTAATTTTCAAATTATGTTCGACCATTATGTGGCTACTTGGATCGCTCTGTCAATTGTCACGTTCAGATCCTGGAATGAGCCATAAAGAGCAGAAAGGCAATATCCTTCAAAAGATACCTCGCTGGGTTGTGTTTGGGATGGGTCTATGATGCTCCATTTAATCTGATTGCTTAATAACTACGAGCTGGTAAAACCTATTTTGAATTTTTGTTAGTTTTATATGGTAAAAAGTCGCGATTATATATTTTTTTACTTACTTTAGAGCACTCTCCTTCATAGTACGGGATGTGATCCTCATAGTTCCACTTCAGGATCTGTCCAGGCAGAGTACCGCTTAGCTGACCCGTCGACACCTCCATGTAGCCATCTGTCTCCAGAGAATTGTTCCTCTGAAGCATTAGATAAACGTGTTAAGTTATATGTATTTGTTAGGAAAAAAAAACGTATACTAAAAACAACTTTTCCGTGCCAATCCAGGAGTACCTTTACTCGCAAGAGCTGCAAGCAACCTAAACCATGAGTCATGACTAAAGAAAAATTAATAACTAAAGGTTTCGGGATTAAATCGATCGAATGCGAAAATACGACTTTCTGAATTGTCAATTCACAAAATACTACACTCCTACAGCACTCACCTCATAAAACCAGCCAAACTTATCGACAGGCGGGGCTCCTCCCGTGGTGCTGGAAGGTAAACTCTTTGCTAGGTCCAGCAGCGGGTCATCATAGCCTTCGAACAGCAGTTCCCTCGCCAGCTTGGAGACGGCTATGTTCTGGTTGAACATCGCCAGCCCCATGGACAAGCCCTTCTGTTGGAGGAAGCCCCAGAATCTGGAGCGGTAGACTGCTGACTGGAAATTAAAAATTGAGAGTGGCTATGGCCGTAAACTTTTTAAGGATAAATATCATCAACGTTAACCAGTTTTCAATGAAATTATTTTTTCATAGCAATCTTTTATATATAGGTATATCTATATAATTAATACTCATCAAGACCATTCCAAAAAGCTCAAACACAGTAGGGCTATCTAAGTTCCTATGATTGGCCACCTTCCGGTTCCATCATCAGATCAGCTTCACGTCATAATAATTTTGCATTGTCATCTGATTTTGATATGCATGCAAAATTTCAGCTCAATCGGTAAACGGAAAGTTGATCAAATTTAATTTTCAAGATTTGATTACAGACAAACAATGGGAAAGGTGAAACTAAATAAAAGCTTGTAAAATACAAGGCATATAGCATAATTTGCGTCTTATGGTGAATATTTTTGATCTAAACCAACCTTTTTTTTACAAATCTTCAACTAACTCGGAGGGAGGGTTTGTTCTCGCACTTGGACGGAGCGGGAGATAGTGTCAGACTTTTACTGACTAAAAACCCACTCCTGTTCCTTCGTTGCCTTTCGTACCAGGGCCGAGTCTTCCTTTCAGAATCAGACTCTGGGCCCCAGTAGGCTTCGACCCTGCTGGCCCCCTACAGTTGCTGACATCTCCTTGAGGAGCACGTGGAACAGTACGCGCCGTCGATGACTTGGGCTCGGTCCGGACGGTTACCGAACGTTCGGACAGCGAGCTGCCCTTTGCTTGCCGTCCGCCCGCGCCTACGGTGGCCGGAACTTGGGATCGGAATCCCAGCAGCGGTTGGGGCGTGAGGACCGTTGCCTCACGCGATCGGCCGCCTCATTTGTTAGCATTACTGCTCCGCAGAAGGAGGCTACCGCCTGCCACTCCTCCTCACTCCGGACCATGGCCTGTACCAATGCCCGGCGTGAGAGTTCACTGCCGCCGATCGCCCTCACGAGGACACGGCGTTGCTCTGCCCAAGCGGGGCATACCTCCACCGTGTGCTCCACCGTGTCCTCCGGGCGATCAACACAATGGTGACACCTAGGCGTTTCTTCCGCACGAACCTCCCGAACTTACCATGTCTGGTGAGGACCTGTGTCATGCGGAAAGTAAGGACGCCGTGAGGTCTTTCCAGCCACGCCTCAAAGAGGGTACTTACCGACATAATTGTGGCGTGCCCAATTTACACATAGGTGAGTTTGTACGGAACCCTCAAGGAGCGTGTCCGACTCGCACTTGCCCAGTTTTTTTTTTTTAATTGGCTAAACTTTATCCATGACAATAGTAAATCTTTGCAAGCAAAAAGAATACAAAACATCAGCAATCTTTACAATTGTTCTCATCATTCGTTCCTCGAACAGTTACCGAACTGCAAATACTTCAATTGAGTTAATGAAACTAGGTATGTTTTAATCGGTTCAACTTCCATGTAATCGGTTTATAGACTCGATGAGAGTTAACGAGAGGCTTAAACAAAGCTTACTGTGTGGAGTTTAGCGGAAGAGAGAATTTAATCCTCTGGACCGAATTTCGATCCCGGTGACCAATCTCAACGGAGATTGTTCAGCTACGCAGGACAATTATAGTGCACAAGCGTGTGCACAATCAAAGGGCATTTCTCTCTCTATTGCTTTACTTTCCTAGTCCGATGAGAAGACGATCCGACCCAACAGGGATGGCGGCGAAGAAGATTTGTTGTTTTTCTAAATGTGGCGCTATTCCATTGCAGTCTCCTTAAACACCAGGCAAACTGCTAGGTGTTTAAGCACTGATACATGTATGCTGATCTTCACCACAGCATGAGGTTATTCTCATTATTGTGTGTGCTGAAACGAGAACAGAAGAATAACCTTCATCAGGCTACAGCAGTCCATGGTTGGATAGGCCTCTCAATTGTCGACAATCCAGATATTACTGATCACACTACAAATATCGGTGTTCCACCTCGTCTGAAGACGTTATCCGACTTGCGATTTTTACTCAAGAACAATTAAAAAACCGTAATAACAGATATTAGAGTTTAAAGAGAATTTAAATCGTAAATATTGTAATTAATTTGCGACCACTCTATGTTAGAGCATTAGGTAAATAAAGTTAATAAAACCTAAAGGGTGGAGCCTGTCCCCCTAGCCGAGTTACAACCGTTTCGTTTAGATTCTCCTTTCGTCGATCGCCTCGAGTAGGCCACGCCTCCGATTCCTGTATTCTGACGACGTCACGTGGTCGGAACAAAGGAATAGGAGGCGTGGCCGACTCGACGCGATCATCGAAAAGAGAATCGAAACTAAATGGTTGTAACTTGGCTAGGGGGGCAGGTGTCCTAAAATATAATAGAATAGGATAAACTTTATTGTACACCAAAAAGGTAACACAACTTATACATAAACTTAAATCTATGGGTACAATGGCGGGCTTATCGATAACAACGATATCTACCAGACAACCTTAGGATGGATCGTAAGAACTAAAAACAACAAACAAAAATACGGACTGTCTGAATTATTTCTTAGGTCAATGGTCTGAATATCGAGTACACAGACTAGAGAGGGATACTGTCGAATAGTGTAATAGGCCTTTAAAAATTCACTACAGCTGACGTTTTCAGTGTTGCCAACTGCAAAACTCTGCAAAAGTTCCAAGTCACTAGACTCATGCAAGGTTTATAATTAACTTCACATTTATTAGCGATGTCCATGGGTGTATGAGATGGCTCGATCACTGCGTTGCTTGTCATTCTGATAGGCAAACCTTTAAAAATATTATAAAATATGACACGTATTGGTCAGACCATTTGCCACTAGAGTTTGGCCATCGAAAGATGGCACAACAAAAAGGAAGCTGAATTAAAAAAAAAAACGAGTGTGCTTATGACCACACGACTGAAGTGAAACTTCTTTCGCTCCATCTGTATGTATATATATATATATATGTGTGTACAATATATACATGTATACACATATACATATATTAATTTTCTACAAATATTTAAATTTATTTCATGGTTTCATTGGTAAATTAATATTTTTGCATAGATCTTCTATTTTTATTCATCATTTTCATTATTGGATACATCAGTAATTACTGTGGTTGATTGTAAAACCGAGACAATAGGCTTATGGTATGAGAAATAAGATACATAAATTTTAGAATTAAAATTAGACAGATATCTACGCTATGAGAGGAAGAGAGAAAGAAAATGCGCGCGCGCACTGCTGTCTCTTGCTTATATCCCCCACTTAACTTCCGTTCGCCTTGCCCGATCACATTTTTCGTAACGCTTACGTCACGCGTTCGCCAGCTTACTCCCCAAGTCAAGCGTGCGTAAAGAAGTTTCACTTCAAAAAATACAACAACAATAACACAAAAAAAAACAACAACAAAAGAAATAAAAAAACAACAACAACAACAAAAAATAACTATTTAAGCCCTAGTTTAGGCACCGGTTTCCTACATTATGCTCTTTCACCCTAGAAACCATGTACCTAATTATTGTGTACTAGCTTCAGCCAGCGTTTTCGCCCGCGTGAAAAAAATTGCGAAAAGTCCCATACAAAATTTCACCCCCTCTTTTGAGGGGTTGGAGGCAGATTTCCAAAAAAGTAATGTTCGATTTTTTTGTTAATCACAAAAGTACGCATACCAATTTCTTGCTTTCTACCTTTAAAATTGCGGAATGCTCCATACAAACTTCCACCCCCCATATTAGAGGAGTGGGGGGTGAGAAAGAAACAAAAAGTAGCCTATGTCACTCTCCATCCCTTCAACTATCTCCACTTAAAAAATCACGTCAATTCGTCACACCGTTTTGCCGTGAAAGACGGATAAACAAACACATACACTTTCACATTTATAATATTAGTATGGATTGTGGCGAAAACTAAAATCTTATCTTATTTAATACTTACTGCAGCAATAACATTCAGCGTCGTGATGTTGTCTTGGAGGGTTCCATTCGAGGACTGTTCATCGAAGATCCAGCTCCGCTGTGTCCGGTACGCGATCGTGCCGTTGTTGTCGTGCCACGTTATGTTCACGTGTTTCCTCTTCTCGATGAAACGATATGGACCTGGAGACAAATGAAGGATGATTAATGGGAAAGGTATAATATATACTGTGGTGACCATAGAGGCCACACATTCTGCTAACTTTCAAACTGGCAGGATAGTTATATCTTTTAAGGTTTATGGTTTTAAAAGCATAGGTGTTCAGATTTTTTGGCGGGATTTCTTCTTCGAGTGAAGTTCAATGGCTGTTTTAATTATTCACAAATTGTTTTCTAGTGGATATTGTGATGTAAAATTGGTGTAGTTTTGTATCTCATGTGTCTGCACAACTGGACAATATGTGGAACAATTGAAATAGGCGCGATCTCGGTAAAATGGAGCTGAGAAGTTTGCTGAGAAAGCTGAATCGATACATTTGCTGCCAAATAGTACAAAACATTAGTATGTGTTACACCCGCATTCTAATGTAAAACAACTACGATATTCGAATACGAAAGACATTATTACAAGAAAACATGGACGAAAGACTAGGCGATATGGTCTATGGTCTAATTGGTAAAAAAAAGCATATGTGTTCATACAAAGTACTCTGTGGTGTTCATATTCGAAACTAGATTGATTGGAGATTTAAAATAAACAACCTATAAAATCCATACTAATATTATAAATGCGAACGTAACTCTGTTTGTCTGTCTGTCTGACTGTCTGTCTGCTACGCATTCACGCTTATACCGCTGAACCGATTTTGATAAAATTTGGTACAAAGATAGAATAGAGCTTGAGAAAGGACATAATTACGCTATTTGCTATGGGAGGGGGGTGGGGGGTGAGAAATAACCCAAAATGTACTCGCAACGCCATCTAAAGCCTCAAAGTAGAAATAATGATGACAATGACATTTGAACTTAATTTTTAATTTATTGAACGACATTTGCCGCGAATTCGATCCCCAAAAATGAGATGAAATAATGACAATTTTTTTAACTATAGTAAAAAGAATTGTCATTATTTTATCTTATTTTTTGTAATAAAATAACTTTTACCATTTTTTCGAAATAAAATTGACATTTATATTCGATATCTTCTAAATATTTTGTAAAAACTAATCAAAACACATAATAAAATCAAAGTGGCGAGTAAAATGACGTACTATAGTGTTATAATATTCCATTTTTTAGCTGCAAATTTAACTTCTGAAATGACCCATGACACCAGTCAATTATGCTCAATGGTTTGCTGGAAGAAAACTCAACTTTGAGTTAAGCTCGCCTATGTACATGAACGTTGTTATCTACCTATTTTATAAGTTGTTTTAGTGTAGAATAAAGAATTAAAGAATTAAAGAATTATGACGTTTATATAAGAACGTGTATTTTATAACATAAGCATCGGAGACTGTAGCGCAGAGATTTCGTATCTAGACTTTCATGTATTATAAAGGTTGTTCGAATCCCTGGGCTCTGTTCGGAGAAATTTTATTTTTTCATCGTAAATAATATTTGTTAATATATTTTTATTTTACATATAACATAATATCTGTAGAAGTTTTTAGTTGTGTGCGTCTGTGCGTATCACGCAAAATGTTAGAAATCGATGTAGATAACTTTTATACATTAAAATTGTGTGTAACTTGATATATTACTTATGCTTTGTTTCATCGCAATCGGTTGACTATATCGAAAGATACGAGTTTAAAGTTTTCAAGAAGTAAAATATGACACTATATACGCAATTCAGGGTACTCGCAACGCCATCTAAAGTTTCAATGTAGAAATAATGATAACAATGACAGTTGAACTTCATTTTTAATTTAATAGATGTCATTGTGTATTTTACGTAATTTTCTGAATGGCGGAAGAATGACAAGCTAATTGACTGTGATTATTCAAGGGATACCAACGAATCTTTATCCTTTGTTTACCTCTACCAAAGCTGTCTAACTGCTTAAACTCTTCAGTGAGACATTATTGAGGCGAAAATTGTTACGGGAGGTAACTCTTTCGAACAATCTCGCAGCCCTAGCAGACATCGGCCCTAGAGAGCCTTATCCATTTGCTGACATCCCTTTGAGTCACACGTAGAATACGTAGTATTCTACGCCTTCGATTCAAAATTGCTTTGACCAGATGGCCGGACGGCACCACCGCAATCCCGTGTTTGCGATGGCTGGGAATCGCCCTGCGGCTTTCAACACCCGGAGCGTCACTTACAGCGACAGCTGAGGAGTCAGGATGTCCTATCCCTCATAGTTTCAGCTACCTTCTTCGATCGTAGTGCTTCACTGAAGGAGGCTACTGGTTGACAATTTCTCTACTAATCGCCTCCATGAGGACACAGCGGCGCCGGTGCTCCGACCAAGCGGGACTGACTTCCACCGTATGCTTCATCGTATTCTCCGTGCGATCCCCACAATCGTGAAATCCGAGTGTTGCTTCCCGCTGAATTCGATACAGATACCTTTCGAAACACCCACATACGGTGAGTCCTGCACAAAGAGAGGATGCCGTGACGCCTCTGTAGTCACTCCTCAAAGACAGGCATTACTGATGCGATTGTGGCGTGCTCACTAAAGTACTTTTGCACACACTCACCAAGATTTTTACACTAAACGCGAAGACATTCAAACTAGATTCACACTCCGACACAAAACACGCCTAAATCTACCAACATCTCGCTTAAAAATGCACTCATCAGGCCCTCTAGTCATGTCAATAAAAATTTATAATAAATTACCCGAGGTTTTAAGAAATAACAAAAAGATAGCTGTTTTTACTAGCAAATTAAAAAAACTATTACTAAATAAATGCTATTACAGCATAAATGAATATTTGAATGATAAATTTATACAGATTGAATAACATTAATTAAATATGTAATAGTAATATAATTCAAATATTTAATTCTAATATAAAGAAATGAATGGCTAAATTATGAAATGATAATTAATGTAGAATATAATGTAATGAAATTTAAAAAAAAAATATATTTAATTTAAGTAATTTAATTTATTGTAGATTGACTTGTATTTTTAAAATAATTTACTATTGACATTGTATGTAATTGTTTATTTGACATTGTTTATTGTGATTTTAATATGTATTCTTGTTAAATGTTTTATTTTATTGATTTGATTTTATATAATTATGGATCACGATGGAAAAATATATGAAATGACTGATTAATATACTTATTAAATGTAAAAATAATATGATGTTTCAAATATTTAATGATTATTGTACGTAGTATAAGTTAGTCCATAAGTGTTTATCCTACATAGTCTTTTGCTGTGCCCAACAGGGTCCACAATTGTGTCCGTTATCAAAATGTTATTTACCATCTATGTATGTACATTGTGGAATGCAATAAACATTTGAGTATTGAGTATTGAAAGCGAGGGGTTAAAATTATACAATGTTGTTTTACCAGAATATAAACCAGAAACATACATAAACTTATGCCTTTTCCCTCGGGGTAGACAGAAATGCCAACTGCTACGACCCATACATACTCTTTCTATTTATTGACGTTCATACATCTGGATCCGGACGAGTACATAACATGTTTCCTGAAGGTAATTTGCGTTTTTACTTTTAACCGTTTTATGTTAAAGTACAATAAATAATTGCGATGCTTTCGGAATTAATTGCAAGCACAGAATGATTGTACTTATAGTTTTACGAACTTAACGCGGACGAAGTCGCGGGTAATAGCTAGTATTTTTTATAAATGTTAAAATATAATACTTCTAGCAACACAAGCTAATCATTTGAACTGGAAGCGTTTTATTCGAGCTTCCGTCCCCACAATACGTAGTAACAATTAAATTAAAGAAAAAACGGAACATCTTAGTCTTTGCCCTCTCCTGTTCCCATTATTTGGGGTCGGGTCTCCTCACTAATCGGCACTAGATATTCTATCCTGGGTGGTCAGCTCTGGCAAATTAGCTAATTTGAGGACTCTCTCGCTTCTAGATCACCAGGTCAATGGTGGGCGACCTTTTTTTTTAATTTTTTGGTGGACTAGTAGAGAATGCCTTTTTGCATTAAGTCCGCCTATGTACCACTACTGTACATGAAGTTTAAATAAATGAATAAACCATTTCTGATACATTCCTAATAAAAATATTCACTTACCTAACTGCACTAAATCAGGTTTTTCATCAGGAAACCGTTCAGAATTGGTCCAGTTGAAGAAGTAGATGTCAAAGTACAGTGGCACAGTAGGCTCGGCCCAGTCGCGGAATGAGCGGGATGTCGGGGTCAGGGCAACTTGCTGCAACAAACAAACAAAATAAATAAAATAAATAATAAATAAGCCTTTTATTTCATTCCCTTAATAATAATACATTCCAATTAGCAATAAATTATAATTGATTATAGTTGATAATATATATGAATTCTATTAATTAATTATTTATTATTTTATTGCAACATGCACTTGTAATTTTAATTAAATAAAAATGTTTCATGTAATTGACTTTGATTATCTTATATTATGTATAGCATTCAATTAAAGGGAACCCCTGTGCGGGTAAAGGCCTCCTCCAGACTAGACCATTTTTCTCTGTCTTGAGCTTCCCTCATCCAGCTCCCACCAGCGACAGCATGGATGTCATCCGCCCAGTGCTTTAGCGTGCGGCCCACGCGTCGCTTGCCAATGCTGGGCCTTCTCCATCTTGTTACTCTCTTTGTCCATCTTCCATCCTCACAGCGAGACAGGTGACCCGCCCATTTCCATTTCAAATTTCTTACATGGTATATTGCGTCTCTGACCTGTGTTCGCTTGCGAATTTCAGTATTCCTCACCGGTTTATACCGCGTACGTCAAGTGACTGGAACAACTTGCCTGCTGCGGTCTTCCCGTCCGATTACAATTTAGGTGTCTTCAAGGCAAGAGTGAATAGGCTCTTAATAAACTAGTGCGCCTCACCATCAACGATTGCATCGTTGCTTACCATCAGGTGAGATCGCAGTCAATCACTAGTGTATAACAATAAAAAAAAAGATTTTAGAGGTATAAGGAACAGGGTGTCTAGTCCCGCAAACCTCCATTGAAAAGTGAGGATCCTCTAACCAGGCGAGTGTTGCGTCTGGTCAAGGCAACTGCCTGAGCTGTTATATATATTCTAATCGCGCGATTAACCAATTCGCGAATCGCGCGATTATGTTCCCGATGCCTGCTAGAGCCATGGGAAAGCTTCTGAAAAGGATACCCTTGGTCCTAGAACGCAAAAGGCAACTGAAGGAACATAGGTGTTGTTTTAGTCAGTAACGGCCCGTTCACGACGTTGCTGCTGTGAGCGATAGCTAAGCGCGGAGCGGCGAGCGGTAAGATCAAAAGTATGAAAATGTTTGAAGCACGCCACGAGACGCCACTCATAGCGCCGCGCGCCCGTGTACCGTAGCCGCCCCGCTCGCCGCGCCGCTTGCCGCGCCGGTCGCCGCTAAGACCGAAATCGTAAACCGGCCGTAAAAGTCTGACAAGCCTTTTCGCTCTACCTTAATGCTGGAGAAGTCATTGTATGATTTCCCACCTCGAAAAAAAAGTCTAGATTTACATAGCAACTCTTTTTAAACAGTCTTATAATAATATATATTAGAATATACCTACTTCAAAAAGGTTATGCAAAAAGTAACAAAAAACAAACATAATATTTTTTGTTTAATTCAAAATCATTTTGACTGCCCTTGACTAGACAAAAACTATTTAGTAATGCATTTTTTGTATTTTTTGTCACTCAAATCTACATTATATGAAAGGAGAAACTGACTGCAGTCAGACATATGTCATATATCCGTATATCAACCCACATCCAAAACTACTGGGACTAGGAGCGTGAAATTTTGCACAAGGTTTTTATGACGTAGGCGTATTATTTAGGTTTATATTGAAATTAAATCACAAAGTGTATAACTAATCCATTAAAGAACCCTAAAGACCTACTATTTTGCATGAACTTTAGCCTTTCATAATATACGCATTTTTTTTTTTTTTTTTAAGGTGGGAAATCATCCAAATGACTTCTCGCGCTCTGGGTGGAGCGCGAGGGCGTGTCAGACTTTTACTGACTAAAACCACACCTGTATCCTTCAATTACCCTTTGCGTACTAGGACTACGGGTTGCCCTTTCAGAAATTCTCCGCGGTCCTAGCTAGCGGGCATCGGCCCCACTGGGCCCCTACGGTTTGCTGACATCTCTTTGAGGAGCGCGAGGATCACTACGCGCTGTTAACGACTGGGCTCGGTGCGGTTAATTACCGAACAGCCGGACGGCGAGCTACCCAGTGCTCGACGTCCGCAAGCCCGCGTCTACCGTGGCTGGTAGTCGGGGTCGGAATTACGTCGGCTAGGGCGTGAGGACCTTCGTTCCCTCACGCGTGCAGCCTCCTCCTTCGCTAACATTACTGCTTCGCAGAAGGAGGCGACCGCCTGCCATTCCTCCTCGCTCCGGACCATAGCCTGAACCAAGGCCCGACGTGAAAGGTCGCTGCCGCCAATTGCCTCCACGAGGACACGGCGGTGCTCCGCCCAAGCGGGGCACACCTCCACCGTATGCTCCACCGTGTCCTCTGGGTGGTCCACACAATGATGACACCCGGGCGTTGCTTCCGCCTGAATGCGATGCAGGAACCTCCCGAACTTGCCATGTCCGGTGAGGACCTGCGTCATGCGGTAGGTGAGGATGCCGTGTTGCCGCTCCAGCCACTCCTCAAAGAGGTGACTAACCGCCATTATTGTAGCGTGCCCAGCACTGGGTTGCGACAGTCGCCGTCGCCATTCCACCATTAGATCCCGCCGGAACTCTGTCCGCCATGCCGCGACTTGGCGCGGGAGCGGAGTTTCGCCCCGGCGTTGCATCTCCACGCGCAAATCGTGCATGCGTGCAAGGACTGTTGCCTCCAAATCCAATGGTGGCTGGCCAGCAAGAAGGCTCGCCGCCTCGCGGGAAATCGTGCGGTATCCCCGTATCATCCGGATGGCCATGACCCTCTGGCAAGCGTTCAGTATGGCCGCCGGTCGCCTTTGCAGTGACGGCGCCCACACCGGCGCCCCGTAAAGGGCCATGGACCGAACAATTCCCGCGTAGAGCCTACGGCAGGAGGCGTCTGGACCCCCAAGGTTGGGTAGGAGCCGCTTTAGGGCAGCCCCGGTCCGTTCTAGTTTGGGAGTCAGACGTCGAAAGTGCTCCACAAAGTTCCACCGACTGTCGAGGACAAGTCCCAGGTACTTCATCGTCGACCCGACGTCGATGCGAACCCCGCCTACCGTTATTTGGGAACCCGGTGGTGGCGCGTTCCGAGGACCATGAAAACCCATGGCCTCGGACTTGTGCAGTGCCACTTCGAGTCCCAATTCTTGGATCCTATCCGCGACTGTCGCAACCCCACGTGTCGCTAGTTCGACCGCCGCCCGGTGTGACTCCCCCTGCGCCAGGACCAGCGTGTCGTCTGCGTAACAGACCACGCTGACCCCGTCGGGGAGGTCACCGCGCAACACATAGTCGTACCCGATGTTCCACAAGGGCGGTCCTAGTACCGATCCCTGCGGAACACCGCACGACATCTCTCGCCGTCTCCACTCTCCCTCGTGACCAGGGTAGATGATAGACCTGTCCTTCAGGTAGGCCTCGATCAGACGACGGAGGTAGTCGGGCACCTGGTGATACCGAAGTGCCCTCGTAATGCTACTCCAGGGCAGGGAGTTGAAGGCGTTGGTGATGTCCAAGGACACCACCACTACGACCTTGCCCCGGGACACCGCATCCCCCGTCGTGAGGGCCCGCACGCGCATGATGGCGTCCACCGTGGAGCGCCCCCTGCGGAAACCAAACTGGCTGTCCGAAAGATCCGGCCCCACCCGCGCTAAGTGCGCGACGAGGCGGTCTGCAATTACTCTTTCAAAGAGCTTGCCCACCTCGTCGAGCAGCACTATGGGCCGGTATGCGGACGGAGAGTCCGCAGTGCGCCCCGGCTTCGCTATAAGGACCAGTTTCCCGGTCTTCCAACGAAGTGGGAAATGGCCCCTCTCCAAACATGCGCTAAACAGCCCTCTTAGTCGAGGCCCGAGTTCCTCCATGGCCAGGACCCAGGCTTTCCCAGGCAAGCCATCGGGTCCTGGGGCGATATTTTTGGCGTTTAGCCTTCGTACCGCCACTCTCATCTCTACCTCGGTCACCTCCGGAGTAACGTCGTCGTCGCCGTCGTGGTCCGCGTCAGACACCGCGGCGGGCGGAGCCATAGACGGGGAAGAATGCTCCGCTCCCGAAGGGAACAGAGCGTTCACCACACCCTCCACGAGCTGGGGCCGGAGACTCTGTGTCAGCGGGGGAGCCCAGGCGCGGAGCTTATCCCGCACCATTTTGTAGGGGCGTCCCCACGGGTCTCCGTTCAGAGTCCCCAGCCACACGTTGCGGGCCTCTAATTTGGCCCGCCGTATTTCCGCTCGGAGGGTGCGCTTCGCCGCCCTGTATCCTTCGTACAGCTCCGCCTCTATAGCCTCCGCATCCGGCGGGTGGATGCGGCGCCTTCGGTGTCTGGTGTACCGGCGCCGCGCGTCAACGCATGCCTTGCGCAGTTCCGCGATCTCCGGCGACCACCAGTACACCTGACGCCGGGCACGTCCTGGCCGGACTCGCGGCATTGCCACGTCGCAGATTTCCGTCATGGCCTCCCGGAACCACTCTGCCTCGACATCAATGTCGACAGGCCTGTCTGGTGCTGGCACCCAGGCCTGTACAATCGCGGCTTCCAGGAGGAGCTCCCGGTCCAGCTGCTTCAGTGCCCACCGCGGACCACACTGGTTCTGTCGGACCGGCGCGGTCGAGGTCTGGGCGGAGACGTCAAACCGGATGTACCGGTGGTCTGAGTACGTCTCCACCCCCTCCATAACGCGCCAGTCGACGACGCGCGGAGACAGAGCGGAGCTGGCGAACGATATGTCTACCACGGACTCGCCCTGCATCCGCACGCACGTGGGGACCCCGATTTAGGACGACCAGGCCTGCCTCCAGAGCCCAGTCCTCCACCATCCGGCCCCGTGTGTCTGTATACCGGGAACCCCAAGCCAAGTTCTTGGCATTGAAGTCCCCGCAGACAACCACGGGGAGGGATTGAAACTCGGCGACGACGATGCTCAACTCCATAAGGGAGTTGTGGAGATCGGCGAGAGTTCGGTTCGGGGAGAGGTATACACCTACCACAGCAATGTCCCCGAACCGTGCTGCCACGCAACCCCGTCCTCTCTTGACGTCCTCGAGGGAAGGGGTACCGGCGGCGGCCGACGAAATTAATGTCACCGAGCCGTTCAGGTCCTGCACCCAGCCAGCCCTGGGTGGGACATAGTACGGCTCGGTAACCACAGCGATATTAATCGACCACTGCGCCATGCTCTGGAGCAACAGATCCTGAGCGGGGACGCAGTGGTTGATATTCGCTTGGAGGAGACGCAATGGAGCAATTATTGGCAGTCCATTACAGTCTCCTCCCGAGCTCCCTGTGAGGGCCCTGTTGCGGCAGTTGCGGCGGTAGCTGTGGCGGCGGCAGCAGCAGCAGCAGCGGTGGTGGTGACGGCGGTGATAGGAGAGGGCCTCTTGGCCTTACCCCTGCCCTTGGTGGGGGGAACGCAGTTCCTGCTCCCAGCCCGGTGGTCGGCAGGCTTGCCAGCCGCTGCACACACGTAACAGTGTGGCCCGGCGTTGCAGGCTACGGCTTTGTGACCGGGCCGACCACACTGGAAGCAGTGGTCGCTTCGGTCTACCTCCGAGGTGCAGTGGACCCCCGCATGGTGGCCCACCTGGCACCGGAAGCACCTCAGAGGTTTGGGCTCCAGCAACTTCACCTGCGCAGACACCCAGCCCACCAGGAGCCTTCGGCCCTCTCCAGTTATGGCCTTGGCCGCCGACACGGGGCAGCTCACCGTTACGGTTCGCATGCCCGTGCTGTCAGCACGGATAGTGCCTGCCCGCACCTGGTCGTCAGAACACCTTCCCGCCCTGACAATGGCGGCCACTACCTCGTCCCCTGTCACGGAGTCGTCCAGGCCCATAATGCGCATATCAATGCACTTCGTGGGCCTGGACACTCTGGCCACCTCTGCACCTAGGGACGCTCTGATCTTTTCCGCCAGAGCGTCTGCGGTAGGGCCGCTGTTCGCACCAGGAACCTCCAGCATGCGGCCCCCGGTTGCAGTGGTCCTCATACGGAAGCCCCCGGCGATGCCAAACTCGGTGAGGTCCACCGCCCGCTTCGCTTTGGTCAACACCTCATTGTAGGTCACGCCCTTCTTTTCCGCACTTGGCTGTAGTGTGATCACTACAGCTGCGGATGTCGGGGCGCGAAGCCTAGCCGTGAGGGCCCTCTTTTTGCGCTGCCGGTGCCTTTCGCGCTTCTTGGCCGCCCTTGCCACCTTACCCGCTTTTTTCCTCTCTCCGACCACTTGCCATTCGGCGTCGGCCGGAGATTCGACAGGATGAAAAAGGGGAGGTGGCCGGTTCCCCACCGTGGCTGGGACTTCCGCCGCCTTGCCCTTCCTGGGAGGGTCAGGCTTCTTCTGCCTCGCCACCACCGGAGTCGACCTCACGGGTTCCGATAATGCAGTTCCGCGCTTGGCTTGCCCCGATGGTCCCGGTTTAGGCCCAGCAGCCGGGGCCGCAGTGGCGGTGGCGTAAGACGTCGCCTTCGGCTGGCCGGAGGCCGCGAGTGGGGGGCGCAGCACTATTCCCTCCAGCACGGAGAATTGCTGCTGGACACGCTTCTGAAACTGCTGTTGCAGCTGTTGCTGCTGCTGCCGGAAGGCAGCCAGCTCCTGCCGCACCAGAGCCAGCACTTGGTTCTCCGTCTGAAGCTGGGACTGTTTGTGGCCCCCTTTGGCTACTCCTCGGAGCCCGGTCTGGTTTGACCGGAGGCTCTCGTTCTCCTTTCGGAGAGTCTTTATGCTGGCCGCCTGGCGAGCGACCTCTACCCGCAACTCTCCAATGGCGTCCACCGCTGCGGCGCTAATTGAGGCTATGGCCTCGGGTATGGCCTTGTCTTTTGAGGCTTTCACCCTCTTTAAGGCCACACCCCTTATCACCGCCGCCACGA
Source organism: Mythimna pallens (assembly GCA_961205895.1). Taxonomy (NCBI): domain Eukaryota; kingdom Metazoa; phylum Arthropoda; class Insecta; order Lepidoptera; family Noctuidae; genus Mythimna; species Mythimna pallens. The sequence goes on from OY540832.1 coordinate 24,628,263, forward strand.
CCTCCATGATTTTTTTGGGCAGCTCTTGGGTGGAGCAGCCCTCGGAGCCCGGTTCACCGTCGGATGACCCCGAGAGATTAACCTCGTGGCTGGACTTCCCAGAGTGGCGCCCCTCTTTGGCGATCTGCAAGGATCGATCCTGGGTGGTGAGCCCTCTCCCCTTTCCTACCTTTCGACCCGCCCCCCGACTTGAGGTGGGAATTTTGCGGGCCGAAGGCCTCAGCTCATCGTCACTGGAGGATGACCCCCGGCCATCGCCGGGGCGAGCAGGGCGCTTGAGGAATTCGTTTCTCCTGGAAGTGAGCTCCACCACCTCCATGTGCCCCAGACTGAGCGCAGAAGCAGTATCGGAGTCTGACTGCTCATCCGCGCTCACCTCCCTCAGGCCAAAGCGTCTTCCGGCCTGTTCGTTTTCCATCGGCGCCGCAGACGTGCTGGGAGTGGATCCCAGGGACTCTGCGGCACCGATAGGTGAGCCACCCTGGCTCGATGCGTCTACAGAAGACGGTAGAGGGTCCGAAGGACCGGTGCGGTGATTGCCCCCCCCAGAATACGAGGGGCAGCCCGAGCTCTGCTCGGGGAGGGATTCTCCTGCAAGCAGGTACCCTCCTGGGGTAATTATATTTTTTTCAGTCGCACTCATATTTTTTGCTGAACTCAGCTTCGCCTTTTTGGCAATGGGGTGGGGTCCCCAATAGACTCGTTCGCCATCAAGGTCATGTCTGCTAAGCAGACACGTACCTGAGGCGAACCCTCCGCGGCAGTCCAGTTTCCTGGGCTCCGCCCTGTGTGTATTCCTCTTGGTCTGGTCTCTCACTTGAGGCCTTCCGGCATGAGTAGCTCTACCGGCAAAGCCCTCAAGATCATTGAGACACACAAGCCCCACCACGACGACAACGTGAGAATACAGTTGGTGGGGTTCATAATATACGCATAAATTTAAAAAAGTTAAGAAAATAAATTTATAGAAAATTTGCACAATGAATTGAGATTAAAAACCATGTTTTTTTTAAAGAAAAAACACTTTTTCTGGAACAAGTTTCATGAAATATTCGAGTGACCGACGGAATTACCGAATGCCAACAAAGCTTTCAGCCCCCCTAGCCAAGTTACAACCGTTTCGTTTCGATTCTCTTTTCGTCGATCGCCTCGAGTAGGCCACGCCTCCGATTTCTTTATTCTGACGTCATCTCAAGGATTGGATGAAATAACAATTATATTATTACTAGCTGCTATCGGCGACTTCGTCTGCGTAAATTTAGTAAAAATGCTGTAAAATAACTGAGGTTCGATCTCGAGGCAAATATCGGTTCAATACCGACATTTTGAAATAGTACTCACCCCCCATAGCAAATAGCGTGATAATTTATAGCCTATGTTGTTTCTCAAGCTCTATTCTATCTTTGTACCAAATTTCATCAAAATTGGTTCGGCGGTAAAAGCGTGAAAGCGTAACAGACAGACAGACAGAGTTTTTTTTTTACATATATAATATAATATTCCACAACTATCACACAACGCCGTCTAGTCCCAAGCTAAGCAGTGCTTGTGTTATGGGTACTAGACAACTGATAAACATACTTATATATTTCTAAATACATACATGTATAGATAAATTACACCCAGACACAGAACAAATGATCATGCTCATCACACAAACATTGGTCCTGGATGGGAATCGAACCCACGACCTTCGGCATAGCAGTCAGGGCCACTAACCACTAGACCAACAGGCCAGTCAAAGTTATTTTCGCATTTATAATATGAGAATGGAAGTATGCATTATTATATCATATATATAAAAACAAAAAAAAAAACGGTGAAGAAAAACATCGTGAGGAAACCGGCGTTTCCTAGAACCACAAATTCGAAGATATGTGACATTCACCAATCCGCATAGGTGGTGGATTACGGCCCATTCCCGCTCCTAGAGAGAGGAGGCTTGAGTCCCAGCTATGAGAACATTAAAAATTATGATTAATTATGTTTATGCTATTATTATATTTAAACCATGTTCCCGTTGATAGCCAAGTACTAGTCGTACGGCGTTGCGCCACCGATACATGGTAGACATCCCACTCATACGCACAAAGCGTTTTGAGAACACATTACAGCCAAGGAGTGGAATTCCTTGCCGGAGTCTGTGTTTCCTGATAACTACAACTTAGGGGTCTTTAAGTTAAAAGTGAATAGGCTACTTTTAGGCAAGCGTGCTCCATCGTCGACCACTTCATCGCTTACCTTCAGGTGAGATGGTGGTCAAACGCGAGCCTATAATTAATAATAGAAATAAAAAAGTAGGAAGGGCCTTCTTAACTAACTACCTAAAGAAAACCACAAGACTATCTACTTATTACTAGGTTCAATAAAACTGAAATAAATAATTAAAAAATCCCCGACCTACATACAGTTTTGTGACAGAGATGTGGGTGTAGACCTTCCTTTCTTTAATTTTTTATTGTACACAATACTTAATACTTATGAAATTGCCGTTTTTAAAACTGGTTGCTTTGAAGTGTTATATTTTTGGATTGACTTGGAATTATAAGTTCAAATAAACTTTATATTAAAGTTACAATTTTTTTTTCGAGATTAGGGATTTATTGTTTCCTTCGATATTAAAGAAAATACAAAACACAAAGAATCCAATAAATAGCTAATTTCGAAAAAAGAATAACGTGCCTTTAATATAAAGTTTATTTGAACTTATAATTCCAATTCAATCCAAAGATATAAACGGCAATTTCATACCTAGGTAAAGACCTTTTATTTAAACAGTGATTTCACATTCATGTACAAAGGCGAGGCCTTTCATTTAATAGCCCATTTGAGAATATTTGCAAACATTCGGTTGTGCAGTCAGGAAACACCAGTCTCATCTAGTTTAAACTAACGAAAAAATTTACGTGTAAAAGTGTACGTGTCCTAATATAAAATAAATAACAATTAACAATTATTTTTTTGCATCTGATCACAAGCAATCATTTGACCGCATGGCATCGCAACAATGGTCGTAATTAAAAAGCTCATCCTCGATTAATAAATTGTCATTCAAGGAGAGCGGACAGATGTTAGTATATTGATTGATTCGAACTTCTTGTCTTGGTTAACAACTATGTTATTTGATATGTGTCAATTGTCAGGTCAGGCCTTAGATTAGTTTGACAAATCAATTGGTTTTGAGTGGAATTAGTTGACAGAGTTTGACGTCTGTGGGTGGGAATCTATCCCTGTCTACCTAGTCATTTGGTGTTTAGTTACCGATTAATAAATTATCTATATAGGAGTGGTTATTTACTTCTCTATTTATATATGCTTTATTGTACACCAAGATACCGTTACTGATCACATTTGTGTAGTCAAAAGTAAAAAAACACGAAATCCCAAAATCGTTCACAATTCATTATTGAATCAATCATTCATAACAATTATTGCTCCTAGAAAATACTACGTGCAGTATTTTTCCATTGTTTTTCATGCTTATGCAATGTTTCTGTTGCTTATTTTGGGATATAAACAAACGCTCATAACTATGCTGTTTATGAATATTATTTATTGAGACTTTACTTAAATAATAACAAGACCTTTTTAATAAGCCCTTTATGTATTTGTACTAATTAAAAACTAGTGATGTATAATATAATGAGAATCATAAACCATGGAGTTTCTTGCCGGTTCTTCTCCATAGGAATAAGTTTGATTAGTGTAAGGTGAAAAATAGATTAATAGAGAGAGGCCTGGCACCTGGCACCACAAGTTTAACTTTAGCTTGGGTGTCAGTGGTACAATCAGAGAATTATGCAATTTAAAAAACCTTACTGTCATAATCTGATCTGTAATTAATCAAAACGAATCTATTTAAATTGCATTTTTTTTTTAATTATGTTATTATTTATTTATTTTATGTTTTATAACCGGTCGTCCGTGAAACGCAAAAAGCACGCATCCATCCATCCGACATCCTAAGTCACGACACGACTTCCCGCGTTTGCTAAAACGACGATATCTCAGAAAATACACATCCTAAGTCTACGAACCTTACGTTCTTGAAATTGTTACGAAATAAACTATCTGATTATGCATGGTTTTGTGTAGATTGTATGCATGCCTTGTAATGTATTACTAATTTGAACTTGAATTTCAAATTTTAAAGTAACAAAATATGTCATTGGCAGCTTTATCGCATTTTGCGACCTCTTCCAGCCAACTTGTTTTGTTTTACTTTTGTTTTTACAGTGTGTGTATCCATGTGTGCCAAATAAAATATTTTTATTTCTTTTTTTTTTAACTTGGAATGGATAGAGATTGCCCGAATACAAAATGGGGTGCACTTCTTGATGGTTCTTTCGTTAGGATGCCGATATGATGTTACACGACCCCAAATACGATTCTCGGACGAAACAAATATTTTGATTGCCTTCAGATAATTGACACTAGGGCCGGCTTTTATGTCGGTCAGTGATTAAGCATTGTCATACAACGTGGCAATACCAGTCTTTTCGGTACACTTCCAGTCGACAGCGACGCGGAGGAGTTTTATGACGCCATATTTTGACAAGGAGTTATTTAACTTGTATCAATTTTGATTCAAGTGGAGAAATTTTGTCATTGCGATCTAGTCAGAACTTGATACAATAATGTAATAAATTGTGGTGGGGCCGAACTCGCACACTTTTTCGCACGAGTACAGAAAAAAGTAAATTGAATGCCTAAAAACAATAGAGATAAGAGCGAGTTTTTTAGTAAATATATTGAAAAGTCATTTGGTTCAGAGGTTTTTGAGCATTCGTGCCCGAAAGCATCGATGACGCATCACGCCGATGGACCAGCGACGCGATATTCAATATTTGTTTAACTTTTTGTACCTTCGTAATGGCGAAAAATATGACGGGTCGCGACCCTTCTACTTCACACTAGTGTGAGTTAAGCCATAGGCCCACGTAAGCATCACTTTGGACTTCAAACGCAGATATAGAACAGACGAACAAAGCCAATATTTCTATTGATATAACAGTCAAACCCGCGATAACAAGCGTTGTGTAACCTTTTGGAACTGAGTTGTTATGTGAATCAACTCGTCTATGATAAACTGCTGAAAAATATTCTGTAATTTTTTTCATGACAATATGGAAAACTTATTTGCGTATCGATAACTTTTTTTTTCACTTTGTCTTGTTTGTCTTAGTTAAATCTAAGTGAATTAAAAACCGTTATTAAAGCATAAACATTATCGGCCTTGTAATGTTCCCACTGCTGAGACTTAGGCCCTCTCTAGGAGAGGGAATGGGCCGTAATCCAACACGCAGGCTCTGTGAATTGGTGGATGTCAGTATGTCGCATGTCTTCGAAATTTTGATTCTAGGATATGCCGGTTTCCTCACGATGTTTTTCTTCACCGTTTTGAGAGCAGTGGTGATAAAATAAATTAGGCAAAGTAATGCGCCTGGCTGGGTTTTAACCAGCGACCTACAACTTGTAAATTGGGGCAGTTACCACTGAGTCACCACTGCACTCACAACTGAAAAGTTGTCGTCAACTCTGTTTTACCTAGGCTGTAATGATCAAATTTCAGGAATTATATTTAAGCAATCAAACGCCTTAGACAGGTCGTAGAATATGCCTGTAGTACCTTGTGCCACTTTCTATGCATAAGAAACATAACATCAACGATTGCATCACACACACACACAGCCGGGCTTAAAGTCGGGGCAGTGGTGATCCAATCCTGCCCCAAAAACGTTATTATTTCATCTAAATTAGCTAAATATAATTATTAAATTCATATTTTAAAAATACTGTTTTCTTTGTTATTTTCGTTGTTGGCAATTCGCCTTCTTTCATTCGCATTTCGAATGGCAACTTGGAATGGATAGAGATTGCCCGAATACAAAATGGGGTTGCACTTCTTGATGGTTTTTTTGTTAGGATGCCGATATGACATTACACGACCCCAAATACCCAGACACTTCACACAGTTATGCAGAGATGAGTAGAATTGAAGAACTAAGTGCTGATTAAACTTTTTTCATTCATGTTTCGTCATTATCATTATGCTATAAATAGCCCCCCCCCCCCAAGTGTCGCCACAATAAACAGTCCTGTGCGTCTCGCATCCATCAGACTCCCGCAACCGTTACCAAGTCATCGGGCCACCTTGTAAGAGGCCTTCCAGCGCTACGTCTTCCGGTACGTGGTCGCCATTCCAGAACCTTTCGGCCCCAACGGCCATCCGTTCTGCGAGCAATGTGCCCTGCCCATTGCCACTTAAATTTGGCGATTCTTCTTGCTATGTCGGTGACCTTGGTTCTCCTGCGGATATCCTCATTCCTGATTCGATCACGCAAGGAAACTCCGAGCATAGCCCTTGTTTCGTAAATAAGTTTAATTTTAAAAATATCTTGTATTGCTCACCCTACCTGATTCGATTTGACAGCTATGACGTCACAACATGGCGCTAAGTCAACCCTATTCTTAATTAAATCTTATATTATAGAACCTGATCCACTCAGCAGTCAAGTCTAGATCAACAATACAGTTAGAAATCAATAAATTATAATAATTAGATTTAAGTAATGACCGTTAACGAGTTCAGTAAGAATTCGCGCCGACATTGACACAAGCGCTCTACACTGCGCAGATTACTTCATAAGGCTTCGGTAAAGAATTGCGATTAATTTAAGCTCATTAACAGATCTTTGGCACGTTTCTAATTATTATTGTTTTTATTTCAATATCGCACGACTAACCTTCATTAGTGTTTGAAGGATTTACATCAGCCTTTTTTTAATGTGGGACATTATCCAATGACTTCTCGCGCTCTAGGGTGGGGCGTGAGAGCGTGCCAGATTGAGAATTGACAATGTTTGTTTTCTAGTTTTAAATTGCGCGAATAAACAGTTTCTTTTTTCTTTCTTACTTACTTTCTTTCTTTCTAGATATTTACTAGCTAAAACCACCCCTTCACAGTTGCCTTTTGCGATCTAGGACCACATGTTTTCTTTTCAGAAATTTCCCGTAGCCCTAGCAGGGCATCAGCCCTGGGGCCCACGCCTACCGTTTTGCCGACATGTCTATGAAAAACGTGTGGAACATTATGCGCGCGGAAAAATCTTCGAGATCTCAATCTCGATTCAGGAATTGAACTATTTACATAATTTAGTTTGTACGGAATCCTTAGTGTGCAAGTCCGAGTCTTACTTGCGCAGTTTCTAAACATCAAAACAAGTTATAACACACAGTGATAATAGAGTTCTTATAGGTGACCTTTGACTGGCGTGTTGGTCTAGTGGTTAGTGACCCTGACTGCTATGCCGGAGGTCGTGGGTTCGATTCCCACCCAGGACAAATGTTTGTGTGATGAGCATGATCATTTGTTCTGTATCTGGGTATAATTTATCTATAATATGTATGTATTTAGAAATATATAAGTATGTTTATCAGTTGTCTAGTACTCATAACACAAGCTCTGCTTAGCTTGGGATTGGACGGCGTTGTTTGACAGTTGTGGAATATTTCCTTAGCTCAAAGTTAAGGAATCCCATTTAAGCTATAGTATATAAATTTATGTATATTTGAAGACATTTCCATTGCTTCACAGAAGTTTAATTTCAAGATCTGTGTTACCATATCTAAAATCTTTTTTTTTTGGTCTATGACTAATAAATTATGACTGGGAAACCCATACAAGTGTTCTGATCCATCATTTAGTAGTACTACAGACTTGGGATTAGCGTGAAGACTTACATTGTCTGTACGTGATTTATTAATCGAAGAGACTGACCACCTGACGAGTCAAGTGATCACTGATGAAAACTTATTGAATGTCAAATTTGACTATTCAAATTAATATATTTTGTTATTGTTTTGTTTTGTTGTTTTGTTGCCTGAAGCACACCACAAGGATTGAAGACATCGTGGAGTACAGCAGCTGGAGTCGCACCGTAACGTCAATTTCAAGGTGTTCGTGGTGCGAGTCCCGAACACTTTTCTGCCCGTCATGTTGAAGGAAGACCTTTGGCCGCAGGGCGTGGTGTTCCGTCGCTTCCGCGGACAAGGGCCACATAACAGCACAAAGTGAACAAGTGCAGTATTAAGTGTTACTAACATAATCATAAGTCTTATTTCATCATCATCATTTCAGCCGAAAGACGTCCACTGCTGGACATAGGCCTCCCCCAAGCGTTGCCACAACGAAAGGTCCTGTGCGTCTCGCATCCATCGAACTCCCGCAACCGTTACCAAGTCATCGGTCCACCTTGTAGGAGGCCTTCCAAAGCTACGTCTTCCGGTATGTGATCGCCATTTCAGAACCTTTTGGCCCCAACGGCCATCCGTTCTGCGAGCAATGTGCCCTGCCCATTGCCACTTAAGTTTGGCGATTCTTCGTGCTATGTCGGTAACCTTGGTTCTCCTGCGGATATCCTCATTCCTGATTCGATCACGCATGGAAACTCCGAGCATAGCCCTTTCCATTGCCCTTTGGATGACTTTAAGTCTTCTGATGAGGCCCATTGTAAGCGACCACGTTTCGCGATACGACCAATCAACAGTGTCTCAAGACGAAAGTCTATGACCAGTGCGTGTTGCCAGTGATGACATATGGCTCCGAAGTCTTATTTATTAACAATAAATTGTATTTCATTTACTTTATATATGTTAGTCTGTAAGGTATTTATCTATGGGCCAAGATGCCTGAAAATAAATTATTTATTATTATTTTATTATTATTAAGGTAGCATTCGGTTCTTAACGACCGCGACACGCGACTGCGACCATTCAACTACGGAACTAGCGACTAGCTTTCCGATGTAAGCGACGGCGACATCGCCACTCTTCCTACAGTTTTTATGGGTGACGGTTGTGTTCTATTGAATTGACAGTACGATATGTCGGAAAATTTATCCGCAGCTAGGAAAAAATTATTTTACTTAATGCCTTACCAATTACTTCCCAAATATTGGCCCTGACAATGTTGTCTATATAAAATACTACTCCAAAAAATAATTATTTTTATAAATGGAAGTCGGGACCACGGTCCCGGTCCAAAGAGCTTCACAGTGCCAGTCCAAAGAGTCCTACGACCCTAAATTTGGAACACTTACTATCCAGATTTTTCGAAATTTCATCCAAATCCATCCAGCTATTTGAGCGTGATGGAGTAACAAATACGCACACACACATACAAACTGTCGGTCGCCTTTGTAGTTATTAGTGTGACTATTATAAATAATATCGAATAGTAATATCACCACGTGACATGAATGTATTACAATCGAGAGCTTCCATGCGCCTAGATTTTCACAGTGTCTTAAACTTCATTTCACAATTTCAACCATATCGAAACGTGCCTTATATTTAATTTCAATTGTTTAAATATGGTACTTACAGAAGCTAACGCTGAATCAAATATGCTAGTCCAGGAGAGCGCTGCAGCTAGTGCTGCTAGTGCCAGCAGTGCGCCGCTACCCGCACCCACCCACAGCCAGCGCGGCGTGCGCCCGCGCATCTTCGCTGACAGAGGAGACACGCTGGAACAAGGAAAATAACGTAAAGGCTTTTACTGCCACTGCAGGGTCTACTGTAAAGGGGGGCTTCTCTCTTTACAGAGAGATCACACTCAGTAATCACTTGGGGAAGGTCTGGTTTCCACACGATGTTGTCTTTCACCCAGTAGTCAGTGATGTACACTCCAACCACCTGAACCAACCAACCAGTACTAGGGTCAAACATTAGATTAGTTTATGGAGTATTAGCTCCTAATAATAGTAATATCATCCCAAAGAATCATACTGTCGGGATGAAAAGTATCCAATGTTAGATTTCAAGACAAGGTCTACCCGAAGGCCAAGTTTCTTAAAAATCCGTTTAGCCGTTAAGACGTGAAGAGGTAACAGACAGACTTTGCTTTCGCATGATACAGGGTATCTCAGATTTTTTTCTTTTTTTTAGATGAATAAAAAAATAACAATATATATATACACATTAAATTACAAAATCAGAAACTGAAGATATATAGGAAAATTACTTCTTGAAAATATTTATTATATAGCTTCTGCCAGCGGTTTCGCCCGCGTGAAAGTCAGTTTCTCCATACAAACTTTGGACCCCCATTTCATCCATTTAGAGGGTGAATTTCGGAAAATCCGTTCTTAGCGGATGTCTACACCCTATAAGGAACCTACCTGCCAAATTTTAAGTTTGTAGGTGTTATAGTTTCTGAGATTTCGTGATTAATCAGTGAATGGTATTTCGCTTTTATATATATAGATTTCTCCAAAAAGTGGACAGCTCTAATACAGGGATATAATTCAAATAGCAACAATAATATTTATTAATTAATACAATAAAAGATAATTAATACAATTGCCCTAATTTCAATATCACGGCGTAATTAACGTAGACACAATATATCGCTCGTGATTCTCTGGCTCAATAGAGCAAATATATAGTTATATTTATTTTTAAGTTAGCCCCTCACTAGGAATTAGTCCTGTATCGCGTATGCGTTCATAAACATATAAATTTACATACAAAAGACAACCAGCCCCCCTAGCCAAGTTACAATCGTATCGTTCGCGCTGAACGCTTCGAGTAGGCCACGCCTCCGACGTCATCTCAACGCTCAATCACGTGGTCCGAACAAAGGAATTGGAGGCGTGGCCTACTCGAAGCGTTTGGCATGAACGATACGATTGTAACTTGGCTAGGGGGGCAGATCCGGAATCTGTAGGCCAGTTACAAATATTTATTCAGTGCGGGAATCATACCGTTGACACACAGTGGAGCAGCCTCTTTTTTGTTGCCGGGGTAGAAAATCCTCATGAATGTCCTTCGCCTGGGGCAGGCGAAGGGGTCTGTCAGACTCGTACTGACTAAAAACCACCTCGGTGTTCCCTTCCACACTTAGACCGGGGCTCGTGGGAGCTGATACGGCATCCAAGATCCCCGGGTATCCATGATCCTCGGACAATGGAGCAGCTCGCTCAACTACTGTGTAAATTGTATCGTCAAATATAAAATAATAACGTTCTTATAAAAGTCAGAATTAAATAGGCCGACGATTTCATTCAAGTCCGAGAAGAACCAACTGAAATGTTTATCATAAAATAAACTAAACGGCCAAAATTCAAAATTCCTTAATAAAAAGCCTGATAGATAAATACATAAGATAAATTCGTAAAAATACACAACACTTTTGTTAACTATTTAATTTTCATTAAATACTTATAAAACACTTCTACTTGCGAGAACAAAAATACACATTGCTGTTTCGCGTTCACTTCATTAGGACGATGTGGCATTTTGGTCAATATTTTACCATTCTTTCACTAGCAGACTCTTTAATCTACACGCAATATCAAGAACATGCTTCGAAGCGAAACCATTCGGTAGTGAATCAATAATACTATAAGCTCGGATATTATCTATAGCGGATATCTATATCATTTTCATTAGTAACCCGGAATTATTGCGGCCCAGTGAAATTAAAAAAAAAAACATAAATATCTTTTAAAAAATACATAAATAATAAACTAACCTAACTATTATGTATCATTGTTATCTGATTAAATAAATAAATTATATTTATAAATTATAAAGAATTTAATTTAGAGTAGATTTCTCTGCCGGATTCTGTGTTTCCTGACAGTTACAACCAAGGGGTCAAGAATGAATAGGTTACTTCTAGGCAAGCGTGCTCCATCGTCGGCCACATCATTGCTTACTATCAGGTGAAATAGTGGACTTAAACGCGAGCATATACATAATAAAAAAACAATCATACATACTTTTTCTTGAACATACAAAAGAAAATCCAATCTCCACATTGTAGACGAGCGAAACACATCACTTGCGTTTACAGATAAATTCACAAAGAAAACAAAATGCAAAAAAAAAAAAAACACTCTTTATCACCCCACAATATTTTATTTAAACAACACTACTGACTGTCTATATTTATATTGCAATTTATCTCGAAAATTACTAAACCACTGTTGGAAAGTATCGATCACTATAGTGACTTTGTTTATTTAGAAGTATATTTTTTTTATTATAATTATTATATTCAACTGTTTCTAGTTATTCATATAATTGAGTAGTGAACTCATTGACACTTCGTATAATACTGATACTATTTTACACAGTTGTGCAGTTGATAAGCACTAATCATTAAAATTATCGACAAAATAATCATTAAGAACCTAATTTGTTTGTTATTAAAATCATTAAAGTTAATTTATCATTGTATTAGTAATTTTGTGTTCAGCGGTGATTTATTAATTGGGTCATATATTTTTTTTTATAATTTGTTTCAAGAAGTAATTTTATCCAAAACATATGCCTATAAATTCGGTTTTATGATGAAAAGGTTAACATTAACTGTTTGCAGTACATGTAACGAAGACGAGAAACACATTCCCTCTCCTAGAGAGGAGGCCTGAGTCCCAACAGTGGGAACATTATAAGGCCAACTATGCTAATGAATATGGTCAAGTTCACTTTGGAGAACCGACCCGGTACCTAGCAGTACCTTTTTTTTTTTAAGCAAATATTTATTTGCATATATTTATTACAGAGTGTCACATTCGCACTAGCGAAAAAGCTCTTTAAATAAAGATTATTAGAACAAAAAATCTGGTCAAATTTAAGTATGTACGAAACCTTTGAAATCTGATAGAAGGGGAAACTGTCACGAAACAGAAAAAGGATGCACCAACCACAATGTGACGTCACCGCCATTAGGTTATACTCGTAAAAAAGAGATAGCGAGATGTGCCCACCACACGCCCACTCTTTCTTATACTTTGACTGGCCTATTGGTCTAGTAGTTGTGACTCTGACTGCTATGCCGGAGGTTGTGGGTTCGATTCCCACCCAGGACAAATGTTTGTGCGATGAACACGATCATTTGTTCTGTATCTGGGTGTAATTTATCTATAATATTACGTATGTATTTAGAAATATAAATATAAGTATGTTTATCAGTTGTCTAGTACTCATAACACAAGCTCTGCTTAGCTTGGGACTAGACGGTGTTATTATTATTATTTGAAATGATTATTGCTGATTTATTTTCTTACCAATTTTGAGGCGGTTTTCAGAAAAATATTTAGTTTTAGTTTTTTTTATGGTTTAGTACAAAATGTTATACAAAAATAAACTCAGCCTAGTATACAATTGTGTACTTAGTAGATGTTACAATCCCTCTTTTGATCACATATCGCATTAGATAATTATGTCATACTTGATCTAACAATATTCCTTTATTAGTAACATGACACTAACTACATTTATTTGTTAAACTATTGCAAATAGTTTTGAACTTTGTATTAGTAATTGTCTTTTTTTTTATGGCGCACGCTACGATCCCCTGCCCTGCGTTCAAAAATGACGTCTTCAGGGTAGATACTCTACGCTGGTATTTTTGAACGCGAACATTGAGTTCAACTGTCAATGTCAAGCAAGTGTCATTTATGGCCGCTTACACCAACCTACCCTACTCAGAGTTAGAGTTTGAAATCTAGGGCACCTACTCGAGTTTTAAAAGAACGACCTTGGGTTGCAACTCGAAGCATTTTTGAACGGTTGGAGTAGCGACTCTACTCTGTTTATTTTTAAACGCAGAGCAGAGGGCTTAGCCAAGTTGATAATCTACAATCGTTAACACTTGTAGCAAACTTCAAATGTATATAGGAATGACATCATCTAAACGTTAAGTCACGTGGTCAGAACAAAGGAATCGGAAGCGTTACCGACTGTAGAAAGAGATTCGAAACGAAACGGTCGTAGCTTGGCTAGGCCTGCTGGAGTTCAGCAGTAACTAAAGACATGAGTGAAATCACGTGAGACAGGCTAGTTCATAAGACTTTAATTTTACTTAAAAAAAAACCACATGTAGCTATGCTTAACGTGCTCAAACTGCCGTTTAGCCTGGTTCAATGATATTTGAATAATAATAAATACTAATCTTAATCGATGTGACACCAATAAAATGTGTTATCTAAACAATTTGTGAAGGAAATAATTTTTATTATTATTGCTTTATTTTCCGACATAAATGAGCAATTGATACAATACAAAGCCGTAAAAAAACAAAATTTCAAAATGATACCTACAGTTGGCGCAGTGGTTGAGCGATTGGTTTTTGCACTGCGTGTCACAGGTTCGATTTTCGAACGGAAAAAGTATGTGTATAGCCCACAAATAGTTTTTTCGAGTCTGGGTGTCATGTGTATGAGATTACAATAATGCTTGTTATTGCGCCCACGCCACAGGAGTAACACTTTTTAGGCTCTTAATAAACTAATGCGATTAACCATCAACGATTGCATCACTGCTTACCATCAGGTGGGATCGCAGTCAAGTACAATTTATGCCATTAAATAATATCCTAGTGGCAGGTAGGCAATATTTTGTCAATGTCAACTAAACTACGAAATCCTGCATCACGCAATTACAGTTCTCCGCGCGATTTGAACATATACAGCAACCCGAAATAATCTTTCGTTCAGTTGCCCAGATCAGACAGAACACCCGTCTGGTCGGAGGATCCTCCCTTTTCAAGGTAGGTTTGCAGGACTTTACCTCTGTTTCGTATGAAACTAAACTACAATTTAATCACTATCAAACAAGAAGCGAGATTATTCTAGAACGAATTAACAACAGAATGAAAAGAGAAATGCACGATTAAGCACAAGATAAAGATACAATAAAAATAATAGCAATTTTTAGAAAATATACTGTAACCAACACGATGGTCATTTTATTATTGTATTAATTATATTATCATGTCATACCACCGATATCGATGTGTCAGAACAATGCGGGCCTTATCAGATTATATCAAGCTAAGATTACGTGGTGCCTTCGATGTTTATCTCAATTAATCAATGGCAACATTAAACTTATCGAATCGTACGATAACGCAGCTGCAAAAAAAGTAATTGCCCGATCACTCTATCTATACACGTGACTACGAAAATATGGTGTTTACTTAATGAATCAGGTATAATTTGGGGCTTATCTTCATACAATACTAGCTTTTGCTCGCGGCTTCACCCGCATACATAAAATATAGCATATGCCACTCATATGAAATAAGCAGCTTTCTAACGATGAAAATTTTTCAGCAATCGGACCAGTATTTTCAGAGATTTCCTCAACTTTCCCAAACAAAAAAAAACAACTTTATCTATTTGTTAGTGTAGATTTTATGCTAAACAATAAAAATAAATCTTTCTCGGAAAACACCATCAAAGTCAGTTATTAAAAAAACTGGGCAAGTGCGAGTCGGACTCGCGCCCTAAGGGTTCCGTATTAACTTACCTATGTAAACAGTTTAATTCCCGAATTGAGTTACGAAGATTTTTCCGAATCACATAAGTTTTTTTTTTTGGGACGTAACTACAAATTTACAGTTTACAGATGGTTTCCTATACTTGTACAGTTGTACTATGAAACCTTGCTTCATGCCAAATTTCAGGATTCTAGGTCCACGGGAAGTACCCTATGAATTTTGATTCCCTTGAGAGTGTCGAAATACACGTTTTTAGCGACATAAACTGCCATAACTTTTTGTCTTGTTAACTTAGAAGTTTAATTTTATCACAGCTTCAAGGGACCGCAGACTTGAGTATACGGTTTTAATCTTACTCGTCTCGAAAAAGAAAAAAAATGATTCGTTATAAAAAAATAGGCAAAATGAGCATCTACGCAATCGGCACTCCTGGTAAGGTGCGTCGCGGGTCTACGACCTATGTACACGATAAATAATAGTTATTGTACGTAATCTACTAAATATTTAGCATGCAAGATCCAATACATGGCCCTAGTTTGATCATTTCTGCCGCTCTAGTGCCTACGTCCTGTGCCTGAGCACCGATGGCACTGCCTTAGTTACGGCACATTATACGTGTGCTCACCACGAAAAACATTGACAACCCTACGAAAGGTCTGAAATTTTAATCAACTCAACTTGTGGTTACGCAGAATTGTAATACGCTACGCAGCGTCTACGAAAATATTACAGTTGCTACGCAAGCTCTGCACGTAAAAATATTGATAACCCTACGAAAGGTCTGCCATTTTACTCAACTCAACTTGTGGCTACGCAGATTTTGTAATACGCTACGCAGCGCCTACGGAAATATTACAATTGCTACGCAAGCTCTGCACGAAAAAATATTGACAACCCTACGTAAGGTCTGCCATTTTACTCAACTCAACTTGTGGCTACGTAGTATTGTAATACGTTACGCAGCGCCTACGAAAATATTACAGTTGCTACGGGAGCTCTGGACGCAAAAAATCTGCAATTGCTACGTTCGTGTGTTCGTATGACATGAGCTAGGAAAATGAGTACTGTACACTCTTGCATTTTTAAACGCAGTGTTTGTACTTTTAGATTATGGGCCTTACTACTTACTTTACGTGTTAAAATGTCAGAAGTGCGAGCGAGAAAGAAGAATGGAGCTCTACATCCTATATAGCTCTTTTTGGCAGTTCAATTTAGGTCGTAAAATGGACCACGTAAACAGCTTGTGGTATCTATTCCTAACACATTGATCTCGGATGTTCCAAGTCCCAGCAACCCTGACATAGTAAGCCTAGATGTGTTACATAAGGACTTACCGACCGCAGCCGATCGATACCAGTATCTTATAACACATCTAGTTGGAGCAGCGGTTCTCAACCTTCTTGTAGGATCACTTTGTTATCCATATGACAAGATCCTTTTTCTCAGGAACGCGTGGAGGTATCAAGGTGGAATTAATTTCAAATACCCAAGTCTGCTACTCCTTGGAGCGGTGAAAAGAAAATTAAACTTCTGAAACTCAGGGTGAGTTTCTCACGGTTGGTGTGAATGTGAAACCCGGGGGCCTGAGACGAAGGCAAGGAAGGATTAGGAGTGGGTTTTTAGTCAGTAAAAGTCTGACACGCCCTTGCGCACCGCCCAAGAGCGGGGGATGTCACTGTATAATCTTCCCACCACCACAGTATTTTGAATCAAGAACGCCTCAAACCCTACAAAATAAACGCCAAATTTTAATAGGTTTCCAGGGTAAAGTAGAAGCAGTTGCCCGGCCTCGAATTATGAGTGATAGATTGCGGGTAACCCACCTAGCATTACTTTGTGTAATTTATTTCATCACCACTGCTCTCAAAACGGTGAAGAAAAACATCGTGAGGAAACCGGCATAAAAAACATGTGACATTCACCGACCCGCACTGGGTCCGCGTGGTGGATTACGGCCCATTCCCTCTCCTAAAGAGGAGGCCTGAGTCCCAGCAGTGGGAACATTATTGTGCATATAACTAAGGAGTGGAATGTTCTGATGGAGTCTGTGTTTCTTGATAGCTATAACCCTAGAAGTCTTGACTTAAAGTCAAGAGTGAATAGGTTAGTTCTGCGCAAGCGTGCTCCATCGTCGACCACATCATCTCTTACTAGCAGGTGAGATAGAGGTAAAGCGCGAGTTTGTCAATAATAAAAACCGACAAAGTGCGATTTGGACTTGAACACGGAGGTTTCCGTACCGTCCACAGCAAAAAACGGCAGAAAAATCACATTTTTTGTATAGGAGCCCCACTTAGATATTAATTTTATTCTATTTTTAGTTGGTTTTTGGTATTATAGCGCCAACAGAAATAATACATCATCCGTGAAAATTGCAACTATCTAGCTATCACGGTTCATGAGATAAAGCCTGGTAACAGATATACGGACAGCGGAGTGTTAGCAATAGGGTCCCTTTTTGACCCTTTGAGTACGGTACCCTAAAAAATAAAAAATATATTTTTGAAATCTTTTTTAATCAGATCCAAGTTAAATGTCTGTTGGTTAAAACGCCTGGGTTTTATGTGACGTGTAGATATACTTATGTAGCACTCATTGGTTGCAGCTGAAAATCAGCGCGACATAGCACGAAGAATTGCCAAACGAGGCAATGGGCAGAGCACATTGCTCGCAGAACGGATGGCCGTTGGGGCCGAAAGTTTCTGGATGGTGACCACGTACCGGAAGACGTAGCGTTGGAAGGCCTCCTACAAGGTGGACCGATGACTTGGTAACGGTCGCAGGAGTCCGATGGATGAGAGGCGCACAGGACCGTTTATTGTGGCGACACTTGGAAGACGCATGTGTCCAGTAGTGGACGTCTTTCGGCTGAAATGATGATGATGAAAATCAGCATCAGGTGGTGGCCTTGTGTTACCATTTGGCATTATACTGAGCTGATGCCCTTTTGGCATTATTCAGCGTACGTTATATTTAATTTTAAGGTGTTTCCGTTTTTATAATGCCAATAAACACATTTTACTTTGTTTCTTTTTTCTTAAACTTACATATGCTAAATGTTTTATTAATTAATATTATATGATTTTAAACACTTAACTATCATTATAAATATGAACACTAAATAAAGAACTATCTAAAAGTAATCTAAAGTTTAGCGTTAAAGAATTCCTCCGCATCGCTATCGACTGGTAATGTACCCAAAAGGCTGGCGGCATTGCCACGCTGTATGGCAATGCTTATTCTCTGCCTAAGGTAAAAGTCAGCCCTTATATGTTATTTATATACTTTTAAGATTACCCTATCAGAAGCAGACACAAAGAAGACCTTGGCAACAAGATCAATTTACCGCAGACTTACCTTACAACCTTTGTCTCATGCTTTATGAAACATTCAGTGATTTGACAAATTACAAATTAATGTGTAACATTGAACTTGAACTGGCTCGTTGGCCACGTGGTTTTTTTGCGACTGTTTTTACCATACAATTACTCACTCTAGTAGAGTTTTCTCGCTTACCCAGTTCTCACTTATCAGGTAATGTATTGGTTATCGTGGTCGAAATCCGTTTGGAGAATATTATATTAATATTATTACCATCATGTGGGATCATCTCATACCATTAAAAAAAACTGGGCAAGTGCAAGTCTACTGGCGCACTGAGGGTTCCGTACAAAGTTACCTATGAAAACAGTTCAATTCCCGAATTGAGTTACGAAGATTTTTCCTAATCGCAATTTTTTTGACGTATCTTCAAATTTTACAGTTTTATGAGACCTTGCTTCATGGCAATTTTCAGGATTCTAGGTCAACGCGAAGTACCCTATGAATTTTGATTTCCCTGATTCACCTGAGTACATGGCTTTAATTTCAGCTTCGTACCTCCATGCGTTCTTGAAATAAAGGGTCACACACGGACAGACAACAAAGTGATCCTATAAGGGTTCCGTTTCTTCCTTTTGATACCTCAAAAAACGTTTAAAAACTTTCCAGACTTCACACCAGAAAGGTCACTCAAGTATGCTACCAATAAACCTATTTATACCTAAACTAACCCAGACATCAAGCAAATAATGCATTATTAGGGATTGAAAACCTCATTTCACTGACTAGGCAAACTAAGTTTGAACACACGTCAGGCGAAGCCAGGCAATAAACTTATAGGATAAGTACAGGTGAATGATCTGTGGGGATGCACGTGTTACCGTGACCTTGGCTAGGGGTAAGGTTCTAGAGGAACACAGGTAGGCTTTAGTCTGTAAAAGCTAAGCCTGACACGCCCTCGTATAGCAAATAGCTTAATCGGTCTTATACCTAATCCCGCCTGGACAGAGCACAGTCATGTCCTCGTGAGGGCGCTTGGCTGTAGCGATCTCTCGCGCCGGGCCTTGGTACAGGCCATGGTCCGGAGCGAGGAGGAGTGGCAGGCGTTCGCCTCCTTCTGCGAAGCCGATCCCGATTTCCGGCCACCGTAGGCGCGGGCTTGCGGACGGCGAGCAATAGTTAGCTCGCCGTCCGACTGTCCGGTAACCAAAAAGTCTGACATTCCTACTCGTATTTCCTACTCCCTCTGCGTGGAGCGGGAGATGTTATACTTGAGATGTTTCCTCGTTTTTCTTTTTTTTTTGTCCTAGAGATAGACGCTATCTTAGCATAGCATAATAAGCCTTTTAATGTTCCCACCGCTGGGACTCAGGTCTCTTCTCTGGGAGAGGGAATGGGCCATAATCCACCACGCGGGCCCAGTGCGGGTTGGTATACAAGGCGGGGAGATTAGATATCTTACTTGAGACAATTAGATCAAGAAGACAGTAGACTCACATCTATCTATAACTATATATATATATCAAAGGAAAAACTGACTGACTGACATATCAACGCACAGTCGAAACTACTGGGACTAGGAGTGTGAAATTTTGCACTAGGCTTCCTTTTATTACGTAGGCGAGCACTAAGAGAATAGTTTCACCCCCTAAGGGATGAAAGGGGGTCCAAAGTTTGTATAGAGAAACTTTTACATCCATAAACTGGTTTGCTTATAATATTATCACAAGGCCAAATAATATGATTAAGTCATATATTCAGTGAGTCCCTTAGGAAATTTAGTTTGCCATAATTCAAAGACTCATTACGAAAGTTTTCTGTAGGAATATTTTACAAGGGTTGAAGAAAGGGCTGTTATTTTTTGTTTGATATTTCATTTATAATAATTGGTATTATGTCCTTTTCAATATCAGTTATATAAGGGTAGTTAGGACCGAAATAAATTGTGATGAGTTGCACCTCTGAAAATCTGCTATTTTGCATGAACTTCGACACTTTATAATTTACTCAAAAATTTTAAAAGTCAAAAAATTATAACAATAGAAGCTTTGCAAATTGGATCGAGATTCTAAATGATAACAATTATGTTCAAAAACTTAAGGGTTTAAAAATAAACACGTATTTCCTGGAACAAGTTTTGTAAAATATTTGAGTAAATCACGGAATTACCGAATGCTAGCAGAGTTTTCAGACGTTAGCTCTCTTTTTTCACGTTGCCTTTTCGTCAAACATCACATTGGATTGCGTTAAATGGAGTAACAAGCTTTTAAACTATGCTCGATGTTGACGATAGGCCAGGAAAAAGGACCCTCATAACCCCATTTGATACTACTTTACACTACACTACATGGGGGATGAACTGCTTGCGTCCGTAGGATTTACTTAGTTCTGAATAGTGCTAAACGAGCAGTAAAGGCGGTGGTAGGCCATAGCATCGGCTGCCGGCTTTAAAGTTACCACCCATCAGACAAAGCCATGCCGCCAAGCGATTCGTCGTGTTACGGCGTGATGTCTGGTGAAGCCGTATGGTGGAAGATGGGTCTGAGCAGTTGTGTTGCGACGCATACCGGGTATGATACGCCAGCTGTTGTTGTGTCGGACGTTTGATCGTGGAGGGTAGCGGGATCCGAAGCACGGTGCTCCGCTGGCCGACCGCAGATAGTTGGGGGCCCAAGTAGTGTGCCAGCCACGCACAAAAGGCTGCCCCGCCAACTGCGAAAAATCCCAGGGTGGCCCCATCGTGCCGGTTGGCGACCGGGCGAGAGGACCCGATGGCGATCCCTGGGGGGGTTCGGGCGTCCCCGCAGTCTCCAGATCAACCCTCCATGGGCGCAGCAACTCTGGTTGTGTTGTTGGGTTCAACGTCGCATCACCTCGCTCAACTGCCATCTTCCATCTCTCCTATTCACTCCAAAACAAATCGATATGAAAGGTAAAAAGAAAGGCAAGTGTCAACAGCGGATGCACGTCCTCTCATTTCAAGTGCACCTCTCAAATATTAGAGGACTGCACTCCAATCTCGTTGCGGTCCACCACCATCTTGAGACTGGTAAGCCACACTTGCTTTTCTTGACGGAGACCCAAATTAGATGTCCGTCTGATACGGCGTACCTCAACTACCCGGGATACTCACTTGAGCATCATTTCCTGCAGCGTGCCGGGGTCTGTGTGTACGTCTGTAATGACATCTGCTGCCAGCGTCTCCGTCACCTTGAATTTATCCACGCTATGGCTGTTGGTGGACACTGGTATGGACAAAATTGTTTATGCCTGTGTCTACCGTTCGCACAGCGGTGATCAGGAGACGACTCGGTTGTTCGAACACCTCAGTGAGGCCGCCGATAAGGCTCTGCATCGGCACCCTGATGCGCAGCTCGTCGCTCTGGGGGACTTTAACGCCTGCCACCAAGACTGGCTTTTCCCATACCAGAGGACCGACCACGCTGGGAGAGAAGCACGAAACTTTGCAGTATCGATGGGCCTTTCCCAGCTGGTCAAACAAGCGACTAGGGTGCCTGATGTAGTTGGTCATACTGCCAATTATCTGGACCTTCTGCTGACCACCGATCCGGACAGATGTATCGTAACAGTTTCCTCACCACTTGGAACGTCAGATCACTGTCTGGTGAAGTCTGTTTCGTCCTTCTCCCCACCTGACTGCGACTCACGCGGCGATCGGCGAATGTGGCGTTACAGGTCAGCAGATTGGGATGAGATGCGACATTTCTTTGCGTCTTATCCTTGGCAGCAGGTCTGCTTCTCTTCTGAAAGTCCGTCGAGCTGTGCGGATGCTATATCCGATGTGATACGTCAAGCTATGGAGTTTTTCATCCCTTATAGTGACGTACCCATCGGAGGCTCAGCTCGCCCATGGTTCAACGCCGATTGCGTTCAAGCTGAAGAGCGTAAACATTCGGCGTTTCTCGCCTGGGTTGACGCTCGAGACCGCAAAGCTCCGGATTTGAGCTCAAAGAAGAGTGCTTTCAACCGTGCTGCCAAGTCCTACAAAAAGGCACTGAAGAAGGCTCGGTTCGACCGCATTACCCATATTGGCTCAAAGCTCTCTGCACAGCCGTCCGGTAGCAGAGCATTCTGGTCCCTTGCCAAATCGGTCGAAGCGAACTTCTGTGGGCCCTCATTGCCTCCGCTGGTAAAACCTGATGGGACACTGGCTCACTCGGCGAGAGAGAAAGCAGGTCTCTTTGCATCTCTCTTCGCCCATAATTCTCGTCTTGATACTAGCAGTGCTACTCCACCGAATCTACCTCACTGCAACACCTCGATGCCCGAGGTTCGCATAAGGAACAGAGAAGTTTTGAGAGCACTGTGTCGTCTAGACGTGAATAAAGCTAGTGGACCAGATGGTATACCAGCAATAGTTCTCAAGGCATGTGCACCCGAGTTGTCTCCTGTATTGACGCGCTTGTATCGCCTCTCATTTAGGACTGGTATAGTGCCCAAATCCTGGAAGCTTGCCAACGTGCAACCCGTGCCCAAAAAGGGCAGTCGTGCTGATCCCGCCAACTATCGGCCGATTTCAATAACCTCCATACTCTGCAAGATTATGGAGCGTGTATTGAACTCGCGCCTCATGGCATACCTGGAAGGTAACGATCTCCTCAGTGACCGACAATACGGGTTTCGCCACAATCGGTCTACTGGGGACCTACTAGTGTATACCACTCACATATGGGGCGAGGCCCTTGAGAAGAATGGAGAAGCAATTGCTGTCTCCTTAGACGTTTCGAAGGCCTTCGACAGGGTATGGCACGCCAGTCTTTTGAGTAAGCTTCCAGCGTACGGCATTTCCCCTGGTCTGATTAACTGGGTAAAAGACTTCCTGAGTGAACGGTCTCTCCGAGTTGTTGTCGATGGATGCTCATCAGAGCCCATGACCACTAATGCCGGAGTTCCTCAGGGGTCAGTTCTCTCTGCAACTCTTTTCCTGCTGCATATTAATGATCTGCTGATGCCCGGTATCTATGGGTATGCAGATGATAGCACAGTTGTAGAGAGATACCTACCGGGTGCTCGGGCTAGTAAGGAACTAATCCGGTCCGAACGAGAGGCTATGGTGGAGCGTACGAATGTCTCTCTTCAGACAGTCTCCAAGTGGGGTGAAACCAACCTGGTAGAATTCAACGCCGCCAAAACACAAGCATGTCTGTTCACCGCCAAAAGGAGTCCGTTCACCTTGGCTCCTGCTTTTCGGAATGTATCCCTGGAGTGCACCGACCGCCTTCAGCTCTTGGGTGTCGAAATTTCTTCTGACCTCAATTTCGGGCGGTTCATTGAGTCCAAAGCCAAGGTAGCTGCTAGAAAGCTAGGCGTTCTTGCAACGGTCCGGCGGTACTTCACACCGGGTCAGCTTCTAATGTTATACAAAGCACAGGTCCGATCGTGTGTGGAGTACTGCAGTCATATATGGGCTGGTGCTGCAAAATGCCATCTGGCAGCTTTGGACTCAGTAGAAAGGCGTGCGAAGAGGCTAATTGGGGATCCAGATTTGGTTAAGTCCAATCTACAAAGCCTCGAGCACAGGCGCAGGGTAGCCAGCCTATCGGTGTTTTACAGGTTGCATTTTGGAGAGTGTGCGCGGGAATTGCATGACCTGATTCCGCCATCTCCTTTCTACCATCGGACAACCCGACGTACGGCGAGTATCCACCCTTACGTTGTTGAAACACCAACGGTCCGAACTAAGCGATTTGCTTCGTCGTTTATACCGCGTACATCGAGGGACTGGAACAATTTGCCTGCTGCTGTCTTCCCGTTCAACTATAATTTAGGTGCCTTCAAGGCTAGAGTGAATAGGCTCTTAATAAACTAGTGCGCCTCACCATCAATGATTGCATCACTGCTTACCATCAGGTGGGATCGCGGTCAAGCACTGGTTTATAGCGAATTAAAAAAAAAAAAAAAACTTTTATCCTATATCTCTCTCCTATGGCATATCGCTATATCTATAGGAGCCGACCATTTTTTCGAACTGAAAAGTAGAGCTTGGTACTCGATCATGATGTAACATCCTATCAGTGAAAGCATTGTTAACAGATCAATACCTACTTCCAGAGATAATAAATCTATAAACCAAGAAAAAATTCTGTAATATGTACCCAATATGTTTTTTTCTTCTAAGGTGGGAAATCACCCTATGACATCTCCTGCCCTTTTCATGTCAGACTTTTACTGATTAAAACCCACTCCTGTTCCTCTTTTGCCTTCGTTCCAGGGGTTCTCTTTCGCATCACCCATGGCCCTAAGCGGCATTCGCTGCTGACAGGACCGCGAGAAACGCTTAGGAGTCTCGTCGATGCGTATTTTTGTGTAAGAGTGCCGTTTCGAATATTTGTAGGTAGTTTCCTACTGTTCCATATATCTATACTGTGCCAGTAGGCTTCGACCCTGTAGGTACCCAATATGATTTTAGTTGATTTACAAAATGCCCGTGTTATTTGGAGTCGGAGCATACGTTTTTTTTCCATTCTATGTTGTCACCCGTTATTATTATTATTATTATTATTTCTTTGGTTTCACTCTCCCTGCCCATCCATCCAAAATACCGAAATATTTATCAATATTATTTATCATGCATTTTATGATTATTTATGAAGCATATTATTATTTATATTATTAAGTATTTATGATGCATATAATTATTTATATATTTATTTTGTACTAGATTTTTCCCGCGGCTTACTCGCGTAAAAAAAAATAAAGCAGCTTTCTATCGGTGAAAAAAAATTACCAATCGGACCAGTACTTTCAGAGATTACCTCCTACAAACAATGAAACAAAAAACAAACTTTATACCGCTTTATAATATTAGTGTAGAATTGTAGATAATTTAAGAAGCACCTGGTCGACAGTAGAAGACAAAATATTAAAAATTCGAACTTGGCATAGCAACACAGTGAAGAAGCTGCTGATATATTTTCCAGTTTCTCAAAAAAAAAACTTGTTTTACTTTTTAATAGAACACTTGTAAGAACCAAAATCAATAAAAATATTATTTATTACCAATTTAAATAATTCCTTGTTATCATGACATTTAATATGTTAAAAAAATGCATATTTAACCATTTTTATTTGTTAGATCAAAGTATCATAAAGTAACGTGGTGCAATGTTTTCAAAAAGATAAACGCACAAACGTCTGTAAAAAATCTCTTTTTTTATTCTTTATAGGTTCGCGCTTGACCACTATCTCACCTGATGCAAAGCGACGATGCGGTCGACGATGGAGCGCGCTTACCTAGAAATAACCTATTCACTCTCGACTTAAAGACTCCTGGGTTGTAGCCATCAGGAAACACAGATTCCGGCAAGGAATTCCACTCTTTAGCTGTACGCACAATTAATGTGTTCCCAAAACGTTTCTTTTAGCGATAAAACCACTCATTGTGACACCCTATTAATTTTAAGCTCCTACTTTAATTAAATCGTGCCCAGAAGTAGTGTGTTTTGTGTGTGTTTGTTAATTATTATTTGATTATGTGATTTAATTATTATTATTAACATGCTTATTGAATTTATTTATTAATTGACAGAGATATATATGTACTAACACTAGTTTATAAGTTGTGTATGTCTTTACTAACAATAATGGATTGTATTATCTGAAAAATATATTGTTATTAATAATTTTATTATCACACGGGCGAAGCTGCTGGCAAAAGTCGGTATACATGATATTTTAGGAGTAGGTCGAACAGTGTGTAAAGTCCCGTAAATTTTATTTATATTGTACAATAAAGAATATATCAATCAATAAAATTTGATCTTTTGATTATAAACTAGAAACTTTGTATGTTTGTTAATACTTCGCGGTTATACGGTTGAGCGGTTATGTCAAAGTCAAAGTCAAAAGCATTTATTTCATATATAGACCATTTACAGCCACTTTTGAATAGTCAATGTAGGTCAGGCGAAAAAGTGAAGGTAAATTGCACGTTCTAAAGCGTAGATCTCTGTGGAGATGAACGTGCAAGAAACTCCATGGACACTCTTTAAAATTATATTGTGAATTACATATAATCTTGGTTACATATTTCTATAATAAGTAATAGGTAGTATATAAAACATATATGAATGGGTACATGGGTAGTCCATGTCTCGGAATAGCACATAAGATGCTTTTTACCTTGAGGCTATGTTTCTTATGGGATCATTTTCTTCTTTCCAAAAGCTGGTATGGTATTTTAGGGGTAGGCGGAACAGGATGTGAAGTCCCGTAAGCCCCCGTCGAACATTAATTTATTTATTTATTTGGTCTACCAACAATTGTTTACACTAACAACATGAAACAAAAATAACATTTCAATAAAACTTTTAAAGTTTTATGGAAATGTTATTTTGTGTGCAATAATTACTTAAAGGTAAACACCACATGAACTAAAAAAAAAACATTAACTGTGTAAGCTTATAGGTACATGTAAAGCTGACATTCAAAATAACAATTGAAAAAAAATGTAAGTACTTAGATAATTATTACAGTTAATACATGCAACATGGATGCATATATTAAATGGATACTTCACCATTTGATAAATTCTCATGGGGTATCGCTAACAGAAAGGCATCTCTCCATCTAGAAAGACACATAAAAAGAAAAGTAAGGGATTCATGGAGGATAGAAGACCTGCAGGAGACTGCGACCCTTACCACGTTTGTGGACTGTTAATGGAAACCTGCCTGGGGAGAACTCCTGATAGTGTTGGGGCCAAGAAGTGCCGCTAAAAATGTTGGTATTGGATATAATTATTTTTTTAAGTTCGAGTTATTTACCTACTGATGATTTTAAATAAATGAAGTTTTTTTAAATATTATAGAAAAGCAAAAAAAAATTACAAAAATAAACCCGGGTGAAGCTGGGGACAGTCGTTATAGACCATCGACTAGATTAATACAATAAAATAGTTTGAAGACTTCAAGTAGCCAAATGATTGAAAGTATGTAGCACTCAATAAGATCCGTTTATATAGTACTAGTAACATTAAGTATTTGTGTATACAAAAATAAATAACATTATGATAAAAGTTTTTCGTACAAAACTAGATGTTTATTTATGTATAAATTAAAAAATGTTTTTCATTGAACCTTTTTTTTTTACTGACCTGTTGGTCTAGTGATGATAGTAGTGACCCCAACTGCTATGCCGGAGATCATGGGTTCGATTCCCACCCAAGGCATATGTTTGTGTAATGTGCACGATCATTTGTTCTGTGACCTATATATGTATTTAGATTAACTCCAATTCCTCTCATAAGGTTTACATAACACATTAAAACTGCTTATATAACTGAAAAGCTCCAAAAATTCAACAACTACGTAATTAGAACTTCAGATCAAGAACAACAAAAGTGTTGTAACGTGGGGGAGGACCCTCGATCACAGACGTCATTCAAAAAGTTGAACTAATAAAAAAAGTCCAACTTTCAATTAGTCTCGAGTTCTTAGTCAGAAATAAATAAGAAGTCGCGGTGGTAACAAGGGGTATAACAAAACCCCAATTTGTATTTTTAGATACTTTTGAAAGTAATATTCTGAATGTTGTTAGAACATTTCCATTAATTTCATTTAAAGGTGAAAGTTTGTATGTACGTGTGTATGTATGTATGTAGATATAAAAATAATTATTTATTTATTCAACAGACAACGAATTCTAAAGCATTTGACAGCGTTAATCATAAAATACTCTTGAATAAATTATATGCATGTGTTGTAAAAGATAACGTATACAAATTAATTGAACCAAATCTCAGTAACAGAAAACAGATAGGTAGTAGAATTGAAAAGAGTCTCCTTAACTACCAAAACTGAAGAGACTATTGTTTCTGAGGTTAGAAGTATTCTTTCCGGGGTTCCTAAGGGCAGCATACTAGGCCGCCCCTTTTTTTCATGTCAACAGTTACAATACAGACCTTATTTGCAGATATGAGTACATATAGCATAGCATAGTCAGCCTTATAATGTTCCCACTGCTGGGACTCAGGCCTCCTCTCAAGGAGAGGGAATGGGCCGTAATCCACCACGCGGTACGCGCACTAATTTAATTTTAATGTATTCCATGACAATTTGATGTAATTATTGTATTTAACTTTAAACCAAATTAATAATAAGATGCCTTAATCTGGGACATAGCAGAGCCTACAACTTAAACAACATGTCATGGACCTATGATCCACAATAAACAAGTTGAATTTGAAATGGTGATGATAATGATCATAACAAACCATGTTATATAAATTAGATTCGCTCTGAACTCGTCGCGTGTCAGTCCGACTCGCACTTGGCCGGTATTTTCTATAAACTTTCAGTTACGTTCTGATGAGTAAGGTAAAGTATCTCATATATTTATAGAATCTTAAATCCATTGATTATCTGGTGTTAGAAACATTTCACAGATACAATATAGATAGAGCTAGGTACCATGGATATACACACAAAAATATAAGATACATAGGGTAATCTGTTAGCAGTCTGTAACTGAAACTTTTCTAATTTGTGAACTAAGGAACCAACTTTGAAGGATAAAGTTGGTAGACTGTTGAGTTCAGAGTTAGATACTCGATAGCCTTGGAGCGAAGTTATTAAGGGGTAAGGTACTCGTGCGGAAGAAACGCCCGGGTGTCGCCACTGTGTGGACCGCCCGGAGGACACGGTGGAGCATACGGTGGAGGTGTGCCCCGAGGACACGAGGACTCGTGGGGGCGATCGGCGACGTCGATCTCTCGCGCCGGGCCTTGGTACAGGCCATGGTCCGGAGCGAAGAGTGGCAGGCGGATGCCTCCTTCTGCGAATTCCGGCCACCGTAAGCGCGGGCTTGCGGACGGCAAGCAATGGGTGGCTCGCCGTCTCGTTATTTATTCAATATTATATTAATCTGTTATTATTTTATCATGTTTCTCTAATAGCCTAGTGGTAAATCCTTATCTGATTTTTATTTAAACTCCGTTTATTAGGTTCAGTATTTAGTTTTTGACTGGCCTATTGGTCTAGTGGTTAATGGCCCTGACTGTGCGTGGGTTCGATTCCCACCACAGGACAAAGCTTTGTGTGATGAGCACGATCATTTGTTCTGTGTCTGGGTATAATTTATTTATAATATGTATGTATGTATTTAGAAATATTCGCTATGTGCACTACAGTAGCGCCACCTACAATGCGCAACTTTCCGGGATTATGCCAAATAATGACATATCAGTATTTTATTGTTTTCTAGTAAATATAGTAAATTAAAGATAAATAAAAAGACGACAAGTGGTATTTGTAAAGGAATTTGTTAAAACAGTGCATAAAATAATGGATATTATTATAAAAACTGGTTTCGAAAGTGTAAAACACAATATTCGTTTCCAGCCTCAAACCGTGTTGAAAGGAGAAAAATTAGTTTTAGCACAACATGTAAGAAATGTTGAAGAGCTACGAAAGAATGGCAATAGTTATTTAATACGAGCCCACATAATTCGTCAAACATCGGTGACATTAACGCCCTATGTAACAAGTTTAAACGTAAGTACTCTCATAACCTCAAACGTAATGAAACGACGGTTCTCTTTCCGCACAGACTCTAATATTTTTTGGTAGGTAACGTACCTACTTTAATTAACAATTATAATTTATTTATTACAGATCAATGATTCTCGTGTTGTCACTGGAGTAAAATGCAGTTGTGTTTATAACCAGAGCGGCAAGTGCAAACATGTTGCTGCTATAATATGTTAATATAACCATGCCATGGCGACCCATCAACATTAAAATAATGAAGACAATAATTAATATCACATAAAATATAGCGCAAGTAAAATTGATCATAATTTAAGGTTATTTCGCTTACTTATTTCTTTTTATGGCATCTATCCATTTATTTCTTTGATTTAATGTTCAGTCCAATGTAAGAAATATATAGAATTTACACCGACTATTTGTGCCGTTATTTTTGCACTTCACAACACAACAACATCAGTCTATTATTAGGCATTTTAAAATATTTTATTTATTACGAACTCCGTGCAAATTGACCTTACTTTCCCGGATTGTTGCGTATTTCTGCCACGATAAGCGCTGCGATCGCTTTACTATACCCCCACCATGTACTTCGCACATAGCGAATATACCTATATATGTATGTTTATCAGTTGTTTAGTACAAGTTATAACACAAGCTCTGCATAGTTTGGCACTAGATGGCGTTGTGTGATAATTGTGGAATATTATTACTATTTCTTCATTTGTCTTATTTACTTATCTTTATATTTTTGAATATTTCTTAAAAAACAAAAATTAAAAAGAAATTTAAAAATATAAATAAATATTATTATTTTACAACATCAGTTTTAGTATAATGTGAAACCCGAAACACGTGTATAGTATTTTTATGTAAAGAATCTGTGTACAAAATTTCGTAACTGTACGATAAAAAATCACAAAGTTATAAGCTTGTTATGTTACCTGGTTGACCGCACAAATACACGATCACCGGGCCATCCGGCCGACTTTTAATTTCGCATAATAATATACTAAAAATAATGTTGTATATCCAAAGTAGGACTTTCTGTAAATACTAAGTTTTATCGAAATCTGTTCAGCCGTTCGAGCGTCAAGTAGTAACACACAAACACACTCTCAAGTTTTTGCCTTTATAATATTTATTAATGTGATATATGTATATTCGCCAACTTATAAGACAAAGCAATTAAGTTAATTAATGCCGATGACCTGCCTTTGTCGTAGACTTGTGTATTATTTTGTGTTTTTTGTTTATTAATGTACATTATTGATCGACCTCATCTAAGAATCAGGTGAGATAGTGGCCAAACGCGATTCTGTTAATCACGGAATCACATTAAACTCGTTGAAAAATAAAAGGCCCGTTTTGACAATTGACAAATACCCTAGAATGTAAAGGGGTGACCAGACAGTTGCAAACTAGCGTTCCAACCAAGGTGACCTTGGTTTATGCGTTTAGTTTGTGTTGCGGCTACATGGATGTAAACCACGCGCCAACACGTTCGGTGGTTGGAAAAACGCGTCTCTCAACCAAGGGCGTTGAAGGTCATGGATTACAACTGCTGTGTAGACGGATTGAAACTAGAAAGGTCACCTTGGTTGGGACGTCGGTTTGCAACCGTCTGGTCACCCCTTAACAGTCGAAACCAACACGTGCAGAGAGTCACTAGTCACCTACTTCTGATGAAATAAATAATACAAAATTTGTTCTTGGTGTGATCGTTTCTGAGCGATGTGCCTTAGCATCACTGACATCGCCGTCATCATGACACTGATCACGATGCGACATTGCGACAACGTATCTCCAGATGTGGTTCTATTTAAACAAATGTCTTTGAAAACGTATCGCTGTACTGTTTGTCGAAATCTTTACAGTCACAACACAGCCTTGCAGAACAAATTCTGGAAAAAGAGTCACCATTATCTTCATCATTTCAGCCGAGAGACGACCACTGTTGGACATAGGTCTCTCCCAAGTGTCGCCACAACAAACAGACATGTGCGTCTCGCATCTATCGGATTCCACCTTAAGGGAGACCTTCCAAAGCTCGTCTTCCCATAACCATCTGTTATGCGAGCAATGTGCCCTGCTCACTGCCAATTAAGTTTGGTGATTCTTCGAGCTATGTTGGCAACCTTGGTATTCTTGGAAAAAGGTTAGTTAAGGGTTTGGACCCAAGGAAACAACTCCTTGGGTGAATTTTCCACTTTTACGTGGGTGAAGTCGCTACCAGCAGCTAATAATAAATAAATCGCATTCTGTTGTTTTTTTTTTCTAGTTAATTTGAGCTGTTTGACATTTTAGACATAAAATCAAAATAGTCTGTGTCACGAGGAGATAAAATCCGACTGAATTTTGTCTAGCTAAGATTAGATAGAATCTTGATTAGATAAAATAAGACATTTTTGAGATTGGTTTCCTTGATTATCAGTAATTAATGACTAACATTGCCAACTGGCAGGTTCCGGCTAGACAGTCATAATTAGCCACAAGCATTTTATTATGCACATAATTATGTATAGTCAAAAATAGATAGATAAATAGATAGAATAAACCTAGTTGACTAAAAACCAAAATAGGGTTGGGCAATTTCCTATGTTTGTTTTATAATATTATAAATTAAACAAAGAAAACACTACAATTTTGTTCTGAAAACAGAATAATAATACTATACTCATAAGTCATCATCATCATCATTTCAGCCGAAAGACGTCCACTGCTGGACATAGGCCTCCCCCAAGTGTCGCCACAATGAACGGTCCTGTGCATCTCGCATCCATCGGACTCCCGCAACCGTTACCAAGTCATCGGTCCACCTTGTAGGAGGCCTTCCAACGCTACGTCTTCCGGTACGTGACCGCCATTCCAGAACCTTTCGGCCCCAACGGCCATCTGTTCTGCGAGCAATGTGCCTTGTCCATTGCCACTTTAGTTTGGCGATTCTTCGTGCTATGTCGGTAACCTTGGTTCTCTTGCGGATATCCTCATTCCTGATTCGATCACGCAAGGAAACTCCGAGCATAGCCCTTTCCATTGCCCTTTGGGTGACTTTAAGTCTTCTGATGAGGCCCATTGTAAGCGACCACGTTTCGGAGCCATATGTCATCACTGGCAACACGCACTGTACTCATAAGTAAATAATAATAAATAAATCATTTATTTAGATCAACAATGTTGGGCATTTCTTAAACCTACCAAACTGCGTAACAGTCCGGTGTACCTAATGCCCCGTGTACACGTGGGCCCAGCCTCGTCTGGACGCTAAACGCACCATAAGTGTGAGTACCTAAGTGATTTGACCACTTTCAACTCTAGCGTCGTCTTGCGTTCATTGATAATAATTTTTCAGTTTATATTGTAATTTTAACTGACTGACTGACATGCAATATACAATCTGTACAAAAATTTTCAGCTTACTAAAGCTGAAAATTGTGAATGTACTAACATTCATTTAAATAACACGGTAATCATGATATGTTTGATAGCAAATATATTATGTGACGCTGTTCTACCGTTCGCTTGATTCAATTTGATTGATTGATCAGCCTTTTAATGTTCCAACTGCTGGGACTCAAGCCACCTCTCTATGAGAGGGAATGGGCCGTAATCCACGACGCGGGCCGAGTGAGGATTGGTGAATGTCACATGTCTTCGAATTTTTGGGTCTTGGACATGCCGGCTTGCTCACGATGTTTTCTTTCACCTTTTTTAAAGCAGTGGTGATGAAATAAATTACACTAAGTAATGCGCCTGGCTGGGTTAGAACCCGCGACCTGCAACTCGTAAGTCGGGGCCGTTACCACTCGGCCACCACTGCTCTAGTAATAATATAAATAAATAGTAATAAAATAATAAATTATTATTATTATTAAAATTCCTCCGCATCGCTTTCGACTGGAAGTATGCTCAAAAGACTGGCGGCATTGCCACTATGTATGGCAGTGCTTAATCTCTGACCGAGAGGTAAAAACCAGCCCTTGGATCACGCGAAGTGTCAACAAGAGGTATGAATGGATAATTCTTTAAAAAGCGTATGAACACTCGGAATATATTAAGATAATTTATTCTCATCACTACATCAGTTACAATAAGATGCAAATTCGCGTAATAAATTCCAAACATACCCGTGCACGCACAAACGCACATCGTAAACGAAATGCTAATTATAAACAAACACCTACTCCTAAGCACAGAGCCACGCGCCGGCTATCTGCGATTGTCAATGACCTTGACACGAGACATGTGTAGTACTGATTCATTAACTAATGACTGATCATAGTTACTTTGTATTATAGTAAACAAACACTTACACATGGATAGGTTTGAGACGTAGTAATACAAATTAAATCAAAACAATTATGTTTATGTGACAAGATCTGTGTCGCGATTTTGGTCGTAGTACCACTGTCTCTACTTAGTTTCCTCATGATGTTTCCTTCACGAATTTTGAAAGCATTGTTGATGATTTGAAATAAATTACACAAAGTAATGAGCCTGCCTAGGTTTGAATACAAGACGGATAACTTGGAATAGACTCGAAGCCGTTAGCACTGGGCCACTGCTCCACTCGTAAATGTATCTCGCATTGAAATTTACCTATTTAAACACCTTTAGAATAAAGTGTAAAATGCCAATCGAACTCAATTAATTATTTCTTTTAGGTCAACGATTTATGCGTTACAAGTAGGTTATCAGAAACAGTTCAGTACCTAGGTACTGTCTGTTTGTTATCATGAACCTTCACCTGCCTAATTAAGCGCTGTAGGTACTCATTTATTGATAATAATCCGACTCAACCAATCCGCAATTAGCGTGTCCTCTATTAAGACTCATGCAGACAGGTGCAATGACTAAAAAATTGAATGGGAATCGTTTGTCTTGGTACGATCATGTGAAGAGGAGGGATGAAACGCTTGTTACTAAAAGAGTTATGAGTAAAAATGTAGACGGACGGAGAGGGAGGGAGGCCAAATAAAAGAGAGCTATGTGAAAGATAAGGGAGTCTGTGATAGCATGACGAGTGATAGGAGAGAATGGAAGAAAAATAAGTGTTGAGCTGATCGCAAGTAACATGGGACAAGGAAGGAAGATCATGACACAGGTGCGATGTAACAATGTGACAGCCAATTTTTGTAAAAAAACGAACTTGTCCAGTTAGTTTTTTTTAGTTTTTTTCAGATATGGAGACAAAATAAAGAGAGAAAGAATCTTTTTTGGAATCTGAGGAAAGTTTTTTTTATTCAACCACTATTCAACTGTTATATACTAAGATCCCAGAGCTGTCTGACATAACTTATTTTCACATGGATGAAACCTTACGTTCTTAGTAGCGTCTCATGTGCTTTGAATATCTGTGTGCTTGTGGAGCTCCTCCTTGGGGTGCCTGAGCAGGTACCAGGTGAGAAAGGGAACTAATATAAAGAGTTACTTAACTAAATTTTTTATGGGTGAGTTTTGTAAATGTTTTGTAGAATATTATTTTAAAGTAGTATCATAAGTGTCAGACACTTTCCATGGATCAAAACTTCTGTCAGACGCTTCAAAGCTCCACAAGAAGTAAATAAACTTTACTTATTTTTACATGTCTGAATTTTAAATACGTTATTATGGTGACTATGACAAAGTTATATTTCAATAGTCAGACTAATTGTAGTGCACACATCCAGTCAGTGCATGAAATCGTCTCACTTGCTTTGAAACGCATGCGTGCTCTCGCGCTCATACTCTCGGCTGAATATTTTTTGTGTTTAGGGGATGTTTAGTCATTACAATTAGTCTGACTACTGAAATATAACTTTGTAATAGTTACCTTTAGTTAAGTCTAAATAAAACCGTTATATTATCAACTCTCACATCGTCAAGTTCCAATCATAAAATTAAAATTAATACCATAAGCAGCATTTATTCACAGACAACTCCAAAAAATATATTTGATGACATACCTTCTCTAACAAAAACCTTTTTTCTATTAAAGTTCAGCTCGGCTTTAGAGTTTTAAAATAATTTATTCGTAAACGAAAAAAAATATTAAATCATGCAAATTACTAGAGTTATTTAAATTGTAAAACAGGTAATAAGAACGTATAATAATATTTTTTTAATAATTATTGATAGGCTCGTACCTGACCTCTCTTTTAATTTAAATTCAAACAAAAAAAAAAACTAATACACGTAACATTTTCGAAGCTGCTTCGCTACTACATTAACTGTGGAAGCGCCCTGCAGTGCTTGTAAAGGCAAGATCAGAAAAGCACGAAAAAGTGATAATAATATTAAATTAAAAATGATGTTTATTGATTAGTCATAAGTTACACTTAGAGCTAGCGCGCACTGATGACTTTTGTCAGGTTGACAATGAATATTTTGTAATTTTTTACCCAACTGTCATGTGTTCAAGTGACAAGCACGGTGACAGTAAACAAAAATGTCACGGTAACAAAAGTCACCAGTGCGCGCTAGCTCTTAATCTAATTTTTTTTTTTCATATATGTAGTTGACACGGACAAAGTTTGCTTCACGTGACACATTATCAAAACTTGGGTGTGTGCACTTAACGTCAAGGGAGAAATGTTCCAATTTCGGCGCCATATTTAAAAAGTTTTTGACGAAATTAAATAAAGTTGTATAACTGCTCAAGATTCTTACACGCCTTTTTTACCCGAATGCAGGAAGGGTTATGTTTTTCGCACGTATCTTGTTACAGTTACTAATTGGGTTTCATCAATTAAGGCTTGGCTTACGGCTCGGTTTATAAATTCACATTCATATTTTAATATCTTTGATAAGTGACAGTATCATAAACTATGTACTATTAATTCACGACATCTTCTCGTCTTCTTTAACGTTATTTATTTGTATGTAACAGAGGTAAACAAGCTATGAAGAATATCGAATTACTGGATATTTTATGAACCCCGAAGAAGCGTAAAAAATAAAAAATCTACTTTAGTGAATATCAAGTTTGACGGGCAAGATGGACATTCGAAACAATTTCATTAGCATTTCATTACTTGAAATATGCTATGGGGATATTAAAAAAAATCATTTTCATTTTCTTCAAAGGTAGTGTGACGTATGCTAGGCGGGGACGATAGGATACTATCTAATCATAAATATGATATAAAGTGAGAGCTCCGCTTTCGCTTTAACCTTCTAACCTAACCTATCCGTGTCGGGGTGCCTTAGACACGTCACCTCTTTCCCTTCTCTCGTCTTTTACGCACATTCGGTAATGCCCAGCCAGTGCTAGGCATTAGGTATTGTACAGAATACCTAGGCAAAGTATTAAATAAATAATATTTTTTACATTACCTACATGTTTTAGGTATTCTATATATTGCCTAAGTATTGTATAGAAATAGAATAGAGAAAGAATTTTTTTTCGAAAAACTCGTACGGTTCTTAAAAAAAACGTCTTTCCTGGAACAAGTTTTGTGAAATATTCGACTGAGTGACGGAATTACCGAATGCCAACAGAACTTTTACGCATTATCTCTCTTTTTTGCGTTGCCTCATTATGAAACATTGCGTTAAACGAAACAACAAGTTTTTAAACCACGCCTACGTTGATGTTAGGTAGATTAGTAAGGGCCCTCTTAAACTAGAAGTTACGATTCGTCCTAACGGTTGTCAACATACTTCAATTTAAGACACCATAACGTAACGTCAAATAACTAAGTATATTATTATTATAATGTCAGTGCGAGTGTACTGACAGAAACAGAGGTATACTCGTCGTGACGATGATTACGGTAATCTTTCAATGAAGCGATGATGCGTACAACTGTTGGAGCGAATTGGAGCATCCGTCGGCAGTGCGTAGGCGCCATGCTTTCTTTTGAAGACAGACGATGAATATGGAATATGAGGGATATGTGAACTAAAAGACGGGATTCGAGCTAAAAAGAAAAGATAATAAAAGTAACCTCACTTTTCTCGCTGCTTGATTTTTAGGGTTCCGTACCTCAAAAGGAAAAAACGGAACCCTTATAGGATAACTTTGTTGTCTATCTGTCTGTCTGACTGCCCGTCAAGACCCTTTATCTCGGAAACGCATAGAGGTATCGATTTTAAATTGAAACCATATATTCAGGTCTGCGGTCCCTTGTAGCTGTAAAAAAAATCGAAACGAAAAAAAAATATACGGCCGTTTAAGTTTTTCTTTTTATTCTTGATAAGTTCGCGTTTGACCCCTATCTCACCTGATGGAAAGCGACGATGCGGTCGACGATGGAGCGTGCTTACCTATAAGTAACCTATTCACTCTTGACTTAAAGATTCCCGGGTTATAGCCATCAGGAAACACAGATTCCGGCTAGGAATTCCAAAAATCATATATTTCAACACTCAATACATAGGGTACTTCCCGTTGATCCTTAATCCAGAAATTTGGCATAAAGCTAGGTCTTATAGCACAGATATAGGCATAAATCTGAAAACAGTTTTGTTGTTACGTCACAAAAAAATACTTTTTTGCGATTCAGAAAAAAACTTCGACACATTTTGGGAATTAAAATATTTACATAGGTAGGTAGGTTTGTACGGAACCGTCGGAGCGCGAGGCCGACTCGCACTTGCCCAGTTTTCTTTTTTGAGGGTAGTGGAAATTTGATGGATACGAGACGCACAGGACCAGTCGTTGTGGCCCACTATTTCATATTTATAACATGCAACCTTATGCTGCAAATATTCTGCTTTTACAAAACAGGTGTCTCCTAAACCATTACTCAAAATAAAATACACTTTACCTACTCTAAAAATAATATTTCCCACCAAATCCGCTAAATTACAGTGAGACTTTAAACCGGAAGACATTTCGGTGACTACCAAAAAGGCCATTTGAGTACAGGAGTACTCAAACATAAGTACAATCAAAGTGGGTCTACTGAGGAGGTAATAGACCACATCATTTGGTTAGTTAAACTAGGACAATTCAGTACAGAAGTACTCGAATATAAATCAACACCACACAGAGGTCCAGGAGATGTACTAGTGGCACAGACTGTCGTGGAGTCGCCGGTCGATGATCACGGGTTTGAACGACCGGACCACAAGGCACAAGTAGGTAATGACCGTGTCCGGTCCGGGCGAGCGCGATCCCAAGAAGGCAGGGACGGATTTGTGAGTTTGTTGATTAAAACAAATGGCTTTCCTCTCCTGTTTATTCAGGTAAAACGTAAAAGTTGTGCTGTCTAGGACTCTCTCTTTGCCTAGCCTTATCTTATTTCATTTGGGGTCGGCTCTCGTCCTTTTTCGCCAGACATTTCTGTTCTGGGTCGTCGAATTACAGACATCCAAGTGAGAAGGGCTCTACCACGCTTTTTTAGACCTGTACTCATGTGTAAGACTTGCCTAGTCATATGTTCTTCAGATTTTCTCATTACATGACCATACCATCTGAGTCGCGTCTCACTGAGTTTTTCTCCAATTGGGCGGACCTTAAAACTTCCACGGATATGTTCGTTCGTTCATTCGGATATGCCCGTCTCAGTATCTTCATCTCAGTCGTGTGCATTTTTGCGGCATGGGTTTTTTTCAGGGGCCAACATTCGGCACCGTAGATTAGAGCCGGACGGACCGCGGTTTTGTAGACTTTGCCTTTGACACGTACTGGCATTCTGCTGTCGCACTACACACCTGAAAGCTGACGCCACTTCATCCAGCCAGTGTTAATACGATGGGTTACATCGGCGTCTATCGTGCCGTTATTGGAGATCACAGAGCCTAGGGATTTAAAATGATCGACTTTCTTCAGCCCGTGACTTTGAATTTGAATTGTCGCCGGGGTTAGCTGGTTGGTTGTGGGATAGCAGCACGGTAGATATTCTTTTATCTCCCATGTATTTTATAACTTCCTGGGGCTACCTCTAACTTTGTAATGTAGTTTAATGTATGAGAAACAAAAAAAAAATATTTGTATTTAGTTTTTTCGATAAATAAGTGCCCTATCCCTACTGTCATCGCGCATCATCGCCTCGCACTAGCATCTTCGTCGAATGTAATAGTAGTCGATTATACGTCTTTTCACAATGTTATACTTTTTGAATAGTTTAGAGTTATAATTAAATGTTTTATCTGTTAAAACTGCGTTTATCTTTAATAGTACTTACCCAGTTTTATACCTGCAACCTAGTGAAAGGCAAGTGCATTACGACACTTTAAAAAATAATGTTACAAACTCCCTAACTCCATCCCTGTCCACAATATCAGACAGCAAAACTATGCATCACTGGCCCTTACTCGTTTGATTCACACATTCATAAAGTCTGTTATCATACATCCAGACAAAATGATAACAACTGATAAAACAGTAAACTTGTTATCTAATTGTTATTGTTTAATTAATTGCCTAAACTTTGAACTTGAGTTCAATTAAAACAAATATTTTGAAGAATGAATTCTTGTTGTTTGGGTATAAGAAACTGTTAATGATTGAGTTAATGAATATGTAAATTGTTTTCGGGTTTAAATCAATATACATATATCCAGCTGTATGTTACATACTTCACATACAGATCCTGCAGGCAGGCCTGTTGGTCTAGTGGTCTAGTGGTTAGTGGCCCTGACTGCTATTATTACTATGCCAGATGTCATGGGTTCGATTCCCACCCAGGACAAATATTTGTGTGATGAGCACAATCATTTGTTCTGTGTCTGGGTGTAATTTATCTATAATATGTGTGTATTTAGAAATATTTAAGTATGTTTATCAGTTGTCTAGTACTCATAACACAAGCTCTGCTTAGCTTGGGACTAGACGGCGTTGTGTGAATAAATAAATAAATAAAATAAAATAGATATTGTATACATATAGCTGACTCGGCAAACGTTTTTCTGCCATATAAGGCTAAGAACTCACGGAGCGGTTTTCACCCGCGCCCGCCGCAGTAGATGAGACAACTATTTTATTTATTTCAACACTCACTAGACCGCAGATTTACGCGGTTACGCAGCCGCAGCGGTTGCGATTTTCGCCCGCAAAACTGGCGGGCAATTATCACAAGACATGCGGTAGCAAGACGGGCGGTGAAATGATCGGTGCCCGGTCGCTACCAACCGACCGCAGAGCGTGCGGGTGCAAACCGCCGAGGCTGCGGGTGACCGCGGCCCGCAAGGTTCTACTAGACTAGCGGGAGCCGCGAACAACCACGCACACCGCGGGCGTAAAACGCGTCGTGAAATGTGCTTTAATTTTTACATATATATTCGCATTCTACAGAAGCTGCGAGCCGGCAACCGTGCGGCCGCGGGTGAAAACCGCTTAGTGAGTTCTTAGCTTTAATTATCAAATCGTTTTGGAAGAGTTCGGTATGCAAAAACATTGGCACGAGATTTTTCTGTATTAGACTATGTAGATATCTACAGTGGGCACCAC
This sequence comes from Mythimna pallens, assembly GCA_961205895.1. NCBI lineage: Eukaryota > Metazoa > Arthropoda > Insecta > Lepidoptera > Noctuidae > Mythimna > Mythimna pallens. The sequence continues at coordinate 24,669,763 of OY540832.1, forward strand.
TGGCTCCAATGTGGCTGTTGGCTTACATCAAGGGTCGGCTCTCAGCCCTTACCTCTTCCTAATGATAATGGACGCTCTAACGTCGGACATTCAGGAAGAGGCTCCCTGGTGTATGCTGTTTGCCGATGACATTGTGTTGGTTGCCGAGAGTGGCCTAGAGGTCCAGAACAGATTGGAGGTGTGGTGGCAGAGACTGGAGAGTGTTGGCCTGAAATTGAGTAGAACCAAAGCAGAATACTTGTTCTGCGATTTCGGCGGTCTCTCCAATCCAGTGCCTTTAGCTCTCGCTGGAACGCCCATACCGATCTGCTCCGACTTTCGGTACCTCGGGTCACTCGTTCAAGGGGATGGTGAGGTAGACCGGGACGTAACACATCGGATCAACGCAGGATGGATAAAATGGCGACAGGTCACGGGAACCACTTGTGACCCACGGATGCCCCTCAAGTTGAAGGGTAAAATCTACAAGTCCGTGATAAGATCTGTCATACTGTATGGATCAGAATGTTGGGCTGTGAAAAAGACGGATGAAAAAGATTGCACGTAGCGGAGATGAGAATGTTAAGATGGATGTGTGGTGTGACGAGAATGGATAAAGTGAGAAAAGAGTATATTAGGGGAAGTTTGAAAGTGGCACCAGTGACTGAAAAATTGAAAGGGAATCGTTTGTCTTGGTATGGTCATGTGAAGAGGAGGGATGAAACGCATGTTACTAAAAGAGTTATGAGTTTACATGTAGATGGATGGAGAGGGAGAGGGAGACCAAAGAAAAGATGGATGGATTGTGTGAAGAGTGATATGAAAGAAAAGAAAGTTAGTGATAGCATGACGAATGACAGGGCAGAATGGAAGAAAAAAAACATGTTGCGCCGACCCCAAATAACACGGGACAAGGGCAGGAAGATGAATGATGAGACTATGTAGATATCTAAGAAGTGTACTATCACCAGCCCCTTTTTTTAGTTTTTTTTTGGCGGCATACCACAGTAATATTATAATGCGAAAGTTTGCGAATGTGTATATTATGTTTGTATTAGTATATTGGTTACTTCGTCACGTACAAAGAACAGAACAAATTTGGATGAAATTTAGCATATGGATAGATCATATCCTGGAATAGCATTTAGAATACTCTTTATTCCCGGAGAATGCTCCCTTGGGAGATTCACGCAGGCTAAGCTGCTGGCTGAAGCTAGTCATTAACGATTTACTAATCTATAACATTCCAAAAAGCCGGCCAAGTTCAAGTCCGACTAGTGCACGAAGGGTTCCGTACACTCCGTAGCTAAAAACGGCAAAAAATATCACATTTTTTGTATGAAGGCCCCACTTAAATATTCATTTCATTTTGTTTTTTGTATTTTTTTATAATAATAATAATAATCAATTTATTTCAGACAACATGTACCCATATCATAAATACCTTATAGACTAACATACATAATTACTTATAATAAATCATTTTGTTAGTAAACACGATTTAAAACTATGTTAGTAACACTTCACTTCGCACTATTCATCTTGGTGCTGTCCTGTGGTATTTGTCCGCGGAAGCGACGGAACACCACACCCTGTGGCCAAAAGCCTTCGTCCATAACAAGGTCTAGAAAACAGTTCGGTACTCGCACCACAAATGCCTTAAAATTGACATTCCGATGCGACTCCAGCAACTGCACCCTCAGTGTGTACTTCAACTTTTGGCGCACATAATCGACGATGTCCTCCACCTTTGTGGTGTAATGCAGGCGGGAGATGTACACCGGTGTGTTCGGCTGAGCGGCACGCACACTCGCACCAGGCAATGCTGGTGCTTTGCCGCAGAGATTCTGGTTGGCTTGCTTTCGGCGTTTCCTCCTTTGCACCGTAACGAGTTTATTATAGCAGCAACAAAAATACATCATCTGTGAAAATTTCAACTGTCTGGCTAACACGATTCATAAGATACAGCCAGGTGACAGATAGACTGACAATGGAGTGATAGCAATAGGGTCCCGTTTAAATCCTTTGGGCACGGTACCCTAAAAACGGTCCCTGGTCAACAGTGTAATGATCAGAGAATGCTTTTTATAACAAACAAAAAAAAAACATAAAATGGAAACCTGTATAGTTCCTATTTCTGATTTTTTATTGGGTTGTAAATTATGAGGTAATTTCTATTTAATAGGATCCGTCCGAAAGCCGTCCAATTAAATGCATAATGCAATTTATCTAGTTTAGCCTGTTTATAATTACGTCACGTTAAAACAAAATTCTATTGTAATAAACTAGAAAGAACGGGTGGCGCAGTGGTTAACTAGTGGGCTGCAGCGCTGCGAGTCGCGGTTTCGATTCCCGCACGTAACCATTATTTCTATGTCCTACAGATAACTGTAACGGGTCTTGGATGATGATGGCGTTATTACACATATTTATTTAAATATTTTGCAAATACAGTTATTATCTAGGCTTCTATTGATTTCAAAACATAAATTTGTGTAAAACTAATCCAGTAAAAACCTCTACAAATCTGCGTGAACTTTGTTCCTTCAAAGTGTACTCATCAATTTAAAATATAGAAAATAAATATGTAGAAAAACCTAGCACATTCAATCGAGATTCTGAATAACAAATATTTCTAAAAACTTTTAAGCGTTTTAAAATAATACATATTTCCTGGAAGCGCTTTTGTGAAATATTCGATGAAATGGCGGAATTACCATATTCCAACAAAGCGTTCAGGCGTTTTCTCTCTTTTTTCGCTTTTCCTCTGTTTCAAGACGATAAGCTCGGGAAGGGCACTCTTAACCAGAGGTCGTTCACTCACACTAGACTCAATCTATGAGCAGTAGCCCAACAATTTAATTGAAAGCGCCAATTACTGTGTCAGTTTTTTTACTGAACACTGACACGCTAGGATTCGGTCTGTATTCATATCTGAGAGCACAAAAAAGACTAATTTCTTGGAATTTCAGCAATTCATTCGCACTCAAAATTTCAACATTAGTAATTATGCACTCGTCGAATCGAAGCTTAAGTCTTGAGGACACCGACTTGGTAGCCTATCGGCTTTGTACTGGATATATTTCGGAGAGTGTGTGTCGGAGTTGCTTAACTTAATTCCGACAAGCCCATTCCATTGAACGGGCTGTATTCGGGAATGATTCGGACCACCAGATTACGGCGATGCGACTCCAGTAAATGGTGTACATACCACATCAGCTAAAGAGTGAAATTTCCTGCTGGAGTCTGTATTCCTGATAGCTACAACTTATAGGTCTTTAAGTTAAGAATGAATAGATTATACTTGATACTAGGCAAGCGTGCTCCACCTTCGACCATATCATAGATAGTTTTCAAGCACAAGCCTATCAATAATAACAAATAAAAAACTGTATTACCGACGACGGCACGGTACGTACAGTAGTTAAGCAACTGGTTGCTGCGATGCGTTTCGCAGGTTCGATTCCCGAATGAAGCAATTATTTCTATGGTCTACAGCAGGGGCGCCGGCTTTAAGGAAAACGCATGGGTGCTCATGCTCAATTGATGGACTCGAAAACGTGGCGAAGTGAGAAGAGAAATGCACACTGATCGACCGACAACTAAATAAATTACCAACTTACAACGCAGTATTAATTACAAATGTTTGATAAAAATATAAAATAAAAATAGTTTTTAGTATCAAGAAATATTATAATTTATACGTAAACTAAAAGGCGATGACTGATCTGTTTCTTGATGTCTATTCTCAGGGGTGCTCGGCCCCCACTGTTTCTCATTGGTGTTCGAGCCCCCGAGCACCCACGGAGTCGGCGCCTCTGGTCTATAGATAACTGCGGGTCTTGGTGTTTTGTGTTTGTAGCTTTACATGTTTGTGAACGCTCGCACTCTACAGAAGTAACACAACTTTCATACAAAGCCATCTAGCCCCAAACTAAGCAGAGCTTGAGTTATGTGTACTAGACAACTGATAATAATACTTATATACTTCTAAATATATACATATAATAGAAAATGTACACCCAGATACAGAACAAATGATCGTGCTCATCATACAAACGGTCTTGAATCCACGACTTCCGGTATTGCAATCAAGGCCACTAACCACTAGACCACAAGGTGGACCGATGACCTGGTGAGGGTCGCGGGAATCCGATGGATGCGAGACGCACAGGACCGGTCATTGTGGCGACATTTGGGGGAGGCCTATGTCCAACAGTGGACGTCTTTCGGCTGAAATGATGATGATGTTGAACTACAGCGTACCTTGTTAGTCCTTACAAGCTTGCGGACCTTGCTAGTGTTCTAGAAGTTATAGTGAAACCTGGATAACCCACGTATGCTTCAGAATGTCAGCAAAACCATAAGGGTGCCGCAGCAGAGTCAATGCCTAGGGCAGCGCGAATTTTTGAAAGACATACCGTGGTCTTAGAACGCAAAAAGCTAGCTAGGACACAGGTAGATAGATATATTCTTTATTGTACACCAAAAATACAAATTACATTAGGAACTTAATATTAATATGGTGTCACAATGGGCGGTCTTATCGCTAAGAGCGATTTTTACAGACAACCTTTGGATGGATTTGACAAAGAAGGAGAAAGATACGCAGGTAGTTCGTGATGTACTAATTACATATACAATACATAAACTAATAAGTTTCATATAACACAAACAATATATAATACACATATATATATATAATTATAAAAGCAAAGAAATGATGTATGTAATGGCGACATACAAGAGGAAAGGTAGAGATCCTTAACTATAACTTTAAAAATCGTGAGTGTTTGAGCTTGCCTTACAGACACGGTAAAAGGATTCCGCAGCCGCACTGCTTGAACTGTAAAGGACTTGTCATAAGAATTGGTGGAATGGCTTGGCATCTCTAGCCTCAAGTTTTCCGATGACCTAAGATATCTAGTATGTGTGTCATGAAGGAACTTGAAAAGTTCTTTAAGATATGCGGGGGTTTTAGGTTGCTTTTATTCAGTAAAATTTTGACACCTCTCGCTACACCCTAGAGGGGGAAAATTCATTGGATGATTTGCCACCTTAAAAAAAATAGGACTAAGGTTTTTTATCACTTAAAGAGGCTTTTTATTTAGGTATCTAGTTTCTAGTATCGTCCATCAGTATTATAGTGACGTTGTCTCATTATCAGAGAGAGGGCCTCACGAAGGAATTCACATGTTTGTACTTAGTAATGAAACCTGGTCGTGGGACTCCGAACCAATATTAAAAATTATATAATTAAATATAAATATAATTTCGATAAGTCTCATTCAAAGAGACTATTGAACTAAAAAGTTACAAATGTAGAGATAGACATGTATAAAAGAAAAATAAAATTTAAATCTCAGTTATTAAGAGGGTCCTTTTCCACTCGCCTATCGTCAACATCGAGCATGGTTTAAAAGCTGTTGTTGCTTCATCGCGCAATCCAACGCGATGTTTGATGAAGAGGCAATGCAAAAAAAGAGAGATAACGCCTGAAAAATTACGGAATTATCGAATGCCAGATAATTCCGTAATTTACTCGAATATTTCACAAAAATTGTTTCAGGAAATACGTGTTCTTTTTAAAACCTTAAGTTGTAGTCATTCAGAATCTCGATTAAAAGTGCAAGGCTTCTATTGATGCTATTGATGTACTTTTTTATATTTTTAATATATGAGTACATTATGGAGGGTCAAAATTCACGTAAAATAGTGATTTTCAGGGTGTTTACTTGATTAGTTTTACACAATGTATGTTTGGATTTAGAAGCCTAGATAATATCAATAAGATAGCTTTGTACCCAAAATATCTAGAGAAAAATGTGTAATAACATCATAATCACGTAAAAGCGGTTGTATGAAAATGTACCACGAAAAGGATGCTCTTAAGAGGGCCCTATCCAATCCCTCTATCGTCAACGTCAGCATGGTTTAAAAGCTTGTTGTTTTATTCAACGCAATCCAACGTAATGTTTGATAAAGAGGTAATACGCGAAAAACGCCTGATTGCTCAGTTGGCTTTCACTCATTCACAAAACTTGTTCTAAAAATACGTGGTTTTTTTAAAAACCTTAAAAGATTTTGGAAAAATTAATTTACGCTTTACGCTTCCAGTAGGCCACGCCTCCGATTCCTTTGTTCTGACGTCATCTCAACACTCAGTCACGTGGTCAAAACAAAGGAAATGGAGGCGTGGCCTACTCGAGGCGTTTGGCGCGAACGAAACGATTGTGACTTGGCTAGGGGGGCTGTTCCTTCTTTGCCTTCGTCCCAGGGCCCCGGGTTTCACTTTCAAACTACCCGATGAAATGATACAGGTATGATTTTATAAATACGACGTAATCATATGTTATGTACCTAATAAAATATCTATTGTCTATGACAAACAACTCCCAACCTATATCTTTTTTGATTGATGAACAGGTGGTGATACTGTTCCAAATTCTTATCAGGTTATCAGTTAGATGGACAGTCACTATCAGAGTCATAATATTGATAACAGTCAATAACAGGAAGCACGCAAAAAATGTTTTTATAGAACATTCATCAAAATGATCTGCGGGAACGTTTAAAAACTTACTGTAGCCCTAGAACGCAAAAGGCAAATGGAGGAATATAGATGGATTTATTCAGTAAAAGTCGAATCCGAAACTCCCTCACGCTACACCCAAAGCCGTAGAAAGAGTTAATGTAGGCCTGGAGCGCAAAGCCGTAGAAAGAGTTACTGTGGTCCTGGAGTGCAAAAGCAACTGAAGGACACAGGTGGATTTTAGTCAATAACAGTCATGATGATTTCGATAAAAAAAGACAAGCATACGAAAGTAAGAAGGCCATACCCATTTATTGGGATCAGAGAAGGAAGGAGAAGAAGAAGAATGCTTGCCTACGTGGGAAATCAACCAATGACTTCTCCTGCTATTTTCGTGTCAGACTCTTACTGACTAAAACCACACCTATGTTCCTTCTTTGCCTTGCGTTCCAGGACCCCAGGCTTCTTTTGCATGTCAACTCATGGCCCCAGTAGGCTTCGGCCCTGCTGGGCCCCTACGGTTTTGCTGACATCTCTTTAAGGCGCGCGTGGAACACTACACGCCGTCAACGGGCACATTGCGGACGGTTACCTAAAAGCCGGACGGCGAGCTACCCGACACTCGTCGTCCGCAATCCCACATCGACAGTGGCTGGAAATAAGGGTCGGCAGAGGCGTGAGAAAGTCCGTTCCCTCACGTGTGCGGCCGCTTCCTTTGCTATCATTCCTACTTCGCAGAAGAAGGCGACCGCCTGCCGTTCCTCGTCCCTCCGGACCATGGCCTGTACCAGGGCCCGGCGTGAGAGCTTGCCTACCTTTACGACAAGTAAGAAAGACGTATCATGTTCTATTTATTACCTACTGATTAAATTCTGGTATAGAGAAGGTAATCAGATATGTATATTACACGTTCTAGGAATTCTCAAAATGACAAATTTTTAAACGTGCGATTAGTTAAGTGATGTCATGCATATTTATTTATTTATTAAAACTTTATGCACTGGTAATGAACACTGTACAAAGGCGGACTTCATGCCTTAGGCATTTTCGATCAGTCGGCATATCAAATAGAGCAAAGTCACAATAGTTTATATTTTTTGACTTTGACAACAAATTGCTAATCTATAAAAGCATCTTGAAACCTGTCTGGATGTATGGTGTACAACTCTGGGGCAGCGCCAGTGACTCTAATATAGGTATACTACAGCGAATGCAAAACATGATACTGAGAAACCTGAGCAATGTCCCATGGTTTATCACAAACACAGAAATACATCACTATCTTGAAATTAACACTGTGAAGGAAGAAATCCTCAAAACTGCAATGACATACCTGGGGAGGTTGGAAAATCATCCTAACCAATTGGCTGCTAACCTGACAACCAGAAGCTACACTAAGAGGCTAAAGCGAAAGGATGTTATATAAATGCTATATAAATAAATATAGCCAATTGGGAGGAGATGTCCTCACTGGAGGGCTCACTCGAACTGCCATTACCTACAGCGCATCTGCTTATAGCTAATGCTGATTGCAGATACAACAAGCAAGAAAACAAAAAAAAAAAAAATTTTTTGACTGACGGAATAATATGACTTTGTAGAATTATACAGCTGCTGGTGAAGCTTATATCATCTCTCAATTGCCAGCGGCTTATTTCAATTTCTATTCTATAATTACTTTTTTCATTATTCATCACATAATATTTTTAATATACAAATTAAGTGAAACCCGGTGCCCTGGGACGAAGGCAAAGAAGGAACAGGAGTGAGTTTTTAGTCAGTAAAAGTCTGAAACTATCTCCCGCCCCGCCCAAGAGCAGGATTTGTCATAAGATGATTTTCCCACAAAATAAAAAAAAAATATATATATACAAAATAAAATATTTTAAATTATTTAAATATTATTATTTTCCCCTGCCACCAGTTTCGAAAGGTTTCTTTCTTGCATAATTATTTGGATAAAGTTATTTATTGACACAAATAATAAAAAAATCAAAGTTACATAACTATCCGGCCAGTCGATGTGTTTTAAATTATTTAATCTTGTTAATCTGGATACCTTATATCGGATCCGGAAATACCTCATTACCCCAGAAAATTACATAGTGCAGTAAATACTGAAATTGGAAAACTCGAACACTATATTAACATTTTTTAAATATATTGTTGCAATAAATATCAGTAATACCTGTTATTTTCCGAGTATTAAAGGAATATCTGCTATAAAAAATATATTAAGTAACAAAATATAAACCAAACTATTTGATGGAATTATTACATTTTGTTGAGTGTTTTTTATATGTTTGAACTTCGCCATTATCGTAGCTAAAGCGAAATATGCACCCCAGCCGAAAGCGAGGCCGTTTTGGAGTCGAAAAACTGCTATGGAAATTGACCACGTGTATCAAATGACGCTAGACAACACACTGACCTGATAATAAAAACTTCCTAAAAAATAAAAAAAAATAAAAAAAATCAAATCAAAAATCGGGGTTTCAAAATATTTCAAAAAATAAATAATATGTTTGAGAAATAGACATATGGATTTTTTTTGGGTGTCTTGGTGTGGGCGGCCGGGCAAACGCCTGATACAAGTAATATAATAAATGGTGGCGGGAACTGACTATCGCACTTTTATACACTAGTGCGAAATTCATTTTATTGCGAACCTAAAAGAGTGCCGGACGGCTCTTAAAACTGGACACAGCTGGTTTAGGCAAAACATAAAAAAATAAGATATTTATTTTCAATGACCAGCTGCAAAAAAAAAACAAATAATGCCAATGTTTTTATACAAATCGCCTCATTTCTACGATTTATCTATGTCACCGGTAAATTGCAAACTCCGTATGATTGTAAAAAATCTTTATCTATATATATATACAAGGTGAAACTGACTGACTGACTGACATATCAACACACAGCCGAAAGTATTGGGTTTAGAAGCGTGAAATTTTGCACTTGTTTTACTTTTATGACGTTTTTTTTTTTTTTTTAAGGTGGGAAAATCATCCAATGACAAATCCCGCTCTTGGGTGGAGCGAGAGATAGTGTCAGACTTTTACTGACTAAAAACCCACTCCTGTTCCCTCTTTGCCTTCATCCCGGGGCCCCGGGCTTCGCTTTCACACTACCCGTGGCCCCAGTAGGCTTCGACCCTGCTGGGCCCCTACGATTTGGTGACATCACCCTGAGGCGCGCGTGAAACAATACGCGCCGTCGAACTTTTATGACGTAAGAGAGAGTTAAGAGAGGATTTTCTAAAATTTATCTCCTAAGGGAATAAAACAGGGGTCCAAAGTTTGTATGGAGATACTTACTTTTACGCGGGCGCAGCCGCGGGCAGAAGCTAGTTCAATATTCACCTAACATTTTTAATTAGTACAAATACTTATAGGGCTTATTAGAAAAGGTCTTGTTATTATTTAAGTAAAGTCTCAATAAATAATATTCATAAACAGCAAAGTTATAAGCGTTTTTTTATATCACAAAATGTCACTCAATTTATGGAAATATATTACAGGCTATTGTTATGAATGTATAAATGACGATCAAAATGGAAAAACACTGCGCATATTATTTTCTAGTAGCAATTGTTATGATGAATGATTGATTCTATTGTGAATTTGCCAATTGTGACAAATTTTCGTGAACAATTTTGGGATTTCGTGTTTTTTTTACTTTTGATTACAAAAATATGATCAGTAGGTAACGAGTACGGATAGAGCCCCATTTTTTTGTACTAATTAAATAATAGTAGTTTACAATGGGCCTCATCAGAAGGCTTACAGTCACCCAAAGAGCAATGGAAAGGGCTATGCTCGGAGTTTCCTTGCGTGATTGCATAAAGAATGAAGATATCCGCAGGAGAACCAAAGTCGCCGACATAGCCCGAAGAATCGCCAAACTAAAGTGGCAGTGGGCAGGGCACATTGCTCGTAGAACAGATGGTCGATGGGGCCGAAAGGTTCTAGAGTGGCGACCGCGCACCGGAAGACGCAGCGTTGGAAGGCCTCCCACAAGGTGGACCGACGACCTGGTGAGGGTTGCGGGAGTGCGGTGGATGCGAGAAGCACAGGATCGGTCGTTGTGGAGACGCTTGGGGGAGGCCTATGTCCAACAGTGGACGTCTTTCGGCTGAAATGATGATGATGATGATGAGTGTATATTATTAGTAGCCTAAATATTTGTATGGTATTAATTTATCTCTTGTTTTTTTTCTTATTTATTAGTTTATCATTTCAGCATAGGTACATAAGAAACACCATGTTAAGTCCAATGTCACAATTGTTTAAATAGGTACTGACTTTCATGGTCAGGATTATTCAATAAATAATATTTACTAACGGAATTCTTTTGAACTAAAGGTTAATATGAATACCTCATTAATGATTTATTATTGTACTCGTAAACATCACATTTATTTAAAAAAATATTTTAATTTTTACATAACCTATTCTTTATAATGTCAATGTGAGAACACTTTAGACTCCGTGGATTCGTAGATTACTTTTTATGTCGATCTAATTTTATTTATTTTTTATTTTGTGTACAATATTGATTAGTCTGCACTTTCCTCGCATAGGTACCTAAATAATAAAATATTGAAAGATTTGTATATTTTTTAAAAGAGTATTTAACCATGCAGCTCTTCTCTTCTCTTCTCCATGCGAAACGACCAGTTGGAAACGTGCACTAGCTTCTCACGTTTTATAAGCCAATATATGCCTTAAGTAATACCTACAAAATAAAAATAATTGTTTTTTTCTTATTTTTAGATTGAAACGTTTAGACAGACGGGTAAATGGTTCTTATTAATAATATCTTTTTTTTTCACTTGACAAAAGACTAACATTTTCCATTAGCTAACATCAACCAAACTGGGTTTTGAAAAATAAGCAATATTAATATACCAAATAAAACCTATAAATGTACTACTTAAATGTATTTTATTGAAAAATACACTTAATTATGTAGCGGCTCATAAAAATATTACATTTTTATTTTTTCTAGACCCGTTGGGTACCTATTCAAAATCTTAAACAAAACAATCATTTGATATTTTTACCCACAACAACAAATGATGCCATGTAATATGTAATTACTACTATCATCTAGATATTCAGTTTCCAGAAGGATTTATTCATAATAAACATGGAAACGAATTGACCCAAACGTGATGAAAATCAATCATTTCGCGCAAAACAATGCGCGCACATACACACACACACACACTGCTGGGACTCAGGCGTCCTCTGTGAAGAGAGAATGGACCGTAATCCACCACGTGGACCCAGTGCATGTTGGTGGATGTAACATGTTCGAATTTATGGTTCCAGGAAATTCCAGTTTCCTCACGATGTTTTCATTCATCATTTCGAGAGCAGTGGTGATGAAATAAATTAATTAAATTACAGAAAGTAAAACGCCTGCCTGAGTTTGAACACTTATCTGAATTTATATACTATACATAATGAATTCTTTAATTTGTTTACTTTTATGCTTGATTTTTTTCTGTATTGATGACATAGTGGAGTCTGCTAGCTAACAAGTGGCAATCAATTTAATTTTATAATTTATTGTAATTATGTACCTTATAATAATAGGTGACTAATTTTCCTTTGTTAATATTAATTAAAAATCTAATGTAAATGGCACACTTTGTGCACTATTGTAAAAGTCAAGAAGATGTGTTACTTAGGGCCCTGGTTTTTATATAAACAAAGACTGGACAAGTGCGAGTCTGACATACTGAGGGTTCCGTGCAAACTTACCTATGTTCAATATAAATAGTTCAATTCCTGAATTGAGGAGTCTCGAAGATTTTCTGAATCGCAAAAAAAAAAAGTATTTTTTTGTTACCTAACAAATTTTCTGTTTTCAGATTTATTCCTATACCTGTGCTATAAGACTTTGCTTTATGCCAAATTTCAGGATTCTGGGTCAACGGGTACCCTATGAAATATACGTTTTTTTTAGACATAAACGGCCGTATCTTTTCTTTTCGTTAACTTAGAAGTTTGTTTTTTTTTGTTACTATTTTGACCTCTATTGGAATTAACAAACGACCTGAATCAAAAACTTAAGTTAATCGTATTAACGTCAATGCTTCCTATGTCGACAACTACCTGAATTGACTGTCAAAATCTAAATTAACGCGAGCGCAGGCGCGAGCAAAAGCTATCTATAGGTCAATTAGTGCATTACCAGCTCATCGCGGTTCTGGGTATGATTGGTTGTTAGGGTTCCGTAACTAAAGGGTTTAGAACCCACTACCTCCAATGTCAATTTTCACAGATGATGTATTTTTATTGCCGCTATAACAACAAATACACATATATGGTACGGAACCCCTTCATGCGCGAGTCCGACTCGCACTTAGTGGGTTTTTAAACAATATGACAGTTATTAGAATATTTAAAATTGACATGTTTACGATAATAGTGGCGACTATAATGGACGGATGCACGGTTGCAACCTTTGGTATTATTGTTATCCATTCTTTATGTAAATATTTGTTAATAAAGAAAACTTGTTTAATAGTTTTATGAATATAAGTTAGTGTCTCACGTGTAGACCAAAAAAAAACTTACTATCCGACAGGGACCTGCACCGGCTTTTGGATGACTATGATGATTATATTCATGAGAATTGACTGTTGCTTTGCTTGATTGTTTTCGGTTGTTGTTACATTTACTAAGCACATCTCTTTCCTGCACCACTGCACAAATCTATCGCCCTCGTGGGAGTGAGAGGGACTGAATTGAATATGTAATGACATTTCAATGATGACCCGCAAATTTTTTAATAGTTTGGACAACTGGGGCCCAAGTCTGTTATTTTTATAAATTCGTCATTCCAACACGATCCCATTGTCATTTTGCTAAAAGTTCGTAATCTGCTAAGTAATTCATAATGATCGATCATTGATCGGTCAGTGGTCTCTTAATAGAGTTGTAGTAGAATGACAATATCGAGCTTATTAAAAGCAGTGACTGCACAATGACGTTCTAATGATAGGTCACTGCGATTAAAGGAACTGTCAAAATGTTAGCAGATTACCGCATACGTCAGACATTTATGTACGAGATTACCGTCCTGTGCCACTTCTTTCAATGGAGTGTCAATGGTTGACCATTGTAAAGTCATAATGACGCGACGCCATTATATTAGTAGATTACCATACTTGTCAAATCAACAATTATAAAATCAATGATAGACCATTCTGACACTATTGTAATAGCAGAATTGAGGCACTCTTCTGTGACTGTCATCATTGTAAGATCATTGGCAATGATGCACTCGTTGAGTCGAGGCTTCAAAGTCTAGAGCATCGATGCCGAATTGCTAGCCTGTCGGTTTTCTACCGGTTGCACTTCGGGGAGTGTGCGTCGGAATTGCATAACCTAATTCCGCCTAGCCCGTTCCATCATCGGACCACCAGGCATACGGCAATGCGCCACCGGTACATGGTGGACATCCCACCTATACGCACGAAACGTTTTGGGAACACATTCATTGTCCGTATAGCTAAGAAGTGAAATTCCTTGCCAGAATCTGTATTTCCTGATGGCCACAACCCGGGAATCTTTAAGTCAAGAGTGAATAGATTACTTCTAGGTAAGCGCGCACTACCGTCGACCGCACCGTCGCTTTCCATCAGGTGAGATAGTGGTCAAGCGCGAACCTATCAAGAATTAAAAAAAACTGTCGCACCCGCTCAACAAAATGGATTGAAGATGTTTGTATCATAAAAATTGTGTCATCGTGCGTGCTGAGTAGCGTCGAGGATTACCTGGTATTGTGCAAACCGTCCTTTAAAGAAACGAGTCGCTCTGACCTATATTTTCGCGCGACGTATCAATTCCACAGCATGCACTAGCCGAATTTCAAATAGTTAGCAATGTAACGCTGAACCGTACAAACCACACCGTAATTTGTTACTAGAGATGAAACAGATAGCCGGTAACTAACCGGTATCTGGCCTTGTTTTGACTCTCCGGCCGGATACCGCATAGTAATTCATTAGGTAGACAAATCATATATTACCACAATAGGTTATTAATAAAAAATATTTTATTAATTACTAAATATAAAAAAGTAAGTAAGTAGTAGTAGTGTAAGTTAAGGTGTGCAATAAAGTAATAAATAAATAAATAATAAATAAATATTTTATTAATAAAAAATATTAAATAAGGTTAGTACTCAAAATTAACAATCGGCAGATTGTGGTAAACGAATACTAAATTTTCCGCATTTTTTGGCAAGAGCGACTCCGCTTGTCTTCGTACACCACACCAGCTTCAGCGGCGCAGCGATCGGCGGCGGCGATCTCTCGCGCCGAGCTTTAGTATAGGCCATTGTCTGGAGCGAGGAGGAGTGGCAGGCGGTCGCTTCCTTCTGCGAAGCAGTAATGCTAGAAAAAGAGGCGGCCGATCGCGTGAGGCAACGGTCCTCACGCCCTAATCGCCGCCGGGATTCCGATCCCGATTTCCGCCACCGTAGGCGCGGGTTTGCGGACGGCGAGCTATGGGTAGCCCGCCGTTCTGTCTGACACTATCTCCCGCTCCACCCAAGAGCGGGATTTGTCATTAGATTTCCCACCTAAAAAAAAAACACCAGCTTAAGAAAATAGCTTTTCGCTATAAACTCTACTGCCAGATGCTGAAAAATAAATTCTAGTAAATCACACTAATCACGCCATGTAACACGATAGAGTGTAGAATATCCTGTTGCCGGTTACCCGGCGCTTCAGCCTCGTAGCTTGCCGAATATTTGGTATCCAGCCAAATCACTATCTGTTTCATCTCTATTTGTTACTGCTCTTTCAACCCTAAAGTACAGGTATCGGCACGGATCTTGAGCGCTCGGCGAAAGAGTGGGAATCGCTTTGCATACGCGTTTTTATTTTTAAATGTACATCTATTTTATTTTATTTTTTCTTTTAGCCACTAGGTACTAGGTAAAAGAAAAAATTAAATAAAATAGGTTTTCGCTTTGCATACGCGTTTTTATTTTAAATGTAAACCTATTTTATTTTAATTTTTCTTTTACCTACTAGGTACTAGGTAAAAGAAAAAATTAAATAAAATAGTTATACGTTTTTTTTAAAAAATAAGTCGCGTACGCAAAGTGATCCCCACTCTTTCGCCGAGCGCTCAAGATCCATGCCGATACCTGTACCGTTTGACACACTTCTGTTGCTGGGATTGGTGGATAAGGGGTAGTGAAAGATTGCGAGTTTCTGCACCGATGTTTATTCGCTTGCAAACTGTAGCGACACTGTCCTTCTAATACCACCGTACTTTACACCAGTCAAAAGCGTATTTTGCTATTCAAAGTTAGAAGATTTATAAAATAGTGATTCATATAAGTTTCTTAACATATTTTTTTCGTACTTCTCAGTCGTGGAAATAACTCGGCGTACTGTGTTGGTGCTGACGCTGCAGCTGCGCAGAACCTCAATCGGCAGAAATATACCTTGTTGACGATTGTATTTTTCTGCCGTTTGGGATTAAAATTCACTGATTCAGGCTTCTGAACACTTACAAATTGTATAGACACTTGAAACTTCACGTGGCCTAGATGCTATCTTTTACATTGGACATTGGACAGGAGAGAAGCATTGCCATCCAGCGGTGGTAATACCGCAAATCTTCTTGGCATGTTATCAGTCGACAGTGATTTATTTTAAAGATGGGAAACCATCCAATGATTTCTCCCGCTCTAAAGTGGAGAGGGAGGGCGTGTCAGACTTATACTGAATAAAACCACGCCTATGTCCTTCGATTGTCCTTTACGTAGAAAACGTCGTGGCCCTAGCGAGTATCGGCCCTGCCGGTCCCCTACGGACTCGACAGTGATGCGGAGGAGTTTTTCGACGGCATATTTTTTACATTGTTTTTAGCTTATTTTAATTAGTTGAGTGTTTTTTGTTGTATTTTATAAGCATGGAAAAAATATATAGCAATAGCTAAAAGTCAACCGATTGCGATGAAACAAAGCCTAAGTAATATAATTATCAAGTTACACGCAGTTTTAATGTATAAAAGTTATTTACATAGATTTCGTACATTTTACGTGATGCGCGCACAACTAAAAACTTCTACAGATTTATTATATGTATAGCATAGATATAGATAGATTTATGTCTAAAATGAAAGGGCAGATAACTAAACAAAAATTCAATTCAGAAAAATAATCATGGCAAAACTATCACAAAAATTGCGCCATATTTTTAAGGCCTTACAGAAGATCTCACCGCTGATAAGAGTACCTTTCCTACTTATAGATAAGAATCTCTCCTATCATGTCTTAGATTACTCTTGTCATAGGTTATGTAAAGTACCTTCAGATAAAGAAGTCAGCCTAATCCTGTCTGCACTGAAATGTTTAATCAATCAATCAATATGTTTATTTGCATAATACAGGTAAGTGTAAAAAGGTGTTACATACAGGTATAATAGGTGCGCTGTACTATAACCTAATAAGGTGTGCAAATTTATTAATTAGTTAATTTTAGGATTTCATTCTGACAAACTAGACAACAATTATTGAATCAAGATTAAAGTCATATAAATTCACATTAAAAGTAGTATGTCATAGGTAAAAGATAAATAAATAAGAAATTTCAAGTGAATACAAAGTATAAAAACAAAGTCGATTCAAAGACAAAATTAACATTAAAATAAACATTGGTTCAAATAAATCATTAAATTATGTCATATTATTATTGTTGTCATAAATTTTTTCATAAATTACTATCATTATTATTTTTTTTTTTTGTGTGAGCCATTACAGTATATCAATATTTTTATCCTGCAAAAACTCCTTAACGTTATAGTAACATTTATTTACTAAGAATTTGTGCAGCTTTGACTTGAACTGTGGAAAAGCTAATTGTTTAATATGATCAGGCAATTTGTTGTAGATCAGTGATGTCATACAGATAATACTTTTATTGACAAGTGCTGTTTTTCCATATGTTATTTTAACTTCTAGTATATTTTTGTCACACAATTGTCTATAGTAGCTTTTAAAAGCAGTCTTAAAATAACTTGGATTCAATTTGACAAACAAAATCATTTCATAGATATATAGCGAAGGCAATGTTAAAATTTTTAGGCTTTTAAAGTATGGTTCACAGCTGGTAGTATGGTCTATATTGCACATTGCTCTAATGCATTTTTTTTTGAGCTTTAAATATGGATTCTTTATTTAGTGATAGTGTTATGCTTTTTTTACGTGGAAAACTGTCAAATAACTTCTTCCGCTCCGGGTGCAGTGGGCGGGGCTGCGGTAACTCCTCCGAACAATCCGCAGCCCTGGCAGACATCGGCCCTAGCTTGCCTCATCAATTTTGCTGATATCTCTATTAGGCGTGCGTAGAATACAACGCTCCGAACTCGTACTTTGTCCTTACCAAATAGGCGGACGGCTGACTACCCATGGCTCGCCGTCTGCAAACCAACGCCTAGTTGTAGGTCGTTGTCCTGCGACTTTAGACGCCGGGAGCGTCTCCGGCGAGGACTCATGTGATATGCTACACTTTAAAGCCGGGTTTACATTATTGTGTTGTGTCTTTTCGCGGGAAGCGCCAATCAAATGACTCTGTTCAAGATTACGACATATCACAATGATTTTTGTAGCCAATGAAGTACGTCAAAAGATGCCACGACACGACACAATACAATAATGTAAACCTCAGCCTGGCTTAAGTAGCTCGCTGTCCGACCCTCTGGTAACCGTCCAGACGGAGCCCAAGTCGTCGACACGGCGTGTACTGTTCCACGCGCGCCTCAAGGAGATGTCAGCAAACCGTAAGGGCCCATCAGGGTCGAAGCCTACTGGGGTCAAGTGTCTGCTTCTGAAAGGAACACTCGGCCCTGGTGCGAAAGGCAGCAAAGGAACAGGAGGGGGTTTTTGTAAGTAAAAAGCCCAAGAACGGGTGAAGTCATTGTATGATTATCCCAACGAAAAAAAAAAATCGCACCTAAGATATTTGAATAATTGCATATTTACTATAAATCACACTAATATTATTAAGGCTTAAAGTATGTATAGGTAAGTCCATCTAACCATTGCCGGTTTGTGGAGCTTAGTTTGTAACTTTACTTACCATTTTGGGATAAAATAATGAATGTCCAAATCGATTTTTTTATAAATATATCGAGAAATTATGATCTAACTAGCTAGCTTCTGCTAGTGGCTTCGACCGTGTGGAAGCAGGTTTCTTGATACAAACTGTGGACCACCGTTTCAACCCTTTAGAGGGTGCATTTTGGAAAATCCTCTCTTAGTGTTCGCCTACGTCATAAAAGGCAATCTTGAGCAAAATTGTACGTTCCTAGACCCTGTCGTTTCGGCTGTGTGTTGATGTCAGTCAGTCATTTTCTCCTTTTACATTATACAGATAAAGATTTTTACAATCATACGGAGTTTGCAATTTACCGGTGACATATGTATCTGTGTGTTATTCAGGGGCGTATCTGCCGTATCGATGATACGGGGTCCCTTAACTACAGGGGCCTCGATTTGTGCAAAAATTCGTAACATATAACATCCACAACCTTAAATTCTCTTTTTGGTATAATGAATAGTGACTATATGATAGGATGTTCCTATTTTATAGGTCGCTCCGCTTGTTCTAGCGTTATATTCATAACCACGATGGAAACTTAAATCTTAGTTCACATGCTCCAATTAACGGACGTATTTTCAATCAAGATTTGTTCTATCTCAGTCAGCGTAATCCCATTTTCGACTTTGATAACAAAACCACTACTTCCATATTTCAAAACAAAAACTAATTTAAAAAAATGGATACAGGGTTCCTTTGAGTCTAGCTGCGCTACTGGTGTACTCCTTGACGCTCAAACGGAAGAATGGATTTGAATGAAACTGTGTACCTAACACAGGTAGACCATGTCCTAAAATAGGGTACAGGATGCCCGTCTGTCTGTCTTCTGTCTGTCTGTCTGTCAAGACCCCATTATCTCGGGAACGCGTAGAGGTATCGACTTGAAATTAAAACCATATACTTAACTCTGCGGTCCCTTGAAGCTGTGAAAAAATCAAACTTCTGAGTCAACGAAACAAAAAGATACGGCCGTTTATGTCGCAAAAAACGTATATTTCGACATTCTCAAGGAAATCTAAATTCATGGGGTACTTCCCGTTGACCTAGAATCTTAAAATTTGCCATGAAGGAAGGTATCACAACACAAGTATAGGAAAAAATCTGAAAACTGAAAATTTGTAGTTATGTCACAAAAAAAAACTTTTTTTTGGGAATCGAACTGTTTTCATAGGTAAGTTTGTGCGGAACCCTCAGTGTGCGAGTCTGGCTCGCACTTGCCCTGTTTTTTTTTTTATTCTGGGGCCATGTTCTCTTGTGATAATTTTCTATTTTTACGCGGGCGAAGCAACTTGCAGAAGTTATAATGAAAACGGAGCGAAACAAAGCTCATCGACCGTGGTAACTGAGGTAAGTTAGGGTGACGATGTAAAACAAATGAAGCCTTACTGTTGCCGTGTTTTGTTTCTATAGAAAGCTATGGGGAAGATCAAAGGCACTACAACAAAAAAAAAACACAAAGTATTTCCGTCATTCGGAATAATATTTTGCTATATAGATAAGTGTTTTCTCGTCCAATATACCACAAAGACTCAAGACCAGTGCGTGTTGCCAGTGGTTTGGCTGTGAAACGTGGTCATTCACAATGGGCCTCATCAGAAAGCTTAAAGTCACTCAAAGAGTAATGGAAAGGCAGGGTAATGTATGCTCGAAGTTTCCTAGCGTGATTACCGATTACCGTCATAGCTCGAAAAATCGCCAAATTTAAGTAGCAGTGGGCAGGGCACATTGCTCGCAGAATAATAATATTATCATTTTTATTATTTTTCGGATACCAAAAAATCCATAGAGTGTTAGTAACATACAAGAAAAAAAAACAATGAAAAACTTACTGCCTAGTGTTAGTAATTACCAATCTTCGCACAAACTTCTGAATGATGGGAGAGCCAAAGCTCTCAGCGACAGTTTTCAGGATGCTGTTCCGACTGAGTGAGGGATCACTCTCCTCAGTACCGACGCAGTTTTTTTACGTATTATCGCATAGAAATCGTCGGTACGGTCTTGCGTGAACATCTCCGATGCGCTACAGCAGCGAGGTAGTCTCAACAGCATCCTGAAAGCATTATTATATTGGACGCGCAGGACATCCAGCGATCTCTTAGTATAATTGACCCATAGACTGCCCGTGTACAGACTTTGGCAATAAGCCTTAAAAAGTGTCAGTTTTACTTGGTCTGTACATCGCGCAAATCTACGGGACAACATATTACTCCGGACCGCTAGGGCCCTGCGCTCCCTCTCAATGTCCACATCATCCCTAAGATCAGCGGCAAGTAGATGCCCTAGGTATTTAAAGGTTGAAACCCTACTAATTGGGGAACCGTTCAATAGTAGCCCGGGTCCTTCTCCACGGCGTTTGCCGCTGACCTCAAAGACCATGTATTCACATTTATTCACATTATAATGGGGCTGAAAGATTCTGGAGAGGCGACCGCGTGCCGGAACACGCAGCTTTGGAAGGCCTTCCATAAGGTACCGATAACCTGGTGAAGGTCGCAGGAATCCGAAGGGTGAGAGACACACAGGACCGGACGTTGTAGCGACGCTTGGGGGAGGCCTGTTGGAAGATGTCCACAGTGGACATCTTTCAGCTGAAATGATAATGATGATGATGATGACATGATATACGTATTGATATACGTATCTCATCATTATCATTGTGTGTGTGGCATATTGTTTAAAAACATTACACTGCATATTTGCACGTGTTTTATAAATGCTTAAGATATATTCAATCAGCCGATGTCGATAAATTTGATAAGAACACAATAACAACAGTGGAAAAATTACAGTAATGTCAAAACATTATCTACTAAATTATATGCTGAAAGCTGCAAGAATAACCGAATACAAAATATATAGAGACTGGTCGTGGTGAAGATGAATTTAACGAAGATAAACAGCCTGATAATGTTCCCATTACTAGACTATCAACGTAAAAAGCTACCTAAGTGTATAGAATCAAAATAAGTATATCAAGGTGTGACTTTTACATACTATTGTTTTATTACTGAATATAATATATTTGTTTTTTATTATCTATAGAAATAAATAAAAATAAATCGTAGAATATGTTAATAAGGGCAAAACTCAAAAATTACTGGACCAGTTATTTCGAACTTTTTTTTAAAACTTTTTGTTGAAGTCTAAAGATAAAAAAACATTAAAAAAAAAACCGTAAAAACAAACCTCCATTAAAAAGAGAGAATTCTCTGACCGGGGGTTGTGTCTGATCCGGGCAACTACCAGATAGTTTATTCTGTTATACACGTTCTAGTCATGGATGGAAGGAGGCCAAAGAAAAGATGGATGTATTGTGTGAGAAGTAATATGAAAGAATAGGGAGTTAGTGACAGTGTGACGAGTGACAGGACAGAAAGGAAGAAAAAAAACGTGTTACGCCAACCAAAAATAAAACGGGACAAGGACAGCAGGAAGATGATAATATATGTTCTAGTCAGACGAAGAACTCTGAATTTTGGATCAGGATGTTTGGATTTTATTTTTAGAAGTAGAATCATTTATAGTTCAACCAATACACAACCTTTTTGTGACCTTAACACAGTACCTCAGTTTCGATAGCCTTAATCTGAATCAACGTAATATTAATAAAATTACTGAGACTTTCTAAAACCAGTTAAGCAAGATGATTAATGAATAAATTATTGGTACAGTCGACGGCGCGATCGGTTATAATTTCTTAGTAGTTTTTGAACTACGAAAACCACCGTGGTAATATAATAATATAATATAATATTCCACAACTAACACACAACGCCGCCTAGTCCCAAGCTAAGCAGAGCTTGTGTTATGGGTACTAGACAACTGATAAACATACTTATATATTTTTAAATACATACATATTATAGATAAATTACACCCAGACACAGAACAAATGATCGTGCTCATCACACAACCATTTGTCCTGGGTGGGAATCGAACCCACAACCTCCGGCATAGCAGTCAGGGCCACTAACCACTAGACCAACAGGTCTGTCGAAATCAGAAAAAATCGGTAGGGGACGTAACTGTAGTTAGAACCTCAATATGAGATGCTCATGTGTCTCCCTATTCGACTTTGCAGGAACTCCCGGATATTGTGTCTGCTATTAAACATCCTTCTGATGCGCTTTGCAGGTCGCTTCTTAGGCGCAAGCCAGAGAGATGCAGTGCAGCGCGCATCGGGCACTAGCACGCTACCGGAGCACATCGGATGTACCCGTGGCACGTTACGACGGGACACTGTGTATCTGAAGCGCGGGCGGGACAAGAACAACAGACTGGTATCACGTATATGCGAGGTGACGGGGAGTGTGCGCTGGCGGTGCGCCTTTGGTGCGCCTGTGGCGTGCCGTTTCGACGCCTTTCCAATGTTCTTACACAAAATGTAGGAGAGGGACATGGTGCAAAACAGATAAAAGAGGTGCGCTGATGGTGCGCCTGCGCCCCCGCCTCTTGTCTGGCTTCCGACTTAGGAATCTCATTAAACCGATTTCTATTTCTACTCCTTCTCTGTGCTCGCAGTACGATTGTGGAACTCACTACCGCCTGACATTTAGTGACTGCCAAAGTGACAATCTCATGCAATTCTTAGAAGAGTGAAAGAACACTATCTTTCCATTTCGTCCTAATCGCATATTACTGTGATATCATATAAGTACTTTATCTTTAATAATTATTAAGTATGAAAAAATGTGATATTCATTTTACCATTAAGTAGGTATGTGTAGCGACATCTGTTATAGATGTCGCCACATAAGAAATAAAATTCAAAATCCTGCAATATGGTATTATGGTGTGTCCAGCCCCCCGTAGCCAAGTTACGAGCGACGCATTCGCCAGGTCTGCCCCCCTAGCCAAGTTACAACGTCATCTCAACACTCAGTCACATGGGAAGAACAAAGGAAAAGGAGGCGTGGCCAACTCGAGGCGATCAACCAAAAGAGAATCAAAACGAAACCGTTGTAACTTGGCTAGGGGGGCAGACCTGGCAAATGCGCCGCTCGCGAGCCGCTTGCGAACGGCGCGCGTGCATTTCGCACACGGCTCGTTCGTACTTCGTACGAACATGAAATGCACGCGCGTAGTTCGCAAGCGGCTCGCGAGCGGCGCATTCGCCAAATCTGCACGCACCTTTAGATTTTTCCGCGCCTTGAGCACATGTACAATAGACTAAATTCAACTATCGGGTTCTTGTTCGGACCAGACAAACACCCGTCTAGTCGGAGGATCCTCCTTTTTAACGGAGGTTTGCGGGACTTTACGCCGTATTTCACATACCTCCAAATATGTATATAATTTTGATAGTAAGTTCTGATATTATATTATATATTTTGATAGTAAGATCTTTATAGTAATATTTATTTTAAAAATAAATCGTTTTGAAACCTGAGTTTATTTCAATGTTTCTTATCAGGGTAGTCAGCTAAGAAACACCGGCTTCATCCAGTTTAAATTGACGAAAAAAATTTAGTGTAAAAGTGTTTTTTAAAAACCTATTTGCAAAATAAATATAATTTGCCAAGAACGAGCTCATCGGGAACACAAAAATTAAAATAAATACACTAGTGCGTTATCATTGTCACCATGGAGGTGCGGTCAGCTGTGATCAGAGGTACAAATAGTTTACGATATAAAGGCCTATAGCTAACTTACCAGACCGGTTTAGGCGTAAACTACGTTTGTTTATTTTAAACCAAATCCATTCAATTTACACCTTATAAGCAAACCGGCTTTTGTGTAAGATTTTGTATTCTTTACTCAACTAAAACAACAACACGGAAAATAGATTAAACTTATTAACTAATATTACAAAAGCGTAAAAATATAATTATGTTTTTAAAAGGTGATAATGACTTATAAATAATGCCCTTTTATTACAACCATAACTTAAAACAAGTCATTCTGTCCCTAGGGAGATAATGTAGTATGGGCGATTTGAATTTGGAACATCCAAAACAATTATTTTGAAAAACAAAAAACACAAAAATAAAGTAAAATAAAATGTACGCGCATCAAACAAGTTTATTCAAAAATCTAACTGGCCACTAACAAAAAAAAAAATGTGGTTACTGATGGTGACGAGTCTTTAAAAATAAAGTTATGAAAAGGCGTCATAAACTATAGAATAGTAAATTTTGTTTGTTTCAAATCTCAAAACATGTCGAGTGATAAGTAGTTAAAATTACCTTGCAAATAATACTTATATTTTTCTAGTATGTAATTTGTTTTCGTAATTATCTCACAGATGGTATAAACAGTAGAGTATCCAATACGGGGATAAAGCTGTCTTTGTCTTGGGCTGCTTGAATTCCTCACTTCACTCAGGTTTCTATATTAAGTCTCTCGCAATGCTCGGGAGTTAATAATATAAATCCCTAACTGCCGTTCGGGATTATAACTAAGCAACCTTCGTTTCGTTCGGAATTCAACATGCCGCCCGCGACAAGACACTGCTTTATCCCCTAGTCACATAATCTACTCTTATTTACTAGCTGCTTCCAGCATTTTGTCAGCGTGAAATAAAAAAAAAATTGTGCCAAAGAAAAATACTTCTGGGATAAAAAACAATAATAAAAGAAAAATAATTTGTTTATATTACCTACTGCCATAAAACACACGAGCCACGTACCTACTTGCCCGAAGTCAGCCGAACGACGCGCGATTGACGAACGCGGAGTTTCGGTTCGGCCAGACTACCTGCTGAAAGTAGATTTTTTTGCCGAAACCAATATCAAGCCTTCGGTCAGACTACTAATTTATGTGCGACAGCTTAACGACTCCTGGGATTAATAATACAACGATACACTTCCGTGAATAAAGATGTGGGTTTTAAGTCTTGATAACCAGTTCTTCGTGCATTATTAGAATTTGAAAGTAACACCTGTGCAAAAACCGACTAATGATAAATGCAAGTTTTAAATTGTAGCACATCAGTAAGCCAGTAAAAAAGCTTGATCGAAATCGGTTCATCCATTTAAGCGCTTCGATGTCACACACAGACCAACATACATACCTACTTATAATTTTAAATTTTCTGTAAGTTGTATAATTTCATGCTTCAGTAAGGTAGTATGGCGGAATCTGTCCTCAACAAAAATATCCGTAATTTTGACCACATATTTTTGCAAATAATATGTAAATATAACAGTGCAGTTTACGTTCAGTAAAAACTTTTTTAGAATAATATCAGTACATATTTCAACCTTCACAACCTTCTATAAACATGTGTTAAAAAGTCAAGTTTACCTCTTCATAAGAACTTTAGAGCTGTGTGATTCTTTAAAATAGTTACAGTGACCTTCTTAAAGTGTTACCGTGGCCCTCGCAAAGAGTTATTGTGGCCTTGTCAAAGAGTTACCGTGGCCCTCACAAAGAGTTACCGTGGCTCTCTCAAAGAGTTACTGTGGCTCTCGCAAACAGTTACTATGACCCTCACAAAGACTAACTGTGGCTCTCGCAAAAATTTACCGTGACCCTCGCAAAGAGTTACCTTGGCTCTTGCAAAGAGTTACCGTGGCTCTCTCAAAGAGTTACCATGACCCTCGCAAAGAGTTAACGTGGCTCTCTCAAAGAGTTACCGTGACTCTCGCAAAGAGTTACTATGACCCTCACAAAGACTAACTGTGGCTCTCGCAAAAATTTACCGTGACCCTCGCAAAGAGTTACCTTGGCTCTTGCAAAGAGTTACCGTGGCTCTCTCAAAGAGTTACCGTGACCCTCGCAAAGAGTTAACGTGGCTCTCTCAAAGAGTTACCGTGACTCTCGCAAAGAGTTACTATGACCCTCACAAAGACTAACTGTGGCTCTCGCAAAAATTTACCGTGACCCTCGCAAAGAGTTACCTTGGCTCTTGCAAAGAGTTACCGTGGCTCTCTCAAAGAGTTACCGTGACCCTCGCAAAGAGTTAACGTGGCTCTCTCAAAGAGTTACCGTGACTCTCGCAAAGAGTTACTATGACCCTCACAAAGACTAACTGTGGCTCTCGCAAAAATTTACCGTGACCCTCGCAAAGAGTTACCTTGGCTCTTGCAAAGAGTTACCGTGGCTCTCTCAAAGAGTTACCGTGACCCTCGCAAAGAGTTAACGTGGCTCTCTCAAAGAGTTACCGTGACTCTCGCAAAGAGTTACTATGACCCTCACAAAGACTAACTGTGGCTCTCGCAAAAATTTACCGTGACCCTCGCAAAGAGTTACCTTGGCTCTTGCAAAGAGTTACCGTGGCTCTCGCAAAGAGTTACCGTGACTCTCGCAAAGAGTTACCGTGACTCTCGCAAAGAGTTACCTCGGTCCTTTCATGGAACGGGCGTTTCACTCTACCCCGAGCGGAAAAGGACATTTAATCATTTCCCGCATAAAAAAGCTCAAGTAAATAAAACTAAAGTTATGAGTCTCACATAAAACAGTATTTAACTCACTTGAACCTAAATATGCTTGGTATACTACGCATATCAACTAATAAAACGCACTTCAAACATTTATCTATTAATTAGTATTCTTGACACAAAACTAAACAATTATCAAACCTTTGCTAATACTTTCTTCAATAACCCAAGCGAACGCCGGCGTTCGCGCGGGACGTCATCGCGCCATTCGGTCGATCCCCAATCGAACGCCGGCGTTCGCTCTCCCCCACTTCATTGTAGGCCCTATTTTCAATACTTAGAGACTACTTTTGTATGATCAAGTTTGATTACTTACGTTCTTGGATAAATTACCTATAAATTGAACGCATTATATTTTATAGTCTATGCTCTGCTATATTTTTTTTTCGGTTTTTTTGTAAAGGTAATATTTCCGCCGCCATTTTGTTTATGGCACCCCTGCAGTCACTAACTTTTTGACAGTTCGCTTCCCGCTTTAGATTTTCACGCATATTTTACATAGCTGTTTCGCACGCTTCTTTGGTTACTACTCCGTTCCTTTTGGTCATAGCGTAGTGTTATACAGCTTTTCTCAATAAGGGCGGAATACACCAATAAAACTAATCGCGTTTTAACGTTTGCCTCGCATAATCGCGTTTAGCCGCTGTCGCTAGTGTCACTAGTAAAAATACAACAAAAGAAAAATGCAGTCAAGTGACACTAGTAACAGCGGCTAAACGCGATTATGCGAGCCAAACGTTAAAACGCGATTAGTTTTATTGGTGAATTCCGCCCTAAATGGGCTATCCAACATTTACATAATTTTTAATCCGTATCAGTAGTTCCTGAGATAGCGTGACAGGTGACCGGACAGAATGGAAGAAAGAAACGTGTTGCGCCGACCCCTAATAACCCGAGTCAAGGCCAGGAAGATGATAGTAGTTCCTGAGGTTAGCGCGTTCAAACACACAAACTCTTCAGTTCTATTATAATAGTACAGTAGTAGTAGATATCTGTAAAACTATTGTAGGTACTTAAATCTCTGATTTAGAACTAAAATAATTAAATAACATATAATAATATAATATAATATAATATTCCACAACTATCACACAACGCCGTCTAGTCCCAAGCTAAGCAGAGCTTGTGTTATGAGTACTAGACAACTGATAAACATACTTATATATTTCTAAATACATACATATATAGATAAATTACACCCAGACACAGAACAAATGATCGTGCTCATCACACAAACGTTTGTCCTGGGTGGGAAACGAACCCACGACCTCCGGCATAGCAGTCAGGGCCACTAACCACTAGACCAACAGGCCAGTCAAAACATTCAAAAGGGGCCTCTTTAACAACGTTCTCATTGACAATCAATAAACGTTCTCATTAACATATAAATAAAGACGGAGTTTCATTGGCCTTTAAACCGTGTTAAAAGATTTTATGTTAAGTTTTTACCGCACATTCATAATTTGCTCCAACAGTGTGATTGACAAAATGTCCCCCAACATGACGAGCAACGCTCAACGTTGCCCAGCTAGGTGACAAACACACGTACGGAAAAATTATATATATATAAAGATAGATAAACAGTCCATCCATGAAGTTACATAATAATGATTAACCCACTCCCCCCGGCCCCCATTCCCTCGGGAACGTGTTCTACATATTGATGTACAGTAAATAAAAACAGTTTACGATAAGGGTCATTATCGGTCATCGTCTTACATTGATAGTGCCATGTAACATTTTGTAACAGCGATGTAGGCAACGATGCAGCACTTTTGCCTAAGTAAGCGTAATCTATTCACTCTTGACTTTAATACCCTTTTTTAACCTTTCGTATGCCGGAATTACAGACACAATTAAAAAGCCATTTTGTCCCGCATACATACCTATGCGTTCCGGCATACAACAGGTTAAGTGACAAATCATCTAATGACTTTTTCGCTCTAGGCTGGAGCGAGAGTGACTCGTGACTAAATCCCAAAAGATTAAAAAACACAGACTCCGCCAAGGAAAAGTAAAAGTAAAAGTAGAGTATATTATCTCCTCAATATTGAACTTGATACCAATTCTGTATTTAAAACTTCAAGGTCCATCCAGCTAAGTGATCTTAGTGAAGCCAATGACTTAAGAGGGCACTTCCCCACTCGTCTATCATCAACGAGAGCATGATTTAAAAGCTTTTTGTTTCATTCAACGAAATCCATAGCAATGTCTTATGTAGAGACAACGCAAAAAAGGGATATAACGCCTGAAAACTCTTTATCGTTACCTCGTTATCGTTACCGAATGGTAATTCCGTCATTTACTAAAAAAAGTAATACAGTAAAGACTTCTGAAAATCAACAATTTTACGTGAACATTGGCCCTTCATAATGTACTCATAAATTATAAATATAAAAAAATATCTATAAGAAACCTTGCACATTTAATCGGGATTCTGAATGCAGATTTTTTTTTTAAACTTATATAAGGTTTAAAAAAACATATTTCCTGGTACAAGTTTTGTGATATATTCAAGTAAATCACGGAATTACCAAATGGTAACTGCTGCTGTTTTCAGGCGTTATATCTCTTTTTTCGCGTTACATTTTCGTCAAACATCACGTTGGATTGCGTTAGATGAAGTAACAAGCATTTAAACCATGCTCGATGTTGATGATAGGCGAGTGAAAAAGGACCCTCTTAAGGCTCGAAGGGCAAACAAAGCCTTCCTAAATGAATAACACCAACGATTTCCTGTATAATAATGTGTTGTTGTTATTTATACGGATTTATTATTTATTCTAATGTTAACGTGTTACACGTGTGAGGAATATGCATTATTTATGTATTGTATATTTTCTTCAAATAAATAAATACATGTTTTGGATTGATAAACTTGCTTTTTTTGTTAAATTGAGTCAAACAGCAAGAAATATCAAACCTGGGGCTTACCATGATCATCATCTTCCTGCCCTTATCCCGTGTTATTTGGGGTCGGCACAGCACGTTTTTTCTTCCATTCTGCCCTGTCACTCGTCATGCTATCACTAACTTCCTTTTCTTTCATATCACTCTTCACACAATCCAGCCCTCTCTTCTTTGGTCTCCCTCTCCCTCTCCATCCATCCACATGTAAACTCGATAACTCTTTTAGTAACATGCGTTTCATCCCTCCTCTTCACATGATCATGCCAAGACAAACGATTCCTTTTCAACTTTTCAGTCACTGGCGCCACTTTCAAACTTCCCCTAATATACTCATTTCTTACTTTATCCATACCTGGGGCTTACCATGATATGTTAAAATGTCAGGCGAGCGAACGAGAAAGACTTTTATCAGTTCAGTTTTTTAAATAACGAAAAAAACAAAATCTAAACCTTCAATTTCAAGTAACTACACCTGACTACGGGGTCAACGGCCGCTGGTAATATAGTCTGTTTTTTTTTTGAGACGTTCATTAGTATCCATTAAATATAGGAGACTTGCTAAGGTCACGGAGTTTCGCTAGCTAATTTAAATTGATCCGGTGTACCAGTTTTCTCTCAGCTGGATGGAGCGGTCTCCGTCCAGCTGAGAGAATAACTGGACTTCTACTGAGAAGATCCTAATATATCTTTATACAGGTACTTATTAACACTTTGCCTGACCAAGGTATCGAACCACAGTGCTATAAGCAAAGCAGTTAGAAAGAAAGGAAATCGGCCGTTTTCCACAACGCGGGCCTGATGCGGAATGGTAGACGTCACATGTCATCGAATTTTTGGTTCTAGGACACGTCGGTTTCCTCACGATGTTTTCCTTCACCGTTTTGAGAGCAGTGGTGTTGAAATGAATTACACAAAGTAATGCACTTGACTGGGTTTAAGCCTGTGGCCTATAATTCGTAACTCGTGGCCGGGACATAACTGCTGCTCCTCTCTCTGATCAAAGAGTGTTTTTATCGTAGAGAAAATGAAAAGAACGTGCTAATCGGAGAATTAAGTTTACTCAAAACATCACAATCGGATCAATTAGTTTTGGCTTATCTTTATAATTACTGTGTAAACAGATAAACTAAAAGTGATAGATTGAAATCCTGGCAGGTGTTGGATTAATTAAAACATACTAAAACAACTGTTGATTAACCAAAATGATAAAAAAAAAACTATATCAGAATATTTGGCTTATAACAGATTATTTATATTAATAAACTAAACAAAATTCTATAAATAAAATAAAAAACTGGTCCTGAGAAAACATTAAGTACCTACTAATTCCATGCATCTCGTTGACAATCAATGTCAAAAATGACAAGAAGTCATAGTCATTTTTAACCGACTTCAAAAAAGGAGAAGGTTATCAATTATGATATAGGCACCGGAACTCTGTAATTAATTACATTATTTATTTATTTTAGACGTGTTTGGGCTTATTAGAATTGTCATGAGATGTACTTTGGCTTTATGGTACTATCGAAATGATCAGATGATGGAGCCGGAAGGTGAAAAGTAGATAAAGAGACTTCATAATAAAACAATTTATCCTAGCAGTGTTTGGATTAATTGGAATTATCATGAGACAAAGGCATATAAGTGTATTGCAACTAAAAAGTGTAAAATAAAAAACATTTTACAAACAAAAATAGCCTACTTCACTAAAAAAACCACTAAATAGATCAAATTATCTTGGAAGTCGGTGTTAAATAAAAAACAAATAATACCGACAAAAACCAACTTCCGAAATTAATGTTATTTCGATCCTTTTAGTGTTTTTTTAATTGATAAAAAGAAATCCATTCAAAAATATACGAGAGCTTTCTTTCAGAAAACAATAAACTACTGACCTAAAGTAAAAACAGACGGAAATAAAAATAAAACAAAATGGACCCAGATATTGATAAGTCTATCTTGTATTTGACTGTCTGCCTTACAGCGATTGTGTAGATAAGTAATACAGATATACCTACACATGTATCTGTTATAGCTATGATGTAATATATCATATTGGTCCCGTATTTCAATCTTCTAGAGTGATCAGACCGTTTAGCCTGACCAATCTAAAAATGTACGGCAATTGCTTGAAGACACGACATCTTGAACATGTTTTTCAATTTTACAACGTCTTTGAAATAGACGAGTAGATAATTTACAGTATTTTTTTTTTTCATTGAGTTTTTCTTTCATACTGAATCTAAAAGCATCAATGAAATTTTTTTTTAGATTTTCATGGTCTCTTTTTGACTTGGGAAATCATCAAATGACTTCTCTCGCTTTTGGACGGACGAGAGGACGAGCCTGATTGTTACTGGGTCCTCCAGTTGCCCTTTGCATTTTAAGACATATTCACTCTTTCAAATGTTCACGCAGCCAAGCAAGCAGCAAGCATCGGCCATGCAGGGCCCCGTAGCGAGGAGCGCCTGGGACATTACACGCCGTCGACTCGCGTTTGCTCCTTATCGGCCGGCCGGAAGGCGAGCTACCCATTGCTCGTCGTTCAAATATAAGATTCAAGCTTGTATGGCAGTTTATAAATTTTGCCAGTGAAAAAGCATATATTTTAATGACTCAGGTTTTCTCTCTATGAGAGAGAATAGGCAGTAATCCACCACACGAGCCCAGAGCAGGTTAGTGGATGTCACATGTCTTTGAATTTCTTATTCTTTTTCTCAAATCGATGCTTTTCATTTCCCTCCATTTCTTTTTTCCATTTTGAGCCCAGTAGGTTGCCACGTTTATAGCAGCGTCAATGGCGTTCTAAAGTCCTCCAGAGTGCAGATATAGGGACACTTTGAGCACTCTAATAAGTGGGCCATCGTCTGATCAGGAGCTTCGTAATCGCACTGGGTATCAGAGGGGTTCGAATTTCTGATTCTAGGACATGCCGGTTTCCTTTACCATTTTGAGAGGTTTTTTTTTTTTTTTTCGGGTGGGAAAATCATCTCACGACATCCCCCGCTCTTGGGCGGAGCGCGAGATAGTGTCAGACTTTTACTGACTAAAAACCCACTCCTGTTCCTTCGTTGCCTTTCGTACCAGGGCCGAGTCTTCCTTTCAGAATCAGACCCTTGGCCCCAGTAGGCTTCGACCCTGCTAGGCCCCTACAGTTGCTGACATCTCCTTGAGGCGCGCGT
This sequence comes from Mythimna pallens, assembly GCA_961205895.1. NCBI lineage: Eukaryota > Metazoa > Arthropoda > Insecta > Lepidoptera > Noctuidae > Mythimna > Mythimna pallens. Next base: position 24,702,886 of record OY540832.1, read on the forward strand.
GGAACAGCACGCGCCGTCGACGACTTGGGCTCGGTCTGGACGGTTACCGGACGGTCGGACGGCGAGCCACCCATTGCTCGCCGTCCGCAAGCCTGCGCCTACGAACCATTTTGAGAGGTAAGTAATTAAATAAATTACACAAGCTCGTAAATCGGAACCGATATCATTGGATTAGTACTGCTCCTCTCAAAATAATATTAGTACGTATATGTAGGCATAGTCACGATACGTTTGATTGATCGCTACAAACATCATCTAGTGACATATGCCCGACAATTTGTCCGACACTAGAACACGAGGATGTGTCTCATTCGACTTTATTTCTATAACAATCAATTGTACCGTGATTGATTCACTTTCTTACATTTAATGGATGGCAAGTGGCTCGTAAAGTAGAAGAGACTGGTTTTATGGAGCTTGTTAGACGACCACCTATCAAGCAAAATGAGTGTTATATTATGGTGCAATTTTTTATTTCTGTAATTAATTCTTTGACTGCCTCGATATTTTATGTTTCAGGTAGTGAGATACAAACAGAAAAAAAAACAATGCAAAAAAATGCGATTTGGTGCTTTTTAATTTGACAGACGGTTTTTTTTTTGCTTTTTTTTTTAGTATTCTTCTCTTTTCAGCAATGAAATAATTAATTAAAAAATGCGATTTGGTGCTTTTTAAATTGGCAGTCGGTTTTTTTTTTGTTATTATTTTTAGTATTTTCTCTTTTAAGCAATGAAAAAAATCAATTTAAAAAAATGCGATTTGGTGGTTTTTAATTTGGCAGTGGGTTTTTTTTTGTTAGTTTTTTTTAGTATTTTTCTTATTTCAGTAATGGTACTCCATGTCTAAACCTAATTATTACTACTACCTGGTATTTCTCATGATATTTCCAAGTCAAGAAGCGTAATCTAGGTTAGGATACATTGTATTATTACTGATTTACTGTGCCTATCTTTGAGATTCATAGCCAGAAAAGCTCGATGGTGCCATTTATTTTTTGCTTTGTCAAAATCGCTTAGTTATCTTAATCGAAATAATTATATCACTTCCATAGGTTATCTGTGTTCACATGACACTTTCTCAATGAAAATGCTTGGCTTAGTGATGAAAATACCGTAATCGCTATACATATTGTTGATTGTTGATGTCTACTACCTACTTGCCTAACTTTAAAAAAAAAATTTGCATGCTTTGTCATAACCTAGCTAAACATGTTTGTGCCATATAGTATTTAACACCATTTTATACCATGTTTTATGCAAATAAATATATTATTATTATATACTTATAATATTTCCCACAAATCCTTAAGGATTTTATTAAAATAATGAAAAATAAGTGTGTCCAACTACAGCTAGATTTTATCTATATCCTTATATAGAATGACATAGCTACAAAGAAATGCACGTAACTTCAACCTTTCTCCCAATAAGTCCAGTTGAAGCGCCGGAACTTTCAATAAACGTCGTTAATCTTTATGTACTTATAACCGACGGGACAAAGAGTTAGACGTACCCACGATCATGTCAGTAACTCATACCTAAGGAATTTTTCACATCCTGTACCTACCCTTAGCACGAACACTTAATAAAATCTTATAGACCACTCCTTTTAGAAGACAGATCTCGTGGTTGACTAACTAATCCACAATGTACAATTATTTCTTTTTACTATTTTTTTATAACAATTTTTTTTCTTTTTTTCTTTACTAGGTATTGTTTAAAAATCTTTCTAGCAGACTCAGTTCCAGAGCTGTTGAGTGAGTTACAGCCTAGTTCGGCAGTATGTTATAATTATGTTAAAAATTAGGCACGATTTTATAACAATATTATTACTAAAATGTATTTTTGGTGTAATAAGAATTATTATTACATTTTTTTTCAATATACACAAATGTATTACTAGTTTTAATCAGTTATTTATGTTGTTATCTGCGCATAATGTAGTGCATGCTGTGCTTTTCTGTAAGTGATGTAAAAGCGCCACCATATATCGTCGTATGTCGATATTCAGTCTTTTTTTTTATAGACAATTTTACAATTCTTAATACTTCTGCTAAACTGCATATATATCTATGTCTGTCTTAGTCTACGTTTATCTATTTATCCCATCGTCCTGTTTCATTCCTTCACACGACATTGGCGTAAGCGGCTCGTTTTCTTGTGCGACGCTACATTAGACTAAGACTGTCTGAATATCGAGTGGGCGCTTAAGTTAACTATGTACAAATTATAGTGTAATAGCGTACCTACTCATTGTTTAAAGGCTAATAATAATAAATAAATTTAAAAAAGTACTATATAGCCTCCTATACTTCTGCATAGTAACAACAAAACATAGTCAGACAGTTTATTTTTTTGCTTCAGCAGCGTAATCATAAAATATTGGCGGGTTTTACCTGATAACCGAAAAAAAAGATTAGATTACAACTAGAAGTTATACCACTATTTAATCTGCTAGACCAAACAATCGGCTGACACACAGTTGATTCAATGATTACAAGTTTGGAAGTTAGTCAGCAAATATCAGAGTTTAAAGAACCTTCGACAGAGTTCGGGCCACAAACGTAAGAACACGTTAACGTTGTAGTGAATCATCGTCAGAGAGATGAGAAAATGTTGCATCATTTTTATAGTTCTGAAGATGAGAGATATTTAATACGGTTTTTGATTGTAACTGCGAAAAATATTGTAAATTTTTTTTTTTTTTTTAAGGTGGGAAAATCATCCAATGACAAATCCCGCTCTTGGGTGGAGCGAGAGATAGTGTCAGACTTTTACTGACTAAAAACCCACTCCTGTTCCCTCTTTGCCTTCATCGCGGGGCCCCGGGCTTCGCTTTCACACTAATTAATTAGGTATTCGTTACTTGTATTTGAATAAATACAATGAAATCCCAAAAAATTACAGTGCCAAAAAATATACCAAATCTTGTTGTGGGGCTAGCCATAGGCCAGAGCACTTCGATTCTTCTGGATCTTTTATAAATATACCAAAACTAAAATACTATTAAAGGTGCAATTAATCGTGGTTTGGAATGAACATGATGATGATGATGATGATGATGTTATATGATTAACATCTTGCATTTATGTGTAAAGCAAAATAAATAATTTTGTATGGGGATTATGAGAGGAAAAAAAACTAAATTGAAATCAAGAAAGTTCTTAGCTTGAAAAGCTAAAATACGTTTTATCGTGCCTCTAGATAGGGAGTCGAAGTGGGTCTTACATCTGATATAGGAATATATTCCCTCTTCTAGAGAGGAGGCCTGAGTCCCAACAGTGGGAACATTATAAGGCCGACTGTGTGTGTGCTGTGTATAGGAATATGGATAACAACATCTACTAAATCTCGACCTGTATGCTAGTTGTAGGGGCCCAGCAGGGTCGAAGCCTACTGGGGCCAAGGGTCTGATTCTGAAAGGAGGACTCGGCCCTGGTACGAAAGCGAATGAAGGAACAGGAATGGGTTTTTAGTCAGTAAAAATCTGACACTATCTCCCGCTCCGCTCAAGAGCTGGGGATGTTATAAGATGGTTTTCTGGTTAACCCACCGAAAAAAAAAAACCTGTATTCTGGTTTAAAATAATTTAGGTTTTTGTTGTGTTTATCATCTAATATCTATAATTTATTGGGTTACATCCGACTTACTTTGAGGTAAAAGATATTCTGCTGATACTGACATGACGGCACGATTGGTGCAGTGGTTAATTGATCGGCTGTTGCTCTACGTGTCGATTCTCGCACGGAACAATTATTTTTATGGCCTACAGATAGATGTTTCTAGTTTGAGTGTGTTGTGTATGTGAGTTTATAATAATTATTTGTGAAAGCATCCACGATACTGGAATACTTCCTTGTGTGGTTAAAAACAAGTGTTCTATATTAGCCATGACGTATCTACCCCTCCAAAAAAATTAGATCAATTGATGCATTACCAATAAAAAAATACTGTGGCCTACGTACTTACGAGTGTGTTAGTGCCGCATTTCAATAACGGCTTTTGTACCTAGCTAGGTGTACATAAATAAATATTAATTTTGTTTTGTTGGTAGATAATATGAAATTTAGTCATTCGTGTTTTTTTTTTGTAAAGGAACTTATCAAATCGGTTATCAGATATACAAAGAATGCTTAACAGAAATAGTAAGTAGTAAATTAACAATAAAGTATTCATAAAAAAAAAAATTCATAATCCGTACATAATTGGCCGAGAAATCGGTGACAATACATAAAAAAAAAAAACATACATTCAGCCGAACATAGAACCTTCACCTTTTTTAAGTCGCTTAAAAATGATATGCAAAGTTGTTTTCAATTTTTTGTGACATAAATGAAAATTTACAGAATTACTATGTTACCGAACATTTAAAATAAGTAATTTAAATTTAAATAAAACTTTACTTTACATATGCTTGAATAATTTCTTACACTTATAAATATTTAATCGTGTACCTAATATACATGTGACTTGAATCATTAAGAAAAACATTTCCTGATAAATTGATAACAAATCCAACCTATAAAAACCTTTCCACGATTAAAGAAAATACTGCGAAATGTCTGGGCCTGGCCCTGATAGTGTAAGTAGATAACTCCTAATCTAAGACATTTTTGGTCTACCTATCGTTTATATTTTTAAGCAAACTCCGACCTAGGTGAACGCTATCAGTCACGAATTAATTAAATCATTAACACACATTATCATATAGATAACTAAATAAACAACCATAATATACAAAACAAAAATTACAAACTCACCTTTCGAATTTCCGTCCGAAAATATTTAAAATTGATAGCACTATAAAATTGATCGATTAACTAAATGACAACACTATTTCGTTCAAACACAATTCTTAAAAAAAAACACCAAAATTAAACTTTTGTTTATACTTTTCAAGCACAATCACGTTACGACAATTCCGATGTTTTTCCGCCTCGATAAACGTGCGTCCACTACGAGTTGTCGAACGTAACTGAGTATGTATTCTGTGTACATAGATAACGTTCACATCACAATATGATCCTGAACTCATACTCATTGGATATTGAATTGGATGATAGTTAATAGAGTATTATTGACATATCGACCAATTAATTTGAACTAGCTTGACGTCAAAATGATCGATGAAAAATGGACGTAGATATTTAAATTGTACGTAATTTTTCTGATGAAAAGTTTATTTCCGGTGTTTTGCTTTATAGCAAAGAATAACACAGATCTGCACTTTTTTTTAAGGTGGGAAAGTCATCCAATGACTTATCACAATGAAAACACTAATTATTTACATAATTACCCACTGTCCTATCAGTCTTTTGTCACTTTGACACATATTAGATCCGCAGCGGTCCGCAGGCTAGGCGTCCATTACAGATATCTTAGATTATTTTTTAAAATAAAAGGCTGAAAATGTTGGAAAAGACAATTTGTATTGAGTAAACATTTTGCAAATCAAAAGACTCTACCATTCTCTCCCATACATTTTTTCAGGAGATAAGTTTTTTTTCTTCTTCCTGTAAAATTGTGTATTATTAAAATTATGTTCGTACGACAGTGAAAACTTTTCACTGTCGAGCGACAATAAATAATTATAATTATCAAAAATAATATCAGTAGATAAATTAATCAATTAATAAAGGTTGAAATTAAATTATTACACGACGTAATTTTTTTTTTCGGTGGGAAAATCTCGTCAGACTTTTACTGAAACAACTATATTGTAAATCTGTACTTTTGTTTTTTGTGTTGTTGTTGCCTATTGCATTGTATTGTATTGCCTGCATCGAATAAATACTATTCTATTCTACTGACTAAAACCACACCCGTGTTCCTTCTTCGCCTTTGCGTTGCAGGGTCAGGGGTTTCCCTTTCGGAAGTCAACTCATGGCCCCAGTGGGCTTCGGCCCTGCTGGGCACTTATGGTTTTACTGACATACCTTTAAGGCGTGCGTGGAACACTACGCGCCGTCGATGATTTGGCCTAGGTCCAGACAGTTACCGGGCGACCGGACGGCGAGATACCCTTTGCTATTCGTCCGCAAGTCCACGCCTACACGGTAGAACATGGATCTACGCTGGATTCTACCCTCGAATATAATCTCTCCCTATGCCTACACGGTAGAACATGGATCTACGCTGGATTCTACCCTCGAATATAATCTCTCCCTATGGTTTGCTGGGAGAAAATGTGTATTCTCAGGGGTGCTCGGCACCCACTGTTTATTTCTCATGGGTGCTAGAGCTCACCCACAGAGTCGGCGTCCCTGATTGTGTATAAGGAAAACGTAGACAGAGTTAAATATAGATACGGTCCCGCTGTTTCCAAGGAAAAGGATTGTATGTGTTGTAAGTTTTCCTTTTCAATACTTTTACATTTTCTATTTTATAATCTGAGGCGACCATTTTTTCGTGGGTGTTAAAACAAATAACTTCCCTCACTCTGGATGGAGGAAGTTGGAATTTCAAACTTTTACTGACTAAAACCCCGCCTGTGTCCTTCAGTTGTCATTTGCGTTCTAGGACTACAGGTTTCCTTTTCAAAAGTTCCTAATAGCCTTAGCAGGCTTGCGGCTTTGCTGACATCTCTTTGAGGCGCGTGTGAACACTACGCGCCGTCAACAACCCGGGCTCGGCCCGGACGGTTACCGGACCGGACTGAGTGCGGCAACAAGACCAAACTTCCAAAACGAAAGCTATTGAACCAAGAGCACAAAATTCTTTTGTTAGAAGAAAGTCGTATGTATACGTAATTGTGATTTCTTGCCCTTTGAAATGCATAGTTTCTACATTAGAACTCTAAATATGAAAAAACGCACTTCTTATAACCATGAAAGCTAATATTTTTTAGCTTTCATGGTTATAAGAAGTGCGATATTACAGAAAATACAAAACACAAAGAATACAATAAATACCTAATTTCAGAAAAAGAACAACATACCTTTAATATAAAGTTTATTTGAACTTATAATTCCAAGTCAATCGAAAGATATAACACTTCAAAGCAACTTGTTTTAAAAAACGCTAATTTCATAGTTAAAGACTTTTTAAGGTTTAGTATTTCATATTTAGGTGAAAGATAATTGTCAAATAAGTAAAAATATAGGCGGACGTAATTTTATATTAAAATATATTCTTAGATAGTGCTTCACGCAATATAAACGTAAATTAATAATTACAAAGAAGCCTTTCAGTTGCGTCTCCGCCTTCACAATACTTACGCACAAAATTACGTCCAAATCAGTCAAGTTGTTTAGAAGGAATTAGGTGACAAACACATGTACAGATGGCGGCACGAATCTTGAACGCTCGGTGAAAGAGCGGGGATCGCTTTGCACATCGTACAATATCGGCGAACCAATCACTGTACAAGGATTGACTCCCCGCCCCCGCATCTCTCTTCATACCACTAAAGAGAACCGAAATTTCACTTCTGCGTGCTTCTGCACAAGTAGAACTGTAGAAATCAGCGCTCAAGATCCGTGCCGGTATCTATACGTATAGAAGAATTATACTATATATATATATAAAGATATATTATGTACAACGTTATGATTAGGTTATTTATAATTAAATTAACGGAATAAAAAGAGATAAGTAACTTTCACATTGTAAAATAATTTGCTTTGTCTCTAAAAGTAACAGAGATTGGTAACGGTTTATCACACAGATTAATTGCACAGGTCAGATGTCAGACGGGAGGCTTACTTAACAATAATATCAATGTACTAAAACTTGAGTACTTGTGCACTTGTTATAATTATTAATTTAATTAATTACAATGTCTCGTCGACCGCGATGCACTGCATGCACTTAGCGACTTGGTGTGGCTAGTGAAGAAATAGGATTTTCATATCCAACGAGTAGTGAACCTTTTTTTTACGTGAGAAATGTAATATTTAATGAGAAACTGACCGAGTGACATATAAACAGGGGCGTAGCTGGCACCGTATCAGCCGTATCAATGACACGGGGCCCCCGGACTAAAAGGGCCCCGATGTGTGCAAAAATTCGTAACATGTAACACCCACAACCTTAAATTCTTTTTTTTATTATTATTGTTGATAGCTTCGCGCTTGACCGCATCTCACCTGATGGAAAGCGACGATGCGGTCGACGATGGAGCGCGCTTACCTAGAAGTAACCTATTCACTCTTGACTTAAAGACTCCCGGGTTGTAGCCATCAGAAAACACAGATTCCGGCAAGGAATTCCACTCCTTAGCTGTACGCATAATGAATGTGTTCCCAAAAAAGTGTGCGCATAGGTGGGATGTCAACCATGTACCGGTGGCGAATCGCCATACACCTGGTGTTCCGAGGATGGAACGGGCTAGGCGGAATTAGGTTATGCAATTCCGACGAACACTCTCCGAAACACAACCGGTAGAAAACAGGCTAGTAACTCGGCATCGATACTCAAGACTTTGAAGCCTCGACTCGACGAGTGCATGATTCTCTTTTTGGTAAGATAATGGATAGTGAATATATGAATGGCGACCGCGCACCGGAAGACGCAGCGTTGGAAGGCCTCCCACAAGGTGGACCAACGACCTGGTGAGGGTCGCGGGAGTGCGGTGGATGCGAGAAGCACAGAATCGGTCGTTGTGGCGACGCTTGGGGGAGGCCTATGTCCAACAGTGGATGTCTTTCGGCTGAAATGATGATGATGATGACGATGACTATATGATAGGAGGTTCCAATTTTATAGGTCGCTCCGCTCGTTTTAGCATTCTATTCATAAGATCACAATGAAAACTTAAATCATAGGGGTCCATTACACGGTCATGCAAGCGTCAATCAAAACCATCAATCATGAATGAAGCTTGACTGACGGAATTTTATCGCCATATATTTTTCGTCATGCAAACGTCAGTCATCGCATTACACGGTTTTTTTTTTTTTTTTTTCGGTGGGAAAATCCTCTTATGACATCCCCCGCCCTTGGGTGGGCCGGGAGATAGTGTCAGACTTTTACTGACTAAAAACCCACTCCTGTTCCTTCGTTGCCTTCGTCCCAGGACCCCGGGTTTCGTTTTCACACTACCCATGGCCCCAGTAGGCTTCGACCCTGCTGGGCCCCTACGATTTGCTAGCATTACTGCTTCGCAGAAGGAAGCGACCGCCTGCCACTCCTCCTCGCTACGGACCATGGCCTGTACCAAGGCCCGACGCGAGAGATCGCCGCCGCCGATCGCCCCCACGAGGACACGGCGTTGCTCTGCCCAAGCGGGGCACACCTCCACCGTATGCTCCACCGTGTCCTCCGGGCGGTCCACACAGTGGCGACACCCGGGCGTCGCTTCCGCACGAATCCGGTGCAGGAACTTCCCGAACTTACCGTGTTCGGTGAGAACCTGCGTCATACGGTAGGTGAGGACGCCGTGAGGTCTTTCCAACCACGCCTCAAAGAAGGGACTTACCGCCATAATTGTGGCGTGCCCAATCGCATTACACGGTAGGTTTTTGGTTTAACTGACAGCAAAACCGGTCGTGTAATGGACCCATTGATGAATGGATGAATGAATTAATGAACGTGTTTTCAATCAAGATTTGACCTATCCCAGTCCGAGTAATAAATCCCAGTGATCCCATTTTCGATTTTGATGACAAAACCACTTCTTTCATAATACAACGCAAAAACTAATAAAAACAATTGATACAGGGTATAATATATGGGTCTAGCTACGCCACTGTATATCAAAGCACAGCCGAAACTACCGGGTCTAGAGGTATGTGATATTTTGCACTAAAGCTCGAACTTTCTTAGTTAAAAGATTTTCCAAAATTCAACCTTAAAGAGGTGAAATAGCTGTCTAAAGTTTGTATGGAGAAACCTAACTATCACGCGGGCGAAGCCACTGGCAGAAGCTAGCCATCAAATAATCTCTTTCGCTCTGAGTGGAGCGGAAGGGAATGTCAGACTTGCACTTTATTGTGAGGGCTGCGGTAAATTCTTCGAACAATCCGCAGACCTAGCAGACGTCATCTCATTGAGATGCATGAAGACCCGGGCTAGGTCTTTACCTGACGGCCGGACGTCGAGCTACCCATGGCTTACCGTCCGCAAACTCGCGCCTACAGTAGAACGAGTGGGTACCTACCTCCACACTCTTTGTTAGTAAGTTAGTCAGAGATTTCTTGTGAATAATACACCAACCTTGCGATATTGTGTCGACGATTTGTGGGTGGGACGATAATTAACAAACTAGTACCTTACTTACGAAGGCGCCCTTGAAACGTCATGTTTTTCCTAAAAAGGCTTCGAGGTTGTTATTTCAAAATTAGCTGGTTTTGATGCATCGCAGATGATATAATTATGTCCACGAGGAGACATACCTATAACCATTTTATCATGTATCACCTGCAGTAGATAACTTGCTTTCGTATACTTTCGTTAACTATCTCTGTCTCCGTCTGGTGACTGTCCGAACCGAGTCCAAGTCGTAGACGGCGCATACGCACCTCAAGGGGTTGTCAGTACAACCGTAGGGACCCAGCAGGATCGAAGCCTACTGGTGCCATGGTTTGTGCGAAAGAGAACCCCGAGGCCCTGGAACGAAGGCAAAGAAGGAACAGGAGTAGGTTTTAATCAGTAAAGGTCTGATTCGCCCTCTCGCACAGCCCAAAGACGGGAGATGTCATAAGATGATTTCTTACCTCAAAAAAAAACCACCCGTGACAGTAGTTGTCAAATTATAAAAAAAACTGGACAAGTGCGAGTCGGACTTACGCCCTGAGGGTTCCGTACAAACTTACCTATGTAAAGAGTTCAATTCCTGATTGGAGTCTCGAAGTTTTTTCCAAATTGCAATTTTTTTTGGGACGTTATAACAAATTTTCTGTTTTCAGATTTATTCCTATACTTGTGTTATAAGACCTTGCTTTATGCAAAATTTCAGGATTCTAGGTCATCGGGAAATACCCTATGAATTTGATTTCCTTGAGACTGTCGAAATACACGTTTTTTGCGACATATTAGGCCATGAATTTTTTTCCGTTAACTTAGAAGTTTGATTTTTTCAGAGCTTCAAGGGACCGCATGCCTAAGTATATGATTTTAATTTCAACTCGATACGTCTACGCGTTCCCGAGATAAAGGGTCTTGACAGACAGACAGACAACAAAGTGATCCTATAAGGGACTTACCCTAAAAACTAGCTCTATTTTCACATTTCTATTGAACCATGTCTCAACTTTTTTATACCGTTACTCAAATTACAGCAATGTAATAAATAAGTAAGATATTTTTTAATGACTTTATTATAATTTACTGTTATTTTTTCGAATTGTAGAGTTTTGTTTATAATAGATGTGTACTTGTACTTCCGTTAACAGATTTTTAACGACTGATTTCATAAGAAAAGAGGCTAAAGTAGTAGAGGAAAACTTTTTACCAACTAAATCAAAAGAAAGATATCTAAAATCATACGACGATTCATGTTTTATTTTTACTTTCCTTTTATTCGTAATAAAAAGCAGTGTTTACCTCGGGTTGAAGATTTATTTAGTCCCTCGAACTACACTTGGGAGCAAATAAATCGAGCCACTTCCTTTTTCACGCATTATGGTAATTATTTTTGGTATTAAGGAACGCATCGATTCGAAACATATATCGCCTAAAAGGGTATTTAATAACCTTTACAATGAGGGTAGTTAGTTGTCAAAATTTCATTTTTATTAAAGTTTAAAGGGTAGAATAAAATTATCGCATTTAATTTGCTTATGACATTTTTATTGTACTCTGTTAAGAAAAGATTAAATTTGAGGTTTTTGTTAATCATACCCATATTACTTGTTATTGTTGTCTTTATCTGTGTCTGTGTAATCAAAATAACCTGATAAAATGGATACTACACCGACGGAAGCTGCCCAAGTTGTAGCTTTACTTGAGGTTGGACACGGACAACGTGAAGTGGCACGCAGACTTCATTTGAGTCGTTCAAAGGTACAGCGGGTATACCGCAGGTATCTGGAGACTGGTGCTTTTGTTCGGCGACCTGGAACTGGCCGACCACGGGCAACAACAGAACGTGACGACCGCTTTATTGCAACCAATTCGTTGCGCGACCGTGGACTTAATGCTGTTCAGCTACAGCAAGCGTTACGTGACGTTCGAGGAGTCGCAATCAGTAGGTGGACAGTGAGACGAAGACTAAAAGAACGAAATTTAACATCACACAAACCAGCAACTGGCCCAAAATTGACTGTAGCTCATCGCCGATCTCGCTTGGAGTTTGCTCGAGAACACATTAATTGGACGTTAGAAGACTGGAGGTCAGTTTTGTTTTCTGACGAGTCAAGAATCTGTCTTTTTAGCAATGACGGGAGAAACCGAGTGTATAGACGTCCTGGTGAAAGATTTGCCCAATGTTGCATTCGAGAAACGGTGAGTTTTGGTGGTGGTTCTTGTATGGTGTGGGGAGGAATTTCTCTAGACGGAAAAACGGAACTTGTCTTCGTCGACCCCGCCAACGATGGCAGTGGTAGACGTGGATTAACAGCTGACCGATACATAACTGACATTCTTGAAAACCACGTAATGCCGTATGCTGGTTTTGTCGGAGAAAATTTCTTGTTTATGCATGACAATGCGAGACCTCATACCGCGCAGATCGTTACGGAATACTTGTCTGCGATCGGGATTCAACAAATGGTATGGCCAGCACGAAGTCCCGATTTGAACCCGATCGAACACCTATGGGACGAGCTAAAACGGAGAGTCCGAGCCAGGGTTCCCGCTGTTTCATCCATTCCCGAGCTTAAAGTCGCTGTGCTTGAAGAGTGGGAGAACATACCACAATATGTCATCGTAACGCTGATCAGATCGATGACTAATAGGCTACAAGAATGTATCAGGGCCCGGGGGGGTAATACCAGTTATTAAGAATATTTTTTTTGCAATAATTTTGTTTTTTATTGTTTTTATGGACTGTTTTAGCCCTACTAAATTTTCTATCAAAATTACCATTTTTCTTGCAGAGCCAATAATTTATCATTCAATAAGGTTATTATTCAATAATTTACCCTCATTGTAAAGGTTATTAACTAAACTTTTAGGCGATATATAGTTCGAATTGATACGTTCCATATTACCAAAAATATTTACCATTTTACGTGAAAAAAGGTAGTGGCTCGATTTATTTGCTCCCAAGTGTATATGCGCCCCCGCCAAGCTCGGGTGTCAAACCCTTTCTCAGGTCTAAATAAGTTACTTTCACCCCTAGGCTATCAATGAACTATTCGTGATTTCAAAAGAAAGCCTACCAACTACAACTACGTAGATTATATCGTTTACAAAATAATTACTCATCTAGTCCTTGACCGCAGCATCCTAGCCTAACCTCTTCCATCGATGGCCTATTATAGGCTAGCTGTAAGAGCGTGACATTGTCTCGTAGACACACACTTCACACGTGTCGAGAGAACACAAGTGCGCCACATTTTACTGCAGGCGCAGTCGGTCCGGCTGCGGCTAGGTAGAGAGATAAGAACATAAGTATGTCGGAACCCATTACGTTATATCTATTACTATTTATAGGTTAAACATTCTTATATACGTCACCGTAAAATTATAAATACCGCTAGATTATAATCCATCTCGCAAGATTGTAAACTATCGATAAATTATGAACCGTACAATTTAACGCATTATTTTTCGATATATTATAATTTAACACTATATTAAAATTAAAAATAATCCGTTAAAATGTAAGCAGTGTGTTCCGGTTCACAATCATTCGATAGTTTACAATTTCGCGAGGTAGATTATAATCTAACGGTGTTTAAATTTTACGGTGCCGAAAAGAACCTCTTATGAGTGATTAGCGCAAGAGTGAGCATAGAGATATATTTTTTTTAAACATTGTCATCTTTGATTGAGGTCGCTCACCATTGACCTGGTGGTCTAGAATCGAGAGAGAACTCAAGTTAGCCCATTTGCGAAAGCCGACCACCTAGGATAGAATATCCTGGCGCCGATTAGTGAGGAGACCCGACTCCAAATAATAGGAACAGAAGAGGACAAAGAAGAAAAAGATTGCTCCACACTAGGTGATGTGGTTGATGATGGATTACGCTAGTCTAGAATTAATTTATTAGCTCTTGACTTAAAGACCCCTAAGTTGTTGTTATTAGAAAACACAGACTCTGGCTGGGAATTTCATTTATTAACGACAAATATAAGCATATCCACCCCTTATCTGTACCTACGCACATTGAATGTGTTCCCAAAACGTTTTGTACATCATTATCTTCCTGTCCTTCTTATTATTTGGGGTCGGCGCAACACGCTTTTTTCTTCCATTCTGTCCTGTAACCCGATTGTTTCCTATCACTCTTCACACAATACATACATACATAATATAATCAGCCTTTTAATGTTCCTACTGCTGGGACTCAGGCCTTTTCTCTAGGAGAGGGAATGAGCCATAATCCACCACACGGGCCCAGTGCGGATTGGTGAATGTCACATGTATTCGAATTTTTGGTTCTAGGACATGCCGGTTTCCTCACGGTGTTTTCCTTCACACAATACATCCATCTTTTATTTGGCCTCCCTCTCCCTCTTTATCCATCCACATGTACACTCTGTTAGTAACATGTGTTTCATCCTTCCTCTTTACATGACCCCTGTTTTGTACATATGAGTGGGAATATACGAGTCATCATCATCATTTCAGCCGATAGACGTCCACTGCTGGACATAGGCCTCCCCCAAATGTCGCCACAATGAACGGTCCCGTGCCTCGCATCCATCGGATTCGCGCAACCTTCACCAGGTCATCGGTCCACCTTGTAGGGGGCCTTCCAACACTGCGTCTTCCGGTACGCGGTTGCCACTCCGGAACCTTTCGGCTCCAACGGCCATCTGTTCTGCGAGCAATGTGTCCTGCCCATTGCCACTTAAGTTTGGCGATTCTTCGTGCTATGTCGGCAACCTTAGTTCTACTGCGGATATCTTCATTTCTGATTCGATTGCGCAAAGAAACTTTGAGCATAGCCCTTTCCATTGCCCTTTTGGGTGACTTTGAGCCTTCTGATGAGGCCCATTGTGAGCAATCACGTTTCGGAACCATATGTCATCACTGGCAACACGCACAGGTCATAGACTTTCGTCTCGAGAAACTGTGGGATATTGGACGAGAAGATACCGCGCAGCTTCCCGAACGCTGCCCAGCCGAGTCGGATTCGACGATTGACCTCTTTCTCGAAGTAAGACCTACCCAACTGAACCGTCTGTCCCAAGTAAACGTAGTCGTCCACAACTTCAAGTGTAGAGTCTCCGATCATGATAGGAGTGGATGTATATACTAGGTGTAATATAAGAGTAAAGGGACAAATCTAGAAATGATCCATCTGTCAAAAACTGTCACAACTTCTATCCCAGCTAACAGTACATCGTAATGTTTTTATCTGTGAGGGCCTATATTATGTAGGTCGATGTGATTGTTCGTTGCCCTTCACTAAAATGTCGTAACTCCTCAGATTAGGGCACTTGACATGTAGTAGGCAATCTATTCCAGATTCACTAGGGAAATAAGGGTCTCTACATAAGTTCTATGTATATGAATAGGTATTCAGGCGAACCGAAAATGGGTTAAATACCGCTTCTGAATATGACTGATTTTTATCAGCATTTTTCGAGAAAGTCTTAGACAATTCAGTAGAAAAATTAGACCTCCCGTTTTTACTAATTTTTATCAATTAATGATGATTTTATAAGGTAAGTAAATTTTTTTTAGGATATCATTGTGTCTTCCTTGAAAAAAATTGTTTATTTCTATGGGCAGAAGCTATAGTATCTAAAATATGGCGTAGTTTTATTCTAAGAACCACCTGCTACCAGTAGCTTTTTCCACGTCAAAGTAGAAAATTATCCCAAGGGAACATATTCTCGGGAGTATGTTATTGTTTGCTGATTGTTGTTGTATACTTTTTTACCTCGGAATAAAAAAGTAAGGATCCTGTGTAGTATTTCTGAACATATTCTACCCGGGTGCCAAATTTCATTCAAATCCGTTCCGCAGTTTAAGTGTAAATGAGTAACAAAAATACAAACACATTGCATTTACCAGATTATGTTACTATCTTAATAATCTGTTTCCTCGTGATAAATTCTGGCTAATGTATCTTATCGGGCAAATAATTTCTTTTAAATTAATTTCTAGTTAGAAAACGAATTTGTAATTTAGATAATTGATTAGTATCTTTCAGGATACAATGAAACAAGCGCTAAAATATTTTTCTCCTTAGTCACTTTTAATGGATGATTGTTTTCCTCGAAAACACTTCGATATCCGGAACCAAATCTGATGATAATTTCTTAGTACTATGTACAGGATGTAAAAGAAAGGTGTAGTCATAAATATGTTCAGAATTGAGCAGCAATTTTCATAACCTTGGAAATTCATTCATTCAACTTTTCTCAAGAAAGTCAGTTAATTTATTTAAAAAAAAACCGGTCAAGTGTGAGTCGGACTCGAGCACCGAGGGTTCCAAACAAACTTATTATCTAAAAAGTTCAATTCCCGAATCGAGACTCGAAGATTTTTCCAAATCGTGAAATCGATTTTTTTTTACCTATATGCTATGCATATTATGTACATAGCCATGTAACAATGGGATGTATTGTCATGATCAAATCTGAAATAACTGCTGACATAAACAGGTCGCAGAACAGATGGCCGTTGGAGCCGAAAGGTTCCGGAGTGGCGACCGTGTACCGGAAGACGCAGTGTTGGAAGGCCCCCTACAAGGTGGACTGACGAGCTGGTGAGAGTCGCGGAAATGCGGTGGATGCGAGACGCACAGGATCGGTCGTTGTGACGACACTTGGGGGAAGCCTATGTCCAACAGTGGACGTCTTTCGGCTAAAATGATGATGAGGTAGTAACATTGATAAATGAAAACTATTATAGATCCAATAGGGCACAA
The DNA here is from genome assembly GCA_961205895.1 of Mythimna pallens. NCBI lineage: Eukaryota > Metazoa > Arthropoda > Insecta > Lepidoptera > Noctuidae > Mythimna > Mythimna pallens. The sequence goes on from OY540832.1 coordinate 24,719,816, forward strand.
CACAAAATTTTAATAGTTAAAGAGAAAGAGAGCGCTTTAATAATAAATAGATAGATATATAGATATACTCTTTATTGTACACCAACAATAAAATTACATTAGGATTTTAAAATTAATAGGGTGTCAATTAATGGTAATTAAAATCAGTGGTGTCCGAGTGGTAACGGCCCTGACTTACGAGTTTTAACTTGCTGGTTCAAACCCAGCCAGGCGCATTACTTTGTGTAATTTATTTTTCACCACAGCAGCTCAAACAAGTAGGTTTTGCTGCTTGAAAACAGTGAGCAAAACTCGATTTTGCTCACTGCGTGAGACAAAGTAACTTTTTAATTTATTTATTTTTAGCCATTCAATTCGAAACATTCGAACTGCACTGTACTCTGTCTCTTTCGCGCCCTTATAAAAAAGCGAATGAGAAACATGCCATTTCAAAGTTCATTCCGATTTTGAAATTCCTCCACAAAGAAAAACACGTTCGGAAATGCGTAATAAATAGAAAATATTAGTAAAATATAAAATTGTTTTTTTTTTATAAATAAATTATTGAATTTTAATTTATTATTGTATTTGAACAAAAATAAGAGTACCTGAGTACTTATAGCAGTAGATAAAACTGGCATTTAACCTTTAAATAATTATTTCTATTTTCAACTTTGACTGTTTTAGAACGTGTTTTAAAAACAAACAGCGGAAATAAAATAGTGGCAAATAAGATTAAGAATGTTATAATAATTGTAATATGAGCAAAACTAGCGACAGAGCTAGTATTTATTTTAATTGAAATCATTATTAAATCTATTACTGTTAATTATTTTTATTTCCCAATTAATAAGTGTTCTCGCTGCTGAAGTGAAAAATTATGTGTGTAACACGAGAGCAAAACTTTTTGGATCTCGTACCTTTGAATCCCTCCCCTCGCTCAGGATTCTACTTTAGAATCACTCGCTAACGCTCGTGATTCAATCAAAGAATCCTTCGCTTGCTCGGGACTCAAAATTAGCACTCGCAGCAAAAAACAACTTTGCTCTCTTGTTGCACAAATAACTATTATCACCACTGCTCTCAAAACGGTGAAGGAAAACATCGTGAGAAAACCGGCATCTGCTAGAACCAAAAATTTGAAGACATGTGACATCCACAAACCCGCACTGAGCTTGCGTGGTGGATTACGGCCCATTCCCTCTCCTAGAGAGGAAGCCTGAGTCCCAACAGTGGGAGCATTATAAGGCCGACTATGCTATGCTATGCAATGGAATTTTGCTTACTAAGTACTAAAATAGTTTTATTTATTTTTTACTACATGTCGTTGGCGGTTCTAGTATTATCTATCAAATAGGGATCCGTTATCTAATCACTGGATCGCCGTGTGTTATAACGTGACACCATGGAGGTAGGGATACCAACAAAAGGTGATTTGGAACCGACTTTAATCCAAAAAACAATAAGAAGAGAAAAATAACTTCAATTTCAGAAATTAGTGTTCGACTTGTTTCTGTTTCTTTATGTGCTTGACTGCGACCCGACCTGATGGTAAGCAGTGATACAACTATTCACTTAATTAAAATAAAATTTAACACTGATTTCCGAAATTTTGTTAAACCTTAATAGTGCGCAAGTTCTATAAATAATAAGACACCTATACAAACACATTAACAATATAACCATTACAAGTGTGTCTAGAAACTGCGTAGAGTTCCCTTGGTTTCTCCAAGATCCCAATATCAGATCCTGACTTAAAGACCATGCAATCTCCTGACTTAAAAACCTGAGAAGTATACCCTTGCAAGCAAAAAAGGAATTTTTTAAATTGGTCGCCGTGTTTCCGAGTAGGTTATCGAGGAACAAAGTTGCACAAAAAAAAAATTATAATAATAATATTTTTTTAGACTACATGGGTCTAATCCATGGGTGATGCGAAAGAGATCCCCGGGGCCCTGGAACGAAGGCCAAGAAGGAACAGGAGTGGGTTTTTAGTCAGTAAAAGTCTAACAGTATCTCAGGCTCCGCCCAAGAGCGGGGGATGTCATTAGATGATTTTCCCACCAGAAAAAAGAAATACTATTGGATTTTGTTGATAACCGTACCTTTCTAACTACTTAGCCATTCGGGGCAATGAACAGTAATTTTATTGCTTCAATATGATAAGCATTATATCAGCATATCTACATGTGGGTGTAAATTGAAAAGGTGCAAAATTCAACGTCGTGTCTTACTTCTTTTCACTATTCGGTAGTCATTCTTCTTTTTCTTTTTATTTATTTATTAAAACTTCATGTACAACATGAACACAACAACTTCATACAACTTCATGTAGTAGAACATAGGCGGACTTAATGCAACAAGGCATTCTCTACCTGACAGTACCTATGACAGGCTGTGGTAGGTCATAAGTGTGCACAATAAATAAATAATAGATATCTAAATGGAATGAAGAATCATTAAATTAAGTTGCTTATAATAATAAAATACATAATTATAAATAATAAAAATTTTATAAAAATAATACTCTAATAATTTATTTATTTTTATTAGGAGCAGTGGTGGCCGAGTGCTAATGGCCCCGACTTACGAGTTGTAGGTCGCGGGTTCAAACCCAGCCAGGCGCATTACTTTGTGTAATTTATTCCATATCCACTGCTCTCAAAACGGTGAAGGAAAACATCGTGAGGAAACCGGCATGTCCTAGAACCAAAAATTCGAAGACATGTGACATCCACCAACCCGCACTGGGCCCGCGTGGTGGATTACGGCCCATTCCCTCTCCTAGAGAGGAGGCCTGAGTCCCAACAGTGGGAACATTATAAGGCCGACTACATGCTATATATATATATATATATATATATAATTTATTTATTTAAATTATTTTTTTACTTTGCTTATTTTTTTTTTAAGAAATAAGGTTTCCCTATACTAAGAATTACTCCTGTAGCGTGGGGTAAGTACACAAACATGTATACTCAAATACACATGATACCTAAACCCGGAGCAACTATCTGTAAGCCAAACAAATATTTATTATGTGCGGGAATCGAACCCGCGACACGCAGCGTAGCAGCCAATCGAACCCGCGACACGCAGCGTAGCAGCCAATCGATCCCGTGACACGCAGCCTAGCAGCCAATCGATCCCGTGACATGCAGCGTAGCAGCCAATCGAACCTTCGACACGCAGCGTAGCAGCCAATCGATCCCGTGACACGCAGCCTAGCAGCCAATCGAGCTTTCGACACGCAGCGTAGCAGTCAATCGATCCTGCGACACGCAGCGTAGCAGCTATTGAATCCCGTGACACGCAACGTAGCAGCCAATCGAAGCTTCGACACGTAGCGTAGCAGTCAATCGATCCTGCGACACGCAGCGTAGCAGCCAATTGATCCCGCGACACGCAGCGTAGCAGCCAATCGATCCCATGACACGCAGCGTAGCAGCCAATCGATCCCGTGACACGCAGCCTAGCAGCCAATCGAGCTTTCGACACGCAGCGTAGCAGTCAATCGATCCTGCGACACGCAGCGTAGCAGCTATTGAATCCCGTGACACGCAACGTAGCAGCCAATCGAAGCTTCGACACGTAGCGTAGCAGTCAATCGATCCTGCGACACGCAGCGTAGCAGCCAATTGATCCCGCGACACGCAGCGTAGCAGCCAATCGATCCCATGACACGCAGCGTAGCAGCCAATCGATCCCATGACACGCAGCGTAGCAGCCAATCGATCCCATGACACGCAGAGTAGCAGCCAATCGATCCCATGACACGCAGCGTAGCAGCCAATCGATCCCATGACACGCAGCGTAGCAGCCAATCGATCCCATGACACGCAGCGTAGCAGCCAATCGATCCCATGACACGCAGCGTAGCAGCCCATCGATCCCATGACACGCAGCGTAGCAGCCAATCGATCCCATTACACGCAGCGTAGCAGCCAATCGATCCCGCGACACGCAGCGTAGCAGCCAATCGATCCCATGACACGCAGCGTAGCAGCCAATCGATCCCATGACACGCAGCGTAGCAGCCAATCGATCCCATGACACGCAGCGTAGCAGCCAATCGATCCCATGACACGCAGCATAGCAGCCAATCGATCCCATGACACGCAGCGTAGCAGCCAATTGATCCCGCGACACGCAGCGTAGCAGCCAATCGATCCCATGACACGCAGCGTAGCAGCCAATCGATCCCATGACACGCAGCGTAGCAGCCAATCGCTTTACCACTGCATCAACCGTGCCGCCGTATTATAATAAAATTAATTAATAACACAACTCTACACGAAGTGAAGCTAGCTTCGAAAACCATTTGCAAATTGGCTAGTGTAACAATTTAAGACACACCTAGTAAGTACTGACATTGGAAACTAAGTTAATTGATATGTGTAACCTGGCACACTTTCGAATCAAAAGAGAAAGTGGCTCAAAATCAAGTAACCCTTCACCCCTTAGGCCTCGATTAATATCGACATTGATTCCATTTCGAAGAAACTTCTACCGGTTACCCTCGGTTGGTACACGTACCACATTATCAAGTGGTACGTATCATCACAGCTTCTGGAACTTGTACCTACCATGTCGCTACCCCATCTTCTTGGGATAGTTCCTCTCCGTTGGTCACAAAAAGGGCCGTAACTAGATTTTTATACACCCGGTGCGAGCTTCTACAACTGCGACCCTTTAAGTTTTAATGTTACCCAGCTCTAAATTATTTTACCTGTACAAGAGTAATCGAAGTGAGCTTAAAAATTTGGACACCCAGCCTAGGATTGGTTACACGATAAACAAAAGTTATAGGGTATGCCATTAACTAGTCTAACTACCAAAAATACTACAAAACGTAGGCCCTGGTTTGATCATTTCTGCGCCTCTCCAGGGTCTACACCCTGAGCCTGGGCCGCTGGCACCGCCTTAATTACGGCACTGGTCACAGCGTTAGTCAAGTTAGTTTAATTGACTACCTACGGATTTTTAGATATTATCATCTTAACGTGTCAATGTCAATCAACATCCAGCTACAACAACGACATCAGCATATCACATGTTATCTGTTATCATCTGTTTTCGCTAGAAGCGAGAGCAATGGTGACGAAAATAAATAACACAAAGTACTTACCTAAAATGCTTGTTGACTTCGAACCCACGACCTGAGTCAACCAATACTAAAAAAAACTGAGCAGATGTGAGTCGGACTCGCGCTCTGCGGGTTCCGAACAAACTTACCTAAGTAAACAGTTTAATTCCTGAATGGAGTCTCGAAGATTTTTCCGAATCACAAAAATTTCTTTTTTTCGTAACAAAAAATTTCCTGTTTTCAGATTTATTCCTATAATTGTGTTATAAGACCTTGCTTTACGCAAAATTTCAAGATTCTAGGTTACCGGGAAATACCCTGTAAATTTTGATTTCCTTGAGAGTGTCGAAATACGCGTTTTTTGAAGTTTGATTTTTGCTCAGCTTCAAGGGACCGCAGACCTAAGTAAATATATGGTTTTAATTTCAACTCGATACCTCCACGCGTTCCCGAGATAAAGGGTCTTAACAGACAAACAGACAGACGGACAACAAAGTGATCCTATAAGGGTTCCGGTTTTTCCTTTTAAAGTACGGAACCCTAAAAACACTAAAACGATCAAAATAACTTTAACTTCGGAAGTCGGTGTTAAACAATACCGAGATTTTTTTTGTGGAGTCGGATATTTTTTTTTAAATCGGTCTATCTGTCCAATAGTTTTTAGATCTCTCGTATAATATTTTTCTAGGTCTGTGTCGTAGGAAATAGGAACTATAGAGCTCCATAACACAAATATCAAATAAGTATATATATATAATAATAATAAGTGCCCATGTAGGCCTATGTGAAATAAAAAATTTTGACTTTGACTTTGACTTCGATCAGGAAAGGTTATATGACATCTAAAACGTGCGAGACATCTCCACAAAAAGAAGACAAACAAAACGTGTGTTCGCTTATTTTTGTTTGTCATTAAGATAACGTGGAATAGGACACAAAGATAAACTTATGACATTAGGATTGGGATAAACACACACATTATGTATATTTTAAGCGTTTATAATTAAAATACCCCTTCCTACTAACTTCCATTCCCTATTGACGAATTTCTCTCCTAAAGTTGTCCAACTCCTATCCAAATTCCTAAATGACAATAACATCAATCTGTAACCTGCCACTAACGTCTTAGATCTACCACAAAGTGAAAAGTTCGACGGCTCACCTTACGGCGCTGCCGTCACCACCTGACACTGGCAGAATAGTCGACACCGGCTCAGTTGCCAAAGAAGAAAAAAAAAAAAAAAAAAACTTCTTCACGGAGGTCATGAATTAACTTCTGAAAGGGTAACCCGTGATCCTGGAACGCATAGGGCAAAGAAAGAACATAGGTCTCGTTTCAGTCAATAAAAGTCTTACATTCCCTCTCGCTCCGTCCTAGAGTGCGAGAAGTCATTACATGATTTCCCACCTAAAAAAAAGTAGGTTAAAAAAGAAACATAAGAAGTTTAGTGATATTTTTTTATTACCTAACTTTTATTTACTAGTTAAGATTATTTTTTTATATATGTTTTTTTTTTTTCATTTATTTATTATTAGTACAAAAGAATACAGGATAGTCTAAGTTTAATAGCAACCAAAAACCACTAAGGTTTAAACTTGTGCTGTCATGAATCCATCTCAACATCGAAACTATACAAAATGAGTTTTTTTTTTATATTTGTACGTTATTGTCGATAACAATTAAAAAAAAAATCTATAGGTCCGCAAAGAACTAAAAAAAATATTTTAAATAATACTTAAGTAATATAGCTTAAGTTTGCATTTGATATTTTTGTGTGTAATATTTTTTTTATTTCTGAGGGTAGAGTATTAATAAGTCTCGGTACAATACACCCGGTAGTTCGCTCGCCATACGTATTGTTGGCGCGCTGTGTACGAAGCTTATTCTCAGTAATTGCCCGAGTGCGTTCGATTTTGTTCATTAGATACTTATTGAAAAACTGTTATTTTAGTAACAAAAAAATTATTTGAGTATGAACTGGTAAGACATTACAGTGTTTAAAGACGCCATTCATATTGTCCTAAAATTTATTTCTAAATTTGGGAGATACTATTATTTTTAAAATATGAAGTTGAATTTTGTAGATACTATCAAGATTGGTTTTATAGGTACGACCATAGCTACTAAGGTCATACTGGATGTAGGATTCCACCATCGCATAATAAAGCATTATCTTCACTTTGAAGGGCAGGCGGTTTTTAGTATGGTCATAATAGCAAGAAATTGCCGAAGTTTATCGCAAACACATACATATATAAAAAAATAAATATATTAAAAAAAAGTTGTACGTATATATGTTTTCTACTCCTGCATGCACAAACGGTAGTAGGCATGTGACTCTTTACTGAACCGACTCACTGTTCCGAAACATTTTAGTGTTCCGAAAGATTGGAACAGCAGTAATATTTTAAATGCATCAGTTCAAACAATTGGAACACTGAAACACTCTTTACTATAAGTGCCCTGCACTCTTTTTAAAATTTTAATTAAAAAGTAAATAAATAGTATAAATTTTAATAAACTGAACTAAAAACATCTGCTATTATTATTTATTATTCTTAAATCAAAATTCAATTAAAAAAACTGTTGGTGTACCTATATGGCGCATCGTAATAGATCACGATTCATAACAGTCAGTGTCTGTGTTTGTATCTTTCGAGGCGTTGTTCCAAATGTTCCGTTTGTATCTTGTGAGCCGATGTTTCAAACAGGGGCGCCGGCTATTAGAAAACCTCATGGGTGCTTTTTTTTGCTTTTTTGATGACTCGAAAAAGTGGCGAAGTGTGAGAAGAGAAATGCACACTGATCGATATTTTGATGACGGATACCGGTGAGAATGGATAAAGTGAGAAATGAGTATATTAGGGGAAGTTTGAAAGTGGCGCCAGTGACTGAAAAGTTTAATAATAATAATAATATTCCACAACTATCACACAACGTCGTCTAGTCCCAAGCTAAGCAGAACTTGTGTAATGAGTACTAGACAACTGATAAACATACTTATATATTTTTAAATACATACATATTATAGACAAATTACACCCAGACACAGAACAAATGATTGTGCTCATCACACAAACATTTAGAAATTTGAAAAAGAATCGTTTGTCCTGGTATGGTCACGTGAAGAGGAGGGATGAAACGCGTGTTACTAAAAGAGTAATGAGTTTACATGTGGATGGATGGAGAGGGAGAGGGAGACCAAAGAAAATATGGATGGATTGTGTGAAGAGTGATATGAAAAAAAAGGAAGTTAGTGATAGTATGACGAGTGACAGGACAGAATGGAAGAAAAAATACGTGTACGGACAAAGGCAGGAAGATGATGATGACTTTATGGTAATGATCTATTTAAAGCACAGGTCAACTTCATCTTCTGATAACTTCACTAGTCGTATAGAATCTTTCCAGAGTGCTTTAGCAGTATTTTCACAATATGCACGTTTCACTGCACCTTCTATTTCACAGTTCTTGAAGTATGCTCCACTCACTTCTCCCGCCTTCATATCCAAAGCAGCGTGAAGAGCCGTCTGCGCGCCTTGCCACGGCGTCTTGAAGAATAAAAGGCACGCTAATGTTAGAATCGTTCCCCACACCTTATTTATGGAGTCAAAGATCCTAGTACCAACTGCTCCAGGATCCACAGTATTAATCACAACGTGAGAACCCTTCAACCTCTTGGTTAGCTCATTTGCGAATAAGACCAGACAAATCTTACTGTTACCATAAATCCGAAATATGTTCCAATATTTCGTCCTGTTCAAGTTATCGATGTCTAGTTTTCCAATCATATGAAAGACCGATGCTGTTGTTATTATCCTGCTTGACTCTCCCGGCTTTCCTGTCGTCTTCAAAAGTGGGAGTAGAAGTAGAGTCAGAAGAAATGTTCCGTAATAGTTCACTTGCATTATAAAGTTCATTCCGTCGGCTGTCAGGAAATCTCCAGGGAACCCGACTCCAGCATTGTTCAATAAAATGTCGAGTCTGTCTTCAGTTTCCAATATGTTTGTTGCAAATTGTCTCACAGACTTCAATGATGCTAAGTCAAGAAGTTTGAAAACAACGTTTACATTTTCAGTGTCTTGTATTATTTGTTTCCTTGCTTTTATGCCTTCATCTTCAAAGGGACAGGCGATGATGACCCTGGCTCCTCTGTGGGCTAGATCTGTTGCTATATGGAGACCCATTCCTGCTGTTCCTCCGGTTACTATAGCTGTTTTGCCTTCTAATCTTCTTCTCGATGTGCACATTGCGTTTGTGGTCTTTTGGTACAAGGCCACTGAAAGTGCGATAATGACAATAGTGGCAATAAAAAGTAGCACTTCGTACATGATTCCGACACCGACGCTGGTTGTAAATACACTGTAAAGCAAAGTGGAGCAGAGGAGCGATAATTCACTTTGTCTTTATCCTAAGGCTTTATCACACTAACGGCTTGCGAATGACTGCGGGACAGGGCGGGCGCGCAGCGAATGCATCGTGAACACGCCGCGGCTGCACAGCAAAGACGTCGCGGATGCATGACAAATTCGCACCGTTTTTAACGCGTTTTTGTAGCAAGTTATCGACGTACAATACACTCAATAACAAAATGGATTCCGACGAGGAGATACTGCTGTTAGCTTTGTTACATCGAAGACGCCGGAGACCCGCACCTCGTTCCTAGATCTCGTTGCGCGTCCGTAACAAATTCGCTGCGCATGCGCAGCGCGCTCCGCTTTGAGGACGCTCGCAATCCACTAGTATGGTAAGGCTCTTAAGGATAAAACTGGTTTAATTACTGCCACACCTCATTAGAATACTCAAAAAGCCTGTTTTTCGTGTTTTTTTTTTCTTTTGAGGATAATAAATATTTTATCTTTATGAATATACTCGTATTTTTAGTGTTATTAATTCGGCATTCTAAAATACTTTTGAATGGCTTATGGCTCTACTATTAGGGATATTAACATGTTGGTCAACGATTTAAAATTAGTATAGCTTTTGTCACTTGCGTGAAAAATATCAAATAATTCAAGGAGTTTAAAAACCAGGTTCACATTTTCATTGTCTTGTATTATTTGTTTTCTCGCGTTTATGCCACTGCACGGCTACGCCTATGGTACTCAACACCTGCTTGCGATGAACGTGCCGCTCTGTGCTCCACGCCCACTTTCATGCTGTGCGCCGTGAGCCCGTGACGTTATCCGTGGTCGCCGACTGCAACACCCGATTTGAAGTTGACAATTTCGGGCAATGAACGATACCGCCTCCGTAACTAAAGAGTCGTGCCTCTTCAGAGAAAAACCATTTTGTTGTCCGCCGCTGAGCCTGTGATTTTAAATTCGTGCATAAATACTTAATTAATTAATCAATATTCGAACCACCTGCCCTTCCCCAGTGACGCTATAAGTCGAGATCCTTGCCCTACAGGGTCTAACCTGGTTTATCTTAATTTACATAATCTTCACCGACAGGCGAGCCGGAGTCACAGCTCAAGTCAATCAGCACGAAGATGCCCTAGCCGCTAGCTGAGTGGCAGACGCGCCTGGGGTCGCATGTCTCCCTGTAAGAATCTGATCTATGGCTCGCGTTCCTGTCAGAAGCTGGATACCTATTTGCAAAATAGCGACACCGATGCGTTTAAGTGCAAAACTATATGTAACCAATTCTGTCGCCAAAAATCAGGCGAATAAAATGAAATGTCGACTGATGACGCTGTAAATCTGTAAGCAGGCACGCCGGCTTTTAGAAAACCTCATGGATGCTCAATCTCATATTTTGATGACTCGAAAAAGTGGCGAAGTGTGAGAAGAGAAATGCACACTGACCGACTGACAAATAAATAAATGTCCTACTAACATACTACGTGCTTAATTACTAATTATGTTCGTTAAAGATATAAAATTAAACCATTATATTAGGTCTTTAACTATGAAAGAATCCAATAAATATCTAATTTCAGAAAAAGAACGTAAGTACCTTTAATATAAAGTTTATTTGAACTTATAATTCTAAGTCAATCCAAAGATATACCACTTCAAAGCATCCCATTTAAAAAAAGGTAATTTCATAAAAATTTAACTAGTTTTTACTATCAAGAAATATTATAAATTATACGTAACTTAAAAGGCGATTACTGATCTGTTTCTTGATTTTTTTTAAATTGATAGAAACCAGTGCTTGACTGCGATCCCACCTGATGGTAAGCAGATTGATGTCTATTCTCAGGGGTGCTCGGCCCCCACTGTTTATTTCTCATGGGTGCTCGAGACTCCGAGCACCCAAGCAGTCGGCGCCGCCACTGGTTTCAAATGTTCCGTTTGTATCTTTTGAGCCGATGTTCCAAATGTTACATATCATTGTTTCGGAACATTTCAGTGATTCAGATGCAAATGTTCTAATCGCAGAAATGACACCCTTTGCCCACGTCTAAACTGTAGAATTTGGATGTGATTTGGCACACAGTAATGTCACACACATGTCCTGTTATAGCATTAATGATATTTTTGTATCGTGAGAGTAGGTAACTATATTGCTTTGGGATTTTTTTGCTACTATCATGCGAGCGAACCTACTCACAAAAGCAATTCTTTTTTCATTTGGTTTTTTAGTGAGAAATAACCCAATGAGTTCTCCCGCTGTTTTGTGTCAGACTTTTATTGACTAAAACCCACTCCTGTTCCTTCTTTGCCTTCGTTTCAGGGCCCCGGGGTTCTCTTTCGAACAACCCATGGCCCCGGTAAATTCGACCTTCGGCTGTTTACATTTGTTTAAAATCTGTTTTTAAAACAATATACAGGGTTATTTGTAAAACACTAACAACTTTGCAGAACTGTATTACTAACATCTTAAACAACAACTTTTGTTCTGATGACTTTTTACAAAACATAATACATTTAACAAAAACAAACCTTCAAGATTTCGTTGTTCTATCTAACAAATTTCAACTCTGTTTATTTTACTGCCTACGCCTCCTGCGCACGATCCCCGCACCCCTCCGCTATTGTACTATCGCTTGCTTCGCATAGACTTCGTAACATTTAGAATGTTCAAATTAAATATTTTTATTTTTGTATGAAAATCTGATGAACCAATGTATGATACATTTTTAAAAGCCAATTAACAAAAGTTGTTGTTTATGATGTTTTTAATGTAGTCCTGACAGGTTGTCAGTGTTTTACAAATGACCCTGTATAGGCCACATGCAGCAACTGGAGCTTTGGCCACTGGAAAGCCACATCCACACCCGAACACCTTCTGAGAGAACAATTTGTTTCAATAAACTAAAGTACATTACCTACCTACCTCATTAAGCTTATTGATTTGATCGTTGATTATGAAAAGTCACAATTTGTCGAATGTCCGATTAAAGTCTCGCCATAAATGTATGTTCAGATATAACTGATATAAGAAATTGGCGCCATGGCAATGATAAATTTTTCGATAGGTATTTAGTGATAAAATTATTAAAATGTGTATTAGCGTATTTTGATTTATTCCATTTTAATACCACTCAACTAATACCACTGGTATTTCTTTGAACCCGTGTTTATTTTCTATTCCGAATGGACATCAGTTTCAACTAGGGCTGCCATCCGTCCGGGTTTCCCTGGATTTGTCCTAGTTTGAAGGGCGTCCGGGGGACGTCCGGGTGGGGTTTTTAAAAGAATTTTGCAATTAACCCTGTATATACTTAGTGTTTAATTTTATTACTAAAAATGTCTATTGATTGTTGCTGTTACATATAAGTAGGTACCTAATTCGATTTTATTAACAACCTGTATAAAAAATTAAAACGATGTTTTTATTTTTGTTGCAAAAATTATTTTCCGATGTGTCCGGGGAAAAAGCCATATTTCGCCCAAATGTCCTGGATTTATGCCGTGTTTGTCCGGCGTCAGCAAATTAGGCGATGGCAACCCTAGTTTTAACTAATACTAAAATAAATTTAAAGATCTAAAGTACAGTCAGCAAAAATTGCTTTGTATTGGAACTTTAATTGAAATAAAATTCATTTAAATAAAAAAGTATTTATTTAACAAATATCTAGTTTAATAATAAAATATGGCTAATCATCTTTGTTATAACTTTAGTTCTTCATAAGTATACGTAAGAATTAGCCTCAGTTTTACCCAGTTGCCAATTACAGATGAGCAGTTTCACGGTATTGTTTGTTTCTTATTTAACAACGTTTAAAAATTAAAGTAATTTTGATCCTTTTAGTGTTTTTTTTAGTGAAGTCGGTTTTTTTTGTAAAAAGTTTTTTATTTCACACTTTTTTTTTTGCTAATATACAGTTATAACCAGAGTGCCTATCTTTCTTGATTGTGATATCTATGTGAGTATGAAGGTCCGTTGGCCTTTTCTGGTCTTCTTCATCACTTTCACTCCATCAAATGTTACTTTTTGACTGTAAATGCTTATCTAAGTTCTCGATGAAAATACCAAAATCACTATATGTTCCTATAATATTTGAGGAGTTCCCTCGATTCCCCACGAATCCCATCATGAGAAGTGGGTTTTGAAAAAAATGGAACTAATCGAGAAGCATATCCTTTAAGGAGAAAAAAAAATTGCAAATCGGTCCATAAACGACGGAGTTCTGAGGTAAAAATTATAAAATAAAGAAATAAAAAATTTAAAAAACTACTTTCGAATTGATAACCTCCTCCTTTTTTGAAGTCGGTTAAAATACATAAAAGGCTAAGTAGGTAGTCGTTGTGGGCACGGCACAATCATGGCGGTAAGTCCCCTTTTTTGAAGAGTGGTTGGAAAGAAGCCATGCCGTCGTCACCTTCCACATGACGTAGCTCCTCACCAGACATGGTCAGTTTGGGAGGTTCCTGCACATGATTCAGGCGGAAGAAACGCCCGAATGTCCCCATTGTGCGGATCGGCTGGAGGACATGGTGGAGGTAATCACCGCGCGAGCGGAGCGTCGTGGCAATCAACCGAGTGGTCGTGAAGGCGATCGGTGGCGGCGACCTCTCGCGCCCGGCTTTGGTTTAAACAATCGTTCTGAGCGAAAGGGAATGGGAAGCGATGGCCTCTTTCTGCGAAGCAGTAATGCGAACGAAGGAGATGTTGGCAACCGTGAGGGAACGGACATCCTCAGGCCCCAGCCGTCACCGCAGGAGTCGCCCCGGGCGTCGGGAGTCTTGTATAGCCCGGCTCTTATCTCGTTCTACACTCATTATGGCATTAAAACGTTATAATATGGCTCCTTCCCTACACAGCTGACATACAGCACAGTGTAGTTCTTTCATAATTACCATTATAAGTTGCTATTTAAGATATGCTGCGGGATTTGAAAGAGTTACCGAGATTTTCTTTTTCAGTTTTACTCAGTAAAAATCTGATACTCCCTCTCGCTATGCTCGGGAGCAGTTTTTATTTTATGTTTTCCCGCCTCAACATAAGACTTCAGTTATGACTAATATATTTACAGTTATACGGTATTTATATAGACTCCGAGCCATTTGAATAAAGCTCTGTAAAATAACAATAAGCTCGATATTTGCAAATTATGTTTTGATAAAGTTCGTTTTAAAGTTAATCGAACTCTTGTAAACATATTTCTCAAGATTTTCATTTTTAAAGACCATTGTATTTTTAGAAGTAAGGATTTATTTAGTCTCATTTTTAATAAACAGATAATTATTATGTCGTAAACTTCTAACAAGAATTGTAATCATGAAAAAGAAACGAAAGAATTGTTTTTTTGTTAATTGATATAAATCAGTGCTTGACTGCGATCCCACCTGATGGTAAGCACTGATGCAATCATTGATGTTGAGGCACACTAGTTTATTAAGAGCCTATTCACTCTAGCCTTAAGGCAGCAAAATTATAGTTGGACGGGAAGACCGCAGCAGGCAAATTGTTCCAGTCCTTCGATGTACGCGGTATAAACGACGAAGCGAAACGCTAAGTCTGAACCGTTGAAGTTTCAACAACGTTAGAGTGGATACTCGCCGTACGTCGGGTTGTCCGATGGTAGAAAGGAGATGGCGGAATCAAGTCATGCAATTCCCGCGCACTCACCAAAATGCAACCTGTAAAAGATTTTCTTTTGATTTTGTGATAACTGGTAATCAGGTTGGTCTATTATATACAGCTTTATTTTACTCAGTTCTCGAGTACTGAGATATTTTATATTAGACATAATGTAACATTAAAGTTTTAATAAACAAGTGAAAAATAAGGTAGGGATATGAAAGAATGAGATCCAATGATACAAAAATAATATTAAAATATATTTATCAACAAAAAATAATATAACTTGTTTTAACACTGTATTTACATGATTAAATTCTATTTACACTTCATATTAATCTTATAAAATAAAAACAATAAGTACATTAAATTATTTAAAAATATATAAAATACAGTTTTATAAATAACATGAATAAAATCAATTTATTAGAATAAAATAGAATCTATGCAACACATTGGTCCGACGAGTTTTTTCGTGTCCTATTCGCCAGGGTCGTCTGTTCGCGACTGGGGATTCCATCTCGTTTAGCTCTTCAATCCCCATAGGTGACCGAAGAGCTGTGAGATGGAGTATTTAGTTGTGGGTGTGCGACCCTGGCCGAATACACACGAGTGTTTGTAGTCGCTTTCTTATTTTTTTTATAATATTTTCATTGAACTAAGATAATAACAGAATATTTTATTAACATATAATGTATTTAATATACCTATAAGTATATTATATTGCATTGGTGTTCTGAAAACGGTAACTCTCCGTGTTAATATTAATTTATGAAAAACCATTTGTAAAAACTATCATTATGAGTGGCTATATTATGCATGGTTAAATTAAAACAATAAAGTATAAAAAGTACACCGTAACAAGAATATTTCTTAATAATTTACACATAAAATCTACAAAAAAGTATATTAAAAACATTCGGTAGGTATTGAATTTAAATTGATCAAATCTTTATAATTTTTTGGCAGACGTTGTCCTGCCCGATTGCAGCGCCCTTGTATCCAATAGTATTTGCAAACCATCCAGGGATCCACTCAAATATACACAAAAAGTTTCATCGAAATCAGTCAAGCCGTTTAGGAGCATTTAGGAGGCAAACACACGTACAGAAGTATTATGTATATAAAGATTCTTTTGTATGCGCCCCACACCCGTGCCGCTACGTAAATAATAGATTAAGTTCTCCATCGACACGACTACATGCACACCGTTAAAGTTTAACTAGCGACACTGCGCAGGTAATAATCCGATTTCCGCGACATACGCGCATAGCCACGCGCGGGTCCCTGCTTAACGTAGCAATGGCCCTAAGAAGATCCCTGGACGGTTTGAATGTCTAACGAAACGCCAGCTTTCGGGCAGAACAACGTCTGTCCACTAGTATTGAATAAAACAATAAACATAACAAATCATAAGTACTGGTCGCCTTCGCCCCGCAGCCCGTGCGGGGTTCGCCTCGGTTTGGCCTCGGTTTGGCCCAGGTTTATGAAGACCACACAACCGAAACTCGGAAACCAGTTTTTTTTTTACCTAAACTGCTTGAAACCGATACCAAGTCTTCTGTCGGTCTCTACAAATAACAGAATAACATATTCTATCATAATAATGCTTACTCATAGCATTTTCAAGGCACTTATGAAAGAAATATAACAAAAATTGAGCATACACTAGGAATGCCACCCTTTAAGCGCTTGCGTCGGATTATTCAGACAAATGTTTTCGTGTCCTATTTGCCAGGGTCGTGTTTTAGCGACTGGGTAGTCCATCTCGTTTAGCTCTTCAATCTCCATAGGTGACAGACGAGCTGACGAGATGGAGTATAGATGTGTGACCATAGCGGGATTAACGCGTTTTTGTCGGTTTTATCCGACGCAAGCAGTTAAATGGTTAATTAAAACAATATTTCCAACCCTGTGTATTCATTTGGAACTAGTAATGGCAGGAAACTATGTGGGAAGCTCATTATTCTAAATTAAAGCTAATTATTATGAAAGTCAACAGTCATTAGTATTAGCAATACTTGCATTGGATATTTTGGTCCACATTAGCCCAAGATTTCTTTTAACGATTTTTGACCGCCAGTCATCTATATTTATGACAAATCATGTGTCCCGCACGCCACGGTCACGACTACACGTCAAACTTAAAAGCTAATAAATCTTATAGGAAAGTAGTGTTTTTATTGTGTTGTTAATAAAGGATAAAATTACCGAGATGTCCGTTGACGCGTTTTTTAGGGTTCTGTACCTAAAAGGTAAAAACGGGATCCTAATTACTAAGACTCTACTGTGAATTTTGTCTGTCACCAGCCTGTATCTCATGAACAATAATAGCTAGACAGTTGAAATTTTTACAGATGATGTATTTCAGTTGTCACTATAACAAAAAATACTAAAAACAGAATTAAAAAAATGTTTTTTAGATTATGATACAGAACGTTTCGTACGCGAGTCCGGCTCGCATATGGTCGGGTTTTTTTTTGACGTGGCGATCAAAATGTTAAGAATTTCTTAATTACATCTTATGTAAAACTTGTTTTAACATTAGGACAAACTGGGCGTGGAAGTAATATTTGAAAGTAGTTTCATCTCAAAGTAAATGTCATAAAAAAGCTAAAAACATACTTTAAACTACCACAATGTTTGTTAATCGATATTTTATTTGGTAGAAGTAAATTGTTGAAAAAAAAAAAAAATATTACTGATATAAAACAAATTCGAAATTTGTTTTTGACAAAAATTTTTTTTTAGTATTCAAGTAAGTATATTTAGAAGGAAAAATAAGCATTTTCCTTCTAAATATGAAAACAATGAATATCATGTCTCAATGTCGCATTTTCTATATATTTAATATATATAAATATAAAACCTTACACAAAACACGTTGTATAAAAATGACTTATATTTTTTCACTTAATTTTTATATTTTCACTATCACTTAAAGTTTCAATTTTTGAATTAATTTACCGCTAACAGTCCAAGGGGCGGGTATCACTAAGATCTTATTGAAGATAACACTGAATTAGGAGTCAGTGTCGCTAAGTACCCAGTGGTGCAAATTCTGACAATTTAGGGATCAATTCCAGAGACCCTATCCTCCAGAGACCGGTGTTAGGTTCCTTACCTAGTAAAAATGTTATGCTTGTGTTGTAGCCGGTGCAATGCCACTAAGAGTTTCGTGAAAATGACCCAGAATTAGTAGTCACAAAGAGCAGTATTGGCACAATGGTAACTGCCCCGAATTACGAGTTTTAGGTCGCTGGTTCAAACCCAGCCAGGCTACTTTATATAATTCATTTCATCACCACTGTTCACAAAACGGTGAAGGAAAACATCGTGAGGAAACCGGCATGTCCTAGAACAAAAAATTCGGAGACATGTGACATCTACCAACCCGCACTGGGCCCGCGTGGTAAATTACAGCCCACTCCCTCTCCTAGAGAGGAGGCCTGAGTCCCAGCAGTGGAAACATTACAAGGTTAATTATGATAGGCTATGCTGTCACTGAGTCCGTCGATTTAGGGGCCGGTGTCACTAGGAACCTATTAAAGACGACTCTGCCGATTTAGGACGGATTTATACTAGTATACTAATTTTCTGATGATGTCTCTTCTGCCGTTATTAGAGGTGGATTGTCTGACGAATTAATCAGTCTTCTTATTAGTATCGTTATACCAGCTATTAGTAGACCTACGCCGATTACCTGGAAACAGAACATAAAGTATGAAATTTTATACACAATGGTCAGGTCTATACTGAGGGCTGTTTTGAAAAGTATCAGATCCTCCTGTTCACAAACTAAACTTAATATAGTTTTGGTCTCTTGTCTATCTATTTATACAGCCCTATTTTTTTATTACTACAAAAAATGGGGGTCTGTCCGTACCCGTTACTGATCATATTTTTGTAGTCACAATTAAAAGAAAACGAAATTAAAAAAATTGCCATAATTTAGTAAATTCACAATCATTCATAACAATTGCTACCAGAAAATACTACAAGCAGTATTTTTCCATTTTGATCATCATTAAAATTTATTTATTCATAATCAATGCCTGTACAATATTTCCATAAGTTGAGTGACATTTTGGGACATAAACAAACGCTAATAACTTTGCTGGTTATGAATATTATTTATTAAGACTTTACATAAATAAGAACAAGACCTTAAATAAGCCCTTTAAATACTTGTACTAATTAAAAATTTGTGTTGTATATGTCGTGGCCAGATGTAAAAATTGACCACTTCATGAAATGGCCAACTAAAACTGGTCAGATCGTTTATACGTTAACATTGTGATGATATGTCAATCCTCGTTTGGCCATATCATTGATGTAGAATTTATATGATAATAAAAGTTCTAAAAATAGTAGGCTAAATTAACGTTTAAAATGATCTGGCCAGTTTAAGTTGGCCATTTCATGAAGTGATCAATTTCTAAGATCCGGCCACGACATATATATAAACGGAGAAATTGACAGCGCATTTAATTAAAATTTACGATTGTAACTTAATTTTCTTATACACCCCAAGAGTATGCATTGTTCCAGTAACATTTAGTATTGAGAAAGCTTGAGGGTTCAGCTAACGGTTTAATAGTAAAGAGCATTGATCAACATCTGAGGAGAATCTCGTTGGGCCAAGAGAGCAGAGTTGATCCAGAAAGCAGTACTCCTGTACATGGGGAGTACTGTTACAAGATTCTACTCTCGGGGACCTGGATAAGTCGCTTGAACTCGATACCGGTAAGCATAAACGCAAGTTTGTATGGATGTTTGTTCACGCAAAAACTACTGAATGGATTTTGATAAAACTTAACACACGGGTAGACCATGTCCTGGAATAGCAAATACTTTTTATCTTAGGAGCATGTTCTCTTGTAATACTAATAATATTTTTTTACTATCACGCGGGCTTGTAATACTAATAATATTCACACACAAAGGTTGACTGGTAGAAAATGCCCTAAGGCATTATGTCTGCCTCTGTACTTTTGTGTGCATAAAGAATTAATAAATAATAAATAAATAAATATTTTTTTACTATCACCAGCAGCAACTAATATGTTAATATTTAATATCGTAAAATAATATGTATATAAGAAAGCTATAAAACTCACAGTAAGCGCGTAGAGCCCGTAGGGCACCCAGTAGCGCAGGCGCAGCGCGGAGCGCGCCAGCGCCGCGTACTCGGGCGTGGTCTGCGTCTCCTGCCGGAACCAGAACATCGGCACCATCGTGTCCGGGTCCGGTAGCGCGTTGTTTATGCTGCCAAACAGAGATACAATCATGTGAGCATAGAAACTAGACGTTTCCTATCCAGCTGCGAAATAATACGACCTGACAAGTGAGGGAGACCAAGCTATCACGAAGCTAGCAGTTGTCTTTTTCTCCTCGAGAGAGTGCCTCCCGTGAGTTATTGGCCGCACAGTCGCTTAATCTATTCCTCTCCGTCCTCGCCGTCTCCGTGTTCGTCGTGATATCTTTGTCAATGTCCGCATAGCTTCATATACGCGTATTCGTCATAATAGGCATGTATTACGCCAGCGTGAAGCTTACACACTAAATTATGAAACTATCGACGAAGCGGTAACGCTTTCGTGATGGAAACTTTGATTTGAAGAACGAACCACGTGGATGACCGCCAACACAGGTGAATAAGAATGAATTGAAAGAGATGGTGGAAGCCCATCCGAGCCAAACTGCCCAGGAATTAGCGGCATGGTTTAACGTTACCTTATCAACAATATTGACTCATTTACGTCAAATCAATAAAACAAAAAAATATGAAAAATGAATGCCTCATGATTTGACTGATCTGCAGAAAGAAACGCATGTGCCTTATTCAATCGATACAGAAATGAAGGAATATTGGATCAAATTGTGACATGTGATGAAAAGTGGATTCTTTACGATAACCGTAAGCGAAAAATGCAATGGCTGACCCCAGGACAAACGCCGCAACAGTGTCCTAAAGCAAAGCTTACCAATAAAACGGTAATGGTAACTGTTTAGTGGTTTCAGCATGGTGTTATTCACTATAGCTTTCTCCGATCTGGTCAAGCAATAACGGCAGATCTCTACTGTGCCGAACTCCGAACAATGATAGCAAAACTAGCAGTGAAACAGCCCCGACTCATGAATCGATCTTCACCATTATTGCTCGAGACCTCATACAGCACGAGAAATCGTTTTAAATCTACAGGAACTGCAATTAGAAACCATTCGTCACCCTCCGTATTCGCCAGACCTTGCTCCAACGGACTACCATCTTTTTTCATGATTTGGACAATTTTCTACGTGATAAAGTTTTCTTCTCCGGAGGCAGTACAAAATGCTTTCACACAGTTTGTCGAATCTAGATCATCAGTTCTATCGCAAAGGCATAAATGACCTTCCTATTAGATGGCAGCAATGTATAAATAAAATAATAAAAATAAAAAAGCCTTATTAAAAAAAACGGATTTCAATTTTTCAGTACAAATCGGCAATTTCATACTTTAACCCCTAATATTATGATGAACTTACGGTATGCCTCTGATCCTCCTGACCAGCATGTTGATCTGCAGCTGCGCGGCCACAGACAGCGGCATGCCCGTGAACATCTCCAGAGCCAGTCTGAAGTTCATGTCCCTGTGGAAGAGAAACAAGTATACAAACATATTGTCTATACATCCAATATGTAAAAATACAAATAAAATTGAAGTCATTTTGTAATTACAAAATATTTTTTAATCCAACGCTTACGAAAGTATATTCGATATCTATAACAAATATAAAAAATTTTTAGTTTTTGTATGTCTCTTCCGGCTAAGGGTGTTTTTAATATCATGCGGGTTTGATCACGCATGCGGGATTGCACCGAACGCGTAACCCCCGCAAAAGTTCATTTCATACAAGTATTTATTGTAATGCGTGGAATACGCTCGCGGGACGCGTTTTATTGCATTTTGACATTTTCTGCACGCGGGACTAACCTGCATACGTGATGAAATCCGCACGATATTAAAACACCTTAATTTGCGAAACGACAGGACCGATTTTGATGGGATTTACACAGGTACGGTTTGGAACGTGCAATTCAGTTTAACTTTTTTTTGGCTGACCGACATTTTGACAATTCAAGTTTTTGTAAATGGTCTATTTGAAATTATAAACGTATGTATATGTTATTTGATATATTCCTTTATTTTAGAAAAGGAATTAGGGTTACGCGCACAAAATGAAATAATGTATAAAATTTCATTGAATACGAAATATTTACTTTACTAATGTGAACCATCTTACGCATCTAAAACGAACCATCATACCCTGCTAATATGAGCCATTTCACCCCACTAATACGGAGCCATCTTATCCTTCGTCTATATAAGTTTGACTCACTCTGTAGCATTAAGGCCATCGATCTTCCTGGCATAGCTGGGGTCTGCGTGCAGGAAGTGAGGGAGCGACACGAAGGCGGGCGCGCCGTAGCGACATTCGGACACGTTGAGCGCTCCCGACGGCACGCAGTTCACGTCGCGGACGTTGTCGCAGTAGCATGCCTGGAAGGGGTACAATAATATATGTAGGGTGGATAAAATGAACGTATGAACGATGTGTGAAATGAAGCGAAAAAGAGAAGAAAGAGAGAAAAGGAAAGATATGAATGAGACAGAGCATAGATGGCAACTTTTGAACGTGAGTAGGGCGGAGTAATTATAAAGATTCAAAATAAGAAGTTGCAAAGAAATACAGTTTTAATCATTTTCTACAAGGACTCATCAATCTTACACAACAGAATAATATTTAAATATCAGGCTTAGATTTATAGATGATTTTGCATTGTCATCAGATTTACACGTGCATGACAAATTTCAGCTCAATCGGTAACCGGGAAGTGCATCAAATTTAATTTGCAAGATTTGATTGCAGACATACAAACATCGGAACAGGTGAAACTAAATAAAAGCTTGTAAAAATGTATATGTCGTGGCTAGATCTTAGAAATTGATCACTTCATTATATGGCCAAATAAAACTGGCCAGATTGTTTTAAACGTTAAAGTTTTATGATATTTCAATCTCCGTTTGGCTTTTACTTTCTTTAGAACTTTTATTATCATTGAAATCCTACATCATTGATATAGCCAAACGAGGATTGACATATCATCAAAAATGTTATTGTTTAGATGATCTGGCCAATTTTAGTTGGCCATTTCATGAAGTGATCAATTCTAATATCTGGCACGATATATATATATATAAACATACCATATGTGGGTATTTATGTCCGTTGTCGAAAGCGGAGTCGTTAGCGGCGTACTGGACGCCGTCGATACCTTCCACTTGCAGGTCACGATCTTTGCTCAGAGTCAAGTATCTGCAAAACAAATTATCATTTATTTAGTTTAGTATAGCATAATCTGTATCTTATAATGTTCCCACTGCTGTGACTCAGGCCTCCACAGCAGTAATCCACCACGCGTGCCCAGTGCGGGTTGGTGTATGTCACATGTCTTCGATTTTTGGGTCTAGGACATGCCGGTTTCCTCACTATGTTTTCCTTCGCCGTTTTGAGAGCAGTGGTGATAAAATAAATTAAACAAAGTAATGCGCCTGGCTGGACACTATTTATTTATTTAACAACATGGAGACCGCTGGGCAAGTGTCGCACCGCAGTGGTTTCCTGTAGGTGGAAAGCGCCGTCGAGGCCAGAAAGAGGAGACGGGATGATCTGGGCTTCAAGTCTGCTATTACAATAGTGTCAGAATGGTCTATCATTGACTTCATAATTGTTGATTTTGACAACTTTGGTAATCTACTAATATAATGGCGTCATTATGACTTTCCAATGGCCAACCACGGACACTCCATTGAAAGAAATGGCATAAAATGGTAATCTCGTACATAATAACAAAGTCAAAGTCAAGTCAAAGTCAAAAAAAATTATTTCACATAGGCCTACATGGGCACTTATAAAACGTCAGAAGCTAGTGCACGGTTCCAAATTGGTCGTTTCCTATGGAGAAGAACCGGCAAGAAACTCCATGGACAACAAATGAATGCCTGACGTACTTACGCGGTTAACTGCTAAAATTTTGACAGTTCCTTTTATCAGTATCCTACCATTAGAACATCGTTGTGCAGTCATTGCTTTTAATTTGTTACGAGACAGCTCAATATTGTCATCCTACCACATTTCTAATACGACCAATGACTGACCAATGAATTTAGCAGATTACGAACTTTTAGCAAAATGACAATGAGATCGTGTTGGAATGACGAATTTATAAAAATAACAGACTTGCGCCCCTGGACGCGTACCACGATTACCACGATGATTGGTTCAGGACGGCGCGGGAGAAGAATGTCTGGAAAGACTTGGGGAGGCCTTTGCCCAGCCGTGGGACAGCAAAAGGCTAGGGAAAAAAACAATTTATGTACGCATATAAATGAAATAAAGTCTAGAAGAAGGAAACGGAAAACAAACAAATGTAAGTTTTTTTTTTTGAGACAAGCATGTCACCCTGTTTACAACAACTGCAGCAATATTTTTTCGTGATGGGAATTTATGAAATGGCTTCTTTCGCTCTAGGGTGGGTCCCATCATCAAAACTGGATTGCGACCAAAATGGGACCAATGTAGAAGCATATCCTTTTAAGTAGGTAAAAACTGGCCAAGTGTGATTTGGACTCGCGTACAAAGGGTTCCGTACCACTATCTATACAACATTAGACACTATATTATGAACTTTTTTTTTAGTTTATCTGTCCCGGACAAACTAACATTGTTGAAAAATCAAGTTTGTTGTATAAGAGAACTTAAATATTTGTTTTATTCTGTTTTTAGTATTTGCTGTTATAGCGGCAACAGAAATAGATCACCGGCAAAAATTGCAACTGTCTAGATATCTCAGTTCATGAGATGCAGCCTGGTGACAGACAGACAGACGGACAGTGGAGTCTTAGCAATAGGGTCTCGTTTTTACCCTTTCAGTACGGAACCTTAAAAACATATTGGCGAATTGAGAGCCTACTTTTTTTGAAGTCAGTTAAAAAAGACTTCTGTGTTTAATAATAACTTTATTTCAATAATATTGTTTTTTAATTTACACCCGTTACTAAAGTTTCGTCAACTAATAAAATATAACCCTGAATAAAATATAGGCATACGTACTTTCTGATTTTTCAAACCTTCATGTTCACTTTGGACATAAATATCGTAAACACACCAAATAAAGAACGGGGCAAGTGCAAGTCGGACTTGCGCACTGAGGGTTCCGCACAAACTTGAAAGGTAAATTGCGGTTTACAATTTATGACGTATTAAAAAAAACTACTTACTAGATCTCGTTAAAACCAATTTTCGGTGGAAATTTGTATGATAATGTATACACCATATATTTTTTTAGTTTTATCATTCCCTTATTTTAGAAGATACGGGGGGGAGACACATTTTACCACTTTGGAAGTGTCTCTCGCTCAAACTAAAACAGTTTAGAAAAAAATATATTAGAAACCTCAATATCATTTTTGAAGACCTATCCATAGATACCCCACGTATGAGTTTGATGAAAAAAATTTTTGTAAATTTCAGTTCTAAGTATGGGGAAACCCCAATATTTTTTTTTTTTTTGTAAAATCTTAATGCGGTTACTTACCAAGTTTCAACAGTATAGTTCTTATAGTTTCGGAAAAAAGTGGCTGGGACATACGGACAGACAGACTGACATAACGAATCCATAAGGGTTCCGTTTTTTGCCATTTGGCTACGGAACCCTAAAAACGTTATCATTGTAGAACCAGTCGCTTTTTTCTCCGGCACGCGTAACCTAAGGTCAGCGACCTTGTAATTTGGGCCACGCATCGAGTTTTTTGTAAATAAGTAGAACTTAAAACGGTATTATGAGATATTGGTATTGCTTAGGCTGACTTTAAGTTTATTAAGTTGGTTTTTAGAACAGAGTGCCTAGTCTTAGTTTCCTTTACGTTATGGCGTATAAACCCTTGAACATCTGGCCGGAGTTAAATGCAAATACACGTACTGCCGCCTACGCTGCGCCCGCATAGAGCTCCGCTGACCTTTAAATCCATTTTCTTTGCTAAATATTGATTGATTTACATAGGTATGCTATATACCTACATTCTGAAGAACACTTAATTAGATATTTTTTATGTAAACATATTTCTAAAGATCAAAACCATTTGAAAGGAGTAGGAAAAGCAAGGGAAAAAATGACATGTTGATAATTTAGTTTTTTTAAGAAAAGTGTTAGTCATACGTAAAAATCATAATTATGTTATAATACCTAATGTTATATATGAATCTTTAATAAATACATTTTTTTTTAAACCTATTGACCTAGCCATTACCGAGGAGGCTTCAGAAAATCACTGTCTTATGGCACTACTCGGGAACTAGGGCCTCAACGCGATCGACACGTTTATGACGGCGCTCCGATTGGACCGCTTCAAGGTCTGAACCATTCAGAGAGCCGCGTTTGCGCTTGGCAGATTGTCATTTTTAAATCGATTTCAAACAATGGATCGATTCTGTGAATTGATCTCAGAAACTTGAAATCGAGATTCGATTTTTTTGTCACAAGCTAGCGCACGGTTTCAATTGGTCGTTTCCTATGGAGAAGAACCGGTAAGAAACTCCACGGTTACTCTTTAAAATAAACTTTACATCAGTTTAACTTCTACATCATGTATTTCCTCAAGTGTGCGTCCTGCAATCGACCCTCACCGCTTCAAGTATGCTTATCGTTAACTCTAAGATAACTATGCCTTGATTCATAAACACTATCTTTTCTATGGAACAGACTGTTATCCTTGCAGTGATCAATAAATATCTTTTATCAATTGCTGATGATAAAGTGTCATTGATTCATTACATTTTCTTTGTTAATGACTTTCAAATGGTTTAGAACTTTAGACGAATACTCGAATTTATTGACTTCGATAGACCAACATGTTTATGGGAGAACTGTCAAGTTAAAAGAAAGAAAGAAAACGTGTTTATTTGGCACACAAGTTGATGTAAAGCCACGAAAATTACCGCTTTGGACAACAATTACCAGTAAATTGAACTTCAATATAGTTAAGCCACGGCTTCATAAAAAGTCGTCAATTTTTTTTTTCATTAGAATGTGGATGTAGCTCTTACTGTATTTGGTATCAAATGTATCGAATCTGCCTTTTCAGCAAGCTTCGCTAAGGTAATCAGTACTGCCACATTTTACCGAGATCACGACTGTTTTAACAATTATAATACGTTGCTTCATTCTTCAGATATGATTATAACAACGTAGTTTCCCTACTTACTCGGTAACCTTCGCACATTTTTCAAAGATTTTTTAATTTTAAAACTTCTTAGTTCCATACTCTCAATATATCCACCTCGCGTCGTTTGACGTTTAGCTCATTCCTTTTTCGTGCGCGGTAACTGTCGCATGTGCACTGCAAGCAACATGCCAAAAAGTAGCACACTGTCAAAAATTTAGCATTATGTTTAAAAATATCCGTAAATTAGAAGAAAAAGAAAGACAAAAACGAAGGATATTACATTTATCATCATTAGATGACGAACGTAAGCAAAAATGTACTAATTAGTGATGTGATGTTAATGGATGGAGAAATCGGTATCAGTTTTGTAAATGCTTTGGGATTGACTGCGAGTCAATAACATTGACATTTTTTCAAAACTAAGACTGCGTACTATGTAACTAAAGCAGTATTCATTTGAATTGCATCGGGGTTAACTGCGAGTTTTCAACGATGACAATGATGCTATGGTATCAATTTTGTAAATGCTTTGGGATTGACTGCGAGTCAATAACATTGACATTTTTTCAAAACTAAGACTGCGTACTATGTAACTAAAGCAGTATTCATTTTATTTGCATCGGGGTTAACTGCGAGTTTTCAACGATGACAATGACGCACAAAATACGTACAATCTAAAAGAGATGTAACGTTATCGTGCAACTCAGTGCAACTACCTATAGCACCATTAATATACTACTATAAAAGTTGTTGTCTTCACAACCTAAATTGCAAATCGTAATTTTAGGTAACGAAGATCGTGACCTAACCTTGTACAAGGATAAAGAAAGCATGCAACCAGTATCCCTACATTCTTAGGCATATATAATAATAATATAATATTGGTTCGGATGATTCTCTTGAAAGGCGCTTACAAACTAAGACCTTCAAGACCCAAGTATTGCTACCACCTGGAATTCCCAAAAATTGGTTTTAAATTTCATTAGTACATGGTTCCCTAACAAGGAGCTGACACTGGAAAAAATCACAAAAAAAAAAAAAAACAGTTCATTATTTTAGCTATTTTTACAGCTCACAGGGTACAGATGTTTTTCCTAATTAAACTTGAGAACATACGATATTCAAAAAATGGCATAAAAATTGCAATAGTAGACGTCATCAAGATATCCGCACCTGGTAGGGAACAGCCTGTTTGGTTTCTGCCATACTTCAAAGAAAATATTCCCATTTGCCTAGCAACAGTACTCTCAGATTATATTTGCACAATCAAAAATAGACCTGAGAGTACAAACAGTTTGTTACTAACGTACAAATGGCCACACAAACCTGCCACTACACAAACCATCAGCAGTTAGATAAAACAAATGGTATCTGAGAGTGGCGTTGACATAAGTGTGTTCAGTGCGCATAGCACAAGACACGCGTCTACCTCCGCTGCTAGCTTGGCAGGGGTTAATATAGAAATAATTCGCAAGACCGCTGGGTGGACTAATTCATCTAACTCATTTAAGCGGTTTTGTAACAGGTCTGTTATTAACGAAGGTGATTTTGCCAGTTCTGCTTGCCTACAATCAGAAGTCTAATCGTGATTAACCATAATAAAATCATAATTATCGAGTTGTATTAAACAGAATGATAATTAATTTTAAGTTTGAAGTTATTAATGTTAAGTTCCTTTAATTTTAAAAAAAATAGATATAGATAGATATCTATTCGTTACGAAGATGTAACAATTACAAGACTTTTGTTTATAAAAATAGAACTATAATGTTTTCAACCTTATAGTTTATTTCTCTCCATCCTAAAACTTTCTGACTCTCAACATCTACGTTGTTATAATCATATCTGAAGAATGAAGCAACGTATTATAATACATGATCAAACGAACTTCCAAGTGAAGTTCGATCATTATTATGATAGTTGCTTCATTTGAAGATATGAGCTCCCTCCCTCCCTAATACTGAACGATTCCCAGATTATAAACAGAAAGTTTTGTGTCATACCATTAACTTGACTCTAAAAAAATGAGCTAAACGTCAAACGACGCGAGGTGGATATATTGAGAGTATGGAACTAAGAAGTTTTAAAATTAAAAAATCTTTGAAAAATGTGCGAAGGTTACCGAGTAAGTAGGGAAACTACGTTGTTATAATCATATCTTCAAATGAAGCAACTATCATAATAATGATCGAACTTCACTTGGAAGTTCGTTTGATCATGTATTGCTGTCGGCATTGTCTAGTAGGTTAGTGCTTGAGATACAAAACTACACTGTAATTTTACAACATAATATCCACTAAGAATAAATTTGCGAATACTTAATTAAAAGAAGTATTCCCCTTTCGGTACCTACCAATTTTTTCGGCACCAAAGCTATTCCTCTTTCGGCACCAATAGGTATGTTAGCTTGATGCCGAATGTGAAACCAAAAAAATACTCGTATATTAAATTTCATTCCTCATTCGGCCCCTACGGTAGTTTCTAGTGATAGGATGTGTAATGCACAAAGCTCCTAAATAAAATTTATCGATAAAAATCAGTTTTACCTTTAATATTTCAATTTTAAAAAAATTACATTTATTTGTATCAAAACTACTTGAAAGTAAACAGAAATAGTAATCAAAGTAAACAATAAGTCTTGTCCCTATTTGTGTAAGAAAACATTCTCGCGAACGAAGTCGCTGAGAAAGTGCTAGGGATAATTGAAGTTGCAAATTTTATCGATAATTTTATTAGACATCCCATCACTAGAAACTACCGCACCGTAGCTGCGTAGATGCCGAATGAGGAATGAATTTTTTTTTTTTTTTAGGTTCCACATTCTGCACCAAGTTAACATACCGATTGGTGTCGAGAGGAATAGCTTTGGAGCCGAAACCACTGGTGCCAAAAAAATTGGTACCGATAGAAGAATAAGTACTTCAAATATGAATAAGGTTTTGCACTCGAGACAATTTGGTAACCAAAAAAATGTCAATCAATCAAATCAATCAATCAAAATATTTATTTGCTAGAATATGGTACATAAGGTGTTACAGTATATTTGTTTCAGCATATCCTGCCATAACATGGCGTGCAAATATATTCACAGTCAGTGTTGTCAGTTACCCGATCTTGTCGATTACACATTCTATTGACTTGTCTTCTAAATAGTCCTTAACGGTATAATATCTTTTAAACAATAACAGATTAAAAAGTATTTTTTCAAACATTGTCAGTGGTAACTCTTGTAAACTATTTGGTAAACGGTTGTAAATAATAATCGACATGCAGTATACATTTTTCTTAAATAATTTTAGCCTTATTTGTGGCAGCCGAAGTCTGTCTTTATGCCGTGTTCGGCTATTTGGCCTGTCAGTGTTTGTCTCGAAAATATTGTAGTATTTCTTAACAAAAACACATAGTTCAAAAATATATAAACATGGTAATGGTAGAACTTTAAGTTTTTGAAATAATGGCTTACAGCTATCTAAAAAGTGAGCTCCACAAATGGCTCGAATACATTTTTTTTGAGCTTTAAAAACTCTGTCAAAATCTACTGAGTTACCCCATATTATAATACCGTATCGAAGTACGGATGATACATAACCATGGTAAGCCAGCATTGCAGTATCACAGTTTACCGTTTGTCTAATTCTTTTCAAGACATATATAAATCGATCTATTTTTGTAAGAATTTTATCTATATGTGCTTTCCAGTTGCAATTTTTGTCGATCGTTATACCCAAAAATACACAATTATCGAGAGTTGTCAAGTGAGAATCTTTATAATAAATGTCAAGCTGATTTATGTTTGAATTGTATGTCTGAAATTGTATGATGTTTGTTTTAGTCATATTTATTTTCAAGTTATTTATTTTGAGCCAGCCGATTGCATCCGATTGCGTCGGTGCTGGTAATGCGATCTATAAATTGGAGCAAGATATTATTAGTAAATTGAACAGGAAAAAGAAGGTAGTCAGCATTTTCCTTGATTTGAGCTCGGCCTTTGATACAATTGACTATAACTTACTCATTGCTAAATTGGAGGATTACGGTGTGAAGCAAAATTTTGGCAAAAACAGGAAAATGTATGTGGATATTAATATAATACACAAGCTAATGGTAATAGCACAAACCATAAGTCGTGCATACAAAGTATAATAGTGGGCGTACTCCAAGGATCAATATTAGGACCTATTTTATTCATATTATTTATTTGTCACCTGGCATCTGTCTCATGAACCATGAAAGCTAAACAGTTGAAATTTTCACAGATGATGTATTTCTGTTGCTGCTATAACAACAAATACTAAAAAATGAATAAAATAAATATTTAAGTGGGGCTCCCATACAACAAACGTGATTTTTTTTGACGTTTTTTTATTACGGACGGGAACCCTTCGTGCGCGAGTCCGACTTGCACGTGGCCGGTATTTTTATTTATTTTTCACGTGGGAAATTATCAAATAACTTATCCCGCTCTAGGACGGATTGTCAGACATTTACTTACTAACTAAAACCAACAGTGTTCTTTTAGTTACCCTTTTTGCGAGGGTCACGGTAACTTCCTCTAGCAATCCACAGCCCTGGCAGGCCCTGTAAATCATCATCTCAGACAACTCTTTGAGACGCGCATGGATTAAAACGCGCTATCAACCTGGACTTAGCCGGATAGCGAGCTACCCATTGCTCGCAGTCCACAAGCCCGCGCCTGTGGTTCTCGAAAATCGGCCAGTAGTGCTATTCTCTGGCCTCATCTAGTATAAAAATGACGAAAAAAAATTGACGTGTAAAAGTGTTTTTTTAAACCTATTTACAAAATAAATATCATTTATCTAAGAAAACAACCTTGAGCGCAGCGCTGGCCGCAGCGACGAAATCCAAATAGGTACATTGATTTAGGAACTATCCAAGGCGCTCAAGGCTGTTTTCTTAGAAAATAGCACTGCTGCAACTCTCGACGGCCGAGGCGTTTCCAGCGGGGGTGTTATGTAGATTTCCTATCGAAATAAAAAACAAAATAGCTTCACTCACGTGCAAATATCCGATGCAAACACAAACAGCTCCGGTTGGCCTGTCTCCGGGGCCCACAGCTCCCCGGTGGACCCCTTGACCTCCCCGCACTTGTCCCTGTAGTTGGTCCTGTTGCGGTACCGCCACTCGTGTACGTTCCCGAGCATCGAGAAGTCGGAAGCACCGGTGTTTATGTTGAAGGAACCGTCGTACTCTATGGAGCCGTTGCGCTGTGGAGATGGAGAGGTATTTCGTTAGACATCGTCATTCCAGCCGATAAACGCCTAGGTTTACATGTTTATGAGCACATCAACGATACAGGACTAATTCCTAATGGGTCAGTTTATAAAAAGATGCGACTTTCAGTACCTCAACAATTGCTATGTGGACCATGTACTGAGCAGTCTGTTATTTGTCTGAGAAGTGTGTGTTCTGTCTGATTGTATGCATAAGAACTATGAACATTATTTGTTGGTCGAAATACATGTGTATCAGACAGCGACCCATGAATACATGCAATGTACCTATTCCTGAAACCTTTACCAGTTGATCTGTTAACTTATAGAAGGCGCGACTGCGTTGGTAGAACGATGCAAATTCCGGTACGCATCGTGCTCCAGTTCGGCCTCTTCAACTATCCATTAAAAATTCTTAGGGCTGTCTCGAGTTATTTAATTACGTAATGACATTATTTAGAGATGCATAGTTTGATCTTGTAGTGACATAAACGCGAAAACAAATAGAGCATGTTGCCGAGCACCTCGTCGGTTCCGCTGCATGCAGTTGCATTCCCGTTCACTTTCTTGCTCTAGTAATAGACGGTTCTTCAGGACAGTAAAGGATAGAAGCATAGAAAAGTACGAATCGATGCGGCCATGTAGTGTAATCCTAAATCTAATTTATGCCACTACAGCTCCTACAGATCTAAACATCAGTTAAAAATTACATTGAGCCTACCACACATCATTGGTCCACCTGAACTTTTTATGTCTTTGAAATTTCCTCCGTGAATGAACACTTGAAAAGACTATCATAATTTAAGTATCTAATTAACGATACCTGGCACTTATCTTGTTAGGATTATTTGTAACTCATATTTATTAATTTATCCATAGAATTTACTGTAAGTGCAGACGTGGCGCAGACGATTGTAATCTAACACGTCTATCGATTATGCTTATTAAATTTCGGTCTGTCTAAATCATAATATATTAATGTGTTTTATTTTGTTGAATAGCAGAGTTTCCATAGATTAAGTATCATAATCATAAGTACTATGCGTTCGAAATAAGAATAAGATCGATTGCCATGTTGTGACGTCGCATCATACTGTCAAATCGAAGAATTATTATGGTAAGCAAAAAAAAAATTTTTAAAGTTTAATTTATTTACAAACTGTGAACGAAAAAAGTTTAATCAGAATCCGGTTCTTAAATTTTGCTCATCTCAGAGTTCTTAAATTTTGCTCATCTCCGAGTTCTTAAATTTTGCCCAACTACTTACGATTTGACAGTATAACGTGACGTCACAACATGGCAATTAATCATATTCTTATTTGGAACGCATTGTACAGACCGTGGACTCTCCTGTGCTCTGTTTCTGTTACTTTGTTATTATTATATTATTAGCTGACTCACTAAACGTTGTTCTGATGGCAGAACGACGTTTATAGTGTCTGAGTTGAGAATTTATTTGATATATGGATATCAAAGAAAGAAATGTGGTGGTAGGAGAGTAAAAAAATAGCCTTAGACTTGCTCACAGATTTACCAAATATACATAAATAAAATCATAAAAATCGGTCAAACCGTTTCGGTAGAGTTCGATAACAAACACTGTGACACGAGATTTTTATATACATATATATTAGAAAGATATATTTATGTGTACCCGGCGTATATTATAGTTCTTTGATAACTAGTTTTTACAGTATGATATATCGCTCTAATATCTATCTATACCGATATATTATAGCTGAAAAGTTTGTTTCTCTCAGCAACAACTGACCCGAATTAAAAAAAAAAAATTGTGTTGGAGAAAAAGAAGTTAGTGATAGCATGACGAATGACAGGGCAGAATGGAATAAAAAACATGTTGCGCCGACCCCAAATAACACGGGACAAAGGCAGGAAGATGATGATAGCCCATATATCACGGAAGGCATATAGGATCGGAGCGAACAATCGCCAAATAACTTAAATTTATTAGGTTTGGCCTAAGTCAAATACAGTTATATGGCTTATTATATTAAAATTAAAAATCGGATAACTGCAAGAGCTATAATTTACTCGTATTTTCCAAGAATCTCATATTTTCTTCTAATAAATAGGTATTGTTAACCACTTTTTATTAAAGCAAACATATTTTATATTATTTACGATCACTTAACTTTGACGTCATCTTAGCACATTAAGCCTCAGATACACTAGAGGACAAAGTGTCCCCCAGCATGACGCGCAACGCTAGTAGACCTACGTGACGCCCAGTGTCCCGCTACTTGCCCTCCAACATTTTACAACGCATTCACGTGACGTTGTTGAAAAAATTTACAGCTTTGTACGTCATGTTGGGGGACGTGACGCACAACGCGTGACGCCCAGTGTCCCGCAACTTGCCCTCCCAACATTTTACAACGCATTCACGTGATAACATGTCCTGTTGTTGGAAAATTTTACAGCGTTGCGCGTCATGTTTGGGGACGTGACGCACAACGCGTGACGCCCAGTGTCCCGCAACTTGCCCTCTAATATTTTACAGCGCATTCACGTGTCAACATGTCCTGTTGTTGAAAAATTTTACAGCGTTGTGCGTCATGTTGGGGGACGTGACGCACAACGCGTGACGCCCAGTGCCCCGCAACTTGCTCTCCAACATTTTACAACGCATTCACGTGACAACATGTCTTGTTGTTGGAAAATTTTACAGCATTGTGCGTCATGTTGGGGGACGTGACGCACAACGCGTGACGCCCAGTGTCCCGCAACTTGCCCTCCCAACATTTTACAACGTATTCACGTACCAACATGTCCTGTTGTTGGAAAATTATACAGCGTTGTGCGTCATGTTGGGGGACGTGACGCACAACGCGTGACGCCCAGTGCCCCGCAACTTGCCCTCCAACATTTTACAACGCATGCACGTGACAACATGTCCTGCTGTTGGAAAATTTAATAGCATTGCGCGTCAAGTCAAAAAGTCAAAGTCAAAAATTTTTAATTTCACATAGGCCTACATGGACACATAAAACGTCAGAAGCTAGTGCACGGTTCCAAATTGGTCGTTTCCTATGGAGAAGAACCGGCAAGAAACTCCATGCAGAAACGTCATGTTGGGGGACGTGACGCACAACGCGTGACTTCCAGTGTTCCGCAACTTGCCCTTCAACATTTTATAACGCATTCACATGACAACATGTCCTGTTGTTGGAAAATTTTACAGCGTTGTGCGTCATGTTGGGGGACGTGTCGCACAACGCGTGACACCCAGTGTCTCGCAACTTGCCCTCCCAACATTTTACAACGCATTCACGTGATAACATGTCCTGTTGTTGTAAAATTTAATAGCATTGCGTGTCATGTTGCGGGACGTGACGCCTAACGCTTGACACCCAGTGTCCCGCAACTTGCCCTTCAACATTTTACAACGCATTCACGTGACAACATGTCCTGTTGTTGCAAAATTTTACAGCGTTGTGCGTCATGTTGGGGGACGTGACGCACAACGCGTGACACCCAGTGTCCCGCAACTTGCCCTTCAACATTTTACAACGCATTCACGTGACAACATGTCCTGTTGTTGTAAAATTTAATAGCATTGCGCGTCATGTTGGGGGACGTGACGCCTAACGCGTGACACCCAGTGTCCCGCAACTTGCCCTTCAACATTTTACAAGACATTGACGTGACAGCGTTGCGCGTCATTTTGGATAACATTTTGTCCCCTAGTGTATCCGAGGCTTTATTCATAATTGCGCTGTCTCTCGAGTGTTTAATATCTAAAAATAGCCAAGTACGTGTGACCATAGTGTTTACGTATTTTATCAAATGTGTCATTAAAGTAACATAATGTGCAAAATTGTGGTCAAGTGTTTTATTACATTAGGTTCTTGAGTGTTTAATATTTTATGAACTGAGTCTGATATTTTCTTATTTATTGAATTAAATTTGACATTTATATTATTTATTACACTAAATCATTCTGTCATTGTATTATTATTACAATTAATAATTTTTTATTTGAAAATAGCAAATCTAATGTAATTTAATGTAATGTAGGTCATTTAATTTTATCTTATTTATTATATACTTTATTATATAGTTATTTTATTGTCCCTACACATACAAAAAGGAAACTAAAACACATACATACAATACTCGGTCTTATCGCATTCTGCGATCCGTTCCAGGCAACCTGGAATGGACAGTAATTGCCTGCCCAAACTATTCAGTTTAGAAAAAAAAATGATATTAATATCATTTTTGAAGACCCATAGATACCCCACACGTATGGGTGGGTTTGAAGAAAAAAAATTTTTGAGTTTGAGGTCTAAATATGGGGAACCCCCAAAATTTTTTTTTTTATATATATTTTTGTGTGAAAATCTTAATGCGGTTCACAAAATACATGTACTAACCAAGTTTCAACAGTATAGTTCTTATAGTTTCGGAGAAAATTGGCTGTAACATACGGACGAACGGACAGACAGACATGACGAATCCATAAGGGTTCCGTTTTTAGCCATTTGGCTACGGGACCCTAAAAAGCAGAATAATCAGAAAAAAGGTTTATCGTAATTATCTCGCTTGCAATGCTTTACATTGTATGCAAATTGCTTGAAAGAAAATTTGTAGTGAGTTCAATGCTCGTGAATTTTTTGTATAAATGTAGGTAAATACGATTTAAAGCTTATGAAGAGAGATAAAGAAAAGCTGATTTTTACGACCTTGTATATCTTTAGAATGCCAAAAAAAAACTGCTAAAATTATCAGCTTATGAATGACCTATAGGTATATCACCTACCTAATGGGAAAAATATCATCAATATCGCGAGTGGCGAGGCGAATTATTATCACAGCAGCGTGCAGATATGTACGCTACTCACTATTTGTTTCGCGCACTGCATTTAAATACCTATCTCGTTGAACGACGCCGACGAGGCGAATGGCGAGGCGAATACGAATGTGTAAACACGGTATTACAGATCACGCATCAGTAAAGAAAAACAAAACTAGGCAAGTGCGAGTCGGACTCGCGTACTGAGGGTTCCGTACAAACTTACACTGTTGGACATAAGCCTCCCCTAAGTGCCGCCAAAACGACCGGCTGTGTATCCATCGTATTCCCATGACCCTCATCAGGTCATCGGTCCACCTTGTAGGGGGCCTTCCAACACTGCATCTTCCGGTACGCGGTCACCACTCCAGACCCTTCTTGTTCTGCATGCAATGTGCCCAGGCGATTCTACGGATTATGTCTTACATACACATGGTAACACCATATAAATATAATCTATTATCTTAATAATTGTATGAATGTAATAAAAATTACAAGAAATTCTCAAGATTGGAAGTTAATAAGCCGATTAATAAACGCCAATCTTTTCAAGACTTTGGACAAGGCGCTAATGATAAGCCCCATCTTTCGACAATTGATATACATATTGGTCCAAATCCATGTCATTAATGGATCTATGCATATAATGGCAAATATTCAAATCCAGAATTTAAGATACTATCAAATTTTGGAACAACTCACTCTACGTAATACATAGTATAGTTCAAATTTCTTTGCAATCTATACTTTTTATGGCTATTTTAATACAAATTATGACTTAAAAAAAACAACTATCGTTATGACGTAGTGGTTAAGTCACCCGCCTCTCATGCACGGGATTGTGGGTTCGAAAATGAACAAGTACCAATGTGAATTTTTCAATTCATTTGTACTTTTCCAAGATTATCTAGGACATTACTGACACCTTGGAAACCACGTAATGACTTTGGTCCAGGTTATCATTAGTAGATCTTTGGCAGGTGTTACAGGTCAAAAGCCGGAAAGTCTAGCCATCAGTCTATCTAAGGAGTTATCGTGTTGCGCAGTAACTGCAAAAAAAAGGACGCGAAACCGCAGAAAATAATCAAATAATTTATTTCAAATAAACCATTTACAGGCATTGAATTATCAAGACGTCAATGAGAAAAATGTTGCTAATTGCACATTTCAAAACGTGAAATATATAGAGAAAAATGTGCAAGAAGCTCCATGGCTATCTTTTAAAATCATTTACTACAAGACAAAAGAACAAATATCTTTAAAAAAATGTTAAAGGTTTTTATGGGTCTAAAATTTTATAACTAAATATGTCATAGTCATAGTCATAGTCGGCCTTATAATGTTCCCACTGTTGGGACTCAGGCCTCCTCTCTAGGAGAGGGGATGGGCCGTAATCCACCACGCGGGCCCAGTGCGGGTTGGTGGATGTCACATGTCTTCGAATTTTTGGTTCTAGGACATGCCGGTTTCCTCACGATGTTTTCCTTCACCGTTTTGAGAGCAGTGGTGATGAAATAAATTACACAAAGTAATGCGCCTGGCTGGGTTTGAACCCGCGACCTACAGCTCGTAAGTCGGGGCCGTTACCACTCGGCCACCACTGCTCTAACTAAATATGTGTATCTACTTAATTTATCGTTTTTTTTTCTTCTAATTATTATAATCGACTCACGGAATCACGATGTTATTTAGTATAACTGCATGGTCTATTTATAATTTTTTGTGTTCTATATGAGAATAATTAATGTTAAATCGAAGTAAGAAGCTTCTTTTAACCTCGTGATTTAAATCCTTTGTTTGTCAAAAAAGGTCTAGTGCGTACCCCCCGCCCCAATTATAAGTAAGTTGCACGTGCTCACATCATCATTACGCTCATTGCACAATGTAGAAAGCAGCACGTATGATCCAGAAAGGAATTCTACCGATCGTAACAGCTGTGATGCAAGCTATTAACTATCACTTGTTGATGCAGCGTACTTGAAGCGGGGAGAAATTGTACATCTTAGATAAATCTAAGCATGCAAAAATGCATCAACCACATACACACTTAAAACGCGATAGTTTGTATCAATGTGTATGTTTATGACTACTTGACGCTTAAATGGTTGGAACGCATTTGATTGGATAGATGGCCGTTACAACTGGCCACCACGGGACCTTTAATAAGCACCTCCGTGTCATAAGAGTTACAGACAACCCACTCTACAGGGCCTAGAGAACATGGAAGAGGACGAGACAGCAGCTCATCTGCTTCTAAGCTGCCCAGTGGTCGCCGTTTACAGGGCAAAATAATTCGAGAACACATTAGATACACTCCGCGAAATATTCAGTACCACCAAAACACTGCTGGCCTTGCTTGAGGAGCTGGGGTGGATCGAATGACACATTTGTCCCAACCGTACGCTTAATAGGCGTTTTAGTCGTGGAGTTGCGGACACCAGCCAAAAAATTCCATCCAATCATTTTTTGTATTTGTATTTCGACATAACAAAAATTTATTGGATGGAATTTGATACACGGGTAGCACATAGGATACAATTTATATCCCGAGGGATATAAATTGTATCCTCTTTGTTGTGTTCCCTTGGAATTATTTTTTACTTTCACGCGGGCAAAACTGCTGGCAAAAACTAGTGAGATACGAAGTAAGTTCCTAATAGCGATAGTTCGAGGAAAGTAAAAATATGAATTAGGTTCCTATTAGCGATGGTTCGACAAAAGTAAAAATATGAAGTAGGTTCCTAACAGCAATGGTTCGAGGAAAGTAAAAATAACGCGGTGAATGTAGATTTTCTGGGAAGCTTCATCTGAGGAAAGGGGTCTTCTGACAAGTAACTTGATAGATTTTCAGTCGCTCCATAATAATATAAAAGACGGGTCTTCAGCCGCATTCGATTAGACTGGAAGCAAGCAAGCAATGGGTTGTCCGAAAAGGAACCCCAGGGTCCTGGGACGCAAGGCAAAGAAAGAATATACCTACCTCCAGCTCCGTCCTACAGCGAGAGAAATCATTGTATGATTTCCCACCTAAAAAGCTACGAGTAGTTGGGAAAAGGCTAGGGAGATTATGATTGAAAAAATTGGGCAAGTGTGAGACCTATGAAAACAGTTCAATTTCCGAATCGAGTCTCAAAGATTTTTACAAATCGCAAAAAAGTTTTTTTTTTGTGACGTAATTACAAATTTACAGTTTTCAGACTGTTTCCTATACTTGTGCTATGAGATCTTGCTTCATGCCAAATTTCAGGACTCTAGAACAACGAGAAGTACCCTATGAATTTTGATTCCCTTGAGAGTGTCGAAATATACGTTTTTTTGCAACCTAAACGACTGTGTCTTTTGTTTTACTGAACTTACAAGTTTGTTTTTTATCAGAAATACATCATCTGTGACAATTTTAAGTGTCTAGCTATCATGGTTCATGAGATACGAGCCTGATGACAGACAGGCGGACAGCGGAATCATAGCAATAGGGCCCCGTTTTTACTTTTGAGTACGGGTTAGTAAACATGAATGCAAAAGTTAAACGTCTAAGTCAACATTACTCGCAAAATCGGTAGAAGTTGGGTACTGTGTTCATTGTGCCGTGACATTGACGAATCGGTCAGCCGATCCGTTATGTCTTATGTAATATTCGCGCAATTGATGTTATGAAACATTGTTGAATGGCACACAATTTAGCTAGATAGATTTGCTGCTAGATAGTATTTTTCTACTACTTAGTTTTGCAGAGAATTGCGATTACTTTCTATCATTCAGGTAAATTTGGGGAGTGTGCTATATTGTTCCATTATCGGAAATTCACCGAAGGCGTTGTGCCACTCGTACATCATCCGAACCAATTTTGGAAAAACATTCATTGTGCGTACAGCTAAAGAGTGGAATTCCCTGCCGGAGTCTATGTTTCCTGATAGGTCCACCCGGGGTATTAAGGCCAAAAGTGAAAAGGTTAGTGCTAGGCAAGCGGCATTGGGGTGCATGAAAAGAGCCTCCACGAGTGGCGTTAAATATATCGGTCTGCGATTCCAAACGCCCGGCGTACCCTGGACAGCTAGCACTCGGTAACGCAGTCTAGCTGACTAATCCTTTCACCACGATGGTAAACTCAAACGGTTCTCTTCAGGACCACGACCAACAGTCTTTTTTTCCAGCGGCACATCATCACTTACCATCAGGTGAGATAGTGGTCAAACGCGAGCCTACATAAAATAAAAAGAAATATTTTTTCTTAAAAGCTTTTTATGCATGGACCCTCTTAACAAAACTGTAGTGTACGCAGTTTAGTGTGTGTAGTTTTAATAACAAAACTGTAGGAGCCCAGCAGGGCCGAAGCCTATTGGGGCCTAAGTTTACTTTCGAAAGGAAAATCCGTAGTCCTGGAACGCAAAGGCAAAGAAAGAACATGTAGGTTTTAATCAGTAAAAGTCTGACACGCCCTCTCGCACCACCCTTGAGCGGGAGACGTCATTGGATGATTTCTCACCTTTAAAAAAAAGTGTTTACAAATAAACAACATTATTTTAAGTATATGCGAAACCTAAATATAGTTTGTTCAGAATCAGTAACTGAATCGATTCCAATTTGATTGCCACTGACACTAAGTACAACACAGGTATTGCGGATGCAGCTGGATGCGAGAGCAGAACAACCCCTCAGTCGCCTGGATGACTCGGTGACTATGTATTTGTGCGGTCAACCAGGT
Source organism: Mythimna pallens (assembly GCA_961205895.1). Taxonomy (NCBI): domain Eukaryota; kingdom Metazoa; phylum Arthropoda; class Insecta; order Lepidoptera; family Noctuidae; genus Mythimna; species Mythimna pallens. The sequence goes on from OY540832.1 coordinate 24,761,878, forward strand.
AACATAACAAGCTTGTAACTTTGTGATTTTTCATGATACTGTTATAAAATTTTGTACCTACATAGATTCTTTACATAAAAATACTAGACACGTGCTTCGGCTTTCGTATATACTAAAACTAATGTTGTATTGTTTCATTTTTATGCTTGTAAAAGGCCATATTTTTTAAGTATCGATCCGCTATTTTATTTAAATTCTTTCACTGAAGTTATCGCTGAGTGACACAATGCTATCCCGGCACTGGGTACTTACCATGACATGTTAAAATATCAATCGTGCTAGGGAAAAAGAGGGATGGAGATATGCACCCTATACATAATAGCTACGGTTCAGTTTGGGTCGTAAAAATGATCGCGTTAACAGTTCGTGGTAGTACTACTGTTTCTTGTGACATAGACCACAAGGGGTTAGTTAGCAGGTTACTCTGTGGCAGGAGCGAAGACACAGCTCGCGCGGTTGACAATGAGGATCAATAACTTATTAGCAAATCCGATTTTTACTAAGTACGTCGTATGTGTAATAATTTACTGAGCATTTAATTTTTTAAATTATTAATATCCGTCAAGAAATGGCGGATTTATTAAAGTTTTTCTGAACGACTATTTGGAAACGCGCGCTCTCGCTGGACTGTTTACGATGACGTCATCTGTCATGATCCGTGCGATGAACGGCTTGATCGCATTCATTCGCCGGTGGAAACCGATCATGACAGGTGACGTCACAGCGAGTCGCTTCATTCTCGGGCGCGGTTCTGGAACTAATACACTAAAATTGCTGTATCTTCGTCATTTTTGGTCCGATTTAAATAATTTCTTCACAGTATTTACTGTTTTTTTTATGCTATTATTCTGCATACTCCACAATAATCATGACTGATCCTCATTAATTGCTAAGACAGGACAAAGTCTGTCAGGACAGATAGGAACTTATAAACCAACTGGAATGGAAACCATTAGCCTCTGGAAGTCAAATACACAACACTTTATAAAAACTGTTTCATTCTTAATCATCATTAGTGTAAATTCTTAATATACACTAATATTATAAAGAGTAAAGTTTGTTTTTTGTTTGTAGGAGGTAATCTCTGGAAGTACTAGTCCGATTGCTTAAATTTTTTCACCGATAGAAAACTGCTTTATTCCTGAGTGGCATATGGCATATTTTACGTACGCGAGCGAAGCCGCGGGCAAAAGCTAGTTGTAAATATAGCATATCCCCATATGTTGATATCTAACAGGAACAGGATGTCTTTACATATATCGAGATAAATTAGTCATATGCGCAGAAATGGCAGAGGGGACATTGCACATAATGAACACATTATGTTCATTATGTGCAGTATTTTATAGCTTTTAGTTCGGTGGGAAATCAAATGCCTCCTCCCACTCTGAGCAGAGAGAGAGAGAGAGAGGGAGTGTCAGACTTCTACTGACTAAAGCCAGGTTTTTTTTTTTTTCGGTGGGAAAATCATCTTATGACATCCCCCACCCTTGGGCGGGGCGGGAGATAGTGTCAGACTTTTACTGACTAAAAACCCACTCCTGTTCCTTCGTTGCCTTTCGTACCAGGGCCGAGGCTTCCTTTCAGAATCAGACCCTTGGCCCCAGTAGGCTTCGACCCTGCTAGGCCCCTACAGTTGCTGACATCTCCTTGAGGCGCGCGTGGAACAGCACGCGCCGTCGACGACTTGGGCTCGGTCTGGACGGTTACCGGACGGTCGGACGGCGAGCCACCCATTGCTCGCCGTCCGCAAGCCTGCGCCTACGATGGCCGGAAATCGGGATCGGAATCTCGGCGGCGATTGGGGCGTGAGGACCGTTGCCTCACGCGATCGGCCGCCTGAAGGAGGCGGCCGATCGCGCTAGCAGACTAAAGCCAGGTGGGATTTAGTCAGTAAAAGTCCAGCAACGTAAAGGGCAACTTTTGCGAAGCAGTCTACATTTGACGACAAACTTACCTATGTAAATAGTTCAATTCCCGATTGTTGTCTCGAAGATTTTTCCGAATAGTATTTTTTTTTTGTGACGTAACCACAAATTTCCGGTTTTCCGATTTATTCCTATACCTGTGCTATAAGACCTTGCTTCATGCCAAATTTCAGGATTCTGGATCAATGGGAAGTACTTACCCTATGAATTTTGATTCCAATATACGTTTATTGCGACACAAACGTAACAACGACATAACGGCCGTATCTTTATCGTTCGTTAAATTAGAAGTTGTATTTTTTCACAGCTTTATGGGACCGCAGACTTGAGTAATGGTTTTAATTTCAACTTGATACCTTCACGCGTTCTGGAGATAAAGGGTCTTGACAGACAGACAGACAGGCAACACAATGAAGGAAACATTACCTACCTTTATCTGTATAAATTTCAGTGTTTTGCTAAGTTATTTATTTATTTCAAAGTTCATGTGCAAAGTACCTACAAATAAATAACGGACTTAATTACCTCATTATTAAACTCAAAACATTTATTTCAAATAAACCATTTACAGGCACATGAATTGCGAGAATAATGTAATAAAATATATAATAATAAAAATCAAAAGATAAAAATATAAATAAGTCAGTGGCAGATAAGAGCTGACCAGTCTCAACAGAAGGTGTGGCATGTATCAGCACCACTCAGCTCAATCATTTTGAAAGGGAACTGAATGGTCCACACTCAGCATTACATCTCAACTGCCATGTTCGTTTATGTCAAACAAGTTACCAAATAACATAAATTCCATGGTCCCAGGAAAAAATCGGGCAAGATTTTTTCCTATAGCACAAGCTATGGGACCTTGCTTAATGCCAAATGTTAGGTCAACGAGAACTACGCTATAAATTTGGAACCCAAAAAAATCGGTTTAAAAAAAAATTAATAATAATAATAATAATTTATTTCTCCATAGTAATATTGTACAAATTTGAGCAATAAATTGAAGGTGACTTACAAATGCATAAGAAATAAAAATGTGCAACTGCGCCTGAGCTAGGCCGAGCCTGTATTTCAGGACGCAGTTCTCTTACCAGAAAAGAAGTTATCAATATAAATAATAGCATTTGAGTGTTGACGTCTATTTAAGTTAACATATAGCAAAATATTAATTTGCAATCAAAATTGTGTGTTGTGGGCATGTGCTTCGTGTGTTTGTGGTGTAATTTTATCTCAACGTTTTAAGAAGGTCTTCAGTAGTTTGGTAATCACATGTTAGTAGGAAGTCTAATAGTTTGGTAATTCTGGTGTATATTCACATATTTTGAAAAAAAAGATACAGACGGACAAAAAAACAATTTTATGCCTATCGCTCATATTTCAGGAATCAAAATACTTTTTGGAACCATTTAAAGTATGAGTACTAAAAATGAAAGTCTCCAAAAAAAATACATCACTTACTAGGTAATAAACAATCACAAGACTTCTAATCAGTAGGCAAATACAACATCGTCGAATCGTCTGCCAAACACAGCCATTTAACAGCAATAATATCCTGTTTGACGTTCATTCGAGACAACCTGCGCAAACGCATTAGGCTAGAATAGTATTCAGCAAAAACATACTTGGATTGGGATTGAATTTAACGAGAAATTAAGCTAATTTAATAGCTTAGACTGCCTCGTGGAGTAGTCGCAAGATCTGTTTCTAAGCGTAAGATCTTAAATTTGTTTCCCAAGTTGCTGTTGAGTTGAAAAAGGTTCCGGAATTTCGATTAGAGTTCAGTGGATGGCAATAGTATAATCAACCTTATAATGATGACACTGCTAGGACTTAGGCGTCCTCTCTAGCAGAGGGGAAATGGGCCGTAATCCACTACGCGCGCCCAGAGCGCGTTGGTGGATGTCACATGTGGTTTTCCTTCCCCGTTTCGAGAAAGAAAGAAAGAAAGAAAAAATGTTTATTCGTACCTCACACATACAGTAAAATTAAAAAACAGTAGAATACATTGGGAGTAAAATAAAAAAATAAAAAATAAAATAAAAATTATTGTCTGATCTGTGCAAGGTCAAAAAGGCGCCTAACTCAGCATATGCTGCGATATTTAAAACGATAAATAACGCAGCGCTGGTATTCTGTTAGGGCCCGCGGTGATGCCACGTTCACACTCACGGAGGTCGAGAGCAGTGGTGTTAAAATAAATAACACAAAGTACAGCTCCTGCCTGAGTTTGAACCCGCGACGTACTCGTTAGTCGGTGTTACTAATGGGCCACCACTGCTCAATGTGGTGGCAGCAGGTTCGCCTTGTATTACTTCTTCTTCCTGCCCTTATCCCACATTAATTTTTTCTTCCATTCTGTCCTGTCACCCGTCAAACCATCACTCTTTTCTTTGGCCTCCCTCTCTCCCTCTCCATCCATCTACGTGTATACTCAGAACTCTTTTAGTAATATGCGCTTCATCCCTCCTCTTCACATGTCCATACCAAGACAACCGATTTCCTTTTAACTTTTCAGTTACAGGTGCCATTTTCAAACTTCCTCTAATATACTCATTTCTCACTTTATCCATTCACGTATTACATGGGACGTAAAAATAACTGGCGAAATATGGATGCATATTTGCCGAATCATTTTGAGAAACCAGACCTGATGTTGTGGTATGCTTTTATCATCATCATTATAATTTCAGCCGATAAACTTCCCCTGCTGGACATGAGCCTCCCCAAGCGTCGCCACAATGTTTGGTCCCGTGCGCCTCGCATCCATCAGATTCCTTCAAGCCGTCACCAGGTCATCGGTCCACCTTGTGGAAGGCATTCAATCGCTGCGTCTTCACTCCATAACTTTTCAGCTCGCTTTTTTAATACCTTCTCGTTGGAGTTTCTTGCCGGTTCTTCTCCATAGGAAACGACCATTTGGAACCGTGCGCTAGTATCTGAAGTGCCCATGTAGGCCATTCTACACTAATCTACACTAATATTATAAAGAGGTAAAGTTTGTTTTTTTGTTTGTAGGAGGTAATCTCTGAAAGTGATAACGCGGCGCGTTGAGAGCGGTGGTGGGCGAGTGGTAACGGCCCCGACTTACGAGTTGTAGGTCGCGGGTTCAAACCCAGCCAGGCGCATTACTTTGTGTAATTATTTCATCACCACTGCACTCAAAACGGTGAAGGGGAACATCGTGAGGAACTAAAAATTCGAAGACATGTGACACTCACCAACGCGCACTGGGCCCACGTGGTGGATTAGGGCCTATTTCCTCTCCTAGAGAGGAGGCCTGAGTCCCAACAGTGGGAACATTATAAGGCCGAAACTAACTTGACTCGTCCGATTAGAAAGCTGCTTTATTCCTGAGTTACAGGCTATACTCTTATTGTATGTACGCGGGCGAAGCCGCGAGCAAAAGCTACATTAAAAAATAAAAATTGGATTGAATTGAATTGTTTACACCTAAGTTTTTTTCTGTGAGCAACTCAGAATGCGAATCCATCGCATTCTGAGTTGCTCACAGAAAAAAAAGACGGGTTGCACTCCGGGAGTGCCGGCAGAAGTGAAAACTTGATTATTAACGTTGAGCATGTTTGATATTTTGGAATGGTTAGGGAATAATTTTGCACCAAATGCTTTATCAGTATAAAAGTACTATCATTTATGTGGTAGAATACAATATTCATTTATTGCGCTATCGTACACAAACATGACAATTTATATTACATTAAAAATTTAACACTTTAAAACTATTACAATTATTTTACATTAAAAAGTTTATCTTCCGTCTTACGCTTTTTCGATCAGGTCACGTGTCCTGACGCGAGTTTAAGATTTTATACCCATTACAGAAAAAGTGCTCAACGCCGCTAAAGAAGTTTTCACTTCAAAAACTCGTGTGTAAAACTAGTAGCGACATATGACACGGGACTGACCTACGTAAACAGTAATTGCTATAAACTGTATAATGAGCGCAGTTGTTGCACAGTTAGTCATAGCTCGTCTTAAAATGTTTCAAGAGAACGCTACAGAAAAACTATAATTTTTAGAATATTTTTGCAAAAAATGTAGGTATTATTGTTACCTAGCAACAATTACACAACAAGTAAACAATACAACTGTATTGCGTAGGAAAAAAAAACAGAAAAAAAAACACGTTTGTTGTATAGAAACCCCACTTAAATATTTATTTTATTGTTATTTGTTGTTACAGCGGCAACGGAAATACATCATCTGTGAATATTTCAACTATGGTTCATGAGATACAGCCTGGTGACAGACGGTCAGTGGAGTCTTAGTAGCAGGGTCTCGTTTTTATCCTTTGGATTTTAACCGACTCGCGCACTGAGGGTTCCATACTTACAAACTACAATTCCCGAATGGAGTTTCGAAGATTTATCCGAATTGCAAATTTTTTTTTGTGATTTAACGTATCGGTAAACGGAACCCTAAAAAGGTTATCATGTATGACAGAGTAAACGAAAAAACGAATACAAGATTTATTTATTTATTAAATATTATTAATATAATATATTAATAATATAATTAAAATTATTATGATATTAAATAGCATATGTATATATTTGTGAATCTATTATAATATAAATATGTCTAATGCTGGTTTTGTCACACCAATGACAGCCCCATTTCTTGTCCAGGCAATTACTGTCCATTCCAGGTTGCCTGGAAGAGATCGCGAAATGCGAGAAGGCCGCCCATTGTATGTACGTATGTGTTTTAGTTTCCTTTTATGTCTGTATTGGTGTACAATAAAGGATATAATAAATAAATAAATAAAAATGAATCATCCCGGACAATAAGAAAAGATAGCAAAATCATTAAACGTGCTTTATACTTATCGCAGCGATGGCGACAAAACAGTTTAAAGACCATATGAATCACAGCACGAATATCATAAATATGTACTCATTTGCCTCGGACGAACTTTGCACCTAGAGATAAATGATGGTCGCTTTGTAATGGGTTAAAGAATCTATGTTTTGTTTTAAATTTGCAAGTTTAATATGGTAACTGGGTCATTAGTCATTTCAGATAAAAAGGGTACAATGACGCGAAACCATTATCAATGTATTTTGTTAGGTTTTTTTTTTTTTTTTTCGATGTTTTTACTGCTGAGAGATACACCATCATCATCATCATCATCCTGCCCTTGTCCCGTTTTATTTGGGGTCTGCGCAACACGCTTTTTTCTCCCATTCTGTCCTGTCACCCGTCACGCTATAACTAACTCCCTTTTCCTTCATATCACTTGTCACAGAATCCATTCATCTTTTCTTTGGCCTCCCTCTCCCTCTCCGCTGCTGAGAGATCCAGCAGTGGATTTTCACGAAGCTATCACCAGGATTCGTATGTTGTGTCGCAGCCCAATCCAGGCTGGGTTTTAGCCAGTAAAATTCTGACACTCCCTTTCGCTCCACTCAAAGAGAAAGAAGTCATTTGATTATTTCACACGTTAAACAAATGGACTCATGTTCAGACAGTTTCTCCTTTTGAGAGGACCCAATGCCCCGAATGAGTTGGTACCACACTCACAGATCCAACAAAAGAAATAAAGAAAGAAAAATATTTTATTTGGCGTACACACATTGTAGAAAAACATGTTGAAACTTAGAGAACAGAAAAACTAACATCATGTGTCTCACGCTAGCGCCAAAAAGGTCCAGTTCAGCGAAAATGCCAGACAACTACGAGGTAATTGTCTGGCGCTGGTTTTCAACTCAAAAACACAAACACTCTAGCGTTTATTTCCCCAGGATCCAATTACTCGATCTCGTCAGATCTTCTGTCACCTATGGGGATTGAAGAGCTAGCTAAACAAGATGGTGTACAAAGTCGCAAACACACGACCTTGGCGAATAGGAAACAAAAACACTTGACGGACCACATGCTAAGGACTTCATAATTTGCAGGTCGACAAAAAAAAAAAAATTTTGGAAATATATTTTTAAAAACACTTTTACACGTCTATTTTTTTGTCAATTTAAACTAGATGAAGCCAGTGTTTCCTAGCTGACTACCCTGAGAAGAAACACCGAAACAAAGTCAGTGGATCAGTTTCTTTTAAAGTCCATACAGCAAACATGTAATGGTTAAATCATATGAGATCCAGGCAGATTGGAGTTCGAGATGGTCTTTTGAAGACTGACTGATCACTACACAGTCTTAACGTATTGGTCAGAACAGCGCATCATCAAATTGCCCACAAGGGACTTCACATTTTTAGAGACAGGTTCACTGGTCGGACAAACTCGACGCAAGCGATTAAAGGGTTAAGAAGACCCAGTGCTTAGTGTCAGTTGGTATCTCACAGAAACTGATGTGCAATTTGATAGCCATTGGCTTTTATGAAACAGAATCATAAAGGTAATTGAAGGTTATTCCAATTTGCACAAATTGACGTCATTGTGGTTATTTGTTGATTCATCACAGTTATCAATTGTATAAAAAGCATTCGCTAACAAAATGAGAAATAGCATTTGACTGCAAAAAAGGGAAGTTAATGGTTCAAAAGCAACTTTTACTGACTAAAACCCACTTCCGTTTCTTCTTTGCCATTGTTCCAGGGTCCGGGGATCTCTTTCGCATTACCCATGGACCCAGTAGGCTTCGACCCTGCTGGCTGGGTTCCTACGGTTACTGACATCACCATGAGGTGCGCGTGGAACACTACGCGCCGTGCTGTTCATATCTGGGGGGTGGGGGTGCCATAATCGCCACGCTTAGCAAGCGCGTATGGGTGTTTACATGTTTGTAAACGCACCCGCGATATTAGGGTAACTCCTAAGGCGAAGCAATATGTCAAATAAAGAAAAAAAAAATACGGCACTTCTTCTTTTCGAATCGATAGTAAACTTGTCAAACTGTTTCGGCCCATCAGTCGGTTGCTATGTTAACTGCACCATCGGTGGTACTCATTGAATTCTTCAAGTGCAGGTGTATGTGCACTCGTGGCACTCTAAAAAGTGGCTCAAGGATTTGAACAGCGCACTGACATTGAGTATCCGACGAGTCTATAAAACTCCATTTCGCCAAGTTGTGTTTGCAGCGGCCTACCTGGTTGAGCAACTGATTTATTGTTTTCCATACAGACCATTGCAATTCATGTCTAGGCGGGAGATGTTCTTGGGATTTCAAGAAGTAAATAGACACTTAAGTGGTGACCAGAGGGCTGCAAACTAGCGTTCCAACCAAGGTGACCTTGGTTTATGTGTTTGGTTTGTTTAGCGGCTACATGGATGTAAACCACGCGCCGACACGTTCGGTGGTTGGGAACACGCGACTCCCTACCAAAGGCGTTGAAGGTCATGGATTACAACTGCTGTCTACACGGATTGAAACTAGCAAGGTCACCTTGGTTGGAACGCTGGTAACAACCGTTTGGTCACCCCTTAAATAGATAATTACTGAATCGCTATAATGGAATCTATTGCGTTATCAGCTTTCTTAGGAATTTAAGTTACACATTGCACGCAAAAATGTTACTGACTGGCTAATATACTATACATAAAATCGAGACTCATAAAACAAAACGGTTGATCATCGATTATGTGTTGTCAAACGATAAAAAGACCGTTGAAATGGGAGGATCCTCCGAACTGTCCGATGTGCGATAGTTGATTTCAGACGATTATTATATATTCAAAACGCGCAGGGAACACTGATACCGAGTGCAGGATTCCTATGTGGTAATGCACTTATCCTGGTGATGTAGATGTTGCAACGGAAAAATAAATACCTAACGTGTTTTATGTATGATATAAATTAGGGCTTGGCTGCGATAGCACCCGATGGTAAGCAGTGATGCAATCGTTCATGATGAGGCGCTATGACTCTATTCATTCTAAACTTAAAGAAACCAAAACCAAGACCTATACCATGACGTTTAAAGTAAGATTGTTTCATTCTTATTTCCAGTGTGGGTAAGAGATGGCGCTAGACAACCTGTATAGCTCTCGACTGGCCTGTTGATCTAGTGGTTAGTAGCCCTGACTGCTATGCCGGAGGTCGTGGGTTCGATTCCCACCCAGGACAAATGTTTGTGTGATGAGCACGATCATTTGTTCTGTGTCTGGGTGTAATTTATCTATATATGTATGTATTTAGATATATATATAAGTATGTTTATCAGTTGTCTAGTACTCATAACACAAGCTCTGCTTAGCTTGGGACTAGACGGCGTTGTGTGATAGTTGTGGAATATTATATAAAAAAAAAAAACGCACACTGAAATAAGAATGAAACAATCTTACTTTGAACGTCATAGTAACCCCGTAGGTTTAAGGAAATCATTAAAAATATCACTCACTTCATAGAACCAGCCGAATTTATCGTACGGTATGACGATAGGAAGTTGTGGCATCTCCGACGCGATGTTGAGCACCGGATCACTGATGCCGTCGAACATCCACGACGAGACGTTGGCGGTGAGGAACATGTTGTTGTGGTACAGCCGCAGGAAGCCCTCCACTCCTAGTCTGATGAAATAGTTCTGGTTGCGCATCATGTAGGCTACTGTCTGTTGGGGTATAATAAAATGGTATAAAGCTAAAAACCAAAACAAAAATGTGTAGTGTACTGTGAAGTCGGGTTTCTTTGACCCTGAGATATAACTTTGGCCCAAGCTAGTTAACTACAGAAAGCCCAAGCTAGTTAAATAGACACAGTATGCCTTTTTCCTATTGGTTAAGGCGTATAGTCCCTTGAACATCTGGGCGGAGTTAAATGCACACATATTGGTACCACCGCGCCGCCTGCGCCCGCATATAGCCCCGCTGACCTTTAAAATCATTTTCTTTGCAAAATATTGATGCATTTACATATTATTTGCATTTAACTGCTTTTTTTGTGTTAACACATTTCTAAAGATCCAAGCCGTTTGAAAGGAGTAGGGAAAAGAAGCCAAAAAATGTCATGTTGTTAAAAAAATTGTCCAACCAACGTCCAACAGTCTAAAAAAAAGATAAACAATCTACAAAAGTATAAGGGCCAACGCTGTGTTAAGCGTTATTATATTATCACTAGTTTATAAAATAAATAAAAAATATATATATATAGGTATGAATCTATTATAATATATTTTTTTAAATCTATTAACCCAGCTGTTACCGAGGAGTAGGCTTCATAAAGTCATTGATTTTTTCTAAATGGGAATAAGGTACTTAATAGGCTTAAACCAAAGTTATACCCTAGGACCAAAGTTACCCGACTATTGTATGACAGCATTATTAAGTCAAGAAAATGGTATTAGCGAAAATTAGGACATCTTTATTGAAGTTCGTCTAGTTAATTAATACCTCAAAATCCACCTAACTCTGACTATTAATTTTTTTAACGGCCCTTGAGTGTAGCTCTATACTTAATGTTTGGGGTGAGATCAAGATAAACCAAGATTAAAGATTATAAAGATAGCTATATTTCAACAATACCGATTAAACTAAATAATACAAATGGAAAAACTATTAAAACTAATGAGGTGAATGAGATGAGATTGAGTCGCGCCCGATATGCTATCCGAATGCGTACTGACTGTATTTACTTAGTTAATACATAAAATAATAAAGGCATAGAGCGCGGTGTCGCAATTACGCTGACAGGTTAATTATTGTTCGGTGATTGACCCGAACATACTCCCGAGGGAGAAAAAGATAAGGTTAGTTAGTGGGTATAGTTAAATGGGTATGAACTTAATATTAACAAGGTGAAAACAATGTTCAAATAATACTAAAATAGTTATGTAGAATTAGTTATGTTAAAGGATGAGATGAAAGTAATGTACGTAACAAATTAAACATAATCACTGCAATTCAAATCTGGAAGAGAAAACACGCGAAAGATCGGTGAAGAACCTCTATCTTCCGTTTTTTGTAAACACTCACTAGACACAGCTAGTCGCTTAGGATCATTTTTCACTAATTTACTACTAGATTGCCCATTTTCCCTAATTTCACTGCACTCAATCACAACACTTTCTGCAACGGTGTGTGGAGACGCCAACGCAGTTGCCGCAGAGATTGCCGACTGCTCTGCTGTAGAAGTGGGACGATTTCCTTTGCGTTGCCTTTTCCGCCAACGTTGAAAACAGTAAATGGCCACCAAAACCAAGATAACTGCTATGATGAGATAAGTAGCAGTATAAAGATGGATATCGTGGTAAGAGATATCGGTGCTCAAAGGTTCACTCTGTTTCATGATCTCAAGACTTCTCTTGATAGCTTCAAATTGCTTGAGGTTGTCTGAGTTATTGAGATTAAACTCATATGAGGTTTCCGGCATTGTAATATTTATCATGTGATTAATAGGGGATATTTCCGGCGAGATAATCTTTGTCGTCGTACTAATTTTACTGGACAGTCTTCTGTTCGAATACACCGTAAAATCTTCTGTTTTTACCAAACAGCCTTCCCCAACACGCAACAGACCAGCGCCTGATAGTCTGACTGCCTGAACTTGATTTTCACACAGAAGTTTGATGTTACATACGTCGCAGCATAAATAATTATACTTGTTTTCTGATGTTAATTCTCTCCAGTCATTCTTGCACGAGGTAGTTTTAGTTTTACAAGTTCTTGTGCCTGGGATCGTCTCACAAAAGCTATGATCATCTTTCATGTGGTGAATAGGCCTTCTGATATGGCACAGAATAGTCTCAGGATTTTTCAATATGCATGACTGCAGATCCTTGTCTGAGATAGGTAAATACGAATCCTTTCGCATGTTGATGGCTGCTAATTCCGAGATCGTTTCGACTTTCATCATCATGTTATTTTCCATAATGCGCGGGACCGGGATAAGATTGAATACCTCGTAAAGATCCCTTTCAATCAAGGGTATTCTTATTTCTATAATTAAGTATTTGCCGGAGTGTTTGGCTCTTACTTTGAGTAAGCTGTAAAGATCTTTGAGGTCTCCTGATATTTGTGCTGATATTATATTTAGCTCTGATCTTAGTTGCTTCGGTGATATCAAATGCATATCTAATTTTCCACTATAAATATCAGTAACTGTATCTAAAATTGAGTCCTGGATTCGTCGAAGGGTATACAACAAGTTATTGGCAGTAAAAGCCGAGGTTATGAAGTCGGTGACAATGGTTAGGTTTTGCACTTGCAGAGCGAGATTTTTGTAAGAATCTTGGAGAGTGTTAAGCTTTGATTGATTAGTTTGTGATGTTTGTTTATCGTACTCTCCATCCTTTTCATGAGGTTAAATTCAGCTTCTACGACCGACGTCTGGTTTTTCCATAGGTTGTATAAATGGTTTTCATTATGTTTTAAGAGGTCAATATCCTGCTCATATTTCTCTGCAAACCGTTGGTCCAACACTCCGAATAGCCTATTTGCAACGTAGCCAACTCCGTCTATTAAACCGCGTCGCCGGCGTCTCTCATTAGTCATAAATGAGTCATTCATCAGGACTATATTATCGTAATGTTTGATTTCTTTGAACTCGTGCTCGAGTTGTAACATGACGCCGTCGCAAGGTGTTTGAGTTCTAATGGTAGCGCATAAGGTTTCAAGATACTTGATATACTTTATTAGTGCCGCCGTTCCATCTTGATAAGGATTTGTGTCGTAATAGACTATTAAATGCCAATCATCTCTGACTAAATGCATATTAGACACTTTGTCGAAATAGACACTATTGTTTGTCAGCTGGGTAAAGTTGTAAGACGCTTGAGTGATGTTTATTAGTGACAGCAAAAATAATGTCAAAGATAAGACTATAGCCGAGAATGATATAGGACGTTTTCTTTTCACCGCTGGAAATTTATCACCAACTTTTGGGGTATCTGGCTCTTGATCATTTTCATTAGGATTTGTTGGCAGTAAGGACAGCTTAACCACAGGGCGTTTTAAGACCCCGTTTTTGGTTTTAAGTGTGACGACTCTTACGTGTCCGTCGCTTCCAGGATGCAGCGCTACTACTCGACCTAGACTCCATTTTCCTGGTGGAAGGTTGTCGTCCTTTATAATAACGATGTCGTCAAGGTTGAGGTCCTTTTGATGCTGACGCCATTTGGATCTCGTAGAAAGCTGCGAAAGGTAGTCAGTTTTCCACTTGTTCCATATATCTTGGTAGATTTTTTGTGTCAAGTGCCACCGTGTGCGAAGATCATGCTCTGTTTCGAAGATCGTTAAGTTGGGGCCACTTGCTAGAAAGTGAGCCGGGGTCAAAAAGTCCAGGTCCTCAGGGTCTTCTGTCAGAGGACACAGTGGCCTGGAGTTCAAACACGCCTCGAGTTGATATAGTAGGGTAGTGTATTCCTCGTAGGTTAGTTTTTGTTCTCCAACAATACGCTTGAGGTGATGTTTTAGGCTCTTCACTGCAGCTTCCCAGAGTCCGCCAGCAGATGGCCATGAAGGGGCGTTAAAGTGCCACTCAATGTTCATTTCAGAGATTGTTGAGGTTACTTCTTGGTCACACAAGATGTTAGAGATTTCTGCAAACTCTTGTTTTAAGATTTTGTTGGCTCCTATGAAGTTAGTTCCCTGATCACTATAGATGTGCCCAGGAACTCCTCTTCTGGCCGACATACGTCGAAGCGCAGCAATAAATGCTGACGCTGTAAGATCTGAGACGGTTTCTAAATGTATGGCTTTAGTTACCATACAAACAAACACTGCGACATATCCTTTACAGGTTTTAATGCCACGGCCCTTGTTTGCCTTAATAAATATGTGTCCGGTGTAATCTATTCCGGTGTGGTAAAAAGGTCGGTTAGGAATCAATCGTGCTTGAGGTAGGTCACCCATGATTTGATGTTGTGATATTGGGTTATTTCTTCTACATTTGACACACATTCTTAATCTTTTCTTTGTGACTCTATTTCCTCCAAGAATCCAGTATTTGTGTCTTATGAATCCAGTAGTCACTTTTACTCCGCCGTGGAATACAAGCTCGTGGGATTCGTCTATGATAAGATCCGCCAATTTCGATTGATTCGGGATTATGATGGGATGCTTCATTTCGGGATCAAGATTTGAATGTTTAAGCCTGCCTCCGACACGGAGTAATTGATTACTGTCTAGTATGGGATTGAGATTGAGAATCTGACTTTTCTTATTTAATGGTTCATTATTTCGCAATCGTGATATTTCTTCGTTGAAATATTTATTTTGCACGTGCTTAATTAACATTTCTCTTGCTGTCTTTATATTCTGCAGAGTAAGAAAACATGTACGTTTTTTCTTGTAAACAACAATGTCAATAAACTTGTTGATGTAGGCTAATACTCGAGTAACTTTCCTTAAAGTGCTATATTTTGTTAATAGTTGATTAATGATTAAATTTTCGGGGTTAACAATGACTGTGGTTACTTGCTCCTTTTTTCTGAGTTCTTCGTTAATAATGCTCGACTCTCGAATCGGCATCATATGCGATTCGTTAGGCTTATATTGTGGTAACCAGTCGGGACCTTGCCACCACAGCGAGTGATTGGTTAATTGAGCAGCAAGTAAACCGCGGCTTGCGCAATCTGCGGGATTTTCTTTGGATTTTACGTAGCTCCAGTTATTTTTAGGGATTGTTTCGGTTATAATCCTCACGCGATTTGCAACAAAGGGTTTCCATTTCTCCGGTTCGCCACTTAACCAACCGAGAACAGCTGTTGAATCAATCCAACCATACACGTGCACCTTGTAGCTCGATAGGGATAATATGATTTTACGCATAAGTTTTGACAACAAGAGGGCGCCGCAAAGTTCCAAGCGCGGGATCGATTGTGGTTTCTTTAGCGGTATTACTTTTGATTTCCCTGCAATAAGGGTCACATGTGTTTCATTTGCTCTTTGTATTTTGCAATACACGACGCAAGCGTATGCTTTTGTGCTGGCGTCGCAAAAGCCATGGAGTTCAATGATATCCTTCTTCAGGGTTTGAATCCAATGGGGTATTTTAAATCGAGATATATGGGATAAATCGGCTTTAATAGTGTTCCACTCTAACGCGATTTCCTGAGGGACAGGGTGGTCCCAACTCAGGTCTGACTTCCATAGTTCTTGGAACAAGATCTTAAGTCTTATCGTGACTGGTGCTAACCAGCCCAAAGGGTCAAAAATCTTAGATATTTGAGATAAGAATTGCCTTTTTGTAAGGATGTCTTGTGAGATAAATTCTATAGGATGAAAGATAAATTGATCAGTTTTTGGTTCCCACCGAAGACCTAAAGTTTTGGTTGACTCCGGTTGCTTGAAGTCAAAGTTTTCCTTTTGAGGTGCATCAGAGCGGTCTATTATTTCCGGTAAGTTTGATCGCCATTTTCGCAGGTTAAACCCGCCAGATTTCAGGAGGCTGATCATTTCCGCCTTGAGCTGTTGAGCTGCTCTCGCTGAATGTTCACCATGCATGAGATCATCCATGTAGAACGAGTGTTCTAAGATGTCAGGAGCGCAACTTTGTGGATAGTTTGGCCTTTCATCGATGGCTAGTTGCTTCAGTGTCATCATGGCCAAAAAAGGTGCGGCTTTTGTGCCATAGGTAACTGTCGTTAACTGATATTCTTTTAAAGGTTGATATTGATGATCCCGCCAGATAATTTTCTGATATTTCTGATCATCGGGATGTAGCCAGATTTTGCGGAACATTTTCTCTATATCTGCCGTAAAAGCGAATCTGAATTGTCTCCATTTTAAAATAAGGCTCTGAAGGTCCTGTTGTAAATTGGGTCCTCGGCACATAAGATCATTGAGGCTGTGCCCGCTCGAGGTTTTTGCCGAGGCATTAAAAACAACTCGCAATTTAGTGGTTGATGACTCAGCTCGTTGTACGCAATGATGGGATAAGTAGCAGTCCGGCTGTACGTGTTGTGCAACGGGTGTCATATGTCCGAGCTCTAGGTATTCTGATATAAACGTTTTATAGTCACGTGCCAGTGCTGGTTGTTTATTTAATTTCCGCTCTATTTGGAGAAATTGAGCAATCGATTTTGCTTTCGACTCGCCTATGTTTTTCTCAAAATTTTCTTTAAATGGTAATTTGACGACATAGCTTCCGTCTTCTCGCCTAGAGGTCGAAGATTGGTAGAGCTCGATGCATTTTTGATCTTCTTCTGATATTGATGGAGATTCATGAATGTCCTCTACTTCCCAAAATTGCTGGATCTCTTCGATATTATTTAGGATCACATTGCAATGATACGTTTTGTAGTTGCCGCTTAAGATCCATCCCAACTGGGTTTGTTGGGCGATGGGCAACATACCTTCGGATCGACAGATACCGTCCATAAGGATAGTGGAATAGATATCTGCTCCGAATAGGATATCAATAGGCCTACTTTTGTAAAATTCGGGATCTGCTAGAGTTATTTGATTAAGAGTAGGCCAGTCTGGCTTAGGTAGGGTACAGCTAGGTAAGTTATTAACGAGTCTATTCATTATATATACGTCCGTTTCAAAGATGAAATCGCTAACCAACGACGAACATTTGACAGTAAGCCTGCCCTTACAGTTATTTTCCCTATTTCCTATTCCTGAGATATAGCCGTTACATTTCCGCCGCGGTAGCCTTAACAACTGAGCTGCACTTTCTCTGATAATGGATGTCTGTGATCCTTGATCTAAAAGAACTCTCATTTTATGGTAAGATCCATCGGCTGCTTGTACTTTAATTATTGCTGTGGCAAGCAGTATTTCTGAGGGTTCTTTAAGAAGCGACGCAACTGTGTTACTTTCTTGCTGCTGAGATGGCGATTTCGTAATCGTAGCTGCATTAGACCTGGATCGAAGCGAGGTAAAAGATTCATGCAAAATGGTGTTGTGATCTTTATTGCATTCCTTGCATTTTATTTCGGAAAGGCATTTTTTGCCATCATGGTAATGTAAACAATTAACGCAAAGGTTCAAGTTAGCAACAGTGTTTTTCCGTTCATTAGGTTGCAATTCCAATAATTTTTGACATGCATGAATTCGATGATCATTGGTGTTGCAAATAGGGCATTGCTTGCGATAGTTAGTTTTGTTTTTGGACTTTGACGATTGCGAAACTTGATTTGTTGAGTAATTCGTTTTAGGATTGTTGTAATTTCGTTTAAAACTAGAACCTTTTGAAAATGATGGCTTGCTATTGTTGTTGGATTGAGATTGGGATGATTTTTGCGTAGAATTGTCAAGCTTTTTACGAGAAGTTTCCAGCATCATGAACTTTGTTTCCAAGAAATTAAGGAAATCTTCCAAGACTGGTAATTCTCGTGGGGATTTTAAAGCTTGTAGATAATCCTCGTATGTATCTGCGTCCAATTTTTGAGACAATATACATACTAGAAAAGGATCCCAGGAAGACACATCGACTCCCAGGTTCTTGATAGCATTCACGCTCTCGTAGGTCGTGTCGTGAATGCGTTTTATATGATTTGACGATTGTTGCTGGTTTGTAGGGATATTCATGAGATTATTAAGATAAGAGGTGAAGATCAGTCGCTTGTTATTATAACGATGATTGAGGATATTCCAGCATACAGGATAATTGTCAGAGCTTATTTGGAGATGTTGGATCAATTTTTCGGGCTCACCTTTGATCTTGCTCTTTAGAAACTGCATCTTTTGTGCATTCGACAAAGACGGGTTGTTATGTACAGCTTCGGTGAAAAGATCTTTGAATGAAATCCACTTGTTGTAATTTCCATCAAAGGTGACTATCTCCATTTTAGGCGTAGATTTTTCAATATGTGCAACGGACCACATTTTCTTATTGATGTCTTTCTTGATTTTGTTGTAATATTTCTCATAATGAGTAAATTGTTCTTCGTATTCGGAGTTTAATCCGCCATACTCGTTATCCAGCTCCCAATGAAGTGAGTCAATGGCCGCCCAACGAGATTGTATCGTCTTCAGGATATCTTCAAACTCCCATTTTTCCGTAACGAGATCAAGGTCGATATTGGAAGTTGTTCTCAAGAAAGCCTTAAAGTTGGTAGCTTGCTTTTTGAAGAGAGGTTCGGCATTACTCCCTTCTTGTGTAGGGGTTTTAGAAGCAGAGTGAGATGCGAGGTTCGAAGTTTGAGATTCCGCAGTAGGTTGAAACGTAGGAGGTTTCAGTTCAGGGATTTGTGGTCTGTTAGCTAGGGGATTATAGTTTTGAATGGTAGTTTTAATACTGTTATATTTTTCCTTCATTTGATCGTATTGCTTAGTACTGAAATATGCATGAGATTGATCACCAAAAGACAGTAAAGTCATATGGTTATTATGGAAGTCTGTAAAGTATTGTTCCAAGGTAGCTAATCGACGACGTAAGTAGTCAGAGGTCTTGCGCTCGGCACCATCCTTCTTGAAATTGGTGAAGAGCTTATCTACGGCTTCGATTAGTTGTTGTTGGGTGGCTAAAATGTCATCCATCTTACAAAGATAAAAAAGAGACCTTACTTGGGCTGAAGGCTTCTTTGGAGATCAAATGTTCTTGCGATAGCTGCAAGAACAAACCTGGAATAACGGCGCGATGAGATACCGCGATGATTTCGTAATACCAGGGTTAACAGGATCAGCAGGATGATGGCTCGTTTCCGGCCGGAGCTCCGAGATCAGCTAGGATCCACAGGATAATGAGATTTGTGGAGAGTAAATCCACTGAGTTCGGTTTGCCAGGGTCTGGCTCCAAGCGAGACACTTACACAGCACAATTAGTAGGCACACGCGTAATAGTCCCGCTCCGATGGCTCGAAGGACCAATGTTTGGGGTGAGATCAAGATAAACCAAGATTAAAGATTATAAAGATAGCTATATTTCAACAATACCGATTAAACTAATACAAATGGAAAAACTATTAAAACTAATGAGGTGAATGAGATGAGATTGAGTCGCGCCCGATATGCTATCCGAATGCGTACTGACTGTATTTACTTAGTTAATACATAAAATAATAAAGGCATAGAGCGCGGTGTCGCAATTACGCTGACAGGTTAATTATTGTTCGGTGATTGACCCGAACACTTAAAGACTATATATAGTTCAATTCAGCTTGTTGCAAGGCTAACTAGAATGTCTATTTAGTCTGGAATAAAATATGTTTTTATAGAATAGAATAAATAATTTTATTGTTCATCAAAATAGTAACAAAACTGTTAAACAAATATAAATCTATGAATCTATACAACGGCAGTCTTACGCTGACAGCGATATCTACCAGACAACCTTAGGATGCACTGTAAGAACTTAAAATGATAAGGGGGTAGTCTGCGGTGCAGGTGTACTGCAAATAAAGCTAGCTACACTGCGCACACGTGTGCCACACACGCACACACACTTTATATGGAAACTAGACTTGTAGAGCTACACTTGATCCACGCCACGCGACGTCGTTCTACGTACAAATCAGGCGTGGGCCACGTGTGCGTCGGTCTAATGTAGTTCTAGCTTTAAAGAAGTATTAAATTTTACATTGAAAATAAAATCGTTCCACGTTGTAGTTCTGTTGGCCAAGTTATCGTACTTACCGCTACAATCGGGTTGATGCTGGTAACATTGTCGGACAGGGACCCGTTGGACATATCTGGCTGGAAGTGCCAAAACCGCTGGTTGTAGAACGTCAGCGTGCTGTTCTCATCGTTCCACGTCATGTTCACCTGTTCAAGATACGAAGCCATTAATATGATGCGTAAACCAGTAATTTTTGTCGGGTAAAAAAAATCTTCGAGACTCGATTCGGGAATAGAGCTATTTGCACAAGTTAGTTTGTATGGAACCCTCAGTCCGACTTGTACTTGCTCAGTTTTTTTTTTTTTTGTAAAATTTGTTCTACCTAGCCTTTTCGGGATCCGCTTCCAGTCTAAAAACCAGGTGCAGCTAAATACCAGTATTTTACACGGAGCGGCTGCCTATCTGAACTCCACAACCCGGTTACTGGGTAACCACCCATTGTACACTTAGTCTTTGCAAATGACAAACATTTGCAAGAACTTAGTGTAGGGACAATTGAGTGTAATTTATCTATAATATGTATTTTTTTTTATTTGATATAAACCAGTGCTTGTCTGCCATCCTATTTGCTGGTAAGCAGTGATGCAATCGTTGATGGTAGGTGCAATAGTTTGTACTTAGATATATATACAGGGTGTTTGGTGCATCGTGTGCCAAATTGAAATGGTCGACGGGAGGGGTCATCTGCTATCCTTTCAGACCCCTAAACACTTCTCATGCCCTGTGGATTTTTTTTCATCGACTTTTTATTGTTTTATGAAAATTTGGCCCAAATTTTTCATTCTAATACAAATTTAAAAAAAATATATAAGGCGTAGACTCTGAATTTTAATTTTATTTAGATGTGTATTAAATTAGAGTACTTTTAAATTTAAAATTAGTGACATTAGCTATTTAGTTTTTTTTTTAATTTACTTGCAAAGTTTTGGACTTGAATTAAAGCTGTCCTTGTTACAGCTATTTACTTGGCGATAAAAAAAAAACAAAAGCGACCGGATTCTTCCAACTTCCTCAAAAATTCTCTAGTTTATCCTCTTGCTAGTGATGTACCACATGCCATAAAAATCTTTTTATAACTTTGTGAATTCGCTAGAATTGTGAATCGAGTCACATAAAACTAATATTCAAAATTATGATTTAAATTTTTTTTTTGCGCAAATGATACCTGAAAAACCTATTAAAAATGTTATCTCACTCTTATAAAGAAAAATCTGTCTCGTATCTTTCTTTTCGTGGGTTTTACTAGAATAAAAAAAAAAGAAATTGCATTTATTTCATAATTTTTACAAATCCTGCTTATATTGTTGACAAACCCGCAGCCTTCGGGTTTGTTTGAAAGAGTCGCCACAGCCCAGGAACGCAAAGGGCAACGGAACATAGGTGGTTTTAGTTAGTAAAAGGCTAACAAACTCTCTCGCTCCACCCAGAGCGGAAGAAATTATTTAAAGACTTTCAGCCTAAAAAAGCCATCTTAAGATATCCATTCTCTTCCACATCGCTGTCGACGGTAATGTGCCCAAAAGACTGGCGGCATTGCCACGCTTTAAATAAGATTCCTGAGTTAAAAAATAAAAAAAATACTCGTATGTAATTGAAATAAACTTTTTGTCATCTTCTGAAATTGTATAAAATTGACTGTATTAATCCACGTTAAGTCTATTACACCTATTTTACGCAGTTGCAATGGAGTCCGCGATCATAAAGTTATGCATTTAGTCATTATAATTTTCTCGATCGCACTTTCTCGTATGATTCTCCAAAGGAAAAGCGACGGCAACCGAACTCACACGCAGAGAATTAAATACCTAAACATTCTTCGCATTAAGTCTGAGCAAATAAAAACTGTGCGAAGAGAAGACTTCTAGAAATATTTGTCTTCGTTTAATAATAAAATTATTATTGTTTCGTAATTACCCGTTCCTGATCATTGGATTCAGTACGTGACCTTTCTCAAAGATTTTTATTAACCTAAAAATACAATAGACTACAATTAAAAAAAAAACCGGCCAAGTGCGAATGGGAGTCGCGCACTGAGGGTTCCGTACAAACTTAACTATGAAAATAGTTCAATTACCGAACTGAGTTACGATTTTATTTGTTATTTTCACAGCTTTAAGGAACCACAGACCTGAACTCAGGTCTGCGGTTCCTTGAAGCTGTGAAAAAAACAAATTTTAATTTCCACTCAATACCTCCACGCGTTCCCGAGATAAAGGGTCTTGACAGACCGACAGACAGACAAACGGACGGACAACAAACTGATCCCTCCTATAAAGGTTCCGTTTTTTTTTTCCTTTTGAGAAACCTTAAAAAATGAATTTTTATTTACGGACGTTTATCAGGGTATGTCAGCTTCATCGTAATCTTTTACATTGGTTCTACTAACTAAATCCAGCCCCTCTAACCAAGTCACAATCGTTTCGTTCGCGCCGTGAAGGACCACGTGACAGCGTTGAGATGACGTCAGAACAAAGGAATTGGAGGCGTGGCCTACTCGAGGCGTTCGGCGCGAACGATACGATTGTAACTTGGCTAGGCTTGTAATGCTTACAAGATTAATATAAATATGTAACTATTTAATAAGAATACTAGAGCTAAAGAAACGTAATTAAGTGGCACAACTTATCAGTAATCTCCGATGATGGAACACATAATAAGATGGAATGTACCCTTACTTAAATGGCAAATTTTGACAAGTTTTCAGGCTAAAGTACAGATGGGCAGCTGATGCAAAGACTCTCTCATCAAGACATCTTCAGATGGTACAGAACTTAGATACATTATAAAATAAGGAAACAAGATACGCGCAAAAAACATAACCCTTCTTGCAGTCGGGTAAAAATTTTTAATCTGGTTTTAAAATAATTATTATTGAATATAATTAAGATAAGATCTAAAGCCGGACACCAGATAAGCGTAAACGAATTTATCTATACTTAGTGGGTTACCATGACGTTCAAAGTAAGATAGTTTCATTCCTATTTCAGTGTGGGTAAGAGACAGACTGTCTAGCGCTATCTCTTACCCACAATGGAATCGCCGGGATTCCGATCCCGATTTCCGGCCACTGTAGGCGCGGGCTTGTGGACGGCAAGCAATGGGTAGCCCGCCATCCGACCGTCCGGTAACCGTCCGTACCGAGCCCACGTCGTCAACGGCGTGTTCTACGGTTCCACGCGCGCCTCAGGGAGATGTCAGCAAATCGTAGGGGCCCAGCCTCGAAGCCTACTGTGAAAGCGAAGCCTAAGGCTCCGGAATGAAGGCAAAAAAGGAACAGGAGTGGGTTTTTAGTTAGTAAAAATCTGACTATCTCACGCTCAACCGAAGAGCGAGATTTGTCGTCATTAGATGATTGTCCCACCTAAAAAAAACACAATGGAATAAGAATAAAACAATCTTACTTTAAACGTCATGGTAAGATAACTACGGTGCATGCGAGTAGAACTCTAATTTTTTATGCTCTGCTGGAAAATGATCTACCTACTAAGTTCACGGCCATGGTTTTCTATCGGTTGCGTTTCGGCGAGTGTGCATCGAAATTGCATAACTTAACTCCGCCAAGCCCGTTCCGTAATCGGACCACTAGACGTACGGCGATGCGCCATCGGTACATCGTAGACATTATTATTTTGAAGATTGTTTGTTTGAACGCGCGAATAATTTTTGGATTCGAACAACTCTGGTTCGAAACGAAAAAATATTTTAGTGTTAGATAGTCCATTTAATGAGGAAGGCTATATATATATAGGGTGACTGGCAATTAGTGTACGATACTTAAACACGTGATTGTGCTCATGATAACCAACAACTTTTACTATGGGAACAAACCTGAAATCGCGAAAATAAATCAGCTGTTCAGTACATTTATGTTTGCTTAATGTACTGAACAGCTGATATTGGAACGAAGTTCCTTATCGCGCGTTGTGAAAGGGGGCTAGACGGAAAAAATTCTTACGAAAAGTTGTCACGACACTTTTTTTTCTATTATATATTTTTGGAACGAAGTTCCTTAACGCGAACGAAGTGCGGCGTGCGCGTTTCTGTCTGCCTCTCTTTGTTTCTCTCATAGAAAGCATGCACATGGAATGGAATGGAAAACATGCTCATGGAATGGAATGAAATGAAATGAAATGAAATGAAACGAAATGAAATGAAAACCAGTCACCCTATATACCTATAACAGCACGCTACGACCTTCGGAAACGGAGCAGTAAACAAAGACGCGTGGGACAGCTAGTAAGAAAATAAACACTAATTCAAGTCTTAAAATAAATAAGACAGTATAATAAAGATAAGATTTAAGACGGATGTCAGGCCGATACGCGTGAAGGATTTTATAATTATGTAAAATGGTAATTAGGTATTCTCTCTGATTCTTACAGTTGGTACGGACACGAACTTCGCGTCCATTCCATTTATTTGAGGTGGGTAATCATCCAATTACTTCTCTCCTTCTAGGGTGGAGCGAGAGGGCGTGTAAAACTTCACTGAGGTTTAGGGTGACACATTGCAAACCTTCACTTGAGCAGTGGAGAATCAAAGGTTTCTTTATCAGAAATTTCCTGTGGAACTAGCACATCGGCCCAACTACAATTTTACTGACATCTCTATATTAGACCGACGCACAGGTGGACTACGCCAGATTTTTACGTAGAAAGACGTCGCGTGGCCTCGCGTGGCGTGGATCTAATGTAGCTCTACAAGTCTAGTTTCCATATAAAATGTATGGAGACCAACGCGCCCAGATCGGTGTACGTGGTACACGTGTGCGTAATGTAGTTCTACCTTTGGACTCGGTCCGGACGGTTACCGGACAGCTGGAAAACAAACTACCCATATACTTTTCGTCCGCAAGCCTGTGCCTACCTACGGTGGTCAAACCATTTCGATGCGGTGATTACATCATTAAAATATTAATTATGAATATCATAGTAGTACCGATAACACAAAGATTACAATAAGTAATTTTGTTAGTTCACATGCAGTCAAGGAAAGTCGTTTGCCTTGAAAAGAATTATCCGAAAGCAAAACGTGTTAGCAATCTCCATTTTAAGCGATTCGTATCTATTGGATTAAATGATACTTACTTGAAGAATGTTTTTACCTATTTATAATCAGCCTTATGATGTTCCCACTGTTGGGACTCAGGCCTCATCTTTAGGAGAGGGAATGGGCCGTAATCCACCACGCGAGCCCAGTACGGGTTGGTGAATGTGCCTTCGAATTTTTGGTTCTAGGACATGCCGATTTCCTCAAGATATTTTCCGTTATGAGAGCAGTGTTCACGAAATAAATTACACAAAGTGTTAGGTTTTGTTTCTGATAATAAATAGTACCTTAAGTTTTTAAGGATAATTGTTAAAATTAGTTAAAATTGTAAACATTATTGTTTTAAGTTATATCTAAAGTATGTTGTATAAGCAATTAATTTCTATGGTTTGGGAATGTTAACTGATATCGTGGACCAATCGGAAAGCGCGACGCGGCGGGTCCGCGGGGGTTTTTTTGGCTACGAGCGGGTGCGCGGACGGGGACTCGCCCCCGGTCCGCCGCCTGGGCCACTCGATTGGAATATTCGTTTTGAGCAGTGTAATGATTGTGAATTATTACTTAGTTGTTTGTTCTTGATGTAATTAATAAAACTAAGTGAACAGTTTGAGTTTATCTTAATATAGTCCTCCCAGTTGAAATAGTTTCCCTCAAGATTCCAGACCGCTAAGGCAACGAGATTTTATAAAAGTAATGCTCCTGGCTGGGTTTGAACTTTGAACCTACAACTTGTAAGTTGGGACCGTTACCTAGGCTACCACTACTCTCTACACGGAGTCATGATGAATTTGTAACGTCGCTGATGTAACACAGTGTCATAGGCATCCATTACACGATAGGTTTTGCTATCAGTTTTGCCACAGTCAAATATTTTGACTGAAGAAAAACCTACCGTGTCATGCGATGACTGACGTTTGCATGACGAAAAAAGTATGGCGATAAAATTCCGTCATTCATGCATCATTCATGATTGAAGATTTTGATTCACGCTTCCATGACCGTGTAATGGACGCCATAAAGACGACTATTACGGAAATTATTTACATTATCAGATTTTTTTTTTTTTTTTTTTTTAATAAAGATATTCTAAAATCCTTAACGTTTCGCCAAACGTGATGTTTACCTTTCAGAGACCACATAAAAAAAAAAAACTGGCTAAGTGCGAGTCGGCTTGCGCACGAAGGGTTTATGTAATTTTATGATATATATTGTCTGTATGTGTATATGTAACTAAAATGAGTCTTTGGTACTTGAAATAAATAGATAATTAATTTTAATATATCGGGTGTAAAAAGACCCTTAACGTAAACGAAAACTACGTATTGTACCCATCACTGGGATAGTTTTTTTCTTCTAGAACATACCTGGGAAATCACTGGTTCCAGAGATATTTAAGGTCAAAGTAAGAAAAAAAAAGTTGACTTTTTTTCAAAATCGTATTCCAAGTGTCATTAGAAAACTTTCTTCCGAACAAACATTATCCAAATTATTAATTTTTCATAGCAAATTACGCATTTGAAGTTACAAAAATGCAATGAATACAAAATACTACGCACGCTTCGACGCAGCTGTGCGGCTGTGGCGCGCACACTAGCGTGCGAGGTTCCGAGTTCAACGAACAAATGCGAAACGCGCTCAGCTGATGACAGTATGGACAATTTATTTATTTTATGAATTGAACAGTTTACGATTTTACGTTTTCAATAAAAAAGTTGATTATTATTTGTTTATTGATTTAATTTTGAAATTAGGTATTAAATGGTAGAAATTAAAGGTACGTACCTACCTACCGTACCTACTTAACTAAGCGCGGCTGCGCTGACGCAGGTCTTCCCCAATCTGGCAGGTCCTGACGCCTCCTGCCAGAGGGTCTACGCTTCGCGTAGACCCCGTGGTTTGTGCAGTCCATGGACGTTTACGGGGGCCCGGTTTAGACTCGGTCACTCGGACTAAAGGTGAGTAAAAGGGTCATGGCCATCCTAATGATACAGGGATAACGCGCGGTCTCCTGCGAGGCGAGCCGGCATGCTGGCCTGCCACTGTGGGATTTTGCAGGCAACAATCCTAGTACGTGATGATAAAACGCCGTCGAAGGGAAACTCCGCTGCCGCGTCCAATCGCGGCACGGCGCGGCAGACAGAGTTCCAGCGAGATCTTGTGGTGGTATGGTATGAACTTGAAGACAGCGACTGTCGCAACCTTGCGCTGGGCGCGCCATGTTAGCAGTAGTAAGTTCCCTCTCTGAGGAGTAGCTAGTGAGGCACCACGGCGTCCTCACTTTCCGCCTGACGAAGGTCCTCGCCGGACACGGTTGTTTCGAAAGGTTCCTGTGTCGGATTCAGCGGAAAGAAACGCCCGGGTGTAACGCGGCCCTGGTATACAAACGGCAACTGAAGGAACAAAGAGAGAGAGAGAGATGGAGTTTCAAACTTTTAACTGACTAAAAATCGGTAAAAGTCTGACACTCCCTTTCTCTTCACCCAGAGCGCGAGGGGACATTTGATGATTTCCTATCGCAAAAAAGTTACTTTCTACTTATCTAAAAACTAAACTTAAATCCTAGGTAGGATAGTAAGTTCCCTCTCTGAGGAGTAGCTAGTGAGGCACCACGGCGTCCTCACTTTCCGCCTGACGAAGGTCTTCGCCGGACACGGTTGTTTCGAAAGGTTCCCGTGTCGGATTCAGCGGGAAGAAACGCCCGGGTGTAACGCGGCCCTGGTATACAAACGGCAACTGAAGGAACAAAGAGAGAGAGAGAGATGGAGTTTCAAACTTTTAACTGACTAAAAATCGGTAAAAGTCTGACACTCCCTTTCTCTTCACCCAGAGCGCGAGGGGACATTTGATGATTTCCTATCGCAAAAAAGTTACTTTCTACTTATCTAAAAACTAAACTTAAATCCTAGGTAGGATAGTAAGTTCCCTCTCTGAGGAGTAGCTAGTGAGGCACCACGGCGTCCTCACTTTCCGCCTGACGAAGGTCTTCGCCGGACACGGTTGTTTCGAAAGGTTCCCGTGTCGGATTCAGCGGGAAGAAACGCCCGGGTGTAACGCGGCCCTGGTATACAAACGGCAACTGAAGGAACAAAGAGAGAGAGAGAGATGGAGTTTCAAACTTTTAACTGACTAAAAATCGGTAAAAGTCTGACACTCCCTTTCTCTTCACCCAGAGCGCGAGGGGACATTTGATGATATCCTATCGCAAAAAAGTTACTTTCTACTTATCTAAAAACTAAACTTAAATCCTAGGTAGGTACCTACCTACAATATAAACTTCTTAAATAACAACTTGATAAACCTCACTAGGTTCATAAGCATAACATAAACCTCACTAAGTAGGTAAATAAGATGTGATACGAACAGGTAAAACGACGTGATTGCTGCATTTACGATCACAATGATAAAGGAAAAGTAAATTTCGTAATTTCATTTATTATGTTTGAATTAGGTACCTACCTAAAGCTATCGGAAAAATCACACAAAGTTCCATACACTTAATCATCACCTGCTTAGGTTTCTCCCAACTATTAGGGTCTCCTTTCAATCTAACCGGACTGCCTATTTGGCCTGCACAACCTAGTTATCGGATAATACGATAACGATAAAGCCCCTCAAAAATGCCTACAATCCGTAAGTATTGTAGGCATTTTTGAGGATGACTTCTAGTGAGGATGGCTTCTAGTGCATAAGGCTGTAAGGCTTATGCACTAAAAGCTATCCTGTTAAGCATGATTGGAAATAAATGTCGTAGATAGGTACCTAATTTTGTAAAAATGTTTAGTAGGTACCCACCTAATAAATTACATTTTAAAACATAAACGAGCACGCGGCGCGTCTTACCTGCGTGAAGTCGTTAGTTTGTCGGGAGTCACAGATCGATTCCCGGCCACCGTAGACGCGGGCTTGCGGACGGAGAGCAATGGGTAGCTCTCCGTCCGATAACAACCAAGCCCTGGTGGACAGCGCGTTGTGTTCCACGTGCGCCTTAAGAAGCTGTCAGCTAAACTGATGGGGCCTGATAGGAGCGATGCCAGGCACGGTCGCGGGAATGTTCCAAAGATTTAGGTACCGCGACCCTGAAACGCAAAGGCAACCGAAGGATCAACATTGGGTTTTAGTCAGTAAAAGTCTAAAACTCCCTCTCCCACCAGAGCGCGAGATGATTTTGATGATTTCACAACGTTAAAAAAAAACAAAGCTACTCACGCTTCCGTACACAACTGCAGCAGTCTGAACTGAGATACAATTTGTCTTTAGTGTTTAGAGCGGCCTTCAAAACTACTTGCTAGCTATTTCACAAATACTAACCAGAATTCGGTCAGAATTTCATTTATCTGTGTTCATTGATAACATTTTTTTTAATGTAATCACGAGACAACCTACAGAATAATTTAAGTACGTAAACTGATGAAGCCTCTAAATGCTCGTTAGAACTCAAACTCAATTTAGGAAATTATTTATAACTAGAGCGACACCTAAATCTATGAGATCACATTTTGTTATTACACCAGGCTGTCGCTAGCGCCAGTAGCACGCGAGCGGCTCGTGCTCTATGAAAGGGAAAAGCCGCCACCGGCGGTGCGCGGCTGTGCTCAAAGCATCAAAAAGGCCGCCATCGGTCCGACCCCCCTCCGCAAATAAATTTAAAGGAATTTTATTTATTGCGAATTTACTTACCTACGTGTTTGTTATTAGTTCGGTTTCTTACGTCATCGAATGCACTTGTGGATATTTTTTTTTGCGAATTACTGTTATTAGTTGTGTTTGTGTAGTATTGTGTGATAGACTGATAGTAGTGAAAGCGTTGGAGTGATAGGCTTAGTGTAGGTGTATTGTGAGTGCGTTGTATGTTCGTGTGTGTAGTGTGTTCTTTTCAGGATTCATTTAGTTGTAGGCACCTATCGCGAGTTAAGATGCCTTTTCATGTTTATTCGGTGCGCGAGTACGTGAATATTATTTATTGTTACGGCATGGCTCATGGAAACGCTACTGCGGCTCTGTGACTGTACAGGATTAAGCATCCTACCGCGTATCAACCCACGGATTCGCGGATCTTCACCAGAGCTGTTCAGCGATTGCTGGACAACCAACCGATAGTACCAATTTCTCTGGGAGGCGGCCGACAAATACGACCAGCGTTCGATGAGGCCATTCTCGCTGTGATACAGGAAAACCCACGATTGGGCGTACGAACAGCAGCCAAAATATTGCGAAGGCGGCATGTTCATCACGTTCGGCACATGGTTTCCCATTCTAATGTGCACACAAGTGTTGAGGCAGGATAGGCAACGGCCTTACAAAATCCATCGTGTGCTAGTGCTCGAGCGCTCGTTACGTGACGCGATACGTCGCATGGATTACTGCAGGTGGCTGTTGAGCCAGGAACGAGACTTCATCCAAAAAATAATTTTCACCGACGAGAGCACTTTCACAAATAATGGAATGTGGAACCGCCGAAATACCCATTATTGGTGTTCCGTCAATCCAAATCAAACCCAAGAAACGGGCTTCCAGACACGGCTGGCATTGTGGGAAACCAGATCCTAGGCCCGGTTTTCTTGCCACCGAGAATGGACGGGCCTGCCTACCTCAATTTTGTTACTGGCTACCTAACCGACACTTTGGAAGAGATGCCACTAGTTCAGAAGCTTGGGTTGTGGTACCAGCACGACGGTGCGCCGCTTCATGTTGTGAGACCAGTTCGTGAGCAACTGACGACGATTTTCGAAAACAACTGGATCAGACGGTTTGGGCCTAACGCATGGCCAGCACGCTCGCCTTATTGTGGGTTTACGTCAAAGATAGGGTGTTTGACCGCCCCTGCGAGACCGCTGCGGCAATGCGACAGAAAATTATTGATGTGATGAACTTAAGCAGTGGTCAGCGCAAGAAGGGATCCTGGTCCCTGGAGCGAGTTCATGAAAACACACGGGCTAGGGCGCGCATCTGTCTCCGCGTGGAATGTCGGCAGTTTGAACCGAAGCTCGTCAGTGTTGAGAGGCCACCTGTGCAGTGATGAAAGCTAAAGTGATGGACAGTGTAGGTAAGTACTCAGGCTATTTAAAAACTGTACGTATTTCGTATACTTAAATAATTGTACATAACAGATTTTTTTCATTACCAAGAGCCTATTTAATACCTACACCATGCAAAACGCGCGCGACGCCGAGGCGCCGCCGCGCCGCGCCTCGCCTATCGTATACACGGTACCTATTACACACACACCGGCACAATCAGTTGCGCGCTTTACATTGCTCGCAATAAAAAGCATATTTTTTTTAAAGATGGAAAAAAAAGTTTGTTTCCCAGCAATATTTTTTGTTCAAAATGACTTAGTTATATGTACAGAATGTGTAGTTAACGGGTATGTGATCGGTCTTTTTACACCCTGTATAGACAAAAAATCACATTTGTTGCATGGGAGCCCCCTTAAATATTTATTCTGTTTTTAGTATTATAGCGGCAACAGTAAAAGCGGCTCAGATACCTTCATTGTGAGAATTTAACTATCTAGCTATCACGGTTTATGAGATACAGCCTCGTGACAGACAGAAGGACAATGGAGTTTTAGTAATAGGGTCCTGTTTTTACCATTTGGGTACGGAACCCTAAAAATCACTATTAACCCAGTAAATCACAGATGTATCATCTTGTATAACAAATAACAATTAAAATTACACTATACACATAACACAATGTAATTTCATCCGCGTTTTTACGCTGTTGTAGCATTACGTACGGAACAAAAACTAGGTTAATGAATTTAGCGAACACTCACATACATTGATGAGGTCAGCCACTTGCTTACTCTACTTTAAACAATTACAATCAACAAAGCAGTGTGAGAATTATTCAAGTACAAAAATAAATAAATATTAGTAAACACAATTAGGAACTATAATTAGCGAGGAGACCTTTTTTTTTAACACCCGCCTGTACTCAATTCGCAAAAAGATTAAAAGAAAAAAAAAACTGGGCAAGTGCGAGTCGGACTCGCGCACTGAGGGTTCCGTACAAACTTGAAAGACGTATGGTCGTATGGGTTTGATGAAAAAAAAAAATTGAGTTTCAGTTCTAAGTATGGAGAACCCCTATAATTTATTGCTTTTTTCTATTTTTGTGTGAAATTTTTTATGCGGTTCTCAGAATACATCTACTTACCAAGTTTCAACAGTATAGTTCTCATAGTTTTGGAAAAAAGGGGCTTTGCCATACGGACGGACAGACAGTCAGACATGACGAATCCATAAGGGTTCCGTTTTTTGCCATTTAGCTATGGAACCCTAAAAAGTGATTAAACAAATAACTTTTTTTTTGTGTCGAACGCCATCCTTACGCCTACGAAATAGAAATCAAAATCAGTTGAATGAACAATGAAAAAGGTTTGTTTTAATGTCTCATCTTATTGTGAATGGAGTATATGACCATATTTTTCTAAAGGACCACTTTTCTATGAGTTGCTGATGAATTGAAACTAGAATAATGAAGAACTTAGGTCGTTGCAAATCAGCAATCAGCAATGATTTCTGAGTAAAAATTTAAAATTGCAGTTCAAAGTTCTAAAACATCTTTGGACTGTAAGATTATGATATTGAATGGAATGGAAAAAATTGTTTGTGGTAAAGAAAATCATTATAAAAAATCAACGCACGTGTCTGCTACATCATCTAATGCAAAAACACATTAACAACACCGATTTGAATACTCGTTTCGGAGACAACAGCGTATTTGGCAATAATGATGATTTCGCACTTCGTGTTGAACAAACACCTTTTGTTTATACCTCATGTCATTATTGTGAAGATACACTTATGTTACGTAATAACCGTGGAGTAGAAAGCGCTATAATAGCGAAAATTACTCTTCTAATGATAGTTACAAATGCAAAAATGTTAGGATATGGGATGATAGATGAATCTTACGAAATAGTAATGTCAATGTCGTGGCCAGATTTTAGAATTGATCACTTCATGATATGGCCAACTAAAACCAGCCAGATCGTTTAAACGTTAACATTTGATGATATAGCAATCCTAGTTTGGCCATATCATTGATGTAGGATTTTTATGATAATTAAGGGTTAAAGAAAGTAGGTCAAACAGGAATCGACATAACATCAAACGTTTAAAACAATCTAG
This sequence comes from Mythimna pallens, assembly GCA_961205895.1. NCBI lineage: Eukaryota > Metazoa > Arthropoda > Insecta > Lepidoptera > Noctuidae > Mythimna > Mythimna pallens. The sequence continues at coordinate 24,795,410 of OY540832.1, forward strand.
CCAGTTTTACTGGGCTATATCATGAAGTGATCAATTTCTAAGATCTGGTCACGACATCAATATTGCTTAGTAACAAGCGAATATCTCTTGAGAAATTTCTTGTTCCCATGGCGTTTGACGCTCCGATTGGCTATCACCAAGCTCTTAGCCAATCAGAGAGCCAAACGCGGTAGACGTTTGGATTGTGTTAATGTAAAAAGTAGTAGTTACAAGGAACATACATCCATAATAACCATTTTTGGACTAATATATAGAAAGAAGGTGGACCGATGACCTGGTAAAGGTTGCGGGAAACCGATGGATGCGACATACACAGGACCGTTCATTGTGGCGACATTTGGGGGAGGGCTATGTCTAGCAGTGGACGTCTATCGGCTGAAATGATGATGATGATGATAAAGAAAGAAAAGATGTGAAGAATGCTAGAGATAGAAGCAAATGGAATATGTTAGAGGAGGCCTATGTTAAAAGATACACTGAACTGGGAGACATTCTGTAAAATGTTACAATATTTTAGAAAACACTCTTAGATAATAACAATAATAAAATTGTTAATTAAGTTCTCTTTGAAGAACACTGTTACTACTATTCTTAAGTACTTCTATACCGTCTTCCACATTCAACAGATGCAGAATATAAAGATGATTACACGATCATCACACAAACATTTGAAGATCGTGCTCATCGAATGTTTGTGTGATGAGCACGATCAATTGTTCTGTGTCTGGATGTAATTTATTTATAATGTGTTTTTTGAAATATATAAGTATATATCAGTTGTCTAGTGCTTACAATATAAGCTCTGCTTAGTTTGGGACTAGATGGCGATGTGTGAAAGTTGTGGAATATTATTATAATTATTTTGTAAATGCGAGTACGGGATTTGTAAATGCGACTATCGGACTTTTGGCACCTTATTAAAATTAGCTAACATTTTTCGAGTCTTGCGTCATAAAGTCACAAGTAGGAAGCGATGGATGACGCTATTATCGTATAGGTACTGTATCGAGATATACTTATATATCTAATTCCAGATAAGATAAAAGATAAAATACCTACTAAAACAAAGGAATACAATACAATAACATCGTTGTTGAAGAGGGTCAATAACTAAATATAAAATAAGTACCTACTCGTACGTTTGTCATTCGAGCTGAAAATGAGAATGTCAAAAACAGATTAGGACTATCGACCGATTTGTATCAGAGATGACACGTTATAATTAGTTAAATATAAGACACTATTGTGGGTGGGTTAAGAGTTATTGTGCAGACCATAGACTATTATATTACCTATAGTTCATATACAAAGAATGAGAAAGAATTTTCCAAAATTCACCCCCTAAGGGAATGAACCGGAGGTCCAAAGTTTTTATGGAGAAACCTATTCACACACGGGCGAAGCCGCAAACAGAAGCTAGTCTTCTTCTTCTTATATGAATAAGAACTTAAATAGTAATTCCTAATTAGGCACACTGACTGTTCGTCATGGCAACGTCACATCAAGTGATATGACAATTTTATATCGAAAAATTTGTGATTCAGAAGGGGTTGCAGTAGACGACTATTTGGCTCTTGATATCGTTTCCTCTCTAAAGGCATTTATTCAGTAAGAACAGATTGAAATCCTGTTTAAAAAAGACAAATTTGCCAAAACCTGCTGGGTTACTTGGCTTGCAAAGTTACAAAGGCAAAGTTAGCCTTTTCAGGAAGATCATTGAAAGCGACAAACATTTTAAGTTAAAACCGGGTATTTCGTGAGGTTCTGTGGTGGGCCCTTAAGGAGAAAGGTGTGCCTGGGAAGTATGTGCAGTTGATCCGAGCGATGTACTGTCGATGCAGTACCCAAGTCCAGTCTACAGTGGGCACCACTGGCAGTTTCAATGTGGCTGTCTGCTTACATCAAGGGTCGGCTCTCAGCCCTTACCTCTTCCTGATGATAATGGAAGCTCTGACGTCGGACATTCAGAAAGATTCTCCCTGGTGTATGCTGTTTGCCGATGACATTGTGCTGGTTGCCGAAAGTGGCCTAGAGGTCCAGAACAGATTGGAGGTGTGGTGGCATAGACTGGAGAGTGTTGGCCTGAAATTGAGTAGAACCAAAACGGAGTACTTGTTCTGCGATTTCGGCGGTCTCTCCAATCTAGCGCCTTTAGCTCTCGCTGGAACGCCCATACCGATCTGTTCCGACTTTCCGTACCTCGGGTCGCTCGTCCAAGAGAAGGTGAGGTAGACCGGGACGTAACACATCGGATCAACGCAAGATGGATGAAATGGCGACAGGTCACGGGAACAACTTGTGACCCACGGATGCCCTTCAAGTTGAAGGGTAAAATCTACAAGTCCGTGATAAGGCCTGTCAATGTATGGATCAGAATGTTGGGCTGTGACAAAGACGGATGAAAAAAGATTGCACGTAGCGGAGATGAGAATGTTAAGATGGATGTGTGGTGTGACAAGAATAGATAAGTGAGAAATGAGTATATTAGGGGAAGTTTGAAAGTGGCGTCAGTGACTGAAAAGTTGAAAGGGAATCGTTTATCTTGGTATGGTCATGTGAAGAGGAGGGATGAAGCGCATGTTGCTAAAAGAGTTATGAATTTACATATGGATGGATGGAGAGGGAGAGGGAGGCCAAAGAAAAGATGGATGGATTGTGTGAGAAGTGATATGAAAGAAAAGGAAGTTAGTGATAGCGTGACGAGTGACAGGACAGAATGGAAGAAAAAACGTGTAGTACCGACCCCAAATAAAACGGGACAAGGGCATGAAGATGATGAGATGATGATGATGTTAATAAGGCAGTTTACGCTTTTTGCAGGAAAGGGATTTTTTTTTTCTTAACATACATTTGCTGCAAATGACATATATTACACAGCTGTTTTAATTATTTCGTTTACGCGGAATCCTAGGTAACAAATCCCTAGATATTTTTTGTTGTTGAGATTCTATAAGTGATTTGAATAAGTTAGCGTGGGAAATCAAGTTTCCAGAAAAAAAATAATTACTAAGATCTCAGGGCCAAGACAAAAATAATATTCGTTCATCGTTAATGATTGCCAAAACGTCAACATTTGATGGAATTGATATGAGGGGCACATTGTGGACGTCAGTATGTCCAGAGGATCCTGTCCTCCAAAGGAAACTTTAACACCTTGGTTAATCGTATCACTCTTTTTTGATCCATTAAACCAAGGTCATCAACTAATTAATACATTAAGCCAAGGTCATCAACCCACTTTAGAAGGAACTCGTGGCTAAAATAACATCAGTCGCACGAGTTGATCTCCTAGGCTAAGCAACGCTTGCCAAGGTCGGTCTTAGGATGGAAGATAATCTAACCCATCGGGCGCCTAGGGGTATTATTATTACGGAATTGCGCGTTTTTACGTAAATCTCCAAAAAAAATCAAATAATAATTTTTAAAAAACTTTTTCTGGATTTTTCTAGGAAAAACAAAGATATAGAAACCAAAATTTTCGCCTAAAAAAATTTCGTACAAACGTGTGTACAAAACGACTATTAAGCGTTTTTCAAGGTCATTCAAGTGGTACAGACGTATGTACAATGGGTTCCTTCTATTTGGCAGAATCTTGATACTCCGATTTTTATTTGGCATAACTCACATGGCATAATCTTATTTAATCGAATATTTTTAAGGCATAAAAATTATTTAGCATAACTTTTGTTTGGCAGAATATTTACGTGTCCGAATTTACAATGGCATACTTTTATCTTGGCAGAATTTTGTTTCGCATAATTACCTTTGCCATAATTAATATTATGCATAATTTTGTTTAGCATAACATTTATATAGAGATACGATTATTTGGTATGGGTGCATATTTGAACATCAAAAATTAAAATAGATGTATCTTCTTGTAAAAATTAGTGTTCAAAACATCAAAAACTTATATGGAATAAAACTGATAATTTAAATAAAGTAAATTTATGCTGTCGAATGGTTAGATAACCTACGTGCAATGTATTTAAAATCGAATGGTCTGCAAAAGTGACATAGAATGTTCTAAATATAGCATGTATTGGTAGCATTTTCAATATTAAATTAAATTTGTGTCATAAAAAGTCAATACGTTGTGCTACAAAATTTTGTGACAGAAACGAATCGCTGCGAAACCGACTTTACGCAGTCTTGTCTGCCCTACCCCTAGAGTGTAATTTAAACCCGCGTAGGCGCGGAGGGGTAGGGCGGCCCGCGAGCTGAGGAGCAGGTGGTTTGAAGGCCCGCCACCGCGGCTGAGGCTGGCCGGCAAAGCCGGCCAGCAAGCCGAAGCTGCGGTGGTGAGCGTTAAAACCATCTGTGACGATAAGCTCGCGTGGCGCCGCCCAACCCCGCAGCGCCGGAGCCGTGACAGAAACAATGCTTGCTGCATGTTGCATGCCTGCTTGCATGCTGCATTCCTGCTGCATGTTGCATGCCTGCTTGCATGCTGCATGCATGCTGCATGTTGCATGCCTGCTTGCATGCTACATGCATGCTGCACTATCGATATAAAATGTATGCCAAAAAACGATTCTGACTGTGAATTTTCTGCGATATGATGGTTCTGCTTTTTAATTATTATGGATATAAACATTATGCCTAAAGATGATTCTGACTAACAAAATTATGAGTTTTGAATGTATGACAACTGAGTGTATGCGAAATGATTTTCTGCGAAATGAAGTTTATGCTATCCGTTGTTATGCAAAACAATATTATGACGTAAAAAGTTCTGCTATAAAAGGTAGACCCATGTACAATCGGCCTTCGAGGGGACTGAGATTCCTCCTCGAAAAACACGTTAAGCCGTTGGTGTCGGCTGTCATATGAAGCTCTAACGCGATGAATCTTCAAGAAATCTTACAAGAGTATTGCCAAGGGTTATCATGTTACCCAATTAGTGGGTTATGGACGTCAATTAGAGAAAAACTGGCATCCTTGTGTGCATCTGGTCGACTTAAACATAGTTTGGAAAAGGCTAGGCAGATGAAACAATCGACTCACCTTCGTATGTGACTCCTTAAACACATAAGGTCCCATCTCCACGACTTTTATCTTCTCTGCTGTTCCTGCTAGTATCTCGTTCATATTGGTTATATTAAAGAAGTAGCTCTCCAGGTACATAGGTATCGGCGTCTCCCGCCATATACTGAACGACATGGATTCTGTTGTTAGAACCAGCATCTGGAAAGAAAAAGCAGGGTCAAAAATTTTGGTCCTTTGATACGGGATGCGTTCAATTGTTCAGTTGGGCCTTTCAGTCAGGAATATCTATCAGAACCAAGTATCCAACCATTGTTGTCAAGGAGTATAACATAATATTCCACAACTATCACACAACGCCGTCTAGTCCCAAGCTAAGCAGAACTTGTGTTATGAGTATTAGACAACCGATAAACATAATTACATATTATGTTTATCGGTTGCTTACCATAATATTACCGTGCAAAATTAAATAAGTCCCATTAATTCATTAAACCTAAAAACAACCCGGAAAAGTACCATTACATTAAGATTTTAGTTATTACCTTGTATATTTACAAGATAATAACTACAGATTATTTCAGTAGTTGGCACAGCAGTTATTACCGCTTATCACTTAGGGCTACATGTGCGCAACCTTATCAGAGCTTTATTATTATTTACCAATCGATTAACTGTCATATGAATCATCTTCATCATTCATAATTATAATAAAATTTTCCAGTGCAAACTATTTGTTTTACAAATATTAACTTTGAAACACCAAGAAATCAACGATTGTATTACTGCTCACCATCAAGTGGGTTCGTTGGCAAGCCACAGTTTATACCTATATCAATTAAAACAACAAAAAAAAAAATGGTGACTGGGTGGGAATGTCTTTCAATGCTAATTTTTCAACCGACTTCCAAAAAAGGAGGCGGCTCTCAATTCTTAATTTTTTTTTTTTTTTACTTTTAAATGTACCGATTCTCAGCCTAATTGGAATGAGTAGCGGAAAGGTCCGAAAGAGATACTGTGACCCTGAAACACAAAATGCAACTGAAGGACACATGTGGGTTTTAGTTATTATTCACTAACATTCGAAGGGGATCTTAAATGGTCACTGTTCTAACCTAACCCTCATGATCGCTTCGTTCGCTCGCCACCGCGTTCTAAATGTTCTAATGGTCACTATTCTAACCTGACGTAATCCAGGCGCGATTTTCAACTTATCCTAATTCAAATGATTCAGTAACATTAGAAGGGGATCTGCGCTCGCTAACCCACTCAAAAAAAATAAGTAAGACATGAAAAAACATAACTTTGCTTACCTTTCGTAATTGTGTTGTGAACAAAGGCGGCCAAAACACTACCATAACAGCCCCAGAGACAACCAATAAAGAGCCAAAGCCCAACAGAAGCCCGGTCCTCACCCCCGAAGACACCATCTTAATTTCTATTAACTACCTGTGGAAAAAATTACACGAATTGAGTATATTCCTGCAGTTTATACTAAACATATATTATAATAGTAGATTATTCACCAAGGAGATAAAGTAGTGCCTTACGTCACGGGTATATGAAACCCAAGTGCTACGAAGGATTTCGGGAAATAAACCCCGAGCGCAACGAGGGGACCAAGTGTTGACTCCCAAACAAAACAAGAGAGTAAAGCTAAGAATCCTGAGTGTAGCGAGGGAATCAAGCTAACCCAATACGAAGGCACCTGTGGCTGGAGAATACTCTACTTTTGACATTATAGATCTCAGATCACCATCCCTACACTTGATGTCGTACGCAAAGTAACAGTCTGATCCGGTCGTCTATTGCGAGTACGGATTTGGTCGGACGAAATTCCGTATTTTTATTTTACTTTGGCGAAGACTTCACGTTACGATCATAGCCGTATAAGTAGTTACCTACAGGGAAGCCGAGTAGGCCGTGCCCACCCAAGTATGGTCTCTTCACCAACTGTGTTCCCACGTTGTCGTCGTGGTGGGGCTTGCGTGTCTCTGTGATCTTGAGAGCCATGCCGATAGAGCTACTCATGCCGGAAGGCCTCAAGTGGGAGACCAGACCAAGAGGAACACATATGGCGGAGTCCAGACCGACCTTCACAGAGGGTGCGCTGTCCAGAAGCATCAGCACCAACAGCTGTTGGTGCTTTTAGACAGTGGTTTTAGAGAATGGGTTCGTCACTGGTACGTGTCTGCATATCAGACATGACCATGATGGTGAACGTGCTTATTGGGGACACCACCCCATTGTCAAAAAGGCAAAGCTTTGTTCAGCACCACTATGAGCGCGAGTAGTAAAAGAATATTACCCCAGGAGGGTACCTGCTTGCAGGAGAATCCCTCCCCGAGCTGAGCTCAAACTGCCCATCGTATTCTGGGGGCGGGGCAATTACCGCCTCGGGTCTTCGGACCCCGTACCGTGTTCTGTGGACGCACTAAATCAGCGTAAAGTCCTTGGTACCCGTTCCCAGCACGTCCGCGGCACCGGTGTGTACCAAACAGGCCTGCAGGAGCTTCGACCTAAAGGAGGTGAGCGAAGATGCGGTGTCGGATTCCGATACCACATCATCGCTCCTCCGGAGATAATGGAGGTTGAAGAAATTTCTTTCAGGAGGAACCAGTTTCTCCGGAAGTGCCCCATGTTGGGGGTCGGTCAAGGATCGTCCTCTGACGATGTTTTGGCCAGCAAGATCTCCATCGCTAGGCGGGGGGCGGGCCACAAGACAGGGAGGGGGAGGGGGCTTACTGCCCAGGAGGCAGCCAGGCGATCCCTGGAAATCGCCACCCTGGGCGGTCGACCTAACCAAGTTTGGCATCGCCGGAGCTTCCGTATGAGGACCACCGCAACCGGGGGCCACATGCATGCATGAAAGTCCCTGGTGCGGACAGCGGCTCTACCGCGGACCCTCTGGCTAAAAAGATCAGATCAGAGCTTCCCTAGATGCAGAGGTGGCCCGAGTGTTCAGGCCCTCGAAGTTCTTTGATATGCGCATTATGGGCCTGGACGACTTCGTGATGGAGGACGAGATGGTCGCCGTCGTCGTCAGGACGGGAAAGTGTTCTGACGACCAGGTGCGCGCAGGTACTATCTGTGCTGACCGCACGGGCATGCAAACCGTCGCGGTGAGCTGCCCCCTGTCGGCGGCCAAGGTCACAACTGGAGAGGGCCTAAGGCTCTTGGTGTGCTGGGTTTCAGCGCAGGTGAAGCTGCTGGAACCCAAACCTCTGAGGTACTTCCGTTTCCAGGTGGGCCACCATGCGGGGGTCACTGCACCTCGGAGGTGAACTGAAGCGACCACCGCTTCTAATGTGGTTGGCCCGGTCACAAGGCCATAAGCCTGTAACGCCGCGCCACACTGTTGTATGTGTGCAGCGGCTGGCACACCTCTGGTAAAAAAGCACCCATTTTTCTACAGTTTTTATGGAATCTTTTAACAGAAAACTTTTGGATGGACTGAACTAAAGGATAAGCATAGTACAACAATGTCAACAACATAAATTAATACTGATTGACTTAATACAATAAATAAAATACATAACATAGATACAGTACCAAAAGATGTTATTATGTAGGTATATCCAAATTTTTTAAAGCACTTCACCATGCACTACTTTGGGTGAGAACTAAAATATTTATTATTGAATGATAATGTCTGTAGGTCAGTTTAATCATCACAAGAAGATAAAAAAAAAATGATGACCTAACTGGAACAGATAAATGCACAGTGACCTAAATTTAAATTAAGTAAATATCGGGCAATATAATGCTCTTTTTTTATTTATTAAAACTTTATGTACATGTAATATGAAGACTTAGGCATTTTCTAGGAGTTGAGTTTGTAAGTGTCAGGCCATAACACACACAACGTAAAGGACAGAAAAAAATACCTTCATTTACATCATTTAATTCATACAACTTTTTTTTTAGGTGGGAAATCTTTTAATGACTTATCCCGCCTTGGGTGGGGCGCGAGGGCATGTCAGACTTTTAATGACTAAAACCCACTCCTGTTCCTTCTCTTCTTTGCTAGCATTACTGCTTCGTAGAAGGAGGCGACCGCCTGCCACTCCTCCTCCAAGGCCCAGCGCGAGAGATCGCTGCCGCCGATCGCCCCCACGAGGACACAGCGGTGCTCTGCCCAGGCAGAGCACACCTCTACCGTATGCTCCACCGTGTCATCCGGGCGGTCCACACAATGGTGACACCCGGGCGTTTCTTCCACCGAATCCGGTACAAGAACCTCCCGAACGTACCATGTCCGGTGAGGACCTGCGTCATGCGGAAGGTAAGGACGCCATGTTTTCTTTCCAGCCACTCCTCTTAGAGGGGTCTTACCGCCATAATTGTGGCGTGAGCAGTGGATTCACACAACAAATTTTAGACCTTACACTGGTAGTATTTAATGGCTTGCACCAATACATTAAGAACTCATTTGGACTCTGTTGAAGAACTCTGTTGGGACTCAGGCCTCCTCTCTAGGAGAGGGAATGAGCCGTAATCCACCACGCGGGCCCAGTGCGGGTTGGTGGATGTCACATGTCTTCGAATTTTTGGTTCTAGGACATGCCGGTTTCCTCACGATGTTTTCCTTCACCGTTTTGAGAGCAGTGGTGATGAACTAAATTACACAAAGTAATGCGCCTGGCTGGGTTTGAACCCGCGACCTACAACTCGTAAGTCGGGGCCGTTACCACTCGGCCACCACTGCTTATTGCATTAAGAACTATCTTTCCGTAATTCCACACATTACATTTACATTTGATTTGATTAATGACCTGCCCCACTCATTGCAAGGTGCAAATTATATATATATATAAAAAAACCCTTCCTATCCATAAACGGGAATCAGATGGAAGCGAGACACACATAACCGGTCATTATGGCGACACTTGGGGGAGGCCTATGTGCAGCAGTGGACGTCTTTCGGCTGAAACGATGATGATGGAACCATCCTTGTTTTTTGTTCTTTTTATTTGTGAAAACCGCATTTAAATCTGTTGCATGGTTTAGGAGGTGTTAGCAGATAAACAAACAGATGCAGATAAAGAAGGGTAATGATAGGAATTAATACTTATTGATAACAGTCAGGTTTAGATACTTAAGTACAAAGTTTATTAAACTAATCTACTTTAGATTATTTAGCATTAAAACAGTTTAAGAAGCGATAAACAAATAATTCAATAAGATACTAAATATATTATAGTTTTATAAAAGATGATTTATGTAAATTTTATTAATTTTGTTGGATCATTCATTATACATTTAAGTATTAGACCCAATGTTATTCACTGTATAAGTATGAGTAACAAATTTTATATTTATTCATTTTGAATACTGTGCTGTAAGTCATATATGTAAGTTATAATATATTGTCAACATCTTTTAGAAAAACTACATGAATAATATAATAAAAAATATATGAATAAGAAACTTTTGACTCATCTCTTTTAATTTAATTTTAAGTAATACACACAATATAATATTTTGAAATTGTAAACAACCACCGTGAATGATGTGTATGTCTTTAATTCATTAAACCCCAAGCGATGCTGGTTTCACTCTCTCATTGGCCTTCTATTGTATCTCTAATTACAGTATTCAAAAGGTTAATTGATTCGTTTACATAGACCTACCCTCTGAACATGTAATTTAGATTATCTTGTAAACAAGTTGTTGGTGTGCCTTATTAATAAAAATAAAAATAAATAAAACGAGAAAATTGGATAATAGGTAGGTATTTATGTTGCTATACCACATCAACACCTAATTGTACATTTTAAGTAGGAGGTAACTGGCTACATCTCTTTTCTAAGTACTTGCTAATTAATTTTTTCAACTCTTCTGAAATGGATTCAAATCAAAATAAAAGACAATTAATAATTCTATTTTAAGGACATAATTATCAACTTTTTTTTAAAGTAGGAATTCATTGAATTACTTTTCCTGCTCTAAATGGGGCACACAGCTCACACAGCTCAGCTACAGGGAATGTTAAACTTTTTTTTTCTTTTACTGATTAAAACCCACAATGTCCTAGATGCCCTTTGTAAGTGCCAAAGTTCTTTTGAACAATCTGGCAGCCCTGCGAGGGCATCATTTTACTGGGTTCACTACTGTGACCTACTTTACAGAAACTTGTCTAAGGCAGCCTTATATCCATATAAAAACATTCTTAATTGGAGCAGCACTTCCAGAGATTACCTCATAAAAACAAACAAGCAATTTTACCTGCTTAAAATGTTTGTTTACATTTAGTAGGATATTTAAAAAAAAACTATAGTTTCGGAAAAAACTAAAACGAACATTTGGATATAAGGACCAAACTTTCCTTGAAAATAGTCCTTCAGTGCTATTTTCAACACTAACTTCTATGTTTACATAACATTGTCACTGAACAGAGTAAACAAAACAAGAACCTAATATGTGTCACACACTGCACTGCTTAGTAATTAAAACAAAAACAAGGACAAAGACATTTAATGGGAACTTAAAAGTTGTTACTTTTTAATATTAAATGTTTTATCACAGAATATAGCCTAGACATCATTATTATGATTTGCTAAAAACTTTTAAATTATACTTTTTACTTATTTAATGAATTTTGTCATTCACGACTGTAATGAAATCAAATAAGTACCTATGTCGAAAAATAAAAATAAAATGATTGCCTTGATGAATTGCATTTTTTTTTTTCTAAGTAGCTTTGGAGAGAGAACTTATAAGATTATTATAGGTTTACTTGATAGTGTTGTGTTGAATCCCTGAATTAATTGGGAATAAACTTTAATTAAATTTGACAGTAATTAGTTCGAAAGAGTAACTTTTGCAACTTTATCACACTATGTCTGTAATTTAAAACTACGTAGATCGTATGTGCTTAAATTAAATATAATTCAATTAGATAAGACTGTTTATTTTACTTACGTTTCTAAGCATTAATTTAACACGATATCTAAACAAACACTTGATCACGCACGTTATTTCGTGTTTACTCTTTGGTAACAACACTTATAATGAATATAAATCATCTAAATCACATAATAACATTTTCGCGACTTGTTTCGAACAACACTTCTTAATTAATTTGACTAAAAACGTAATAAATAAATAAACAAACTTCGTCTTACGTCCAAACACCGTAAAGTGTTTCCGCGAATACGAATGAATGAATGATTTGAATTTGATATGAGTTCTGTCAATGTCAAATTCAAAAGAGATTATTAATGACATTTGCAAAATGTTACAAGAGTAAAAGTTTTCTTTTCTACTAATAATAGATTCCCTATGCATAAGTACGATTGTAAGAAGAGTGATATTAAAGAAAAAGGTGATAGTGTGACCGTTGACAGGATAGAATAGCAGCTGGCTTCTCCGAAATAATAAATAAAATAAAAAAGAATGGAAGAAAAAGAAACCGGCCAAGTGCGAGTCGAATTCGCGCACGAAGAGTTCTATACCGTTGGTAGCACAAAAAAATCACGTTTGTAGTGGGCTACTACACTTAAATATATTTTTTTATTCTGTTTATAATATTGTAGTTACAGCGGCAACAGAAACACACTATGGGTGACAACGGTCTTGCTATCACAGTTCATAAGATACAGCTTGGTGACGCACAGTGGAGTGGTATCAATAGGGTCCCATTTTTACCCTTTGGGTACGGAACCCTACAAATTATGCACCACCGACCCTAATTAGAGGTTAGAATGATGGAGCTGTGATTTCCTACTGTATTTTTAATAAAAAAATAACTTATTAAAAATTGCAAAAAATATTTTAAATCGGTTCAAAATTCAGTAAAAGAGAATTATTCAAAATCTGATAGACAGGGAAACTGTCAAGTACCTAACAAAAGCTGCACAAACTGAAATGTGATGTTGCCGCCATTAGGTTACATGCGTATGGAAGATAGCGTCAGCAAGGTGTTCCAACCTCTCTTCCAACAATACTTGAAATGTTATTTGAATGCTGCTTTCAGAAAGAAGTTGTTTTAGTGTTGTTGTTTTCTGCAAGAGAAGTGGGGACGTTACACTGGTTCAGACCTACAATTGTCAAGAATGTTCAAAATTCGGAATTGTTAATCAGCAAGAGGCTGATTTGCTATAATTCGCCTGGATATTAGATTCTTAGTTAAATCTTGTGCTTTATTTGATAAATGTGGCTTGGAATAAGTAAGTAAAACAAAAGATTGCCTACATATTTCTTTATTATTGAATAAATTACAAAAATTGCTATTAATGTAAATTCCAATCAGGCAGTATATCTGCATAAAGATATTCTTCAAATTAAGAAGTATGCTAAAATAAAACCTAAAACCGAAAAAGTCCAAACTGCATAACTTACTGAAAAAGCATACTTTGGAATGGTCCGCAAGCCTACAATTTGAGACAAGCATAACACGTTAACTGAGTAAAATCACAGTAAAAAAGCGATGACTTTTAAATACCTAATTCAGTTTAATTCATCGTTTGGTAGGCGAAAATCCTTTTCAAAACAGTAACTCGTACTCCATTTTAAAGTATCCGAGATGGCGAGACTCTGAACTTGTACCTGAATCGATTACAAAAGCTAGAGGGTTCATACTGCTGAACATCGTATTAAATAAAATGTTTTGCACATCAGCCAAACTTCGACTCATGTACAAATAAATCATGGGAGAACCGTTGCCAGCAACTAAACAATTATTACTATAATGGTAGTTTTTCTAATCGATTCGAATAGTATTTGATATAATAACCCTAATCTCTAAACGAGGCATTCGTAAACTAGTGGATAGCGATAAGGCCAGATTCTAGAAGCTTCTGAATCTTGGCGGCGATATCTGGGTTCTTTAGGTGGTCCTGTAGAGCGTGGGGATCCTGTTGCATCTGTTCGAGAATGCAGCGCATTGCGGGGTCGCGAAGTATCTGTTGTACTTCCGGGTCAGCCATTGCGCGTTTGCGGACCTGAAAGCGAACAGAATTTCAGAATATTGCCTAACAAACTGCGCATTTTTTTCTGATAACAGTTACCTATGTAAATCTACACTTCTACACTAATATTATAAAGACGTAGTTTGTTTATAGTAGGTAATCTCTGAAAGTACTGTTTCGATTGTTAAAATTGTTTAAACGAAAGAAAGCTGCTTTATTCCTGAATGACATAGGCTATATTTTATGTACGCGGGTGAAGCCGCGGACAAAAGCTAGTTGATCAATAAACTGGAAGATTTTTTATCACAGTATTTTTTCTAGGCAACATAAATTACTGTTGTCTATTCACTGATTCAATTAATTATTTACCTCCTCAGGATTTGAGTTAAACTGCGTGGAGCAGGCACGGTAGCCTTCCAGCGCCTCGGCGTTGCTCGGGTCCAGTTCAAGAGCCTTCTGGTACGCCGTCAGCGCCTTCGAGTGCTGTTGCATACCCTGTAACAAAAGAGTCATACTTAGTCGTTTTTGATAATGGAATCGAAAGGCTTGAGAAATGCTAAAAAAAAAATTTTTGTCAAACCGTGGTCCTAGAACACAACCGAAAGACACTAGTGAATTTTAGTTAGTATAAGTCTGACAAGCGGGCGAAGTCTTTGGATGATTTCACACATAAAAAAGGGTATAAAACAGTAAGAAAAGTTATTAAGATTGTATCAAAAGCACATTAGAATTTCATTAAAAAAATGATGAAGATAGAGTATGAAGATAAGGCTTGTTATTCATAGTAGTTCTAAAAATTACAATGTAACAGTAAATAAATGAGTCACAGTTTCCATTGTTATGTTCACACAACTTTTGACAGATTTTTTGTTTTTCTAATTTTAGTCTTCATTTTTAAAGAAGCGCAACAAAATCGGTGCTAAACGAATAGATCTTGTTAGAAACACGACGCTACGCTCCATAACTCAAGTAGTAGATGTCGGGAAAAAAACAGCCAGGCCGAAGGGGACTGGCCATATCGCACGAAAGCGAGGCGAGGATTCTCACTCACTGGACGCTTGAGGAAGGTCGACCGCGGCGTAGGTTGTGTGACGATATGATCATGTTTCACACTGGACAAACTTGGCCAGATATCACAAAAGATAGAGAAGTTTGGAAGGTAAAAGGGGAGGTGTAGGGAGGTTGGAGTGGAACAAATACTAAACACAATACTAACTAATAAAAAAACTTTACAATGGTTTAAAAGAAAGTCGATTTTCACGTCTGTCTGTTTATACGCTAACTCGACCTAAACCACACAAAGGTTTTTAAGGACGATAAATCGCACACCGGGTGGAACAACGTCATAAGTAACAAATGACGTTTTTTTCAGGAGATCGATTTAAAAGTGGTGGCTTTATTAAAGTGAAATCTATTTACAATACTATTATAAATCAATGACCAAAATATTGTATATACTTTAAATTTTAAAATTAAGGTTGTTTCAGAAATAAAAATGTTATTTAAACTTTTTAATGTTTTTAAAAACAATACCTACATTTATGACTTTATTGTGCAGAAAGCTAAATTAAAAGTTAGTTATTTTGAGTTACATTTATGATATTGCTGCGCCGGGTGTAGACGCATGTTTGACATCATTTGTGATCAATAACTCATTTCAGCAATTTTAGCATTTATGACGTTATTGCACCCGGTGTGCGTAAATGAGGAAAGTTTATGTATATAATTTGCACCCATGCCGTGCGAAGCTGGTCTGGCTGGATCTCTAGTGCAATAAAAATATAATTCAGAAAATAAATAAATGGCGTCTAGGTAAATTTAACAACGTAGAGGTAATTCTCAGTTCATAATATAATAATAGCATAATCACTTGCTGGGTTTCGGACCTCCTCTCTGAAGGAATGGGACGTAATACATCACACTGGCCCAGTGCGGATTGGTGAATTGTCTTGGTCTTCAAATTTTTGATTCTACGACATGACAGTTTCCTCACGCTGTTTTCCTTCACCGTTTTGATAACAGCACAAAGTAATATGCCTGACTGGGTTTGAACCCGCGATTCACAACTCGGTTGGAAGTAATGGTTTAAATTTTTTATTATAATTCATTTAGTTTATATTGTTTCAATTTCCATGTACCCCTATGGCGCTCACCAAAATTATAAGGCGTCTATGATACTGGCGTTTTGCGGACACGCACGGGTCACCAGCGTGACTGCGTTTACGCAGCGTATTCGCCTTGTGCACGCCACGCTCACGCCGGATGGGGTTTGTTAACTAGAACGGAAAGACTGGATCAGAAGGAGATGTGCACGACTTTAAAACGCCAGTTCGATTGTAAGGCCTTGGGCTGTGGAAAGGGAAGGAACACAGGTTTTTAGTCAGTATAAATTTGACTCTCTCTCTCTCTCCAACCAGATCTGGAGAAGTTATTTGATAATTTGAGTTCAACAGTGAATGGGTTACTTCTAGGCTAGCTAGCGTGCTCCGTTGCCGGCCCACTTCATTGCTTACCATCAGGTGAGATAGTGATCAAACATGAGTTATACATAGTTAAAAAAAATTATTGGTGACGAAATTATGTTTTTGTAGGAAACTATTTGGCTTTTGATATTATGATGATCTTGATGTTAAAACTTACCTTGTAGGGTGGTGGGTTAAATATGAGGATAGACAAAATCATCTACAAGTTCCCGAGAAAAACCTCTCTAAGACACCGTGAGAAAATGGGCAGTAGAAGAAACATAGTCACAGTGCTAATATGCATTAGGTATAATGTTTTTTCAGGCTCAAGAGTTCTGCGAGGATTTACCACACAATATTTAGAGGTCAACTTCTGCTGAAGGTGGAAACCCACATCAGATCTGAACCCACAAGAAGCCCGCGATGTTCAAATTTTATGGGCTGCTTTATAACATAATCCATAGATTTAAGTTAGGCCTGCTGTCCACGGACGCATAGCTTCATAGACGCGTATTCATCATTATACGCTTGGTGTACGCCTGCGTGAAGTAAGAAATATGAAATTGTGTCGAAGTTGCGGCAATGACATGACGGCACGACACTGCCGCTTCGTCGACACAGTATCTTAGTAAAATAAACTTTAGAGTAAACCCTATTATTCACGGACGCGTAGCTTTATAGACGCATATTCGTCATTATACGCTTTCGACAACGTCGTACCGTTGTCGCCACTTCATCGACAGAATTTCATAGTTTTGGATGTAAGCTTCACGCAGGCGTATAATGACGAAAACGCGTCTATGAAAATACGCGTCCGTGAACAGTAAGCCTTAAATTAGTTATGCTACTTTTTCTACTTTCATTGTCCCAAGTCTAGTTTAATATCTTACCTGAAGAATCTTCCCCTTCCGGATCCATCCCTTGATGAACTTGGGATCCAGTTTGCAGCACTGGTCACAGTCTTTAAGCCCGAGATCGAAGGCGGCCAGCTTGGTATAGCAGGCGGCACGGTTGGAGTAGAGCTTGGGGTCATCTGGGTTGCGTTTGATTGCCTCGGTGTAGTGTTTCACTGCTGTACTGTAGTCACCTGTTGAGAAAAGGAGCCTTGTTTATGGGACTTTCTAGAAGATTTCCTGATTATAATAATAATATTCCAATACTTGCACACAACGCCATCTAGTCCCAAACTAAGCAGAGCTTGTAGTACGAGTACTAGACAACTGATAAACATACTGATATATTTCTAAATATGCACATACATAGTATAGGTAAATTACACCCAGACAGAACAAATGCTTGTGCTCATCACACAAACATTTGTCCTGGGTGGAAATCGAATCCACGTCCTCAATCAGGGCCACTAAGCACTACACCGTCAGCAGCACTACGCCAGTCTTGTTGATTATTATCCTCTTCACCGCCACGGTCACGACTACGTGACAAACGTAAATGTTATAAAAAATATTGTTTTCCTTATTTGTGTTGTCAAAAGATGAAATCGTACCTGTAGGAAATTCTACCTTCCTTTCTCTTTGACCTGACTGCAAAGGGCTTTTATTTTAGTTTCTATTCTAATACTTGAAAAGAAGACACATAAATGACCACTCACCTTTCTTAAAGAAATCATTGCCCAGTTCTTTCTCTTGCTCAGCCTTGACAGGGTCTACATAGGCCTTCTTCTCCTCCTCGGCTATCCGTCTCTCCACCTCGCTGAGCAGGGTCTTGATCTCCGGAGTGCGGTGCTCCGACATTGACTTCTCGAAGTATGTTTTTGCCAGCTTCCATTGTTCCATTTTTTTGTATGCATTACCTGGATTAGGAAAAAAAATGTAAAGCATAAATAAAACAACGCACCTCGCCACCACTTATTATAGCTTACACTTATTATAGGCTAGCAGATGTGTCACAATATAGTACACACATTTCTGGGAATCGAACCCAAGACCTCATGCTCTGTAGTTCGCTTGTGACTAATGAGGCTGTTGAAGTTAATGTAGAACTAACTGCTGCCCGCGGTTCTGCTTTCGTGAAATTAGTACTTCCCACTTTAGAGGCGATTCTCATACAAAATTACCTATTTCAGATTTTTCAACTGTTTCTATGGGTTTTCTTTTAAATCAGCATGTTACTTCGTGAAACTTGAAACGAAAGAAAGAAAGTGAAGTTTGAAAGTGGCGCAAGTGATTGAAAAGTTGAAAGGGAATCGTTTGTTTTGGTATGGTCACGTGAAGATGAGGGAAACGCATGTTACTAAAAGAGTTATGAGTTTACATGTCATGAATCATCATGTGCCATGGATGGAGAGGGAGAAGGAGGCCAAACAAAAGATAGATGGATTGTGTGAGAAGTGATATGAACGAAAGAGAGTTAGTGATAGCGTGACGAGTGACAGGACAGAATGGAAGAAACAAACGTGTTGCGCCGACCCCAAATAAAACGGGACAAGGGCAAGATGATGATGACTTCGTGAAACTTTGTTACTTCTTCACGCTCGGACAGCTGAACGAATTTCGATGAAACTTGGTACACGGGTAGACTATGTCCTGGAATAGCATATAGGACTTTTTATCCCGGATTTATGTTCCCTTGGGATAAATTTCTTCTATCACGCGGTCGAAGCTGCGGGCAGCAGCTAGTACATAAATCATCTTGAAAAGAAACCGTAAAGAAAATATTCATAGTCATAAGGATTGATCTATTAGTTTCCACATTAGCCCCGCTCCATCAAATAGCTTCAAACTCTTATTTATTTTGGCACAGTGTTTGTTTATTTACGTAAAACATTAATCAATAAATTATCTAGTAAAATCCTATGTATTAAAAATTTGGCACGGTGCCAAACCACACAATAATCGTACAGATCTCTACATAGTATAAATATAAACTTTTTTAACATGTAATCGGCGGAATATACCTTTATCAGACAAAGGACATTTTTACTTCTTTATATTAATAGGTGACCCAGCAAACATAGCTCCGCCATAGAAATAAATGTATTGAAGAAATCGAACGAAAGTATAAATTGAAATAAACATTCTAAAATCGAGATTAAAAAGTGAAGATAGGATGGTAAAAAAAGAAATTAGTATTTTATTCTCATCCGAACCCAATTTCGGAGGAGAGCGACCACAAAAAACATCGTGACACAAGATATTTATATATTATAATATTAGCCTTAAGTATGTTGTTTATTTATAGAGATTCATTCATCTTGCCCTTAGAGTTATTCCTATTGGCCAAACAGTCGTGGGGTCGTTGCGCTAAGCGTTTCCGCCTACCTTATCGCATTATCGATTTCCCCAGTTTAAAAATGCATTTCGTTGACGGTAATAAGTTCACGCGGCGTTGTCTTTCTATTATGTCTCTAATTACGGTATCCGAAAAGTTAAAAAAAAATGTCCCAACCTAGATATTACGCCTGTATCGTGGGTACACAAACATGTAATGTCACATGCACAAGCCACCCAGACCCGGGACAACTATCTATAGGTCATACAAATGTTCGTTCCGTGTGGGAATAGAACACCCGACACGCAGCGCAGCTGCCGATCGCTCAACAACTGCGCCAGCTGTATATGTATAATAATAATGTACTGCTGCCTATTTCTCTGACAAAACCCGCGATGATAAAAATAAATTAAATTTTAGTATAAATTAAAAAAAAAAGTGATGATATATGGTCCGGTTTCTGAGCTATCTCACTTAAATCCGGGATTTTCACGCTTTTCGTCCTAGTTATCAGATTTTAGAGATGGCATCCCTACCTGGAACCAAAAGCTTGATGTGCTTTCCGAGGCGCGGAGGTATCTCGGTATATTAACATGGTCACCCATATACGGACCAACCTCAATAAGAGTTGCTTAACCTTGGAGATCGACTCATGTGCGTGTTATTATTTAGCCATGTGAACCATAATTTATTTTATCAAGTTATATAAACAAGCAGTAGGTATTAATAACTTAAACTCGTTTATATTATAAAGTTCAAACCGATAACTGTTTGGTTTGCGAAGTCTAAAGGATATTGAACTTGTACTACTTACGATATCTAAGGGCCAACACCCAATGACTGTAGGTTACGTGATACCCAGTGCCGTAACTATTGGGCGGTGCCAGTGGTACCCAGGCACAGGGCGCAGTCCCTGGAGGGGCGCGGTCCTTTTTGTTTGTATTGTACTTTTTTCTAGAGGCGTAGTTATAAAAGCTCGCACTGACCGTTTAAAAGGTTAGTAAGGGCTTACGGCACTGGTGATACTAAGCCGTGCGCCATATTTTGGGTAGGTTTGTCTAACGGATTTAAGTTGTAATTCCAGATGGTAAGGTTGATTTTGACTTGTAAATGCGATATACTTTACAATGGTCTTTCTGGGATAAGCCAGTTATAGTGCTTCAATCACTTTGCCGATGACTACAGCATAAGGGCAACCATATGAGTTGTGTATCGTCTCACGGCCTACTCGCGAACGCCATTTGTAGTCAGCGAAGGTCAGTTTTCATTCATAATAAGGCAGTGAAGCTAAAGGTCTACTCGCACCACAAATCAATAGAGTTACGCTAAACGTTTTCTTTCTCGGCCATCTTCAAATGTTAGACAGGGATAGAGAAATGGAGTCCAATTTGTTTAGTGCTAAATACATGTCATTTGTGACAATGTAGGTCTAAATGTATGAAAGGTTAAGTTTATGCAGTAGGGATGCAACGAAACTGGTTATTATCGGAACCGAATTCGAAACCGGAGTTTTAAAATTTGATTAACCTTGCGTCGGATTGGTCCAACGAGTGTATTCGTATCCTATTCGCCAGAGTCATGTGTTTGTAACTGGGTCTCTTTTAGATCTTCAATTCCCATACGTGAGAGATAACGAGATGGAGTATTTGGTCGTGGATGTGCGATCCTAGTGAAATAAACGCGAGTGTTTGTCGTATAATATGCGACGTAAGCGGTTGAAAGATTAATCGGAATCGGAACTGAAATCGGAGGTGGAGACAGAAGCGTCAGATTAAACACTTCTAAAACTAATAAAAAAAATACTCGCATAAGTATAAATGAAAAGCTAATTCCCAACTGCTCCAAATAAAACAACAAGTGTAAGAATAATCGACATAAGCCAGGAGGGGGGGAGGTTCCCCGCAAAGTACTCGTTGAAGTAAGAGAAACTGACTGACTGACATCAACAAATAGTCGAAACTACTGGGACTAGAAGCGTGAAAATTTGCACAAGACTTCCTTTTATGACATAGGCGAGCACTAAGAGAGGATTTTCCAAAATTCACCATATAAGGGGATGAAACGGGGGTCTAAAGTTTGTATGGAGAAACCTACTTTCACGCGGCGAAACCGATGGCAGAAGCTAGTCCCATATAAGTTCCGATTAATATTTATAGGAACCGAAATCGGAATCGAAGGTGCAAAACCAACCGAAATTTCCGAACTTTCGGAACCGGAATCGAACCTCCATTACATTTCTGGTATGCAGACCCACTCGAATACATTGCACTTCAATGTATTCGATTCTTCATTTCTCGTGAAAAATAAGTTTCTGACAATTCACAAACCAATAAAAAAGATACCGTGCGTAATGGTGACCGCATCAACGCCCGTTTTCAATAAGCTATCTATCTACAGTTGCAGCTACTAAAGATAAAGAAATCTATCCTTTTGTCCTTACTTGCTTTCCTATAACCTACCGACGGATAGCATTTCCTACCAAAGCTGTCAATCTATCGTCGGGAGGTCGGATAGACCACTAGAGATAGGACCGCTCATACAATTCGTCCTTACCTGCATTTCAATATAAGTTTGAAGTTACTCTCCGATAGGCGGAGCTAACTCTAGTAACGTCATCTGCGTATCCGTCATTATCGGCCGGTACAACGGGGATAAGCGTTTGAAAATTAATATTTGTTGTGTTGTACGAGTGTTTGTTTTCTTGTCAAAATGGAATATTTAAGCAGTGATGACAGTGATTTGGAATTATTTCAAAGGATAATAGATTATGATGAAGAGAGTGACAGTGATACCGATAACATACCGTTACAGAAGGAATATAAGCCACGTGTGAATTATTTATCTAAACTAAATGACTACGAATTTGCTTATAGATTTAGACTAAATAAAGTGGCTGTGACTCAGTTAATTCATCTAATACAACCATACTGTGTTACATCTAAAAGGTAGGTAAGGTTAATTAAATAATTTAGATGGATTTTTATATTTCTTTGCCTAATATCACGCATTTTTACAGGAATCATGGGATATCCCCTCTTCATCAGATACTTCTGGCTCTACGATTTTATGCATTGGGTACTATGCTGGTGTCTGTTGCAGATTTCATTGGAGTGTCTATAGCATCGGCTAGTCGTATTGTTTCTGATGTGTCTAGAGCCCTAGCAAGATTGTACCCAGATTTTGTTAAACTTCAGAATTACTCTCAACAGGAGTTTTATTATATTGCTGGATTCCCTAGAGTACATGGTGCCATAGATGGCACTCATATATTAATACAATCACCAAGTAAGTAACTCACTAGATATTTTTTTATTTCTATTTAGACATGGTACAAAAATATATTATATGAACTGTCCTCTGTGGTTTCAAACATGGTAACAAATGGTAATACAGTACACAAACAAACTCTTCAGCTATAGGATATTAGTACACCTACACTTAATTAACTATTTTTTTTACAGATTCCAACATAGGAGAGGAATTCAGAAATAGAAAAGGTTTCTTTTCTATCAACGTGCAAGTTGTGTGTAATGCCTCATTGGTGTTTCAAAATGTTGTTGCTCGATGGCCAGGATCCACTCATGATGCAACTATATTTAACCATTCTGATTTAAAAAGTTTGTTATTTAATTGATTATTATTCTGTCAATGTAACGCTGTATGTATAAAAATCTAATGCATTTAAATAATCTTAATAGATGATTGTGAACAAGGTGTACTTGGAAATCGCTGGTTGCTTGGTGACAGCGGATACCCTTGTAAGCCCTATCTCTTGACACCGTTACTCAACCCAAGTACTCCGTCAGAGCAACGATATAATGAAGCACATATAAAAACAAGAAATACTGTAGAAAGGTTAATTGTTTATATGTTTGGTACAAGTAGTGTAAAATTATATAACATTATTAATTATACGTAATATTTTATTACAGATGCATTGGAGTTTGGAAGAGAAGATTCCCTATACTGTCATTAAAAAGTAGGCTAAAACTAATGAATATGCAAGCAGTTATCATAGCAACGGCAGTGTTGCATAATATTGCCAGAAATATGAATTTGGAAGAAATAGAACCAGAAGTATCAGTTCCAGACATGTCTCAGGAAAATGATATAATTTTCCATGAAAATTCTCCTGCACAATTCACATCAGAACGGCTATTACTAATAAATAATTACTTTCAAACATAAATAAAACACAATTAATTTTTTTTATGCCTTTTTATTTTATATCACTACACTAAATACACCTAATGCAAATAAACCCTAAGTTCAATTTCTATTTTATATCACTACAACCATTGGATGATTTACCAACTCAAAAAAAACATTATTCGCAAAATACCATTCTTCATTATTACACCTAATTTAACATGCAAACAAACACTAAGTTAATTCTATTTTATATCACTATTTCCTACCTTATATTTCACTTAAATTAACATGCAAACTTAATTAATTAATTTTTTTAATCGTTCATTTTCTAACCTAGCATTTTCTAATTCTAACTTAAGTTTAGCTATCACCAACTCCTTTTCTTCATCTTCTCTGGCCAGCCTTTGCTTTTTAGCGATCAGGTACTCTGCTAAAGCATTTTCCCTATTTATACGGGATCTAGAGAGCTCTTCTTGTGTTTTATGTTTCCGCTTTGCTGTAAAATAAACAGAGTTACTAAATATTCCTACTATTTCATGGTAATATGCACCAATACTAAAATACATTAAGTAAAAGGTTATTAAACTAATTGCATAAATAGGAAAACTAAGTTTTAGTAAACTTGTTAGTTAAATTTCTGTAACAGTTACACATATTATGTTTACAAGAATTTCATATTCTACTATAAACCACAATTATAAGTAACTGCAAACCAATAATAACTTTAGTTTTAATCTAAGAAAAAGCAGTACCCATAAAACATTAATAATGAAAAATTACAGCCACCCACCTAATGTACCACTTCCGCTAGCTCTACTAAAAAAAAAGTTTTTCTGTTTTGAGGGAGGTGTCCCAAGGATTTGGATTTCATTCAATACCTCCCCCTCATCAGTACCACCACAAATACCATCACCATGTTCATCACCTGTTTCTTCATTCCTATTTACTAAACTAACACTAGATCCCTCAACCTCAACATTCAATGATTCACCCATAACCAATAAAGATTGATTTTGGAAAGAGGCATCTCCACCAAACTCCACCGAAAAACCTTGACATGTGCTGCCTAACAATGAAGCCACTTTATCCAAGACTTCATCAGGTGGAAAATAGTCTTTGCCTCCTCCGGTCTGCAAAAAAGAACAAAATTAAGTAAAAATGTTGGTGCTATAGTTACGAATCATTCACTGATAATCTTAACTTACCTTATTAAGACTACTCCTCATATTTGCACAGCGTTTGCGAGCAGACTTCTTTAGGTTGTCCCATTTTAAACGAAGTTGTGCTGGAGTTCGTGGGAAACTTGAAATAGACGAATTGAAGCTATTTGCTAACGTTTGCCAAGCCTGATCTTTCAATTTGTTGTTGGTGGCATTCGTGGCTTTGTTATTTATAACAGTATTTGCCGCTACAAGTTGTACAAGTAGCATCGTCTCATCTTTTGTCATGGGTGCTGCTTTTACTGACTGAAAAAAAAAAATCTGTGAAGGCCGGAACGCGTTATGCTATATAGATACTTAAATATCAACAATACATTATACTTACAGTGTTCATTTTATTTCACTTTTAGGATACTTTACACTTTTAAAACGTAAACCTGTACAATATACAACGTAAACGGAGGAACTATACACTCGATACCGAAAACGAAAAGAGCGCGAATATGTAGGTGACATGCGCGTCGGCGCCGATAGTCTGTCATTGTCAAAACGTTTCGTTTTAGATTTCAGTTTTACTAAAAAGACGATAAACAAAGCGAAAAATAAATAAAATGTTTCAATTTTTCATTTTTTTAAATTACATTTATGCTGTTAACAAGTTGAGTACGTTTATTATTGATAAATAAATAAATAATATTTCATTTTGACCGTGACAGTTTTTAGTGGTTAGAATAGAACGAAACGTTTGGACAGGCTGGGATAGATGAGAGGGAAAAAGCTATCTGTCGTTGGTTGAAGATAGATAGCACCTATCTTTGATTGTGAAACGCAGACTATGGATAGATAGAATCCTACAGTTTATCGGAGATAGCTATCTATCTATGAACTTCGGTAGATTATTGAGAACGGGCGCAAGAGTATCTAATGCGTTATCTGTCTAAAACAAGCAGCTATCGGTAATAACTGATAAATAAAAACTGTGGGAACAATAATTCGTAACACGCATTACACAAGATTTATGGGCATTGTCCCATTTGTTTTCACATCTATGGAATTAGTAAGTGTTGGTCATAAAAATGTAGTTTATTGATTTTGAAACCCTTATAATTTCATTTAACAGTAAATTAAAAATTTATTAACTGCCATAATGAAATTTTAAGTTGCCCCATAGTCAGTCAGTTGTTACTTCATACCTAATGACATGTCTTAGTTAACCAGGACTTAAATAGTTTGACTCTATGAAATATAAAAAAACAATTCTAAACTAATATAATAATAAAAAAAAAACAACTCACCAATCCTAGTGAAAGCCTTGGCTATTAACTTGAAATCAGCTCTATTTTCTCTACCAATTTCTATAGCTTTCTCACATTCCTTAATACATTTCTCATATTCTTTCTGTTCAAAGTAGACAGCGGCCATGTTTGTGTAAAATGTTATATCCGTAGGATCATGTTCCATGGCTTTCTGGTAATGTTTCAGAGCATTTTCTAAATCTTTCTTTTTGTAGAAATCATTTCCTTGATCTTTCTCTTGTAATGCAAGTCTTCGGTTCTCAGGCAGGTCATCGTATTTCGGTTTTTCTGGTTCTTCCTTCTTCGGTGGCTCTGCAGTCTTTTTTTCTGGTGCTGGTGGGTCTACGTCCATGGGCATGTGAAGGTCTAATCCAAACATGATGCTAATTGTTGCTAGGACTCTTTTGTCTTCCATCTTAGCGCCAAGGTTTTGGACATCGAAGGGATTCTGTACTATTTTCTGTGGGATTTTTACTAGTTAGCTAAGCTCCAATCCAAAATGTCAAATTTTTAAACAATAAAACCTACTTATATACTAAATTTTTTCAATTTCATAGTCATTACTGCATGTTGTAGAATTAGGTGATGGATCATTGTGAAAATAACATAATTTTATTACAAACATCATGTGGCAAAAAACCTAGGTTTCTGCAATACCTAATCTGTATTTTTGTGTTTTTCCCCTCTTTTTTAATTCGGTATTGCGATGAAAAATTTGATTGTTTGTTGTCTAGACTCAAATCTTTTGTGGTTTATTCTAAACCAAATATGTTGTTTTTGTACGCCATAAATGGCAAAACATGCAGATCTTCCTTTTATTTTAAGACCTTGCACATATTATTAATATGATGTATACTCATGTTTTACAATAAAAATATATTCTATTCTATTCTATTCATTCATCCATGAAATTAAACATGATAAAAAAAAAAAATTAAAAAAATTATGAATTTAGAAAAAAATATATAAATTACTATAGAATAGATACAGCAATAGTGTGTGCTCTTGAAGTATTTCCATATTTTTTTTACATACTTTTGTCAAAAGTAAAGCGTTGCTATGGTAATGTTTTCAAATTCGAGCAGCTGAATATTCATAGCAGTCACATCCTTAATAAAATGATAATTTATGCACAACACAAACGAAAATCAATATACCTATAATGTTTATCAAAAAGAAAAGTTAAAGAATTTTAGCAATGCAAACTTGAATAACAAGTTGTATGAAAAAAATTACGTGACCCCTTGACCAGATGTGCTATTACAAATTTACAAAGATAACCTGATTCAAAAAGTCATCAATAATAAGGTTCAATACTTACTTCAACCAATTTGACATATTCCGGATCATTCAGCCATTCCTTTGTCTGTGGGTTTGCTTTGAGCTTCTCGAACAGCTGTTCTGTCTTCAACTTTAGATCAATTGCTTGTTTCTTGGTCTCAGCCAGACCTGCAGCGAGCTGTTCGTTACCAGGCTCCAGCTCCAACCCCTTTTCATAAGCCTGAATGGCTTCCTCATGACGACCTAGGTATGCTAATGCTGAACCTTTGCGAGAGTACCCTTTGCTCCACGTAGGGTTCAGGGCAATGGTCTGGTTGGCGTCCTCTAAAGCTGCGGCGTAGTTCTCATCTTTAGCGTAAGCTGCCGACCGGTTGCTGTAAAGAACGTGGTTCTTTGGGTCCAAGGCAATAGCCTCCGTATAATATTTGACGGCTGCTTCGAAGTTGCCCGATGATAACGCCGCATTACCCTGCTCCTTTAACTGATTCACCTAAAAATGGTACCCATGAAGGAATTACGCTACTTCATTCAAAATTCTAATCGTAAAGCGTCGGTATAACCTCTTCTTACCTGAGCCATGATTGTTTTCTGCTAACAACTGATAAAACAAAAGATGCACAATGTAATAAAATATTTAATTCTGAATACTCTAGTTTCTCGCTTAACAATTCTTCCTTTTCTATATCACATTTGTTCTTCGAGATTAAACAAGCTACACGAAGTCTAGAAATGACACTTCAAATTCGAGAAAATTCTCGTAAATGCTATAGAATATGGCGTTCCAAACTTTAGTCACAATTTTTAACATAAGAACATTGACAGATAAATAAGGAGCTCTTTTATACTCCACCAGTTTTAGATATAGCTTTCGCACTCATTTTTACTGTTGCTTAATATATTTATTGCGTCGAACTGGAACACGTACGTCATAATTTGTTTTCTTCATAATACTTTTTGAATAAACGTCTTTTGAGGTTCTGTCAATTGATTTTTATTTTAAGAACTTCTTGCTGTACGAAACCAAACCAAACACATTTGTGCTGCTATACCCGACTGCTTTATTTCAGTACATTTAAGTCCCAGGCTTAGATTCAGCTCTCAAAAAAGGTTAAAAAAGTTAAGTGGAAAGCCACCTGAAAATTGACTTAGTGCGAGTCGGTTCATACTCCGACTCGCTTAAAATAATTTATCAAAGAATCCTTGTATCGATATTCGTATCCACTCACGACCCTTGACCAACATTTTAGGAAACTCTCGTCAGGCGGCTGGCTGGATAAAGGACTCAATTCAGAAAGCGGTACCTCTTGGCGCTTGACTGCCAGTATTTTGGTCCTTGTTCTCGATACCGGTGGGACACTATTTTTTATATTTTAAAATGTTTTTTTTTTTATTTCACATTAAAATATTTCCAAATTTAATTTATATGTAGATTTAAATGAGTCACACACGTGACTGATCGTCCAGCTTGGCTTGCATATCAAGCCAAGCTGGACGATCTACGGCGAGAGGCAAAAGAGATGGCACTAAAAGTCAACACCCGAACTATGAAATGAGATGCGGGGCGACCTGCTCTTTGCCGTTGCTCATCGGCACTGAGGTTGTGGAAAGGGTCGACAAATTCACTTACCTCGGTAGTGTTGTGTCAGAGACTGGAGGGACCAAAAAAGACATCGCTTCGAGGATCGCCATGGCTAGAACAACCTTCGCACAGCTCCATACCGTGTGGCAATCGTGGAAACTGACTAGAAGAGTTAAGCTCAAGGTATTGCGATCCAACGTCAAAACAGTAATGCTGTATGGGTGTAAGACGTGGAAGGTCACATAAGACATCTCACATAAACTCTAGGTCGTTATCAACCTTTGTATTCGCCGTATTCTCGATATTTACTGACCCAAGAAACACCATTAAATATCTGTGGGGACGCTGCGGTGAAACCCCAATCAACCAACAGTTCAAACGCTGCAAATGGAACTGAATCGGTCACAGGCTCCGAAGGGATCCTGAACATATACTAAGGCAAGCTCAAGACTGGAATCCTCAATGAAAGCGTAACAAACATGGTCGCCCTAAGCAGACCTGGCGACGAACGTTTATCGCAGAAGCGAAGAACCTATTGAAGACCTGGAG
The DNA here is from genome assembly GCA_961205895.1 of Mythimna pallens. Taxonomy (NCBI): domain Eukaryota; kingdom Metazoa; phylum Arthropoda; class Insecta; order Lepidoptera; family Noctuidae; genus Mythimna; species Mythimna pallens. The sequence goes on from OY540832.1 coordinate 24,825,014, forward strand.
TGAAATAAAACGCGAAGCTCAAAACCGAACGCGATGGCGACGACGGTGCACTGTAGACGCCCTCTGCCCTATCAAAGGGACACAGGAACTTAAGTCAAGTAAGTCATATTCAAATGAATAAAAGGAATAATAATAAAAAGATATCAGTTTACATTATATTTTCTATGATAAAATCAAGTTTTCAACCCAGGAGAAGAAAAAAGGAAGATCACTGAATCGAAGTTTGCGTTCTCACAGATGGTAGCCCCAAACGCTCAATTGCCAATTGCCCAATTTTTTAAATATTTTTTAATCTGTGCATTGAAGATAGGGATGGAAATTCTTACTTAAGATTTACTTTTAATCGACTTGAATCAAGGTCTAATGCATCGATTCAGTAATAAATCAATTTCTAAAAAATCGATTTCTTAAAGATTGATCCATTAGTTACTCTTCAAATATTGCTAATGATCCTACAGGTCTAACTGGATGACTGGTGAGTGATGCTGGACGAAAATGGGTGATTTGAATTTTTTTAAATAATAAAATGGTTGTATTCCGCAAGAAAAAATATTCGGGATATTTTTTCATCATGATTTTAAGTTTTTGAGATCGGTTAACAGAATAAATCTATTGTTTAATATCGATTTTATTGACCTTTATAATTAATTCTTTAATTAATTGATATCATATTCCTTAACCGCAAAATATATCCTGACCTGTCCTCCTTTCCTATGAAGCTTATCCAGTGTTTTATTTTATGTCAGCACAGTGTTCTCTTGACTATCCACATAAAACTGCTGTGCTGCAGTTTGAGAATGTATAACAGGTGTCATTCATGTCTGATCTGGGCAACTGCCCAATATATTGTTTGCTGTTGTTTTAGATTGACTGTTGTGTTCAAATCACTCGAATAACTTTTAATTGCGCGATAGTGCGCGATGCAGGATTTCGAACTTTTAGTACATAAGTGGTGCTATAGGTGTCGCTATAGAGCCATGACAGTTGCGTAGTACTGTCGTCGTAAATCATTTAGTCGGACCGACGCTTGTCACGCCAATCACTATTTTGTAGTGTTCATAATTGGTTCCTAGACGTTGTGGGGAATACCAAGTGGTGTTTGGGATCGATGGCGGCTTGAGTGTTTTCCGCTGTGTGATTATTGGCGGGAGGCGGGCTCCCACAGTTCGGTGACTCATTCGCGGACTGGTGCTTCCTGGCCACCATGGATACCGATGATGGTGAATCCTCGAGCAGCGGGCCTATGTCCAGCCTGAACAGCCTGTTCTCATTTACAAGTCCTGCGGTCAAGAAGTTATTGGGGTGGAAGCAGGTATGATTACAAACTTTATCATAAAAGGCTCATGTTACTTTCCTATGAAATTGTCAATTTCTCTGTAATATAAACTCCTGTTCAATTTTCAAGTACTTTTATCTAGATCTAACTCCATATCAGGTAGTTTTGTACCTGAAAATGTCTAGGACAGTAAAATGCTGAGTGTGTATTGGTCCTGCTAAACCTAAATCTATAGTTTTTTGGCTAATTCCATTATCTCATGCATGGTACTGCTATGTGAATAGATTTTGTTAGAGTTGAAGAGCATGGGAGTGAAATGTGTCTGTGTACCTCTGTTTAATACCATAGTTCCTGGAACTTACATTCTTGACTTAACTGCATAGGCTTCAGTTTTTCAATGTAAGAAGTATTTATCATGAACATCATCTTATTTTTAGTTCTTAACCTGTTGGCTTAGCATCAATGAAAGCTTTAAACAGTAGGGTTAAAATTGACTGGGTATGGACCTGGTATAAAAGCCTACAGCTTGAAGTTGATTCCTTTTAACTTGCTGATAATGTTCATTGAGCCCTTTAGGCTATTGACATTTTTAATAAGTTTACATGTTCCAAATTTGAACTGAATCGGTCCAGTAGACTCAAAGTAAATTGGCTGTGATAGACAGACACACAAGTGAACCTATAGATGCACCAATGTTTTATTTGAACTTCCAGAAGCTTAAAATGGACTTGAAGAAGGCTATCTTGATCTAACTTGAAGAATTTTTATGAATGCAAAACATAACACTATTTATTTATTGTTCAAGTTCTTATGAAGACATATTAACAAAAAGGCTATGACTGTTGCTATGTTAAAATAACTATTGAATGCTGTATTGAACAGTTAGGTGAAACAATCACCTAATAATTATGAAAAGTCTTTAACCAACTATCATTTTCGTGGGGACTTACGCATGGATTCACACATGGATCTGCACTGCTCCTCACAGTTTTGAGTGCCATGAAAGGTTACTATAGGCCGGTGCCCTTCCGGTCAATGGGTCACAAGGAGCGGGTTCTTGCACCGCTCCTGGCTTTTACTAAAAATATTGACCGATTACCTCGTAAAAAACCTAGCATATTGTGTGTATTTTTCCTTACCAAATGTCAAAAGTAGTAATTGTGACATAGTATTAAACAAAGAAAAGCTAGAATTCATTGATAAAATAAAAGTGCACTAGCTGCTGACGTTTTATAAGTGCCCATGTAGGCCTATGTGAAATATTTTTTTTTTAACTTTGACTTTGAAAAATGGTTTCCCAATTAAGATCTCTTGCGGGATAGCTAAGTTTAAAATGATAGATGTTGGTACTGCTAGACTAGTCTATTTTAGTTTTCATATTGTAATGTCTTTCAGTATCTTACTATGGGCACGGGCTGCAGATATAAAGTCTATTTTAATTCTACAAAAAAGAGCTATCAGACCCATTTATAATCTCCACCGAAGCAAATCTCCAAGGGAACTGTTTATGGATATATTAATTAACATTATGACAGTGCCTTATTGTATTGTATTGTATTGTATAACGGGCTGGTATCCGCAACTCCACGACTAAGCGCGTATTTTGCGTACGGGTGGGACAAATGCGTCATTCGAGCCACCCCAGCTCCTCCAGGAAGGCCAGACAGTGCCTTATCAATATATCTATGCAAACATCATGTATGTTAGAAAGAATCTTCATCTTTTTAATAAAAGAAGCAATAGACATAATTATGTTATTATGTCACTAGAAACACGGATCAATCAGTTCAACCAGATTTCAGACTGGCTAAAGTAGCCTCATCTTTCATGGGGTATATATATATTTGAGATTCAAGATTCATAGCATTTTATTTCAAATAAACCATTTACAGGCACTTTTGAAATGTCAAGAAATCAGTCCGTCAGAAAAAAAAATTATGCTGATTGCACACTCCAAAGCATAGATCTCAATGGAGAAGAATGTGGACAATTTTTTTCAATCATGTTATGTATTATAAAAATCTTGGTTTCTTGTCGCTACTATCATGTGAGAACAATGTGAATAAAATAAAAATAAAAACTAAATATAGATATTAAAATAGCAACTTATTGGGGAAAGCATTTTAATAAACCTTTTGAGGATAGGTTTAAATAAAATTAATACTGCTGTCGCTCACCAGAGTAATGGTAAGCATCGTAAAATTTTAACCCTGGCAGAAAATTATTATTCGCAGATACTTTTTTTTTTAGATAAGAAATCTTCACTCATACTGAGTAGAGCAAGGAGTCTCAGACTTTAATTAAAAGAAACCCGCCCGTATTGCTTCAGTTGCGGTTACTCTTTTGACAATCTTACAGAAAACATTAATCGATAGATAAAAGTTTAATGTAGCTTAGTAGTGTTCAATTGCATAACAGCAGATGAAAATATTGTTAATTTTTAGTAGAGACTAATAATGGCAAAGTGTTACAGTGTAAAAGTTTAGATCATGATGACTTTATTATAAAATGATGAAAAGTTACGTAAGAATTAATGACAGTTTGACTGAACACACTAAAAATATGAGCAGTCCTATTATTAAATCAAATCAAACGTTTGTTACTGAATTTTATCAGATTTATTTGAAATACTAGTTTCTGCCCGCAGCTTCACACGCGTGAAAATAGGTTTCTCTATACAAACTTTGAACCCCCGTTTCCTCCCTAAGTGGAGGAAACGGGGGTTCAAAGGGTGAATTTTGGAAAATCCTCTCTCAGTGCTCGCCTACGTTATGAGAGGAGGCTTTAAGCAAAATTTCACGCTTCTAGTACCAGTCATTTCATTTTGGCTGTGCGTTGATATGTCAGTCAGTCAGTTTCTCCTTTTATATATATAGATTATTGTGTATCTGGATTGAATACCAGAGACCATTGAAAAGTTGTCACAACCCAGCGTCATGTCTTTTGTCCATTTTTTTCGTCATAAAAAGGGCTGTGTTAGAATGTTCACTACACTAACACTTTTCTAAGAAATTAAATCTAGCCAATGAAAGGCCATGAAATGTGCTTTGTCAAACATTACCATATTTTTTGATGGTACCATATTTCTAGACTGTTCGACTAGCTTGTTGGTCTAGCGATTAGTGGCCCTGACTGCTAAACCAGAGGTTGTGGGTTCGATTCCCACCTAGGATAATGTTTGTGTGATGAGCACGATCATTTGTTCTCGATCTCGATCGTGTCTAGGTGTAATTTATCATATTTATGTATTTAGAAATATGTATGTTTATCAGTTGTCTAGTACTCATAACACAAGCTCTGCTTAGCTTGGGACTAGATGGTATTGTGTGATAGTTCATCATCATCTTCCTGCCCTTGTCCCGTGTTATTTGGGGTTGGCGCAACACCTTTTTTTTTCTTCTCTTTCTGCCCTGTCACTTGTCATGCTATCACTAACTTCGGTGAATATTATTATTTTTCTATAAAGAGAAAGACCTAAGAGAAGATATAAGAAGAAAGTATCATTGCCCCAATCTAGGAATAACATGTGTACCATTAGTAGGTTACCTCTTTGTAGCCATTGCCGTGGAGACCATGGGTGCTTGGGGCACTGAGGCCAGGAAGCTCATTAGTGAGATAGGGCATAAGCTCCGTGTTAAAACGGGTGACTCCTGCTCCGGCTCGTTCTTGGTGCAAAGGTTAGCCATTGCTATCCAGCGTGGCAATGCAGCAAGCGTTTTGGGCACCTTTGCGGGAACAGTTAGGGGCGGGTTATTTGACTAGCTTGACATGTTTTAACTGTAATTATTATTATTGTAGTATATTAGTAGGTTCAAAAATATGTTAAATTACATTGACAACAGACCCACACCTATTGGAAGTCTAGAATATTTATTCCATGAGAAAACCAATTTAGCTCTATTAGTTTCAGTTCTTCGCTTTGTGCTCATATCTATTACAATTCTCTGTGTCCTGGAACCCAAAGTTCACCCCAGGTGCTTACCTTCCCACCTGGCGATAAACCCATGACAAGGACTAACTACAGGGAACAGTTACCAAATAAACACTAGTAGTTATTGATACTTTAATGAGTCATACTAATGGCAGTTAGTTTCTGGGAACTCTGAATCATGGTGTTGTTGACTATCACGCAAATCCGTTTTCTTTTGCTGGAAATTATTTGAGGAAATATCGTTATTTTTATTGACGTTTGTTTACCTGTGACAAAATATATTTTATAGAATTTTATGTGACAAATTGACCTTGAATTTATTTATAGATTTTTTATTGATAACAGTTTGGGTTTATTCTTTTCATTTTTTTTTATGTGAAGTTTATTCAAGAAATTCGGTGATTCTTAACTGCATCGTATGAAGTTCCTATGGGTGGCAACATTTAATAATCATTATTAGACTTCCCTCCATTCCTTTTGGCGGTACGGTTGGCGCAGTGGATGATGGATTGGCTGCTGCAGTGCGAGTCGCGGGTTCGATTCCCGCACGGAATAAATATTTGTGCCTTCAGATAGGTGTACCGGGTTTAGGTGTCTTGTGGTGAGTTTACATTTTTGTGAACGCACCCATGATACAGTAATTTCTAGTGTGGGCCTGGGGCAAAGTCTCGCTTACTCTTTCCAATTCTCAAGGAAAACGTCCAGGTCATTTTGACCGTGTCACTGTGTCTGGGCATCAATCCTGTGTTTTGCAGGCCCACATTAAAAAAAAATACTTTTCCTACCAATATTCTCTGCGTTCCGAATTGCGTCAAAAGCGATAATATCGCGAATCCGACCAACGCGCAACGTCACATTTATTACTCAATAGCCCTTTTATTTTGTGACTACTAAATTTGGTCGGATTCGCGATATAATAGCTTTTGACGCAATTCGGAACACGGGGATTATTAGTCAGTCAAGAAAATTTAGTTAACTCTTGTTTGTTAGGTAGTTTAATTAACTGCCTAAGGAGCTCTTAAATGAGTATAAAACTGTGAACTCTAACCATTTGAATGATGCACTTAACGTCAGTAGTGCATCCTAATGTGACACATGACATGTCTAGAATAATGATGGATGTACCAGTTTACCTAGTTTCCTTCCTGACGTGAAACTTGAATGTTAATTAGATGGAGAGTAGCTTTTGAATGAATGATTGAAACTTGAATTTGTCATTATTGGTACATTTGCTTATCTTGGCAGATAAAGATCTGCTATATATCTTCTACAAAGTGACTTCTGGAGACTGGCCTGTTGGTATAGTGGTTAGTAGCCCTGACTGCTATACCGGAGGCCGTGGGTTCGATTCCCACCCAGGACAAATATTTGTGTGATGAGCATGATCATTTGTTCTGTGTCTGGGTGTAATTTATCTATAATATGTATGTATTTAGAAATATATAAGTATGTTTATCAGTTGTCTACTACCCATAACACAAGCTCTGCTTAGCTTGAGACTAGACGACGTTGTGTGATAGTTGTGGAATATTATATTTATATGATATTATAATTCTATTCAAAAAGTGTAAAAAAGTGTGTAAAGTACTTCCACAAAATAGATAGGTACAGAAGTCAATATCATGTATAGGGCCTATTACACTACTCGATATTCAGACAGTCTTAGTCGATGTCGCGTAGTGTAATTAGGGTTAGACCGGTCTTACTCGGAACAAAAAATAAGACTTTCGCTTAGTATAGTACTTACTTCACTTTTCATACCTACGCTCAGCGATCGCGCTAGGGTCATCGCGTGGCGCAAAATAAATGCATACCTAATCTGAATTGTAAAAATATTAAATGGCCACAAAATCATCTTCTCTTTCTCGGCGCGGGGCCTGTTCTGTGTTACGTTAAACAAACCATCAAAATACTGGCAAACACTGTGACGCGGGCATAAGATTATTGTAAAATAAAGGCCATAGTGACCATCCATGTAGGGGAGTTGGACCAGTGCTGCCCAGAATGGACACACAATGCATTCTGCTCCTTGGGCTAATACTAGTCTGTAAACCACAGCTCATCGAAACCTATTCACGGCAACCAATTTAAAAAAAAAACTTTTTTTTTTATAAATTCTTCTCGTCTTTCTTTCTTCTTTCTTTTTAGAAAACATTCCAAAATTACCCACACTAAGAATTACTCTAATATCGTGGGTTGTTCATAAGCATGTAAACTCATATCAAAGTCGAAGTCAAAGTCAAAAGTTTTTATTTCACATAGGCTTACGGGGGAATAATCGAACCTGCGCCACGTGGCGAAGCAGCCATTGCTCTACCACCGTGCTGTCAAAATTATTGTAAGGAGTCATCTGGAAGTACTGACATGTCTGGGCAGTATGGTTTCAAACCTGATCATTGTCCATTGTGGCGTAGCTGTTAAACAATATAATTGTTGTACTTTATTAATGCTAGATTTTGCGTGCTTAAAGCTGGAATTAAGCTAAGATCAGACGCTCTACCACGAGCTCTTGACGCGATCCATCTGACGACCTAAACTGAACTGTTAAAGGAATGGAGCTATATAGGGTGTACAGCTCATCCCTCTTCCTCACTTGCATGCTTGATATTTTAACACGTCATGGACCCCAGAGCGTCCAGCTGAGATATTATTAATAACTTATTAAGATGGTTTAGGTTTCAAATCGAGACAAACCAAAACCAATAAGGTGTGTCAAAAAATAAGTCCCCATAAGGCCGCTATCCCACTAGCGTTTTACAAGCGTTGGTGCTTTTGCTACGTTTGCGTAGCGACGACGTGGCGCAGACGCAAGTTTAACGTTGCTGGTTTCTAGTGGCAAGCATTATATCAGCTGAACGTAAGAAACGGTGTTCGCAAGAAACTTGCAACGTTAACGTCGCGTCAGCGCAACGTTGGCGCTGAGCAGACGTAGGAGAAGCGCCAACGCTCGTAAAACGCCAGTGGAATAGCAGCCTAATAAAAGGTAATGTTTCTAAATCCCATGCACCTTCCCAGATGCATTTCATATCGAGTACGCAAGCCATCAGTACATTTTTTTACCCCTATCACCTCTGCTATTTTCAGGGCGACGAAGAAGAGAAATGGGCGGAAAAAGCTGTGGACAGTCTGGTGAAAAAGCTGAAGAAACGGAAGGGCGCCATCGAGGAGTTGGAGCGGGCGCTGTCGTGTCCCGGCACGCCGTCCAAGTGTGTCACTATTCCTAGGTCACTTGATGGCAGGTTGCAGGTTAGTTTCAAAATCTTAGCTTATGCTAACAGCTCTGCCTATGTCCTTCCTTTTGTTGAAGCTTACTCTTCATACCAAATTGCATCAATATCGATTCAGTAGTTTAACCACGAAAGCGTACACTACCGCCAGACACAATACAGCGACAGACAGAATTACTTTCATATTTATAATATTAGTATGGGTTTAAAACTAGCAGAACACAGAATTTTTAAGTTCCGGGATATTTAATGATCTTTGGCTCATTTTTCCGGGATATCAATGAATCTAAGATCAAAAAGCAAAGGATATCTATAACCTTGAGGATTCGTCTATCCCACTTGGACAGTTCACTTCACTTTTATTTTTTAACTTCAAAGGGTGGGCAACTTAAATTAGGTCTACGCTAGAGGAACCGAGCACGAGCTGAGCACAAGCTGAGCCGCTCTATTCGCAGTGTCAAGTGTTGACGTACAACAAGTCTCCAACGATTACTGTCGTCGAACGTGATGCGAAGCCCTTTGTGTTCGTCAAAAATTGGCGGAACACATTTAAACACGAGCCAAACGCTCGTTCGACGCTTGCAAGTCGGTCCACTCTACACGATGGTGTGCTCGGCTCGTGCTCCGTTCATTCCCGGCTCCTCTAGCATAGATCCACCTTTAGTATTGGATGCTGATCAAGTCACTGCAAAACAGTGTAGTGGGTGCGACTGTGTGCGACTGTTAGGTGGCTTTGCTAGACTAGTCAAGATGAAAATTAAATCAGTAGTCTTCTCAATCCTTATTAAGCGTAAGCTGAATAATCACTATTATGTATAAGTAAGGGTCGCCGCACACAGGCCACTGACAACAACCACAAAACGCCGCCATTGGCATATTTCCTGTAGGTTTCATACATTTTATATGGACTCGCCGCACACAGTTGACGCCGGAAGCCCCCACAAGCTACAAAACGCCTCTGCTCGCTTCTTACGGCCCGCACTGGCCTCTAAACGCCGATACAAACTTGTTCGACAGAGTCCATTAAACTACTGGTTAAAAAAAAGTAGCAGCCACTGGACACAAGTGGCTTGTGGCCGCTTCTAGCTTCTCGTGGCGGCGTTTGTGGCTGTGGCATGTGACCTATGTGCGGCGACACTAACTGATGCATTTTGGAAACTCCTATTAAAACTGACCACTAACATATAAACCCTATAATTTCAGGTATCACATCGCAAAGGCCTCCCACACGTAATCTACTGCCGCGTCTGGCGCTGGCCTGACCTCCAGAGCCACCACGAGCTCAAACCGCTTGAGATCTGCCAGTACCCCTTCAGCGCCAAACAGAAGGAGGTCTGCATCAACCCCTATCACTACAAGCGAGTCGAAAGCCCCGTCTTACCCCCAGTGTTAGTACCACGACATTCTGAATTCGCTCCAGGACATTCGTTACTCCCCTTCCAAAGGACTGCGGAACCGTCTATGCCTCATAACGTGTCCTACTCAGGGTCAGGGTTTCCTCCGTCAGCTAGTTCGGAACTGCCTGATACGCCACCTCCAGCGTATTCCCCACCTTCAGACGATTCTGAACCTCCGGGGGAAGTCGCGCCGGTTTCCTATCAGGAACCTCTGTACTGGGCGTCGGTAGCCTATTATGAGTTGAACTGTCGTGTAGGTGAAGTTTTCCATTGTAACTCCCATTCGGTCGTGGTGGATGGGTTCACGGACCCCTCGAATAACAGCGACAGGTTCTGCTTAGGTCAGCTCAGTAACGTGAACAGGAACTCGACAATCGAGAACACGAGACGTCACATAGGGAAGGGTGTCCATCTGTACTATGTCGGAGGTGAAGTGTACGCGGAGTGTTTGTCAGACGCCGCTATCTTCGTTCAGAGCCGCAACTGTAACCATCACCACGGCTTCCATCCCTCTACCGTGTGTAAAATACCTCCAGGATGTTCGCTGAAGATCTTTAACAATAGGGAGTTTGCGCAATTGTTGTCTCAAAGCGTCAATCATGGTTTTGAAGCGGTTTATGAGTTGACAAAGATGTGCACGATTCGTATGTCGTTCGTGAAGGGCTGGGGGGCGGAGTACCACCGCCAGGACGTGACGTCCACGCCCTGCTGGATCGAGATCCACCTGCACGGGCCGCTGCAGTGGCTGGACAAGGTGCTGACGCAGATGGGGTCGCCGCACAACGCCATCTCGTCGGTGTCCTAGCCGAGTCCGCGCCCCCCACTCTCGACACCCCCCACCGTTCTTTGGTATCCGGTATTAAAATTCTTTAATCTCAAAAATCATTTCAACCGTTGCATTTTGTATTTTATACGTGACAGAATATTTTTAATCGTTTTTTTAATGTTTTGTGTTGTAACAAAGCCCCAATTGGCATTTTACAAGTATGCAGCTCAAACCATGTGTCCAATTTATTGAATCGTATTTTGTAAGCGTATTATAATGAATAAAGACATTAAGGTTTACTATACTCGTCAATATAATTTATGATAAGATAAAAAAGATATTATTGGTGTAAATAAATAAAGCTTAAAAACTGTTTTTTTGTTGGTAATGTCAAGCACAAAAGTCTAAGTTCGCCATAAATTCGTTCGATATTGATGATATTATATTTTAGTATATTATTATAAATATATTATTAAAATAAGACATAATTATGTGTGTAAGTTTCATATACTTTATATTAGCTTAGATTTAGTTTTAATGCAATTTTTATTTTAACTGACATCAAAATCATTATTTAAGTTTTGTGGCTCTTTGTGTAAATAAGTTTTGTTTTACGTAAAAGCAAATTGGTAGAACTGTATCGACAAAATCATCAAAAAAATCCTGTATCTTGTAAACTACCACAGACCTATGCAATATTTACTGTCAACATAATAAAATGTAAACGTGTATGTTGCAACTGCGCAGCTAATCTTAAAACCGCCACAAATATTGCAAACGTTGGTTGAATGTTCTAAAATTGGAATGATAGTTTGTACAACGTTTTTAGTGACCGACTGAAAGTTCAGTTTCGGCAAGTTTCGACAAAAAAATCTAGTTTCGGAAACGTTCGTGAATGATCGCGTGTCGTTCGGGTGAGTTCGTGGCTTGTGTGTCACCCGCCATCATCAGCTGAGTCTCTCAGGTCTGTCGGTAAAATAATGAAAGGGTGCATCCCACGGAGCACTTTGTACTTGCTCCATGGTCCAACTCGAGATACATTTTCACACAACCGCGCTTACGTGATTATGACGTTATTACCCATCTTTTTCTGGATATTTTGGAAACACATATTTTGTAGATATTATCTAAGTTTCTATTAAAAACAAATCATAAATTTGCGTAAAACTAATCCAAGAATGACCTCTGAAAATCTGATATTGTGCGTGAACTTTGACCCTTCATAATAATAAAGTAAAAAAAATATATTTATTGAAACCTTGCACACTTAATTATATATTTTAAAACTATTCTGAATTAATTTTTTTTTTTAAGTTTCAATAAATACATGTATTACCATGAACAAATTTTGTGAAACATTCGAGTGAATGACGGAATTACCGAATGCCAACAAGCTTTGTTTCTTTATCAAACATTGCGTTAGATGAACCAACAAGCTTTTAAAGCATGCTCTGATTGAAAGAAGGGAAAGACTCTCTTAATGAGATTGTTTGTAAAGTAAGTGTTCATTATTCACAAAAGCCAATGCCAACTATTGGCACGTTTTGCTTTTTGCCAGAAATGAGACCTGGGTAACCTTGTATTGTCCTCTAACATATAAATGCTAGAGGACAATACAAGGAATCAGTAGCAAAAAGAACCAGGTCTTTAAACCGTAACGAAAATACCTATAGAAGTATTGCTAGTATCTTTTTGTCAGGCCTATTGTAATGAAATGGAAATATAATACGTATTATTTTGAGGTTTCCATTGATAAAATAGATTAAGTTGGTTATTACTGTTATATTTTTTCACTTGAATAACTCATTAGAGTTGCCGTGAAGTACATTTTACAATGGGAAACTTAAAATATCAGACAAGAGTATTTTTTTAAGAAAAATAAAGCCTGATAAAAAGCAATAGTAACCTACTAAATAGTCTCCAACTTTGTATGGTTACGGTTGGTAGACATAATTCTTTTTGCTATTGATTTATCATACAGTGCTTTAAGATATGACCTAGGTTTCACTTTTGGCGAAAAGAAAAAAAATATATGCCCGCTATGTATGGCCAAAGTTTTATTTTCCCTTTGTAAATCTTTATAATTTTTGTTTGTTTTAGAGGAGTAAGTCATATAGTTTAGTTTTTCACAACAATTATTATTTTTTGTAACACGTGTTACCACGAGCTCTTAATGCGATCCATTTTACGACCCAAACCGAACTGTTAAAGGGATAGAGCTATATAGGGTGTATAGCTAGCTCCATCGCGCTATTTCCCGCTCGTATGCCTGACATTTTTACGTCATAGTTCGGCCCGTTTCGGTCAGACACTAAATATTTTATACAAATGAGCCACAAAACTTCACTTGACATAGCATAGTGACGATCATGTGTTCTATATATTACAGTAATTGTATTTATAACATGTAGAAGTATGTCAAATGTCTTTTTTCGACTCGCCAATCAGATATAGAGAAGATTTTATGTAGATTATAATTAATGTATAGAAAGCGGTATGAGTGAGAGACACAGGGTTTGCGTGTATGCTGATGAGAGAAAGATAGTAAAGGTTAACAAAATGGCGATGTCCGAGTCGAAAAAACATTTATTTGACAATAATTTTAAATCGTGCCATCAATTTATTTTGTCTTGTAAATTGTAAAATCTGAATGTTGCAATTTCATTATAAATCGTTTTGTTCGTAATTGTTTTTATATTGTAAATGTTTTATTTTTAAATAAAATAATCTCGGAATATTTCAACAAGAAAGTCGAAAAAATTCAAAGCAAAATTTTTTGTACGTAACTAGTTGTTATTAGGAGTGACAGTTTAACTAAAAAAATTAATTAAAACCAAATCAGGGGACATGTGCAGGAAGAAGTTAAGAAAAAATGTGATTGATCTCAAAATATTAATAAGAAATGATTTAGTTCCTCCAAAAGAGTGACTGTTGCGTGTCCCAGTTATACTAGAGATAATAAAATACATAAAACTTATATATTTTCTATTGAAATATTGCAATGAGTAACGTTTTCAACACGCAAACTAATCACAAGTCAAGTAAAACCTTCATCTTATCAATTTTATCAATTTGACCTTATTTTACCCTAATGAAGGGTAAATTAAATTAAAGCGGTAGGTATACCGTGAACAAAAAAAAAGTAAATGCAGAATATCATTGTAATCTTTTATTTGCATATGACCGAAAATGCCACGTTTTAAATATGTGCGTATCAAACGATGCGCTGAATTATTTGCTGCATAACAATATTCATTTGCAATGTTCATAGAATGCTATACAGCTGTTTATCAAATATAGCTTAAAGGTGTTTAATAACATCATAAATATTAATTTGATAAAATAATTTTAACTAACCAAGACGGTTAATGTAGATCAGTTTCATTAAAACAGTATTTATCGTAACAAACATATACTGTACCTGCTTCTTAAAATCTATTTGACCCATGTAATTGAAGCCAGTTAACGCATTACATGGCATGTATGTATTAGATAACGTATGCTGAAAAACCAGTGAATTAAATATAATGAAAAATAATTATAAATATTTACACATATAATTATTGCCGTTGACGCTGCATTCATATACTGCTTTTGTAAAGGAAAATACAGTAACTTCAGATATACGCGTACGTAAAACGTGAACTGTCGCGTAATATGTGATATTTACAAAAAATATATAATTTACTCTTTCGGTAAACAGTAATGAGCGAGAAATATATAAACGGTCTAAAAACACTCGATAAATATGTATCTGCAAAATTTAAACAATTGAACCTTTACATGCAAAAGCAGCGTCAATTAAATGTGGTTTTCATATACATTTGAACGTGTTGTTACAAAACGTATGGCCTCTTGATTCGTGCCTAATTATAGCTTGTATGACCGTCCACTTGAAATACGGAACTCCGTACGGATTTAGTAATTTTTTTAAAATCAATATGCAGTAAAACAGTCTGTGTATGGGCCTTAAGAGATTTGACTGTTTTTACCCTATAATTTAAAAGAGGGTAATTTCGGTTAACTTTGTTTATAGAAACTGATTTTATGCTCATTAGTGCAAGTGTAACATCGGCTTTATCTATGACAGAGAATCTCTATGATTACGCGGAGCGACTCAACAAGAGCTTTTGTAAATTAAACAAGAAGAGGTTAAATTATTATGAAGAAAGATATATATATTTGTATTTTTAAATATTTACTAAATCCGTACATGAGCTCCGCTACTTTTGTATACATTAACTAAATAGGTAGTATAATTTTCATAAATGTTTTCTTTTACAAAATGTTTTTTCATATATAACACATTGCTTGTTGTCATAAATTACACGCAACATACTATATTTATATATTATAATAGTGCCTTTTCAAACTTTGAACTTCGACGAATGCCTTATTTTTTTAATTATTACATGATGATAGTATTCATATTATATTTGGAATTATCTACGTTTTTGTTTTAATATTTAATATAATTTGACCATAATTATAATAGTGCCTATTCTTTATAAATTAGTATAAAGTACCATTTGTATGCCTTATTTTTTCAAATTCATATTTTAATGTAGGGGTTGTTTAAAAATTAGTAGGATAATCCAACGAGACTACTTTTAACATGACTATATTCGTATACTCTTTTTTGTTAACATAATGTACCCCTGTTGCAAAAGTTGCTTCTATGTCCAAGCAACGACGAATTCGTAACGACTCGACAATTTGTATATTTACATAAAGTAATTCAAGAACGTTGGAAAGCCTCCCACAAGCTGGATCGATGACCTGGTGAGAGTCGCGGGAATGCGATGGATGCGTGACGGACAGGACCGTTCGTTGTTCGTTGACACTTGGGGGAGGCCTATGTCCAACAGTGGACATCCTTCGGTTGAAATGATGAAATTCAAGAGCGATTTGATCCGATAGACTAATTTTTCTTACAATATATCGTTTCACTTGGAATTAAAATAATCTTTCGGAAGGGTTAATGTGATCTAATGGAGTTTACCCCTCATACTTTTTAAACAACTCCCATGTATATGTCTGTTAAAAAACGTAGAAGTCTATAAACTTATTGCTGATATTACATGTATATTAATTACTAATTTTGGATTGATTGTGCCGAATGATAGATCATGACTTTGATGATTCAAAATGCCTTTACAATGCCTTTAAAAAATATGTAATTTAGAGTTCCTTATTTGTGTCATATTTTTTTTGTAACATATTTTAGTTTAAGTTGGACATGATCCGCATTTAATTTAGGCGTCATGATTAATTTTCGGGTTATCACCCTTTCCTACCTAGCATGGTGCATTATGGGCCACCTTTAAAATAAAAAATGTGGCTACAACCATGTAATTGTTTTAAAGAAGTATTGTTTTCAGTGTCATTATTTCACTAATTAACAGTAACAAACCTTTTCATAGTAAGTTAGTGTCCAACCAAGAAATATTAAGATTTTTCGGTACAATGCAATCCAAAAAAACTGAACAGATACTAATAATGGTTATATGTGCGTCTGAATCATGTGATCTTTGGCGTCAGAGTGGAATCAAATGTAAACTTGTACATAATGTTTTACGGTACTGTGTGATGATTGTTATGTAGTTTTTTTTTTGAAAGTTTTGGATTTGACAACCTTTTCTGCAGGTGAATTATGTATGATAAATGTAATAATATTTATCCAAATATTTCATATAGGCACGTGTAAACTGTTGGATCGTAGGTTCGTATTGATCAATCTAAATACCTACTTACACTATTCACGAGTATTTTCGTGTTTTATGAAAAAGATGGAAAAATTAAATGACCGTCGATTGTTTAAGATTTTTTTTTCATATTATAAATACATATTTTTGTACTGCTGTCTCCTACCGATGGTATGTAAAAAAGGCCTTAATTTTAATTGAATTGTCTCCATAAACTGCATGAAAATCTATTCGATTACTCAAATCTTATGAATAAACTAGCTTCTGCCCGCGGTTTCGCCCGCGTGTTACTTACACGCCGGCGAAACTTTTCTCCATACAAACTTTAGGCCCCCGTTTCACACCCTTATGGTATGAATTTTCGACAATTCTTTCTTAGTGCTCGCCTAAGTCATGAAAGGAAGGCTTGTACAAAATTTCACGCTCCTAGTCTCAGTAGTTTCGGCTATGCGTTGATATGTCAGTCAGTCAGGTTCTTTTTTTATATATATAGATAATAGTTGTCGAATCCAAGAAGTTTGTTTGTCTGTTGATTTTGAGAGGTTGCTGTTCGTGTCGTATTGTCGGACTTATATGAAATGAGTTTGTGGGTTTCAAGGCTTAGTCAATTGCGGCGTAACATGATCGTATGAAAGAACGCACAAGTTTTATAAGATGAACATGTATATAAGCGCAGATAAAAAAATAATGAAACACACCTTTAAAGAAATAAAATTTTTACAAGAAAAAATGTATTAATAGCCAAGTAAAGTAAATTTATATGCCAAATATGTCTGACGAAAAGGAAGTCTTAAAACATGTCATGTTACGCCCCAGTGGGCCAGGAGCTTTGTGTACAAAATTGTGAATGTTTACTTTCGCTCTATTTACTGTAAGATAGGTGTAAGCGCATAGAAGCCATTGTTCATGTAATTTTTAGTATATTTTTCTCTGTTTAGCAATTAATAAAGTTTCTTTTATTGATATAATTTGTGCATTTTTATTTATTATATGATTAGTACAAAAAGTTACTCGATAAATTATCTTCCTCCACGGAGTTATGGATATAACTCCGTCGCGGGGAGCCGGGCCCCGCGCTCGTTTTGCTACGTAATGATATATTAAGTTCGCCATCAACACGACTACATGCACACCGTTAAAGTTGATCTAGCGACACTGCGTAGGTAATAATCCGGTTTCCGAGGTGAGGACCGTCCGCGTGAACACATGCGCTTTGTCACGCGACGGATGCCCGTCACTGGTATCCGCTTTATGCAGTTTTGGCATACTCTATATATTATAAAAAGTACTCTGAAGTTTTGGCCCTGATGGTCACACTTTCAGGCATATGACTACCTATATCTCCTGTCAAAGATCTACGAATGACAACCGGGACTAGGGTTGCCATTTCTAAAATCTTGCAACCAGGACAAGAACCGTAAAAGCCCGGATTTTGAAGTTCACAACCCGGACAATGGACATATCACTTTTTTAACTTATTTTATTTTATTTTATTTTATTCGGGAAAAATAACAGCTATACATTAAAATCTTATACTAAGTTATAAATAAACAGAAATTATAAATGTATAACCTACGACATTTTCTACAACATACTAGGAGTTATATTTAACAATGCGCTATTCTAAGTTGTTAAAACAGATAAGTAATTAAGAGTAAACATAAACATGGCATGCAAGTAAGAGAGAAAAAAAAAGGGATGGAGGGAGAGAGAATGTATAAATATTAAACGAACTAGTTTAATGTTTTTTTATAAATAAGCTTTTTAAATTTTTGAGCAGAAACAAAAAAGAAGTCGATGTCTGCAGAGAACTTATTATATTGATTAGTAAGACGGCGAAGAGGTGCTCGCTAGCCAGCGTTTGTACGATAAGAACTTACTGCAAATAAAGGTCTTGCGCGCACCCCCCGGTATATCGTTGTTCTAGGCACTACATAACTAATCTTGTTACGCAAATCGATACAATCATAAGTATTGCACAGATCAAACAAAAACATCGCTTCCAACATGACTCGTCTAGATTTTAAACTTTGCAGATTATACTTTTTCAACAGGTCATGGTAAGATGCATAAAGTACGATAGCAACGAAAATGCATGGCTTTTAAAAACTTCCTTTGTACTTTTTCGAGCATATCAGAATATTTTTCATAGTGGGGATTCCATACTGAAACTACTCTGACTAAACTCTAACTCTAACTTACTCTTTAATAAAAAAAAAACGTTCAAATGGTCATAAATCAACTTATAAATTATTTTCATACTTAAAACGAAATATGTAAATTTTCTCTATCTTGAGTTACAAAACAGAAGGTACTCAGTTTAAAAAAAAACCTTACTATGTTTAATTCTTGAAATAAAACACTGACGCTCAGCGGTGGCGTCTCATTGCTTAATTTATACACGAACTAAAAATTAGTACCTACCCCACCCGGATGTTTCCCGGACGTCCTTTAAACTGGGACAAATCCGGTCGGATGGCAACCCTAACCGGGAACAACGGCTGGACGTGCTTTACGACTTTCTCTACTCCGTGTTTGCGACATATGTGGTGTTGGTAATGTCCTAGATAAACTTAAAAAAGTACGTAGGTACGAATTGAAAAATTCACATTAGTCCCAACCTGAAACCTCATGCATGAGAGGCGGGTGCCATAACCACTGTGAGCTGAGGTAATGCCAATGGTTTACCATGGTGGTCTATCTTGGAGAAAATCTTAATAAATCTTTTGATGTGATTCAAAATTTCAAACATCAACCCTGTTACTTTTTGATTAGAATGACCGGATAGGACTAGGATATTTAACCCGCAAAATATAATAATCACCATCATCATTTCACTCGAAATACGTCCACTGTTGGACATAGGCCTCCCCCAAGTGTCGCTACATTGAACGGTCCTGTGCGTTTCGCAACCATCAAATTCCCGCAACCCTTACCAGGTCATCGGTCAAAATATAATGCCTGTCATGAATTATGCACGACATCGCAATTCTTCAAGCAATCACGAAAAATAACACCAAAATGTTACCTACTCGGATCAGACAGCAACCTGCTTACACCATATCAATGTCATTTTGTCGCAACAATACTGCAGCAGGAACCTAAAAAACTGTGTCATTAAATCATACATAACGCTATACGTGTAACAAGTGAAATAATATGCAATTATCGGTTACGGTTTCGTATGTCACCGTGCAAGGAATACAAATGGCGGAGGTGTCATGGCCGCCACGCGCCTAGCAGCCGTAATGTGGAGAAAATTTGGCGCCAAAGACCTCGAATTTTCTTACTAGATTCTATTGTTAATTTTGTGTGATTACCGTAGGATATTTGGTTAGGTAAGGTGTTTGTTTTGGGATTGTCTTTAATGAGTTTTCAGTTTTAAAATTTCCTAGTACTTTTTACCTTTACCTTTAATTTGCATCATCTTTACTTAATTCATTAATTAAACCCCATGCGAACGTGTTCGCTTGCTCATTGTCTTTCTATTGTGTCTCTAATTACGGTACTCAAAAGGAAGATATTGATGCGTTTAGGAAGACATCTAGTATCAGTTAGGTAGGTAGGTACCTACTTTTTCTAACGATGAGATCAATAGGTACAGTCGAAGCTACTAACAATAAAAATGTAGAATTACTAAGTACTTACATCTATTGGAGCTGCGCCAATGAATTACGATTACGAAAGCCTTTTATCCGACCTTCGACACATATATCTATTTACTTTAGTAGAGGCTTATACAATTGTATTTATAAACTTCTCTGCCTAACTATCTGTTAAATTATTCTTCTTTCGATAAGAACTTAAAAAAAAACACATTGATTCAGCAGAATACTACAAAATGCATCTACTTACATTAAAATGCGTTTCAAATAAGAATAGGATCGACTTTTTTCCACAACTATCACACATCGCCGTCTAGTCCCAAGCTAAGCAGAGCTTGTGTTATGTGTACTAGACAACTGATAAACATACTTAAATATTTCTAAATACATACATATATAGATAAATTAAACCCAGACACAGAACAAATGATCGTGCTTATCACACAAACATTTGTCCTGGATGGGAATCGAACTCACGACCTCAGGCATAGCAGTCAGGGCCACTAACCACTAGACCAGCAGGCTAGTCAAATTAAATATAGGTTCATGTCAGATTAAATAATAATATGCCTGATAAGACAGGAGCAATTGTATCAATAATATCTCCAAGAACCTTAACGGATATACCCCATAAGTCCTCAGTGTTTTTTATGTTAAGACTATAGAATGTTTTTTAATTGAATCGACAGAATGGTACATAATTAGGGAAATTTGGACTTAGCGCCATGTTGTGACGTCATAGCTGTCAAATCGAATGAATTGAGTAGGGTTAGCAAAACAAGTTTTTTTTTTAAATAACATTTATTTGTGAATCAAGAATATTCATCAGAATTTAGTTAGGTATTCTATTCCGCTCATGTCTGCATCACTGAGTTTTCATCGACGTCGTCATCATTAACATTTTCACTGCTTTCTCCTATAAAATAAAAAACGTACTTAGATTAATATACTTAACCAAGAGTAAGAGAAGAAAAACAAAAAAAAAATATATGTGCAAATATGATTTCTCTGCAAACCTTACTTTTTAATCAACATTTGACAGATAGATGTCATTGACATTCCTATTCCTATTTGAAACTCACTGTACTGCCTATTTATTCTACTTGCCTCAGATTCTTTTGATAAAGACGTAATCATAACTAGAAAAAGAGGCTAATGGCTAACGGTCCTTGCAACCAATGATAACAAGTTATCACTTGGCCACAGCTACTGTTGCAATGTTCTATTGCTACACTGCACTAGTTTACTCTGATGGCAGTAACACAGAATATTAATGTTACCATACCGATCCTCAGGGGATTGGCATTTTTGTCGTAAGTACTTGCCACATTTCGCGAATGACGCAGGCGCAAGTGAAATAGGCTGTTGGAAGTATAGGATGACTATCGCCTTTTGATGAAGCGGTTCAAATACCTTCGTATTTTTTGTCTTAAGTGATGACATATGGTTCCGATCCGTGGTCGCTCACAATGGGCCTCATCAGAAGGCCTAAAGTCACCCATAGGGCAATGGAAAGGGTATGCTCGGAGTTTCCTTGCGTGATCGAATTGGAAATGAAGATATCCGCAGGAGAACCAAGTTTGCCGACATAGCACGAAGAATCGCCAAACTCAAGTGGCAATGGGCAGGGCACATTGCTCGCAGAACAGATGGCCGTTGGGGCCAAAATGTTCTGGGGTGGCGACCACGTACCGGAAGACAGTGTTGGAAGGCCCCCTACAAGGTGGATCGATCACCTGGTGAAGGCTGCGGGAATCCGATGGATGCGAGACGCACAGGAACGTTCATTGTGGCGACATCTGGGGGAGGCCTATGTTCAGCAGTGGACGTCTATCGGCTGAAATGACTAATTGCAGTTACCGGTAGTTTCACAGGTATTTTGAGGGGTGGAAAAGGGTTAAAGGAAATGATGAGGTACCGAATCGTATAAAAATGTAAATTCATAAGTCTCGGGAAACAAGAGTTGGGAATGGAATAAGACTGATCTTGGATCCAATTCTTGTGGGAGGCCGAAGTCATTTCGGTTGTGATGATGATGGTCCCATTTGTTTTCTAAATAAAACTTCTTTTTAGGGTTCTGTACTTTAAAAAGTATATTATAACGAAACCCTTATAGGACAACTTTGTTGTCCGTCTGTCTCTCTGTCTGTCAAGACCCGTGTTCAAGACCCTTTATCTCGGGAACGCGTGGAGGTATCGAGTTGAAATTAAAACCATATACTCAAGTTTGTGATCTCTAAAAGCTGTGAAAAAACCTAATTTCTAAGTTAACGAAAAAAAAGATACGGCCGTATATGTTTTAAAAAAAAAAACATGAATATTGTTACTTAGCCTTCATCCTCTCTCCTAACTTTGCTGTGCCCGACAGGGTCCATATTGATCTTGACAATATTTTATACCATCTATGTACATAATATGGAATGCAATAAAGTAAGTATTGAGTATTGAAAAAACCTATTATTTCGACACTCTCGAAGAAATCAAAATTCATAGGGTACTTCCCGTTGACCAGAACTCTGAATTTTTGCATAAAGCAAGGTCTTATAGCACTGGTGTAGGAATAAATTTAAACCTAAATTTGTAGTTGAACATCGGCTCAAAAGATACAAACGGAACATTTGAAACATCAGCTTACAAGATACAAACGGAACTGACTGCTATGAACTGTTATTTGTTACGTTGCGCCATATACACCAACAGATTTATTTAATTGTATTTTGATTTGAGATTAATTTAAAACAGATGTTTTTAGTTCAGTTCATTAAAATTTAGACTATTTACGTTTTAATTTTAATTTTAAAAATACTGCAGGTCACTTAAAGTAAAGAGTGTTTCAGTGTTCTAATTGTTCCAAATTATGCATTTAAAACATTACTGCTGTTCCAATCTTTCGGAACAGTGAGTCAGTTCAGTAAAGCGAGTTACACACGCCTACTTAAGAGTGTCGAAATACACGTTTTTTGCGACATAAACGGCCTTTTTTTTTCCCTTTAATTCAGTAGTTTGATTTATTCACAGCTTTAAGGGACCACAGACCTGAGTATTTGATTTTAATTTCAACTCGATACCTCTACGCGTTCCCGAGATAAAAAGATCTTGACAGACAGACAGACAGACGGACAATAAAGTGATTCTATAAGGGTTCCTTTTTTTCGTTTTGAGGTACAGAACCCTAAAAACATATACCTGAATTAGTTATTTAGGTCTGTTTTTTACTGGTTTACACTAAGGTAGGTATTTTTTATTTTACGTACTAGGTACTAGGTAAAAGAAAAAATAAAATAAAATAGGCTAGGTTTTTTTTTTAAAAAAAAGCGCATACGCAAAGCGATCCCCACTATTTCACCGAGCGCTCAAGATCCGTACCGATACCTTTAGGTACTATTTAGTTAGTTCAGTGCTATTTGTAACTCTAAACTTTACCGAGTTACTGTTGCTGCATTTTTTTCCAATATTTTTTCACTAACTATTCGGAAAAATATTGATATAAAATGTGACAATTCTGACACTGTGTGTCCGAATATATTGCATTCGAATCGTCAGCAACTCACTTCACCACAACATCCTGCAATCAATAAGCAATGAGCAGGTAATCTTTCCAGTCCTGACGCATAAAGATCGTTGCTCGCAATGAGTCACCTAGAGCTTCGGACACGGAAGTGCTCACACTGTCGTTTTCAACGACTACATACAGATATAAAATGTTCTGAGAAGACAGTTTGAAGTTTCAAGGTAAATTCTTATTGAAATGTTTTTCATTTTTTATGAACTTGATCCTGATTCTGTGGAAGTACCTACTTATCTAAGCTAATGAGTCAAGTTGAAAGTCAGTAAGGGACCAAGGACTATTTGTGGTAACCGTAAATTTGCAGTATTTATCTAGGGCTTGTACCAGCAGCTTCGCCCGCGGATAAGAAAGTTTCTCCATACAAACTTTGGACCCCTGTTTCAACCCCTTTGGGGGTGAATTTTGGAAAATCCGCTCTTAGTGCTCACCTACATCATAAAAGGAAATCTTGTGCAAAATTTCACGGTCTTAGTCTCAGTAGTTTCGGCTGTGCGTTGATATGTCAGTCAGTCAGTTTCTCCTTTCATTTAGATAGACTAGCTTCTGTCAGCGGCTTCGCCCGCGTGAATGTAGCTTTCTCCATACAAACTTTAGGCCCCCGTTTCATCCCCTTAGGGGCTGAATTTTGGAAAATCCTTTCTTAGTGCTCGCCTTCGTCATAAAGGAAAGCCTTGTGCAAAATTTCACATTCCTAGACCTAGTAGTTTTGGCTGTGCGTTGATATGTTAGTCAGTCAGTTTCTCCTTTCATATATATATATATATAGATAATAGATAACTAGCAGTGAGTATGCATTTAAGCGGAAGTTGCGGAAATATTTTCTCTACCAATAGCACAGTTGTCTCAAAGCTCTCCTAAATCGTCGTTCGCCCGTACGAGAACTACCCAGCCCGAGTCATCGAAGACGCGTAGTGTTCGACGCGCGCCTCAAAGAGATGTCAGCACGAGTTTTGGAGAGTATGCGCGGGAATTGCATGACTTCATTCCGCCATCTCCTTTCTACCATCGGACAACCCGACGCGCGTCGTACGGCGAATATCCACCCTTACGTTGTTGAAACTTCTAAGGTCCGGACTAAACGATTTGCCTTGTCGTTTATACCGCTTACATCGAGGGACTGGAACAATTTGCCTGCTGTGCGGTCTTCCCGTCCTATTATAATTTAGGTGCCTTCAAGGCGTAGAGTGAATAGGCTCTTATAAACTAGTGCGCCTCACCATCAACAATTTCATCGCTGCTTACCATCAGGTGGGATCCTATAAAATTTCCTTTAAAGAAAATATTAACATTATATCGCCTCGTCACGGGTGCCTACTCCGCGAGCTGCAGGAAAAATTATAGTAATACCAATATTCATACCCATGTATGTATAATACAGCCAGACGTAACTTCCGGTAAGGAAGTAGTCTTCATTACGCTTTCCGCTTTAAAGGTTCCAGTTGACGAAAGAATATGTAACTTTCTAAGTCTATGAACTCTTAGCTGCCACGGTTTATTTTGATTAGGTATTTGTTTTATTTTTATTTTTTTTTTCTTTTACTCAGGACGCTTTTAATACGAGATGTACATACGAGATGTGTGGCTGTGGACAATGTAAAAAAAACGCTAAATGTAATAGATATTTACTGATTTAAAAGAGTATCTTTGGAGTTTCTCCAAAAAAAAAGCGTAGATCTTATGTATAAGATCTACGCTTTGGAACGTCCAAAAACCTTTATTTTATTTTCTTTTTCACTTTAACAATCTAAAAGTGCTAAATGATAAATGGTTTAATTTTTAAATAAATTCTTTAAGATTTGAATTAAGTATGACAATAATTTGAGTTTTATGGCGTGGCTACACATTAGTACATAGTTCCAACTGACTGCGCCCGTTCACGAACTTGACTCATGCGCTAGCAACATTCAGCTCAACCATTGAAGGGAACCAAATGATCCAACACAATATATCCACCATCACTTAATCTAGGCTCTTAATCAAATGGGTAGTAACGTGTTATGCAAGATAGCTTTGTCTTGCATGTTTTCTAGCTCATAAGCTGAACTCTTCTTTGATAGGCTTGTCTTGATGAAGAGGTACTTACTTGGTTTAATTCCTCAGTCAGGTGAGAGTTTATGGGTATTTCCGGCAAGCAAATATAAAGGGTTTATCTATAAGAAAATTCGTGGATTTTTCTGCAACTAATTTTCCTGCAGGAAAATTTATAAGGCTTTCGATTAGAAAAATGGGATTTTGTTCAAGAAAATTTGTCTTAGTATAGGTATTTCTGTAAGATTTATGAGTTTTTCTGTAAGAAAATGTTGGTTGGATTTTTTTTTTTAAATTGATAGGTGATCTTTATTTACATTTAAAAATACTAACTATAATTACAATAAAATAAAATAAATAATAATAAAAACCCTAATCTAATTACAACTAACTAAAACTAAAATATGGCGTCAAAAAACTCTTCCACATTGCTGTCGACTGGTAATGTGCCCAAAAGACTGGCGGCATTGCCACGCTGTATGGCAATGCTTATCCTCTGTCCGAGGTAAAAGCCAGCCCTTGGGTCACGCGAAGTGTCAACTAGACGTTTTGACAGATCTTTATACAACTTGTGAGCACTCGGACCCCACGAACCGAGAGTTTCAACCCCAAACGGTTCGATTGGTTGGATTGTTATGTAGTTACTTAGGTATCTACTTCCACCCGTTTCTTTCGAGGAATCACAGGTGAAATTATTGTTGTCTTAACTTAAAAAGTAAAATAAATACAACAAATAATAAACACCTAAACAAGTTTGTAACATCTATAGGTCATTCAGTTTGCCCGCTATGTAGAGTGGAACGGTGACACTACATGCTCGCAATAAGTATAATTTATGATATCTGCTGGATATTTTACTTAATTATTATTTTAAGTGTGTAATAAGGTATGTATTAAGTAATGTAATATTATACCTACATGTTATATAAGGAGCAGTGGTGGCCCAGAGGTGGCAGCCCTGACTTACGAGCTGTATGTCATCATCATTTTAGCCGAAAGAAGTCCACAATTAGACATAGGCTTCCCCCAAAGTGTCGCCAGCCCACAACGAATCCTGTGCTTTTCGCATCCATCGGACTCCCGTGTCTCTCGCCAGGTCACCGGTCCGTCTTGTGGGAGGGAAGCCTTTCAACGCTGCGTCTTCCAGTGCGCGGTAGCCACTCCAGATCCTTTCGGCCCCATAAACCATCTGTTAATGACGACTTAAGTGATCTTGGTTCTCCTGCAGATATCTCCAGTTCTGATGCGGTCACGCAAGAAAACTTTGAGCATAGCTTACATAGTTGTAAGTAGTGGGTTCCAACTGTGGCAAGGGCGTGAACGAGCCGTTAGGCTCTCAGTTTTACTAATTGCAGCTCACATAAAAACTGTAGATTGTAATCTATCAAGAGTGAAACGGACTTCATCATCATCATCATCATTTTATTTGGGGTCCGCGCAATACGTTTTTTTCTTTCATTCTTTCCTGTCACTCGTCACACTCTATCACTAACTCCCTTTTCTTTCATATCACTTCTCACACAATCCACCCATCTTGTTTTGGCCTCCCTCTCCCTCTCAATCCACCCACATGTAAACTCATAACTCTTTTAGCAACATACGTTTCATCCCTCCATTCGTTACTTAATCGTCCCTTTAAATTAATGCGTAAACGTAAATAAATTAAAACACTATGAACGTCCAAAAATTTATGAAATTGGCTGCAATGCAATTTTTGCAATTGACTTGTTGAATCCATAGTGATAGATAGTAACTACATAAAGCCACATGCATGATATACTCCTTCGAAAATGTAAGTATGTAGTTTAAGGCCATTATAAAAGGTCAATTTTTTTTCATTGTGTTCTGAAAATATTTCAAAAAGGAGCCGAGTCCACAGTGATGATTTGGTCTATATCCAAAATTTTACCTACTAGCCTCCTACATACATTTCTCTCCAATTTTTTTATTTATCCTTTTGATGGAAGAAAATAAATTAACGACCGACATAATATCATCGCCCACGTCATAATAAATAAAAGCCCGTCTCAGGTATGCGCGGGAGATGAAATTGTGTGTCCTTTATGCGCGTACGCATACATTACGGGCGGTTGTGGCGATCTAAGACGAATTGCTAGTCGGAGAGCTAGCAAAAATTTTGTTTGCTTGTATCACTAATTTATTCAAAGTTTAATTTCGCTAAACACGTTCCATCATCAGACCACCAGACGATCGGCGATGCGCCATGCACGAACACATGGTGGACATCCCACCCATAAGCACAAAACGTTTTGGGAATACATTCATTGTGCGTGTAGCTAAGGACTGGAATTCCCTGCCGGAATCTGTATTTCCTGATGGCCACAACGTAACCTTTAAGTCTTACGTGAATAGGTTACTTCTAGGCAAGCGTACTCTATCGTCGACCTCATCATCGCTTACCATCAGAGGCGGATTAGCCACGTAGCAAGAATAGTAAATGCTACCAGCCTTGTGCAATGGGGGTCCCCGATTGGAAGAACAAAATCAAGTTAATAATAATCTTTATTTTGTACATTTAACACACACAGTAACGGTATAGAATGACATGAGCAGATATATTAGTTGAACAAACACTGATCAATGGAAATATAATGAATATTTGATTCCTAAACTAAGTAAAATAAATACTAAGTAAAGTATCTCAGTTAAGCTATACCTTATGAAATCTAACCGATTCCGAATTATCCATAATGGCAATGTAAGCAACAGCATTAGGGCTATCGCTACCTAAGAACCCTGTAGCCGGTGAGAATAAAGACAAATTAATTAATTATCATTTTAAAAAGATTTTGTGGTCCCCTTGGCAGAATTGGCTACAGGTCCACGCTGGCCTAATCCGGCACTGCTTGCTATCAGGTGGGATAACGGTGAAGCGGTAGCCTCTCAATAATAATATAAAATCCAATTAAATCATTTGCGTTAGTCCGAGGTTTTGCAGATTTAAACCTCAGATTTTTATAGAAAATAGGTATAGAGTTTCTGGTAATTGAAAGTATTCCCTGCCCTATGTGATAATGTGATTTACCTACAACAATTAAGGACCCGGGGAAAGTTAGGCTGAATCCCATGGGCTTTTTTTTATAAATATTTTTGATAAATATTTCGCTCGAGTCCAACTATACTTTATTTAGATGGGAAACCATTACTGCTAATATTATTAACTAACTTCTGTAAGTGACGGTGGCCCGTGGAAATTATCCTAAGGGAAAATACACAGTATCACCATCATCATTTCAGCCGAAATACGTCCACTGTTCGACATAGGCTTTCCCCAAGTGTCGCTATAAAGACTGGTCCTGTGCGTCTCGCATCCATCGGGTTCCTGCGACCCCTACCAGGGAACTTACTCCATGGGTAAAAAAATAGTCTTTTTTCACCACCTGCTCGATAATGCCCTTTTATATGTCATACAACCATCACATAGCAAGTCATTATGTCCCTAGGGATATAATGCAGTATGGGCGATCCCTAGGGAATAATGAGATTTGAATTTGGAACGCGAAAAATGAATAAAAAATGTACGTGCATCATACAAGTTTATTCAAAATTCAAACTGGCCACTAACGAAAAAAATGTAATGAAAAAACGGGAGCATTAGAGAAAATTTAAATTGTAGAATCTTAGAGTAGTGAATTTTGTTTGTTTCTAATCTCAAAACATGTTGAGTGATAGTTAAGATTAACTTGTACATAATACTTATATTTTTTTGTTTGACTAAATTGTCTTTTATTTATCTCACAGATGGTGTAAAAAGTAAAGTATCCAACACGGGGATAAAGCTGTCTTTGTCTTAGGCGGCTTGAATTCCTCACTTCAGTCAGGTTTGTTTATTAATTTTACTTTTTTATTTTTTTTGTTTGTTTATAATTACTTATATAAATCCCTCACTGACGTTCGGGATTAAAATTGGCAACCTTCGCTTATAGACACTGCTTTATCCCCTAGTCGCATAATCTACTATTAGTCCTGTTACTAAGGATATTTTTTACTTAGCATACGGGTAGACTGTCATGGTCACAGGAGTCCTATAATGTGTCAATGTTCTTTTTAATGTTAAGTTTCTAAATGTTGTTTCTACACTATGTGTATCTATGTGTGTCAAATAAGACCTTATTCTTTCTTTCTTTCTTTTTTCATTTTCTGGTCTCATCATCATCATCATCATTTCAGCCGATAGACGTCCACTGCTGGACATAGGCCTCCCCCAAATGTCGCCACAACGAACGATCCTGTGCGTCTCGCATCCATCGGATTCCCGCAACCTTCACCAGGTCATCGGTC
Source organism: Mythimna pallens (assembly GCA_961205895.1). Classification (NCBI taxonomy): domain Eukaryota; kingdom Metazoa; phylum Arthropoda; class Insecta; order Lepidoptera; family Noctuidae; genus Mythimna; species Mythimna pallens. The sequence goes on from OY540832.1 coordinate 24,854,819, forward strand.
CACCTTGTAGGGGGCTTTCCAACACTGCGTCTTCCGGTACGCGGTCGCCACTCCAGAACCTTTCGGCCCCAACGGCCATCCGTTCTGCGAGCAATGTGCCCTGCCCATTGCCACTTTAGTTTGGCGATTCTTCGTGCTATGTCGGCAACCTTGGTTCTCCTGCGGATATCTTTTCTGGTCTACCCGTATGCTAAGTTCACACAAACCCGTTCAGCCGTTAAGACGGGAACAGGTAACAAACAGACTGAGAGACGCTTATAAAGAGGTAGAGTTACTTTCATATTTATAATACTCGTATTATAAGTATGATTTGTCTTGTCTTTAAATAACGCAACAGCCTTTTAACCCCTTCAAATGATCTCGTCGTTCGATGTTAAATGAGCCGGTACGTTCTAGTAGTCATTGTGCTAGTAGGTACAATGCCACATTGTGTTAGTTCTTACATCTGTCGTCCAAATTAATATTGCATCGACATCTAAAGATAATGGGATTTTGTTACGGCATAGTATGTAATTTTACTTGTGTGTAAGATACTGGTATGTATTGTTTGTGGCTAGACTTTTCAAAGATCGGTCTATGATTTTTTCTTTAGTGCAGTTGACATCTTAGTTTCAAGATTTTTTTTATGGTGGAAAATCATTTAAATACTTTGCTCTTGTGTCAGATTTTTGCTGAATAAAACCACACCTATGTTCCTTCAGTTGCCCATTGCATTCTAGGACCACGCGTAACCTTTTCATATGTCAACCCATGGCCCTGGTAGACATCGGTCGGTTTTGCTGACATCTCTTTGAGGCGCGCGTGGAACACTACGCGTCGTTGATGACTCGGGCTCGGTCTGGACGGTTACTGGACAGCCGGACGGTGACCTACTCACTGCTCGTCGTCCGCAAGCCCTCGTCTACGGTGGCTGGTAGTCGGGCTTGGGGTCTCGGTGGCTGGGGCGTGAGGGTGTCCGTATTAAAACGCGTGCAGCCCTCTCCTTCGCTAGCACTATTGCGTCTTAGTTTAAAGGTGGATCCCGACTTAATTTTTAATTTTTTTAAGATTAAGGTACCCGGGTTTTTTATTATTGACCAGATTCTATCAGAACATCGCCTACGCGAAAGTAGAATATTATCCTAATGGAACTTAATCCCGGGATAAAAAAGTATCCTATGTCCGATGCCCGGACATGGCCAAACATCGACATCCCTTTCAGCTGTTTGAACGTGAAAGAGTAATAAACATACAGATACACACACATAATATACTCAATACTCAATACTCAATTCTTTATTGCATTCCACAATGTAGGCTTAGGTGGTAAATATTTGCCAAAAGAAACAATCATGGACCCTGTCGGGCACAGCAAAAGAAGGATACAAAAAGCGGAGAAGAAGACTTATTTTCGGCATCTTATAATCTAACATATAAATACATTTTTATGAAATAATTAATTAATAATAATTTGAAATACTAATAATGTCAATATTTAAAATGTAATTTGCAATAATAATAATTAATAATGTCAATATTTAAAATGTAATTTGTAATAATAATAATGGATAATGTCAATATTTATAATGTAATTTGTAATATTAATAATTATTTATTTATTTATTTATTTATTTATTTATTTATTTATTTATTTATTTATTTATTTATTTATTTATTTATTTATTTATTTATTTATTTATTTATTTATTTATTTATTTATTTATTTATTTATTTATTTATTTATTTATTTATTTATTTATTTATTTATTTATTTATTTATTTATTTATTTATTTATTAAATACTCCATGCACAAACGTACAGCGGCGGACTTAATGCCTTAGGCATTTTCTACCAGTCAACCTTAGGGTGAAGCAGAGATAAATAGTGGTAGGTGCAATAAAAGAGAGAGAAAAGGCGAAAAGGTACAAGAAAAGATATACTAATAAACCATAAATATTATACAATTATACAATACATATACAAATTAATAAACTATCTACATATATATCAACACTAATAAAGTCAAACAATTAGTTCAAATCGACAATTTGAAAACATTAACGCTGTGATGACACTACTGCCAACTTCTTACGAATTAGCTCGCGAACTTTGGTTCTGAATGTTAATCGATTTGTTGCCATCCTAATCTCCCGGGGGAGTGCATTCCACAAAGAAATAGCTAGAACAAAGAAAGAACAATGAAGAAAGTCAGTACGATGAGTGGGACATTGAAGTAGGCGGTTATGAGATGAGCGCAGATTTCTATTGTGGTTGGCGCAAATGTATTGAAAGTGAGGAGCTAAATAACTAGGAGAATTAGGAGAATCAAGAAATGAAAACAAGGTAGTGAGCGCCCTTTGCTCTCTGCGCTGACGTATGGGTAACCACTTTAGAAGCGACCGATGCGCTGAAACATGATCATATTTACGTAGAATTATGTCAATATTTAAAATCTAAATTATACGTAAATAAGTCTAGTATATATACCAACTTTCTTTTTAATATGTATGAAGGTAGAACTACACTGCGCACACGTGTGCCACACACGCCGATCTGAGCGGGTCGGTCTCCATACATTATATGGAAACTAAACTCGAAGAGCTACACTTAATCCACGCCACGAGTCGCCATGCGACGTCGTTCTACGTACAAATCAGGCGTGTTACACGTGTGCGTCGGTCTAATGTAGTTCTAGCTTTGTGTGATGATAAGCTCAAGTAAACGATGATGTTTTCTCTAATATTTTCTTAAATACTTAGCCACACATAAAACGAAGTACGAAAGTACCTCTCATATCTATTATAGCTCAGATACATTAGTGGACGAAATGGTGGACATTTTTTTCCCTAATGAACTAACATGACGTTGCATCATTGGTAGTGACCCGCAACTTGTCCCCTAAATTTTACAATGCTATCAACATGTCCCGCTTCACGTGAATCGTGACGCGGGACTTGTTGTTGGACCGAATGTCCCCCACATTCTGTCCCCTAGTGTATTTGAAACATTAAGCTTAAGGCCAGGTTCCACTCATTTTAAACTTTTTTAAACCTCTGGAAATCCACAAATATAAAAAAGAACAACATGAAAATTTATTTTATTAAAATTGACTATGTGACCAACCGCCGGGCAAAAATCAAAACGAGGTATAAATTTGTAGGTTCGATAAAAAACAAATCGCGAATCTGACCCTAACTTACGATTTCAAACGTGTATGTCTACGAGATTACGTCACGGTAATATTTGAAAGTTACAAAAAATAATAAAGCTTGTTTTTTAAAAGGGCCTCGCTAAAACCAAAATCTTGGTTAGCTTTTTTTATAAAAATAAAACCGCTGTTACGGGGCCGCGAAGTCGATATAGACTCAGGCGGAGTTCATACAAAATACTCGGAGACTACAACCGGCTCTTAAGCATAGGTAACCTTCAAGAAACTCAGGAGTTCTAATACACTTAGATAACTATCTAGCTAAACAACACAAAAAAGCATTAATTTTTAATCTCGATCACGTGCATATCCGCACGCTAGCTCTTACACTACATACTTTGACAGAGACTGGTCTGGTCGGACTTGGCCTTGCTGCAGGCGTCCACAACTTGTTGTGGGGGCTTCAAGGGACTCATTTGTAAGTAATGTTTATACTTACACATGATCTGTCAACGACGCTTGAGGACTTCCTAAATAAGTGTAGCAATACATTGATTGTTATTGTGTTAACTATTGTTTCATGTTGAGCACCTTAGTAGTTCTGAGTTGATCTACACGAATACTGAGAAATACTTACACTGACTGGACAGGTCCACTCAAAACTGTGTGGTTCTTTCCTTAAAAGACCATCTCAGACTCCAATCTGCATGGTTCTCGTATGATTTGACCATTGCAAAGTCCCTTTTTCTTCTCAGGGTAGTCAGCTATGAAACACCGGCCTCATCTAGTTTATATTGAAGAAAAATTTGACGTGTAAAAGTGTTTTTAAAAATCTATTTTCAAAATGAATATCATTTGTCATTTATTAAGCATGAGCTTTGTCTATCTATGACGTTATAACGTTTTAACAGGTCTTTGATGAGATTTTGTATAGAGATGCAGACTTCTTGGCTTTTTAATTGGCTTGGCAATTTATGTGTGTTCAAGGCTACAGTGAATAGGCCCCTAATAAACTAGTGCGCCTCACCATCAACGATTCCATCACTGCTTACCATCAGGTGAGATCGCAGTTAAGCACTTTATATTATTAAAAAATAATATCCTGACTTCCCATGGTACTAATATTTTTATTTTATTATTGATAGGCTCGCGTTTGACCCCCCTATCATGAGATAGGGACAGTAAGTGGTGATGTGGCCGACGATGGAATACGCTTGTATAGAAGTAACCTATTCACTATTGACTTAAAGACCCCTAGGTTGTAACTACCGGGAAACACAGCCTCCGGCAGGGAATTCCACTCCTTAACTATACGCATAATGAATGTGTTAATATTGTAGTTTACAATTACTTACTAAAGAAGTCTAGTAAAATAAGGATTTGTTGATCATTCAAAATCCACACGACCAAAGTCATAGACAAAATTATAGCAGGCAATAGGTTGCTCCATATCCTGCTATTACAATTTATAGATTTGTTGACAAGATTTGCTTGAGGATTTATTTCCTAAATATTAACACTGGTTTCATTAATTAAAAATGCTATAAAACTGTAATTGAACGTCATCTTGTTATGTAATTGGATCATTTATGCATGTAAGGAAGTTTTTAGCATTAATTGATAGGACCGGTATTTTTTGTAATTATTCTGTGACTAGATTTTGAACATAAATAAGGTGTGTTAAAAAGCTAATTAGCAAGCAGGCTAAGTGTAAATTTCTGATGATCCAAGATATACAAACGATAAACGACAAGATATATAGACATGAAAATACGAACATAATTTGAATAAAAATGCATTGTATGGTCCTTCAGCCGTCCGGTAATCGTTCAGACAGAGCCCGAGTCTTTGACGGCTCGGCGCCTTAAAGATGTTTGAGCAAAACCGTAAGGGGCCAGCAGGGCCGAAGCCTACTGGGGCCATGGGTTGACTTCTCAAAGGGTAACCTGTTGGTGGGAAATCATCTAATAACCCCGCTCAGGGCGAAGAGAGACGCAGTGTCACATTTGCTGACTGAAACCCATCCGTGTTCCTTCAGTACCCTTTTGCATACAACAACTCAGCAGCAGCAGCAGGCAGGGCCTTTTTAGTCTTGGAGCACTTTTATGATAGGGCTATAACTGGGTTGATTATTTAAAAATTAGCTTGGTCCGTGGCTTCGATCTCGTGTCCTATCCCACAGCACATCTTATATTTTCTCGGGTAAAAATAACCCATGGGACTAAGTCATAGTGTGACTTTTAATCGGTGACAGTATTTTTGTAGTCATGTCAGCCCCCGCCTTCTACCACGGCGTCTTAAAATCATTTAAACTCCAGAAGGAGACAGGTAAAGGTTTATTTGCCGTGTAGAGCTATCCAGAGACTTTTTACAAACGAATTAAAATATACCACTGCGTTTTAAAATCATTATAACTTCAGAATGAGACAGGAGATATAGAGCTCCGTTCCGATTTTAAAAACGAAGTAAAAAAATTGTCCTCTTTTTATAATTAATTATAGTGTAGATTTTAGTGCTTACCATTTCCAAGTAGTTTTTTGACACCTTAGTTTTTTAAGCTAGTGTAGCATGTAAAAACTAGAACAATAGACGATTAAAACTAATCTAATATCTAGCTATTGAACTTTTGAATGTCCAGCTACAAATGGTAACTAGCAAAATTAGTATAACCTTTACTTAGATGTTTATTACCTACTATGGGCCCTTGGGCAATGCAGTACTAACTTTATCGAAGTTAATATTCTAGGTTTTAAGTTTATTAAAATACTAGATGTCTCCCGCGGTTTTACCCGCGTCCTTAGTTGCTGCTCCGCTTCCGTGGGTCTTAGCGTGATGTTATACTTATAGCGCTTTAGCTATTCGTTATGCTGGCCATCACATACAGAAAGATTTTTTCTTATCTGACTGGTTCCAGACATTAGCAAAACTCTTCCGTTTTATTATATTACTAGCGACCCATTCCGCTTCGTATGGTTGTTACAAATCTTTGGAATTCTCGGTTTTTGTCTACTATAACATGCATTTATGATACACCTAAACTTTCCGCAAGAATCACTAGGTCTATTGATGAACACCGCATGAATACCCGTTCAGTAGTTTTTGAGTTTATCGCGGTCATACAAACAGATAGACGCGATGGGGGACTTTATTTTATAATATGTAAGGAAGTCTACATTATTACTTATTAGAGTATTTATCTAGGCTGTATATGCCTAAAGTCAATGCTTGCCTGCCTAACTATAAGATATAATATATTACAGATGCTTACTTAGAAAAAGAAATACATAAACGCACTCACCCAGCACCAACAAAAATAAACTAAAATATGTCCATCACATCGTTTGAAAATATTTTAGAGAAAAATTTACTAGATAACATTTCTAAATGATGCTAACCCTTCTACCTCTATTAGGAATATATATATAGTGGTACAAGAATATATCTTAGTGTTAACCAGCTGTAGGTATATAACAGTTCGTACGATATTAGGAATCGTACGTAGATGGCCTTAAAGGAGAAATGCGTGACTGCTGTACATAAACACATGTTCAAAACAACAGACTTTAGCTCTGACCCCGTTTAAACGTCCACTGCTCAACATCTTGCACGGTAGCGCTTTTACAGGATAAACTCTTGATAAACTATAGAAAACTTAATTGGAGTGAGGTCGAGAAAATCGGTATGCAGGTCACAGTAAGATACAATCTATCTCCTTATGTACTATTTCTTGTTTACTCCATAAATACTTACGTAAATGTTTAAGGATTATCGTTCGAGTGTTTGATTTGATTGATAACCTGTCCTATTTCTGTTTAAGTGTAACCCTCTCCGAATTTTTCTCATGTCGTGTCCAAATTATCAGTTAATTCATAGGATTTAATATGTAAATACAGTCGTTCCGAAGGGCTAAAGTATTGTTCTGGATTTAAAAGTCATCTGTAATATGAAATATCCGGGTTTAGATAAACCCATGTGAGAACACCGTGGACTTCGCGAACTCTTAGGTTACTTCCTATTACGACTCACTTTTTTTTTTTATATGATTATTTTTATTGTGCTATTGGGTACAATATCGACTGGTCTACACTGTTCTTACATAATGTCTATTAATACTGTAATATGAAAATATTGTAAGCAATCATTTTTTTAAAAGAGTAACTATGGAGTTTCTTGCCGGTTCTTCTCCATAGGAAACGACCAATTTAGAACCGTGCACTAGCTTCTGACGTTTTATAAGTGCCCATGTAGGCCTATGTGAAATAAAAATTTTTGACTTTGACTTTGACTTGACTTTGACCCAAAGGAACTTATTAAGCTGGGTTCCCTGCTCTATCCTGCAGTCCCTTACCATTATCTCCGGTACCACAGAAAAGACCGGTGTAATGCCTTTAGCAAAAATATTTATTTGTCTCAACAAGGTTTGATATATAGTTGATACGTTTTATTTGTATCCATTATGATAATTACCATTAAAGCTTTATCGATAGGTACTTACTTGAATCAAATCAGCCACCTTTGCACACAAAAAAAAAACTAGATTAAATAAAAAGCGTATTTCCTCAATGAATCATTAGTAAATGTGTCAACAGAATCATAACTGACCAACGGGGGTGTTACGTTACCATAGGGCTCTGCGGAGAATAACAATATCAGACCAACCACTGCGCTAACTTAGCGACATTATAAATACAAGTGGCGGTGTAGCAAACGGCAGACGTGTGTTGTGATCGCTCGCCATAACGCGCGCGAAACGCGGGAAATTTGACAAGCAGCCATGTTGGTTTTGAAGGTGAGTTTAAAGTTAGAAATTGTGGCGGGAAAATTTTTGACGTTCTTTTTGGGCGGGAAATTTTGACGTTTATGCTTTTTAAACTTTTGTTTTAAATTTTTTTGTTGAAGTCTTTTAGTGCCGGAATTTACTTTTTTATTTTAAAAGTGTTTGTTATTGTTCGGATTGTCATGTAATAGTGTGCTAATACTATTAAACACGGTGTGAACTATTAAGTATTCAACGTTGACTGGTATTATGGGAATGTACTGTGACCTTATCGTTTCTTATGGATATCTACTTATATTATACAACGGTTGATAATAGATGTAGTTTTAACGAAAGATCTTAATGTGATTTAACTGCAGCTTCTGTGCTTACCTGCAATTAAGTTTATACTTAATTGCAGTCATTGTGTTTTTGAAGCTAATAAGATATTCAAACAAAGTGCTAAACTACTTATTGCTACAAATTATGAATAATGATGATGAAGGCCATGATGAATAATGATCTCGAAATACAGAAGTCTCATGGAATAATTATATCAATTTTACCATGGTTTGGAGTTATCTCATCTCCAACAAATTACCATGATACCTTCATTTAGCAAGAATAATTAGAGCTTCAGAATTAATGTGAATTTCTCACGGGGTTGTTGTAATTGTACTTAGTGCTTATGTTTGTCCATTAGCGTCCAATGCGCAATGTTTAGCGCAATATGTTCTATTTCTTAGCCTAATGCACAGTTCTGTTAAGTGGTTTTTGTGTTCTTGAATTGAGTTATTAGAATTTACTGCCTGTCTTTCATAATGGCTGCTTTTTAAATTCGGTTTCTTACGCGAATTGTTTTTTATTTCGTAAGTGTTAATGGAGAATTAAATTTTAAATCGCATTGGAAGCAGTTTTGATTTTATTGTTTAACAAGGTTTATTTTATTCACCCTGTGCTTGTATTTACCAGAAAATAATTTGGTTGAGGAGTCTGGGGTAATGGTTTCTGTAAAATAATTACTTTTAACTGCATCAGGTTAGGCTGGATATTGATAATGAATTATTTCTTTTTAATTTTCGATAGCATCACTATTTACCATCAGGTGGGATCGAAGTCAAGCACTAATTTATATAAAAAAAAAAAACGATACAAAATTATATAGATTATTACAATACAATACAATAGAAATATACGTAAGTCTGTCCGTGTGGACGCACCATTATAGATTTATTGCACAGGACCTATGGAATTTGTACGATATTTTTGTCATAAAAGTGACAACTTAGGGTCGCCACACACGGGCCACAACCACAAAACGCCGCCACTTCCTATAGTCCTTATAGATAGATGGATTCGCCGCACACGGTTGACGCCGGTGGCCGCCACACGCTACAAATCGCCTCTGCTCGCTTCTTGTGGCCAGCACTGGTCACTAAACGCCGATACAAAACGCCGTCACACGCCACTCACGCATTCAATTTAATCCTTCTTCGTCAGAGTCCATTATGATACTGCGCGTATGGATTAAAAAAAGTAGCATCCACCGGCCACAAGTGGCTGTCGCGCGCTTCAGCTTCCTTTGTGGCCGCTTCTAGCTTCTCGTGGCGGCGTTTGTGGCTGTCGCGTATTGTCCGTGTGAGGTGACTCTTAATGTTGAATATTACAATGTGGTATGCATGCAACAGGTTTTACATAAGGCTGAATTCAGATAGTCGGGATTTGTCAAGTGTGATCCTCCTCGACCTAGATTCGTACCTCACTGTCATAAATTATCACTTTGATGTACGATGCCGTAATATTATGATAGCATAAACTGTCTAAAGTGATTAATTTGCTGTTTTATTAAGTGTTTCTAAAACCTGACTTGACGCTTAACTTTGTAGTTGCTCAAATGCTCATTAAGTTTAGATTACCGGGTGGATTAATCTAAGCAATTGCAATCGACTCCTTTGCTACTTAACTTGGACAAAGTAAATTATTATTATAACTGATCTGTGTTGTCTCACTGTTGGGCAAAAGCTTTCCTTAATTTTTTCCGTCTTTCCGGGTTCTGCGTCACTTCTTTCCAATTTCTTTCTTTTCTTTTCTCTTTCTATGAATAAAAATCGTTTAATTCAGGCTGTAAAATCTCCCCATTAACCATTTTATTTTCAGGATATTATGTTGGTAGCAATGGAATTTTTTTTAGAGGTGTATAGGTAAAATTTAACCTGCATTCGCATGACGAAAAAAATAATGAAAATAATGAATATGCATGCATTTTTTTTATATGCTAAATTAAATCCTTTTTAGCTCTGATGAACAAATACGAAAATATATATATCTTTATCAACAACGAAGTTATAAAGCTTCAAAGCTGCTATAATATTATGAAAGAGAAGTTCTACATGGTCTTTGACATCAAAGGCTATGAAACCCGTAAGGCCGCCATAAAAAAGGGCGTCTGGATTAGAGAGAGACAGATTTTTTTTTAATTCTTGATAGGTTCGCGCTTGACCGCTATCTCACCGAGATGGAAAGCGACGATGCGGTCGACAATGGAGCGCGCATATTTTTTTAAAATGGTTATATTTATCTCGTTTGCCTACCCATTCTGATATTATTTTCACAATTGGTATTCCATTTTACTAGCTTTTATTTAGTTTCACCTATCCCGATGTTAAGTTTGTCTGTAATCAAATCTTGCAAATTAAATTTGATCCACTTCCCGGTCACCAATTGAATTGAAATTTTGTATGCACGTATAAATCAGATGACAATGCAAAATTATTATGACATGGAGCTGATATGATGATGGAACCGGAAGGTGGCCATAGGAACTCAGATAACACTATTGTGTTTGAGCTTTTTGGAATGGTCTTGATGAGTATTAATGATATATGAAGGTATATACCGCGCTATAAAATTTTTGTAAAAAAATTTTTTTCATTGAAAACTTGTTGAATTGAATTTATTGATTGATTGATTAAATAATAAATACTCCTTCTTCAATTCCCTATTGTGCAATCGATGACCGAAATGAACGAAAAGTCATTCGTTCACTTCAATCTGCACTCAGCCTAAAGGGAACTGCGGAGTAAACAAGTTTACGTAAATGCGTGAACAAGGCCAGAAAGTATGTTAAAATAAATTCTTATTGAGGTTGAATGTTTTCCGCAATATTATTATTTCGTTACCAATAAGGACATCTTGCGATATTAGGTGAGATTGAAATTAATAATTAGTGTAGGTAATTAAGAGTTGTCAGTTATGTGAACTAACTTTCTTGTTGCAAAACTCACTGCTTTGGTGGTCTCCGATTAATATGGTGGTTAAGGGATTTTATTTTTTGGGGTGGGAAATCATTAATAACTTCTCTGGCTATTTGTGGAGCGAGAGAGGGAGTATTAGACTTTTATTTACTTGTATTCCTTCAGTTGGCCCCTGCGCTCCAGAGTCTCAATGATTTTTTGAAACAATCCTGCAGCTCATTTTTAAGGCTCTGTGGTTAAATTTGATTTGTTGTTTAATTTAAATTGCTTGATTTTACTTAGAGTTTGATGTTTCCATTTTGTTTGTTATGTTGAATTCAAAATTCATATATATGTTAGTAAATTAGGCAATTTATTTCACTTTTACTTTGCTATTAAGTTGATGGACTCATGTACAATGGCAAATAATAAATAACAGAAAGAAAGAAATATATATTGAAATTAAGTCACATCAGTATAAGCATAATCAGCCTTATAAGCTTCTCATTTCTGGGTCTTCTTTTATCCACCACGCGGGCCCAGTATTGGTGGATGTCACATGTTTTCGAATTTTTCGTTCTCGGACATACCGGTTACCTCACGGTGTTTTCCTTTACCGTTTTGAGAGCTGTGGATGAAATAAATTACATAAAGTAATGCAAAAAAAAACCTGGCTGGATTTGAAACCGCGGCCTACAAGTCGAGGCCGTTACAATTGGGTCACCACAGGCTCCTATTAAGAATATCGCTTCTATTATACGTAATAACATTTATTATTTTCTTCACAAGTAACACCATTAAAATGTGTACTTCTTCTGAGGTTCGTACCTTCAGGAGCTCCTCACTTCGAACAGCTACTTTCTACACGTCTATAAGGAACCTTATCAAACCAATTCGCCGAAACATTTAGCATACAATCGGTTGAAATTCCAATAATGCTGACAAGTAATCTATTTCACAAGTACAACTTGTAAGTCGGAATGTAACACAAAAGTACGTGGGCGCGGCTGTTGCCTCACTCCGATGATAGACTTGCGTTCAGCGCTGTTGCAGCCATCATAGCTTGGGTATGGGGTACTCAAGACTTACTTGTGGTAGAAGTACTTGTGTGGCGGGATTTTTCGATAGAGACACCAAAAGCCTGGGGCGCAAAGGAACATGTGTGAGTTTTAGTCTGTAAAAGTCTGACACTCCCTTTCGCTCGACCTAGAGTGAGTGAAGTTCTTTGATAATGAGCCACCCTAAAAAAAAATTGGTACTGAGTTTTAGTGTCGGCGATCTGCTTCAAAATATTTTAGTAGCGACTACCAACCTACTAGAAGGTAGGTAAAATAAGTTTCACGATCAATCGATAGCAATCGATGGTTTGAGCACCCCTGGGCTAGTTCGTTTCCTAAGTTGTAATAGATCGAACGGTAGATAGCAGTTTAATGGGCTCTTGTCAAAAGAAATAAGTGGCTGGCATTAGAGAGATCAGTAGTGGTATTACTACTGCATTAAATTTTGAGGGGGATGATCTTTTGCTAGCAGAGTATTTGTTGAGCAATCTCAAGTAAGTTTAGGAACCGTTTGTAGTGTTATAATATAAAAAGCATATTCAGCCTTGTAATGTTCCCTCAGCTGGGAACCCGGGCTTTTCTCTAGGAAGGGAATGGGATGTAATCAACCACATGGGCAAGAATTGAACGATGGATATCATATGACTTCGAAACTTTGGATCTAGGACATATCGGTTTCTTCACTATGTTTCCCTACATCACTTTTAAAGCGGTAGTGATGACTGAGATTTAACATAACGCAAAGTGTAGCCTCGAGCACAGGCGTAGGGTAGCCAGCCTATCGGTATTTTATAGGTTGCATTTTGGAGAGTGTGCGCAGGAATTGCATGACTTGATTCCACCATCTCCTTTCTACCATCGGACGACCCGACGTACGGCGAGTATCCACCCTTACGTTTTTGAAACTTCAACGGTCTGGACTAAGCGTTTTGCTTCGTCGTTTATAACGCGTTCATCGAAGGACTGGTACAATTTGCCTGTTGCGGTCTTCCCGTCCAACTATAATTTAGGTGTCTTGAAAACAAGAGTGAATGGGCTCTTAATAAACTAGTGCGCCTCACCATAAATGATTGCATTACCATCAGGTAGGATCGCACTGGTTTACATCAATTAAAAAAAAAAGTAAAATGCCTGCATATATCTGAAGCCACGACCTATAACTTGTAAGGGGCTCGTTTGTCTTATGCCTCGGACAGCACGTAAAGCCGTTGGTCGTGTGCCTGATCTCTCTCCGGTCGTGTCAGATTGCCTCCCATCGGACTATGAGAGTAAAGAAACAGAGAGTGCACCTGGGATTGTGCACACATTTATGCACTATAATATCTCGTGTGTACATGGCTAATCTCTGTTAAGAGTGGCCACCGTGATCGAAATGTGGTCGGGAGGATTACAAAGGGGTCGGTACCCCTAGGCCACTACTGCTCTTAGTACTGTGGTATTATGTAGTAATATCATAAAAAAAAATTGATTCAGGTATTTTGTCAAACTATACCTACTCCTACAGATCTTGCCCTTATCTGAAAACATCTTCAGAAATTCTAAAGCAGAGTCCAAAGATTTTTTTAATGGCCAAATGTGAACCACATTTGGCCATTAAAAAATCTATTTATATTCATTCCAGAATAAAACGGATCACTTTGAGCTGTGACAACTTCGGATAGCCTTGGAATGAAAAGTTCAAATAACCGGCATGCATGGACTTATATTCTATCAATGACGGCATGTTATTCGTTTTTAGGGTTCCGTACTGTTGTAGATAGTTCTAATCTCTGTTGTGCAGACCTATTTCTAGTTTATTTTACTTTACTAGGCAAGTCATTTTAAAATGTTCTATATTTTAAAATATTTGTATTGCCTAGTTACTTGCTTATAAACACTTATGACAGTAACATATTTTCTCTTATTTATTTACAAATCCTTTATATTTACGAGCCTTCATCCTATTATTCTAACAAGTAGCGCAAAAGGAAAAAATATAGGATCACTTTGTATCCTTTTTGTCTGTCTGGCTGTCTGTCTGTCTGTCAAGACCCTTTATCTCGGAAACGCGTGGAGGTATCGAGTTGAAATTAAAACCATATATATACTCAAGTCTGCGATCCCTTAAAGCTGTGCAAAAATCAAATTTCTGAGTTAACGAAAAAAAAGATACGGCCGTTTATGTCACAAAAAATTTATAGGATACTTCCCGTTGACCTAGAATCCTGAAATTTTGCATGATGCAAGGTCTCATAGCACAAGTATAGAAAAAAGTCTGAAAACTGTAAATTTGTAAGTTTGTACGGAACCCACAATGCGCGAGTCCGACTCGCACTTGCTCTGTTTTGAAATAAGAAACTAATTTGTTTCTTTGTATTTTATATTTTCTTTATTATCACTATATTAATTTATAATAACATTTTCAAATACCTTTTACATTCTCTTTCTAATCTAGAGAATTTTTGTTTTAGTTCCATACAAAAGACATAAACGCACATTTATGCACAAAAGGTACGCGTGTTGGATTTGATTAGTATTATTATTGATTTTTACGATCAATCAATCTTGAGATCATTGCATAAATAAATTATTTTAGCTTATCTACAAATTCCGTTAGGATATCTTCAATTTTCAGCACAGCCAGCTGTTTCTGAATCTAATGCAGCATTCTTTTTCACACAAATATCCCATACTAATTTCTATGATATCAAAAGTACAACTAGAACCTCAAAATCTATAGAGCACAAACCAGTCATTACTATTCTATAGACCAACCAATCAGTATGCAAGTCTTGTCCATGGAAATAGATAACTTAAAAACGCAACCCACTTCAGCTTACGCAACCGAAGGGTGATTCTCAATTAGGAACGTTCGCTTTCGTGTCACAGTCACAAAAATTTGAACGTTTTAATGTACAGGAATACGCAAATCAAAAAGATTTTGACAGTTCTCTATTTTTTTTCTACGCCCCATTTGGGCAGGTAAAGGTCTTGGACCATACCGCCTCGTCATCAATAATAAATAATTATCTTTTTTTGAGTTACATTTGAATACGGGTGCAGCTAATATATTAAATCGGCCTTCTTGACAAGCTTCGCTGAGGTAGTCAATCTATTTACATATATAAAAGCGAAATACCACTCACTGATTAATCACGAAATCTCAGAAACTATAACACCTTAAAATTTGTACAAACAACAAAATATACAAACTTAAAATTTGGCAGATATCTTCCTTATAGGGTGTAGACATCCGCTAAGCACGGATTTTATGAAACTCTACCCCTAAGGGGGTAAAATGGGGGTTGGAAGTTTGTATGGAGAAACCTACTTTTACGCGAGCAAAGCCGCTGGTAGAAGCTAGTACTATAATAAAATTCTCAGCTCAATTTTACTGATTTCGCGCCTGTTTCAATGATTCTTATTGTCCAGTTGCGCAAACACTTGAGATATAAAACTATACCATTTTATATTACAATATCCACTAGGAATCAATTTGTGAATAATTCACTAAAAACCACTCGAAGGAATCCCGCCAAAAACTCACTGTTCTTTATGTCTTATTGGTATGACATTACTGGCTGTATAACCACTTGACAAAGTCAGTGTTTAAAAAAGTACACAATTAATTTAATGGCACGGCGTTTCGCGCCTTTTATTTTCAGAGTTTAAGCTTGTTGTCTATGCGATCTATGTGAAATCGGTTTTTCTCGGTTTTGTTATTAGATAATTGAAGTATTGTTCAGATAATTATTGTAATTTGGTTGTTTAGTAAGAACATCGGGAGTTATGCCGCATTATCTCTTTGTTTACAAGTTTACATTGAACGTATTTTAGCTTTGAGAATTTTTCGTAGCATAGCATGAAAACGTGTGACATTTTTGTAAACATTGCATCATCTTTTTCAGCATCATCCATTGAAGCGCATTTCCATAGAGAATATCTAGTATGATAAGCCATAAGTTGCCTATCAAAATATTAATTAAAAATCTTATAGGTTGTTATCTGAACGTTTTGCTGAAACGCGTTTAATTGTTCAAATTCTTTATTGCACCTGCAATAATGAACGTTTTATTTTTATACAATCTAATTTTGTATCTGGACATGCAATATTGCTAACCATTGGCCAATAGCTACCTTTATACAGGTGGTTTATCAATAACACTAATCTAGCAATTACTTTGTATTGCTATAGTTATTGTTTTGGACAAAACAAGTGAATGGTGCAGGTTTAAGCACGGATACGGCGGAATTGAGGAAATTGATCCTAAAGTTAATTTGCACGATTTTTTTTTGTTATTTTTTCTTTATACAAGGATATGTAGTTATGGGTTTCCTAATATAGTTTAGTTTAAAAATATATGATTAATAATCTTGATTAATTATGATAATGGGATTTTTATAGAGAATTGCTTCCGTTTCGATTTTGAAACTTCAACAATTTTAAATATTTAGCTTCAAAGGGCGATTAAGGCGCTGTCAAATTTAAATGATCATTAATGCTTACGTAAAAATATCACACTAATTTATATCTTAGCCATCAAATTTTTATCATAAGTAACACTGAACCTCCATTAACTAAAGAACCAAAGCAAAAATGTAATATTGCATGTTGTTACATTTCTTTTCAGTAATTACGATCATATTACGACACTTTAATGTCCAATAATTATTTAAAACCTATACGACAAGGTCTAATTATAAGAACGTGTAGGTACATATTAAATGATCAAAGGAAATTATGTAAAAAATGACCTTATCATAGTTTTGAGTGCGTCGAAATTAGGGCGCGGCCACACGGTACGACGATGTATTCAAAAAACGTGCGACAGACATGCTTCATTTAAGTAGTGGGCTGTTGAAATGTTATGGTGGTACGTAGTTAGAAATATGTTCGATTAGTATCGGGTCTAAATAGCTTGTTGTGTCATAAAAGTAACTTGGCCTACTGTGACGTAGTCTTAAGAGTAGTGTTGTTTAAAATACCTAGTTTTGCATTGTCGTGTGTACGTTTTAAATTGGCTTCATTAAAGGAGGAGGTTCTCAATTTGGTTGTTTTGTTTTGTTACCTCAGAACTCCGTCATTTATGAATCGATTTCATTTTAATTGAAAGATTCTGATGATAGAATACTCTGACATGAAGAGTTGAGGGAATTCTAAAATATTATAGAAACGTACGAGTACCTATACAGCGTTTTTGTTATTATCATCAAGAAGTCAAGATCGATCACGAAACAAATTACTTTGATAGAAATAGTGCTATCCCTGAAAGCTTGCTGTAAAATGTAGTAGCAACAAATCCGTAATTTATTGTTTTTAGGGTTCTGTACCTCAAAAGGAAAAAACGGAACCCTTGTAGGATTACTTTGTTGTCCGCCCTTCTGACTGTCTGTCTATCTGTCTGTCAAGACCCTTTATCTAGGGCACGCGTAGAGGTATTGAGTTGAAATTAAAACTATATACTCAGGTCTGCGGTCCATTGAAGCTGTGAAAAAAACAAAACTTCTGAGTTAACGAAAAAAAAGATACGGCAGTTTATGTCGCAAAAAACGTGTATTTTGACACTCTCAAGGGAATATATATTGAGTACTTCCCGTTGACCCAGTATCCTAAAATTTGGCATGAAGCAAGATCGCATATAGCACAAGTATAGGAAAAAATCTGAAAACTGTAAATTTGTAGTTACGTCACAAAAAAAAAAATAGTTTTGCGATTCGGAAAAATCTTCGTAACTCAATTAGGGAATTGAACTGTTTTCATAGGTAAGTTTGTACGGAACCCTCAGTGCGCGAGTCCGACTCGCACTTGTCCGGTTTTTTTAAGCCAAACTGCAAGTATTTACGTAAGATAATTATATTTAATTATGTTTAGTTTAGACCTTCAAACTGGCAAAAATGCCTATATTTTGGGAGTCCGTTGATTCCTCCTAAATAACAATGTTTTACTTATACTAATTTACAGATACGCCATTGATCCATTTTTTAGCTATAAAATGAATAACACTAGAATCTCTGTGACCGTTTGTACTTCTAATTAACGTATCGATATACGATCATGTTGGCTTCAGGATTATTTAGGACTAAAATTCACCGTGGCCCAGAAACGCAAAGGGCGACTGAAGGAACAAGGGTAGACTTTAGTCAGTAGAAGTCCGACTTCTACTGACTAAAGTCTGACTTCTACTGACTAAAGCCTACTCGTGTTCCTCCCTTTCACATCCTTTCACTCCAATCAGAGCAGGAGAAATTATTTGATGATTAGAATCAATCTAAATCTGATCTAATTAAATTCAATACCAAACAATAAATCGATCATAACATTACCTATTCAATCGTATGTAAACGATGTTTCCAAACGACACGACTAAAACCAGCCACGCCAGATGATTGTCTCGCCATCTGAACACACCCTTATCCATCTCATTTACTCGCGAACCAAACCACATTCTTAGACAGGTATGCAATATGAAATAATTATATCGATATTAATGAATAGGCACTATTTGCCTGTTCTCACCTTGGTAATGCCATCTGCACAATGAAAAGCTGATTTTCGTTTCGAAGTTTCTAGTACTTTCTTATTTCGTTTATTTTAGGTGGGAAAATCGTCTATTGACAAATCGCACTCTTGGGCGGAGCGAGAGCGGAGCTTAAATTATTTCGTTTAAGTTTTGTAAATCGCAAAACTCGGAGCTCGGGCTCAAAATAATAATAGGTCTTTACCTATGTAATTGGAGATTCTATAACCAGCATTTTCAGAATTAATTATCTGTGGATTGGCGCGCAATTCGAAATTCAAATAAATTTTATTCGAAAGACGTGTTAATTTAATTTCAATTTCAGTCATTTGTTTTTAGATAGTTTTTTGTTTTTGTGACATTGTGGTAGTTTTTGGCGCTATGGATAAACTGAAAATTCGTACAATTTTCGAATATGAGTTCCTACGTGGAAATACCGCTGCGCAAACAACACGAAACATTAACGACGTGTACGGGCATAACACTGCTTGCATAAACACAGTCCTTTATTGGTTCAATCGTTTTAAATCTGGAAATTTTGAGTTGAAGAACGAGCCTCGCGGTCGGCCGGTAACTATTGTTGACAACGATGAATTGAAGGCGATAGTGAAAGCGGATCCATCTCAATCTACGGCTGAGCTTGCTGCGGGCCTTGGAGTTAGTGTCAAAACAACATTGAAGCACTTGCGTCAAATCGGAAAGATAATAAAGCTAGATAAGTGGGTGCCACACGAACTAAGCGACCGACAGCGAGATTTACGTGTCGAAGCATGCATAGCACTACTGAATCGGCATAGAAACGAGGGAATTCTTAATCGAATTGTTACCTGCGATGAAAAGTTGATCCTGTACGACAACCGTAAGCGTTCGTCTAAGTGGGTGGACCCGGGTACAGCACCTAATCAGTGCGCTAAAAAAAAGATTACTCATAGGAAGATGATGGTGACTGTCTGGTGGACCAGTGCCGGACTTGTACATCACAACTTCTTACCGAATGGCACAACAGTGACGGCAGATGTCTATTGCCAAGAATTGCAAACAATGATGGAGAAACTCGCAATTCAACAACCAAGACTAGTCAATCGCTCTTCCCCATTGCTTCTCCACGACAACGCGTGAGCTCACACTTCACGACAGACCATCGCAAAGCTACAAGAGTTACAGCTGGAAGCTCTCCGTCACCCACCGTACTCACCGGACCTTGCCCCAACAGATTTCTACTTTTTTCAAAATTTAGACAATTTTTTAAGTGGGATTAAATTCTACACCCGTGATGCAGTACCGGCAGAATTCTATAGTAAAGGGATAAACAAACTGCCATCAAAATGGCAAAATTGTATAGATAATTTGGGCCAGTACTTTGATTAGCTGAAATAAAAAAAATACCAAAATTTTTATATTTTAAAATTATCATACAAATCTCCAATTTCATAGGTAAAGACCTAATATATCAGTCATACGGTACAATCTCAACAGCAAAACCGTAGGGGCCCAGCAGGGCCGAAGCCTATTAGGGCCATAGGTCGACCTCTAAAAAGGTTAAAGGCAACTGAAGGAACGAAATGTGGTGTTTGTCAGTAAAAGTCTGTCACGCCTTCGAGCTCCGCCTTAGAGCGATAGAAGTGATTTCTCAGCTCAATAAAAATTACAACATTCGTAGTTAAAAAAAAAGAATATGGTTGTTATTACGGTAATTACTAGTTACTACAAGTGTGTGTGTGTGTGTGTGTGTGTGGTACTCATTTAACATTTAAACCATGCCTATTTGTATGTAGCAGTTGTCTAGGGGGCGGTAACCATATTCTATCATATGGGCTCTTGTCATATTTACTAACTTGTTACATAAGCTGTGTGTAACCTCTTCTGTACTAATTAAACCTAGCATACATGAAACGGAGAAGGATGGAGGTTCGATTCTAATTCTGAAAGTTCAGAATTTCCTATTTATTTTTTTCCACAACTGTCACACAACGCCGTCTAGTCCCAAGCAAAGCAGAGCTTTTGTTATGAGTAATAGATAACTGATAAACATACTTATATACTTTTAAATAAATACATAATATTATAGATAAACTACACCCAGACACAGAACAAATGATCGTGCTCATCACACAAACATTTGTCGGGAATTGAACCCACGACCTCCGGGATCGCAGTCAGGGTCACTAACCACTAGACCAACAGGCTAGTCGAAAAATATTGATTTTGCACCTTCGATTCCGGTTTCAATTTCGGTAAATTTTAATCGGTACTTAAGCGCATATTACACCACTCGATGTTCAGACAGTCTTAGTCTATGTAGCGTCACACAAGAAAAAGAGCAACTTACGACAATGTCGTGTAAAGGAATGAAACAGAACGATGAGATAAATAGATAAACAGACCGACTGTCCGAATATCGAGTGGTGTAATAAGCACTTTATATCGGAGGTACAATGCGTTCCAAATAAGAATAGGATCGATTGCCATGTTGTGACGTCTCGTTATACTGTCAAATCGAAGAATTATTATGGTGAGCAAAACAAGAAATTTTTTAAATGTAATTTATTTACGAACTGTGAATGAAAAAAGTTTAATCAGGATCCTGTTCATCAATTTTACTCATAGGGATGAGCAAAATTGGATTGGATTCAGAGCAATTCACTTGGAACTCTCTTTTGGAACTCAGAGGAGTTCTTCTATTTCGCCCAATTTCTTGTGATTTGACAGTATGACGTGACGTCACAACATGCCAATTAATCCTATTCTTATTTGGAATGCATTGTACATACAAATTTATGGTTGTAGCATGGGGAACATCCCTCCCCTGTGCTTTGTATCAATTATTCTTTAATTTGTTGTTTAGTTTCGTATTTGGAATGTTGTGAACTCGCTCTTCATTTATACTTATTCGAGTTGTGTTTCATTTCACGTTTCGGCTTCCACCTTAGACTTATTTTCTTTGAAATTTAAAAAAAAACTCGCGTTCTGAATTTGGTTCTGATATAATCATTTCCATTACATCCCTAAAATCTACTTAAATAAAAGGAAAACTGAGTGACATATCAACGCACAGCCGAAACTACTGGAACTAGGCATGTGAAATTTTGCACAAGGCTTCATTTTATGACGTAGGCGAGCACTAAGAGAGAATTCCCATAATTCACCCTCTAAGGGAATGAGACGGGGTCCAAAGTTGGTATGGAAAACCTACTTTCACGAGAGTGAAGCTGTTGGTAGAAGCTAGTCTAGTATAATTCTCAAGTACAATTTTCCCGACTATATATCTATAAGAATCTGTGTATTTGTTCAGATTGAATATCAATGAACTTATGATGTATAAAATTCGACGTTGTTTGTGTAGGAAGTATTACTAGCCTAAATGTCCTGAATCTTACGTAAGCACTAGATCTATCTAGACCACTACATAGCACACATCTATAAAGCCTGCCTGGCGACTAGTTTGTCAAGAATTAATGGTTATTATACTTAATCAATGGGTAATGGAATTCTTGATCGATTTTCTCTTCGATTTTCTAAAGAAATGAATTGCCTATATCAGGTTTTTTATTTGGTTTCTTGTTGTTTTGTTTTGTAATGAAATTTGTAATATAGCTTTGATTATTTGCAAAATGTTTTCTGAAGGGCTGCGGGAATATTCGGAAGGCCCTGGAGCAAAGGCCAACTGAAAGAACACATGCGGGTTTTAGTCAGAAAAAGCTTGACAATCCCTCTCGCTCCCCCCAGAACGGGAGAAGTTATTTGATTTCCCACTTAAAAAAGGGTATTTATGAAACACTTCAAAGCTCTACTCATCCACACTTAAGAAATGGAAGATTATAGTTTTGCATAAAATTAAAGGTAGAAAATATGTTTTATTGCCAGGTATCAAGGCCCATACTTAAAAACTATGTTAGTAAGTCGTCACAAAAACAAATACAAATAAACTATCTGAAAATCGGAATGGTTTATTAAGCTTTATGTAATACTAGCTTCTGCCAGACTCTTCGCTCACATGAGAGTAGGTTTCTCCATACAAACTTTAGACCCCCGTTTCATCCCCTTAGGAAATAAATTTTGGAAAATCCTCTCTTAGTACTCGCCTACGTCATGAAAGGAAACCTTGTGCAAAATTTCACGCTCCTAGTCCCAGTAGTTTCGGGTGCGCGTTTGATATATCAGTCAGTCAGTTTCTCCTTTTATATGTAGATATGCAGCTTGATAAACTTACCCATTGTAGGCCCATCCAGCCTTTCCGCAAATACTTTCAGGATGCCGTTGCTGCTTTTCCTCACTCGGCTCATTAGGG
Organism: Mythimna pallens; assembly: GCA_961205895.1. Taxonomy (NCBI): domain Eukaryota; kingdom Metazoa; phylum Arthropoda; class Insecta; order Lepidoptera; family Noctuidae; genus Mythimna; species Mythimna pallens. The sequence goes on from OY540832.1 coordinate 24,877,779, forward strand.
ATTGAACTTTTTTCCGCATTATGACAAAGTAGTCGTTCTACTCGTATCTATTATATCTATTTAAAAAGTAAATACCTATGACATGTGTAATATAATAACAAGTATAAAAAGTGTACATATAAAGAAATTGTGATCTTGATTTTGAAAGAAAACATGAAAACAATAGTTGAACTACTTGACTCATCGCATTTTGCGTGTGGTCACGGGAATATGCTGAGCGTTCGGCCGTTTTGCGCGGATGTGGCGCATATTTCTTTCACTTAATGTACTTTTAATTTGTTCAGTTCTAAATCTGCGCCTTGTTCCGCCAAATAAAATGTTTTTCTTTCTTTCTTCTTTCTTTCTTCAACTAATATCTCAGATATTACAAGTTCGAATTGCAAAAATATTTTTGTGGTAGACAGTCAGTATATCGCAGAAGGCTACAAACTATATAACATCACGCTATGACCATTAGGAGTGGAGTAGTAACCTAAGACTTTGTTTTCAAAATCATTATCTCAATTTACACTATAATATTATAAAGATGTAATTTTTTTTTATGTTTTTTTTTTTTGTAGGAAGTATGAAGGGGCATCGTTTGTCTTGGTATGGTCATGTAAAGAGGAGGGTTGCATGTTACTAAAAGAGTTATGAGTATACATGTGGATGGGTGGAGAGGGAGGCCAAAGAAAAGATGGATGGATTGTGTGAAGAGTGATATGAAAGAAATAGAAGTTAGTGATAGCATGACAGGATAGAATGGAAGAAAACGTGTTGCACCGACCAAATAAAACGGGACAAGTTCAGGAAGATGATGATGTCGTAGGTACTGGTCCGATTGTTAAAATTGTTTTCACTGATCGAAAGCTGCTTTATTCCTGTGTGACATAGGTTATATTTTATGTACACGGGCGAAGCCGCGGGCAAAAGCTAGTTTTTAATAGATAAACTTTTTTATGCATATTATTAGCTACACATATCATATTTTGTTTTTAAATTTCATTCACAGTAAAATAAATTTGACTGCCCTATTGGTTTAGTGGTTAGTGGCCCTGACTGCTATGCCGTAGGTCGTGGGTTCGATTCCCACCCAGGACAAATGTTTGTGGGAGGAGCACATTAATTTGTTCTGTGTCTGGGTGTAATATATCTATAATATGTATGTATTTAGAAATATTTAAGTATGTTAATCAGTTGTCTAGTACCCATAACACAAGCTCTGCTTAGCTTGGGACTAGACGGCGTTGTGTGATAGTTGTGTGAAAAAAAAAATCCGAGGTAAACACCCCCAGACACTACTCTATACAAGGAAGTAAAAAACTATAACATCTACATATATATCGAATGATACCTACGTAAGTATATACTTATCAGATATATAGGTATCTGTAACACTAAGATATTTATGCAATATCATGACAGTGATCGAAAAAGGCAAGACCATACATTTTATGTTTAGTTATTTGCGTTGGCTGTGTGATAGATAGCGTTGGTAATTAAATTATTACGTGAAACTATTTTAATTGGATTCTGACCTAGGTAGTACAGGCTATTTTTAAATCCATATTCCTTTATCTATTGCAATCAAGGATTTCCAAGTTTTTTTCAGTAGCCAGAGATACTGAATGTATTTTTTACTGACTTTGAACTGGACAGGTAATCGAACTTAGGATCTCAAGGTTAGCAGTCTGACTGTCTCCAGTTGTGACAAAGACTAAAACAGCGAGATTAATTAATACCTAGTTTATTAATAGATGCAGTTCTTTGTAATATAGTTCTCTGTAATCTTAAATTATAGAGACTTTTCTTTTCCTGAAAGACTGTGTGAGTGTGCAACTTCATTATTGCATTTGTTTAACTTAAAAAGGACAAGCAGGTATTGCTTTAGGGAATCCACACAAAACCGTGATGCGATGCGATGCTACGCCGCATTGAACTAACCTGCGATGTGAATTGTTGCGATGCGATCTTGTGCGGTAAAGCGATGTTTCAGGTGTCCATGCAATGTGCGATACGAATCAATTCGCAAGTTCTTGCGATGCGTCGTGCGAGCTGGCAGATTTTTACGATGCATCGTCACATCACAGTTTTTTATTTGGCCCCTTTGATCAATATTATGGTGGTATTGGTGGTTTGTGATCACAACTCTACCGCAGAAAAATTCATAATGTCTTTTACTGTTTAATCTTCATTTTCGTAACTCGAAGTCTCGTAAGCATTTCCATCATGTTTTAATCATAAACCAATTTCCAGAAACCGCGAACGATATTAATTTTATATACTTCCATCAATATATACTAAGTATATAAACAAAGTATCGCATGTCCGCGTTGACCACAAGGCTAAGTTGCTAAGTTAGGACATTCTCTCCGGACACAGTAAAATATGGAACAGTATCTCAACTTCGTTATTTTAGTAATAATTAACTACCAAGCTTAAGACAAAAAATAATTATCACAACTGTTTCTCGAAGAGAAAGACGGAGGTGCATAGGCAACATGGATTATGTTGTCCACGTAAATGGAACGAGATTATGGAAAACAATTAGGCCAGATTTTGGACTACTACAAAGATATTTGTATTGGTAAACTTAATTACACCAAAACTGGATCCAAATGCAACCTAGAACCGCCACATGCACTGCAATCGACTATTTCAGCGAAGAGGCAGTCTAAGGCTATCTAAAGAGGTACACTTCTTAAACAATCTTAAGAAACTAATCTGTTTAATGGGACAGTTTAGTTTTTACTGAGTGCATCTCTCCAGCTAGTTAGAACTACATTGCAAAACAAGCATATAAAGCTAGTAGCCCACGGCAGGTGACATCACTGTGCCGTGCCGGTTTCACGCCTACGCTGAAACTCATTCGAGGGTGTGCGACCAGAGACGTATAGTGGTGTGGCCATGGGAACCTACTGATGATATCATACGACGTGGGTAACGAACCTAAAAGGGGTTCCGCATACAAACGTGAAAGTGACAGTGCGACAACGAAAGATTTCGCTACGCGTGTCTGGGGTTGTGTGTCCGAGTCTGGTATTTAATCGCAGTTGCTCTACTGTATAGTACATGTACTGTGCTGTGGGCGTCAACGAGTCGCCTAAGTTTCTTGAGTAACTACTTTACCAAGAATTTGCAGAAAAAAATGTATAGATAGCCCGAACAAATTGTTCGAGCACTTTGTCCTTATAAAGCTTCTTATGGCGTCAGAAACTGTGTCTTATATTTGTAGAGATAATTATCTACTTATTTTTAAATGCTTTTTGCTTAAGCTACTTTTTGTACCATTTTTTTAACGCATGAAGTGGTTTGATTAAAGCATAGGTGTTGGTTTGAATAAGGTCATTTTGATATATTTAATATGCCTTGATACAAGGGCTTCTATAAGGCGTTTAACAAAATAAATTTATCCTACTTCAACACTATGGTTTTTCTCTTTCTACCCTAAAAATCTATATATATATAAAAGGATGAAGGGAAACTGACTGACTGCCATATAAACGCACAGCCGAAACTACTAAGACTAGGAACGTGAAATTTTGCACTAGGCTTCCTTTTATGACGTAGGTGAGCTCAAAGAAGGGGTTTCTGAAAATTCAACTTTTAAGGGGGTGAAACAGAGGTCCAAAGTTTGTATGGAGAAACCTACTTTCACGCGGGCGAAGCCGCTGGCAGATGCTAGTTATTGTATATAATGCTCGAGTTACTTTATTCCTTTAACCTTGTTTGAGATCATATACAATATAGTGAAACATACTTCCCAGTAAATAAAGAAAAAGATTGAACTGTTATTATTAAAATCCTTAAAACGACGTTACTTTTGGTCTCCCCATATTAACTCTAACATTTCCTACAGAGAAATAATCCTCTTTCTTTAATAGTGGCTATTCTGAACTAGTCCTAATCATTGTACTTCATTTCTCATAAAGAGATCTAGAGCAGTAAATGAAAGCTCAAAACACTACACTGTACAATATAATAAGCTCAGAATTACTTACAAACTAAGTAATCACGTTTCAATTAACTGATACAACCACTCCCTCTAATAACTTAAATAATAATGAAACAAACAACAATGATAATTACTCAGTTCAAACTCTCCAATTGCTCAGCAACGACCACGCAACGGTTACGCAACGACCACGCAGTGGCAAGATCAAGGGCGCTCGCTTTTGGCTGTTCCAAATAACTTAACGCTGTTATTTTTTGTAATGTTGTGTAAGTTTAACTGAGTTATCAGGGTTCGTTGAGAAGGTAGTTAAAAGTATGGTTATTTTGTTTTATTTTGACTTCCGAAATTACTAGCTGTTGTTTTGTAGTATGTTAAAGATTAAACCAGTTTATTTTAGAAACCTTCCTCTAGCCAGAAATAGGTTTCTGAATTGAACTTCGTTACATATGGTGGCTGCTTATAAAATTATCATAATTTTCTCATAGACTTTCTGATTGGGTATGATTCTGTGTTCATTATGTGCTTGATTTTCATTTTTTACCTTTAACAATGTTATTATATGTCCAAGTTTAATAGGGCCTAGAACATGACCCTGTGGAACACCAAAACAAAACACCTCAAACTTATTTTCCATTTCATTCAAAATACTTTCTCTCTCTTTCCAGACTTTAATCCTCTGTACGGCGTGGTTAGCAGTCCACTGCCAGGGACCAAACGGACCCACCACGACCCCAGTTCCAATCCTCAAGCAAATCAACCGACAGAACGACGATGGCTCTTATAGTTATGGTTATGAAGCTGCCGATGGGTCCTTCAAGATCGAGACGAAGTACCCCAATGGAGATGTCGCTGGGAAGTACGGATATGTAGATGATAATGGAAAGACCAGGGAGATCTCTTATGGAGCCAGCAGTCAGAGAGGTTTTGAGCCTGAAGGTAGGATTGTTATTGTGCTAGCTGTTTTGTTTTTACGTTTCAATATACCATAAGACGTTATTTAAAAAAAAATATTTTTAGGGTCGCTTATGAACATATCTCACCTGATGGTAAGCGATGATATGGTCAATGATGAAGCGTGCTTACTAAACCTAGAACTAAACTATTTATTCTCGCCTTTAAAATCCCTTAGTTTAATTTTCAAGACACTATTGGTGATGATATTTCATCTTAGGACTATTATAGTTTTTGTATGACGAACTTAGCCTAATAATTAGGTGGTTAAAAACACCAATAGGATATCCACTATACTAATCGAGCTCATAAAGCTAATTTGTAGGTCAAATTTCAGTCTGTAGGTCAGATACTTGGCAAAAAATTTAAGAAGAAAGAAAATTAAATCACTAGTGCACGCACGATCATTTTATGTTAAGTTATAGTTATATATATTATAATATATATTATATATACATGTTTACTTATTTTAATAAAACTTAAGACCAGTTATAAGTTTTGACTTACAACAAATTTATTTACGAGTTAGCAGTGAAAAGCTTCCCTCTCCTAGAGAGTCGGCCTGAGTCCTAGCAGTGGGAACATTATAAGGCTTATTATACTATAAAAATAGTATATTCTAGAAGTTACACAACATTGTCTATACCTTGATGTCATGCAAAATGACTGCTCAAAATATTCGCAAATTCAAAATCCTGATATCGAAATAGAAATTACTCCCATCAATTACCAATTCTCTTAACAATTAGTTACTGTTTCTATCCGTAATAAGCCTACAGACAGCTGACTATCTGGAGCGGTTACCTCACCGCTCTCTAATACTCGTGGGGCAATCGACACATCGCATGGTGTAATGTTATGGTGGACGCTGGTACGTCAGTAAGCAATGACTTGTCATTGCAGATCTGTGTGAAGTAATGGCTGTTAGATACAGATCAGATATAGATAAATTTTCTGCTGCGTCGTTTTATTGTTTTCATTTATGGAATTGTGGTGTTAATTAGAATTACTAATTAGGTACCATTTATAAAACAACAAAATTGTTAATAAGCAGCCATAACTCAAGTGTGACGTCTAGTTATTCCCTGGGACTGATCGCGACTACTCACGGTGTCATCTATTAAGATATGCTACATTTATTTTTTATACCACAGGAATAGTTTTCAAACTTACCGTTTTTCGTTGATATCTCTAATTGTTTCTAAAAATTTTTATGAGAATTGAGTTGATACTAGTGACCTGCTCTGACATCACATGGATAAATGATATTTATTTTGCAAATAAACCTATAAGTATGCAAAAAAAAAGTTTTCTTTCGTAAGTTTGAACTAGATGAGGCTAGTGATTCTTAGCGGACTATCCTCAGTAGAAATACCGAAACAAACTCAGAGATCAAAGTCTCGTTTACAGTCCATACAGTGAACATGTAGTGGTCAAATCATATCAGATCCATGCAGATTTGTCTGAGATGGTCTTTTGAAGAAAGAACCATACAGATTTGAGTGGACCGGTCCAGACAGTGAATCATTTGGGTAGGCCGTAGAAAGTACTCAAATTGCCAGACATGCGTACGAAAAAAAAGGCATCGACATAGTGTCACGTTCACAATAATGTAAGGAAAAATATAGTTAGATGCAAATTATATAGGAACATACATCTTCTTCATTTATCACTTTTTCTATTAGTAAAAATCTATCAAAATCAAAATGGTTAAGGAGAAGAAAACTGAAAAACATGTAGATGCAGAAAGTGATGTTTTATTCGATGATGAGAATAAGTAGCAAGAAAGACGGTTTAGGTTTTTTAAAAGTGTCGAGTCATATGGACTAGCTTTCAACTATTTAGAAAACTTTATTACAGTATGATTTTTCTGAGGAAGGATTAGGATTTTGAATCTTACGACTCATGTAAGTGAAACAGCATAAAACTGATGTCATAAACAATGAAAGTTGATACAGTTGTGTGACCATCATACACACAAATGTATCAGTTGAATCATCATTACGTATGTAGCATGATAAGCACTAAAAATACCGACAATGCTTAAGAGTTCATGAGTACAATCGATTTGATAACACTGCAGATCATTCAACTTAATGTAGGATCCTAAATATTGTGTTGAATGATCTGCAGTGAAAATATCTCTGTTTGAATTGTGGAGTTTGACCTTCCATAATAATCTTTATGGAGGGTGAAACACCACAATTCAGTAAATTGATTAGGTGGATGGAGTAAGTGTGTTAAAACAATTTTCTTTTTTTAATTTTATCTGCCAGCGGCTTTGCCCGCTTGAAAATAGGTTTTTCTATTCAAATTTTGTACCCCCGTTTCATCACCTTAGGGAGTGAATTTTGGAAAATCCTCTCTTAGTGCTCGCCTACGTCATAAAAGGAAACCTTGTGCAGAATTTCATGTTCCTAGTCTTATTAAGAGCTTGTCTATATTCTAGCAGTGGTAATTGCAGTGTTCACTAGAATCACTAGTTAGGGATTCGGGTTTATAAATAAAAAAACAAATTATCAGTAAGCATCCACAACTCAAGAATGATGCCTAGTCGTTCCCTAGGATGGATCGGGATTGCCCACGACGTGACTTCTTAAGTAGCTTTACATTTAATGTGTATAGAACAGTCATTTTATAATGTAATTGGTTGATTATGCAAACAAACATAATAACCTCGAATTCTCTTAAAAAGATCGTTTGCTTTCGCAATTTCCTTTTCTTCACAACTTCAATGAAAATTAAAACAATTATCAAGTTTTTACCGAGATGGAACGGTAAACTCTTGGACTAGAAAACTCATACCTGTGCTATGCCAATTACCCTACAAGTGGCTCTCTGCTGGCAGCAACCTTCACGCCCTGATAACCTATCTAACGACATAATTCTCACTAACTAGAAGATCAACTTACTTAAAACTTGCCAAGTTAAAATAAATGAATTTGGCAATAAAGTATTAATTTATTTAAACTTGATTCGTAGGTATTTTATTTGTTAGGCTCTCTTTAATTTCAACATAATCATAATGTTAATTAAGATTCCGTAAATGTGAGTCTTGCGTAAAAAGAAAAACTGAAAACGATAAGTTTTTGGTTATTTTAGTTTCAGAGAATTTTTTTATGGATTGGTCTGTACCAGAGAGTTTTCACCTGACTTTTTATAAGGTCATTTGAAAAAAATGAAGGTGGACACATATTTATTAATTGTACCTATCTTTTCTGTGTGAATATCGTCTCATGCAAACATCACATTTATTTTGAACTTGTTTGTAAACGAAATTTATTTATGAAATGTTACTTTCAAGTTACATAGTAAAAACTGCGAGTACCTATATACTTTCAGATGTTTCTAGCCTACCTCCATATATTGGACTATGAAGTCTATAATTTTATCTATTCTAAATAACTCATCTCCTTCCAGGTCCCGGCATCATGGTGCCCCCACCAACGCTTAACAATAACCAGCATTCCACCAACGCCCTCACCGACGGCCAAGAAGACGACGGCCAGTACCGCGAAGACCCCAGCATCTACGAGGACCCCAAGTACAACAGCAGAGCTCAGCCACGACCAGCTTCTATCAGGCAGTACCATCAGCCAGCTCAACCTGCGCCTGCAAGGCAGTACCAGCAAGCTGCACCCATTCCAACGGCTGCACCAGCACCTCAATACCAACAGCAGAGTCAGCTTAGATCAGCTCCTCTATACTCCCAGCAGACGAGCCTCTTCAACCAAGGTCCTCAACAATTCCCGTCTCAAAATCAATTCCAATCCCAAAATCAAGAATTCCGTCCGCAAAGCCAGGTCTATCACCAACAGCCCCAGTTCTCATATCAGGCGTACACTCCTCAGCCATCATACCAGGGTCAGAACTTCCAGAGTCAGAGCTTCCAGCCACAGTATCAGCAGTCACAGTACCAGCCACAGCAGAACTACCAGGGTCAGAACCAGAATTTCAATCCCTTCTTCGGCCACCCGGCCCAGAACTTTGACCCAAACACTGGGTCTTATTCTATTAACTTTACAGGTTAAGCTGTGAGCGGCTGATTGTGATTGTTAAATAGTTGTTTGAGGGTGTGCTAGATGTAAGATACTGGTGGGGTAAACGATTCATGGTTTGCAGATGTTTAAGTCCATTTGTAAAAAAAAGCTGTCTTACCTTTTCCTATCTGCTGGGGTCAGCTTCTAGTCTAACTAGATGCTGCTGAATACCAGTATTTTACATACAGCGACTGCCTATCTGACCTCCATAACCCAGTAACTTGGTAATACTATACCCCTTGGTAAAACTGGTGTCAGTCACTAAATGCATTTTACGCTAAACTTATTTAGATATGAAATGATTGACAGAAATAGAACGATGATCTAAATTCGTTTTTCGCTTAATGATTTTTGCTATTTTGTGTGTGATGCATCACTAAATGATTTTTACTATATCTGCACCATAAAATAATAGAGTCAAAAACTAAAGACACGTAGATATGTCTACTGATTACAGTGGTGTTTATAAAACCACTGTAATCAGTACAGAATTCAGCATTTTAGCAAAAATTTGAGTTAAACAAAATATTGGTTAAACTGCAAGTATGAATCGTTTATTAAACCAACATTTACTGATATAATATTTTGTACAAAATATTGAATATTCAAAGGGTATCTCCCAAAGTGACGAACGACACCATTTAATTTTTTTACGATTTTTGTATAGTTTTAGTACTAGTCAGTTATTTTGGAGTGTTTCATAAAATTTTGACGGAAGGAGCTTTAATTATATTGTGGCTAACAATATGAATTAAATTATTTATTTTAAACTCTTCTTCATTATAAGGATTTATTGATAAAATCAATGTAGTATATGTATTTTCTTGCTATTAATCGTGCCGTATATTTACTATTTTATTGAACCTATGGGAATACTTTAAAGGCACTACAAAATTGTATCTTTACATTTTATTTATGTATATCTATCTGGTTTATCTGTCACTCTGATTTTTGATTAAATTAACCTCTATGTTTCTCTTTTCTACAAAATTATTATATGTATATATGTTTGTATTTATTAACATTTTATTTATTTGTTTACTCTTATCGGTACGTATTATTTGTAGGTATGTAATTGAAATATAGTGTAAATGCTGTATATAATTTTATTGTAATCATCTAGTTAATAATATTTTTGTAATTATTTACTACAATATGTACATATACCTATCATTAGTATTTTCATTTGTTTAGGAACTTTGGCAACACAGAAATATTACTCTATTAATTTATATATGTATTTCTAGTCTTCAAACAAATGATAAAAAACTACGAGTACGTATTTAGAATTTACTAAAATTCATTGGCTCGAACCGTCTCCTAAATGATCAGTATAATTATTAGTTTTGCTGGTTGACACAATAAATCTTGCTGGAACTACAAACTTGAAGACTGAAGACGTGTAAACGATATAAAATTTTAACCTGATAACACATTTAGCAGCCAGTTTTTTAAAGCTAGTCTTCAGTAGCCAATCTGTGGAACTGCAGCCACTTATTTATGGCAGCCTGACTGTGGACTTCAGATTGGCTGATGTTACTGGGTGATGTTCTTAAAGCCACTTGCACGATAATTCACTAATGAGATTTATAAAAGAATAAAAAACAATGCTATGGAGTTTCTTGCCGGTTATATTTTATAGGACTCGACCAACTGGAACTGGAACCTGGCTTCTGACGTTTCATCATTTCAATTTGAATAGCATATATAAAGTAATATGTCAGATATGTTATACTTTTTGATGGAATTTGAAATACTACTGGGATACTAGAGAGTTTCAAGCGGTTTTAGCTGCCAAGTGTTTTATTTGCCTTTTCTTAAAATCTTAGCAATACACGCCAGAAAGACTTGCTCTTATATTAAGATAGGTATTTGAAGTAGTTACTTTGGAAAAGCTTTAAAATTTTATTTTAATGTTGTTCCAAAGTGGTTATACAATTTTCTGACAAACATTTTATGCAATAAATTACCTCAATTGAAATTGCCATTTCATAACCATATTGTAAAAATAAAATTAGTTATTATTCGGTAAATGTGTTGCCAAACTGTCCTTAAAAAATGTAATAAAAATAAAATAGTACCTAACAGTGAAATAAAAATTCAATAAACGAACGATTGATTACGCACACGTTCGAAACGGCAGCTCGTGCGAAATAATACGTGTACCGATTGTAAATATATGATTAAATAAAGTGTTATGTAATAAATGGTTTGTTTCCTTTTCTTGACACAGTGAAAGTGCACTAGTTACTGTTCAAAGTGGGTACTCATTTGTCATGCCCACGATCAAATGGGGAGTGATTGCAATTTAGAACAGGTGTGCAATATGGATGTCGTGTGTCATGGACCCAACCATGACACACGACAAGCGCAACCAGAATTTTGTTCCTGTATTGATTTATACTTGTCTGATCTTTGTTAGTTGTTAATTCGAGTAGGTAGGTATATTTCGATTACGTACATATATTTCGAGTCTTGAGGAAATCAAAATTCATTGGGTACTTCCCGTTGACCCGGAATCGTGAAAATTTGCATAAAGCAAGGTCTTCTAACACAGGTATAGGAATGAAAATGAAAACTGTGTAAATTTGTTGTTACGTCACAACAACAAAAAATATTGCGATTCGGAAAAATCTTCGAGACTCCATTCGGGAATTGAACTGTTTTCATAGGCAAGTTTGTACGGAACCCTCAGTGCGCGAGTCCGACTCGCACTTGCCCGATTTTTTTTTAAATTTATTCATCTTTTTTGAGTTTTGTTCTAGATAAAAAGTCCTAGGTCACCCCAAACTACATGCTTCCTTTGTCCCGAAAATAATTTTAATTATTTTTTTTCCAATTTTCCTATTTTGTATTTCTTCTCATCATCTCCTGCTTTTTATCACCTAGCTTGGAGTCAGCTACCAGTCTAACCGTATGTGGCTGAATACTCGTGTTTTACATGGAGCGATTACCTAGCAGACCTTCACTACCCAGTTACTGGCCAACATGATACTCCTTAGGTAGACTGCTGGTTAGACTATATGGTGTTTGTCTACCAGTAATGGCTGCCAACGATCTACGAATGACAACCGGGACCAACAGCTTTACGTGCTTTCCGTGGTACGGGGTGTTTTCTATGGCCTATATTTTTTTTCGTGTATGCAATTTTTTTTTTTTATGTTGGGAAAATCATCTACTGACAAATCCCGCTCTTGGGCGGAGCTAGTGTCAGACTTTTACTGACTAAAAACCCACTCCTGTTCTTTCGTTGCCTTCGTCCCAGGAACCTGGGTTTCGTTTTCACACTACCCATGTTCGTGTATGCAATAAGAGAATTGAGGGTTGTGGATTACATGTTACGAATTTTTACACTTGTCGGGGCCCCTGTAGCTTAGGGGCCCCGTATCATTGATACGGCAGTAGCTACGCCCCCGGACAAGAGTAAGTGGGTAATCTCTTAGTTTAGTACTTGAAGCAGGATGTCACAGAAGGTGAGCAGTTCCATCGAAGGGTTTCTCCACCAGGATATGAGCATCGCACGCGTAACGATCGTCAAGACTACGTCAAAATTAAATTCAACACAATAGAAATTGGATACGTAAAGTTCTACCTCAACTAGCAAAATTAAGGAAAAACATAAAGTCGTCTAACTAGGGCAAACTTTAATTAAGACGGCTGAAATATATTGGGCTTTTTCATAAGGTGGAAAATCTATCCAATGACTTCTGCCGCTCTAGGGCGGAGCAGGTTTCAGATTTATACTGACTAAAACCGCACCTATGGTTCTTCTTTACCTTGCGTTCCAGGACCACGGGTTTCCCTTTCGAAAGTCAACTCATGGGCCCAGTAGGCTTACAACCCTTCCACCAACCCAAGTTTTTAAAATGTATGTTAATTAATGTAAGTGAGCATGTACCGTTTTAATCTATATATATAAAAGGAGAAACTGACTGACTGACATATCAACGCACAGCCGAAACTACTGGGATTAGGAGCGTGAAATTTTGCACAAGGTTTCCTTTTATAACGTAGGCGAGCACTAAGAAAGGATTTTCCAAAATTCACTCCCTAAGGGGATGAAGCGGGGGTCCAAAGTTTGTATGGAGAAACCTACGTTTACGCGAGCGAGGCCGCGGGCAGAAGCTAGTTAACTATAAATAAATAACCCTGCTGGGGCCCTACTGTTCTGCTGACATCTCTTTGTGGCGCGCGTGTGCCAGTACGCGCGGTCGACGACTCGGGCTCGCTCCGGACGGTTACCGGACGGCCGGAAACATATCGGGCTACGTTCGAGTTACAACAGCCCTGGAACGAAAAATGTAACGGAAGAATCAAAAATCCTCTCCTCTCAACGTCCTCTCGGTCATCTCAGAGCGGGAGAAGTTATTTCACAATTGCCCACTTAAAAAACCGGACAAGTGTGAGTCAGACTCGCGTACCGAGGGTTCTGTTCAAACTTGTCTATGTAAATATTTCAATTCCCGAATCGATTTTTACGAATCGCAAAAAAAGGTCAAAATATGCGCCTAAACGGAGCATAAATTGGTTTTATCTTTAAATTGCATTGATTAAGAAGTGTGAATTTTTTACTGAAGCTTAGGGTAGCAGACCTGAATATTTGATAGGCTCTATGCGTTCCTGAGATAAAGAGTCATGGACAGACAATAAACTGATTCTATAAGGGGTTCGTTTTGGCCGACTTAGGTACGGAACCCTAAAAACAACGAAGGTAAGGCTGAAACATATTACCATATGTTTCCGCGGATATTATCGTTTTACCCGCGGGTATATTGACCTCAAGACCTTTACAATCAGGCGCCTTATTTTGGGAAGTAGGTGCGACAATAATTATAAGGGCGTTCCCAAACTGGTAATTCAAGTATAGAGAGGAAATACCGTAGGCGGAGTCTATATCCGGCTCAAGAGCAGGCGGCCTTAGTCTCTCCGGCCAAATGTTTGCGTTCAGTGTTGTTAAGGTATGATTGACATTTACAATTTTTTTATCACTTTTTTAGGATTCCATTCCCAAAGGGTAAAACGGGACCCTATTACTCCGCTGTCCGTTCGTCTGTCTGTCCGTCTGTCACCAGGCTGTATCTCATGTACTGTGCTAGTTAGACAGTTGAAATTTTCACAGATTATGAATTTTTGTTGTCGCTATAATGACAAATAGTGAATAAAAAACAGAATAAAATAAATATTTAAGGGGCTCAAATACAACAAATGTGATTTTTTTTTGCCGTTTTTTGCTACGGTACGGAATGTTTCGTTTCAAGAGCGAGTCCGACTCGCACTTGGCCGGTTTTTTTACTGTTGTTAGACTCGCGCTTGACCATTATCTCACCTGATGGAAAGCGAGGATGTAGGCGACTATAGAGCACGATTACTTAGAAGTAACCTATTTCACTCTTGACTTAAAGACCCTCAGATTGTAGCTATGGAAACACTGATTCCGGCAGAGAATTCTAATTTATAGCTGCACCCAACGAATGTGTTCTGAAACCCTTTTGTGCGTATGGGTGGGATGTCCATCATGTACGCCGTACGTCGGGCAGTCCGATGATGAACTTTTATTAAATTGGATTTTCAGTCTAAACCCCGATATTTCAAAGTTTCAAACTCTAGCCTAAAAAACTGTCTCAACAGGGTTGAGAGAATATTTGGTAGGATCAGCGCGGCCCTGGGACACAAGTGTAACTGAAGGAACACGGGTGTGTGTGACTAAAAGTCTGAGTCGCTCTACCTAGAGCGCTAAAAGATATTTCATGATTTCACACCTATCAAACTTTGGTTTAAACTCCAAACACTAAATTCGAGAACTGACCATTTATTCTGACATTGGTAATTAATTATTAATCTTGAGATTGACTCAATATACGAGTACCTACATAGTAAAAAAAGAAAAATCAAAGAGCTGTCAGCAAAACCGTAGGGGCCCAGCAGGGTCTAAGCCTACTGGGACCATGGGTTCGCTTCTGAAAGGAACACCTGTAGTCCTGGAACACAAGGCAAAGAAGGATCAAAGGAGTGGGTTCTAGTCAGTAAAAGTCTGACACTATAGAGCGAGAGAAGTCGTTGGATGATTTCCCACTTAAAAAAATAATAGTGCGCTGAAATTAACCCCTTTTTTTCAGTCAAGTCACTATATGTTAAGATTAACCATTTTATAGAAAACCAATCAAGTAGGTATTAATACTGTAAATTACAATATTCATAATAAAATTGGAGCAAAATTAATTTCAATCCATTAACAGCTGTTGCATAATGTCGTCAAAATGTCAAGTGTGAGTTGCAAGGTCGGATCAAGTTACGACTAAGTGATGTTGATACAGTTTGTATTTTATGGTGACAACTTGCAATAGTACTAACTTAGCATTTTAATAGTTCATTTTTAGGAGTGATTTTGTGATAAGAAAGGATTTATTTTGTACCTAAGTATTTTATTTGCAGTTTTGAAGTTTGGCTCCAGTCAAAGCGAGAGGGGTTATTTCGTGATTTACCACTGAAAAAAAAACTGTGCAAGTGCGAGTCGGACTCGCACACTGAGGTTTAACTAACTTATGTAAATAGTTCAATTCCCGAATCAAGTCTTGAAGATTTATCTGAATACAAAAAAAGCGGTACTTCCACTCCGATCAACGGAACCGATCAACTGGTTGTGCAGAATGGAACTCGATCGGATCACCTTCTGTTCTTCCATTCCGACCAACTGAACCGACCAACTAGTTGTGCGGAATGGAACTCAATCGGATTACCTATTTTTCATTCTCAACGATGCAACTTTTTAGTTGTTCCGAGTTAGTTCCACTTTATTATCTTAGGCATTTGTGAAATTTCTTAAGGGTGGAAAAACACTCGAGGTAAAAACACTTGTGAAATTTCTTAAGGGTGGAAAAACACTCGAGGTAAAAACACTTTTCTCAGCGATACAACTTTATAGTTAATGGACAGAAACGAATAATGCTTGAATAAAATAACTTTTACGGTTATATATCATACATTTTATTCATTAATCAGTAGGGACTAAAAAAAGCAAAACTACTACGAAGAAGCAAAGTAATAAATAACAATACTGTATTTCCAAACAGTGTGACTGTTTAAAAAAAAGGGATCAACAAAAACCCTAAGTAGTCAGTATTCAAAAATACTAAAATAAATGCAGAATTATATTATACAAAAATTAAATAAAAGTTGGAAGAAATTCAAATTAAAGACTTCATTATCTTTCTGCTCTTATCCCATGTGAAATGGGATTGGCGCAACACATTTTTTTCTTCCATTCTGTTCTGTCACCCGTCACGCTATAATACTGTGGTATCTGTATAACTTAGTATGTAACAAAACTCAAGTATCAGTAAGTCGACGCAATTTAGGAACACGTCCGCCCTGCACGCCATATTTAATATACAATTATGGCAATACTGGCAACACTGTCTTAGTCTGTAGTCTGTCACTGTACTTATTAAAATAAAATAAAATAAAATAAACACGCACTGGTCATAGACTTTCGTCTTGAGACACTGTGGTATATTTGAACGAGAAGATACAGCGCAGCGTACCGAACGCTGCCGAGTCTGATTCGTCGATTGATCTCTTTCTCGAAGTTAGACCTTCTCAACTGGACCGTCTGTCCCAGGTAAACATAGTCGTCCACAACTTCGAGTGTAGAGTCTCCGATCTTGATAGGAGCGGGTGGTACATGGCTGTTTACCATGACTTTGGTTTTGTCCATGTTAATTTTAAGTCCCACTCTTTCGGAAGCTCTACTGAGGTCACCAAGCATTGTACTGTTTACCAATTTTTCAGTCTAAGAGTTCATGGTTGCCAAAACTTCGTCATTTTATAAAAGCACACACAGCAGCAGCTATCACAGGTTTTTCCACCCATACAAATCTTCACAAGTGTTTTTACTTGTAGTGTTTTTCCACCCATATATATTTTCACAAGTATTTTTACCTATAGTGTTTTTCCGCCTATACAAATTTTCACAAGTGTTTTTACCTCGAGTGTTTTTCCACCCTTAAAAAATTTAACAAGTGTTTTTACCTCGAGTGTTTTTCCACCCATAAAAATTTTCACAAGTGCTTAATAAAGTGGAACTAGTGATAACAAAATTCAACATTAGTTGTAGTGATCACAAACCACCATACAGTCCATGACAAACTACCAGCTTTTATAAAATGATGAAAGTCTAGTAGCCACGAGCTCTCACTCTATTAGTCAGAGACAATTTCTTCATTGTCTATTATAAGTTACCAGTTCATTAGTGTACATAAATTATAAAGGTCTAGTACCAAAGTTGTGTAGATAGAACAAATTTAAATGAAGTAAAATATTCCTATCGGACCAATAAACAAAACAAATTTTTGGTCAACAGCGCGTTTAAAAAACGTGGTGTGCACAGGCCCTAAGGTTTACACTTACGGGATTTCTAGACCTGACTGATTTATAGGTTAAGCAGTAATGTATCATTAAAGTCCTACACTCACCTTGAAAGGTTTAATGACAATAATTTTAACAGTTACATCCGAGTTGTAAAGACCGTAATAAAATAATTTTAAATATTCATTATCCATGACAATTTGACCTTTAAAGCCATACAGTGTTTCCATATAATTAAAAACTTGTCTCTTAATTTTATTGCACTATACTTCCGAAATATAATATCAAGTTTATCAGATACGAACTTGTTTCGTTATCAAGACAAATTAATACACGTACCTATAGGAATTATCGATACAACCTTATTTTTTTATTAGTACAAAAAAGGGGCTCTTTCCTTACCCATTACTAATCATATTTTTGTTGTCAAAAGTAAAAAAAAACCAAAACCCAGAATTGTCCGCGAAAATTTAATGTAATTGGTAAATTCGTAATTGAATCAATCATTCATAACAATTGCTGCTAGAAAATACTACGTGCAGTGTTTTTCCATTTCCATTTCCATATTCATAAATTGAGTCACATTTTGGGATATAAACAAACGCTAATAACTTTGTTGTTTATGAATATTATTTATTGAGACTTTACTTAAATAATAACAAGACCTTTCCTAATAAGCCGTTTAAGTATTTGTATTAATTAAAAATTAGTGGTGTATAGGTGCTTAAGAGATGTCAGTAAAATAGATCGGGTCAAATAGGACCGGTGATTCTTCCAGGGCTGCAGATTGTTGGAAGGAGTTACCACAACCCTTGCAAAAATTGCAACTGAAGGAACGCTGTGGGTATTAGTCCGTAACAGAAAATTGTCCTTTCGCGACAGCCCTTTTCTGGATGTCTTCAAGACGAAACTTAAAGAGCATTTCCTTTCATTATTGACATAATATTAGTATGTATAATATAATTATACATTAGACTTAGTTATGTAGGTTTATATTGTGTACTGGATCCTACCCTCGAATATGATCTCTATAACTCAAAGGTTTGCTGGGAGAAAACTCATTGCTGAGTTAAGCTCACCATTGTACAAGAACTGTCTGTATCACCGTGTACGTTATGTTTTTGTGTACAATACAAAATAAAGAATTAAATGTCTGTCATTCCCTACCGCTGCCCTCAGAGCGGGAGAAGACATTTGATGATTTTCCCGCGTAAAAAATATTAGCATGCACCTTTTTTTCTTACAATATTTTGAATTATACCGTCATATAGTTCTCGAAACTAGCCCTACTCTAATTGGACTTTTACATAATACATTACGAATGATAGTTTAAATAAAATATGTATCATTTCAGCAATGTTTCATGTGTCTTGAAAGCATACAGTTTACCAAGACACATAAAAGTTATTTCATTCAATTCCTTTTGAAGCATTTTCATTTATTTTAAAGATTGCACTGTTTTCAAATATTCGTATTTTTTTTAATATCACCTTATTCTGGATGGATGAAAATACACAGTGCAAGTGAGCAGGTGTGCAGTTGAGACACCTAGACGGAAACTAAAGGTTCTACCACGAGCTCTTAACTTGATCTGTTGACCACCTAAACTGAACTGTTAAAAGGAGTTAAATAGGGAGCTTGACTGCGATCCCACCTGATGGTGAGCAAAGATGCAATCATTGATGGTGAGGCGCTCTAGTTTGTTAAGAGCCTATTCACTCTAGCCTTGAAGATACCTAAATTATAGTTGGACAGGAAGACCGCAGCAGGCAAATTCTTCCAATCCTTCGATTTACGCGGTATAAACGACGAAGCGAAACGCTTAGTCCGGACCGTTGAAGTTTCAACTACGTAAGGGTGGATACTGACCGTACGTTGGGTTGTCCGATGGTAGAAAGGAGATGGCGGAATCAAGTCATGCAATTCCCGCGCACACTCGCCAAAATGCAACCTGTAAAATACCGATAGGCTGGCTACCCTGCGCCTGTGCTCGAGGCTTTGTAGATGTGTATCATTCCATTCCTCTTTCTTGCCACAACTGACATCTTAATAAGTCTTGACCGTAGAGGCCCAAATTAACAGAAGTCATCGATTCGAAAAGAACTAGACTTTTAAACAGATATAAAATTATAATAAGGAAGCTGGGTATACATATACCCATGCAAATTCATTTGGCATTATTAAAAACGACCTCAGTAAAAGGTTTAGGCAATAAATAAGTAGGCACCGAACTAATCGGCTATCGGCTGAGGTCGGTGAGACCTCCAAACTCGAGCAATGACTTGAAAATTTGAAACCAATTCGTCGCGTAATGTCGGCCACACCCTGTGTGTGCCACAGAGTAGAGTAGCGACAGAGACTTTGAATTGAATTATTTTGGATGACTATGTAACAACTAGGTACCATTTGCCTGAAGCTGTACCAGCTGAAAATTCGAAAATTACTAGTTTTAAAAGTAAGTTGGTACAACTAGGAAAAAAGTAATCGAGATAAATCAATGGTTAGTTAAATTGTATGATTGTGAGATATCATGCAGATAGTTAGTAAAACAAAGTTATGCAGGGGCAGAAACATGGCAGAATAGAAAGGAGACTTATAATAAAACTTAATTACACCTTTGTTGTTTACAATTGGTGGCAATAGAAAATGTTCTTGTTACCACCAGAGCATGGGCACGCCATAATTATGGCGGTAAGTCCCGGGATTCCAATCCCGATTCCCGGTCACCGTAGGTGTGGGTTTGCGGACGGCGAACAATGGGTAGCTCGCCGTCTAACCGTCCGCTAACCGTCCAAACCGAGCCCAAGTCGTCGACGGCGCGTAGTGTTCCACGCGCGCCTCAAGGAGATGTCAGCAACCGTAAGGGCCCAGCAGGGTCTACTGGGGCCATAGGTGATGCGAAAAATATCACCGGGGCTCTGAAAAAATGGCAAAGAAGGAATAGGACTGGGTTTTTAGTCAGTAAAAGTCTGACACTATCTCCCGCCCTGCCCAAGAGCGGGGGATGTCATTAGATTTTCCCACCCGAAAAAAAAACCACCAGAGCATTGTCTGAGAATATTGCAAGTAAAACACCTTCTTTCGTATTGAGGTTTGGCAGAAAAGTAATATAGAACTCACAGTTTGGTAACATGCACCAGTGTGAACATGCATGTATACGATCACCCATACAGACTTGATTTATTATTATAAACTGACTGTTGATAATGATGATGATGTCATCTAGACAATTTCGGCTACAGCGACCGCATTTTCTTCGTTTCGTTGGTTCTTCATCGTGGTTACGAGCTCAATTACCTTTGTACCTTCATAAAATTTGAATTTGCAACTGGCCGAAAATCTCCGAGGACAGAGCGGACATGTCCACCGTTAACAACATGATAAATGTGGTGATAAACGCGATGACCTTCAAGCTAGAGAGCTTGCCGGTCATCGCATTTTTAGTCTAATTTCAACCTTTTTTATTTTTTATGGCTTCCACGTGCCACTTTAAACTGACTGTAGTAAACTTAACTTGTAGATTAATTATATTTGTCTCGCGTATATACGTCACAGTGTGGTCGAAAAGCATACGTTATGAGTACCTAGTGTGATTGATGTTTTACGTTAACGTGATTGACACGTTTTTGACGTTCTGTGCTCTGATTGGTCCGCTCCAAGCTCTTAAGAGGGTCCTTCTCCATTCGCCTATCGTTAAAGTCGAGCATGGTTTAAAAGCTTGTTGCTTTATCTAACGCAACCTAACGTGACGTTTGATGAAGAGTCAACGAGAAAAAGAAAGATAACGCCTGAAAACTCTGTTAGCATTCGGTAATTCCGTGATTTACTCGAATATTACACAAAACTTGTTTCATGAAAAACGTGTTTGTTTAAAACCTTTGAAAGTTTTTGCGAAAAAATATCGTCATTCATTCAGAATCTCGATTAAATGTGAAGGGCTTCTATGAATGTACTTTTTTATATTTTTTTATTTTTTTGTACTTTTTTAATATGAGTACATTAAGGAGGGACAAAGTTCACGTAAAATAATAGATTTTCAAAGGTCTTTACTGGATTAGTTTTACACAAATTTATATTTTGATTTACATAGTGGACTAGATAATATCCACAATATATCAGTGTATCCAAAATATCTGGAGAAAGATGTGTAATAACATTATAATCACGTAAAAGCTGATTGTATGAAAATGCACCTCGAGTTGGTCGCACTTTACCAATTAGAGAGCCAAACGCAGTAAATGATTCGACGTATTCAGCGTGACGTTACACTCATTACAATCTATACACGTACTTTATTCAATAATATATAGTATAGGCCTGTAATATTATTATATAGGCCTGTTGGTCTAGTGATCAGTGGCCTTGAATGCTATGTCGGAGGTCGTGGGTTCGATTGCCACCCAGGACAAATTTTTGTGTGATGAGCACGATCATTTGTTCTGTATCTGGGTGTAATTTATTTATAATATGTATGTATTTAGAAAATAAATAAGTTAATCAGTTGTCTAGTAGTCATACCACAGTTGTGGAATATAATATAATAAACTAGGCCTCTGTCCCATTATTACTCTGTGCACACAATATTAAGCTGCACGCTTACTAAATGCCACTTCCTCATATGAACCAGTGTACGACATCAACGTTTATGTTCCATATTTGTGTCCTCAGTGAAGTGATCGTCCTCGCTTGTCCCAGGTGTATGAATACATCTTCTGTATTTTGCTACTTAATGTCAATTACCCGGAGGCTATTGTTGTGTTTGATTTAGTAGATAACATTAGGAAGTTGTTATAACTCTTGTCATCATTTATTTATTTGGTCCAAAAAAAAAGGATAAACGTAACAAAGATTCAAAGCAGTTTATTTCAAATAAACCATTTACAGGCACTTTTGAAATGTTAAGAAATAAGTCAGTCAGAAAAATAATGCCAATTGTACATTTCAAAGCGTAGATCTCTATGGAGAACAATGTGCAAGAAACTTCATGGACACTCTTTTCAATCATGTTAGAATTTAAAATATCTCGGTTATATACATTTCAAACAAAGAAATAACATAAATCACAATAGGTATTACAATTACAAACGGCTCTTTCGCAGCGTGCACATATAACCATAGTAGGACTTGTGACGGGCCCTGATACAGTCGCCTCATTCTGCTATCGAAGGCGATCGCACGCGCGTGGGACCGGACTTCCTCACTTCCCAGCCGCCATTGGCGTGTGCTTGCGGGCGGCGAGCAATGGGTAACTCACCGTCCGGCTGTCCGGTAACCGTCTGAACCGAGCCTGAGTCGTCGAAGGCGCGTAGTGTTTCCAAGCGCGCCGCATGAAGGCAAAGAAGGAATACGAGTGGGTTTTAATCAGTAAAAGTCTGACACGCCCTCCCACCCTAGAGCGATTCTCATTGGATGATTTCCCAAAAAAAAACACTAGCAATAGCAACTCGTTTTATTCAGTTAAAGTCCGACACTCCCTCTCGCTCCACCCAGAGCAAAATGATTATTTGATGATATTCCACGTAAAAAAGGGGTTCCAGTTTTTTTTTTGCTCCCAGGCCCAATGGTTATCTAGCTACGCCACTGCTTCTACAGCTTTTCCAACTTTCTTCTACACTGTCATGAAACGTAGGAAAATCACCGTCTCATCTGTCATGTTAGTGCTGAATTATTTGAGGCATACCTGGGTTTGAGAAGACGGTCATTTTTATCAGCAATTAATTGCTACTGTACTTACTAATACGTACCAAAAAACGCAGCGTTGGAAGGCTTCCCACAAGGTGGACCGATGACTTGGTGAGGGTCACAGGAATCCGATGGATGCGAGACGCGAGACGATGGATGGAGGCCTATGTCCAATAGTGGACGTCTTTCGGCTGAAACGCCCAGCAAATGGTGAGGTGGTCACCATTTCGGTGCGGGTACGCTCGGCGCACTTTGTACTTTTGTACTTTTTTAATTTGTGTTTATAACCGTTGTGCTGTGTCTGTCCCAAATAAAAGTATTTCTATTGTATGCTATTTTAAATGATGATGACGTACTTTCTAATATCCGGTAGCACCGACTGTTTTCCCTTTCTCATTTTAGAAGCTTAACATGATTACTATACCTAACAGCAATCCAGGATCTGAAATGAAATAGGTACCTATTAAAATAAAATAAAAAAAGTTGGGTCACAAAATCTAATGTCAGCTACATACAAAAACATATCCACTTCCGTATCCTTGTCCGATTCTAAATCAAAATAAAAAAGCTGCACCAACGATTACAATATATAATAGGTACATTATGCATTTTTATTTATTAGAAGGTTATTAATTAATTACAGTAAATAATGTCACTGTAAAAGTACCTTATTAAGGTTTTTTACCGTCATATTTTTTAGAATCAGAATTGAAAATTTTACATTACATCTTCTAAGACTTTTGGTATTAAAGAACCAAAAACTAGCACTATTACAATGGAATCCAAAATGTCTGATACAAAATCCGATAAAAAAGGAGAAAAGACGTCAAAGCAAAAATCAGTTAATGCTGAGAAATTGCTTGCAATAAAATACAAAGAATTCATAGCATCAATCAATAAATCTGATGTAAAAAACAATACAAATCACAAGAAACAATGAAAAAACGCAAAGGCTACAAAGTATTGGAGATACTGTATCAAATACCAAAAATATCAAATTAAGTAATGAAGACAGTGAGTGATTTCGAAATAACGTTTCAATATTTGTGAAGCAACTACACTAAAAAACCTACAAAAGAAAGCTTCCGTTTCCATTGCCATCGGTTGGCATCACGTTAGACATAAAGTTTATAAAGATAAGAATAGATAAGTCAAAAGTAAAAATTGTTTTTTTTTTAAATGATTATAAACCAGTGCTTGACTTCAATCCCACCTGATGGTAAGCAGTGATGCAGTCGTTGATGGTGAGGCGCACTAGTTCATTAAGAGCCTATACACTCTAGCGTTGAAGACACCTAAATTATAATCTGACGGGAAGACCGCAGCAGGCAAATTATTCCAGTCCTTTGATACGCGGAATAAACGAGGCGAAACGCTTAGTCCAGACCGTAGCGATGAAATAAACTTTATTGTACACCAAAACGATTAAACAAATCTTTTACATTAACTTATATCTATGGATATAATGGCGGTTTTATCGCAGACGGTAATATCAACATACTAGAAATTACCACAAACCATTAAAGGAGATCCATCTAAAGACTTACCGTGATCCTGTGACGCAAAGGGCAGCTAAAGGAACAGAAGTCGGTTTTAGTCAGTAAAAGTCTGACATTATCTGTTGCTCCACCCAGACCGGAAATAGTACATTTTGATACAAGTGCAGAAAGTTTGTCGTTGCGACCGAGGCGGAATTCACACGAGCCGTAGGCGAGTGTGTTATGGAGCCGAGGGCTACAGTGACAAATTTGCACGTGTCTCAAACGACTTTTTTCAATACACTTACGACGAAATGAATAAACGGGGGTTGACCGGTGACTTGCGGGGGTCGACGCGCGCCCAGTCTGATACGATAAATGTAATAACGTTGTGGTGGGAGAGAGCACAAGCTATTTCTGCACTAGTGCGGAAAGCAGTCTATTGCGTGCCTAAAAGCGGTGGGATAAGAGCGGGTTTTCGAGTAAGTGTATTGAAAAGTAATTTATTGATTTTCCACCTCAAAGAAAAAAGGGTTTCGATAAAAGAAATATGTTCTCGCAACAAGAAAAATACTGTGCCATAAAGAAAAAACAAAATTGTCAACTTATGTAGCTATTATTCACAAGGTAATAAACAACAATTAAGTTAATCATCACTTAACCGTAACTTTCATAACTTAAACTCACTGACAGCATAACTTAGTCGTGACATATGTATGAAAGTGGCCACAAGGTCGCATGCACTTCCTGGCTATGTCATACGGGTATTAAGTTCATAACTTGAGCTTGGACTGGTTTATATTTAAGTTGATTTGTATAGTTACATGAAACTAGTATTACTCGACATTATTTGTTTAACCAATGTAGGTTTGCTAACTTATTTATAACGCCAGCTAGTGGTCTTATGAATCATCAGCCTGTGGTTTGGTGGCTAAATTGTGTTTGAAAATCGATTTAAAAATGGAAATTAACATTTGGTTTATTTTTTGTTCAAAATATATATGACCAAATTGATTTGTGAAATAATTTTTATTTTATAATATAATTTAGTGCTTGACTGCGTTCCCACCTAGCGGTAAGCAATGATGCGATAGTTGATGGTAAGGCACTACTTTATTAGGATCTTTATTATTCACTCTAGCCTCGAAGACACCTAAATTATAATCAGACGGGAAGACTGCAACAGACAAATTGTTCCAGTCTTTCGATGTACGCGGTATAAACGACGAGGCGAAACGCTTAGTCAGGACCTGACGTCGTCTCTTACGTTGATCACTGATGAAGCCATTAGCATATGTAGTACGTAGTCTCATTTGTATAATCTTTATTATTTTCCTTAGAAATAGGAATAAGAATTCGGCAAGGAAACATGTTAATTTGGTACACAAGGAACTACTTAAACAGTCAAAAAAGTTTTTTTAACCATTTTTTATTTAGTTATTTCCTTGAGCTTTGGTGTTTAAAAAGCACCAATCAATATGTCTAGTGTATAGCTAAATATACGTGCAGCTCTTTCTATTTTGATAATAATTGGCCTGTTGGTCTAGTGGTTAGTGGCCCTGACTGCTATGCCGGAGGTCGTGGGTTCGATTCCCACCCAGGACAAATGTTTGTGTGATGAACACAATCATTTTTTCTGTGTCTGGGTCTAATTTATCTATATATGTATGTATTTAGAAATATATAAGTATGTTTATCAGTTGTCTAGTACCCATAACACAAGCTCTGCTTAGCTTGGGACTAGACGGCGTTGTGTGATAGTTGTGCAATATTATATTATATTTATTATATTATTTTGTGTGATTCAAATAGTCAATTGCAAACTATGACGTGAAATGTTTCTTTGTCATATAACAGCTCATATTATAACAGGTAACCAGACATGGCGACGTTCAAACAATTATTCTAAGGTAATATAATTTTAAGTGATTGAGACAGTTTAACGCAGTCTCGCCCTGATTGCTGACCTTTGCGTGAAGAATGCAGAACTGTCGAGGTGGGCTGCTTTGCTCCGCGTGACGACATCTTGTGTTTATTTTATTGACATCATTTGTTTGAATAGTTAAGGGAAATGGCGATCTGATAGAGCAGCACCCAGAGAATTCACTATAATATTATCATAGGCATTATATACTACTAGTACTCGACATCGGCTTTGCACGCATGCAATTCATAATTATACACAAACTTTCGTCATTTATCGCTCTTAACATTACTAGAAATCGCATCAAAATCTGTTACGTGGTTTAGAACATAAAAGCAGAGAAACAGGCAGACAGTAATAACTTTGTTGTTTATCTACTATGTATCTAATTATAAATTAGCCAACTGGACTGGTTACAGAGCGTGTCTCTTTGATTGCTTTTCTCTGAATAATACGAGTGATGATGTTCAAGTTATGTACGATTATTTCTCCTGTCAAATAAATAAATCAGCAGATGAAAATATTCCTCTTATTAAATATTGTGATAAGCCAAATAATAAATTTAAACCGAAAGGGTATTGGAGTCCAGATTTGTCTAAATTAGTTGCAGAGCGCCGTTTGGCACTTAAGAAATTTAGAGGAAATCCAACACCAACGAACCTCGCAATACTTGAGGAAAAAACTTTGAAGGCTAAACAAGCTATTCAAAATGCGAGATCTAATGATTATAAGAAATTTTGTGAAAGCATTGATTACAAAGTTTCAGCTTCAGATATGTGGCATCGATTACGGTGGATCAAAGGTTACAAGAAATCCAATATCCAATGTCCTCAGGAACTAAAGAGAGAAATGTTATGTGATCTTACACCAGATTATGTCGCTTTCTCTAAGCCGGTATTTAATTCTACAAATATGTTGCTCGAGTCAGAATTTACGTTGCAGGAACTAAATAACTGTTTAAAAAAAAAAGATACTGCTCCAGGAGATGATCAAATTACGTACTCTATGATTTTACATCTGCCACCTATTGGCAAATTATACTTACTCAAAATCTATAATAGTATATTAAACTCAGGTAATTTCCCATTGCAGTGGCGTCAGATTAGAGTTGTCCCCATACCGAAGTCGGGTACTGGCTTAAATACCAAACCAAGACCTATTTCGTTGATGTCGTGTACATGCAAAATTTTTCATGCTATGATAACCAAAAGACTCGAATGGTATATAGAGAAGCATCAAATTTTATCACCAAACACAGTTGGTTTCAGGAGAGGAAAATCCTGCCTTGATTGTCTTACGCGTTTGGTGACTCAAATACAGATAGGCTTTTCAAAGAATGTCCCAACTGTGGCTTGTTTTATTGATATCAAAAGTGCATATAATGATATACTAATAGATAAGCTATTGCAGGTGCTTGATAGTTTGGGTGTTGGTAGGAATATTTGTCAATATTTGTGGAACTTCCTTAGCGAACGTCATCTAAAAGTGGTCGATGATTCCATAACTGATATGGTCAGATATGCACGAAAAGGCTTAGCTCAAGGTGACCCCATGTCACCGCTGCTTTTTAATATAGCCACGTATAAAGTTTGTAAGGATATATCTGAAGTGTATTCATGCCAATACGCTGATGACTTTGTTTTTTACTTTACTTGTCAGGATATATTAGAGGGTCAATTCAAAATACAAAATGCTTTGGATATTTTTACTGTTTTATTGGACGAATTAGGGTTAGAAATATCTACAAGTAAATCCAAATATTGTGTTTTTAGTAGGGGTTTTAGGCAACAACAAATACAACTCTCCATAAATAATAGTGTACTTGACAACGTATGTTACTATAAATATTTGGGTGTTTGGCTAGATAAGTCATTACGTTGGGGTAAACACATCAACGAAATAGTCGAAAAGGTTCAGAGACTTCTCAATTTACTTAAAATTCTTACAAGTCCTTCTTGGGGTATTCATCAGATTCATCTTCGGAGGCTCTACGTGGCTCTAATTAGAAGTAGGTTAGACTACGGGTGCTTTCTATATGACAATAGCGCTAAGACAAATATCTATAAGTTAGAAAAGGTTCAAAATCAGGCTTTAAGAGTAGTAGGGAGTTTTATAAGAAGTACACCAATACATGTTATGGAGTGCGAGCTCTGTGTTCCCCCACTGCATGTTAGGAGAAGATGGTTAGCATTCAAATATTGTTTAAAATCGTATTCTGTGTCCGATAATGTGGTAATAAAACTGTTGTTAGAGCTTGGTGCCATTAGTCATGTCAGATATTGGGTAACTAAAAAGCTTCCATTACTTGTTAGTGTATTTAAGGAGATCAAGGAGGAAAATGTAAGGGCATCTTTGATCCCAGGAATGTTTTCTTTAGATGTTTGGGTTACTAGGATTAACGTCCAAGACATAATAAAGGTTAATTTAGACTCAATTAAAAACCCTAAGAAGACATATGATTTAAATTCAATTAAAGCAGAAACTCTGAGAGAAGTAGCAGATAAATATCACGATTATTACAAAATTTATACTGATGGGTCTAAGAATGCTAATGGCAATGGAGCTGCTTACTACGATCCTTTAAATTCAGATAATACAAATACA
Source organism: Mythimna pallens (assembly GCA_961205895.1). Lineage (NCBI taxonomy): Eukaryota > Metazoa > Arthropoda > Insecta > Lepidoptera > Noctuidae > Mythimna > Mythimna pallens. The sequence continues at coordinate 24,906,756 of OY540832.1, forward strand.
TATTATAAAATAAATAATTATGTGTCAGTTATGTCTTTGGAGCTTTTTGCAATTTTAGAGGCACTTTCTTATATAATAACTATTAATAATAACAGAAAAACATTGATTTGTGTAGATAGCAAGAGTGCACTACAACATATAGCTCGATGCGCTTCTGGGCACAGAGGTGCATCGATAGCTTATGAAATTCTATCTAAAATACATGATTTATCCAAAAGAGGGATAGATCTAAAATTGCAATGGGTTCCTTCACATATCGGTATAAAGGGTAATGAGGAGGCTGACCGCTTAGCAAAGTTGGGTATAGATGAAGGTAGAGAAACATATATTGGAACCGATTATGTAGAATTATTGCCTAGATATAAAAACAAATGTCACGAAATTTGGAAAGAATATTTCAATGAACGATCGAAAGAAAAGGGAATATGGTACAGATCTATAGTTTTGGAGCCTCCACTTATACCATGGTTTTGTAACACCAGGTTCAACAGAAAGCTATTAGTAACAGCTCACAGACTGAGATCTGGACACATGCCGCTCAATAAGTTTGCATTTTTAATGAAAAAAACTAATTCACCAAATTGTGAGGAGTGTGGCACAGTAGAAGATATTACACATCTGTTGACGGAATGTGTCAGATTTCAATCTGCAAGACAGGAATTGTATAAAGAACTAGGTACAAACATATACGATGTTGGAATGTTTCATCACATCTTGTCGACACCTAACTCAGAGGCTGCTTATAGCTTAATTAAGTTTGCTTTGTTACGTTTTACAATATAGGTAAGGTATTTACTATTATAATGTCCGATGGGACTGACATGTACATTTGTATAAAAGTCCCTAATAACAAATAAAGAGAAAAAAAAAAAAAAAAAATCTACTATGTATGTATAAGTTGCGGGCTTGCGGACGGCGAGCAATGAGTAGCTCGCCGTTCGATCGTCCAGTTACCGTCCGGACCAAGCCCAAGTCGTCGACGGTGCATACTGTTCCACGCGCGCCTAAAGGAGATGTGCTGACATCTCCTTTAGGCGCGCGTAACCGTAGGGGCCCAGCAGGGTCGAAGCATACTGGGGCCAAGGGTCTGCATCTGATAGAAAGAGATGGATGTCATTGGCTGATTTTCCCACCGACAAAAAAAAATTATGTATAGGGTAATATATCTATAGTAACGAAGCTAGTTAAAAAAATTGCTGAAATAGTCTCACTATCATTGTTATCACCGAAAGAACCAGAGAAGTAGAGGATTTAGCACCTTGTGACATCTTTCAAACAACTACAAACAAAGCAGGTATTTGGCAGAATCAAGAGCTGATACTAATCTTGAATGAATACTTTCAGGTAAAGTGTCATAACCGACTTAAAAAAAGGAGAAAGTTCTCAATTCAATTGTTTTTTTTTGTAAATCCTTAAAAATCAGTTATCTTGGACCACGTTTTGCATCAACAATGTTTCAGTAGCAAACAGAAATTTATGGAAAAAAAGATGAAGACATTTGCCCAACAGTGGGACCTAATATAGGTTAGATAAATTAGATTAGAATATTACTAAATGAAAGTAGGTATACAATTACTTATGTACTTGAAATTAATCTTTAATTACATTGAAACCAATTACAATGGAATTTAAAGTTGGACACGTTAACAATTTCGTGATCGGAGTGATAAGGAGGTTAATGTCTTTGTAATGAGAGCCACTGACCATAGACAACCGTATTCAGATAATAATCATACATAGGCATAAAGAACTGGACTTAGCGTTCTCTGTAATACAAGATAGGGAACGCTGGCAGTGATTTTTTTTAATTTTGGTTTTGCTGTATTTATTTTTGATACAGAATGCATGAATGAAATGACTTTGTATTTCATTAGAATGAGAATGTAACAAACTCTTTTGTTCTTTATTCTTTATTGTACACACAATTATAAACAGACAATAAAAATAGGACAGGTGATGTACGTAGGCGAACTTAATCCTATAACTCAACAATGTTTTAGCAGTATTTGGCAACACACATATTGAATCAGCCTTTTTGGTAAGCTTTGCTGAGGAAGCCAATAATGCAACAAAATTCTCAGCTCCCTTTTTTCTAAAGTCGCAACTGTTCCAATGATTCCACATATTGTCCAGTTGTGCAGACAATTAAGATTCAAAACTACGCCAATTTCACATTTCCATATCCACTAAGAATCAATTTATGAATAACTGAAACAGCCACTGAAGTCCACTCGAAAAAAATCACCCATCCTTCACTGCTGGCAAAGAACTACCTTAGTAACTGATGCATATTTGCTATACATTCTCTATTTTATATTATTGTACAGATTGATCAATTTTGTGATGGACATGCGCAGTCCAGTTCTATACGTCTATGATATTAATCATTCACGCTTATCAACTGAATTGGCGACGTAGGTGTGACTCGCTTCTGCTAGCTTGTGTTCGAGGATTGTGTCTAGCAATCGAGGAATATTGAATGAGCTGATCAGCTGAACTGTATTGATTTTAACCTTGACTTACTTTATTGACCAGTGAATTCTTTAGCATTTCTTCTTTGCACGTATTAATATTAGTTATTCGAGAAAATCTTAAAGGTTAAAACTTATATACAATATCGAATGGCAGAAAGACGAGGGCAAGGAAAGAAGTGACGTATAATGTTAGGGCATACCGACACGGACAGATTAAGTTAGTAGGCCAAGTGCATGATTATGTTTTCGAAGAATTGCCAAATTAACGCGGTAGTAGGCAGGGTACATGGCTCGCAAAGAAGATGGTCGAAGGGGCTGAAAGGTTCTGAAGGGACGACCACGCACTGATACACAAGATCTTTTTTTGTTTGCAAAGGGCATCTGAAGGAACGCGGGTGGGTTTTAGTCAGTGAAAGTCTGATCCGCTTAACTCTGACTAAGGGAAATTATTTGTTGATCAGCATTTTACCAGTGACTTCGTTTGCGAGAATGTTTACATAAAAAACTTTAATACAAACTGTAGTTTGGGGGTAGTTTTAAAAAACAAATTTTTAGGGTTCCGTACCTCAAAAGGAAAAAAAACAAAACCCTTATACGATCACTTTGTTGTCTGTCCGTCGGTCTGTCTGTCTATCAAGACTCTTTATCTCGGGAACGGGCACTGAGGGTTACGTACAAACTTACCTATTAAAACAGGTCAATTCCCGAATCGAGTTACGAAGATTTTTCCGAATCGCAAAAAATGTTTTTTTTTGTGACGTATCTACAAATTTACAGTTTTCAGATTTTTTTTCCTATACTTGTACTATGAGACCTTCCTTCATACCAAATTTCAGGATTCTAGGTCAACGGGAAGTATCTTATGAATTTCGATTCCCTTGATAGTGTCGAAATACACGTTTTTTGCGACATAAACGTCCGTATCTTTTATTTTTGTTTACTCAGAAGTTAGTTTTTTTCACAGCTTCAAAGGACTGCAGACCTGATGTGTATGGTTTTATTTTCAACTCGGTACCTCCACGTGTTCCCAAGATAAAGAGTCTTGATAGACAGGCAGGCAGGCAGACGGACAACAAAGTGACCCTATAAGGGTTCCGTTTTTCTTTTGAGGTACGGAAACCTAATAGAGTAAATAATCCTAATAGATTAAGTTTATGTATAAGTTGTGTTATTTTTATGGTGTACAATAAAGTTTATTCTATTCTATAATCTGACTAGCACTTTGTCAGCGGCTTCGCCCGAGTGAAAGTAAGTTTCTCCATACAAACTTTGGACCCCCGTTTCATCCCCTTAGGACATGAATTTTGAAAAATCCTCTCTTAGTGTCCGCCTACGTCATAAAAGGGAACGTTGTGCAAAATTTTATACTCCTAGTCCCAGTAGTTTCGGCTGTGCGTTGATATGTCAGTCAGTCAGTTTCTTCTTTTATATATATAGATTACGTATTAAAACCTTACACATATCTCCAGTTGTTCGAGTATATGCAAACGTGAAGTTATATTTCCATGCTAACAAAGTTGCGGACTACGTAAATTATAACAACCGAGTTGGTACCGTCACATTCCTTTATATAAATGAGATTATATCAATTAGGAACGGACGAAGGTTAATGTTTTATGTGAGAATTTATTTCCAAAATCGGATTCTGTTAAAGGAATTTAATTAGCATTTTTGTAGTCGGCGTAACGAAATGATGTGAGAATTAGGAACCAAGAATTTTAAGTAAATTGTGAGTAGTAGCTGGGATTGAGAATGGGTGGTGGCGGGTTTTTTTTTAATTTTTTTTTTGGATTTTTTGGAGAGTGATATGAAAGAAAAGGAAGTTAGTGATAGTATGACGAGAGACAGGTAAGAATGGAAGAAGAAAACGTGTTGCGCCGACCCCAAATAACACGAGACAAGGGCAGGAAGATGATGATGATGATGACTCCTACTTTGCACAATCATAATAGGAATGTCAATTTCCTAGAACTACTGCTTTCGAAGTATGAGGAAATTATACTTCCACTGTATGGATTTTGAAGAATTTGGTTCTATCACACTCACTCTAATATCATGAGGGTGGTTGTAGTTGATTTAAGTTTATTACCTAAACTCGTTAAAAAAATAAAAGCCCCGTTTTGTCAATTGAGAAATGCCCTAGAATGTAACTTGGAACGAAACTGAAAGAAAATAATAATTAATTACATAGTCTTTTAAAAAACTACATCATTTTTTTTTTGCGCATGGAACATAATGCAAGTCTTCTTTTGCGTATTTAAGTATTCGTTTTAGCAGATGCCAAAACGGGCCATTTATTTTTTGAAAGAGCTAGTTGTAACTTTGCTTTACGTTTATTAAACGTAAGGCAACGTAAGGCAATATCGAATTTTAGAAGAAACAGCTGCAAAACAAAACACAATGAAACTTTTTCTGAAAGCTTAAAGTTTTTGATATAGTGTTTATTTTTTTCCAAACAAAGACCTGTATCAAATATCCAATCTTAAACAAACAATCCCACAGTTCATGCTAACATACCTGGAAAATAAAAATCACTAAAATCATCAGTACACACCGACCTGAGCTACCAATTTAGCATTATTCTAAGTAAACACCATACTATTATGTAGCTTAACCTAATTTTTTCTTACTTTTTTGTCTAATTGATACTTCCAATGACTAAATTTAGTAAGATTCACCAAAGCATTATGTCTCGAACCGACCAGATGCGAAATAAATTAAACAAATGCTTTTTTGTGCACGAATTCTGTGCCAAATGCATGATTGGGTATTCAGGGCTTGATTGAAGCCCTGACAAGGTTAAGCAGGGCTGCTAACATACACGTAACAAAATACTTATGTGATGGCTGTATAATAGAGCAGTTAATCACAATGCTTCATCATAATTTCAGCTGAAAGACGTCGGACAGCGACCGGTCGAACCTACTGATTTTATTGATGGGAAATCATCAAATTAAAAAAAAAAAACTAATAATCAGAAATTTTACATAAAAATATAACTTCTCCCGCTCTGGGTGGAGTGAGGAGTGTCAGATTTTACGGACTAAAACCCTGGATTGTAAAGGGCATTCCAGAATCGCGGTGATTCTTTCGAATAATCTTGCATCCTACCGGTCGGATCTACTGAAGTTCTGTTAATTTAGTCTTCCAAAGCTTTTATTTATAAGAAAACTATACCCTCCTGGACTGGCCTATTGACGGTGCTGATAATTATCAACATGATCATCACTACCATTATCTATGCCATGTGCTTATGATTAATCATAAGCTTTCCTTAGATCTTTGATATTTCTGTCTGTCACGTCTTGTCTCGGAAGTATAGCAAAAACTGTCCTATTGTTAAAGAATCTGTGACCTTGAGCTCAGAAAGCGGACACTGCACTGCTGTGCCATTTGGTCCGTATAAACTAGAGCTGCCGGAGAAAATTGTGAGCCAAGGTCACATAGATTATAGAGGCATTTTGTAATTGTTGTCATGAATGGAATATCTTGTTAAATAAGATGTGAAGAATTAAATTCAACTTGGATTACCTTTTAGTCATTCATAATTTTTGTAAAGGCATTGAAGACCACTTTACAGTATGACATTTAGAATCACACTCACACTTCACACACCGGGGAGAGTGGCACACTCTATCAAGTTTTTTTTTTCTGAAAGCTATATCAACTCAAAAATAGATGCTGATCTAGTTTTGTTGTTTTCTTCCGACTATTGCTGTTATTATGATTTTCAGCATGAGAGTATTTTAGCATAGCATAGTCGGCCTTATAATGTTCCCACTGTTGGGACTCAGGCCTCCTCTCTAAGAGAGAGATTGGGCCATAATCCACCACGCGGGCCCAGTGCGGGTTGGTGGAAGTCACATGTCTTCGAATTTTTGGTTCTAGGACATACCGGTTTCCTCACGATGTTTTTCTTCACCGCTTTGAGAGCAGTGGTGATGAAATAAATTACACAAAGTAGTTATTAGTATTTTATTATTTATTTTTTGTTTGTCTATCATGCTTTTTTCATTAAACACCCTGTATTTAGAGAGGTCTTGTTCTTGTGATACAGGGTCTCCTAGTACAAAATCCAAAACACCACTGATGTTTGTGTCTATAGTGTGTTAAATAAATTATTATTATTATAATAATTTAATGTATTTTACCAACTGGTTCGATTTTCTGGTCGGTGTCCAGTAAGTACTATACATTAGTTGGTCTTACTTAATTATAATATTAGATATTTATTTCCAACTCTCCATCTGTCATGAAAATATAATTATAGATTACAGAATTTCTGATATCAGAGGAACTAAAGGATCTTTGGATCACATAAAAAAAGTAGCTTAAGGCTACCTATCTACATTAAATGAATTAAAAGGCTCACATCGATCTTCAGTCGACTCCCCTACGTCGCAAGCTCCGGCGCTGCGCCGGCACATCGCACCTGAATCGTGCAGATTTTAACCGAGACACGAATACGCGACCTGAACGCTAATCACGATGTGATACTTACGTAATGGTAGCATTGTACTGTTCCATATTTCGGGTGTAAGCAGAAATACTCACAATGGGCCTCATCAGAAGGCTTAAAGTCAACCAAAGGGCAGTGGAAATCTGCAGCTATGCTCAGATTCTCCTCTCATTCAGATCTGATCGGACCAATGTATTGAGCTGCGTCCGCGGGGCTATTTCCCATCCACTTTTCCGGTCACAATGAGCCTTTCGAGGTTGCCACCGTCTTTCCTTGCATTGTGACCGAAGTATTGCAGAACCTTGTGAAGACACATGGACGACAGCCGTGAGGAGATTTTGAGTTCTTGCAAAATGAATACGTTGGTCCCAAACACTGTCTAAGGGATTCGGAGCATCCTCCAGCATCACATCTCAAAGGCGTCGATGCGTTTGCGATCTGCAGCTTTTAGCGACCAAGTCTCAGCGCCATAAGAAAAGATCGAGATGACTACTGTCCGAATAAAGCTACTATTTGATAATAATAATAAAAGAAATGAGTCAATTCGATTAGAATCTGTCAAAAACCTCAAAGAACGTTATGGCGTCCTTCCGTCTTCAAGAAAACACACCAATTATTATAACAATACAACAATATCATTAGTAAATGATATTGGTTGGTTGGTGGTTTTGGTTTTTTATTAGTTAATTTAATGATACTACATTCCACTTGATATTTATCTGTTATTTATTTATTGTGCACACCTACCACAGTGTTGTCTCTTTTAACCCAAAGGTTGACTGGTAGAGAATACCTTGTTGCATTAAGTCCGCCTATGTACCACTACTGTACATGAAGTAAATAAATAAATTAGTTACACCTATCACACCCTGCATTACTGCATGCCCAGCACCTGTGCTTATTAACCAAGGGCAGAACCCAGCACGTGCCATTACATCGCAAGTGAGATGAAAGTGAACTACCACAGCATACCAACTTATCTCGCAGTTTGTTACCAATTAGGTACCAGCTGTCTACAATGAATATGCGATCAGGTACGGTAGCGCAATGTAGATTAGTCAGGAAGTCGCACTCATTGACATATTTATGTATTTTTTTTTATCTTTATGCAACACAAACTAAGGTACAACAGTGGACTAGCGGGCATAAATTAGCGGTTGACGGGTGAGGATGTTCGTACCCTCATGCGTGCAGCTGCGACCGTCTCCGTCGCTAGCATTACTGCTTCACAGAAGGATGAGAGACATTATGGCAGGTGCATAAAACAGAAAATATTATTTAGAAAATAAGGATTAACAAAAGTATATACCTATATACTGGTGAGAGTCGCGGGAATGCGGGGGATGCAAGACGCACAGGATCGGTCGTTGTGGCGACGCTTGGGGGAGGCCTATGTCTAAAAGTGGACGTCTTTCGGCTGAAATGATGATGACCTATATATTGTTAAAATATATATATGTTTTTAATAATATGTATCACATTAATATTATGAAAGTGAAAGTTTGTGTGTGTAAGTTTGTTACACGATACTACAATATAGAACTGCCAGTAAATTGGAACGTCGGCGCTGGTTAGCGGACGGTGAGCAATGGGTAGCTCGCCATCCAACCATCTGGTAATAGCCAATTCCATTGTTGTGTTTCACGCACGCCTGGAAGAGACGTCAGCAAAACTGAAGAGAGAGCTACAGATGGGTTTCATTCAGTAAAAGTCTGACAAGCCATTTAACTCCACCCAGAGCGGAAGAAGTCTTTTAATGTTTCACCACCTCAAAAAAGGTATTTTTTAGGAATAAGTCTACTTTCCCTACTGTGAAGGTAAATTTATTCCTGTATAATTTAGCCTCTAGTTAGATATCTAGAGGCTATACAGGAATAAATTACCTTCAAACTAGGGATAGTAGACTTTCTCCTAAAGAATACCATTTCTTAGAAGGTGAATCATTAAAAAACTTATGTCACTCTGGGTGGAGTTAAATGGCTTGTCAGACTTTTACTGACTGAAACCCATCTGTAGCTCTCTCTTCAGTTTTGCTGACGTCTCTTCCAGGCGTCCGTGAAACACAACAATGGAATTGGCCCTTACCAGATGGTTGAATGGCGAGCTACCCATTGCTCACCGTCCGCTAACCAGCGCCGACAGTGGCTGGGAATTGAAACGAGAGCATGGTTCCTCCCACACTTGGCCACGGTTTGCTACGCTTGTCCTTCGGACAGTGGACGTAGTGATGGTACCTAGCATCCGCCTTCATATTTTTGCGACACAGATACATCCTAATGCAGCCGTACCCTGAAACACATTAACTCAACCAGCGAGGATACAATTAAATTGATGGATAAAGGAACCGTCTCCAAAACTTTTCCATGGGTTCTTTTTTATCTTTAGTTTTCGTATGATGTTGGTTTTGCCTCAGAGTTGTTTGTGTTGCCTTTGCTCAGTCTCCAATATCTCGCACTTTGTCTTCATTACTTGATGATGCATCATGCAACAAACGGTCTGTTTGCATGTGGAAGTATTTGTGGGTTCGATTCCCACCCAGGACAAATGTTTGTGTGATGAGCACGATCATTTGTTCTGTGTCTGGGTGTTGTTTATCTATATATGTATGTATTTAGAAATATATAAGTATGTTTATCAGTTGTTTAGTACCCATAACACAAGCTCTGCTTAGCTTGGGACTAGACGGCGTTGTGTGAAAGTTGTGGGATATTATTATTATTATTATTATTTCTATCATCTGACCACCAGACGTATGGTGATGTGCCACCGGTACATGGTAAACATTCCACCTATACACACAAAACATTTTGGGAACACATTCATTGTGCGTATAGCTAAGGAGTGGAATTCCCTGCCGGAGTCTGTGATTCCTGATGGCTTACAACCCGGGAATCTTTAAGTCAAGAGTGAAAAGGTTACTTCTAGGTAAGCGCGCTCCACTGTCGACTGCATCGTCACTTTCCATCAGGTGAGATAGCGGTCAAGCATAAACCTATCAATAATTTTAAAAAAACTGTGAGAGGAATTGATATACATGTTGTTAATAGCTTTAATTGTTTTTGTTTAGTTATTGTAATTGGTTGTCTAATCGTTAATTAAAATAAATAAAATATGTTTCTTTCCTTAATCAAACTAATAATTTTTGAAGTGAAACTTGTTTACGCACGCTTGACTTGGGGAGTAAGCTGGCGAACGCGTGACGTAAGCGTTACGAAAAGTGTGATCGGGCAAGGCGAACGGAAGTTAAGTGGGGGATATAAGCAAGAGACAGCAGTGCGCGCGCACATTTTCTTTCTCTCTTCCTCTCATAGCCAAATACGAGAAATTTCACTTCAGTCGTGTGGTCATAAGCACACTCGTTTTTTGAATTCACCCATTAATATGGGCACAGGGTACAGTCTAGCTTTTTTAAATGTATATTTGATAATGTACATTTCAAAAAGCTAGACTGTTAGTCTGACTTAGCCTCGACATTGATGTGTGAGGTGTGCCGAGACTTTCTTCCGCTCGTCTGAAGGTTGCATAGCTCACGTGCTGGTGGCTGGTGCTAGTTAGGTTACACGAGAATTCACCTATTGTATATAATTATAATTGATTGTCTGCTATTGTAATTTTTTGGTGGAAGGTTTCAAGATCAGGCTTTGTATCTATTTGGTAAGAAAGAAAGAAGAAAGAAAGAAAGAAAAACTGTTTATTCGCGCGAAATGACGCAATCTTAAAACTAGCAAACAAACATTATCAATTAATAGGGAAGATATGCGTCACATCCGCGCAAAACGGCCGAACGCTCAGCATAAAGCTGTGGCCTCACGCATTATGCAATGAACTCACAGCGCTGGTTTTCAGCGTGAGCCGGTGGCGGTGTCGACATAAAGACGCCCGAACGGTGCAGTGAACAACAAGATTTGGATATAAAAAGGATATTAATTAAGTAACTAATTAATTTTGAAATAGATTAGTCTATTTAACTTTTTTAGGCTTTCTTAGAGAAAGGTACTTTGATTTAGTGGTCGCAAGCTATTGCTGAACATGACGTCTTGAGTTCGATTGACGGGCTGGGAAAAGTGTTATAGGAAAATAGTTGAGCAGCCCGAATTGGGTTTAGGACTTGAGGGGAATGTGGGTGTATACCTGGACATGATGCTTCGGGAGTAAAGAGGTGATGTTATGGATTACAGTATTGTTCAAAAGTGTTAACATGGTACTAGAACAACTGTCAGATTTTTAACTAAAAGTCTGACAGTTCTCTCTCGCTCCACCAAGAGCGGGAGGAGATTTGTTGACCTGAAAACAAGGAGAGATATTATATTTGTAAATAGTTTAAGGAAATTACTTGAGTTTCCTGGATAACATACTAAACCATTACGTTTTCTAATCCAGTGTTCGTACTGGTGAAGATAGGTTAGACTAACTTGTGAATTGATCAAGTTTTTGTTCTGTGTTACATCAGACAGGTCCCAAGCCTCAGCTATACAGTTTTTGTACCGTTGACCCGCTTCCCTCACACCCGTAACGTTGGCAGATACCGAGAGCATTTGTTAGTGTAATGGATGATGCGTGTGTGACGTACTGGCAATGTATAGTCATATTGAATATTATCTCACAACTTACGTCACAATTAGGAGATAAAACTCCTAAGTCTCCCACTTTTTTCTAGCTTAATAAGATACAGTTAAATGTTGTTTTAAAATAAGGAATGCAAGAGATCAGGGTCTTTTGGATGGGAATTCTTATAAAGAATCAGAGTGGCACCTAGAGCTGTACGTACAAGAAAGCATTGTTCCTTATGAACTTAAGTCTGTATACAAGGACCTAGCTTTATTAATGAAGCTCTATTTTTTTCGACATCATCCAAAAAACAACTGCACCTTAGGTTAATATGTACTAACTATATTAACTTCTCCTTACTTTCTTCAACCTTATAGACTGTCCACCGTAAGTGTGAGCTTGCGCACGACGAGTAATTGGAAGCTCACCGTCCGGCCGTCCGGTAACCGTTCGGATCGAGCCCGAGTCGTCAAAACGAGTCAGCAAACCCGTAAGGGCGCCGCAGGGCCAACACCTACTGGGGCCATGGATTGACTTCTGAATGAGACACCCATGGTCCTAGAAAGCAAAAGATAACTGAAAGAACATAGGTGTGGTTTTAGTCAGTAAAAGTCTGCCACGCCATCCTGCTCCTCCCTAGAGTGCAGAAGTCAATAAATGATTTCCCACCTTAAAAAAGCCATGTCCTGTAAATAAAAAAGAGGGAGTTTGAAAGCAGCACTAGTCACAGGCGTTGGAAGGCCTCCTATAAGGTGGACCGATGACTTGGTAACGGTTGCGGGAATCCGATGGATGCGAGACGCACAGGACTGTTCATTTTGGCGACGCTTGGGGGAGGCCTATGTCCAGCAGTGGACGTCTTTCGGCTGAAATGATGATGATGATGACTAGTGACCGGAAAGTTTTGTGGAAATTGGTTGTCATAGGTATGTGAGCTGCGCGGTTTGTTCCAAATTGTCACCGTGCGTGGCTCTGGAACGCAACGGCTAATTGAAGAAACACGTACGTATTCTTAACAATCTATGGGAAGCTTCATAAGGGTGTTACAAATCTCTGAAATTGTTGGCTTTTGCCTTCTATAATATGCAAGTATTGTATACCTTAACCTTCCTCATGATTCACTCCGTCAATTAGTGAATACTGCGTGAAAATCTGTTCTGTAGTTTTGATGTTTATCGCGTTCATACAGACAGAGGCGCGGGGGCTTTGATTTATAATTATGTAAGGATTATAAATCTGGAACTCTTTTGTTTTTTTTTTTTTTATTGAATGAGCTAATATCATTAAACATTGGTTTGAATTGAAAAATTATTTTAGTGTTGGAAGCCCATTTAACGAGAAAGGCTTTAGGTTATTATAAAATCAGGCTATTACCTACGGGAGCGTAGCAGTAATCAAAGATATGGATGAAACCGTAGGAAACCGGTAGTTGTTAAATAAAAGTATATTAGGCAGAGGCGGATCGTGAAACTGTTGGGCTCTGGGCTAACACTACTTGGGGGCCCACCTATGTAATCAAATTAATTGGCATTTTGTTAAAAATAAGTTTATATTTCTCCTGAAGTGTCCTCGCAAATGTCGTCCTAATGGAACTAGAAACCTTCAACTGATCATGAGTTACTATAGCTAACTAGAAAGTCTTTAAATATACTTCGTCTTGTTGAGGTTTTCTGTAAGATATTGCCCTATGCGATAAGACCGCCGATTGTACACTTAGTTTATGTAAATGTTTATTCTGTCCACATTATGAGGTGTACATAAAGTATACAATAAATAAATGTTTTTTTTGATCACAGGTCGTTCGTGAACACCAACGTTGAGCGCTTGTAAACCATTGACCCGCCATATTAATAGCTATATCAATGACTGCTTCCATAATTAAACAGCAGAACGTACTCTATTTATCTTAAAAAAAAAAATTGACATTTTTTAAGACAAATAGAGTAGGTTCTACTGTTTAACCGCACTGTAGATTGTTTTTAATGAGGACTGGGGGCACCTTATATCCCCGGGGCCCTGGGCTGCAGCCCATTTAGCCATTAAGTAGATCCGGCCATGATATTAGGTATAATACATAAAAAACTGGGCAAGTGCGAGTTGGTCTCGCGCACTGAGGGTTCCGTACAAACGTAATTAAAACAGTTCAATTCCCGAATTACGAAGATTTTTCCTAACAGCAATTTTTTTTTTTTTTTGTAATGTAACTACAAATTTACATTTTTCAGATTTTTCCCTATACTTGTGCTATGAGACCATGCTTCATGCCAACAGGATTCTAGGTCAACGGGAACCATCCCCTATGAATTTTGATTCCCTTGAGAGTGTCGAAATACACGTTTTTTTTCGACATAAAAGGCGTATCTTTTGTTTTCGTTAACTCAGAAGTTTGATTTTTTCACAGCTTCAAGGGTCTGCAGACTTGAGTATATGGTTTTAAATTCAACTCGATGCCTCCACGCGTTTTTGAGATAAAGGGTCTTGACAGACGGACGGACATCAAAGTGATCCTATAAGACCCTTTTGAGATACGGAACCCTAAAAAGCAACAGTTATTTTCTATTTCTTGCATAAACAAACAAAGACCTTACCTCCTTATTCAGGTCACTAACCCGGTTACCCACCTTGCTGAAAACTTGACCTAAGTATACGTAGGTTGAAACAGAACACTGTAGGTGCCTATTTTAAAAGGGGTGCTCACTATTATTGTAATCGAGATATTTGTAATATATAACATTATTGAAAAAAGTGTCCATGGAGTTTCTTGAATATTCTTCTCCATAGAGATCTACACTTTGGAATGTGCAATTAGCATCATTTTTCTGACTGACTGACTTCTTGACATTTCAAAAGTGCCTGTAAATGGTTTATTTGAAATAAAAGGCTTTCAATCTTTAAGCTCGAGCCTGCAACTAAGTAACTCGATATTGTCAAAGTATATTTGCAAGAACCTGGTGATAACTAAATACTATATTCAAGGTTGTGGATCAAAATCAGCTTCTCGCATACCTGTACGAACTGTGAAGGTCAATGGTACCATATTTATATATTTTTTATCGCTAAAACAATGAAAAAAGTTTACTGTAAATAGTTTATTTTTATTTGTTATAAATATAAAATGGGTTTGTGTTAGCAGATGCAGCTGTGCGCGCACTTAAAAACAGTTATTATTATTTTATGTTTGTGTATTTTATTTTTCCTGAAAATATAGTGTAGAAAAAAGTATGTGTAGCCATTTAGATGGTACAGTTTTGATCTATATTGATTCCCATCACCCCTAAAGTTGGAATATATAAAAATTGAGTGAAAGGTTTCGCCCCGTAGTTGATATAAAAGACAAGTGCGCCCGCGCAGCACCTCCGACTTGCCAACATGACACCGTTCACGCGATTGGTACGTTATACACTTACTTAAAACCTTTTTTAAAAAAACGAAAATAATAAGATTTTTTTAGGTAATAAATGTCATTTTTGACAGTTCAGCTACTGGCTGAATAGAAAAAAATAATTTAATTTAAGGAAAGAATAAAACGTTTTGTTCTTTTTGTAAGTTTTTATTATTCAAGTTATTATTGTAATGAATTAGAGCCGTTATCTCTTTGTTTGAAAATTTGTGGGGTAATTATAATATATTTTTTGTAAGTAACCCACCCATTACTTATGAAATTTACCACCTACAGTGCTGTCATAATTACGCCATTATTTTAACAAATTTTTGTTTACTAATTGTTTTATTTCAGTGAGTGTTTATGAATTATTATTGTTATTAAGTGAAAGTTAGTAATGGAAAAGTGACTTCAAGTGGTTCCTTTGTTTTACAGTCGTTAACAGTTAAGTGCTGTGCTTGATAAGGTTCGCGTGTGGTTGATAATGTTTCTAATTAGTGCAAATTATGATGAACAACATGATAGTTGGTTGATGAAACTTGTGATAGGTATGAAAACAGAAATTTATCTGTTTAGAGTGAGCAAGCCATTGATTGTTCTTGTTCTTTACCTAATATAAGAACTCTTTAGGTATCGGTTTTTAGTCATTAAATAAAATTATTGATTCTCACATAAGACTGCGACAGAATTAGAAGTAACCCAAGTAAGTTATAAATATTACATTTGTTTGTGGGGCTATTTCGATACTTCCCGTAGTGTCATTTTATAATATTGAGACCTTTTAATTAATATTTATGAATAAATGATTATTTAAATAAAAAAAGACTCACGATATGATACTATGATATCAGTGTATCACAGTTATAGATTGTTTACGAGATCTTCGTCTTGCTATATTACTTCTTTATTTTTCTATTTATATGTAATTGTAATCTATCATTATATTATATTCAGCGATATGTTTAATAACGTAATAGATTTCTAAGCTGTGCCCCGTTTGTTCTTTTAGTCTGTTGTCTTTCTATAATGAAGTTTTTTAAATGATGAAATATTTCATATTTTTGCTCCGCTCCAGTACAAGTGTAATGTTAAATGTAGTTGTCCTAGAGTTTCGAGCTAGTTTCTGTTCGGAGTAAATTTTAACTTGTTTCAAACTAAGCAAGGTAATTGCGAAATGTTAACTTGGCGATAAGAGATAACGATTGGGTTAACATTAGCTGAGGTTTCTACAAGGCTTCGTTTTAAGATTAATGAAAGATGATAAAGCTTAAATTAATAATGTGAATAAGTGTGAAATAAACAGAGGCCACTTAACTAATTCGTCAACTTCTACTACATATATTTCATCAAGAAACTCCGATTGTAGATACTTAAACTTAAATTCATAGGACTTCATAGTGAATGTAGGTATGTATGTCCCCAAACGTCCAAAAAAGTGTAAAATGGAGTGTGAAAATAATCACTTTTTATGCGCACACTAAGAATTATTACTGTATCTAGAGTGTATTCACATAAACAAGCTACCCAGACCCAGAACGATAGTTCAGGCCATACAAGTATTTGTTACGTCTGGGAATCGAACACGTAAAGCAGCAGCCAATCACTCAACCATTGCGCCAGCCGTGTCGTCATTGACAAAATACCGCTTCCATAAACCTCGAGTACAGTGCCAATGTTCAGGTTACTGGTGGAGTGGCAATAAGCTTTAAATCAGTCTATGACATACCGTACTACCGGGGACATGCACCCGCGTCGTACCACAGTGAACACAATGTGTAGTAGCCCAAACAGTACATTAGTGGAAATTACATCCATAAACAAGCTATATTACAGTCAAAGGCTCTAATGTAGCTGTAACAACGTTTATAGACGATTCTTGAGATTGTACGGGTGATGTCTTTACTGTTCCAAAAGTCAGCTAACTAATGGCTGTATAATGGAGAAAAACCACAAAATTAATTTGACTGAAACTGTTTTCTAGCCTTTGGCTACGTATAATGCTACTAGCTGGTTGAAGAACAAAGTTTGTAAACGGTTGTTTAACGTGATTAAGTCACATCTCTTCTAAGATGTGAGCTGTATTACAAAATCAAATTTTGCCATTGGCTTTTTTATAGTATACACTAATTCTATTATAATGCTACCTCAATAAGTTTAATAGTAGCTGGTTAAAAGCATTTAAGATTGCATGAGCTGCAGATCTCCTAATAGTTCGGAAGACACAGCTTGCCACCGCTCTTATAATCGTACTTATTTTATTACGAAATAAACGGCTTGATTGTTACGTTTAAGGGATCTAAATGTGAAGAGAGTGTAAAGAAATTATGTAAGTCAAATAAGCATGAACAATGATAAATATTTGTGCATTTATTTTGATTACATCTGCTATCAGTTTTCATAATGAAACAACTTTCGTGTCGTCATTATGTAGTAAACGATTTACAATCTCAATTCATGACATTAATAAACGCTTTTTATCTTTTAAAAAACTGTACACAACAAAATAAATCTGAAACAACTTCAAGTACGACCTTGACAGTAAAACAAAAAGTAATTACTTGTCTCGATACATGCGTTATATTTCCGCATACTTTCTTTGCAATCAATCCAATTGATCACAATCGATACTCAACCTTAGGCTTCGGTAATACGATTCAAAACTGCACAGCACTAAACATGCACTATATAAAATTACAACAACTGCAAACTAGTCCCGACTTTGAATCTGAATGATTATTAACCGTATACTAATGAAATAAAGATCAAAATTGAGTTTCGATCTCCGTCAGCCCAAGGGCGTGGTCGACTTGTTGTATTGGATTATGCTGCTCTGTGTCCAGTGAACGGTCCGTGGCCTCTAACCACCACTTTCCTAGCCCCTTTGTGCCGTATTATAATTATTTATAATATAATACTGGTCCACCTCTACGTACAGTAGGAAATAAAAAATACTTTATTGAAAGTTGTGTGTTCATTTGATATGGGCAAGACTTAAGGTTCCCGTAGTCAGTCGCAACGTGATTATATGGTGACGAACTATTCACAGGATTTCGTTGTCGCGTCGATGTCGCATCGATGTCGCATTGTCGCGTCGTGTGAGTCCCCGGAAGCCTGTAATGTCACGATTCTTCTTTGGAATCGTGCAATTCAAAGTTACGATTAAAATGTTTAGGATTTTTTGTGAATGAACCAGTTGAATGGCGTGAAAAAGCAAATCAAGCATGAAAATAAACGTGAAATCGTGCATTTTGGCTTAAATTAAATTAAGATTTAGTCTGCGTCACTACAATGCTGTTTAATTTTTATTTAAAATTCATTTCTTTGTAGAAGGGGGTCAATAGTTCATGACTAATTTAATTTATGACATAGAATATAAAGTATTGAATAAACTAGTCGTGGACCATTGAACATTGACTACAAAGAAATAGACACTTGCATTGATAGAGTGCAACTGTACTTTTGACCCCTCATTTTTGGCAGGAAATCATCCAATAATTTCTCGCGCTCTAGAACGGAGCGAGAGGGCGTGTCAGACTTTTACTGACTAAAACCCACTCCTATGTTCCTTCTTCACTTTGCGTTCTAGGATTCCGGATTTTCCTTTCGGAAGTCAAACCATGGCCTCAGTAGGCTTCGGCCCTGCTGGGCCACTACGGTTTGCGGACATCTCTTTGAGGCGCACGTGGAACAATACGCGCCGTCGATGACTTGGGCTCGGTCCGGACGGTTATCTGACGGCCGGACGGCGAGGTACTCATTGCTCGTTGTCCGCAAGCCCACGTCAACGGTGGCTGAAAATCAACGTCGGGATCCCGGCTGGGCCTGAGGAAGTCTGTTCCCTCACGCGTGTGGCTCCCTCCTTCGCTAGCGTTACTGCTTCGCAGAATGAGGCGATCGTCTACCATTCGTCATCGCTCCGGACTATGGCCTGTATCAGGGCCCGGTGCGAGAGGTTATTGCCGCCGTTCACACCCACGTGGACACGGTGGCGGTGCTCTACCCAAGCGGGGCACACCTCCATCGTGTCCGGGTCCGGGTCCACACAATGGTGACACCCGGCCGTTTCTTCTGCACGAATCCGGTGCAGGAATCTCCCAAACTTACCATGTCCGATGAGGACCTACGTCATGCGGGAGGTGAGGACGCCGTGACGTTTTTCCGGCAACTCCTCAAAGAGGGGATTTACCGCCATAATCATGGCGTACCCAGTACTTTTGACCCCTGACTGCACATTATACCTTCAATAGTTTGACTGGCTTGTTGGTCTGGTGGTTAGTAGCCCTGACTGCTATGCCGGAGGTCGTAGGTTCAATTGTTGTACCTTGGACAAATGTTTGTGTGATGAGCACGATCATTTGTTCTGTGTCTGGGTGTAATTTATCTATAATAGAAATGTTTTTAGAAATATATATGTATGTTTATCAGTTGTTTAGTACTCATAACACAAGCTCTGCTTAGCTTGGGATTAGACGGCGTTGTGAGATAGTTGTGGAATATTATATATAGTACAAAACCAATTAATGTCTTGCTACTAAGAGTAGCAAGACATTGATTGGTTTTGTCTAGTTATAGAACACTCAATCAAAACATTGTGTTCAATTTTAATTGCTTTCGATACATGGGTACATTTAGGAAGTATTTTCGTTTAAAATAATGATAAACAACAACATGTCACAACAACACTAAATTGATTTTGCGCAATAAAACGCTGCAACGTTTCTGTTTTATCACGGACCGTTTATCGACGTTTTATGGTAAAAAAAACTACACTACTAAACAACCACAGATTGCTTAACAGTTACTGGGTAGGTACATGGTTCAACAGTTAGTTTAAGACAAAGCGAATAACTATCAATGTCAAGAGTAGAAACTGTACGGTTAAGTAATGTAACTGTACAAGAAATAACAAGTAAAAATATTGGCTAAAATTGTATTTTGTGTTACTTTGAATCCATTTCAAGCTAAAAGCTGACTTGACACGACCTCAACTAGACCATATTTTTTCTTAATGTGGGAAATCATCCAATGACTGAGAAGTCGCAGAAGCGGGAGACCACTCTAGGGCGGTTCGGGAGAGCGTGTCAGACTTTTACTGACTAAAACCACACCTTTGTTTCTTCTTTGCCTTGGGTTCCAGGACCCTGGGTTTTTCTTTCGGAAGTCAACCTAAACTTGACCACCTAGAGTTCCATCCAGGGCTGCGGGACTGTTCGAAAGGGTTACCGTCACCCTGGAACGAAAAGGGCAATTGTGGGAATACGGGTGGGGTTTAGTCAATAAAAGTCTGACAGTCCTTCTCATGCCACCCAGGCCATTCTGGAGTTAGGTGGAGCGAGAGGGAGTGTCTTTACTACTTTAACTGACCCACCTGTGTTCCTTCAGTTGCCCTTTGAGCTCACAGTGCCGATGCCTGCTAGGGCCACAAGGAATTTCTGAAAAGGAAACCCGTGGTACCAGAACGCAAGGTGCAACTGAGGGACACAGGTGTGATTTTGCTCGTAGTCTGCTCCACCCAAGAGTTGGGGAAATCATTGGATGATTTCCTACCTCAAAAAAAAGCGGTAGCTCTCCCCAATTGCTGGAATTTGCTTTTCTGCTCGCAAATCCAACGACTTGTATGTATAAACTAAACTTATTGACCACAATACACATCATAGGAATAGTACGGCATTGTGCAATTTGTGAAGCAAGCTATAGGTACACAAAATACATACAGGTAATGTTGCATTGCACTCAGACCTAAGTCTAGATCAGTACGTTGTGACAGACTGTTATATTTGACACGTTAAGCCATCTATGCGTGAACTTTCGTCATTGGGGTGTGGTACGAGGCAGAGAAAAGTGCTGTGTTTGTAACACACGCAAACGGTCAGAAAGCTGGTGTTTACGTTAGCGCTACTTAACTTAGGCAACATGCTTTGTTACATATAGGAAAGTAAGAATTTCTATCAATGATTTGAACTAAAATTGGACAAAGTTTATCTAGCCAAATTCTTTCGCTCATTGACAGTGATTTTTGATCCATAATATCACTTCTGAATTGGAAATAATTAAGTATGCATACATTGTTAAAAATTTACATTAATACAAAATTTATTTTCATATTTTAACTTCTTGACAATTGTAATTTAATTTAATTTATTATAAGAGTAACAAACTTTATTGTAATATTATTAGGTTTATTAGATACTTTTTTTTTTTTTTTTTTTTTTTTTTTTTTTTTTTTAAGGTGGGAAAATCATCTAATGACAAATCTCGCTCTTGGGTGGAGCGAGAGATAGTGTCAGACTTTTACTGACTAAAAACCCACTCCTGTTCCCTCTTTGCCTTCATCCCGGGGCCCCGGGCTTCGCTTTCACACTACCCGTGGCCCCAGTAGGCTTCGACCCTGCCGGGCCCCTACGATTTGCTGACATCACCCTGAGGCGCGCGTGGAACAATACGCGCCGTCGACGGCTTGGGCTCGGTCCGGACAGTTACCGGACGGTCGGACGGCGAGCCACCCATTGCTCGCCGTCCGCAAGCCTGCGCCTACGGTGGCCGGAAATCGGGATCGGAATCCCGGCGGCGGTTGGGGCGTGAGGACCGTTGCTGTTGCCTCACGCGATCGGCCGCCTCCTTTGCTAGCATTACTGCTTCGCAGAAGGAGGCGACCGCCTGCCACTCCTCCTCACTCCGGACCATGGCCTGTACCAATGCCCGGCGCGAGAGATCACTGCCACCGATCGCCCCCACGAGGACACGGCGTTGCTCTGCCCAAGCGGGGCACACCTCCACCGTATGCTCCACCGTGTCCTCCGGGCGTTCCACACAGTGGCGACACCCGGGCGTGTCTTCCGCACGAATTCGGTGCAGGAACCTCCCGAACTTACCATGTCCGGTGAGGATCTGCGTCATGCGGTAGGTAAGGACGCTATGTGGTCTCTCCAGCCATTCCTCAAAGAGGGGAATTACCGCCATAATTGTGGCGTGCCCAGCACTGGGTTGCGATAGTCGCTGTCGCCATTCCACCATGATATCCCGCCGGAGTTCTTCCCGCCATGCCGCAACTTGGCGCGGCAGCGGAGTTTCGCCCCGGCGTTGCATCTCCACGCGCAGATCGTGCATGCGTGCAAGGACTGTTGCCTCCAGATACCATGGTGGCTGGCCAGCAAGGAGGCTCGCCGCTTCGCGAGAAACCGTGCGATATCCCCGCACCATTCGGATGGCCATGACCCTCTGGCATGCGTTCAGCTTGGCCGCCGGTCGTTTTCGCAGCGACGGCGCCCATACCGGCGCCCCATAAAGGGCCATGGACCTAACGATTCCTGCGTAGAGCCTCCGGCAGGAGGCGTCTGGACCCCCTAGGTTAGGCAGAAGCCGCTTAAGGGCAGCCCCATTCCGATCCAGTTTGGGAGCCAGACGTCGGAAGTGCTCTTCGAAATTCCATCGGCTGTCGAGGACGAGTCCCAGGTACTTCATCGTCGACCCGACGCCGATATGAACTCCTCCTACCGTTATTTGGGAACCCGGTGGTGGCGCATTCCGAGGGCCGTGAAAGCACATGGCCTCTGACTTGTGCAGTGCCACCTCGAGTCCCAACTGCTGGATCCTCTCCACGACTATCGCAACCCCGCGTGTCGCTAGTTCGACCGCCGCCTGGTACGACTCTCCCTGTGCCAGAACCAGCGTGTCGTCCGCATAACAGACGACGCTAACCCCGTCAGGGAGGTCGCCGCGCAGCACGCAGTCGTACCCGATGTTCCACAAGGGCGGTCCTAGTACCGATCCCTGCGGAACACCGCACGACATCTCTCGCCGTTTCCACTCTCCCTGGTGACCGGGGTAGGTTTATTAGATATAATTATATATTTTAAAACTTCTGAACTAACAGAAATAAGTGCCACTAACATATATTTGTGGACCAAAAGTTGTCTCTTAATAAATTTTAATATAATTATTGATAAAAGTTACATTACATAATATCATTAACTTATTCTAACTTAATCTAGCACCATTCATATTTACCAAAATTCACAAATCTATCATCATCATTCATCAAAATCATCCATCATCATCATCATCATTTCATAGTTTTCATTTCATTTTACAAAATCGCTCCCGCCTGTAAATTCCGCCACCGCTCACAATTACTACACATTACACTTTAATATAACAAACGCAGGTGTCAAGGACCCGTGTTGCTCAACCAGCTTACTGTTATACACTAGACAATTTAATTGATATGTTTCAAGTGCTGCTATTTCGTTAGCCACTACATTACGTTTTGGCAGTAAAAGAAATTGGAGTGAAAATGTTTTAATTGGATTTCGATATTATCTACATACCTACTTCGTTTGATATAGTCGGATTATTATAACTGTTTAAATGAAAATGAATAGCTGTTCGTTAGCCTTGCTAAAACCGATTTGGCTAATTTTGGTCTTGAAATATTTGTGATAGTCTAGGGAAGGTTTAAACGGTGAGGAAAAATAGAAAAATATTAGGTAAATAAAATTCGAATACAACGCCATCTCTAATTAAAATGTCATTATAAAATGTTACTAGAACAGCATAATAGGATAACGTTATCCTTACTATTAGGCGGTTTTTTTTTTAGGAGGGAAAATCATTTAATGACAAATCTCGCTCTTGGGCGGAGCGAGAGATAGTGTCAGACTTTTACTGACTAAAAACCCACTCATGTTCCTTCGTTGCCTTCGTCCCAGGATCCGAGTTTCGCTTTCACACTACCCATGGCCCCAGTAGGCTTCGACCCTGCTGGGCCCCTACGATTTGCTGACATCTCCCCGAGGACACGGTGTTGCTCTGCCCAAGCGGGTCACACCTACACCGTGTCCTCCGGGCGGTACACACAGTGTCGACACCCGGGTGTCGCTTCTGCACGAATCCGGTGCAGGAACTTCCCGAACTTACCGTGTTCGGTGAGAACCTGCGTCATGCGGAAGGTGAGGACGCCATGAGGTCTTTCCAAACACGCCTCAAAGAGGGGCCTTACCGCCATAATTGTGGCGTGCCCAACTATTAGGCGGTACGAAGTTCGCCGCGTCATAGATAAAACATATTTTGATATCATTTTACAAAACTGTGGTAGGTAGAGCTCCATGACATTAAAGGACAATATGTTAAGAAAATTTTCTTGCTTTTTCAGTTTTCAGCACACGTAAAACGTTTATAATCTATAAATACTGGTCTCCTAGTTTAAGAGACAGGGTGCCTATTTTTTTTTGTATGCATAAACTAATCTTGCAGACTTACATTTTCTGTTCACAAAACTATGTCAATAGCATCTAGTATTTCTGCCATCTTGTTTTGAATTGTGTCTGTGTGTATTGCTTTGATAAATATACTATATTATTATTATTTTTATGAATCTGTTTTAGTGTATTGTAAGGAACTTAATAAGGTTGGATCAAATATCTTAGTAGTTTTTCTATTTAGAGATCTATTTATATGGTTTCCTTATTTTTTTTTTCTAGATATAGCAGTTACCATAATCACAATGCCATTAAAATCTCTCCTGTTTATCTTAGGCGTAGAAACTTTACCACGTACACTCTTCATCATCATCATATTCCCTTAACTAATAGTACCCTTCTCCTGTGCGCAGGCGGTGCTGGCTCTAGTGGCGTGTGTGCAGGCGCAGTACTCGGAAGAGCGCGCGCCGCGCTACATCGCGTCCGAGCCCAAGGAGAGCGCCCCTCCTCCCGTCGCCATCCTCAAGCAAATAAATAGGTAATTATGACCAATTAATAGGTAATTAAAAAAATTTAGCGCCATCTATCACACCCGATAGGAACTAAAATTCAAAATCCTGCATTGCGGTTAAAGTTCTCCACAATTAGAATATATAAAACAGTCCGAAATTAAATATCGGATAGTTGCCCGGACCAGACACAACACCGTTCTGGTCGGAGGATGCTTCTTTTTTAACGGATATTCCCTAAAATATTTCGCCACTCAAGGCTGAGCTACGCCCGACGTTGAGGTCTCCATCTTCTACCCGATCCTCAAGCTAATCAATTGATGGTAGGTAATATCAGACCAAAAATGTGGGGCTTGTGGCTAATAACAGCTCTTCAAGCATATCAAGAAGTTACTAAAATGAGGAACAAGAATTGTGCATACAACGGCACACAGACCATATCTTTATTAGCACACAGAAGAACACTAAGATTTTCAAACGATTAATCTAACATCTGCAAATTAGAGTGCTTTACCAGGTCATAAAATCAAAATTACGCCAGTAGTAACATCAGTATTTTTGATCTGACTGAGAAGAAAATCAAAACAAATTAGCTTGCTAAGGAGTAGAGTTCCTTGCCGGAGTCTGTTAATCTTAAGGGCTTAAGTCAAGAGTGAATAAGTTACTGGAGTATTCTAGTCAAGCGTGCTTCATCGTCAACCACATCATCGTATAGGTACTCGTAGCTATACCGTATTCATCTGGGCTTGAGACAAAATGTAAACAAAGAAAACTATGTAGGTATCTTCGGCCAAGTTTCTTCGACGGGTTTTTTATGCACAGAAACGACCATATAACAAAAACAAAACAATCAACCAACAAATAAAGTAACTTTAAACTTAACGAAATAAGAAACTTAATGAAAACAACAAAATAATAAGAATTCAACGAAAATATCTGAAAGCGGCACTCTAGTATCTATAGTGAAAAGATGACGGATTATAACCCGCCCAATTACAAAACGTCACATTATGTAAAATGTTTGCAGTATCTGTGGTCTATAATTTAGTAGTATTATATAGGTATGGTGTGTTTACCTTTTGTCTCAAGGCTTCCAGAATAGGGTATACAAGTGAAAAAGTGGTTAAACGCCAAAAAACTTCAAGTTCTGCTTGAAGACTTTAGGAAATAATCATGAAGTATATGACTTTTATTTCTAGGATGGAAGATAAACTGAACAATATCACAACACCTGAATACCCGTCGAAGTCAGTGTTTTTTGACCATCTGGCAAAAATAGAGAATCTATTAGACGAGGACACTATAGCGCCGATGGGGTATTTTTGGATTATTTCATTTTATTTGTCACTTCAATCTGTTACTTAAGTACACTATTTTCTTTTAAGAGCCTCAATTTACTGTACTCGGTAAAATCTTGAATCTGAATTATTTCGCGTGTGCTAACGTTAAATACTTAATTATTTTTTGGGCTTCACTTATGGGTTCAGTCGCAAGACGTCTCTTTCACAAAATGTCTTCTGGACAGAAAATACCTCTTTTTATGACATTTTATTTAAATTGTAGTTGTTTAATTAATGAATAGAAATGAAAAACTTGTAAATATTTAATAAGAAATTGGAAAGAACAACCTATTTTATATCTGGCAAAATTTTGTTTTAAGTTACAAACCCGACGCTTTGCAAAATTGATATTTTGCGAAAAAGCGAACTTTTGAGGAAAAATCATTCTGTTTCGCAGAATGATTGCGACTTAAAAAAGACATTTTCCAACCAGTAGATATTTTGCGAGAGCAGTGGAGGCCGAGTGAGAGCAGTGGAGGCCGAGTGAGAGCAGTGGTGGCCGAGTGGTAACGGCCCCGACTTACGAGTTGTAGGTCGCGGGTTCAAACCCAGCTAGGCGCATTACTCTGTGTAATTTATTTCATCACCACTGCTCCCAAAACGATGAAGGAAAACATCGTGAGGAAACCAGCATGTCCTAGAAACAAAAATTCGAAGACATGTAACATCCACCAACCCGCACTGGGCCCGCGTGATTGATTACGGCCCATTCCTTCTCCTAGAGAGGAGACCTGAGTCCCAACAGTGGGAACATTACAAGGCCGACTATACTAGACATTTTGCGAAAGAGACGTTTTGCGACTAAGGAGATTTAGGATACATAAGTCCAGTTGTGGATGTCTTTCACTTGAGATGTGATGATGTTGTTACGGGAACGAGAAGAATCATTTATTTTCTTTCTTCCTTTCTTTGTGTGACTGTGTGTTCTTGTAGTTATAATATTAAAACCAGCTGTCTTGTTGGTCTTGTGGTTGTAAGCGCGACTACTGGTCTAGTATATAGAGCTATCGGATTTTTCCCTTAGAAAATGGTGGTGTGATACCCCCATGTCTTGAAAAGTACGTAAAACTGTTTCTCTTGTTCCTGACACACTTTTGTCTAGAGTTATAATTAATAACTATAGTTATAATCGTACACTAGTGCACATTTCCCCGTGTCTAGCCTACCGCCTACAACCTTGACTATTTGTTAATAAACCTAAGTATTCTAAGGCACAGTGGATTGGGCAAGGCGTAATAAAATACCTAAACGTAAGGGACTGGTTTCAAGTGTAACTTGTAATTTATTATAGATAACTAAGTACAGTCATAAAACTATTTGATTGCAGTTTATATTCGACCATATTTCCTTTACTTGTTGCTAAAATAATCCAATAAACGTTGATGGTAACATAATGTGAATAAAGGAATCTTTTGAGAAATACAGTGTACCTAAAAATTAAAGTTCCTAATACTTAAAGGGTTTTTTTTATAAAACTGTTACTTACCTACTCAATTCCTCTTTTCCTATATTGTTAAAAAGACAAATTTTTCACAAACAAAAGATAGAGTTTGAATAATATTCCTTTCTCGAATGACTGACGACCTATATCTCTGAAGAGCTGTAAAGTATATTACTACTGAACTGGTTTACAATTTAAATATATACATATTACCCTTAACCCTTTAAGTATTAGGAAGTTTAATTTTTAGGTACACTGTATTTCTCAAAAGATTACTTTATTCACATTATGTTACCATAAACATTTATTGGATTATTTTAGCAAAAAGTAAAGGAAATAAGTAAAAGAAATGATAATCAATAAAATGAGTACATTTTTGTAAAAATTGGCATATTATAATTTTTCTGGTAAAGACAGAACCGTTCAAACTATTCACAAACAAAACTAAATAAATTCTAACATAGTATACTTCAAACATTACAGGCACAACGAGGATGGCTCCTACACATACGGGTACGAAGCTGCTGATGGATCGTTCAAGATCGAGACCAAATCCCCTGCCGGGGAGGTCAAGGGCAAATACGGATACAAAGATGATACAGGCAAGGTAAGGGTATAGCAGAATACTAATATTTTGGTAATATCGGGCTATTAAAAATACAAAAATATTAATATCAAATAAACTATTTACAAGCACTTTTGGATTTTTGAGAAAAAATTATGCAAATTGAACATTGCACATTCCAAATCGTAGATCTCTATGGAGAAGAATGTGCAAGAAACTTCATGGACACTCTTTTAAATCGTGTTTTATGTTACCAATATCTCGATTTCATATTTATTGTTGCTTTTATGTGAGAACAATGTATTAATAAACAAATAAAAAAATCTAGCATCGATAATGTTTGTACAAAAGTCAAAAATGGCTTATTTTTTTGGCTTTTCATGTTTCGTGCATTTGGCTATTGTCAAGTTTAGAACGTATTTAATTTTTGATACAGAATACAGTCACTATGCTTTCATAAAAAAAAATGAATGTAGCACATTCTAATGTTATGTTTGTAAATGTAATAAGTAATGGTTTGTAAATGTATCGATTGTGTCAGACACTTGAGATACTTCACATCAATACTACATTACAATATTCACTAGGAATCAATTTGCGAATAATGAAAATCGCCTCTGAAGTCTAAACTACAATAGAAACAGAAAATCCCGCCAAAACTTAAAAAAATAAATACGCATGCGTTATCAAAATGTTAAACTCAAATATTTGGCATTGTTTTGTTTAAAAACCATAACAAAATGAAGCAATAAAAAAAGTTAAGCTTAAGAAAAATCACATCTATTTTTTAACCGACTACGGCAAAGCCAAAGGAGGGTTATGATTTTTATTTATCTTTTTGTTCTACTAATAGTCTTTAGCGTGGTAAGTAAGGAACTTACCACGACGATGTCATAATATTTACCCGTTTCTATAGACAATATAATTTTTTGTCGTGAACTGAATACAGGGCTTTTTATTTCTCGTTCATAATAAAAAAATTGCACAAACACGTTCACTGTAAGACAAAGGTCTTCCCTAAGCATCGCTACAACGATACGACATTTTGGTCCTCCACCCATAATTCTTAGTTTGAACAAAACATAACGATGAATTCATTTTAATTCCAGGTTCGTGTAATTGAGTACGGAGCAAACAAGTTCGGTTTCCAGCCGTCCGGCGAGGGCATCACAGTGGCGCCCCCTACGCTGGTGGATGAGACCAAGGAAGAGAGGCAGAGGCAGGAGAACAGGCAGCAGCCGCAGCAGGTCAGTGTCGGAATCACTAATTTTATATTCACAAGAGCCTTTATACAAATTGACATGAAGAATGCCCGGACACAGTAAAATCTTACTTTCATTCGTAAAGAGTTGGTTATGACTACAAACTTAGCTAATAATTTCTTTGTTTACAAATATTGTTTTAGTCTAACGTTATGCGTTTTTTAGAAAAGTGATTGACTATTTCCTTAGAGAATATACCTTCTGGTGGTGGTCGAAGCAAATGATTTCTAACCCCGTAACAATTGCCCCCACAGGCTCGCCGCAACCAATACCAGCCCGCCCCATCTCAAGCCATAGACTACGACTACAACGACGAGCCCCAAGCGCCGATCCCACCCCCACCCCGTCCAGCCCCACGTCCCCAGCAACAGTACCGGCCCCAACCGGCGCCCCAGCAACAGTACAGGCCCCAGCCAGCGCCCCAGCAACAGTATAGGGCGCCGCAACCGACGCGGCAGCAGTTTGGCGTGCCAGCACCCACGCCAGCACCTTATAGACCACCGCAGCAGAGTCCTACTCCACCCAAGGTAAGGGATTGAAAATTTGCCCGCGCTCTCCTGGCCAAACTTACCCAACTGATGCATCAGCTATAATACAGGCCCCAACAGGGTGCCTCAGTAACGGACCAGGCAAAACTGTTATTACTATGAGGTCATTTTTTTAGGTGAGAAATCATCATATAACTTCTCCCGCTCTGGGTAGAGGGAAAGGAAGAGCCAGACTATGTTCCCTCAGTTGCCCTTTGTGTTTCAGGGCAGGGATTGTCCTAATGTAGAGCAAAGGTCTCCCTTCCTTCTTTCCTCTATTGCCTGTCTTCTGCCATTTTGGGGTCAAAACCAAGCAGGCGTCCATAATATCCCAGCCATATCTTTCTGAGCTTGTTGCATCGAATTAAATTTCTATTTTTAAAATCAAAGTCAAAGTCAAAAGTTTATATTTCACATAGGCCTACATGGGCACTTATAAAATGTCAGAAGCTAGTGCACAAATAATAAAGAAAGTATCAAAAATACTTATCGCCCTATCTATATTGTCACATTTCGTCGCCATTAGACGTATCACATATTGTATTTCGCGCAAGAAAAGTTTATAGTTTTAAATCCTTATGTATTTTACACCACCTTACGGAACTGCATGCAATTATTACCATCGTTAACTTCTAGCTAGCCGTTTTGATCACCATTAAACCAAGTTGCACCAGTACTCCATTTGACTGGTCTGTTGGTCTAGTGGTCAGTGGCCCTGACTGCTATGCCGGAGGTCGTGGGTTCGATTCCCACCCAGAACAAATGTTTGTGTGTTGAGTACGATCATTTGTTCTGTGTCTGGGTGTAATTTATCTATTATATGTATGCATTTAGAAATATAGAAGTATGTATACCAGTTGTTCACAAGCTCTGCTTAAATCTTGTGTTACGAGTACTAGACCACTGAGTGCTTGAGACTAGACGGCGTTGTGTGATATGTGGAATATTATTATTATTTCGCAAAAATCAACAGAGCCGCAACCTTCTGAAGATAATCATTATTACGTTGAACTCTTTTAAATTTTGCTATTACTAATTATTTAAAACCGTATACTGTAACTGTATAATGTAATTTTTAACCATACTTATATTCTTTCTTCAGCCGCAGTTCTTCGCCGGCGCCGCCCCAGTGCCCGCTGAAGATAATTTCTTCAACCCCGAGCCAGCTCCTCAACGAAGGACCTTCCAGCAACAACCACAGAGACAGCAGCAGCAGGCCTATAGGCCTTCTAACCCATTCCCAGACTTCACCGACGCATCACCTTCTCTCCAGCAGTTCAACGCACCAGACTTCGCCCCGCAACCTGCTGCTAGGAGGAACCAGAACCAACCCTATTCCATGCTGGATGAACTCCTCAAAGAATACGGCCTGCCCAAGAACGGAGCGGCCCCCCTTCACGATATCACATTTGGCTCCTACTAGGTTAAGAATAAATCTCAATGTCATTTTGTAAATATGTAGACTATTTTTTTTATAATTATTAATTAAAAACAAACTTGTTTTGTTTTCTTTTTATCAATTAATTTTGGTAAAAGAAAATGTGGAAATTGTATATTGGTTTGTTGTATGGCCTTAAAACCTAAATGGAAAATACTGAATATTTAATTACACACTGAAACTAAGGTAATGGTTAGCATAGCATAGCCGGCCTCCTCTCTAGGAGAGGTAATGGGCCGTAATCCACCACGCGGGCCCGGATCGGGTTGGTGGATGTCACATGTTTTCGAATTTTTTATTCTACTACATGCCGGTTTCCTTACGATGTTTTCCTTCACCGGTTTCAGAGCGGTGGTGATGGTGTTGATTTACAAAAAGTAATGCGCCTGGCTAGTAAGTCGGTGCCGCTACCACTCGGCCACCAGTGCTCTCCACTACGAAACTATGGTTACGGTTTACTATAGGATGAGTCTATCATCATTGTTTCAGCCGGAAGTCGTTCACTGTTAGGCATAGGCCTCTTACTTCTTCCTATTGATAATGGACGCTCTGACGTCGCACATTCAGGAAGAGGCTCTCTGGTGTATGCTGTTTGACGATGACATTGTGATGGTTGCCGAGAGTGGCCTAGACGTCCAGAACAGATTGGAGGTGTGGTGGCTCAGACTGGAGAGTGTTGGCCTGAAATTGACTAGAACCAAAACGGAGTACTTGTTCAGCGATTTTGGCGGTCTCTCCAAACGCCCATACCGATTGGCTCCGACTTTCAGTACCTAGGGTCGCTCGTCCAAGGGGATGGTGACGTAGACCGGGACGTAACATATCGGATCTACGCTGGATGGATGAAATGGCGACAGGTCACGGAAACAACTTGTGACCCACGGATGCCCCTCAAGTTGAAGGGTAAAATCTACAAGTCCTACAAGTCTGCAAGTACAAGTGATAAGGCCTGTCATATTGTATGGATCAGAATGTTGGGCTGTGAAAAAGAGTGATGAAAAAAGATTGCACGTAGTGGAGATGACAATGTTAAGATGGATGTGTGATGTGACGAGAATGGATAAAGTGAGAAATGAGTATATAAGGGAAAGTTTGGAAGTGGCGCCAGTGATTGAAAAGTTGAAAGGGAATCGTTTGTCTTCAAATCAAATCAAATCAAATCAGTTTATTGCAAACATGTTGTACAGTAGTTGGAATACAAGTTAGAGTTTCAAACATGCACCCTGTAAGGGCACTGCAAAACAAATAAACAAATTTCAATAAAATAGAATACATTTCACAATTCACACAAATAAAAGGAAAAGCAAAAATTATTAGCATTACAAGTAATAAAATAATGTCAAATCAATTAAATGTCAAAATAAATATAAATGTCAAAATAAATGGAAATAAAATGAAAATAATAACAATAGTTAGAGTAGGGTGCCTGATGTAGTTGGTCATACTGCCAATTGTCTGGACCTTTTGCTGACCACCGATCCAGACAGATGTATAGTAACAGTTTCCTCACCACTTGGAACTTCAGATCACTGTCTGGTGAAGTCTGTTTCGTCCTTCTCCCCACCTGCCTGCGACTCACGCGGCGAACGGCGAATGTGGCGTTACAGGTCAGCAGATTGGGATGAGATGCGACATTTCTTTGCGTCTTATCCTTGGCAGCAGGTCTGCTTCTCTTCTGAAAGTCCGTCGAGCTGTGCGGATGCTATATCCGATGTGATACGTCAAGCTATGGAGTTTTTCATCCCTTATAGTGACGTACCCATCGGAGGCTTAGCTCACCCATGGTTCAACGCCGATTGCGTTCAAGCTGAAGAGCGTAAACATTCGGCATTTCTCGCCTGGGTTGACGCTCGTGACCGCAAAGCTCCGGATTTAAGCTCAAAGAAGAGTGCTTTCAACCGTGCTGCCAAGTCCTACAAAAAGGCACTGAAGAAGGCTCGGTTCGACCGCATTACCCATATTGGCACAAAGCTCTCTGCACAGCCGTCCGGTAGCAGAGCATTCTGGTCCCTTGCCAAGTCGGTTGAAGCGAACTTCTGTAGGCCCTCATTGCCTCCGCTGGTTAAACCTGATGGGACACTGGCTCACTCGGCGAGAGAGAAAGCAGGTCTCTTTGCATCTCTCTTCGGCCATAATTCTCGTCTTGATGCTAGCAGTGCTACTCCACCGAATCTACCTCACTGCAACACCTCGATGCCCGAGGTTCGCATAAGGAATAGAGAAGTTTTGAGAGCACTGTGTCGTCTAGACGTGAATAAAGCTAGTGGACCAGATGGTATACCAGCAATAGTTCTCAAGGCATGTGCACCCGAGTTGTCTCCTGTATTGACGCGCTTGTATCGCCTCTCATTTAGGACTGGTATAGTGCCCAAATCCTGGAAGCTTGCCAACGTGCAACCCGTGCCCAAAAAGGGCAGTCGTGCCGATCCCGCCAACTATCGGCCGATTTCGATAACCTCCATACTCTGCAAGATTATGGAGCGTGTATTGAACTCGCGCCTCATGGCATACCTGGAAGGTAACGATCTCCTTAGTGACCGAAAATACGGGTTTCGCCACAATCGGTCTACTGGGGACCTACTAGTGTATACCACTCATATGTGGGGCGAGGCCCTCGAGAAGAATGGAGAAGCAATTGCTGTCTCCTTAGACGTTTCGAAGGCCTTCGACAGGGTATGGCACGCCAGTCTTTTGAGTAAGCTTCCAGCGTACGGCATTTCCCCTGGTCTGATTAACTGGGTAAAACACTTCCTGAGTGAACGGTCTCTCCGAGTTGTTGTCGATGGATGCTCATCAGAGCCCATGACCACTAATGCCGGAGTTCCTCAGGGGTCAGTTCTCTCTGCAACTCTTTTCCTGCTGCATATTAATGATCTGCTGATGCCCGGTATCTATGGGTATGCAGATGATAGCACAGTTGTAGAGAGATACCTTCCGGGTGCTCGGGCTAGTAAGGAACTAATCCGGTCCGAACGAGAGGCTATGGTGGAGCGTACGAATGTCTCTCTTCAGGCAGTCTCCAAGTGGGGTGAAACCAATCTGGTAGAATTCAACGCCGCCAAAACACAAGCATGTCTGTTCACCGCCAAAAGGAGTCCATTCACCTTGGCTCCTGCTTTTCGGAATGTATTCCTGGAGTGCACCGACCGCCTTCAGCTCTTGGGTGTCGAAATTTCTTCTGACCTCAATTTCGGGCGGTTCATTGAGTCCAAAGCCAAGGTAGCTGCTAGAAAACTAGGCGTTCTTGCAAAGGTCCGGCGGTACTTCACACCGGGTCAGCTTCTAATGTTATACAAAGCACAGGTCCGATCGTGTGTGGAGTACTGCAGTCACATATGGGCTGGTGCTGCAAAATGCCATCTGGCAGCTTTGGACTCAGTAGAAAGGCGTGCGAAGAGGCTAATTGGGGATCCAGATTTGGTTAAATCCAATCTACAAAGCCTCGAGCACAGGCGCAGGGTAGCCAGCCTATCGGTATTTTACAGGTTGCATTTTGGAGAGTGTGCGCGGGAATTGCATGACTTGATTCCGCCATCTCCTTTCTACCATCGGACAACCCGACGTACGGTGAGTGTCCACCCTCACGTTGTTGAAACACCACACGTCGTTTATACCGCGTACATCGAGGGACTGGAACAATTTGCCTGCTGCGGTCTTCCCGTCCAACTATAATTTGGGTGCCTTCAAGGCTAGAGTGAATAGGCTCTTAATAAACTAGTGCGCCTCACCATCAACGATTGCATCACTGCTTACCATCAGGTAGGATCGCAGTCAAGCACTGGTTTATACCGAATAAAAAAAAATAAAAAATAGTAATAATTAATTTGGCATTATTAGTTCGAATCATTTAATTATTTATTTAATTGTTTTTCTTCAAAAAACTCTTTGAGTGTGTAGTAGCACTTCTGGTTCAAATAAGTGAACAATTTTGTTTTAAATAAATTGAGTGCTTTTATTTCTTTTAAGGACTTTGGAATTTTATTATATATCTTGATACACATTACATAAGGGCCTGTATTGAAAATAGATAGCTTTGAAACCGGTAATGCTAGATCGTTTTGGTGTCGCAAATTTCGTGGCTGGGTGTAATGATCCCTATTTAAGGAAAAATATGTCACTTTTCCTGACAAACAGACATATTTCAAAGATATACAGAGACGTGAGCGTAAGGATGTTATGTTTTATAAAGTGTGGTCTACAGCTGTCCATATATCCTATATTTGTTAAGATGCGTATGCATCTTTTTTGTACCTTAAACAGTTTGTCGGCGTTCGTACTATTACCCCATAGCATTATACCATAACGGAGCCAAGAGTGCGCGTATGCGCTATAGGCTGCTTTTGCATATTTGAAATCCGTAGATCTTTTCAGTTCCGATAGCGCATAAGTAAACCTAGAAATTTTGTTACTTATGTGTGCTATATGAGATTTCCAGTTTAGGTTCGTGTCAATGTTAAGTCCTAATAAATTAAAATTATCCACGCAGTCTAATGTAATGTCATTAAAGGTAAATTTTATGTCAAGGGGTCGTTTTTGGTAAGGTCTGAATTGCATAATTTTTGTTTTAACAAAATTTAGTTCGAGATTGTGTTCATTTAACCAAGTATATATGTCAGATAGAATTCGATGAATGTCATTGTGAAGGGTCAGATTATTTGAGCAAGGAAAGACAACAGAAATGTCATCAGCAAATAAAACGCTTACGGCATCTATTTTTTTTAGGGAGATCATTTATGTAGATAAGAAATAATATGCATCCGAGTACGCTACCTTGTGGGATTGATTTATTTACAGTAGTCACTTCCGATTTAACATTAGCGATTTCCCCAGTACTATGATTGTAGTGCTCAATTTCTACATATTGTGAACGGTTTTCGAGATAAGAAGTAAACCATTAATGAGCTATGCCACGTACTCCTATCCCGTCCAGTTTATTCAAGAGGATGTTATATTGAACTCTATCGTATGCTTTACTCATATCTAGAAGAATACCTATAGCGTATTTCTTTTCATTAATTATATTTAAGATCTGTTGCACATACCTATAAACCGCATTTGTTGTTGATTTATTTTTCCTGAATCCATTTTGGCTGTCATTAAATATATTTAATGTCTCGCAGAAAGAATACAGACGTGACGACATAGCAGTTTCTAAAATTTTTGAGAAGGTAGGCAAAAGTGCTATGGGGCGATAGTTATTACAGTCAGTCTGCAAATCTTTTTTATGGATTGGTTTGATTACCGAGATCTTAAGTAAATGTGGGACGGTTCCTTCAGTAAATGATTGATTTATTAAGAAACTGAGTGGCATGGCTAGAACCTTTGCGCATTTTTTAACTAATGAGGGTGGAATTTCGTCAAAACCATAGCTTCTCTTGTTTTTAAGGTTTCTAATAATTGAGAGTATTTCATATTCATCCACAGGTTTCACAAATAAGGACTTATCATTTTTTGTTATGACCGGTCGACCAGTTTGATGACTGGACTTTCCTCCAACTGATCTAAAGAAGTCATTAAATGCGTTTGCAACAATCGTGGGGTTTTCCGTTACCGTATTTTGTATCTTTAGTTTTATATTTTTCTTTGTGCGTTTACTTGTTTTATTGGTGCGTTCTTTTATTATTTGCCACATGGTTTTCGAAATATTGGTACTATTTTGTATCCTTTTAATATTTATGTTTTTTTTTTAGATTTATAAACTGCTTTTTTTAGGAGTTTTTCATATTTTTTGTAATATTTTAACAAGATATGGGCTTCATTTTGTGTCAGAAATGCTTTCAGTAAACGTTTGTGCTGGCAAGACACTTTTAAACCGGTAGTTAGCCATGTTTTTTTGGTTTTGTTTTTAATTTTAATTTTTACTTTTGGAATACAGTCATTTAAAATGCTTAGTATTTTCGTGTGGAATGATTCATAGTTTGTATTTACGTCTTTGTCATCTTCAAATATTGTTTGCCAATTTACTTTACTCAGTTGCGTCTTAAAGTTTTCCATATTTTTTTCATTGAATATTCTTTTATTTATGTACCACGATTTCCGTTCGTTTATGTCTGTTTTTTTAGGGACTGATAATATTATTCCCTTATGATCAGAAAGTCCGAAGTTTTCAACAGAGGCCTTTAAGTTTTTTAATTTAAAATTTGTAAATACTAAATCTATACATGTAGCGCTTGTTTTACTGATTCTGGTAGGTTCGTTAATCATTTGGCCAAAATTATAGCTAGTCATAGTGTTAAGTAAATCTGTAGTACTGTTTGAATTCTCCAACATGTTAACATTGAAATCTCCACCGATAATAATATTTTTTTTACTGTCTTTGATTTTTAGTAACCGCAAAAGTTTTTTAAGAGAACCATAAAATACATCTGTTTCCCTGTTTTGTGTCTTGGTATAGTCATGTGAAGAGGAGGGATGAAACGCATGTTACTAAAAGAGTTATGAGTTTACATATGGATGGATGGAGAGAGAAATGGAGACCAAAGAAAAGATGGATGGATTGTGTGAGAAGTTATATGAAAGAAAACGGAGTTAGTGATAGCGTGACGAGTGATAGGACAGAATGGAAAAAAACGTGTTGCGCCGGCCCCAAATAAAACGGGACAAGTGGAGGAAGATGATGATGATATTACAAGTAATTATCGCAAAAACATCAAATGCTACAAGTGAGCTTGTTGTAACGACACTAGCGGATTTTTACGAGGTTCTCATGTTCCGATATTGATGATGTTACATGTTACTAAACTATTTTATGTGAAATTAGGGCATGCGTTACGAACTATCTACTTTTAAAAATTACATAAAATTAAAATTATCAAAATTCCATTCATTTTAAGGCGATGATAGTAGTAGATAGTATTTCAGTTGAATTTAGGTTTATTCTAGATTGTTACCAAAGATATAGTAAAAATTGATCGTTATTCAGTTCCTAAATCGTACCCAAGGTATGACAATAATAGAAAGTAAATTCGTTTCTTCAGGGTTACCATTGCCCATCAAAAATATCAAAAATCCAATTGTCTTTTTGTTTTTTTGATACAGATTTAAATCTCTAATATTATTCGACACGTCTTAAAAACACAGGACAAACACATATACAATGGGTGGTCTTATCGCACAGGGCAATATCATACAGTCAGAAAAAAAAATAGATTAAGGTCACCAATATGCATAGAAAAGCTGATTATACTTATCTAATTTAAAAAAAACATGTTTTCGTACTTATATCTTTGTAGGAAAATCTATTTTATCTTCAATTTGTGAACCACTCCGGCTTCCCATGGGTGAAAAGACACAAAACTTGCTTATCGCTCTTTCTTTCACTGCGTCAAAAACCATTGAGTGGTTCAGAAGGGAGTTAGCAAATACAGACATGGAACGCGCCTACAGAAAGTTGTTCCAGGTTTGAGAGTCTTGTGTATGTGAGTATTCATGTTTGTGAACGCACCCACGTTACAGGACCATTCCTAGCCTAAACTCAGCTAGCGATTATCCAACCAAAATCCAATGATGTTGAAATTGATGCCGCCGACAGCAACCTAGCTGTATAATCCTTATAGTCCGATTAGGCACGTTAGGCTTTCAGGTATCTTTCTTCTCATATCAGGGTCCAATACAAACTACAAATAGGCATTTTTTTTCGGTGGGAAAATCATCCAATGACATCCCTCGCGGGCGGGGTGGGAGATAGTGTCAGACTTTTACTGACTAAAAACTCGCTCCTGTTCCTTCGTTGCCTTTCGTACCAGGGCCGAGTCTTCCTGTAGCTATAACGGTTAAGTTAAGCATAATAAGCAATATCAGTCTTATAATGTTCCCACTGCCGGGACTCAGGCCTCCTTTTTAGCAGAGGGATTCGACCGTTATCCACCACGCGGCCCAGTGTGGAATGGTGGATGACACATGTCTTAAAATTGTTTGAAGGTGGTGTTGAAATAAATTACACAAAGTAATACCTGGCTGGGAACACGTAACCTACAATTCGTAAGATACCAACCCTTAAGAGGATCCTTTTTCACTCGTCAACATCGAGCATGGTTTAAAAGCTTGTTACTTCATTTAACACAATTCAACACAATGTTTGAAAAAAATTTAACGCGAAAAAAGAGAGATAACGCCTGAAAACTCTGTTAGCATTCAATAATTCCATGATTTACTCGAATATTTTACAAAACTTGTTCCAAGAAATACGTGTATTTTTAAACCCTTAAAAGTTTTTGAAAAAAATTGTCGTCATTCAGAATCTTGATTAAATTTGCAAGGCTCCTATTGTTATACTTTTTTGACTTTTTAAACTTATGAGCGAATTATGAAGTGTCAAAGTTCATGCAAAATAGCAGATTTTCAGAGGTCTTTACTGCAGTAGTTTTACACAAATTTATAAATTGATTTCAACAGAAGCCTAAATAATAACCACAAGATACTGTGTTTCCAAAATATGTAACGAAAAATGTGTAATAACGTCATAATCGCGTAAGAGCGGTTGTATGAAAAACAGTGAAAATGTACGTCGAGTTGCATCCCCTTAATGTCCTGTCTCAAAAATCGAACCTGTTTATGGCAAGAAGGAGCCTAATCATATCTGTTAATAATGTTCAGTCTTCCATTGATTACCCTGGACTACAACGGGACAATCAGCTATTGCTAACCCAGGAGCCATCGACCTTGAGTCATTCAGCCCACCTACCCATCGATACATATGCCATAAACAATGACGAAACACATTACATTATTGAATGTGCCTTTGTGTCATTTTTTACTTGTCCGCATCTGGGACGTGGGACATATTCCCACCATTCAGCACGCATGGGAGCCGTGTGTATGTACGTATGTGCGGCATATTTCTCAAGAACGTTGCGCAATTTATAAGAGTCGTTATGCATTAGTTTAGAATGTTGTGTCTGGTTTTAAGTAGCTTTTTGATTGTTTAGCGTTTTGTTTTATTAGGTGTTTTAAGTGTAGTAGTAGTGTAGTGTAGACGGTAAAATGGGAAACGGTTGTGTGATACATATTTTCTTCATACTCGAGTGGTTTATAAAGAGCAATTACATCTTTAGGCGTATCTTTAAACGGCTGTCCTCTCCCATCGTCTTGTATGTTTAGGAGATAGCACTATTAATGCGTCTGACAAGTATGGTTGGGTTTTGGAAAATTCAACTTTTCTTACTTTGCCATAATCTATATATATAAAAATCAATGCCACTTTTTGTTGTAATTTTATAACTTAAGAACGGGTTCACCAACCAAACCAAAGTTTAGGCTTTGTTCGCACTATTTAGTAGATGGTTTATGTGAAGTTTGCACAAAATTGGTCGAGCGGTTCTTCATTTATCACATTTTTTGTAACAAATGAATTCAATAGGGTAGAGTAGAGTAGAGTTGGGTAGAGTAGGGTAGGGTAGGACAGGGACGAGTTGGGTAGAGTAGACAGTTGACGGGAGCGAAGCCGAAGGCAGAAGCTCGTGACGGTCGACAGAACAGAACAGAAGAAAAAAAAACGCGTTGCGTTGGCCCCAAAAACAATGGACAAGGGCAAAAAGATGATGGTATGCTGAGCATTATGTAATTACTCACTCAAACGGGCCAGATACCTTTCAATTTTTACGTGAAGCAAATGTAATCAGACGTCCACATTCTTCGGGAAATCTGATCAAAAAAGATTGATATCAATGTTATGTACCTACACTTTTGAAGTAAGTAGATATGGATAATTTAGTTGTACTCTGATAGAGATTTTACAATGCCTTTTAACAATTTAATGAATATCACCTGTTGTTAAAGCAGCGCTGAAGAGTCCATATAAGTTGTTCATTAAGTCAGGTCCTTAACCTTTTCAATAATAATTATTAAGGTAAGGGGTTAATCCGGGCTATAGAATAGAGACCTTACGATGACGTAATAAATAGTCATGTGAGCGAGCGGTACATGGTGGACATCCCACCTATACGCACAAAACGTTTTGGGAACACATTCATTGTGCGTACAGCTAAGGAGTAGCATTCCTTGCCGGAATTTGTGTTTTCTGATGGCTACAAGCCGGGAATCTTTAAGACAAGAGTGAATAGGTTATTTCTAGGTAAGCGCGCTCCATCGTCGACCGCATTGTCGCTTTTCATCAGGTGAGATAGTGGTCAAGTGCGAAGCTATCAAGAATAAAAGAAAAAGAGGGATGCAGCTATACACCCTATATAGCTTGCACAGTCCTTTAACAGTTCAGTTTATGTTGACAAAATATTGAGTTAAGAGCTCGTGCTAGAGCCTCTGGTCCCTAACCTTTTTAGCAATAAATATTAAGGTACAGTGTTAAATCCGGTGCTGTAGAACAGATTTCGATTAAGATATTTCAGCTGTTGTTCATTTAGCGTTGGATGGTATTGTTAAGATAATTATATACGTAAATGAGACAGTTTATTTGCCTTTTCGTTTTTAATAATAAATACTTAGAAAATGTATAAATCCCAGTGCTGTGGAATGTGGAATCCGTGTAAGATACACAAGTTCTAATCACATTTATTTTGCCCGTAAAAACTGGGGTCAAAAGTCACGTGGATTATAAGTTCAAAGTTTTAATCACGTGTTAAAGTAAACTAAGCATATTCGCCGTCATCATCACTTTAGCCGAAAGACATCTTGTGTTGTCAGTTGTCAGTCAGTTGGACGTAGGCTTTTCCAAAGTGTAGCCACAACAAACAGTCCTGTGCGTCTCGCATCCATCGGTCCACCTTGTTGGAGGCCTTCCAGCGCTGCGTCTTCCGTTACGTGGTCGCCATTGCAGAACTTTTTGGTCGGCAACCTTGGTTCTCCTGCGGATATTTTCATTTCTGATGCGATCACGCAAGGAAACTCCGAGCATAGGATGATTACGTTTACCTGGGAGACAGTCCAGTGACAGTTACAGAACTAACGTCGAAAACGAGGTCAATCGTCGAATCCGACACGGCTGGACAACTTTCGGGAAGCTACGCGGTATCTTCTCGTCCAAGATACCACAGCGTCTCAAGACGAAAGTTTATGACCAGTGCGTGTTGCCAGTGATAACATATGGCAATAAAGCGTTGTCTCTGACAATGGGCCTCATCAGAAGGCTTAAAGTCACCTAAAGAACAATGTAATAAATACTTAGGAAAGGTTAATTCCGGTGCTGTGGAAAGTGAACTCCGAGTGTGATACAAAAGTTCTAATTACTTACGTATTATACGTGAAAACTGGGGTCAATAGTCATGTGGATTACTATTTAAAAATCAACCAAGTAAGCGTAATCTGTACTTACTGATTATTATTACTTACGCTGCGTATAGTGCATGTGTTCAACTTCACGCGTTCTTCAAACTTAGATAATATCGTCACCGCGGAAATGCGTTACTTAATGAGTTCTCATGGTGTGCAGTTTGTTTGTGCTCTTATGATAATTATCTTTAAACACTACATGCATCGTGTATGTTTACTGTTATATGCTCTGCTGATCTCATGTAATACTTATGAACACTTTTCAGGTCAACTATCAAGTCACTGTCACGAAAGTGAATCTGTTTGATTGTATGCCGTTTTATAAATGAGCTATTGAGATGTTTTTGAAGATAGAAACTAGATCTCTTTTTGAGATAGGTACGTTAAGAAAAGCCTTTCCGCCCGATGAAATAAGCGATAGCCATACTACTTCAATTTTTAATTAGCGCTGAGGCTCTGTCTTACAAGAGCCCCAGCATTTTGCTGAGCGCTGGCCGTTTTGCGCGAATGTGACGCATATCCTACCACTTATAATATAAGTCATTATTGTTATTTGTTTTATTTTTAAGGTATGCGCCATGTTTGACATAAATAAACTCTTTATCTTTCTTTCAAAAAATAAATAAAAGCTAAGATATATTTAAAAACAACCAATACGCCCCAGTTTCTCACAGGTATTAGAAATATTTGAAATTCTCGACCTTTCTCTACTATAATATGCATGTATTGTACAACTAAATCTTCGTCATGAATTCATCTGTCTTTTAATGAAAACCGCATGGAAATCCGTTCAACAGTTTTTGAGTTTATTGCGTTTATACAGAAAGACAGACGTGGTGGACTTTGGATACGTTAGGACATCACCACTAACTTTACAGTTAGTGGCCGAATGCGGAAGCATATGAGATTTAAAACCAATTCTTTCCGATCTGTTGAACTTGACTCTTGCCGGAGGGTCAATGCGGTAATGGCCAAAAACAGACGTGTGTAGTAAAGGGAGAGAGAGGTCTTCGTCCAGCAGTAGAACATAATTGGCTAAGTACTAGTAGATCTATCTGATCATACAGACCGTAAAATGAAATATGAATATGAAAAAGCTATCAATCGTTTCTAGGGGCACCGAATCCGTGGGTGCTCGGCGGCTCGAGCACCCATGAGAAATAAACAGTGAGTGCCGAGCACCCCTGAAAATAGAAATCAAGAAACAGATCAGTAATCGCCTTTTAGGTTACGTAAAAATTATAATATTTCTTGATACTAAAAACTAGTTTCATATCATATATTTTATATTTTTATCAGTATGTATTTTTTTTCTCACAGTTCGCCACTTTTTCGAGTCCATCAAATGAGCATGAGCACCCATGAGGTTTTCTTAAAGCCGGCGCCCCTGTCGTTTCTAATAGGTAACTCGCGCATTTTTAAGTAATCGGAAAAGACGTTTTCAAATAAATGTTTGGGGACTGAGTCATACGCATTCCGTAAAAGAATTAACGCAGTGTATTCCCCAGTTCCAAGTATTATTATACTTGGAACTGGGGTGCAAATTGGATGGC
The DNA here is from genome assembly GCA_961205895.1 of Mythimna pallens. Lineage (NCBI taxonomy): Eukaryota > Metazoa > Arthropoda > Insecta > Lepidoptera > Noctuidae > Mythimna > Mythimna pallens. The sequence goes on from OY540832.1 coordinate 24,950,674, forward strand.
ACTAACTGGTGGTAGATTTGGATTGAGACCTTGCGGCCTTCCACTATGTGGAGTTGATATGAGCGGTTATTGTTTTAGCGCAGTTCTGCAAGGCAAGAGATGAGATGAGATCAGACTAATATATTTCAAGGTGCCTGCCACCATATTAAGTATTAACCATTCCAAAATCCATGGGAAAAAGTAAACAAATGTTTAATTATTACTTCTTATTAATCTTAGAGAGAAACACAGTAGTATTTCAAGGTTTTTTCCCAAAATATTGCCTGCAACTGTGCAAACAATAGCCAACCTTCACGCCTGCGACTCTTGGCCAACAGGGGTAGGCAGATGCTTAGATATTGTCGCAATGTGGTTGAGATTGTATGTAGATGTGTTAATACGTGTTCTAGAATAATTTAGGCTGGTAACGGTTGAATGAATCACGATTGTCCGGATAAGAGAGCTATGATCATGAAGAGATACTAGAATGGCGGAATGAATTAGCTATGTTACGACCTGCCTTATTCCATGACGGAATCGGTTTTCAGCATAACCAGATGCAACTAAATTGAACATGGAACGATTGCCTACCTGACCTCCATAATGATTTTTAGCTGTATCCATGGATGATCCATATTCTGTCTAATTCATCCAAAAGTTGTAAAAAATCTCTTTTAGTATTAAGACCACTCATTTACACATATACTGTATTTTTTATGGTGTCCAATAAATAGTTTAATTTATTTATCTATTGTACATACCATTGATTGTATAGATTAGAGATATGACAATTATTTTAATGTAAAAGATTTGAGATTACTCTACCAAGATAATCCTGCGATTAGAAAAAAATAGATATTAGATTTGATCAAAGTTGAGGGCAATTTTTATTTTTACCCCGTTGGAACATACGTTTAACTATATTAATACTAGATTCTGCCAGTGGCTTGACCCAAAAGTAAGTTTCTCCTAATAAACTTTGGAACCCCGTTTTATCCCCTTCTGGGTTGAATTATGGAAAATCCTCTCTCAGTGCTCGCAGTTATAAAAGGATACCTTGTGCAAAATTTCACGCTTCTAGTCCCAGTAGTTTCGGCTGTGCGTTGATATGTCAGTCAGTCAGTTTCTCCTTTTATATATATAGATTACAAAAAAGAAAGATTTGTATTTTTAGATTTTTAGCTTTTTTATTTGTAATAAAAAAGCAAAAATCAAAAATATTAATTTTGAATAAACTCAAAAACTACTAGACCGATTTAAAAAATTCATTCACTAATAGAATGCTATTTTATCACTGAGTGATATAAGTTATATATTTTCTTCTTTCACGCGGGGTGAAGCCGCTGGCAGGAGCTTGTATGCTGTACAGTTTGTATGGTTGGTTTATTACTTTATGCGTTCTTGTCTTTTTTTTAATGTATCTTACGCGCGTTCTATGAAGTTTTATGGAAGCGTATCTAATATGGAGCGTTTATTAGATGCGTGCGGCGGACGTTGCAATACTACGATACGGTTGTTATATTACACACATACTATAAATGTTGGACAATAAATTTTCTAACTACTGTTTTTCATGGTTTGAGACACATCCCGTTGTTTTAGGATTGCGATAATGTAAGTACTCGTTATATGTGAGTTTACAGAATCTGTGCTTTGCAGTGAGTAGACGCTGATTATAGCTCATTTGTCTAAAATTGATATATTGATAATATGCAGGATCTAATCAAAAGATTTGAAATCAAACAGCAAAGCTAAATTTTTAAATCGTTTCATTACCACAAAATTTACATAAAAAAGTACTATTTACATTACATGAGTATTTCTACAAAGACATTTAAAAATAAATATTTACCTCAGTGCCTCTGGCGTTTGTCGTCCATGGAGCCCTCCTCGCCCAGGATCTGGATGTTCCTCACTTGTTTCCTGGGAGGGGCGGCCGTGGTCAGCTCCGTGGGGGGCGCCACCGTGGGCATGAAGTCAGGACTGATGGCCAGAATCAGCATCTTCAACAACAAAGCCTCTCTTATTTCTGGTGGGAGGAACTCCGGCATCTCCTCGATATGGTTGGAGGAGGAGCCAGCTGTGTCGTACGGCCGAGGGTACAACCTCCTCCGCGGAACATATCGCTGACTCTCATACTGGTTCTCATAACCTTGGTTCTGATACTCCTGCCTGTATTGGTCGTATCGGTAGTCGTAGCGGTCGTCGTCCTGGTACCGCTGCTGGTATCGATAGTCATTCTCCGGACGGTACAAGGACGGGCCAGGCATCATCTGATCCATCAACACTTGCAACTTATTCTGCCGTAATATCAGAATGTGAAGCAAGCGGCGCAAATCTCTGGTACTCACAGGGGCAGCGATGGAGGTCATCTCCTCCACGGGGTCATATCGTGGCTGGAAGAGGGCGGGTCTCTGGTATGGGTTCACGAAGCGGCCTTGGTAACCCTGGAGAGGCACCCCTCGGTCGTCCACAGGGATTGGTATGATTCTGGTCACTGGTCTCACTTCGTAAGGTTGCTGCGTCACTTCTGCAGTTGGTTGAGGTCTTTGGGGATGTTGTGAGGTCTCCTTCACATACTGGGGCTCCAGTACTTGTTTGTTCTGGAATTCATATTGTATGAAGGGTCGCGTGTTTCCAATAGGCACTGGTGCACCAGGGTTGTCTCTCAAATATTCTCTTGTGCGGAAATGCACGGCTGCTGGTGGTCGTCTGTAGATAGGCTGCTGGTGCTCATACTCTTGGTCGTCGTGATGTCTTTGAGGTTGAATATGAACTACGGGTACTGAATTTGTGGTTAACACATGATCTTGGTCAAAAACACGGCCAGTACTAGCTTCGATTGTGGTTTCCTGCTCTTGGATATTCGCGTCTTGATATTGTTGATGGATCTTCTGTCTGGCAGCCACCAACGAGTGTATAGGTACTAGTCTTGGCCGCTGAGTTGTAGTGGTAAATAGAGGCCGAACAGTTCCCATAGATAGATGGCTTCCATACACATCAGTTGAATCATCCCCTACAGATTGCTGTAAGCTAATCATGCGAGGGTTGGGGCTAGTTCCACTTAACTCACGACGAATAGTATTAGCTTTGTTTGGGTCACTTTCTTGAGTTTTCTCCGTAACACGTTCGTACACTGGCTTCACTGTCGAGGGAATCTTTGTAGTCGTTTGTCTCGTAATCAAGTCGTCTTTCACAGTCGCCGACATCGGTTTTGAGATCTGCGTCCGTGTTTTCATATCGTCGAGTTTCGGTTTGTACAAACTTAAAATATTTGTTGTCGTTTCTTCAACCTTCTGAGTGTCAGTTGTGGTTTCCACATATGGGGCCCTCGTGGAACTGGAATGAGCACGTCTCCTTGGTATAGCTTGAATCACAGTCCCTCGTGTGGTATATGATCCTCTCGTAGGATAAACAACGGTTGGCAAAGGTCTTCTGGTAGTTGATGACACTGTTTTATTTACCCTCACTATCATAGTCGGAGGACTTGGCGTCGTACTAGTACTGGTCACTGGGACCGGAGTACTATCACTTGAAGATGTATACGTCACTCGTTTGATCTCGCCATCCTGGTCTATGTAGCCGAAAGTGCCCTTAACATTTCCAAGGACATCCTTATTCTCGATCTTGAAGGTGCCATCGTCGGCTTCATAACCAATGGTGTACGAACCATCGTCATTCAAGCGTCGGATTTGTTTCACGATTTGAACCTTTTTCGGATCAGCAGTTTCACTGGCTTTGAGGATCTCTTGGGTGGAGTTGGTTGGTGACTCTGTGGTGGCATATTCGGTAGAGTTGGTCGCAGCTACGGTTGTGATGCACGCGATGATGATGAGGACGATCATCTCGTCAGGCGGGTTGTCGGCATGTCGACGGTACGGCGGCGGCGCGCCCGTGGCTCCCCTATATAAAAATATCGCCCCACTCTCATAGCCACCGTGCGAATATTGCGCAAGCGCCACTATTGTTGTCATTTCATTATCTGAAACGGAAAATCTTTTTCTCTTTAGCTACACTTGTGCCGTAAGCTCCCAATTGTTTAATTGTCCAAATAGTTTTGTTAAATTACTTGTATGTGGACAGATTCGCTTTTTAGGGCGTTATAGATTTCGGTGCTGCTGTTATTTTAATTGTTCGATTGTTTGTGTGTATGGAATGGGCGGTTGGTGCAGTCTGTTTGTCTGTCTGCTCCCACGGTAGTCAAAGTCAAATTCGTAATAACCACTTGCGGTTTTAGGTCATGCCAATGTTAATTACAACCATATCTGAGGAGTGTGTATCATCAACATTGAAAAGCTTCTAAGTCCAGTAATAGTTGTTCTTGCAAAAATTAATCTACATACAAGGTTATCTGAAACAATATCGTTATATCCATCTATTCACTTTTTCTCTTTCTATAATTCCAATGTATTGTTAAGGTCTTTTTGGCCGGTCCTTTATCTTCATCAACATGATCGAATACCACCGCAGTGGCCATTGGCCTCTGAAACTTCGCTGTTGGTTGATTCAATTCATTCACCTTGCTGCTCAAACTGACAGATGATCTGTATCAGCGTTCTCACGGATAGTTTATACGTTTGTTCATTTGTCTTTGTTAGTTATTACGAGTATCACTTAATTAGCGTAGTGGTGGTATATAGTGCTTTGCGTCATGAAGTTCGATGTCCAGTCTTGCAAAACACAGATAGGTAGCTGTACATTTTTTATTCAACCACCAGTCTCATACATGTGTAAATATGTGTTTGCAAGCAGATACGTACACTTTTAATCTAAGAACCAGTTACCATAATGTGGTAATGATGGCATTATGTTTTTATTAGAAAAAGTAACGTAACATATTACGCCGACCCCAAATAAGACGGGACAAGAACAGGAAAATGATGATGACCAGGGGCCCAAGTCTGTTATTTTTATAATTTCGTCATTCCAACACGATCCCAGTGTCATTTAGCTAAAAGTTCGTAGTCTGCTAAATTCATAATGGTCTATTATTGGTCAGTCATTGGTCTCGTAATAGAATTGTGGTAGAATTACAATATCGAGCTGTCTCGTAACAAATTAAAAGTAATGACAGTATAACGACATTCTAATGGTAGGACACTGATCAAAGGAAATGTCAAAATTTTAGCAGATTACCGCATAAGTACATATAAGCCTCACCCCCCCCCCCCCCACACACACAAATTCAATACAGGCTTCTTTTAATCGCATTTAGTTGATCTTAATTTTTTGTTGTTTACCATACTCTTTTTATTTTTGTTAATCTTTTGGCATAAGATTCTGTACTATCTCCTACTGGGAGAGGGCACTGGCTCTTGTAACACAGGTTTATCACCTAGCACAGGAGTCAGGGACTTCACACTATTTTGTAACCACTTTCCTGTGTAATAAAGATTATTATTATTATTATTATTATAAGTACATTCATTTGTCATTATGTTCGAGATTACCATTCTATTCAATTTCTTTCAATGGTTGACCATTGGAAAGTCATAATGACGCCATAATTAGTAGATTACCAAACTTGTCAAAATCAACAATTACGAAGTCAATGATAGACCATTCTGACACTATTGTAATAGCAGACTTGAGGCCCTGTTAATATAGTTTCAAGATTTTAAATGATTACAAAATGTAAAACTAAGTCACTTTCCGCGTCTGTGTATAATCTGTTTACTTTCTTACTCTTCCTAAAAGTTGCAACGGCTTTTGACACGGATTTATTAATAGAAATAGTGATAAAACAGGAAATTATTATGTATATGACTCCATATAATTTATTTATTTTACTATATAAGGATGTACACGCGAAAACAGAAAAAGACAATACAAAATAGACAATAGTACAAAGGTATTGTTTATAATTGTAATATATCTTTAATAGATTACCTAAAACAACACACAAAAACACAACAAAACATGTTGCGCCGACCCCAAATAACACGGGACAAGGGCAGCAAGATGATGATGATGATGAGATTATCTACAATTTCTCGATATATTATAAGAAGGCGTTTTATACTATAAATTTATACGATAAATCACATCTAAATTTATTAGTTTCCAATATAATCGTGTCTTATTAAGAAAACAATTGTTCACAATTTCTCGCGATATTTTACAATCTTACAATGTTTGCAATTTTCCGGTGACATATATTTTTATATCCATGCGAAGGTGGGGAAGTTTACTAGATAATACCTACGTATAATTAATAATAAATAAGAACTTGCCATTTCAGCAAAAGAGCTTCAGCTTAGCATAAATATCAAATAGCTAAAATGGGCGATTAATTGGTTCTACTTTTCAACTGCAGCTCATAAGCACAAAACAGATACTATTTTGTGCGATAAGTGCCATAGTTACAGTTACGAGCAATAATATATATAACTAGTTATTCCATTTCCAATTAAATTAAGTAATTACCTGTTTGAGGTAATTTAGAACTAATTGTCGTTCACCCTTTTTGTTACTGATTGAGCTTGATAATTCAAAAGTGCCTGTAAATGGTAAATCTATAATTATTATATATGTAAAAGGAGAAATTGACTGACTGACATATCAATGCACAGCCGAAACTACTCGTCCTAGCAACGTAAATTTTCCACAAGGCTTCTTTTTATGTTGTAGGTGAAGATTACAGGGTACATTATAAAAGGGTTTTCGAAAATTCAACTTGTAAGGGGTGAAATGGGGGAAATTCGTTTGTGTCTAAATTTTTATTCCTCGGGTCCACATACTTGAAACTTAGTATAAAAAATAACCCAAGTAAATAAGAAAGGCTTTAATTATTCGTTTTTCAAAATTACCACTGTTAAACGATTTAGCGGGTTTTAAGCATAAGCATAAGCCGCCTTTTTTAATATTCCCACTGCTGGGACTCAGGTCTCCTCTCTAGAAGAGGGAATGGGCCGTAATCCACCAAGCAGGCCCAGTGCGGGTGGTTAGTGGATGTCACATTTTTTCGAATCGAAAACATAGAGAAAGAGAGCTTGTAGAGATTGTATGCGAGAATCCATTCCTTGGGTTGATAAACTTGAAACTTGGCATAAATTTTAATCAAATGAATAATAAATAAAGACTGTCATAGTTAATTTTTCAAAACCGTGTTAGTTTTTATGAAATCATTTTCGTCAATAAAGTCACTTGCAAAGCACTGGTTTGAAATAAATCCTTTCGGCGTTTTTACAAAAAAATGCTTTAGTACTGCTACTTCTGAATATAATTTAGATGTCTTCAAGGTTAGAGTGAATAGGCTCTTGATAAAGTAGTGCGCTTCACCGTCAACGATTGCATCACCGCTTACCATCAGGTGGGATTGCAGTCAAGAGCTAGTTTATTTCATTTAACGTAAATATATTTTGGATTACTCATTTTTAATGGATCTCTCATAGTATGGTCTAAAAATAAAGTTTACATTTTGCAAAATGAACTACATTTGCCGTAGACATGTTAATAAGAAGGAGAAATCTAATAATTCTCCTTATTCCGCATAAGTTAAAATTTCCGTCATTATACCAAATTTAGAGCTCCATAATGAAAATTAAAACATACAGATCATTATAAAAACATCAACAAATTATTAAGCACATAATAAATCTCTGTGTATTACTAATAACAATGACGATTGTGACTTACATATGATTGTGTTCACAAATCACGGTTCCCACGGAATGGTTGCGAGTATACCTCCAGTGAGGGGTCTTGGATATGAATTTGTTAATTTTGTCTCAACTTATATGGCGAAAGCCGCAAGGACATTGAAGAATTAGGATTTGGGTAAAACCCAAAATGTATAAGGTTCTATGTATGAAAATGGCATTATGAGGATCTTGTGGTTGTTTATAAGATCATGGTTACTTAGTGAGACCAATTAAACTACCGTCGACCATTAAAAATGTAATGTATTCGCAGTACAGCAGCTTGCCCGATATGTAGATGAAAAATGTTAACAATTCTACACCAGCAGCTAACTAATATTGAATGCGTTATAGAAGTACCTACTTATAAATCATTTAAGTGAACGACGAAAATACTAATAATATAATAGTACGGTTTTTATGCTATGTTTCTAGTTTAAGTGATTGTAGTTTTTTATGAAAATAAATTTATTTCTTTATTTATTTATTTAAGTCTATGACCAGTGCGTGTTGCCAGTGATGACAGATGACTCCGAAATGGGCCTCATCAGAAGACTTAATTCATTAATTCTATTGTCTTTCTATTGTGTCTCTAATTAAGCTACTAAATAGGTTAAAGTCACCCAAAGGGCAATGGAAAGGGCTATGCTCGGAGTTTCCTTGCGTGATCGAATCAGGAATGAGGATATCCGCAGGAGAACCAAGGTTACCGACATAGCACGAAGAATCGCCAAACTAAAGTGGCAATGGGCTGGGCGCATTGCTCACAGAACGGATGGCCGTTGGGTCCGAAAGGTTCTGGAATGGCGACCACGTACCGGAAGACGTAGGGGAAAGGCAGGCCTATCTTATAGTGCTGAACAAAATTAGAAATTTTGTATGTTTAAATAACTTCACGTACCGGAAGACGTAGCGTTGAAAGGCCTTCTACAAGGTAAACCGATGACTTGGTAACGGTTGCGGGAGTCCGATGGATGCGAGACGCACAGGACCGTTCATTGTGACGACACTTGGGGGAGGCCTATGTCTAGCAGTGGACGTCTTTCGGCTGAAATGATGACGATGATAATGATGATGAAATTAACTAAAATGATATTAGCTAAAATGTCGTCCACTGTTGGAAATATTACTCCCCAAGTGTCGCCACACCAACCGGTCCTGTGCGTCTCGCATCTATTGGATTCCTACAACCCTTACCAGGTCACGGTCCACCTTGTAGGAGGCCTTCCAACGCTACGTCTTCCGGTACGTGAAGTTATTTAAACATACAAAATTTCTAATTTTGTTCAGCACTTTAAGATAGGCCTGCCTTTCCCCAACTACATTAGGGTCAACTTTCAGTCTAATCGGCACACCAAGACACCAGGACTTTACATGGAGTGACTGAATATCTGACCTCCACAACCGAGTTATTAAATAACACTGTACAGTGTTATTTAATAACTCGGTTAGCAAGACTGGTATCAGATTATCAGGCTTCTGAAGTTGTGACTACTCGTAACCATTTTCAATAATTTATTAAAAAAAAAAAAATAATAATAAAAAAAAAAAAAAAAAAAACATAAAAAAAAATTAAAATAAATAAATATTAATAAAATATTAAATAATGTACAAGTGACAACCGGAACCAACAGTTGTATGTTATGGTAGGCCCATCTACAGACCGACATCGCCAAGCGTTGCTTAAACTTCCCTTAAGCCATGAGCTCTCCCACTTTAAGATAGGCATAAAAGCTTTTAAGATTAGAAGAGAAGAAACTATTCCAAAAAAAAAATAACCGACTTCACTAAAAAAAACACTAAAAGGATCAAAATAACTTTAATTACGGAAGTCGGTGTTTCTCAGTATAGTTTGTTTCTTATTTAACACCGACTGCGAAATTAAAGTTATTTTGATCCTTTTAGTGTTTTTTTTAGTGAACTCGGTTTTTTTTTTTGGAAAAAGGTTCTACTCTTCTTTTATTTCACACTTTTTAGTTGCGATATAATTATAAACAGAGTGCCTATTTCTCATGACCCAAACACTGCTAGGTTACATTGTTTTATTATGAAGTCCCTGTGTCTACCTTCAACGTTCCGGTTCCATCATCAGATCAGTTCGACAGTACCTTATAGCCAAAAAACATCTCATGACAATTCTAATAAGTCCAAAACACGGCTAAGTTACATTGATTAATTACGGAGTTCCAGTGCCTACCTTCCGGCTCCGTCATTATCATCAGATCACTTCGGAGATATAATTTTTAACGTAACTATTTAGAACCATTTATTTATTTGTATTGTCATAGTCGCTTAACTATCTTCATTGTGATATCTATGTGAGAATGAAGTTCCGTTGACCATTTCTGGTCTTCTTCATCAAATGTTACTTTTTGACTGTATTTACAGTCAAGTTCTCGATGAAAATACCAAAATCACTATAAAGTTGTCTACAATATTTGAGGAGTTCCCTCGATTTCGATTGATCTTATCATCAGAACTGGATTCTGAAAAAAATGGGACCAATCTGGAAAATTGGGAAAAAAATGTTTGCAAATCGGTCCATAAACAACGAAGTTTTGAGGTTTGGATGGATTTGGGAGGAATTGATAAACTCCTCCTTTTTTTGAAGTCGTTTAAAAAGATCGATACCTCCTACACATAAGATCGTAAGGCAAACAGTGTATTTTTCATTTGTGAAATATTTTTAACCGATGTTTTTGCATTCTGTAATTAATCATCAGTTTTAAATCATAGTACCAGACAATGTAATAAGAAAAAATAATATTATTATTATTCGAAATTTTACTACAAAATACAATTTCACTTGAAAAGTTATTACGACTTTAAGCGTAGGAGGTATCGAGACATGTATTTAATAATATATAATAGACTTTATTTAAAAATATAAATAATTATAACAATTTATTTATGTGCGATAATAGCTGCAATAGTGTGAAACTGAGGCGCAGCTATCAACGCTCACCTCCAGAAACAAGAACAGGAGAAGTTCCATATCTTATTTAATACAATATTTACTTATCCTAACCTAAAGTAGTGCCTGGTGTGTAGTTTGTATGTAGTGCGGGTGTGAAGTGTATGTAGTATGAATTTACACAGGTATTGTCATATCTTCACCACCACCCAACTTTGCTATAGTATTAGCTACTATAGCAAAGTTGGGTATAGATGAAGGTAAAGAAACATATATTGGAACCGATTATGTAGAATTATTGCCTAGATATAAAAACAAATGTCACAAAATTTGGAAAGAATATTTCAATGAACGATCGAAAGAAAAGGGAATATGGTATAGACCTATAGTTTTGGAGCCTCCTCTTATACCATGGTTTTTTAACACCAGGTTCAACAGAAAGTTATTAGTAACGGCTCACAGACTGAGATCTGGACACATACCGCTCAACAAGTTTGCATTTTTAATGAAAAAAACTAATTCACCAAATTGTGAGGAGTGTGGCACAGTAGAAGATGTTACACATCTGTTGACGGAATGTGTCAGATTTCAATCTGCAAGAAAGGAATTGTATAAAGAACTAGGTACAAACATATACGATGTTGGAATTTTTCATCACATCTTGTCGACACCTAACTCAGAGGCTGCTTATAGCTTAATTAAGTTTGCTCTGTTAAGTTTTGTTATATAGGTAAGGTATTTACTATTATAATGTCCGATGGGACTGACATGTACATTTGTATAAAAGTCCCTAATCTATAATATAAAAATGAATCGCAAAATGTGTTGGTAAGCGCATAACTCAACAACGCCTGGACCAATTTGGCCAATTCTTTTTTTTAAATGTTCGTTGAAGTTCAAGAATGGTTTTTACGGCGAGAAAAATTCGAATAGAGTAGGGTAGAGTAGAGTAGAGTAGGGTAGAGTGGGATAGAGTAGAGTAGAGTAGAGTAGAGTAGGGTAGAGTAGTCAGTTGACGGGAGCGAAGCCGCGGGCAAAAGCTAGTAAAAAATAAAGAGAAAAAATACTATAGAAGAATAGATTTCTGGTCACTTGTCAGCAAGTTTTGCTACTTCGCCACTAAGACAGCTCCATCTGGTTAAAAACGCAAGAACTTGACTAGTTTGAAAGTTTCTTCAAGTGCTAACTTACCGTAACATTGTGTGCAACTATTGAGTTTACTGCTGAGTTACGCCGAGTTTCAGGTATATAACGCTAGAGGGCGCTTGAATAATATGACTAACCTGTTGGTCTAGTGGTTAGTGGCTCTAACTGCTATGCCGGAGGTCGTGAGTTTGATTCCCACCCAAGACAAATGTTTATGTGATGAGCATGATCTTGTTCTGTGTCGGAGTTCAATTTATCTAATAATATACAAGTATGTTTATCAGTTGTCTAGTACTCATAGTACAAGCTCTGTATAGTGTGGGACGAGATGGCGTTGTGTGAATATTGTGGAATATTATTATTATATCAAAAAAAAAAACAAGAGTGGGACGTGGTAGGACGTGGGATTGGGATTATGCGAAAGAGTTATTATGGCCCTGGAACGCAAAGAGCAATTGAAGGAACAGGGGTGGGTTTTAGTCAGTAAAAGTCTTGAAATTGAATAACTCCTTCTCGCCCCACTAAGAGAGAGAGAAGTTATTATCAGATTCAAAGCATTTTATTTCATAGACCATTTACAGGCACTTTTGAAATGTCAAGAAGTCAGTCAGTCAGAAAAAAAGTGAAGCTAATTGCACATTCCAAAGCGTAGATCTCTATGGAGAAGAATGTGCAAGAAACTCCATGGACCTGAACTCCAACTCTGTCTGTCTGTCTGCCAAGACCCTTTATCTCGGAACGCATAGCTGTATCGAGTTGAAATTAAAACCATATTACTCAGGTTTGCAGTTCGTTGAAGCTGTGAAAAAATGGTCGCGTCTCGGTGTGAACTGACCCTTAATGATCTAACCTTCGTTGTTCTAGAGGAGCCTTTATCCTCGTGCGAATCCGTTCAGCCTTGATCCAACTGACGACCAGGACTTTACATACAGCGACTGCCTATTTGATCACCACATGTCACGACACAGTAACTGCCAAGCCCGTTCCACGATCGGACCACCAGACGTAAGGCTATGCTTCACCGGCAGATACATAATGAGCAGACATCCCAACCATACGCACAAAACGTTTTAGAAATACATTCATTGTGGGTAAAGCTAAGGAGTGTTTTCCCGGCAGAGTTCTGTGTTTCTTGATAGCTAAGACCTAGGGATCTTTAAGTTAAGAGTGAATAGGTTACTTCTAGGCAAGTGTGCTCCATCGTCGGCCACATCATCACTTACCATTAAAGAGCTTCATTTAACTTCATTATTTATACTAAAACCTTTTTTTCCTCTACTGTGACATTGTTTTTGCAATGTCTTTTTATTTTAATTAAACCACAGCCACCTTAATTTCACTAGTAATTTATTATTGTATACATCTATCATTTAAGTCCGCTCATTATCTTATCGTTATGGAAATTTTGTAGAAACCATTTTTTTTTAGAAAATTCTGACCATGGAGTTTCTTGCCGGTTATTTTCCATAGGAAACGGTCAATTATAATAATAATAATAAGTATTTATTACACAAAAACATAGCACTTTGCACTGTATACATTTTTGAAAATAATTTACATTATAATGCAATAGTAATAGACTCTACCTCCTAAACTAGGACTAGCCTGTATCTTAAAAAATAGGGTTCAGCCAGATGGATTATGTTAATTTCATATTCACAACCAAAAACAAGTGAAGACAGTGTCAGCGATTTATACTAACAATTGAACAGAAAAAATAAACAAGTAATAAAAAGAAACATAATTAGAATAATAACAAAAACCAATCCCAAGTTACACAAAGAGTTTTGAAGATAGCAGATATGCACATGTATGTATTTATGCTTATAGGTGTGTGGATGTGTGTGGGGTGTGTAGTGGGTGTGTGTTTGGGGTGTAGGTGTGTGTGTGGGGTGTGTTTAGGTGTGGGTGTGTTTGTACAAGTGACTCTGTTAATTTAATATATAGTAAACTTTTTTTTTAATATTTAGTAAAGTAGTTAATTGGAACCATGCATTAGCTTCTGACGTTTTACAAGTGCCCATGTTGGCCTATGTGATATGAATAATTTTGGGTTTGAATCAGGTGATATAGTGTCCATGTACGAGCCTATCAACTAAAAAAAACAATACAACTTGGCAAGATTGGTGTAGATTTTCTGTCTTCTAAAATACGGCAAAGACTGTCAGAAATGAAGAGGTAAGGGAGCCAGGAGGATGCAACAGCCAAACGTACTTTCTTCTACTCCTTATTGAGATGAGGAGGAATCTCAAGCCTCGATATGTGTGATGTGTGACTGACTTTGGTATCGTGTGACTGATACAAGCCTGGCCATCATTAGGGATTTTCGTCAAGGTCTGTCTGTTTGTCGCTAATTAGTTGGAATCAGTCGCAAAATATCCAAGGGTCTTTGGTTTAAAAGTTATAAGGGTTTATAAGTTGGCGATCTGGGGAGCACCTCTCCAGCTCCACTCAATTTGAATCTCAAATGCTAGGGAACCAACGGATGATCTGTCTTTTTTTTGTTTTATTATTGATAGGCTTGATTGTTTTCTCCCAAAGTATGCTAACTAGTCGGGATCAGTCACCAAATATCAGAATCACTTGTTCATAAGTTATAAGGATCTATAGGTGACTGAGCTGAAGAGAATCTCCCCAGCTTGGCCACATTTAGATATACGAGTATCTCAGAAACTCTATAGAGCTCTTAGCGTAGATATGTTTTCTCTCAAAGTCGCTAATTAGTCACAATTTTTCGCCAAGTCACAGATTTAGTCGTGTCTCATATCGATACCTCCTAAGTATACTAAGTCAACTAACAAATTTAGGTATTTTTATATTTTTATATAAACGTACATGATAAATCGTGATCTTAACGTTTGTGTTAAAAAAAAATTAAAAAGAACAATAATTACCGAGATAATTTCACGTATACTAAATCAATTTTAACATCAGTTAAAATCGTACATTGTAAACTGATCTAAATAACATCGTACCAGTGTACGCGGGGCGTGAGAGGATACAAGTTTATTGTGGCTCAGTATACGATGAATCGCGGCGAGTGCGCACGCAATTTTAGGTAATATTCTGTTTCGTAAAGTTACTATTATACGGTGGGTAATGGTGTCAAAGATTACCGGTTCTGGTCAGACAACTGTGGAGGCCAAAATAGAAACAGAATTGTATTCTTAATGTATATGTTAGCTAGTTCGAAGTTTGTTATAGATATTAGTCATCAATTTCTAGTAGTGGGTCACACACAAAATGAAGGCGACAGTATGCAAGCTTTAATTGAAAGACAGACGAAAGATAAGATGCTTCATACGCCTGATCAAAGGTATACAGCTTTTAGATTTGCCAAATCCGATGAAAAGCCATACAAAGTTACTGAAGTGTCTCAGGATTTAATTAAAGACTTTAAATCAAAGCTAAAACTTATAAACAACTGGACAACTACCAACGATGGATCAAATATGCCTTGGAATAAAGTAACGGAAGTACTAGTTAAAGCGGAATATCCATTTAGGCTGTTTTATAATAGGAGTTACCAAGATGATGCTTACAAGTGGATAGATTGTGTAAAGAAACCTAAAGCTACACGAAATCGAAGAGAGTTAAATATTGATATAGATAATATTTCTTTAGCTTATCAGACACCCATACAAAATAAGCACAAAGACTTGATGGATCTTTGTAAGACACTGGAAATTCCTAAGGAGTATCATTTATTTTTTAATAATTTGATTTCAACGAACTCTAATGCAGCTAACGACTCTGACTGATCTCTAATTTGTTAAACCTTATATTTTTTGAGCATTGGAAATGCCTAGATTGTTACGTTATTAATTTTTATAATTTTTATGATTGTTTAACGTAAGTTACCATTTTTAGTTCTTATTATTTTTATTGACCTACTAAAGAAGTACCTGTTTTAGTTTTTATTTTGATCGATTGTTTGTTGTTTTTTGTGAAACTTTAATGATGGAACATTGATATTTTTTTTAATAGTGATTTGTTTACGTGTAGCTTTTAGTAAAGCTATTATGCTATAAAGATATTCCTACTTAATTATGGCGAAGAATACATTGTTATTCTTCAAAATGAGTTGTTTTTGGTTTATGATTCTTGTTCTTTTTCCTAGCTTTTATTAATCCCACATATCGTAAGGTATTACAAAAAAAAAAAAATACTAATAAAAAACCTCGGTAAATTACATTGGTCCAGTATACGTTGAGGTTTCAAATGTTAACATTGCTAAGCACTTTCCTAGTATAATGAGTCAAGTGATATAATTTCAACATTTTATTATTAAGTGAGACAGAAAACCCCGAAAACAAACAAAAGTAAAATTATATTAATAAAATGACAATCATATTTCATGTGATTTTGGTGTAAACGATGGATTTTAATGGACAACGTACATGAATATAACTGGTAGTTAAACCATTTCACTATTGAGTCCCGCCGGCGTATACCCAGTCATGTACATAAAATGTCATTTAAAAACAAAAATCAGCAAAATCATTTTATACCAAAGGAAGAGCTTACAATTTTTATTAAAAAAACATTTACTTTATTTCGAATTAATTTGATTTCATTCAAATATAAACGATTTGCCTTCAAATCACTCTCCTATAAAATAAGTATAATGTCAGTTGACTCATTATACTTAGGAGGTATCGATATAACGATGACGTATTGCTTTTTACGCCATAAACGTAACTACGTGACAATATTTAAGTAGAAAAGAATAATTCTAAGAAATATGAAAGTGGCTCATTTGACTGTTATCGGGTTTCTCCAATAAAAATGCGGAAGGCTCGACGCGCGGCCAACTAGTATATTATGAGCAAGTTAATTATTGACTTGCTAGTCCTCAGGTGGAATAGGCAGGTCGGTACGGTGGTGTTCAGGTTATGTAAGATGGTGGTGACAAGTTGGTGTCAATAATATATACTTCTCATACAAAGTGCTCACTTGTATACAATACGTACCATGAATCTTTGCCGATGTAACAATTTCCACAATTTCTTTTTTTAAAAAAACCTTACTACCACAAAATACAGGTACAGAAGTCAATCTACATACAAAGCGCGCTCGAGCAACGCACACATAGACACCGCTCACGGACACGATATCTCGGCTCAATTCAGCTCAATGCGAGATCGAGTGCTATCCGTTTGAGACACGCGTTTGTGAATTTTTTGTGGAAAAATGAACCAAAATAAAACGTTATTTTAACTGTTCAGTGGACGTATTTAAATTCAACATCAAACAGTGAATTGACGTTTTTTAGACTACCAGTTGTGTCAGAGAGGTAAGTAGATATTTGCTTGTATTTTCATGGTTTATTTTAACGTAACACAGAACAGGCCCGGCGCCGAGAAAGAGAAGATGATTTTGTGACCATGTAATATTTTTACAATTCTGATTAGGAGCATTTTTTTATGTCACAAGCTAGTGCTTGACTGCGATTCCACCTGTTCGAAAGTAACGATGCAATCATAGATGGTGAAGCGCACTAGTTTATTAAAACCTTATTCACTTCAGTCATGAAGACATCTAAATTATAATCAGATTAGAAGACCGCAGCAGGCAAATTGTATCAGTCCTCCAATAATATTCTTAGCTTGTTTCTCTGCAGATTTGAAACTGCATATATAAATATAAAGTTATATTTGTGACATAAGTCACAAATATAACTTTTTGGTGGCTGCAATTGAGATTATTACTTACTTAAAGTTACTGTAAAAACATGGCTTGTGATTGAATGTCACCCAGAGGAGATGTAAGCTGCTAGATATGTATTGTTTTAAAATTAAGAGAGATGAAGCTATTGATTGCTCCCGCAGGATCTAAGGGCATCATGGAAGCAGCAACAAGTCTCTCGCAACCTGGCGCTAAAATTGAAGGGATAAGTCCCCTCTTTGAGGAGTGGTTAGAGAGGCGCCACGATGTCGAAACTTAAAGGGCAACTCAAGGAATGCGAGATGATTTTTATAATTAAAAAGCAGATACACTTTCGCTCCACCCAGAGTGAGAAAAGTTTAATGACTTCCCATCCACAAAAAAGACTTTGCTGCTAAATAAGAAAAGATGTCAAATTATACCCTAAACACAATAGAATATTCAATACTCATTGAAAGAATCCGTTACTAATAAATTAATTGACGTAACGTTTCAGTGCGCTTCACAAAGTTTTTTACTTGCTTTACAAAACCTTCACCTTCACTTCTCGCTTCAGCGAACAACTCATTGTTATGTAGTAACAATAACAATAATAACAGTGAAGACAGACAAGAAATAAACAACGTTATAAAAAATATAATTTATTATTAAAACAAAAATGTTACAAATGATCATTTGTAAATTTTACAACGCGCGTCGGGACTGTCACGCACGAAAGTCATTCCATACGTTACAATATTTATTATAAACTTATAACACTATTTCCTAGATTTACATTAAGGTACTGATTAGACACAGCGTATTATGTACACGAGACGACCACTGTCCGTCCATAGACACTAGATATAAAAACATACACACTTTCGCACTCGATACTATTCGACCAATCGGAGACTTGTACATTGCTTATGGCCTTACCGGAGAGACTTGCTGACTGGTCGATAGCGATTAACTAGCTCAGCTTAGTTTAGCTCTAGGAACTAAAACTGGATGCCGTGCCCTCTGAGGAATGCGTCGATCTGTCCGGAGGAGGCGGACTCTCCGCGGGGCGCGACGTAGTAGAACTGTGGGGAGCCCTCCTGCGCCTGCGACGATACCTGTAGCCTCTGGGCCTGCGCCCTCGCGGCCGCGCGGTCCCTCTGCAACTGACTCTGCTGCAGCTGCTGCTGTTGAGCAAACAGTTGCTGCGAGTTCTGGAACTGGTTCTCAGCCTGTTGCCTCTGGTACACTTGCTGTGTATTCTGTAGCTGATGTCTGTACAACGGCCCATTCGACGCTGGAGATGAGGGCACTGATGGCAGCTGAGGAGAGGGCACGAATGGCCTGGGTTGCTGCTGCGGAGTGGCTACGTAAGGCTGCAGTCTCTGGTTTAAGTTCAGCTCTCCCTTAGTCTGAGGCAAGCTCTGGTACAGTTGTGTGTTGTAGGAGCCACTTGATGGGTCGTAGACCAGCTCGGTGGAGTACAGAGGGTTGCCACTGGGAGCGGGTGCAGCCAAAGAAGTGGCTTTCGTGGGGTTAGCGCCAGCAGCCGTTGTTGACTGCAGTTGTTGTTGGTTTTCACGGTGGAATTTAGCGAACTCAGCGGCAAAGTCGATCTGGCCAGGTCTGGACGGACTGACGGTGGTGATCACAGCCGGGGCAGGAGAGGGCGAATAGTTTGGCTGAGGACTGTACTGAATCTGAGGCTTAGCGGTCACTTGGACGAGCTGTGGCCTGAACGTTGTCGCTGGGGGCGCAGTCCTGGGTGATGTTACTTGTAGAGCTTGTAGAGGGCGAGGAGTGATCGCGATGGGCTGAGCCTGGTATGTAGGGCGTCTAGCTGGCTGAGGGCGTTGGACTACTCTCTGTCTGATATGCTGCAGAGGCTCTTCTTCCACTTCATCTTCATCAGCATCACGGAAATCGTTTTGGAAGAAGGTCGTAGGGGGTCGTGGGGTCGTGGGGCGAGGGGCGGCTACTGGTCGTCGTGGGTAGTTGGGTTCTGGGTCGTCCCTTTCGGCAGAGTTGGGGGCGGCGGGTTCATCGTCTTCTTCCTCGTTGGGATGGTTGGGGTCGCAGGGGTTGCCGGAGACGTAGGTGAACTCCCGCTTGTTGCCATCGGGGTCGACGTAACCGTACTTGCCACGAACGACGCAGTCCGTGCCTCGCGTCTCTTCCTTGAAAGATCCATCGGCTGCCTCGTAACCGAATGTGAAACTACCGTCGTCGTTAACCTGAAAAATGGAAAACATTGATATAGAAAAAAGGAATATTCCCAAGTTTTATTAACTAGAAAGGCTCCAACGAAAAAAAAAATCCTTTGGTCATTAGAACCTTTGCCTACAAATATATAGATATTATCAACTTGACTGGTTTTACAGACTATTTAATATCCTTTATACCTTGTTGTAGTTCCTGATAGTTTGCACGGGCGGCTGCTTGGGTCCCTCCTGCACTTGCTGCTGCGGCCTCTGCCTGGCGGGCTGCTGGCGCTGCAGGGCCCTGGGCTCGTACTCCTCATCGAGTCTGTCTGAAGCACGGTACAGGCCGTCGTACGAATCCGCTGCTACTAGCACCACCTAAAAAAAATGGGAGATACATTAGATGGAAATTTTAGTCAAACAGTTTATTCTTCATGGCTTGAGTACTGAACCAAATCGAGTTTTCTTTAATTTTTACTCCAACTGGTTATTAACAATGTACAGTGAGATCGAGTATTGGTGTTTCCTACTAAAGTTACAAAAGTTTGTCCTCTATAGTTGCGATTAAGTCTCTTCACAGACGAAGGTTCTTAATGAGATTCCGAGAGAGACGAAACATTTATTATTATGAGCCTGCTGTGTCCAATTTTCTTTCTTCCATTCTTCCACTTTTTTTGTCTTTAGAGCGTCTACATCTTTCCATTCTTTTAAGTAGAACTCCTACTCGTCAGGCTATCTCCTTTTAGGCCTACCGTGTCGCCAGTGACCAGGATCCAGTCACTGGCTGCCATCCATTCTAATAAAGAGAAAGGAAGAAAGAAGTAAACAATTCTCACCTGGTCTCCAGCGGCGCGATCCTGAGCCTGCGGTTCGTAGTCGTACTCATCCTGGATGGGCTGCTGCAGCCTCGGCCTGGGACGGGCGCCTGCAACTAGGCCTACACTCAGAAGTACGCACAGCATCTGGAAGAAAGAAAGTGAATGTTAGTTGACGAGATGAAAAAATCGGAGAGGTTTATCGAAACACGGGAACCCCGGGGTCTTGGAACGCAAGGCAAAGAAGGAACATGGGAGTAGGTTTTATTCAGTAATAGTCTGACACGCCCTCTCCCTCCACCCAGAGCGAGAAAAGCCATTGGATGATTTCCCACGTAAAACCTGGTTCTTGGAGAGCAGTTAATTTTAGGCTGGGTTTTTGGGCAGCTGTCGATTATGGACTGGATTTTTTCTGAAAGCTTAGAGTATAAAGATATGGGCAGATTAGAATTTCAACTAATGGATAATTTTGTTGCCTTGTATTAAAGAGCTATTGGTATATTTTCAAGGAAGAGAAATAGTTCTTAATTAAGGTTCTTTTGGTCTTCATTTGTCTTTTTCTAAACTACCTATCATTGTGATGGAAATTGAACTTAAGATTGAATTTATTGAATGAATGAACTAACGTTTTACTTGATATATTTAATGTTCTAGATTGTTAATTTGGTTGAGCGAATAAACAAACGATTTTCTTGATAAATACATCTTTTTTTTCCCCTACATCCGTCAATATCTGGCAGACAACACACATTACCATTGCCTACGCGGCGACGCCCAACACTAAATTATTCAAATTCAATAGATAAGCAAACTCCGTCAATCAATGTTCATTTTGTAAGAAAACATGATTTAGTTTTACCCACACAAAAACTATTTTGTATGTTTTAATTTTAGTCAGCTTCCTACATTATTACAAAAGACCAGCGACATTTACACACAAGGCCGATCTCGTACAATCCATCTCAGACGTTTCGACACAACTATACTGAAAATTAAACTAATGTGTGTCTATTTTGTTCTAGACTGTACGGACAGGTGACTAATCACTTGAATGTAGAGCTCGGATTAATTAACATGGAGCAACTAAGGATTGCAGCTTTCGATCTATCTTTATAAGTGTTTAGTGATCCGCTATGCAAATTATATACTTACTTAAACATTTTTTGATTATCGCTCTTTCTATGGAATACCTACTTGAGTGCGTAAGCCGTATCATCGAATTTAGTTTCTTCGAAAACCTTTTCACGACATCTCTATACTGCGACGCCTTGTTTAATCGACGTTTTGTTACTGCGATGTTTCGTTACATCGAAAAACTGTACTGCGAACGATTTTAAAGCGAAAATATCATACAGCGAAGCCTTGTTACTGCAATGATATGTTACTTAGGAACTATGCGATAATAGGTATACTATACCGAATTATAAATAATTTGTTTGTACAAATATACTGTGCGTAGCCAATTTTCGTTTATCGTTGATTTTGTGTCTTTTTTTAAACATTTACTTTTTATAATTGTACGTGGTTGTACTACTGATTTGTCATAGTCGTCGCAGTATAGAGATGTCGTTGAAAGCTTTTCGAAGAAACTAAATTCGATGATACGGCTTTCGCACTCAAGTAGGTATTCCCTTTCTATTGGTGAAAACCGCATCAAAATCCGTTGTGCGTTTTAAAGTTACTTTTTTATAGTAAGTATGTAATAAACAGACATACAGTGACATCCTCCACTCATTACTGACAAGTTGGCTAGAAAAGACCAGATAGAAAAAGTGCTGAAAAGGTATGGGAGACGGCCTTGCCCAGCTGTGGCCTGTGGGACACAGCAGGCTAAGTAAAAAAGTTCTGCTTGTATCAGTCTTGTTCTATAGTTGAGCATAGATTGCATTAAACGCGATCTGCATTAGTGTCTGTACATGCAAAAATTTACATTTCTTAGCCTTGCACAAGCAAAGTTTCAGTAACATTAACTACTTCCATTGAACCATAATACCGCTTTGCTGAAACATTTTTAGATATTTCGAAACGATGCTCTTTTAAAACCATTTTGGAGATATTTGGAATAGAGAGTAAAGTCCCGCAAACCTACATTGATAAGAGAGGATCCCGCGACCAGACTGGTGTTATGTCTAGCTTGGGCAACTGCCCGAAAGAGCTGTTGTAAATGTTCAAATCGCGTGGAGAATTGTAATTGTATAAAGGTGGACGATGCAGGATTTGGTAGTTTAGTTCATATGTGGCGCTATAGATGTCACTACATCATTTTTTAAGAAGACCTTTTATTTGCGGAATAAATTATATCGATGACTACTTTAGTTCGAGCGTGTATCCGATTTGCGTATAATGTTTTGTTACCAAATATTTCCACACAGAAATATGTGTATTAAAAACAAAATATATCGTAATCATCGTGATTTCAGCCGAAAGACGTCCACTGCTGAATATAGGCCTCCCTCAAGTGTCGCCACAATGAACGGTCCTGTGCGTCTCGCATCCATCGGACTCCCGCAACCGTTACCAAGTCATCGGTCCACCTTGTAGGAGGCGTAAATATGTCGTAAAGCTTGTTAATATTAGTTTTAGTTAATCCTAAAAGTGTTCTTAGCATAAACATGAATCAATTAGATTAATTTATTCAATCGACACATTTAGTTTAATCATATTTTATTAAAACGTTGTAAACATAATTATGCAGTTCCCGACTGCGTGTTACTGCTGCAGACTTTGGTAATACGATAAACTGCACTAGAATAAATTTAATGTACAAAAGGACTTCTTTTTGAGGTTCAATTACTTTTCCCGCTCTAAGGTAGAAAGACGGAGAAGGCGTATCAAACTTTTACTGTCTTATTACAAAAAAATCCTAATAAATTAGTAGATCTAGGTTTAAACCACGATTAAATAAAATGATCTAGTCTTCAAGTCTGCTATTACAATAGTGTCAAAATGGTCTATCATTGATTTCATAATTGTTGATTTTGATCAGTTTGGTAATCTACTAATATAATGGCGTCATTTGACTTTCCGATGGTCAACCACGGACACTCCATTGAAAGAAATAGCATAGAATGGTAATCTCGTACATATTGACAAATGAATGTCTGACGTATGCGGCAATCTGCAAAAATTTTGACAGTTCCTTTGATCAGTGACCAACCATCAGAACGTCACTGCAGTCATTGCTTTAAATTCGTTACAAGACAGCTCGTACCACAATTCTATTATGAATTAACAGATTAAGAACTTTTAGCAAAATAATAATGGAATCGTGTTGGAATGACGAATTTATAAAAATAGCAAACTAAGGCCCCTAGTTCCTGAACTATTTATGGTAATAATTTATTTAATTTATTAGTTTAGTTAGTCCGCCGGAACCCCTAGTTTAACTATGGTACAAATATATTTGAGGTTAGCTTAGATTTAATACTGTGTGTTTTATTATCGTTGTCCTTAATTTAGATCGCGTTTTGTAATAAGGCGGATACTCACTAAAACCTGTGTCCTTTAGTTGCTCTTTACGTTCTAGGACCACGAATATCCTTTTCAAAAAATCCTCGTGGCCTTAGCAGGCATCGGCCCTGCTGGGCTCCTACTGTTTTTTCAACCAGTAACTTGGGGGTCAATCACCTTTAAGCACGTAACACCACCAGTATTTACTACAGCATCATAATTACCACATTATGACTTGACCTGGGCCCTTAGTGATGATAATGACCCACAGCAGAGGTCAGGCTCATCGCGGCCGTTCAACTCGCTTATATAATGCGTAAGCGCAGATTATCGTTAACGAGTTTCTGTGGTGAAGATTGTGTGGTGACAATTTGTGTGTGTGTGTGTAGATAGGGTTAGCTTGCATGCCCTTGACTTTCTAAGAGACTAAGGAGTTTCATGATTTCTCAAAGAAAAATACCTAATTCTCTACCCCACTGAAAATCTAATAAAGATGATAGAGATTGAAGCTAGAACTACATTAGAGCGACGCACGCGTGTAACACGCCTGATTTGTACGTAGAACGACGCGATATCGCGTGGCGTGTATCAAGTGTAGCTCTACAAGTCTAGTTTCCATATAAAATGTATGGAGACCGACGCGCCCAGATCGGCGTGTGTGGCACACGTGTGCGCAGTGTAGCTCTAGCATGATTCATCTGATAAGGGGTGGAACATTTAGGAATATCTTCGCTTGGATACTATCAAAATAGATTTTTTTAATTGAAAAATCTAATAACGCCTACCGCTCTGGGTGGAGTTTAAACCTTTACTGAATAAACGTCATCTGCCTGCCTTTAGTTGCCAATGGTGTTCTAAGGCCAAGGTAACTCTCTCGAATAATCCCGCAGAAAGATTCTGGATAATGTACATACATTAGTGCAATCTAAGACACTAAGTTTTTTAATATAGGTACTCGTATGAAACTATCATTCCCTAAGACTATTATTTTGGACTTACTGATTGTTATATGAATTTTCGTAAAGGAAGCAAATTACTATGACTTTTAATCTTCATTTCTTTACTTTCTGCCCAAACTACGAATTCTCCTTAACATCGTAGCAGAATACCTAACGAGTGAAATGGCCACAAAGTCATGTAAGGAGTAGAGTAATTCAATAACACGTAATTGTAATGACATGATACAATTGTTGTAACAGCGGTTAATTACAAAACTGGCCGCATTCCGACCCACTTGCACACCCGAGAGCCCGCGCGCCCGCGCGCCCGAGCTCGTAGGGAGACCATGACGCAAGGAAAACTGATACGCCTAAAATATTTGATTTAACCGGTAAGTAGTTATTATTTTGTTTATGGATTGAAAAGTGGATTTATCTTTTTTAAAAAAATATAAAAATATATATAAATAGGTAGGTTATAAATAAAAAATAATTGCAGAATGTATATAAGCTCCAGAACGGCTGCATTTAATTGGTTAAACCTTTTTTAGTTAAAAAAAAAGGTTTGTGTTCATTATTTATTAATTTAGAAAAAATCAAAGTATAGTTGTTGGTGATAGATGATAGAAGACAAAGAAGTTAAAAAGGAAGACAAAAGCTATACGCTATTTTACACTATTCTTTGAAACGAGTAAATGTAACTTCATTAAAATAAAACATTTCTTTGTCTAAAGTACAGACAGACGTACTTTTGCTATTTTTTAGGCATTTTTTTTGTATCGGCATCACCGAGGCCGTCAGAGAAGGTGATTGAGGGATGACTTGGACTCGCAACACGAAATCTCTTTCAAAATGGCGCAAAAAAAGAGCTACTGGTCTAGAAAGATATGAGAGAAGCCTTTGCCCTTTGTAGAAAAAAATAGCCCTTTTTAAAAAAAGAATAAATACGTTTCATTGCATAAATATTTAAAAACTATGGGTTGGATGCAGGTCTCCTCACCCTGTTATCATTTATCTATAGTACTTACTACCTAACACTGGCATTGTGAAGTGTGGTGCAAAAAAGAACGAAAATCAACCTCAATTGCCTAACTCTTATTATTAAACCGGATCAAATAAAGTACCAAAGCCCCATAAGCTGTCATAATATACCAGGATATACGTCTTTTTATTGCTAAGTATTAAAGTAGGACAATCCTTTGGACGTAAAGTAACAAAACTGAACAAGTTGACCACATAAACATCCAGACCCCACAAATTACCTTATAATTAAGCCTTGAGAACTGTAATTAATTAATTTTTGAAGCATTTCAACGGCATTTGAAGGCCCCAATCACCTGTCACTCATCACAGCTCAATTAAGACGAACTTTATTAGGAAAATGATAAACGTTTCTCACGAATTACCGAAAGTACTGCGTAAATTACTTCGTTCTAAAAAGGCTGTACGTAATTGAGTTAGTTTAAGTGTTGTCCTATATTTTCCTTGAGGCGTGCTCACTCTACTGTGATTAGTCTTAGTTTTTGCTAATATTTGTTGTTATGTAAATAAAGTTTTTTTTGTTATTTAAATTGTGTAAAGCAAGGATGGCCTATCGAAGGCCTACTGTCCACGGACACGTAACTTCTTAGACGCGTATTCATGACTATACGCTTGGTGTACGCCTGCATAAAGCTTACATACCAAACTACGAAGCGGCAACGTCGTACCATCGCGTCGTCGTCGTCGTCGTGTCGTTGCCGTTTCTGTGAGCAGGCGTACAGCTAGCGTATAATGATGAATACGCGTTTATGAAGCTACGCGTCGATGATAGTAGGCCTATCATATACAGGATGAGTTTTTTACAAGTGAGCATGGATAGCCAAATCCCAAATTATAAGAAATTAGCTTTTGCCTTCAGCTTCGTCCGCGTACATAAAATACAGCCACACCATAAAATATAAAATAAAATACCATAAAAAAACCATAAAACATAGTCATCAAATAAAATACCATAAAATATAGTCACTCAGGAATAAAGTAGCTTTCTATCGGTAGAAAAATTTTAGCAATCGGACGAGAACTTTCAGAGGTTACCTCCTACAAAAAAAAAACTTTACGTCTTTATTTCCCACCGAAAAAAAACCTATTATGTAGTATTAAGTGTAGATAGCAAAAATACTCAAAGGAATCTCGAGCCCGATATTGATGTAATCTAAAACTAAATCATTGGATTTTCGAAAAATTAATATTTATAGCCAGGAATAGAACTAGTTACTATAGAAGTTTCTAAAATCTGAGTAATGACTCAGGCTATTATTTTGTACCAAGCAACATTCGCGTTCACATTTTCAGCCATACCTGACCAAAATATTCTTCACCCGACCGAGTTCGACTGGCAAAGAAAACCGGAACTTCATAACAATACCTACATGGCATGAAATTAAGCATTTAAATGTGAAATTATTTCCGTATGAAGCCCTTAATTCATTTACCGATTAATCCAATTTCCTTAGCGCACGCACCCACCGCAGTGAAAGCGAATGTGTAAGAGTAGGCAATTGTCATTATGACATCACTTTATGTGCATTTTTTTCTTCTAAACGTCTATTACAAAAGCTATTACCGAGAAAGTGTCATTGTGTTTTGCAGCATTCGCTGTGAATATTCTAATGTGGACATTCATTTGAGATGTAATCTTAATAGGCAAATAATAGTGGGTAATGAGAAATGTTACTGTTTCTTGTGTCGTTTGATCTTACGCTTTGCTGATTTATTTGTAAAATCCTTTCTTTTATGTCCAAGTGTTCGTAAACGCGATTACTAAGCACGGGCGTAGCTACCAAAGGACTTGGCGGGGCAGTGCTCAGAGGCCTTTAAGCTCAGGGGGGGCCTCAAAACCTGCTTAGCAAACCTCCTATTAAACTATCGAAAAACTCTCCCACCATCGAAATCTAAGTAAAATAGGTTGCAAAACTACTTTTTCCCTTTCAGAAGACCACCCATAGCCGCAGCAGTCTTCGGTTCGACCCTGCTGGGAAGTATTATATGCTAACATTCTAATTAATCCTAACTAATAGTATAAATGCGTAAGTAAAGTTTGTTTTTGAACTTTTCACACCTAAACCACTAAGCTAATCCTCATGATATACATTATCAGAGATGCGATAAAGAACATGTAGTTCCCTTCACCTAGAAAAAAGTTCTATGCTCAATGAAAAGACAAAAACAAGAACTTTCGGCGGTCGTAATTGCTTTACGACGCCAGATGGCGCTACTGGTCTTTCGGATTGTTGTTTAACCTAAATTGATTGTCAAAATTTAAATTAATTAGAATGTTTAAATCTTTAAAAAATCTCCATTAATATTAATCTTACAAAACAAAATCAAAATTAATTATTAAACATTTAATTAATCGATTTTTAATCGTTTAATTATGGATGTGTTAAAATTAAATTACAAATCAAACTTGTTAGCTATGTGGTAATCCACATGTGTTTTATATGTGAAGGTAGCTGTCCACTTTATTATAAACAGTTCTGATTACGCTAAGGACATTCGCAAGCTTTTAATTGGAAAATCTTTTTCAACACACTTGCTCAGAAAGTGACTCTTATTGCACTGCACTTAGGTATATAATGGCACTCGTTACCAAACTGTGACATTTTGATTACCATTACACACTAGTGCTATAATGTAGTTAAAACCTTTTTGTTCCACTTCTTTGTTCGCAAAACAAATTTTGAATTCGAATAAAATTCCGTTCAATAGTATATAAATTAGTGTCTTACTTACTTATTTCATCCAATTTACAAGTTAAAATGGACAAATTTAACTTGTAATTAAATTAATAAAAAACATTTAGTAAATAAATTGTACATTCAAATACTTTTTTTTTGTAGTCTATGGCCGCCATTTTAAGATGCGCGCGGTTTTTCGCTTGTTTTTTTTATTCCAGTAAAGTTCAGTGGCTGTATTAATTAAATAAAAATAAATACTACACAATCATTAGAAAATGTTACATCCGTATTCTATTGTCACTACGAAAGACTATCGTAAAAACTTTTCACGCAAGAAAACATAAACGTAAGACTAGGCAGTATGATCAAAATACCTTAGCCTTCCTCTAGGGATAAATAAAAAAAAATGATACGCGTGATTATGAAAACAGATTTTTACCGCCATGTGACATAAAAGTTTACTAGTTTTACTGTTGTTTTCTTCACAAGTGTATCGAAAAACGTCGTATGACACACGTGAGTAATTAATGATTACCGTTCTTGGCTCTCTTAAGACCCTCGCCACGGCTCGGGTCTAAATACCGCCTCGACGGTAATCACTAACATTACACACATATCATAATGTACTATTCCGTTCCATAATTAGCATAACATAGCAAAGCATAATATTATATATTGTTCGTTCGTCGTTCGTTCATTCTTATAATGTTTCCCCAACTGGGACTCAGGCCTTCTTTCTAGTAGAGGATATGGGCCGTAATCCACCACGCGGGCCCAGTGCGGGTTGGTGGATGTCACATGTCTTCAAATATTTAGTTCTAGGACACGCCGGTTTGCTCACGATGTTTTCCTTCACCGTTTTGTGAGCAG
This sequence comes from Mythimna pallens, assembly GCA_961205895.1. Taxonomy (NCBI): domain Eukaryota; kingdom Metazoa; phylum Arthropoda; class Insecta; order Lepidoptera; family Noctuidae; genus Mythimna; species Mythimna pallens. Next base: position 24,979,992 of record OY540832.1, read on the forward strand.
TAGTGATGAAATAAATGACAGAAAGTAATGCGCCTGGCTGGGTTTCAACTCACGACCTACAACTCGCAACCGACTTATTGATCGGCCGTTACCACTCGGCCACCACTGCTCTTATTCTATAATTTAATTATGATTTATTGAAAATTAAATTTAAAATATTTAAACGATAGAGAGTACTTGAGTTACCTATATTTATGTTGTGAATAATAAGTGAGTCGACATCAACAAACTAGTCTATTTGCCTATTATCTATATATCTTTGGCTTTTTGTATGATTTGATTGAAGTAGTTAGATTTGTGCAAATTTTTCTCAAAAATCCTTGCTGCCATGGAGAATTTTCTATTTAAAAACCATCCATAAATTTCTTAGTCCGATCCAAGGATAGCTATATCAGGATCCTACACACACCCTACGCTAAACAGTTGTAGCTTTCAGAAATCACTGGTTTGACAATTCATCAAATGTAAATGTGCCCATGACTCACACAGCACAACTAACAAAGTTACACCACAGTGAGTTTAGACCTTAAAGCTAGTTGCAAGGATAACCGGTGGCAGTTTGAACCTACGATTAATGTGGGAATAATAAATTATTTAACGGCCGACCGTCGCGACAAGGCTTTGATACTCTGGCCATGGAATGAGCAGTCATGAAGAATTCTTTTGTTTTTTCTTAATTTTGTTGTTCCCATAGGCATTAACTTACTTCCATGGACTTTTAGCTATGTGACTTTGACCTACGGTCCTTATTTCCTGAAGCATCGAGAATGGTGGACTCACTGCTGTCTTATGGGCTAGCGTGCTATGGTAATATGTTTAAGACATACTTAGATAAAATAATAAAAAATACAAATTAGATTCATGAAACTATTAGTAGATAAAAATACAAAAAAGCGTTGTAAAATTGGTGAGTATGAAAATTTATTTTTGGAATGTAAAATACTGCCGGCTCATGAGAGGGTGGTGTTAGCATTAGCTTTAGAACATTATAATAGTGACATACCGTCAAACAGGGTGAATAGGAACGCAGGGGTGAATAGGAACAAAACTTTACTTAGGTTTTTCACATTGGTATATATTTATGTAATTGATTTATACAAAAGCATCAATTTTTATTACAATCAATGAATAAATAGGAGTACTTAAATGCTGGGAAAAATTGTTAATTAACGCGAAGATCCCCTTCAAAGTTTTGTTCCTATTCACCCCTGCATTCCTATAGACACCGTTTGACTGTACATAAAAATATGAGATCGTACGAGATCTCAGAGGACAAATAATATGAGAAGGTTTATTGTACCCAATTGTAATAACTATTATGGTCGAAGATGTAGAAAGTTTTTAGTTCCAACCATTTTTAATAACCTTCCAGTCGATATAAACAGCTGTATTACAAAGCGTCTTATAAAAATAAAATACATAAGTACCTCTTCAATGAATTTTTTCAAACCCTCAATGCTGAGGATATTTAGAAAGTATTTACCATGAATGTGTATGTTTGTGCTAGACAAAAGGAGCTACATCTGCCAAAAAACTGCTTTGCAGTTTGGCAGAGGTAATATTTACAGTGTTAAATATGTATTTCTGAGAATAAACTATTTTTCATTTTTTTTTTCATGTGAGATGTTTGTATTCTAGAGGGTGGACTACGAAAAAGATACTTGAACGTCAAAGGATAACCAAGTCAGGTGATATTATTCGAAGAATAATTCAAGACGCATAGGAAATCGGAAGAAACGAGGGTGGGTTTAGTCTTTAAAAGTCTAACCCTCACTCCACATATAATAAGAAAAATCGTTTAATGATTTAACCCTCCAAAAAAGTGTTCATGGCATAATTGATGCAGTGGTTGAGCGATTGGTTGCTATGCTGCGTGTCGTGGGTTCGATTCCCGCTCGGAGCAATATTTGTTTGTATGGTCTACAGATAGTTGTAATGGGTCTTGTGTATATGAATTCACATGTTTGTGGACGCACCATGATACTGAATGTTTCCTAACGTAGAGCAAATATTTATAAAAAAAAAAATCTGAAATTATTTTAGACATTTTTCTCGAAACTCATCATCATCTGCCTGCTCTTGTCCCATGTTATTTGGCGTCGGCGCAACACGTTTTTTTCTTTCACTTTACCCTGTCACTTGTCATGCTATCACTAAATTCCTTTTTTTTCTTATTACTCTTCACACAATCCATCTATATTTTCTTTAGCCTCCTTCTCCATCCATCCACAATTTTCTCGGAACTATCCAAGTTTATTGTACACAGTTGCAATAACCAACGTGGAAAGAGTAACATATGTAGATCTCTGGGTCGTTGTCGCTTGGGTATCGATTCGGGCTGGTGGCCTCTAAACCCTGAAATTCTGACGGCTTTTATTGTGATGATCGCTGAAAGGTGCTCTGGAGTGACGCCACTTGCACGTGGAGTTGCCCAGAAGCAAACAATGTAGAATTACCAAACAAGGGCACGGACGTCATGTCCGTGGTTTAAATGTAAGGTAGGAGTGCGGTTTTAGTCAGTAGGAGTCTGACACTGCCCAGACTGGCTCGTCTGTGAGGCAGCTTGGGCGTCCATGAGGATTTCCCACTCCTACCGAAAAAAAAAAAAAAAAAAAAAAAAAAAAAAACATATGTAGATCGATGCCTACTGTCTAACCATACGAACTATCCAAACCCATTAAGAAACCTGTAAAAATGGGTCTACACTGGAGGAACCGAGCATGAGCCAGCTCAAACTCGCATAGTCTCGCTCGTGGTCGGCTCCTCTAGAGCTAGTCGGTCCACACTACAAGAATTTTAGCCTGGTTCATGTTCCGCTCGTGCTTGGTTCCTTTAGCGTAGACCACGTTTAATAAAAGAAAACCAAAATCCTCACTCACAAAGTCGTCCATGACCCAATATCACCCGCAAAAGCATTACCTTCTTCATGTACGCAACGTGTTAAAATTGACACACAACTTGTTAGCGAAGTTGCGCCTGCGCCTACCCCCGAGGGGACCATAAAACCTAGCCATGTTTAGAAAAGCGGATCACATTTGAATGTCGTACACATACAACATACTTGTAATATATATATGTACATAGTTACTTAATGTAGGGAAAGTATAGTACGCGGTGGTAATATTAAATAGTACAGTGGTATGAATAGACACGATTTGTTGTGTATACTAAATGTGGGGGGTGTTCTTGTGTTCTAAATGCACATTCCATTTATTTATATGAAGAGATTTTTTAACTAACTTAAAAAAAAATGTATATAAGCCCTAAAAGTAGTCTAAAATATGGCATCGGAAAAACTCCTCCGCATCGCTGTCGACATGCAATGTTGCACTACCACGCTGTATGACAATGCTTATACTCTGTCCAAGGTAGCCTTTGGATCACGACAAGTGTCAAGAAGGCGTTTGGAAAGGTTTTTAAACAATTGGTGAGTATGTGATGGAATAGTAGACTATGTGACTAGGGGATAAAGCAGTGTCTTTAAGTGGCGTGTTGAATTCCGAAGAAAACGAAGGTTGCTAGTTTTAATCCCTCACTGACGTGAGAAATTTATATAATTAACTCCCGAGCATTGCGAGGGAGTTAATAAAAATACCTGACTGGAGTGAGGAATTCTATTCAATACTGCATTATCTCCCTAGGGACAGAATGGCTTTCTTTAAGTGATGGTTGTATGACATATAGGGCATTGTCGAGCAGGTGGTGTAAAAAGTAGTTTAGAGCTATGCAGAACAGGTGTAAAGTCTCTCAAACTTCCGTTGCAAAGGGAGGATCCTCCAATCAGACGGGTGTCGTGGACAGTGGACATGGACGCTATCGCGTGCGTTCTAGGACCACGGGTTTCCTTTTCAGAAATTCCCCGCGGCCCTAGCGGGCATCGGCCCTGCTAGGCCCCTACGGTTTTGCTGACATCTCATTGAGGCGCGCGTGGAACACTACACACCAACGACGACTCCTTGGTCCTTACCGGACGAGGGCCACGGTAACTGTTTTTTTTTATAACTTTCGCACAACGCCATCTAGTCCCAAACTAAGCAGAACTTGTGGTGTGAGTACTAGACAACTGATACACTTTCAATACTTCCAGACACCGAATAAATTATCGTGCTCATTACACACTTGGGTAGGAGTCGTGCCCACGACCTCTGGCTTAGCAGTCAGAGCCATTAACCACTAGACCAACAGACCTTTCAAACGTTCCCGCAGCTAAAGTCACGTCCCCTACCGTAACAAACCAATTTCCGACCCACTTCACCATCGGTCAGTCTAGCCAGTTTTTTTGTCATTCAAGACTATCCAATGCGGAGTTACACATACATGATTAACACGTATAAATCACGTTCGTTATCTGATACACATTAAGGGCATGTCATCGATGCGTTGCGCCTCATCGTTTAGAAAGGAACGTGTACCGTCCTTAATAGTGTTGTGCAACGTTTTGATAACTATGTGTTAGTAAACCTTTACATTTTGTAGGGTTAAAGTCTTAGATACATTAGGAGACTATATGTCCCTCAACATGACGCACAATGCCGTTAAATTGTCCGACAACATGTCCCGCGTCACTTTGACAACGCATTCACGTGATGCGGGACAAGTTGGACAATTTGACAGTTTTGCTTGTTATGTTAGAGGAAATTATCCCCTAATGTATCTGAGGTTCTTCTTCATGGAGATCTGTGCTTTGCAACGTGCAATTTAGCTTCACTTTTTTGATTGATCGACATTTTGACAATTCAAAAGTGCTTAATTTTTTTTTGCGTAAATGCTTTATTTGAAAAAAAAATGTCTTTGATTTGATTCTACGCTTAAGGGGTAGCCAAAGCAGTATCTAAGTTGTCGTTTTTGTAGGAAAAAGGTTGGCCTAGGTAACATCAGAGTCTGGAAGATTATTCGGAAGTCACTGCGTTCCAGGAGCGCAAAGAGCGAAGTGAAGTGATACTAGTGTTAGTAAAAGTGTCACAGTCCCTCTCGCCCCACCCATAGAGGCCCCATTAAGTTCATCGCGTCTGTGGCGTTCCTGGGGCATGGTAACTCTCTCGAAATAATTCCACAACCCACATACACATATATTATGTGAATAAACTGTTTCCAATTATCTTTTTTTTCGGCCGTTTTTATAACATTGCAAAAAAGTGCATTTTCTGTAAATATACTCAACGATATACCAATATAGTGTGACTAATAAGTTGATTATATATTTACATAGCTGTTGACCTCGACTGAACAGGTTTTAAAATAAACAAATGCTTTTTTCTTTCTAGAATCAAGTTCAAAATACGTCAGTCTCAGACTACATTCTTTTTTTTTCGGTACAGGCAAACTGGTTAACCGTGGAAACAGGAAACTTTGTTGCGCTATGGGTGTTGAAGAAAAGTTGGCTATTTATTTCTAATGCACCGGTTTTTTTTTATTTGGAATATCATTTAATAACTTCTGCCGCTCTGGGGCTGAGCAGGACTAAGTACACCTATGTTCTTTCAGTTTCCCTTTGCGTTCTAGGGCCACGGATTTCCGTTTCAGAAGTCCTCCCATGACCTAGGACGTAGATTAAGCGTTGCGCGTCATGTTGGGGGACTTTTTATCCCCTTGTGTATTTGAGTCTAAAGATAGTCACTCATCCTCAGAATGACCTCGGCATCCTAGGAAACTGAGCCTACTTACCACGAGTTCCCCTTTTTGAGTTCACGGAAAAGTTATGAAAATAAAATGGTACCTATTGAAAGTTTAAAATTGCACATAATAAGTGTGATATAATTCGCATTCAAAGAGAGAAAGTCATAATAACCATTAAACCCGCCTCCACAGTCACCAAAAAGGGCTATCATCTAACAAGATCTGGTAGACCGCTCCAATTTCATCACTTCACCCACATTACTGCCTAGTCCCCTGACGGAGTTCCACAAGTCGTGACCATGGCTGGTTAAGTAACAAGTAATTATGCCTGAGGACTCGTACCGACGCAAGTCACGAGATCGTCGTGTCCCTACTGAGTCATTCATTCATGTTGTTATCTTCTGTAATTTCTGGCGCCCTGGTAGTTTCAGATAAAGAGATCACAGTGGGTGTTAAGAAAGGTGGTATGTCTATTGCCCAAAGCTGTAAATAGAATAGGTATCATACATTTCTGGTGCCTTGGTATTTTTAAGATAAAGCAATTTTGGAAATTGTGGTGAAAACTTTGATTACAAATCACTAATCGAGTCTACATAGCATAATAGAATAATTAGCTTTAAAATGTTCAAAGAGAACAATGGTAGCCCAGTGATAAATGCCCCGACTTACAAGTTGTAGGTCGCGGGTTCAAACCTAGCCAGGCGCATTACTTTGTGTAATTTATTTCATCACCACTGCTCTCAAAACGGTAAAGGAAAACATCGTAAAGATACTGGAATGCTCTAGAAACAAAAATTCGAAGAAATGTGACATCCACCATCCCCTGAGCTCATTAGTCAGCCAGTCCAGTACCAGCAGTCTGAACATTTTAGCATAATTAGCCTTATAAGGTTCCGACTGCACGTCTTGTCTTCTAATCTGATATATATCCTAAACGCAAATTACCATGTCATAACAAAAACTATATGCTTAGACTGCATGTAATCCAACACGGATTCTATGCCAACCAGAGCAAGGAAGATATAAAACTATTTATAATCTCCTAATTACTCTTAACTTCCCACTAATCTGCGGAAGATAAAACTGAATGAGGTAATTAGCTGCTTATGATGGTAATATCTTGCAATGTTGAGGAAATACAATTTATAGACGCTCATTTAAATTCACGTGTTTAAAGTACATAATCATTTTTAACGTACACTCGAAGACCCGCTCTTTCTTCTATCGAAATACCTTTTAGGATCGTAATGTAGTGTATTTCGCACTAGTGCAGGAAAAGTATGCTGGACCGTCCCCGCCATAAACTATATATATAAAAGCGAAATACCATTCACTGATTAATTACGAAATCTCAGAAACTATAACACCTACAAACTTAAAATTTTACAGGTAGGTTCTTTATAGGGTGTAGACATCCGCTAAGAATATATTTCAATCAAACAATCAATAATATTTATTTGTCAGAATATGGTACAATAGATATTACAATTTTGGTTCCAGCAAATCCAGCCATTCTGTGGCGTACAAATATTTCTTTACGAATGAAGGCTCATTTATTAACCTTTTAATTTTACGAAACTCCATCCCTATTTTTGCGCAGTGAAACCACTGGCTGAAGCTAGTTTATCCTATCAGGCGGGTCGCCATGCAACCCCCTTTGCTTGAACAAAGCACATGAAAAGAATTCCGCGAACCGTCGCTTTCCATCAGGTGAGATAGTGGTCGAACGCGGGCCTATCTATAATAAAAAAACTGTAAATACATCAAATAACTCCTTCCGCTCTAGGTAGAACGAGAGGGTGTGTAAGACTTTTACTGACTTAAACCCACCTATGTTTTTTAAATTACCTTTTGCCTTCCAGCGCCACGATAACTCTTTAGTACGATCTCGCAATCTCATCAGCAGCCTAATAAGACAACCGTCACAGGTTTTCACATATAAAAAACAAGTGACACTATGCTTGTCACGTTAAACATGTCATAACTCTATGTCATAATTTATTTGCATATAATTTACGGCAGAACAAGAATAAAGAGCTAGTTTTAAAACTGGGGCGAATATATCATAACTGTAATGAGTGTAATGTCATGATGTAAGTAGTATATTTATTAATGTTAAGTGTAACTTCGAGGTCCATTTAATGGTCTGGTGGCGACGGTTATAGGTTTATTATTAATTTTTTTTATTCAGTAGGCTGGTTTAATGGGTAGTGGTGAAGTGTTGAGAAAGATACGGCTTTTGAGAAAGTCGGTTTTGTGTTTGAGTTATGAATAGTGTTTAATGTTATGGCTCATTGCGCTGGGTGGTATTTCCTGATATTTATGTCTTAATTTCTCAGTGTAACTTTAATTTTTTTGTTAAGTTTTCGACATGTAGTCTAGTCTGTAGGCTAGGTTTTTTAATTATTATTAATAGGCTTGCGTTTGACGACTATCTCACCTAATGGAAAGCGACGGTGTGGTTGACAATAGAGCATGCTTGCCTAGAATTAACCTATACACTCTTTAGTTAAAAAACCCCAGATTTTTTTGACTTTGTCTAGTTTTTGCCATTTTCACTTTACTCTTAAACACTTAGTTTAAATGTTTGATAACTTGCTGGGTTTGCTTATAAAGCTTGTAAACTTGCTAACTGTTTAACAGGTTTTTGATATCATGACATAATAGTAGTGACAAGAAACATGTTACCGAGATATTTGTAATACATAACATGATTGAAAAGAGTCTCCATGGAGTTTCTTGCTCATTCTTCTACATAGAGATCTACGTTTTGGAATGTGCAATTAGCATTTTTTTTTTCTGACTGACTGACTTCTTGACATTTCAAAAGTGCCTGTAAATGGTTTATTTGAAATGAAATGCTTTGAATCTTTGAATCTTTTTGACTTCATGCATGCCAGATGCAGTTTTAAGGCTTCATTAAAATCATTTTTAAACCGGACCTATTGAAAAATGTAACCTAATCAAAAGTGTTTTTCAAAACAAAAGACTAATAAAAACTGCAGTATGGAATGATTTATCTAGCCATACATATAAGGATATCCTTAACTGCACCGGCTAGTACAAGTAACATTCCTTAAAAGATGTAATAAAAGATAAAAACCAAATTAAATTCAGAGCTAACAATCTTCTTAAAGAAAATATTTGCCGCTCTAGTGATTACCTGGCCAAGGTTGAGGTTTGTGGCTGGCTCAGCGGTTACACTTAAATTATAATCTAGATGGTTTTAGGAAGCACGATTATGTGATTTATTATTTAATTTTCACTCTCAATGTTCCAGACAATTACATCAACTGAGAAATTGGTGTATTTCAAAAGAGTATTAGTAGCCTGCTTGAAATTTTTAACACCAATGGCATCTAACTTAGCCATGCTGGTAAGGGTTGAAATAACCTAACCTAACCGTTGCGTCACAATCACAACCACAGGTTCAGTTTTAAACTAGCGTCAGGCACTAGTTGTCTGACATTCATGCTGAACTGGACCTATTTTGGTGCAGCCGTGAGGCACACAACTACATTTTTGCTCCTTTTATTTTATTTTTGTTTCGTGTTTACCCTATACTGTATTTCTGCCTTGTGCTGTATCAAATAAATTCTTTTTCTTTCTTTCTTTAACCTAGCCTGACATTAAACGTTACGACGTTGTTATCATAGTTATTAAATCCTGTGATAATAAACACAGTTTCGAAGCCATGAAAAAGAAAGCTCACTCTGCATATATGCAATACAAGTGAAATCCAGAGATTCATTTTTTATCTATTCAGAAATTGAATTTCTGGACTTCGCTTGTGGACGTGACTTGTTTTGAACATTTTAGTCGTTTTATGCTGTCGAGTTTTCCGACACTGTGAACTTTTTATGTTTCCCTACATTTCAGTGAGTACCTAATACTTTGACATCGTCTCATCGAGTCCTTTATTTTGAAAAAAGACTTTTAAAAAATTTGGTGCCAAAAATCCGAAAGTAATGATTTTGTTTACGATGGAGAACGCGTCCCTAGAAGTTACCTATTCACTCTGAAAGACCCATAGCAAGCTGTCAAGAAACACAGACTCCGACAGGAAATTTAACTCCTTAGCTATACATACAATGAATGTCTGAGATGACGCAAATTTGATTGCCATTGAAAAAATAAGTAGAAGATCTCAAGTAAAGTGCTCGTATGGGATGTGTTGTCAGTATTCATTCATATTTCAGCGCATGGCGCCACAGCCGGGCAATTTGGCCGAGTGTCGACAGGCGACCTATGCATCGCAACACACGATACAAACGACATATAAATAGACGTAATCAAATGACAATTTCTGATACTTTCGACACTGCTCTCGGTCAGGCTGTTGCATACGCTTGTGGATGGTCATTAAAAGAATGGGAGGTGTCATTTTGACATTTATTTCTTGTTGTGAATCACATAACTAGTAACATACATTTCTTATCTACTGTATTCTGCTGTTGAATAAAATCTCAGATGGATAGAAATCCATGCTAATATTATAAATATAAAAGTAACTTTGTCTGTCTGTTCCTTTTTACGTCTTAACAACTGAGCAGATTTAGATGTAACTTGACACAAGGCTAGATCATGTCTTGGACATAGAATACTTTTTGCCCCTGAAGTAATATTCACCAAAGCCAGCCCAGTGTCAACAACACAACAAACAAATATGTTATAAAATGTATGTAGAGGGAGAGGGAGACCGAAGAAAAGATGGATTGGAGTGTATGAGGAGTGATATGAAAGAAACGGGAGTCAGTAATAGCGTGGCGGCTGACAGGAAAATGAAACAAAGACAGGAAGATAATGATGATATTGTGAAAAGTAATACATATCATTACTATTCTCTTCCTCCTATGAAAGCAGATTGTTATAGAGGTGGACGAATTACAGTTAAACGGTTTTAAATACATAGGAACAGTTGTGTCGGGCGTAAAACTTTGAAAGGACAATCAAAAAGAGAATGGGTGTCTTAGCCACGGCCGCTATAAGGCCGCACAATTCAAACACAAGCATTCACAAACTACCTCGCAACCCCTAATTAACAACAAACAATAGTCTAATTGGTATCGGAAATCGTTCAGTCCACTTAACATAGTCCTGACAATTGTCAGAAGTCAGACTAATGCTGGTTACACACGATAAAGTCATTGCGGGCACGATTGTTGGAACCGTTTGATTCATAGACAGTAAGTGTGCACGATTGTAGAAATTACACCATTTAAGTAATAGGTCAAATCTGATTGTATTTTTTTTGCTGTCATGGATCAAGAGAGCCTGTTTAGGATGTATGACAGCGGTATTGATCATTTTGTCATTAAGCCATGGTACTATAAAGCAGGGACGTAATAATAAATTTAGGTAGTCAGAATCGGAACCGAAAGCGGCTTAGTTCTGTTCTAAGAACTAAGCCGCAGGTGGAGGCAAAAGTGTGAAATGACACTAAATCTTATCAGAAACTCGGTTAATGAAGACCGAATAAAATAATTTACGAAAATGAAACTAAACAACAAGTGAAATAATAATCGATAGAAGGCACGGGGGAGGGATTGGCCCCGTGCGATAAGTATGAACTTTGTACCTCCGATATAACTTCCGAAAACATCAAAAATTCAAAGCAAATTTTATTCACTTTTGAAATGTCAAGAAGTCAGTCAGTCAGAAAAAAAATATGCTAATTACACATTCCAAAGCGTAGATCTCTATGGAGAAAAAATGTGCAAGGCTTCGGAACCGAAATCGCAATCGGAGGAGCAAATTGATACCTATAATAAAAATGTAAAAATGTATTTTTGCTATAAATATCAAATATACTTGGTGAATAAATGTTATAAAAAATGTTATTTCGATATTAGAAACAGCCTTTTCATTTTTTATATGTAGGTATATAGATGTAACTATACTGTATTGTAACTTGAGGCATTATTTGACAATGTAACTAACAGCTAAGGAATACGCCACGCTACAACAACATTACTAATTCTATCCACTTTTTCACTAATCCAGTTAGTCTGCACCAGATGACCAACAAGCATGTCATGCGCACGCGCACAAGATCCGTAACTCATCGGTTATGTATGACGTACCACACAACACATAATCGTGAGGTGGTCGTCATACTGCGGCTAATTGGGCTCTTACACACGTAATGTTCTTTATTGGAGGTGATGATAGGCATATCAATTTGGAGGAGGAATGTTGTTTTGTCAAAGAAGATAGAATTTTGAATTGAATAGGCTCTTAATAAACTAGTGCGCCTCTCCATCAATGATTGCATCTCTGCTTACCATCAGGTGGGATCGCGGTCAAGCACTGGTTTATATCAATGAAAAAAAAAAACGGAAATGCTAACTGAATGTAGTCCGGGAATGAGAATGTTGAGCTAATTAAATCTAGTTTTATGCTGTCATCTTGTCATGAAGGACATCCCCCATACGCATAAAACGTTTTGAGAACACATTCATTGTGCTTACGGGTAAGGAGTGGAATTCTCTGCCGGAATCTATGTTTCCTGATAGCTACAACGTTGGTCTTTACGTCATTAGTGAATAGGTTACTTCTAGGCAAGCGAGCTCGATCATCGTTTACTATCAGGTGAGATAATGGTCATGCGCGAGCCTATCAATAATAAGAAAAATCTTAGAAAATGTTACACTTCATGTACTAGGAAAAGTGTCTCGCTTGTATCGGAAACATTACATTATCGCTCTTGCATTCTCTGAGGGGTTAGACTGAAGCGTATACTAGTAGTGAAACACTACTTCAACCACCATAGTTTCCAGTTCCCAACTATGAGAAGTCAATAAGCTAGATCACTGTCACTTTCACTCGACTTACGTCCGGCGCAGGAGTCGCCCGCATCGCGCATGCTGGCCGCGACTTAGAAAGCCAACAGTTTCACTGACGGACCGTGGTCGATGGACGGACGGACCACAGGCTGACATTGAACGGGATTGACTATGTAAGAGAGGTTTAATATGGATGGAGAGGCTTTGAGAGGATCAATTAAAGATTAGGTGTGAGTGCAATTGCAATTTCTCTAGATCGGATCACGCGGCGATAGTTAGTGTGTCTGTGTACTTATATGTTAGTTACTCTTTCACACTGACACTGCTGAAGGGATTTGGGTGAATTTCAGCACATGGGTAGACTCGAAAATCCTGAAATAGTACATATGAAATATACAAAATGTATCATTTTATCTCGGGAGTATGCGCGTGCGCAAACACAGATTAGGTGCACTCTCAGTTATTTTACCTCAACAAGCACAGGACTAACGGCTTTATGTGCTTATGCTTACTGCTTCACAACGATTTTACACCACAACAACAACAACAACAATGAAAAATCCCAATAGCATTTTTTGCTTGATCTAGCGATCGGATTAGGGACCGCACGCTCAGCTTACGACTTGAGACTACGACACCAACGAGACAGTTAACAAGTTTCATATTATTATTCGTATAAAGGTCATAAGTCTTAATAATACAGGCAACATACAAGGTCCGACCAAACATATCAATCAAAGAGGTTTCATTGGTCCACTGCCGCGGGGCCGGTTGCATTGTTTCAATGTTTTTCTTACAAAACCCCGGCTATTCTGCTTACGACATCGCACAATAGAAGAAATTGTTATTAATGAATGATTTGTATATTTCACAAACTCGATATCGTAACTATAATTGTATTCTAAGACGGAATCGATTCTCGATAATCGGTATAAGAATCGAGATTACGAAATCAGTTAAACCTAATAATATCGAGTTTGGTGGCTGTCATGAGCTCATGACTGGTTTAGTGTAGTATGTTTTTGAGCTGTCATGAATGTAATAGTATACCTGTTTAGTTTTATTTTATTTGCAGTCGTTACCAATTTATATTAATAGCTCTTAAATAATACATTTTATGTCTACCTACTGTCTAAATAGATAATTGTGTCTTTATCATTTTGATAATAATGGTAATAAACTATATAACTGATATTGTTTTTGTTATGATTTGTATAAAACAAAGAACCTTTGTTTTTGATTAACTATTTACTTGGCCCACATTAAGAATTACTGCTGTATCGTGGGTGGGTTCAAAAACTTGTAAACTCACATACACAGTATACCTACTAGAAATGGATCAAATAATTTTTAAGCCATACAAATGTCTGTTCCGTGTATGAATACTACCAGCGACACGCAGCGCATCTGCCAACGGCTCAACCATTACGCTGAACAATCTCGTATCCCAAAACTCTACAAATCTAAGTCTAGCAATTACGTTTTATAATTAATCGATTGGTAGATATATAAACCAAATTAGTAAGCCTCCCACAAGGTGGACCGATGACCAGGGTGCCTAGTGGGTACGTTTATGACATTCAGCGCTCCGATTAGCCTGGTCCAAGCTCTTAACCGATCAGAGAGCCTAACGCGGCAAACCTTTCGATCACTCGCACTTAGCACACTGGAGAGGGTCGCTAGAATCCGATGGATGCGACACGTACAGGACCTGTCTTTGTAGCGACACTTGGGGGAGGCCTATGTCCAACAGTGGACGTCTTTCGGCTGTAATGATGATGATAAAATGATTAGTAACCTTTTTAAAAAGGTCAAAGGCAATCTAGCCTTTCGAAAAGTCTAGAATGATTTCATGAGCAACAAACATGATCTTGTAACATTACCATACAATACTGACAACATAGCTCCTATTAGATCTGTATCTAAAAAATACATGAGTTTTGTATGATGTATGGGCTTCCTTGTATGATAGCAATGATTTATAGTCACCATTCAGTGTTTGTAAATGTTAACAGTTTTTTGAGAAACTAAAAAAAGAAATACCTACTTAGGTTTTAAGTGTTTAGAGACTTAAGTTTTGTTAATAACTGAATGTCACACACAAAATTAGCTAGCCGTTCCTCGCGGCTTTGCCCTCGTAGCCAAGAAGCAGCCTATATCACTCGGAAAGTCGGATCGGATCACTACTTCAAGAGATTATCTCTTACGAACGATAATTCTCTACATAATATGAGACAGTAGTGATGGCCCAGTGATAACGACTCCGACTTGCTTTGCTTTGTGGAAAACATCGTGAGTAAACTGGCGCGTTAGAAACCAAAAATTTCAAGACATGTGATGTATACCAACCCACACTGGGCTTGTGTGGTGGATTACGATACGTTCCCAGCAATAAGAACATATCATGCCACGTAATATTTATGTTTAAAAAAAAAATTTGAACTTGACAAACATTTTGTAGAATTTTTCTTTCAGTAAAAACCATCTACAAAGTATCAGAAAACTTTAAAAAAGGATAAATTAAATCACTTTAGTCATTCTCAAGTTATGGCGTGACCATGGAAAATAGGCATTCAGTTTTTAAAATATAATATAGAAGATTACCAGGTGCCTACTAAATTAATATGTTACACCATAAAATGAACTACCTGCTAAAGCCACAAGGACAATATGCGTTTTAAATCAAACATGCAGGTCATCAGCACAAAATACACATTCGTACCAATTTCCGATTGTTTCCAATCGATTAACAAAAAATTCGTTAAACAAATAAATATTTATAATGCAAATCCTTGATCAGTATGTGAGAACGGAGCAGTACCGGCGGCAAAAACATTGAATAATAACGTTACACAACTAATACATGTCGCAACTTTAACGCACTATTGAAAATCCGTAACGTGTGCACTTAGAATCGATACTCTGACTCGTGTTGTTTTTTTTATTTGATTCTTTACCAATGTGTGGAAAATTATAGAGTTCTTTTTTATTTTCATCACGTACAACACTTATTGGGTAACTTTTTAAGGCACTCCGATCTTGTTAATTCAATTATAATGGTGTTTTGCAATAGATATTGGCGAATTGAATTTCAAAGATCTCTAGAACAATATAATGTTGCAATATAAGATCTTTATGATTTAAAAAAAAATAAGAGCTCTCCTCATTATAAACAAATTACCTACTTTAGCCTGTTCTTTAACTCTTTACTAATATTCAAAGTAATTTAAACCAAAAAATCTGGTCCACGTCATGTAAGCATTACTCGTAAAGTTAACAAGATACAGCCCATCCATCAAAACAACAGATTCAAGGGTAACCAATAGCAAAAATGATTGTCTTCATACATTATTTTGTAGATGGCAACATCAATCAACGTGAACTTTTGATTGGCCAGCGAGGTTACTGCTCTATGGTCACCTTGTGGTTTATAAAATTGA
The DNA here is from genome assembly GCA_961205895.1 of Mythimna pallens. Lineage (NCBI taxonomy): Eukaryota > Metazoa > Arthropoda > Insecta > Lepidoptera > Noctuidae > Mythimna > Mythimna pallens. Next base: position 24,995,833 of record OY540832.1, read on the forward strand.
GGTAGGTTCCGAGAATCTTAACAAGGTACCTACTTGTAATTACGAAAGCAACACAGATATTAATTGTTATACCTGTTATTTTTTGAAGCAAAAATCGAAAATGAAAGTGAAAATCTTTTCATAAATTTGGAATAAAATTCTTTAGCATCTTTTCAAAACTTAAAATATTATATACTGCTTTTGCAAGTGGATTTGCTTGAGTGAAAATATATGCCTATGCTCAGTTTACAAGATTATTTTTAAATACAAACATTTCCTCTTAATATTAGCATAGCACTGATATTTGATAGCCTTGGGAGACTCACAAACTTTTTTTTTTTATACTTAATGTAAAATGCCCAATACAAAAGTTTTCAGACAGTACGTAATCATTGCACGCTATAACTTCCTACGGCTATTATAATCAGGCACTAAACTACTCTAGTTAATCTAAACTCATTATCACCTAAATGGTAACCTCGACCTTTCAAAATCAATCAGTAGAACAATTTCAATTGAGATAATCTCGCCCATTCCGCTTCCCGAGTTCCCGCCAAAACTTTCACCTGTCAGCTGACCTTGACAGCTAGCCGCCATCTTGTAATTAACGTCACATTTTTTTTTAAATGTACGGCTGATGTGAACGGCCTGCCCTTGCTAGGGTTACCCGGAGCCTGTCTGTTAATGTCATGATTTTTCGTGATCGTTTGTCGGTAATTACCTAGTTACGTTTCTATTTACATTTTAATTATTGTGGGTTCAAGGTGTCGTGTAATGTTTTGTTTCATTTCATTTAATTTTTTTTGTTTCATTTTTATTTTTGGTGTACAATAAAGAATATATCTATCTATCTAAATATGTTTGGCCAGCCCGCAATTTATACTTCAGGAGTTGGCTTTCTAAAAAATATTTCTTACGTTACTTCTATTGACCCAGGTCCTAAAAAACATTTAAAGTATGTGTAAGTAAGTAATTATAGTTTGTCAGTCAATCAATGGACTTGTAGAAAGGTTTACATATTTTTTGCACAAAAAAAAAAATGATGATCAACACGACTCCATTCCCCTAGTCCCACAAAGTTTAATGACCAGCAGCACATGACACTCGCATGAGAACCAGTTACGAGTCGCACGGGGTCAAGATCTAGCGAAAGTAGTTTCCCGGTGCGATCGTTACACTGATTGATTGTGGGAGATTCGTATTTGTAGCATCTTCACGATTCACGATTAATTCATTAATCGTTATAACTACTTCAACGTGTGAGGTCTATTTATAGCCAGATTTTGAACGCGATGAAGAAATAGTGCATTGTGGGGTCTTATAAGTAACTAGCTTTGGTCCGTGGCTTTATCCGCATCCATAAAATATAGCCTAAGCCTCAGGAATAAAGCAGCTTTATATTGGTGAAAAAATTTTTGCAATCAGACCAGTACTTTCTAAGATTACCTCCTACAAACAAAAAAAACACGAACGCTCCACCCTAGGTGAGAAAAGTCATTGGACGATTATCCACTTAAAAAAAACCCTATAAAATGTTAAAAGGCAGTTATGATAATCAGTAATTAAGCATTGTATCAGCATTTCCTCATGACTCTGCACAAAGAAAATAATGGGTTTACCTCCAATTCATAATTATGGCGATAACTATTAAAACTTTCCCCATAGACGCCTTGATTATAAGATTTTTAATCTGTAATAATCTATGGTTACATAAAAACAATTGCCGGTTGTTTTTAAAAATAAAACAGTAATTTCATGCGTGGGTAAACACCGCAAGCTAACGTGATATTAAAATTTCGATGAAAGTGAAAATGATTTGCGTGTTTTTCTGAAAAGATAACTATGAATGTCTACTTAGAAAGATGAGTTGACAAATCACAGCCTTTTTACTTTGTGTAACCAGTTTATGTTTGTGTTTACCTCAATAGTTGCAATGTAACGAAAAAATACACTGTGCAAAAGTTTTAAAAACTTCTTGGAAATATTCGTGTGGGAATGCTATTTTAGCTAAAAAAAACATCGAGCAGAACAAAACTAAAATAAAAGAATTGAATGCTGAGGATTCTAACGTACCTAACAAACACATGATCGGATATCAAATCGTCTATCTAGACGAATAAATCGCGAGGTTTTATCTATATACATAATTATATAAAAGGAGAAACTAACTGACTGACATATCAACGCACAGCCGAAACTACTGGGACTAGGAGTTTGAAATTTTGCACAAGGTTTTCTTTTAAGACGAAGGCGAGCATGAAGAAAGGATTTTCCAAAATTCACTCCCTAAGGGGATGAAGCGGGGGTCAAAAGTTTGTATAAAGAAACCTATTTTCACGCAAGCGAAGCCGCGGGCAGAAGCTAGTATATTATATGTTTTTAAAAGGCTATAAACTAGTTCGTGATTGCGATCCCACCTGATGGTAAGCAGTGATGCAATCGTTGATAGCGAAGCGCACTAGTTTATTAAGAGCCTATTCAATCTAGCCTTGAAGTCGCCTAAATTATAACAGAACGGGAAGACCGCAGCAGGCAAATTGTTCCAATCTTTCGATGTACGCGGTATAAACGACGAGGCGAAACGCTTAGTTTCATGTGTAAAAGTACTGATCCAAATTACGAAAATACTAATAGAGAGCTCCACCGGTCATCTCTGTTGTTTTAGGTTACTTGGGATAACAGGAGTGTATTAACGTGAAAGAACTAGTTTTAAATAAGCCATGTAATAACATCAAGCCATCTGCATCAAAACATGTTTACAGACTAAAGACATGATAAAACTACACCCACAATTGTTGTTCAAACAAGCCATATTACCATCGTCGCGTGCCGTCAAGTCACGTCGCACAACGAACAAGCGGACAGACACACAGACATCCGTGTAGCAACGTACTGTCACGACACGTCACGGAGTCGTTGCGTAACCGTCACGAAGCGTGGAAATGGGCCGTGACGACTGTTTATAGTGTGGGATACATGTATGTGTTGTTTGCTGATCGGGGGTGAATTATATGGAGGAAATTAGTCGATGTGTGTGAAGTATTGGAAGATGAGAAGTAAAAAATATAATATTCCACAATTATCACCCAACGCCATCGAATCCCAAACTAAGCAGAGCTTGTGTTATGAGTACCAGACAACTGATAAACATATACATATATAGATAAATTACACCCAAATACAGAACAAATGAGCGAGCTCATCACACAAACATTTGTCCTGGGTGGGAATCGAACCCACGACCTCTGGTATAGCAGTCAGGGCCACTAACCACTAGACCAACAGGCTAGTCAAAAAATGCTCAAGAAGGTAAAGCAGATGAAAGTAGTGGATGCCAGAAGGAAGATTGCAATCAATGAAGAGATAATTATGTCTTTTAAAAAACAACTGACTATTGAAAATCTCAAAAGGGTTTTACAGGAATGGAAACATGAGGTTCTATAATCTCTATTAGCAAGTGCTTTACTTGCTAATAGAGATTATAGAACCTCATGTTTTTGTTTCTACGCTCGCGCTTGATTACTATCTCGACTGATAGTAAGCGATGATGTGGTCAATGATGGAGTATAGTTACCTAGAAGTAATTTATTCACTCTTAACTTAAAGACCTCTAGGTTGTAGCTATCAGAAAACAAAGACTCCGGCAGGGAATTTTAGTTCTCAGCTGTACGCAGAATGAATGATACAGACTGATACGATTTTCAAATGATCATGCGGAACATGATACGAAGAATCTTAGTTTAGTTGAGGAGTCGAAGAATAATGTTAGCTAAGCTTAATACTGCCACTCGGACACGATCTGCAGTAGCCTATGTGGAAAGCGATCAATAGACTGCACTCCCAAGTAGACCGTTGCAAACACAACCTGGCAAAATGGGGGATTATAGATCCCTCCAACACCCAGTTCTAGTGCGGTGCTCCTGACTAGACGATGGCCCATTTACTAAAGTTAAAGTGTGCCTATATCTGTACTTTGGAGGACCATAAATCGTCAGTGATGCCGCTATAAACGTGGCCACCTACTAGACCCAAATACTTTAAGAGAAAAGAACATCGATTTGAGAAGAAGGAAAAGCTAAATACTATCTTAACTTGATACATGTAGATTAAATGTAAAGACTTGAACTAAATAAATCACTTCAAAACAGTCCTTGGGACGTGACTCGTCAATCCTATATCATCTTTGATTCACTAATCTAAATCCAGTTGATTCCTATCACTAAATTACAGTCAATGATCAAATGATCACATCGACCTCCATCTTTATTGATTTAACAAAATGGAACCGACATTTAGATCAACTATCTATGTTGAAATGGAAGCGAAATGTCAACTGTGGCTGAGGTCGTGTGATGTTATTAGTTTTCGCTGACTATTAATTAAAGATAATCTCTATGGTTTATACTCTATGATAAGATTAAAATAATTTACTAGGTTTTACCCGCAGCTTCGCCCACGTACATAAAATATATGCCTATGTCACTCAGGAATAAAGCAGCTTTCTATCGGTGAAAAAATTTTAGCAATCGCAGTACTTTCAGAGAATATCTCCTATAAACAAAAAAAAATAAACTTTACCTCTTTATAATATTAGTGTAGATGAATAGAATTATGGAGCTGCAGGAATCAAACTTGAAATCGTGGGTATGGTTTAAAACGTATGGTAACACTATATGAGCTAGTGGCGTAGTTTGCATCGTGATAAGTATTAATTAGAGTACTTTCCGTTGTCCCAGAATCCTGAAATTTTGCATAAAGCAAGGTCTTATAGCACAGGTATAGGAATAAATCTGAAAACTGTATACGTCACCACAACAAAAACATTTTTGCAATTCGGAAAAATCTTCTAGACTCCATTCGGGAATTGAACTGTTTACATAGGTAAGTTTATGCGGAACCCTCAGGGCGCGAGTCCGACGCACTTGACCAGTTTTGTTTTACATCGTAGCACTTTTTCGACATATTGTATCCTTACAACTAAAAGGCATATAAAGAAGCGGGTGTGCTGAGACTGGGGACTACAAAGTATTTTTGGTCATTTCAAAACAATCTTAAGGGCCTCGTGGGTCCTGAAGACAAAAAAAAAATCGAATACTTAAAAATGTATCTATATTTGGATATACTTCATTTTCATTATCATTATCATTTTAGTATTCTTATCCAATTTACATGTACTCTACTGGCAATGCAGGCACATTGCTCGCATAACAGATGGCCGTTGGGGCCGAAAGGTTCTGGAGTGGCGACCGCGTGCCGGAAGACCCAGTGTTGGAAGGCCCCCTACAACGTGGACCGATGACCTGGTAAAGGTTGCGGGAATACGATGGATGCGAAACGCACAGGACCGTTCGTTGTGGCGACATTTGGGGAAGTCTATGTCCAGCAGTGGACGTCTATCGGCTGAAATGATAATGATGATGATGATGATGTATTCTACTAACATATTATTACCCTTTTTAGACACAATTATCACGTAGAACATAGTCCATGCATTATTTTTTTATTCTTTTTAACTCCTACAACGAAATGGAATAATTCAGGGCTTGTTTTAAAGTAAGTTTAGTTCTTTCTGAAGCCTATTTTATTGAGAAACCAATACCAATCACCTATGAACCTCATAAGAGCAGCCCATGACTCCATGAACCGCTACATACAATCCGTAGCGCCGCAGTGGCGGACACGGCCCGACCTTGGCAAGATCCTTTCTAAAGCCATTCCTGCGCCACAGCAGCCGAACAACTGTTAACCTGTTATCGGTTTAGGGTAATATGTGGTTGGTTTTATGGAAAATGCAACACGTGGAAAATTACATGTTATCTTAACCGATTGTAAGCAATTTCGCGAGTTGTTTGGCAATACTGGCCTTAAATACTACAGATTCCTTACGTTACGATCAATCTTTTTGGAAGAAATGAAACTTGTTATTGTTCTTATTAATCCTGACCTTATACTCAATAAAGACTTGTGGGAGACCCAAGATGTGACGGGTGAACTGTGTGTAACAGTTCAGTACACACACGTAGTAGTACGTAGTACGGCTGATTGTTGAGATGGCGACGGAAGGACTTCATTCTTCCATACTTCTCTATTGAGAAGTATGGCAGTATGAAGTTCTTCCGTATGTTAATTAGAATGAGGATCAAAATTTATCATTCCCCCATAAAACAATTGATTGATAATACTGAATCTATAATATGATTCAGTATTGTCAATATATTAAGTATATTCAATGTTGGTGCGTTGTCTCTCCCCAGACCATGTCCCACCTTCCATCCTGCATCACGTGCTCTGTTACCGGTTCACGTAGAGATCTAATGACAGCATCAGCGGACGGCATTGCCGTGGCCGAATACTGGGACAGGCAAGGAAATTTAATTTAAAAAGAAATTACTCATTTTTGCCATCGATACGCTAAGAAGAATGTATTAAGAAATAATTGGTTGAATGCTTTTCGATTTCCTTTTATTGCCATTGTAAAAGATTAACATCGTTTTGTTCACACGGTATCATTTGAATAGCAAATTGTCATGTCAGAATCATGTGAAAAGACAACCACCTGTGACGTCTTTCTACCATTCAAAAACTATACAAAAAGTAGTTGTTTGATAGAGATAATTGCCAGTGAGAAAATTTGATTAGAATCATCATGATCAACATTTCAAGGATGTTGATTCAACAGTTGCAGAAGAGGCAAATTTCAGTATAGGTTAAGAGCTTTTAACCCATTTTTGAGACTTAGCTTTAGGCTGGCATACATTTATTAACTTTTTTTTCAAGGTGGGAAATCAAAGTGAGAAGGAGAGCACTGGCGGCCTAGTGGTAACAACCCCAACTTACGAGTTGTAGGTCGCTGGTTCGAACACATGTACATTACTTTCTTCATTTATTTCATCACCATTGCTCTCAAAACGGTGAAGGAAAACATCGTGAGGAAACCGGCATGTCCTAGAACCAAAAATTCGGTGACTTGTGATATCTATCAACCCGTACTGGACGCGCATGGAGGATTTCTGTCCATTCCCTCTCCTAGAGTGGAGGCTTGAGTCCCAGCAATGGGAATATTATAAAATAAAGCTAACTATGATGAATCAAATATCTCCAACACTGGGTGAAACAAGAATATGTGTCAGACTTTTACGGACATAAAACTCCCTGAGTTCTTTCAGTTCACGTTCCAGGTTCGCGGTACACTTTCGAATATTCCTACAAGCCACCTTTATATAACTAGCTATATATCAATGCTAACTATTCCTAAGTACTTGTAACATTCTCAGTTCGAGCCGCTGAATAGAATGTGCGTATCGCTAGCAATGTTAGTAGAAGACAAATGAAGGCTTACGGTGCATAGTTTCTGCATATTTTGCTCCTTGAAATGTTTCGAAGCATTGTTCCTTGTCTTTGAAGTACTTACCTGGAAAGATAAAAAAATGTTATAAGTACAACGTTATTTTAAGTATTTTGTAAACATTAATTTAGTTGACATAATAGTATAAATCTTAAATAGTCCAGCCATATAGCAGGTAATAGAATAAAGTGAACTGATAAGGGTCTTCCATGATGTGTTAAAATGTAAGAGAGATGGAGCTATATACCCTGTATAGGTCCATCTTTTTAACAGTTTAGATCGTAAAATGGATCACGTTAAGCGCTCGTGGTAGGGCCGCGACTAAAAGTAAGGGAACGCTTGTTTAAAAATGAGATATGAGACTTGCACTAAAATAGTAACAAAACTTTTGGACAAATAGGTAATAACATGTTCTTACAAAAATATCTCGTAAAATTGCGCTTTGATAAACTCAGTTATTCAGAACAGAATATATTGGCAATTTGTAACATTCAAAATAAAATTATACAAATTAAAATATATGTTATGTTTTTGCACGACCCTAAGGTCGACTGGTACAAAATGCCTTAGGCATTAAGTCCGCTTTTGTATAGTGTTTTTACTAGTGCATAAAGTTTTAATAAATAAATAAATCCTCTATTATAAAATACGTTTTTAGTATATACACTGGCTCAATGTTTATTAACCTCAAAAAACATTGTTAACTGCGCTTCACAAGATGTGTTCTCAAAGTTCAACGTACAAGACTCGAACCTACGACCATCTGATAAGCAGCCCTCGCTCCTAATAGGCTTACTTCCGGCCATTGACATTACAGATTACTTCATTTAAAAGTTAAAACTCAAAAGGCAAGGCTTAATAAGTAAATAAAGCATATAAAATTTATTATGCGTGGATAAACGTCAATAAAACATATTATATATTTTTTTATGAGTTTGAATAATATATCTAAAGGCCATGGAAGGATAATTTTTTAGGTTAAGTGTTTAAACATCCGGTGTATTGAAAATCACATCTCTTACATCACCTCAACAATGTACAGCTAGACAAGGAACATACCAGCAATCCTTTTATATGTATTTATTTATATACAGTCTATTCTGTGGAGCAAGGGTGGCCCAGTGGTAACTGCCAAGACTTACAATGCTAGTATTTCATGGGTTTTAACCCAACCAGGTGCATTACTATGTCCACGATGTTTTATATAATATCGCGAGGGAACCGGCAAGTCCTAGAACCAAAAATTCGAAGATATATGACATCCACCTACGCCCTCTGGGCTCGCGTGGTGGATTATGGCGCATTCCCTCTTTTAGAGAGGAGGCCTGCGTGTCATAGCAGTGGGAACAGTTTAAGGCTGATTATGCTTATGCTATATTTATTTCTATCAAGTCTGTATTGTCAAATTATTGGGCAGAGACCTCCCTCCATTCCTTCCATTGTTCCCGGCTCTGAGCCAATTTTTGCCAATTCCGAAGGAAGACCAGTCGTCCCTCTGTCTCTTTCGTGGTGCCATTTCAGGGCCCCAGTTTTGTATTTTCCGCCCCTAGTATTCATAAGCTAACATTTTTTGTATCGAATTTGTTTAAGTGCATTATTATCCAAACGGCTAGTAGACACTTTGCGTGACCAAAGGGCTGGCTTTTACTTCGGTCAGAGATTAAACATGGCAATGCCTCCAGTCTTTTGGGCACACTTCCAGTCGACAGTGATGCGGAGGAATTTTTTGACGCCATATTTTAGGTAGGAGTTATTGTGTATATATTATGTAATTTTAATTACTTAAGTGTTTTTATTTTAGTGCATTATTTGTATAATCTTGCAACATGTGTATTTGAGTTTCTTGTCTTGATCACCGATTGTGAATAAATGAATGAATGAATGCTCAATTTATTCAAACGAAAGTCACCAATTTTATCTGACTGGTCTCACACAGTATCCAAATACTTAATAAATTTATATCTCAAAATTAATGGCAATTACTCTGAGAAGAGTATCGTGCATACGAGACTTGTAATGTGGGTAAACCGGCTGCGACCTTTCGTAGCCCTGTTTATATGGACGCACTCGGAAACAGGTTCACACTATTTACATTTAGATTTGTGTATATACCTACTGTGTATTAACCGGCAGAGGTATGTCATAGGCGTTAGGTGTTGCATGGAACCTGACCTAACCTTATCGGGAAATATTAAGGATACATGCAACTTTGTCTAACTTTATTTATTAATAGTTTTAGATTGCATCCCACCAACACATACAAATCGTTTTGGACTGTTGGAATTCCCTGCCGGATTCTGTATTTCCTGACAGCTATAACCTAGCGGTATTTAAGTCAAGAGTGAAAAGGTTACTTCTAGGCAAGGGAGCTCCATCGTCATTAGGTGAGATAAAGTTAAAACGCAAGCCTCTCAATAATAAAAAAAAAGATGTCTTGCAGATATTACACACCTGTCTCCATGTATCCCATCGAAAAATCTGATCGCTATAATCTCCAGCTAAAGCACTCTTAAGAATACAGCATCTCGTCTGCCAGACGCAACCTCTTAGTCACCATTTACGATAGCCTCAGTAAAGATAAGGTGGTTTATTAATAACCTGATATCAGCCTACATTCCGCATCAGTAAATAGTAACAAGGCATTCCGCATTCCTTGAGTGTAAACTCTTGATACAATTTATATCATATTGATACAGCTATCAGCGTAGGTTTATGGAAAATACATAGTGTGATTTCGAAGGAGATTAAATGAAAAATTTATCTTGTTATGAACTGGTCGGTAACTTTAAAATCTTGTCTTAAGATAATTTTAGTTCAGGAGTGCCGAAAATATAAAGTATTGAAATATTCTTTTTGGAGTTTATCATTATTAACATTGGATCCCAAGAGCCTATATCTCGAGCTAGAGCTGCATTCTCCACAGTAGTTGCCTGCAGCAAGCATTGAAGTCAAGTAAATTTTGTTCTTCGACTGTAAAAACTTTTACAAAAAAATATAACCGGCTTCAAACAGAAAAACAACTTTAATTTCGAAAGTCGGTAATAAAAAACGAACAAATAAAACCAGAATAATCAAAATTGGTACACATTTGGCGAAGATATAGTAAAGGAGAAACAAAAAAAAATCAAACGAATTGAGAACCTCCTCCTGTTTTGGAAGTCGGTTAAAAAGAGTTCCTTTTACATAATGTTAGATAATATTGTCATAGGTATATGACAAATAGGTAAACTGAAGAAACAGATGGAGGGAATACAGACGTGATGGTATATGTTTTTAGTCTGTTGCACTGCGCATGTTTTGATGCTTAGATATAGAAACTTTTGGTGAAGGACGAATACCATGCGAACCGTCATGGGAACCCTAAAACGCCTTTCTCAAACGCATTATTCGATAACTTGCGTTAGAAAACATTACCACAATACGCCATAAACAAAATAAATGCGTGTGAACACTTCAACGGGACTAAACATAAATAGTTATAAAAACGTGTTGAGAAATAACCAAAACATTGTTGACATTATTTTGTGAAATTCATACTTATCCCATTGTTGTAATGTAGTACTAAAGTTTAATTAAGAAGGTATACATTTAGTGTGAAATTGCGAATTTTTAAAGTTGGTATTGTTCTAACTTACGTCAGAAAAGCGTATGTATATTACAGAGGTTTTGTTACTCAATTTTGACCTCGAGTCGTCTTTATCAATGCGCAGTGGAAATGATGAGAAATTCGTCTGGGTTTTAGTTTTATGAAACGCATTTAGTGCGTACTAAAATAAATATACGAGGCATTAAAAACGTTTTGAATTGCGAAACGTCTAGAAAGCTTTGGGAAAAGCATACATAATGCAATTTCGTGTAACAAAAATCTGTAAGTAGTTTTTAAGTACTTAAGAACTTATTTGTATAGTCGTAGTGAGGACTTACATATTAACTATAAATACTTTTTATACTAAACCTAACTATGTACATATAATACTAAGATATAAAATACACTCAGGCGTCGAAGTACTCCTCTACATCGCTGTCATCCGGAAATGTGCCCAGAAGGCTGGCAGCATTGCCACGTTGAATGGTAATGCTAATTCTTTGAGCGAAGAACGAGCCAGCCCTCTAGGTTTTAGTTTTTTAATCATCATCATATCCCTAGCCTAGAATGTTGAGATGGAGGTGTGGAGTGACAAGAATGGATATAGTGAGAAATTAGTATATTAGTGGAAGTTTGAAAGTGGCGCCATTGACTGAAAAGTTAAAAGGAAATCGGTTATCTTGGTTTGGTCATATGAAGAGAAGGGATGAAGCGTGTATTACTAAAAGAGTTCTGAGTATACATGTAGATGGATGGAGAGGAAGACGGAGGCCAAACAAAAGATGGATGGATTGTGTGAGAAGTGATATGAAAGAAAAGGGAGTTGATAATTTTACGGATGACAGGACAGAATGGAAGAAAAAAACGTGTTGCGCCGAACCCAAGTAATATGGGATAAGGACAGGAAGAAGAAGAAGAAGTAGGGCCCTTATAAAACGTCAGAAGCCTGTGCACGGTTCCAATTGGTCGTTTCCTATGGAGAAGAACCGGCAAGAAACTCCAAGGTTGTAATTATTTCCTATTTTCGCGCGGACAAAGTCACTTACAGCAACTGGTAGGCCTACAATCAGAATCTCCTGCCGAAAATTCTACGAGCCAAGCAGATGCGAGTCTCGAAGGTCACGCCACTATATTATTATGACGAAACCTGTCATTACCACTGACTAGCTGACTAGCTGATCTCTATTGCACCACTTGATCTTGGTATGAAAGATAACATGAGACTTACGAGGCACATCAACTTAAGGCTATCATTATAGTTTTGATCTTGAATAGTGGGATGTTTGTTTTGCTTTCATAATAAATTGGCATTTAAAATAATATCAGCAGCACTGGTCGGTTAACCAAGGTATTTCAAGGTCAGTTCGAGGAAGGTGCACATCTTAACATACCGAGATCTGACCGCCTTGCCTCGGAAAGCACGTTAACCTCTTGGTCTAGTCTTTCATTGTAGATCTTTAACAGTCGTTAAGGACCGTCAGAAGTAAGGACATCCGACATAGGGCTATTATGTTGCCCAATTAGTGGGTTGTGGAGGTCTAGGCATTCGCTCCATATAAAATTTTCATATTCAGCTGTATCGGTTGAGACTGGCGGCCTCCTTCACAAACATATGCTTAAAGTTTGAGATAAGAGTGAATTTCGCCAGATTTTTTTTCAAAGAGTGAAATCATCCAATGACTATTCTCGGTGTGTGTGTGGGAGGGCGTGTCACACTTTTACCTATGTTCCTACTTTGCCTTGCGTTCTAGGACCCCGGGTTTCCATTTTGGAAGCCAACCCATGGCCCCAGTAACCTCCACCGTACCGTGTGCTGTTCCGCACAATGGTGACACCCGGGCGTTTCTTCCACCTGAATCAGGAACAGGAACCTCCTGGACTTACCATGTCCGGTGAGAACCTGCGTCAGGACACCGCGACGTCTTTCCAGCCACTCCTCAAACGTCCTCTGTTTGAGGAGTGGCTTACCGCCATAATTATGGCGTGCTCAGAAATTCACCTGATGAGTCGCTCACAAAGGATTTTTCAGATAGCACAGAAGAGGCAAATTAATTCGGGAATTTAAACAACGTAGACTGAAGCGATTTCCTAATTAACATTCAACCATTTTAGTAAAATGCAATATTTTGCATAACAGTAATAAACCTTACATTTCCATCGTAACAAGTCACAGTAGAAAACCGAGAAACTTGCATTTATTCCTCACAAGGAAGGTATGCTAATCAAATTATTATGTTTACACATTACGTACAAAATGGCAGGGGAAAATGAACCTTGCGTAGGTGAGATAAGGGTTAGTAGTTTTATGAATGAAAAGTGAATGTATGCTATGTGCGTATCATTTACTTTTGAATAATGGTGTAAACAATGTGTGCAATCTTACTATAAGATGATTCATTGTTATTCAAAATTTCTTTTTTATTATTGATAAGCTTGCGTTTGACCACTATCTCACCTAAGGGCTTAGCCAAGTTGATAATCTACAATCGTAAATGCTAGTAGAAAATTCAAATGTACGGGAATGACATCATTTCAAGGTTAAGTCACGTGGGCAGAACAACGGAATTGGAGTTACCGACAGTAGAAAGAGATTCGAAACGAAACGATCGTAACCCTTGCCAACTTACAACCGTTTCACTTCGATTCTCTTTTCGTTGATCGCCTCGAGTCGGCCACGCCTCCTATTCCTTTGTTCTGCCCACGTGACTTAACGTTGACATGACGTCAGAATAAAGGAATCAGAGACGTGGCCTACTCGAGGCGATCGATGAAAAGAGAATCGAAACGTAACGGTTGTAACTTGGCTAGGGGGGGCTGGTACGCAAACGGCAACTGAAGGAACACAGGTGGGTTTAAGTCAGTAAAAGTCTGACACACCCTCTTGCTCCACCTAGAGCGGAAGGAGTTATTTGATGACTTCCCACTAAATAGAAGCCTGTCTAGAAATAACATCAGTTAGTTTAGTTCCACTAACACCCGGTTCCTGGTAAAACACAAGTTCAAGGAAGCATTTGACTGTTGAATGTTTATTCAACGAATCAAAGCATAAAAAGCGTGTTTGGCAATTTTTCGCATTTATTTTGCTATCATTTTCGTGCCAAGTAAGCAGGTATCTTTGCATAAAGAGTAGAGATGAGTATAAAAATATTACTTTAGAAATTATTGAACTAGTTTCCACATTATGTTTCAGGGTATCAGAATATTTTTTATTACTATTTTAATTCGATCCACTTTTATTATTGTTCCATTTATTTTCTATATACCTAAACATATTATTTACTGTTTTAAATATTTCTTAAAAAAAAACACAAAATCGGGCAAGTGCGGGTCGGACTCACCCACTGAGGGTTGCGTACAAAGTTACCTATGAAAACATTTCAACTTGACAGATAGACTGACAGACGGACAGCAAAGTGATCCTATAAGGGTTCCGTTTTTTCCTTTTGAGGTACGGAACTCTAAAAATATCCTATAAAAAGTATCCTATGTTATGGTAATATTACCGTTCCTTTGTTATTCTTCAGAATTCGCGCGAAATTTTCAACCGGTAGTTTAGCGAAATTTATAGCTATCGAATACCTATAAACTATTAAGTAAGGCACTAACCACAGTAACCGCACTTAGCAGTAAACAGTACGTAAACAGACAATAAAGCACTTCAAATATGTTTACCCTATAATTACGTGGCGTGATAGTAAAGCAATTATGCGTAAACAGCTGATGATCGAGCACGTTCCATTTCCTTAGCTAGCGCGATGATGCGCGTCATTGCACACACAAACATTTGCACACATTATCACATTTTGCACTCATATACATAAACGTTACGATTATTACCAACAAGGTTGATTGATATGTTATAATTTACTGTTTGTTAAAACCGTTTGCAATTGCCATTTGATATTAATTTTTACCTTGACTTTATAGTTCTAATGTATCTATTCCGATTGTTGCCAAGCAGTAAAGCTGTGCTGGAATTCGAAGATTTTAGATTATCACTAAACTGGAAGCTAGGTTCACGAGGCATTTTTTGGTAACTTATTGTACGCGAGAAGACTAAAGAAAAGAGGTCCAAAAGACGGATGTAATATATGAAAAGGAAAAGATGTACTGTGAAATGTATTAGAGGGTCGGTGATGTAACAAAAAATAATAAAATGTTAGAGAATTCGGGCGCCAGGTACATCACCCAAAAATCGGATTAGTCTAATTCGCAGAGATTGGGCCTTTTAACTGCTAGCAGGGCAATATAGGAAAAAATCAAACTATGAGTGTAAAATTCAGTCTTTAATTTTCCGGCTCGTCATGACCAGGTTCAGAAACTAAGGAGATATTTAATGTGATAATGTTTAAAGTGATTAAGTATTAGATATTGTTGCATCTTTGATGTTAAGTTAAATTAAAAATAAAGCCTTGAGGCTGCAGGTTTGTCCTAAAGGGTTACCGCGGCAATGGCATGCAAGGGAACCGGTGGGTTTTAGTTTGTAAAAGTCTGAAACTCTATCTCGCTCCACACAGAGCGAGTTATTTAATGGTTACCAATCTCAAACAAGAGGAAAATCATCAATTAGTAAACAAGTGAAGAGTGAAGGTATATGAGGATCATCGAAAAACCCTTCATTGTCTAAAAGTTGAAAAGATAAATCGCCAGAACAAGCCCATCATAATACGAGTATTATTGTATGTCATCCACCTTTGACGGGCCCGTTGGTCTAGTGGTTAGTGGCCCTGACTGCTAAGCCGGAGGTCGTGGGTTCGATTCCCACCCAGGACAAATGTTTGTGTGATGAGCACGATCATTTGTCCTGTGTCTGGGTGTAATTTATCTATAATATGTATGTATTTAGAAATATATAAGTATGTTTATCAGTTGTCTAGTACTCATAACACAAGCTCTGCTTAGCTTGAGACTAGGCGGCGTTGTGTGATAGTTGTGGAATATTATTATTATTATTATTATTTAAAAACATCAAATAATTGTAGACAGCTTACTTCAACACAACTACAATCTGAGTAGATACTTTCAAAGTTTCAACAAAGAAGGTAATGTTCCTTATGTAACATTGTGCCAGCTGGCGACCGTCCTGCGCTTGCGCACGAACCGGTCCTAAGGGCATTATATAGAGCACAGTGACTGCAACTTTATACGCTAGGGAGAAGAAAGTTTGTGGATAGTTGGTATCCTTGGACAGAAAGGCCACCCGCTCAGTTTTTGTGTGTGTTTGAACTATTAGGTAAGACCACTAAGATTTTATTTTAGGGAAAATTGTTATCAAGAAGATTACCAACATCTATGGCTTGGTTTTTTTTTGTTGGGTAATTATCCAATGACTTCTCCCGCTCTAGGCTGGAGCGTGAGAGCGTGTTAGACCTTTACTGATTAAAACCCACCTAGTGTGTCCTTCAGTTACCCTTTGCGGTCCAGGACCACGATACAACACACAAACAACAAACAAAACAAACACACAAATCAACAAACAAATCTTTCGTCGACAGGCTTAAATCTTATAGGGTTAAGTAAAAGACGGAAGATAAGAAAGGCTACTGAAAACAGAATATAATTTAATTTTTTCGTATTAAGATCTATTAAATATTCTTAGTTACACTAAAAAAATCCAAGTTCATTTTGGATAATGATCCCAAAAATTTATCAGTCATAGACGCACGCTCTAATTCTATTCGAAGCATTAATATAAACAATGATACAATTATTTAAAAATCTTTGCTTTAAATTACATTTTTTTTATATGGGCTCGCACTTGACCACAATCCCACTTAATGGTAAGCGATCATGACGTGTTTGACGATGGAGCTCTTGATTTAAAGACTCCTTGGTCATAGCTATCAGGAAACGTAGAATCCGACAGGGAATTTACACTCCTTAGCTGTACGCACAATGAATGTGTTCCCAAAATGTTATGTTATGAATGGGATGTCTACCATGTACCGGTGGCGCATCGCCGTAATGATGGAACACTTTTAACTATCGTGCAATTTAGCTTGACTTCCTTGACTAACCGACATTTTCACTATTCAAAAGTGCCTGTAAATGGTTTATTTGAAATAAATATTTATACTGATTTTTTTCTAGGGTTCCGGGGCCCTGGGAAAAAAAAAATGGCAAAGAAGGAACAGGAGTGGGTTTTTAGTCAGTAAAAGTCTGACACTATCTCCCGCTCCGCCCAAGAGCGGGGGTTGTCATTAGATGATTTTCCCACCCGAAAAAAAAAAAAAAAAATACCCAAAGAGTAAAACGGGACCCTATTACTAAGACTGTTCGTCCGTCTGTCTGTTCGTCAGTCACCATGCTGTATCTCATGTACCGTGATAGTTAGACAGTTGAAATTTTCACAGATGATGTATTTCTGTAGCCGCTATAACAGCAAATAGGGTTCCCATACAACAAACGTGATTTTTTGACATTTTTTTTTGCTATGAACCGTACGGAACCCTTCGTGCGCGATTCCAACTCGAACTTGGCCAGTTTTTAATCTCTACTCACATGACCTTGCACTAAACAAAAGTAAACCACCCCAAAAGCCTACAACTTACTTACTTAACTATTTGGTAATGTTAAGGTTACCAAACAGTTACATTTTCAGTGAAAGTAAACATTACATTACTTTCAACCTCAGTCGAAATTCTTAACCTACTCCACAAGTCTACATAGAGCCTTCACTGTAAGGCTTTGCTCTCGCCGCTCTACTTAGAGCCCTTAGCACAAGTAACTGGTTTTATTGCAAACATGTGGCCAGTGTTATGTAATGGACTTTGTTTTTAATTGCATAAATATTTAACTAATTTGAGAATGTATTAATCACGAGAATATAATCAACCCTGATGGAGCATAAATAACGTTAAACGGTGCCCGTCCTTTTTTTTACCTACCGACCTTCAGATAGGTAGGTATACATTCAAATATAAGTGTCATTTTAAAAGTAAGTAGTCTAGTGTTGCTGGTGTCGCGTAAACTAGTGCAGTTGTGGGAAATCATCCAATGACATCTTCCGCTCTTGGGCGGAGCGAAAAGACGTGCCAGACTTTTACTGACTAAAACCCACTCCTGTTCCTTCTTTGAAGACATGTGCCATCTATCAACCCTCACTGGGCTCGAGTGGTAGGTTAAGGCCCTTCCTCTCTTCTACAGAGGAAGTCAAAGTCCCAGCAGTGGGAACATTATTTAGGCTGATTATGCTATTGTTAAACTAACCTAAAACCGAAAATTGTAAGGTAATGAGAAAATATTTGTGAATTTATTAAGCGGACATTACTTATATCCGAATACCGTTAACAAGACCTGTAATCACCAATTACTGCATTGTTATTATTACGTCTAAAACGGAAGGAATATAAGTCATAACATTAAATAAAATAGATAAGTGTACGCAAGCGGTGACTGCGCGGGCGCGGGCGCCATCGTTACCTAAGTATAAGTGATCGAGAAACGTTTCCTACAATAATACTTACTTGCTCACTATTTCAAGTATCATACACTTTCTCCGTCATCGAGTGATGCAATTAGAAATCTAGTTAAAAATATACGTTTTCAGACAATTTTTTCCTCATTCACAGAAACCACTAACATAAGACAAATAGCATACATATAAAAATGTCGTGTCAGTCAGTGTTTGTTATTGAATTGCTCTGAAACGGCGCGACCGATTTTATATTTGTGTATATTTAGTAGGTCTGAGAATAGGTCGTAGACTATATTTTACCCTCCTACCTCCACCCCGCAATTTTAGGGTTCCGTACCTCATGAGGAAAAAAAGGAACCATTATAGGATCACTTTGTTGTCCGTCTGTCTGTCAAGACCCTTTATCTCGGGAACGCATAGAGATATCGAGTTTAAATTAAAACCATATACTTAGGTCTACGGTCCTTTGAAGTTGTGAAAAAAATAAACTTCTAAGTCAATGAAAAAAAAAGATACAGCCGTTTATGTCGCAAAAAACGTATACTTCGGCACTCTCAAGGGAATCAAAATTTGTTGGGTTCTTTCCGTTGACCTAGATACCTGACCTAAATTTGGCATGAAGCATGGTCTCTTAGCAAAAATATAAGAAAAAATTTGAATACTGTGAATTTGTAGTTACGTCACAAAAAAAAAAACTTTTAGTCGATTCAAAAATTTTCGTGATACAATTCGGGAATTGAATTGTTTTCATAGGTAAGTTTGTACGGAACCCTCGGTGACAGATAACGACAACCTGGCGATTAAAGGTCGCCAGGTTGTCAAGAGTTAATAGGTTACCTATATGCAAGTGCGCTCCATCATCGACCACATCGTCACTTTCTATCAGGTGAGATAGTGGTCAAGTTTTTATTTATATGTATACTTTTTTTTTTTTTTTTTCATAGCGAGCCTATTAACAATAAACAAAAAAAATGTGTATCAATGAAAGCGCCGCAATCGCGGGAACCAAAGACATCAACGCGTTCTACTGAATGGTGTATCATGGCGGTGTATTTTTATTTTTTTTATTTATTATGTTTTGTCAATGTAATATGAGGAATGGACATTTTATTATAGTCTCTATATATGAAGACAGCCACCAAGTTGGAATGTTTATAGAGGGCTATAAGCAAGCGCAAACATGCGGATATTAAATTCCTACACGATAACAATCTAACGTAATATCTTTGCAATTTAGTTAGATATTATTCAGATATAATTATGAAAAATCCATACAGGAAAACTAGATAAGCGATCAATAGTATATCATCAAAATTTAAACAAAAAATAAAACTTAAAATACACAATGATACTTAATTGTGTTACTTTTTTGGTGTACAATAAAGTTTATTTTATGCTATTTTAATGATATTTTGACAATTCATGTACAAAAGCGAACTTAACTCAACAATGAGTTTTTTGCCAGCAAACCCTCGAGTGACCGACAACGGTTTTATTTTTAACGTGTCTTTTATATCGATAACGAACCAAATTAGTAAATGGCATTATCACTAAAATCCGGCTGACATAGCCCGCAGAATCGCCAAATTAAAGTGGCAGCGGGCAGGGTACATTGCTCGTAGAACGGATGGTCGATGAGACCGAAAGGTTTTACAGTGGCGTCCGCGCATCGGAAAACGCAGCGTTGGAAGGCCTCCCGCAAGGTGGACCGACGACCTGGTGAGAGTCGCGGGAATGCGGTGGATGCGAGACGCACAGGATCGGTCGTTGTGGAGACGCTTGGGGGAGGCCTATGTCCAACAGCAGACGTTTTTCGGCTGAAATGATGATGATGATGATGATCATCATCATTAAAATTATTATTAGGTCGATACCTAAAAATCACTGAAAAATAACTACGCATTAAAATGTGCAAAAATCACATATTTGTTATATATGTTTATGATTTTTATACACTGACCACCACAAATCTATCTCTTTTCGTTCAGTCCATCCTAAGGTTGTCTTTAAGAGATTACTATGTGCGATAAGACCACCCCTCGTAGACTTAGTTTTAGTAAATATTTATCTTGTCCACATTATGTGGTGTGCAATAAAGTATCTAATTAATAAATAACATAAATAAATAAAAATCCTTTGTCAAATGACCACACTACAGCTATTTTTTAGCACCACAGCCTCACACAACAGTTCAACTGCGTAGGCGTACCTACCTCACAGAGATGCGCCACGGTGATAACAACACAATGGCTGTTAACACCAGGTATCAGGCGGACGTGACCTCGACCTGCTTGTGAGGAGGCTCTGCCAACTTGCTGACTCATGTCAACTGGAGAGACTGGGTTAGTCGGGGACGAAAATGGGTAACATTTTTAATGTTTCAAACCCAAACACATTTTGAAAACACATATATTATGCGTACAGCTAAGGAGTGGAATTCCCTGCTGGAGTCTGTGTTTCCTGATAGCTACAACTTAGGGGCCCTTAAGTCAAGAGTGAATAGGTTACTTCTAGGCAAGCGTGCTCTATCGTTGGTCACATCATTGCTTACCATCAGGTGAGATAGTGGTCAACCGAGAGTCTATCCACAATAAAAAAAAACGCAACTGAAATGCTTCAGAAAAAGAAAAATAAATCTATTGAATAAAAACTGACAGATAAAATTGTCCATTACTGTCCGCAAGTTCAGTTGTTCGTCTCAGACAAGACACAGGCTAACACCAAAGTTACCGACATAGCCCGAAGAATCGCCAAACTTAAGTGGCAGTGGGCATGTTGCTCGCAAAATAGATGGTCGATGGGGAATGGCGACCGCGCACCAGAACACTCAGCGTTAAAAGTTTTCTACAAGGTGAACCGATGATCAGGTGAAGGTCGCGGAAATCCAATGGACTCGAGACGCACAGGACCGTTCATTGTGGCGATATTTGGGGAGGCCTATGTTCAATAGTAGATCTCTTTCAACTGAAACGATGACAATGATGAAAACACAGTTAAACCGCTGGGTCTAGAAGCTTAACATTTCTGTAACAAAATTATGTATTTTTTTGTTCTGAAAAATTTCTTATATTTCATATGATTATGTTTTTTAATTTAAACTCTAAAAAGATTAGGTACACGGCGAATGACTTTCTACATTCGTATATTTTTTTTGAAATTCGTTTTTACCTATTGGATCCATGTAGACGATAATTTACAAAAATATCTAATCTTTTTTAAGGGAAGAAGATCCTCCAAGATTTGAACAAAATATTTGATAACAAGAAAGCTTTTCCAAACGTGAGAAAAGTTACTGATTAACTGCTATTATCATTGGGTCAGGATCAACAAGTTATATTAAAACCTACTTACATAACGTAATAACGACAAAACCAAATAGGCCTTCCGCTACATAAAACAAACTTTCTAAACCACATTCGTATGATGATTGATCAACAATCGGTTTAATCTATTACTATAATCGATTGTTTTTATTATTCGTGATCACATTAGATAATATGACTATTTAAAAGCCTACAGCGGCTTCATTATTTTCATCTGTTATTATATCATTGTGTAATAATTGAAGAGGGTTTACCAAGTATGATTTAGTGAGGTTATAAAAAGAAAGAAAGAAAGAAAGAAAAATATTTATTTGGCACACGTACACAGATACACACAATGCAGAAACAACATCGAAAATAATTGATATATTTAATTTATCTCTTAGTAGTAGTTCTACGGGAGTCTTTTTGACAAAAATGTTGGCACAGTGGTTGAGAAATTGGCTACTGCATTGCGTTTAGCTGGTTTGATTCCCGCACGGAACAAATATAAGTAATAATAATAATAATATTTTATTAAAATCACTTAAAAATAAACAATAAGTATGATCTTGGTTTTGTGTGTGGTCACTATACAGGAATAATTCCTAGTTTTATTATTAAACGTGTTTTCTTTCTTTCTTTCTTTCATTACAGTGTCCAGGTGCAGTCATTGAAGGGGCATATCTATTCTTTTGTATCTTAAAGTTTCTCAGCAAAAAGACTACAAGGAGTTTTATCGCAAGCACAGTTAGTAATTAATACTTCCATGCAACTGACATATTTCTGGAGCAATCTGTGGGAACCACTAGAATGTCTGCCGTCTGATTTTCCAATGATTTTAGAAAAAAAATAGCGGTCATCGATTTAGAGAAAATACTAATTTAATAAATACTAAACTAACTTAGCCACAAGCTGTGACAGAACACGCCTCTTTGCTTGCAACCACTGTAATAATGTTATCTGCAATGTAACTCATTGCTTGCGGAAAAGTGAACACCCTGTGTTTTGCCTCGCCCAGTCGGACACAGACGCTAAGTTGTGCTAACAGGAACGGCTTGCTTCCTTATTTCCAAGTTATACTGTTTTGTAAACGCGTAAATATATTTAAACAAAATCTTTTTATGTTATTTTAAAGCTTGTAATTTTAGGTTTACTCTTTATTATTATTATTGCAAGACTGCCATTTTTTAAATAAAATAAATACTTTATATAAATCGTTTTATTTGTATAACTTCAAAATTTTTGAGTTGACCGTTTTTTTCCAAGGTATAACTTTGTTTATTTTATTTTTGCTCCCAAAATACTACTCAAAACTATTAATAATAATAACGTTACTTACTGCAAAAATAATTCAACTTGTAAACTTTAAAAGTATTTTCCTCAAAATCAGTTCATGATGACATTCCATGTCCCTTGATTTAAGAAGGGGGGGGGGAGGCCTTCTTAAAAACAGGTACCTATTTTATTTAATTTTTTGTGTAAGACGAAAACAACGTAACAAAGAATAAATATATTATTTCCTTCTAAAAATTCTAACAGACATCCGTGTACAAACATTTACACAAAACTGGTATTTCACAAAACTTTCAAAAGCGACCTTGTAGTATCAAAAATTATTGTAAAACTTGATTCATGCCGCGTCCATTGTGCGGCATGCACAATTGCATTCGGCCTATTATCTGCGTATCAACCTTGCAGCAAAAACACTGGTCTTTCTGAAGGCGACCATATTGTCTATGTCTCCTAATAGTACCAACGTTACCATGTCAATATTTGTCTACCAATAGTGCCAACTTTACCACGTCAATATTTGTCTACCAATAGTGCCAACTTTACCACGTGATGTTTATGTGCGAAAAAAAAGTGTTCTAGAAACCATTTGCGTTTATGTAATATTTGGTAATTTTTGTTACGGGTTTTTTAGGCTTGAGTTATTGGCTATGTAATCGTGAATGTCGTATGTGGTGGGTCTCAATTTAAAGGTATTGTAATCACACAATATTATACAGGGTGAAGTTTGTGTGTGTGTTTGTTTATTACTCCTTCGCGCTCAAAGGTCTAAACGGGTTTGTATGAAATATGGCACATGGGTAGGCCATGTTCTGGAATAGCAGATAGGATACCTTTTATCTTGTTAGTATGTTCCCTTGGGATAACTTTTACATTCACACAGGCGAAGCTGCTGGTTAGTGGCGTAACTATATCATCTGAGGCCCGAGGCAAATTCATTGGATTGGGCCCCGGAAAAATCAGGTAACGTTGATTTAATTTTATTATTATTTTTTAAATATGTTGGATTACTTCTTCTGAGCTCGTGGCCTCTAAGACCGGGGGCTCGTCGGACCGGGGGCCCGTAGCATTTTGCCAGCCATGCCACCCTACAGTTACGCCACTGCCGCTGGTAGAAGTTTATTTTTTGGTATCTAATGCTGCCATCCAATCTTAAATCAACAAGTAACTACTCGTATCTACCATTACGAATTCAGAACTGATTCTATCAAAATTTTACACACCTTTAGACCAGAAAATGGAAAATTAAAAATCCATCTTTACAAAGAAAAGATTTCAAAATTAGTAAATAGAAAAGGCAAATCGTTGAATTACAAATTCTCCTGAGATGGTGAAAATAGCAGCCATTAAACATTGCTTTAGCAATTTCTAACCATTTCATATTAATGGAACATTAATGAGTTTTATAAACATCTTAGCCTATTGTTAATCTTTTAGCCGGTAAGTAAGAGCTCATACACACTAGAGGTATGTTGCCAACGGCAGAGGTAACTGCAGCCATCGTATTCAATGCGAACGTCGAGCAATGGGTAGCTCGCCGTCCGGCCGTTCAGTAATTAGCCGGACTAAGCCCAGTCGTCATCAGCGCGTAGTGATCAACGCGCTCCTGAAAGAGATGTCAGCAAACCGAAGGGGCTCAGCAGGCAATTTCTGAAAAGGAAACCCGTAGTCCTAGAACGCAAATGGCTACTGAAGAAGACAGATGTGGCTTTAGTCAGTAAAAGTGACGCGAAGAGCGGGAGAAGTCATTAGATGATTTCCACCCTTAAAAAAAAAAGACGTCGGCTGCCAACACGTCGGCGGCAGCTGTTAACACGTCGACGGTGGCCATCGACATTCCAACTTTGAAAATCAGCGGCAGCCGTCCTGTGCGTCAAGTGTCACTAAGTATAGATGGACGGCTGCAGTTGCCTCTGCCGTTGGCAACATGCCGCTGGTGTGTATAAACTCTAATACAAATAAACCAATAAATATTTATAAGGTAGAAGGTCAGGAGTCGTAGTTTCACAAGAGGCGGCGCGGACTTACCGTCAGTGAGTGAGTGAAATGTACGAATATGAGCAAGTGACCTATGCGTCGGTCACGACAGACGTGTATACAGACATACATTTCGTTCTGTGTGATCTTTTATTAAACTGCCATAATTATAAAAACATGACTGTACTAACTGCTATTTCTATCCACGTCATCGCCGCGTCAAATGTGTTTTCAATACACTTACACGAAAACCCGCTTTTAGACCTGTAATTTACTGTTTTTCCCACTAGTGTGGAAAAGTGCGCGTGCTCTCCCCCGCCTCAATTTCATTAATAAGCGACCCCACACGTCGCATGTCAACCACCGTTTATTTATGTCTTCGTAAGTGTATTGAAAAACGTCGTTTGATACACATGAAAGTTGTCACTGCAGTAATCGGCTCCATAACACCCTCAGGCCTATGGCTCGTGCGAATGCCGCTTCAGTCGCAATGGCAAACTTTCTCCATATGTGTCAAAATTTACTATTTTTTAGGTATCCATACAAAGTTTTATCCAAACTGTTCAGCCGTTGACGCCTGATTGACTAACAAAAATGAAACCATCTAAACATCTAGTTTTCCATATTTATAGTATTGTCAAGACAGGAAGGATTATATATTATTGTTGTTTTATTACAGTACATATTTTCCTCTGTCACAACATTAATGCTGCCGTCTGATTTCCTATACAAAATAATATCATAATCAACCTTATAATATTCCCACTGCTGGGACTCAGGCCTCTTGAAGGAGCCAAAATTCACATGTCGTCAAATATTTGTTTCTACGACATGCCAGTTCAGTTCAACGTTTTGAGAGCAGAGGTGATAAAATAAATTACACAAAGTGACTACAAAAAGAAAAGAAAGAAAGAAAAATATTTTATTTGGCGCACATACATAGATACAACAACAACTACAACAACAACAACACGACAGCAACTCCACAACAACAAAACAACAACTCGTAAGTCAGGGCTGTTATCACTGGGCGCTCTCATCTATATAGATGCATATTTTCGTCCTGCGGTCATCCTACCCATGCTATGTAAAATAGACCTTAGTAGCATTACTATCTTTCAAAACAAATAATTTTTTTAATTGACGAATTATTTTCATTCTAAAAATAATCTATCAAAAATAAAATTATTTTATGAAATTCCCCATATATAGCAGTTAACCTCAAATTGTAACTGCAGCTTAAGATTAACTGCTTCAAACGTTAACATTTCTCGGAGAAAGTTCATGTTATCTGTTTTATTACAAACGCACATGTTATTTATAAGATCTCATCGGTTTCACTTGTATAGACTTGTGGAATTGCTTCGTAAACTGCTTATATTGATTACTAGTTTCCGCAAGTGGTTTTGCCTGCGTTAAACTAGATATTATCCCAAGGAAACATACTCCCGAGGTAAAAAGTATATTTTTTGCTTTTCCAAGGCACGGTCTACCCGTATGCCTAATTCCATCGCAATCCGTTCAGCCATTTCAGCGTGAAGGAGTAACAAACATACAGACACACAAACCAGATATCGCCGTTATACCTAACGGTGACTAGTATTCTCTCAATCTTTAAGATGTTTGTACCAACGTCCCAAGCATACATCTGAAAATGTGGTGTGGTGGGAGAGGCTAGCAACGGACTGCTACTGCAAAAATGATGAACGGATTGTATGACGAATGACATGTAAGGAAAATAAGTTAATGTTAGAGTAACAGGAGAGAATGGAAGAAGAAAACGTGCATACATTTTATGTAAATGATTGTACATAGAATAAGAGCCGAAAAATTACAATAGAACGTACTGCAACACACAGATTCTGTTAAAACACCGTCATGTAATAGATGTGGCCTAACCTATTATTATTCATAAAATAAGTTTTTAATGAAAAACATTTTACTTTAATCAGACACGTTGAGGTTATCTTGTTGCGCTCAGTAGTTCCTATGGCCACTATCCGACTCCATCAACACCAGCTCTCCATCATCAGACTAGCTCCATGGTACCATATTAATGCATTGTCATCCAAGTTATATAGGTATACCAAATTTCAGCTCAATCGGTTAGGGGTAACTGTTTCAAAATCCATTTGCAAGATTTGTCCTAAACAAACATACATACAAAAAATGCTAGTTACACAAAAGCTTGTAAGAATTATTGTTAGCACAAACAACACAAAAGTAAAAGCCGATCTCAATCATCTTCTAACTATAAACAAATTGTTTTACCGATCGATAACAATAACAACTAACATCAACCGGTAATTGAACGATTAATTAACAAAAACGTGGAAGGATTTTGCATAGTCATCAGTTTGGCTTCACGAAAGGAAGGTCAACGACGGATGCAGGAGTGAAACTCATCAGTCACATTTTGGAATCCTGGGAGAAGTCCCAGGATGCGATTGGCATATTCTGTGACCTCTCAAAAGCATTTGACTGTGTTGACCATAATACTCTGATCCGTAAATTACATCATTACGGAATTCGTGGACGAGCTGCTGATCTTGTTTTTTCCTATTTATCTTACAGGCAGCAAAAAGTATCCATTAATGGGGCGACGTCTTCGGGGTCTTTAATAAAGATGGGCGTGCCCCAGGGTTCAATTCTTGGCCCTTTTCTTTTTCTAGTTTATATTAATGACCTTCCTTATATGATGGCTAATTTATCCGATATAATTCTGTTTGCTGATGACACTTCTCTTATTTTTAAAGTGGATAGAAAAGATAGGGATGTCTTGCAAGTCAATGAAAGTCTGACTGTTCTTTCGAAATGGTTCGCAGCTAATAATCTCTTATTAAATGCGAATAAAACTAAATGTATGAAATTTTCATTACCAAATGTCCCTCAAGTTGGCGTCAATCTAATTCTAGACGGCAACAAACTTGATGTTACTACGGAAACTGTGTTTTTAGGTATAACTATCGATTCTAAACTGCAGTGGGGCGCTCATATTAGAACTCTTTCAGGTAGATTAAGCTCAGCCGCATATGCAGTACGAAAAATAAGGCAATTGACAGATGTAGCCACCGCTAGGTTAGTTTACTATGCTTATTTCCACAGTATTATGTCTTATGGCATTTTACTGTGGGGATCTGCAGCTGATGTGGACTCAATTTTCATATTGCAAAAGAGAGCAATCCGGGCTATTTATAAAATGGGTCCTCGCGAGTCCCTCAGAAATAAATTCAAAGAAATCGATATACTTACTCTGCCTTCTCTTTATATCTTGGAAAGTATTTTGTACGTTCGTAAAAACCTAGGACTTTTCAAAATTAGAAGCGATTTTCA
This sequence comes from Mythimna pallens, assembly GCA_961205895.1. Lineage (NCBI taxonomy): Eukaryota > Metazoa > Arthropoda > Insecta > Lepidoptera > Noctuidae > Mythimna > Mythimna pallens. The sequence goes on from OY540832.1 coordinate 25,024,065, forward strand.
TAACATAAATACGCGCAGTAAACACGAAATTGTATTACCCAAATGGAGATTAGCTAAGACCAGCAAGTCATTTTTAGTAAACAGCATACGCTTTTATAACAAGCTACCAAAGGCGGTGACTGAACTTAGCGAGGGCAAGTTCAAAACCCATATTAAGCGTGTCCTAACTAAAAAAGCGTATTACAAGGTTAAAGACTATGTCGAAGACACGCTTGTTTGGCAATGACTGCTTCTGCACATGTGGCCCCCTGGTAACTGATAATATTGTGTACATCTATCTATTAACTGCTCCACATTTGTGTTTTCTTTTTGTTGACATGTCATTTATTGATAATTGTAATTACTTGATATTTGTGATAATTGTTCTTGTTTTTTTTTTTTTTTTATATAGCTTCTTTTTTTTTTAATGTGAATGTGAGAACACTGTGGACTTCGCGAATTGTTAGGTTACTTCCTATTACGACACACTTTTTTTTAAAAAATATTATTATTTTTATTGTGCTTTTGGGTACAATATCGACTGGTCTACACTGCTCTTACATAATGTCTATTAATACTGTAATATGAAAATATTGTAAACAATCATTTTTTTTAAAAGAGTAACCATGGAGTTTCTTGCCGGTTCTTCTCCATAGGAAACGACCAATTTGGAACCGTGCACTAGCTTCTGACGTTTTATAAGTGCCCATGTAGGCCTATGTGAAATAAAAAAATTTTGACTTTGACTTTGACTTTGACTTTGAAGATCTTCGTGTTTTTTGTCACGAGCCGTCACTCGGGGTCACTCGAGGTCATTCAGGGTCACGGCGGAATCACTCCGTTGTGACCTTTGTCTCGTGATGCTGTTATATTATTAAACAGTTGAACATCACGATAAACTTTTTGTTTACATTGGTTTTAAAGTAAGTCGTAGACTATTTTTTTATTTTCAGTCGTCTTTATATAAATTAATACGATGACTCGGTTGGCTGGTGCAGTGGTTGAGCGATTAGCTGCTACTCTGCGTGTCGTAGATTCGATTTCCGCTACAAATGTTTCTATAGCCTGCAGAAAGGTGTTTCAGATCGTGTCTAGCGCGTGTAGAGCACGTGTTAAGGCCTCCGATTTAACTGAAATATTAAAAACTATATTACCAAATAGAAGGTCATTCTTACTCGAGCTTACTGAAACAGTTTATGCTAATACCGTATCATCATCATCATCATCATTTCAGCCGATAGACGTCCACTGCTGGACATGGCCTCCCCCAAATGTTTCCACAATGAACGGTCCTGTGCGTCTCGCATCCATCGGATTCCCGCAACCTTCACCAGGTCATCGCTCCACCTTGTAGGGAGCCTTCCAACACTGCGTCTTCCAGAACGTGGTTGACCCCAACGGCTAACTGTTCTGCGAGCAATGTGCCCTGCCTATTGCCACTTAATTTTAGCGATTCTTCGTGCTATGTCGGCAACCTTGGTTCTCCAGCGGATATCTTCATTTCTGATTCTATCACGCAAAGAAACTACGAGCATAGCCCTTTCCATTGCCCTTTGGGTGACTTTAAGCCTTCTGATGAGGCCCATTGTAAGCGACCACGTTTCGGAACCATGTGTCATCACTGGCAACACGTACTGGTCATAGACTTTCGTCATGAGACATTGTGGTATATTGGATGAGAAGATACCGCGCAGCTTCCCGAATGCTGCCCAGCCAAGTCGGATTCGACGATTGACCTCTTTCTCGTTATTAGATCTACCCAACTGGACTGTCTGTCCAAGGTATCGTGTATAAAAAATAATTTAGTAACCAAATAACAAGTAGTCACTTAAAAATTTAAATAAAATCCAGATAATTTTAAGAGATGTGCCAATATGTTGCCAAATGTAGTCGTACACATATAGCAAGTAATGCATGCAACGATCCAGGTCGTGGGAATTACACTAGCTAGCCTTGCAGATGTCGCGTTACAAAACTGATGCTCAGCGGGTTTTAGTTAACGGTTCAGGTTTAACTTTAAGTGAACAGTTCAATTTGGTTTCGGAGATAAGACTTTGTTTTTATTGGGTCTGTATTCATAATGATTGTTCATTTTTAAGTTGGTTGGTCGTGTAAGTAACCATTTTCATACAAAATACTATTAATAAAAATCTTTTAATATAACAAACTTCTTTCGCGCGGTATAAGTAGGTACTAGGATATCTAAAGAGGTCGCATCCTGCTATTGCTCTTATTAACTTGCAAACTGTCAAGATAATAAATAAAAAGTAGGTATATGGTTTATTTAAACTAATATTATAAAGAGGAAAGATTTGTTTTTTTGTTAGTTTGTATGTTACGATTTAACTCAAAAACTACAGGACCGATTTTCAAAATTCTTGCACCAGTAGAAAGCTACTTTATCTTTGAGTAAAATAGGTCTATAGTTTGTATTGACACGGGCGAAGCCGCTGGTAAAAGCTAGTGCGTATAGCATAGGTGTTCGTATTTTGATAGGAAGAAAAAGAAGATATTTTTCTGATGTCACTGATGTCAGGGCGGCTGACAAGCCGTTAGGTAAAAAAATAATTATATAAATATGATATATAGTGCTTCTAGCAATAAATCCTAATAAGTTGAACACGAAGCCTTTTATTGTATTTCCAAAGAGCTCAAATATAATGGGGTTATCCGACTACATCATCAAATCAGCGTAATGGTACCATAATAATGCATTGTCATTATCAAGTTGCATAGGTACACCAAATTTCAACACAATCGGTTAGAGAAAACTATTTCAAGATACATTTACAAGATTTACCCTTAACAGACGTATAAATAAAAGAATAAAGAATCAATGATTTATTTTAAACCATCAAAGAATCCATTACAAATCATTTCGAGAAATCATCAAGATAAATGGCTAACCTTTCAACTGTACAACAAACTAAAGACCTGCTTACAAGTACAGTCACAACAATAAAACATTTCACAAAAACACGCTCAAATTAATTCCACATCATTACAAGTAAGTAATGAGTCAAGTAATGTAACAGTTTACACTTTACCATCTGATTAATAATGTTGTAAGTAAATATGATGAATTGACATACATTTCTAGAGAATGTTGTACTAATATATCGAGCCAATCTATAAATTACAGCTTTGGGACATCAGGTTTTTTTTTTTTTTTTTTTTTTTTTTTTTTTTCGGGTGGGAAAATCATCTCATGACATCCCCCGCTCTTGGGCGGAGCGGGAGATAGTGTCAGACTTTTACTGACTAAAAACCCACTCCTGTTCCTTCTTTGCCATTTGTTTTCCAGGGCCCCGGGGATCTCTTTCGCATCACCCATGGCCCCAGTAGGCTTCGACCCTGTTGGGCCCCTACGGTTGCTGACATCTCCTTGAGGCGCGCGTGGAACACTACGCGCCGTCGACGACTTGGGCTCGGTCCGGACGGTTACCGGACGATCGGACGGCGAGCCACCCATTGCTCGCCGTCCGCAAGCCCGCGCCTACGGTGGCCGGAAATCGGGATCGGAATCCCGGCGGCGGTTGGGGCGTAAGGACCGTTGCCGTTGCCTCACGCGATCGGCCGCCTCCTTTGCTAGCATTACTGCTTCGCAGAAGGAGGCGACCGCCTGCCACTCCTCCTCGCTCCGGACCATGGCCTGTACCAAGGCCCGGCGCGAGAGATCGCTGCCGCCGATCGCCCTCACGAGGACACGACGGTGCTCTGCCCAAGCGGGGCACACCTCTACCGTGTGCTCCACCGTGTCCTCCGGGCGGTCCACACAATGGTGGCACCCGGGCGTCTCTTCTGCACGGATCCGGTACAGGAACTTCCCAAACTTACCATGTCCGGTGAGGACCTGCGTCATGCGGTAAGTAAGGACGCCGTGAGGTCTTTCCAGCCACTCCTCAAAGAGGGGACTTATCGCCATAATTAAGGCGTGCCCAGCACTGGGTTGCGACAGTCGCCGTCGCCATTCCACCATGAGATCCCGCTGGAAGTTTTTCCGCCATGCCGCTACTTGGCGCGGCAGCGGAGTTTCGCCCCGGCGTTGCATCTCCATGCGCAGATCATGCATACGTGCTTTGGGACATCAGGTGGCAAATTGCCCCACAATTTAGAAACACATTTTTAATAGGAGACAGATTAATATGCTGCTGGTACGTGAAGCGCCCCGAGCGAGATTGGGGCACAAAATATTAGATTAAAACTCATTAGTCAATATTAATCATGTAATTATCCTTAAGATGATGTGGTTATACATAAAATATAAATATACTAGCTACAGCTAGCGGCTTCGCCCCCGTGAAAATAGTTTTCTTTATATAAACTTTGGACCTCCATTTCATCACCTTAGGGAGTGAATTCTGGAACATCCACTCTGAGTACTCGCCTACATCATAAACGGAAACCTTGTGCAGAATTTCACGCTCCTAATGCCAATAGTTTTGGCTGTACGTAAATAAGTTTCTCCTTTTATTTTTATATGTTTAGATTATAAATGTCAAGATTTAAAATTATCACATTCTTAATTAAAATTCTGCACTATTAGGCTTTATTATCTCAAGTCACGCAATGTTTCGGTATTAACTGCCAATTTAAGGCCCTTTTGCATTATTTCACACGCATAAAGTTATTTTTAACCAAAGATAATTGGATTAGTGAAGTTTCACACAAACGGCGATCATTTCATCGTAAAATGTATAAAGTCATGCTGGGAAAAAGATTACACCAGTGCCTCAAAAGGAAAAAACGGAATCCTCATGTCTGTCTGTCTATCAAGACCCTTTATCTCGGGAACGCGTGGAGGCATCGAGTTGTAATTAAAAACATATACTCAAGTCTGCGATCCCTTGAAGCTGTGAAAAAATCAAACTTTTAAGTTAACGAAAAAAAAAGATATGGCCGTTTATGTCGCAAAAAACGTATATTTCAACACTCTCAAGGGAATCAAAATTCATAGGGTACTTCCCGTTAACCCAGAATCCTGAAATTTGGCATAAAGTAAGGTCTTATAGCACAGACATAAGAATAAATCTGAAAACAGTAAATTTCTTGTTACGTCACAAAAAACAACTTCTTTGCGACTCCATTCAAGAATTGAACTATTAACATAGTTACAACAAAGGTTGTACGGAACCCTCAGAGTACGAGTCCGACTTGCACATGCCCAGTTTTTTTTTTAATTTGATTTCAAAATATGTATAACACTAAATACTTTTTTTATTTGGAATTTCATCAAATAACTTTTTCTGCTCTAAGGTGCAGCGAGAGAGCGTGTCAGACTATACTAATTAAAACTCACTCGTGTCCTTCAGTTTCCTTTTGAGTTCCAGGACCAAGGTAACCCTCTCGAACATTCCCACAGCCCGTACAGTACCGTATGTACAAGAATTCAGATAATCTCTTTGCAAAAAAATTTTCACGGATTTTATATAATAACTTTCTGTACCCAATACTTCTAGTTATAAGTGTACCAACTACACTATAGGCTTTCACAAGAGATAAGTCGCCCAATTATTATGTAATTATACAATAAAAATAATTATGTAGCTTCGCAATCGATATATAACCGAGTAACGGTTAATCCAGTTCAATTGAATGGAATATCTTTTAGATAATTATTTACAAGAGTCGACTATTTTTATTGTGTCTTCTTTTTAGATCGATATCTTTGTCTTTGGCTATAGAAGATAGATTGTGGAATGCACGTTATATTCACCATTGAAAATATTCACGACTCAATTGTTATGAATTATATTATTATGGTTACATGTAAATGCGTTTTACCTAAAATCATCTTTTCTTTCTTTCCATCAATATTCTCATTGTCTTCTTCAGAATTCTACATGTGTATCTTTACACGTAATTATTTTATATCCATTCAGGTCTGAGCTCATTTCCATGGCTGCAAGATGGTTACTCTTTCGAAGAGTAACCGGCATCACAGGTGTGTATTAGTTACGCCTGACACTCTTCACTCCATTCAGAGCAGAAATAGTTATTTGATGATTGCGATGATTTTTATTTAGTTATAGAAAAGTGTCTCTCTCTCCGGTATCTCTTAATCTTCTGTTCTCTTCTTTTTTAATAGAATTTTGAACATTTTCATGATCTGGTTCTCTCAGAATTAGCCCTTCCATCTTTCCATGACCTGCGTTAAGTTCATCTATATCTGTTCGCAGTTCGTGTCATCTACATTGTGTTTTTGTCAACGTTTCGCTTGCACCAGCGTTCTCACGTACATCGAGTTGTCTTTCAAAAAACAAGTACCTCTGCATAATTCTATTTATAAATTCTGTGTTAATTTGTTGCTTTTTAGGTATTGTTAATTGCAGATGACATGTTTGTGAAGTTTCTAATTCTTTTAGCCTTTTTGTAGTGGAGAATTTGTCCTCGGTTGATGACATGAATGTAATGGTAATTTTAGCTAATTTGGGAAAGTAGATTGAAGATGTCATGATGTAAATGGTAATTGATGTTGTCCTAATTGTCATAAAATCAGGGTAAGTTGTCTTTGTGCCTGTTAAGACACATGTCTGCATATATTCGATTAGACGGTATGAATTCTATAGAATGATATATTATTTAACCTAAAGTTACTCGTCACCATATTCGACTATTGTCCTCTTTAGCTTTTCGCAATTCATTTGTATTTACATTATAGAGGATATTTCTTCTATATTTTGTATCTCTATCTATAGTATCACAGCATTTCTAGCCAAATCTATACTAATAATTTTATAAACCTAAAGAATTTGTTTGTTTGAACGCACTAATCTCAGAAATTACATGTTCAAATTTGAAAAACTTTCTTACTCTTGAAAAGCCCATTTATCAAGGAAAGCTACATGCTGTATAACATCACGGTATAGGAGCGGAGTAGCAACCAAAGATGTGGGTGAAACTGCAGCGAACAGCTGCAGTCATTTCCTATAATCCACATACAAAGTTTATCTGGTCTTCCACCCACTAAATTGATATTCTTAAGTAAAACTATATTTAATTTAGAAAATGGAGTCCTGTCTAATTAGGTACCTCGTAAGTGAGATGCTTGTTACAGCCTTCTCGCAAGAATCAATCTAGAGTTGGTCAACGCGGTTTTTGTACTAAACACTGAACCAAACTAACTTACTGTCGCTTTTTGTGATCAATCCTGCTCTTTAAACTTACACATTATTACTGTATTGCTACACTTTGCTCTGAGTAGAGATGGTGAAGTTAATATAATTTATATGCACTTTGTAAGCCTACTTGATTGAACTCAAGTAACTTTAGTGTCATTAAAATTATCGTTAGCTTAATATTTAACCCACGTGACTTCAAAGTTGTCGAACTCAAAATGTTTGATTTCACATAGGTCCCAAATTTGACGGGTAGTGTGAAAGTGAAGCCCGGGGCCCCGGGATGAAGGCAAAGAGGGAACAGGAGTGGGTTTTTAGTCAGTAAAAGTCTGACACTATCTCTCGGTCCACCCAAGAGCGGGATTTGTCATTAGATGATTTTCCCAACTTAAAAAAAAAAAATAGGCCCAAATTTAAAACTAGTAAATTTTACAAGACTGTTATGGATTGACACAGACAAAGAGCTATACAATAAAACTAAATAAGTAAAATGCGTATAAATGATAATTAACTAATTCATTTAAAAAAAAGAGCTGTCAAACTAATATTTTAAAGGCGAAAATTTGTATGTGTGTATGTTGGTTAATACCTTCAAATGACTGAATGAAATTGGATGAAATATGGTTAACAGGTAGACGACATCTTGGAATAGTACATACTTTGTACACGGGAGTACATTCCTTTGGGTTAATTCTCTACTTTAACGCAAAGCGCGAAGCAGCTAGTAGAATAATATAATTTGAATGGTCAAGAAGACAAAGGAGAAGGCAAAAAGGTAAAAAAACATAATGGGTTTTCAACCACATATCATGGGTGCATGAAAGAAGCCTCCCGGAGTGGCGTTAATCTTCAATCGTTTCGCAATTCCAAACGCTCGGCGCACCCTGGACAGCTAGCACTCGGTAACGCCGAGCCTAGCTGACAAATCCATTCACCACGATGATAAATCCAACCACATCATCATCATCATTATTTCAGCCGAAAGACGTCCACTGTTGGACATAGGCCTCCCCCAAATATAGCCACAATGACCGGTCCTGTGCGTCTCGCATCCATCGGATTCCCACGACCCTCACCAGGTCATCGGTCTACCTTGTGGAAGGCCTTCCAACGCTGCGTCTTCCGGTACGTGGTCGCCATTCCAAAACCTTTCGTCCCCATGGACCATCTTTTCTGCGAGCAATGTGCCCTGCCCACTTCCACTTAAGTTTGGCGATTCTTCGGGCTATGTCTGTAACCTTGATTCTCCTGCGGATATCTTCATTTCTGACGCGATCACGCAAGGAAACTCCGAGCATAGCCCTTTCAATTGCCTTTTGAGTGACTGTAAGCCTTCTGATGAGGCCCATTGTAAGCGACCACGTTTCGGAGTCATATGTCATCATTGGCAACACGCACTGGACATAGGCTTCCACAACGTCCAACCACATATCATAGTTAAACTGACTCCATCAACTAAGAAGATAATAGTAACACACGAAGCAACATACAACAACTAAGAAAAACTAACACTAGAAAGAAAACTATCGTAACTGAAACAGCTACAGATACAGACGACAGATAAGATACTATCGAACATAATAGCGAAGCCATTGTGCAGTAACGTGCTCGTGATAATCACGAGACAGATAAAAAGCTCAAATTATTGGGTGCACCACATTCGACGCCAGACGACCCAGATCCCACGAGAATAATGTCAAATATGATTGTTTGTTTAACTGCCGTTTAATGTTGTTAACTGAAGGTTTATGAATTTTAGTTAGTTAAGAATTAAAAGAGTTCTAACGGACAATGCGCCATGCAATCCTTTAGCATAACACATGGTACCTCTCCTCTTGAAAGTCATTAAGTACCTATTTCTCTGCTTTCATAAACATATTGTTTGTCATCATCATCTTCCTGCCCTTGTCCCGTGTTATTTGGGGTCGGCGCAACATGTTTTTTTCTTCCATTCTGTCCTGTCACTCGTCATGCTATCATTAACTTCCTTTTCTTTCATATCACTATTCACACAATCCATCCATCTTTTCTTTGGTCTCCCTCTCCCTCTCCATCCATCCACATGTAAACTCATAACTCTTTTAGTAACATGCGCTTCATCCCTCCTCTTCACATGACCATACTTAGACAAACGATTCCCTTTCAATTTTTCAGTCACTAGCGCCACTTTCAAACTTCCCCTAATATACTCAGTATTATATGTATTTTATTAGTTATGTATTGGCTATATGTACACCACGAACTCCCTGCGTATCTTTCTTATATCTCCTTCTCTGTCAAATCCTAAAGGTTGTATGAAAAAAATCACTTTTAGTGATAAGATCGCCCATTGTGACACCTATTCATGTTAAGTTCCTGATGTAATTTTATTTATAGTGTACAATAAAGAGTATATCTATCAATCTACACCATCTGTATCCGGTTAATCACTTTCTTCAAGTCATCGTTTGATCTAAGAAACCAAGTGAGTCCAGTAAGTAGTCTCTTGTTCAGTCGAATGTTTTGGGAATACAGTAATTGTATGCACAGTTAGGGAGTCGAATTCGCTGTCGGAGTCTGACTCCTGATAGCTACAACCTCACTTGGTTTACTTCTAGCAAGCGAGCTTCGTCGTCAACCACATCATCGGTTACCTTCTGGTCAGATAGTGGACCACTACGTTATACAACGTTATGCGTGAGCCTATAAAACAATGAAAAGTAATTCTAATAAGGCTTTTTTAAACCATTCTGTACAAGACAGTTTTTTCTGTTTCTTTAGCAATTTCCATTACCTATACTTAGTCAGCTGACAGTGTTTCTCAAGTAGTTTTGGCACCATAATTTGATCTGTCAAACCCGTTTCCAATCCACTCAAACAATATCTGTCTTGACAATTCTGCATTTTGTATTTTTCTTACTTTACCTACAGATATCGTCATCATTCTTACAATCCTATGCAAATAAATCTCTCAACAGAACGTTAGATACAGATCGCTATCTGATCTACATTTCGCAAGGACACAGATCCCATCGACACTTCCGCGTCCTATCTGAGAACGAGACCGGTTTATGTTGCGCGTGCGCAGTGATAGAAGCGGATCAGAGCGTAAAAGTAGGGTAGGGTATTTCTTCGTTCAGATTTTGGATCTCCTTAGGGGGTGAATTTAGGATTTTTCTTTCTTAGTGCTCGCTTGCGTCATAAAATGAAACCTTGTGCAAAACACGCTTCTAGTTCCAATAGTTTTAGCTGTATGGTGATATCAATCAGTTTCTCTTTTTATAATTAGATTGATGTATATACATCTCTCTCTCTCTCTCTCTCTTTGCCTAGCCTTATCCCATTTCATTTGGGGTCGGCTCTCCTCGTCATTTTTCGCCAGACATTTCGGTTCTGGGTCGTCGAGTCATTCACTTGGGCTTTCTTTAGGTCATTGCTAATTACAGACATCCAAGTCAGAAGGGGTCTACCACGCTTTTTTGGACCTGTATTTATGTATATACATATAACTGAAATAAACATCTTTCCATCGATAATTTGTTTCTATTATTAAAAACTAGCTTCTACAAGCGGCTTCGCCCGCGTGATAATCATCGAAACTCTACCAGCAGTTTGAGCGCGAAGAAGTTACAAACATACACACACATACAAACACAACTTACAAACTTTCGCTTTTATAATATTAGTGTGATATACAACAGGCTCCAGTTGCATTATCTCATCTTGAGCCTGACCCTCGATTAATAATAATAAATTTATTTGGAGCAAAATAAGTTTACAGATTATAGAAAAACGAAGATAGCGACAAAAGTAAAATACTGTAGCGCAGCTATCAACGCCCAATTTAAAACAGGTATACTCATAAATATTGTTCCAGATTATCTCTATAGAAGTGAAAATATAAATTAAGTAAAAGAAATTTATAATACCAAATAATATATACTATGTGGTTACTGGGTTGTATTATGTAGAGTTTAGTAGACTAAGTAATTATTTTAGGGGTAACAACTCAAAAGAAGAGCTGATCATTAACTCTTCGACAGGTTGATCATATTTTTATACGAAAAGAACAAGTTAGTAATTCTATAAGCCAGAATACTTCCGAGTCCTGGCTGGGAACTAGGACGATTGCGCAGGCGCATGCTGTACCCCCCCCCCCTTACCCGCAACCCCCTCTCACTCTAGCCCCGCGCCTGACCTACAAGCCTACCACGATGGTACCACAATATTGGTACATGCAGAATAGAATTGTTTTAGTTTATATTGTGTTCGGAATATATAATTGAAAGTTCTAACGTGTAGTAGATTTCAGAGTTATAACAATAGAATTTGAAAACTCTGTCAAAGTTTAAGTAATTTTTTTAATTTCATTTCGATACCTCCGCACGTTCCCGCGATAAAGGGTATTGACAGACAGACATACGGACAGACAACAAAGTGATCCTATAAGGGTCCCATTTTCCTTTTGAGGTACGGAACCCTAAAAAACATATGATTAAGTATTACTGTCAGCGTAGCAGTCTTATTACACAATCTTTTTAGTGTATTATTTTCTTACAAATGATAATTTGGCTGAAAATAAAGTTTTCTCTACACGATAAGAAGCATTACTGGTCTCTGAAAAATTCAAAGAGAAACGATCATGTGTCCATCCTTTCGTTACTTTGTAAGACTCTGGAACAGCAGGATTTTCTGTTAGTTGCTTGTGTTAGCAGTTTACGCCTATCTTCAGTATCTAGGTTAGGTCATCGCATTTCTAACATACTTCAAAACAACAGCACCCAACTCCCCCGACAGACTGGCAATATATCAATTGTATGAATCACGGTACAACTGGTAAAATAGCCATTAATTATGATAATGTCATGTTCTGTTGCAATGGCCGTTCAAGTGGAGGTATGGCCCACGCGCTGGTCGGGGCGGACCTAATCTAGATGTAAGGTGTATAGGTACGTAGACATAAAGATATATAGATTGGTTGTTATGGAGGCGTGACTGATATTAATGGAATGGTAACCTTGAATATACACCCTAAAGTTGAAGCAGATTTAAAATCAGATGAGATTAGTTGTCTTCAAAGCTAGAGTGAATAGGCTCTTAATAAACTAGTGCGCGTCACCATCAATGATTGCATCACTGCTTACCATCAGGTAGGATCAATTAAAAAAAAAGATGTAGGGTTATTTTAGGTACTTCATCCATAAACTTAAAGGCTTTAAGAAAACCTTACCACTGGAATTTTAGGACGTAATATTTTAACAGTTCATCAATAATCACAAGAAATCTAGTTTTTTGTGTAAACTTTTCTTTATGAGGTGTGTATTTGCCCTTGAATATAAGCAAAAATTTTCTTCAAAGTTTTTTCCTGCTTCTTAATGAAATAAAACAACTAAATGTTTACGTTAACTTATGGTAGGCATATGGAAACTAGTGTGCTAATAACAGGTAAAGAGTTGAGTCCTGAAGATAATACAGTGTTCTTGGAACTCTATATTCTAAGCTAGCCCACAAGAAAGTCTTTTCCCCCGGGCAAAGGCTTTTCTTTATGACATAAAAAATTTCAAGTCATATCGCCAGTTTATTTTAGGCGACTATTTAAAAAAAATCGGAACGGTAAGTGCATAATAAATCTCGAACGCAATTCGTGATCAAAATCGATAACCGTAATTCAGTCTCTCGGTCTTCGTTCTTCTTTAGATTTTCTATATTGATCTTTAGCACGTATTAAATATCAAGTCTTTATATCGCTCGCGCATACATCAGCTGACACAGCGGTCGTCGGTCGGTCGGTCGGTCGGTCGGACGGTCGGAACGTACGCTTCCCGCGATAGGTTTCACTTTCCGTCCCATCCGAGTTAACTTTCGTTGTTTTCTCTAACGATTGCTTTAACATTTGTTAGGTAATTCTTTTTAACTGCACGAGAATTTTAATGGAGAGCATTTTTAGAATTGTGTTGATTTTTATCGCTGTTTAGTTAAGATAGGCATCGTGGTAGAAATAGCAGGCGTTTGACTATCGTAAGTTAAAACTTAGTTCCTTAATATTCTTTTTATGCAAACTCATTAAAGTGCCAAAAAAGTAAATTATTTGTAAATTAAGTTTTACAATTTCTAAAATGAATAAAAAAGATGATGAAAGAAATAAATGAATGAATGAATGGTGAAGAAATGATGATTTTTTGTTTTATGATGAATGATAATGATGATTTTCTGTCAAAAATATTGACAAAAGATTCAGGTTTTTACAGACTAAGTTTTGTAATTCTTGTTACAATTTTCGCAAGCAGTTTAGTTTTAAATATCAAAATACTAATTGAAATTACTATTGATAAACAAATTGCTTAATTTATATGAATATTATGCATAATAAATAGTGGCCACCATATCTGATTTAAATAAATTACCAACCAATAAAAATACTATCGTGAAATTGATCACAATTTTTATAATAGATATGCAATTTGTTAATTTATGTTATTGATGCAATTAATTTGCATATTAATCACAAGATCTTTTAGACATTTTTTTTGTACTTTTTCTTTCTAGGCCGTCAACCCTGCAAATGCGAAAGTGGTTTGTGAATATCAGTAGACCCATAAAATATCAAGAATAAGGTTGTCGACCCGGACAACCAGTTGTCCTTTCCGAGTGCGACTGAGTAGACCTAGGCATTAATCTTATTGCCTAACATTACTAGAATATATCGCATTTGTTTAACTTTCATTTTATTTCGAGTCCTTGAATGCAAAATAAGTTCAGAGTTGAAATGCTCTACAAATGTTTCGTAGTTACAGTTTAAATTTATACCAAAATTATTAGATAATTTAGTTTATAGGAAACCTATTATCCCAAACTGTTGTTGGCATAAAAGTCTCGAGTATAATTTAAGATGTAAAAATAAATCCAAAAATAAAAAACGTAAAAGTCAATTTAGATAACTAAAACAAAAAGTACAAGCTAAAGTAAAAAGCATTGAACAAATTGTTCCACTTTATATACAACAATAAATAGAGCCGCAAAAAATGTAAACCTGAACTAAACGAACTATGCACAAGTAACAGATACAGACAACTCTTACAATTCACCAAATATCAAACTGCAACATCAATTATTCACATGAAAAACAATGGACGCAGAAATGTGGCTTAGAACCACCTTACGATAGACATTCTCGTTTGTTCCACTAAAAAAAAAAATACCACTGCATCACTCGAGCGCGAATCCGAAATCCAGAGGGTGCGTTCTAAAACCACAAATCTGCACTTAATTTTGACACTTACGTAAAATTTGGCCGCCATTTTGGGGTTAAACTGTCACTAATGTCACTCGCGAGGCATGCACATGCGCGAAGGGTACGCGCGCCGAATGGCGGGCGAGCGCGGGCGCCCACTATATAACCTCCCCCCCAAACTATTATTATATTAATTACATTCAATGTTTTCACTGCACGGTGTCGAACGGATCGATCTGGATCATTTGCTTCCTACTGCGATAATCCCGAAATACGGAATTTGAATGGCCTGTAGAAAGTTTCCGACACACATTACACATTATTACATTTGATTTATATGTTACAATTAGTTTTACAATAACTTTAGTAACGCAATCATGGATGTCTATTACATTTTTTTTTTAATGAATGGTCTATTTTTACGAGCTGTCATTGGACAATATACGAAGTGTTTACTGAAATTATTGTTGGACAATTTTTCTTTTACTTCCGATTTCATTTTGTTTCGCACGAACATTGATCTAAGTTACGAGTAAGTGGCACGTAGTTCACTGAAAGTCTAGCACTCCTTTTTGCGACATATTTTATATTTTAAATAATTAGTCACACTTTCAAGAGTTTCATGGGTACAGGAACTCTCCGATGTATATTATTTAGGTTATTTCGTTCATATCTACACTATCTACATCTAAACTAATAATATAAAGAGGTAAAGTTTGTTTTTTTGTTTGTAGGAGGTAATCTCTGAAAGTAATGGTCCGATTGCTAAAATTTTTTCACCGATAGAAAGCTGCTTTATTCCTGAGTGACATAGGCTATATTTTAAGTACGGGTGCGAAGCCACGGGCAAAAGCTAGTCTTTAATATACAGAAATGTACCCCACATAATTAGGCATTGTGAAATGCTATGGACCCTCAGACAGTCAGCCGCATGCGCTGTGATCGTCGGGCAAGTTTCCTGTCTGTGCATGCCTGAAGATAGACGGCGCCGCTAAGGTCAGCCTAGAAACTTGAATGATACAAGCTACGCCTATCTACTTTATTTTGGGAAGTAAGAACATTTCTGGCAGAAGAAACACCTCTTTTTTTTTAAAGTAATAATTGAATTAAAAAATAGTCCCTCATCTATATGTCACACACACTATTGACATTTTGAAGACGATGACATTGTTAACCACACTTTCAATCAGAGTAACTAAATGACCTTCAATTGACATTAAGTTATCTAACGGAGCTTATTAGTGTGACCGTAATACTATGCATGAAGTATTTAGATTCATTAGCTATGTTGCATCAGGACCCAAACCTAGCCTTGATCTAGATATGAACGTTTCGGAGGGTATGCGGGACAGGGTATAAAGTCCCACCAACTTTTCAATGGAGAAAAGTTGGGAAAATAAAACGTTGAGAAGATGACCTCAGTAAAGTTGCCGGTCCAGAATGGATTATAATCGCTAGATTTATAGATAGGTAGAAATCTTTAACGGAGGTCTTTGTTGACAAGGATGTAGCACTTATCCTGCATCGCGCAATCAAAGTTCTCCGCGCGATTGGAACTTATAGAATAGCCCGAAATCATCTAACGGGCAGTAGCCCACCAGACATAACACCCGTCTGGCCGGAGGATCCTCCCTTTTCAACGGAGGTATGTGGGGCTTTACGAGAGTACTGTGTTCTACATACCCCCAAACTTGTGCTGGTGGTGAGGATACAAGGACAAGCTGTTACTGAAAGCCGATCATCAGCAACGCAATGCAATGTAGTATTGTAAAAAAAATAAAGGCTTACATTACTAGAAGTTTTACTGAACTTTTAGCTACTTTCATAATTGGAATTGGAATAACAATCACACCAAAGAAGAAAATACACTAAGCCATTAAAGATGTCCTTGGTCGACTAGTTAGTTACCCTTATCAGCTTGACTGAACTTGGGGCATTAGGGTTCTGAGTCTAATCCGCGGGAAAGTAAATCAAGAAATAATTAAACCAAAAATGTTTTGCAGCCTATCTACTGGATATATTCAGTTAATCACGTCTTTATAAATGTGGTTAGAGTCTGTGAAACAAAGCTTTGACTGAACGCTAGCTTTCGTTGGCCTAAAGCAAGTACCGGCGTCGGTGATGGATTGAAGATCGTCAAAATATTCGGTAACAAATAGATGAAGGATGCACGGAACAGGAAATAATGGCAAAAAAGAGTAGCCTATGCCCAGTGGTATCTCGGTCATTCCAGGCTGAAATACTGATGATCTTTTTCCTTCAAATTAGCTAATTATCTCATAAGTGAGCCAACGGCCCGCTGCGTCCCGCTGCGCAGTCATCGCCCGCGACAACTCGCGTGCTCAAAGTAGCATTACCACTTAATTTACAAAATTACGCTACACTATTACCTACGAATAAATTACTAATTAAACTACTTATGTAATGTATTACATTTTAGTTGACTATGTAGGTTGCATGCACATTTTAGGTGGTACACTTAAGAGCCTATAAAAATTTTGATTTATTTTAGACAGCCTTTTAAAATTATGACTGAGTTCTTGCTTTCGTATCACGAATAAGGTCACAAATTTTGCCCGACAAGCTATTCTTAAGCGGGATTAGACCGGCAATGTTTGCCACATATCAGATGAGCTGTGGGCTAAAAGAGCCACTTATTGGGTCCCATTAACGCAAGGCGTCATCGAGGCAGACCAGGAGAAAGGTGGAGAGATATTTTTTTTTTTCGGTGGGAAAATCATCTTATGACATCCCCCGCCCTTGGGCGGGGCGGGGGATGTCATAACCACTCCTGTTCCTTCGTTGCTTTCGTACCAGGGTCGAGTCTTCCTTTCAGAATCAGACCCTTGGCCCCAGTAGGCTTCGACCCTGCTAGGCCCCTACAGTTGCTGACATCTCCTTGAGGCGCGCGTGGAACAGCACGCGCTGTCGACGACTTGGGCTCGGTCCGGACGGTTACCGGACAGTCGGATGGCGAGCCACCCATTGCTCGCCGTCCGCAAGCCTGCGCCTACGATGGCCGGAAATCGGGATCGGAATCCCGGCGGCGGTTGGGGCGTGAGGACCGTTGCCGTTGCCTCACGCGATCGGCTGCCTCCTTTGCTAGCATTAAAGTGGAGAGATGAACTTGACTCTTACCGCAGGGACGGCCCTCAACGGCAGAATTCAGACTTGTGCGAAAAAGGGAGAGGGAGGACTTTGCTTAGCAGTGCATAATGGGCTTATAAGATTAGATTTAAATAATAACTCATAACATGATTTAAAAGTGTCAATGGAGTTTCTTGCACGTTCTTCTCCATAAAGATCTACGCTTTGGAACGTGCAATTTAACTTCACTTTTTTGATTGACCGACTTTTTGACAATTCAAAAGTGCCTGTAAATGGTCGGCTTTGAAACTAGCTGGCCCGGCGAACTTCATACTGCCTAGCAATTACCTTTTAAAAATGATTAAGACCAATGTATTTGACAGTTGCTGACATTTTTCGATGTGTTTGGATACTTTTCAATTTCTTTTTTATTTCGTGAAATTTTTGCATGTTAGTTTATTGTATTATTTGTATTAGTCGGGCACGCCTCCGATTCCTTTGTTCTGACGTCATCCCAACGCTCAGTCACGTGGTCAGAACAAAGGTATAGGAGGCGTGGCCGACTCTAGGCGATAACCGAAAAGAGAATCGAAACGAAACGTTTGTATCTTGGCTAGGGAGGCTGACGTAGCCCTGACGGGATGAGAATGAGGAGGTACATATAGGTATATATAACTACTTATTTACACGTTGATATTTATTTAAGGTCAAATGAGCTATTCATCAAACTTTGAACTAATTTCCTTAACGATTCCTTTATTAATTAAAAACTTATAACAGTTTCATTAATTGGAAAACAAACTGATTGAAAATATAAATTATTTTATTATAGCACTCATAATATAAGGAAGTACCACTGTACCAGTTTATTATTTATCTATTAAATGTAATAAATAACAAGTTTTAGTCTAGATAGGTGTGTTATTTATAAATTATGCTCTAATTTTTATTCATATGGGATGAAGAATGATCCTATTATATTATTTTGAATGTAAATGTTATATCCTGAATCCTGAATGTGATTTATAAACTATCTTAATTAAGATCAAGGATATATCAATATAGTCTAGTTTAAAAAAAGCGTAGTCCATGCTCGCGAAGGAGGCGGCCACACGCGTCAGGGTACGGACATCTTCACGCCCCAGCTGCCGAGACCCCGATTACGACTTCCAGCCACCGTAGGCGTGGGCAACGAGTAATCGGTAACTTGCCGTCCGCCCGTCCGGTAACCGTCCGGACCGAGCCTGAGTCGTCGACGGCACGAAGTGTTCCACGCGCACCTCAAAGAGATGACAGCAAAACCGTAGGGGGCCAGCAGGGCTGAAGCCCACTGGGGCCATGAGTTGACTTCTGTAAGGGAAACCCGTGGATCTGGAACGCAAAGGCAAAGAAGGAACATAGGTGTGGCACCGCCCTATAGCTGGTGAAGTCATTAGTTGATTTCACATCTAAAATAAAAGAATAGCACGTGAAATTCAAATTGTACTTTTTTGCAATTTGCATTTCAATAACGGATAGTACGATAAAAACAACATACATTTGCGGTAGTGATATGTATGTATTTGCACCATTAAAACTACTAGCTTATCTCTCTAACATAGAAAATTTAACTCTTTTCTGAAAGAAGCACATTTTAATAAAAACTTAGCATTGTACCTTAGGTAAGTAATTTAAACTGAAGAACACGATTGCGGTATCGCAGCGCATCAAATACGAACAAATATAATTGTTTTATACACCTACTTACTTATTAGATTATCTCATTTTTCACTTGCATCCGACATAGCTCAATTAGTAAGGAATACCCTCAAACGAGAGTGTTGACCGCAACAGTTGCGCCACCGGCTACCGACACTTGTGGTCGACGGGCGTATCCGCGTGGAGATAACTATTTCAGACGGATATTAGCTCGGTCCATTTATAATTTGTATCGTTTATTTTTTTAAAGTGCAATTCCGTGGAAAATCAATGACTAGTTGTCAATTTTCAGAAACTTTAAAATTTTGTAGTTGATTTTGTGAAATCCTAAAAAGGATCAATAAATATTCAGCTCTGACTAGTAAGTACCTTGTATAATATAAATAAATGCATTGAACTTCTGCTAACTTCGTTGAAAATACTAAGATTGTTGGTAATCAATTTATTAACAGCAGAAGTTACCGTTAAATAATTTGACCGGAAGAAACTAGACCTAATAATGAAATGTGAACGTCTTTCAGCTGGAATGATGTTCATTTTTTTGCCACAGTACATTCCCAGCATAACATAGCACTCAGTAATAATCTCTTTTACCACAGTTCAGTTGATCGGAATCGAACCTGTTGTACTTTACGTAAGCGCAATGAAAACTGGTTGTATGGCTAATTACTTGAAGTTATTATGCAGATTATAAATTCCAGGAAATTCTTGTGAAATATAGATCAGACTTAACGTGATAGATTGTTACTTTGTTGCTATTCAGCAGCTTAGAATATAATGAAATTATGAATGACACAAAATATTTACAACAAACTGAGTAGGTATACGTCATCATTTCAGCCCAAAATGCTTACTTCGTGACTCTAGAACTAGAACCCTTTATACGGTTTATAAATACCTTACTAGCCTCTCCCAGCGAAATTACAAAATTATTCCTAGGAAACTTTAAACTCCGAACGAAATGAAGATTGCTAAGTTTTAATCCCGAACGTAGCGAGAGACTTATATCATTAACTCCTGAGGACTGCGAAGTAGTTAATATAGAAACCTGAGTGAAGTGAGAAATTCAGGCCACCCAAGACAAAGATTGCTTTATAGCTCCGTGTTAGATACTCTACTTTTAACACCTTCTGTGAGATAATTAAAAAAATATTTAGTAAGACAAATTATTTATTAAGTAGATAATATAAAGTATCATTTACAAGTTAATGTTAACTATCTCTCGACATGTTTTGAGATTTGAAATAAACAAAATTCACTACTAAATCGAATTATAGATTTAAATGTTTGTGTGATGAGCACGATCATTTGTTCTGTGTCTGGGTGTAATTTATCTATAATATGTATGTATTTAGAAATATATAAGTATGTTTATCAGTTGTCTAGTACTCATAACACAAGCTCTGCTTAGCTTGGGACTAGACGGCGTTGTGTGATAGTTGTGGAATATTAAAAAAAAAAAATTAAAAAAAAAAATCTATAACGCTCCTGCTCTTTCATTCTTTTATTCGGTAACCACCTTTTATTTTTTTGTTTGTTTAGTGGCCAGTTTGATTTTTGAATATACTCGTTTGATGCGCGTACATTTTAATTCACTTAATAAGTTTTTTAAATGGTTTTGACGTTCCAAATTCAAATCACATTATCCCCTAGGGAACGCCCATACTAAACATTATATCCCTAGGGACAGAATAACTTGCTTTAGGTGATGGTTGTATAAAATATAAAAGATAATTATCAAGGTGGTGTAAAAAGTATCCTCCAGGAGGGAATAGCAAATACACTCACACACACATACAAACATTTAAGTACATATATATAGTGTGAAGTGTAATATCACCTATTTATATTTGTCATGACATCCTAAAGTAATTTACCTCTTCGGATATTCCAACATCTCACTGAATTAAAAGTCACATCGCTATTGTTACAAGAAGCCACTTCCCCAATTACTGTCAAAATATACAAACAATGAAAGGAAGCTCACACATTAGAAATGGCCCTGACGATGAGAGCGACACCTGCCACTTGGGACGAGTACTACCGGTTGTGGACTGACAGCTGTGATGAGATTCATGGCTGTTGGATTATTCGAGAGAGCCACCATGGCCCTAGGATGCCAAGGGTAGGTAACTGAAGAATCAGAGGTGGGTTTTAGTCAGTAAAAGTCGGACACCCAGGTCTCACTCCACCCAGAGCGGCAGAAGTTATTTGATGATTTCAATAGGTACTTCCTCAAGGATGCATCATCCAACACTTTGCTGCGGGGATGTAGCATAACATAGCATAATCAGCCTTTTAATTTTCCCACTGCTGGGACTCAGGCCTCCTCTCTAGGAGAAGGAATGGGCCGTAACGGACCACGCGGGCCCATGTGCGGGTTGGTGAATGTCACATGTCTTCGAATTTTTATTTCTAGGATATGCCGGTTTCTTCACGATGTTTAGCGGGATGTGCTTTTTGTCAAATCACGCAAAAATATGTTTATCATAATTATGTTCCATGAACCGAGACCTTGATTCTTGCTTCTGATTGGTAAAAGAAAAAACCCACTGGATGAAACACTACGGCGGCACTCAGACAGAATTTGTTCTTACTATATCAACTGGCGTCAAAAGACACCCGACACTAACAAATCAAAATAAATACGTAATAAATCTAAGACTACAATGTAATATCACCCACGACCTTCACGCCTCAAGAAATAAACGTCATTGTAAAAACTAAAGTATTTCATATCAAAGTATTCCGAACTGAGAAGAAAAGATGCATGGTTCAATAATATCGGTTGTAAGTGATATCTGTTTGCAATGAAATAACGAAGACAAGCCATGTGTTTGAACCAGAGGCGTAGCTACCGCTGTATCAACCGTATCCATTAAATTGGGGCCTCCGGGCTGTAGGGCCCTGAAGTGTGGAAAAATTCGCAACATGCTACAACTACTGGGGCCATGGGTAGTGTGAAAACGAAACCCGGGGCCCTGGGACGAAGGCAACGAAGGAACAGGAGTGGGGAGATGATTTTCCCACCTAAAAAAAAAAACAATCTATAACTTTCAATTCTCTTATTAATAAAAGGCCCGTAATTAATTAATTATAACTATATTATGGGATGGGGCTTAACAGGCGGACAGACGGACAACAAAGTGATCCTATAAGAATTCCGTGTTGCTGACTCGACGGAATCCTAAATAACCGGGCAAGTGCGAGTCGGACTCGCGCACTGAGGTTTCTGTTCAAACTTACCTATGAAAACAGTTCAATTCCCGAATTGAGTAACGAAGATTTATGCGAATCGCTAAAAAAGTTGTTTTTTTGTAAACTACAAATTTACAGTTTTAAGATTTTTTCCTATACTTGTGCTATGAGACCTTGCTTCATACTAAATTTCAGGATTCTAAGTCAACGGGACTATGAATTTTGATTCCCTTGGGAGTGTCGAAATATACGTTTTTTTGCGACATAAACGGCCGTACTTTTTTTCCTTAACTCAAAAGTTTGCTTTTTTCACAGCTTCAAGGGACCGCAAATCTGAGTATATGGTTTTAGTTTCATCTCTGTATCTCCACGCGTTCCCGAGATAAAGGGTCTTGACATACAGACAGACAGTCATACGGACAACAAAGTAACAAAAAGTTCCTTGATCATTTTTGATTCGGGGCTAGCTACGCGCCTGGTTTGAACCCAGGTCAACTTACGAAGGTTGTCTGTTCGCCTCAGCCAGCTCAGACGACCACTTTTTTATTTGCTTTTAATCTCGTGGGTGTCGAAAAAGACAGCATTCCTTTCTGTTAACAAAGCTATCTTTTTAACACCCACAGGATTGAAAAGACTCCGTAATACATTAGCATGATAAAAATAGACGCAGGTAATTTATTATCTACTCCCAATCAGTAAAATAAATCTTTATACATAAAAGAAAGTCGTGTAAGTTACAACTATTTGTAACTCCAGAACGGCTGAACCGATTCGGCTAAAAATTAGTGGGGAGGTAGCTTAGAACCAGGAGACGGACATAGGATACTTTTTGTCCCGTAGAGTAGGGTAGAGTGTTGTAGAGTAGGGTAGAGTTGGGTAGAGTTGGGTAGAGTGGGGTAGAGTAGAGTAGAGATGGTTAGAGTAGAATATAGTAGTCAGTTGACGGGAGCAAAGCCGCGTATATAAGAGGAATTTTGAAAGTGGTGCCAGTGACTTAAAAGTTGAAAGGAAATCGTTTTTCTTAGTATGGTAATGTAAAGAGGAGGGATGAAAGCCATGTTACTAAAAGAGTTCTGAGTATACATGTAGATGGATGGAGAGGGAGAGGGAGCCCAAAGAAAAGATGGATGGATTCTGTGAGGACTGATATGAAAGAAAAGGAAGTTAATGATAGTGTGACGGGTGACAGGACAGAGTGGAAGAAAAAACTTGTTGCACCGACCCCAAGTAATATGAGCAAGGGCAGGAAGAAGAAGAAGTTATCTGTCTTTCGATCTTAAAAAACTTCTATGAGACAAGTATGTATTTATTTCAGAAATACTTTATGTAGATTTAACTTCGCTCCTGTGGTCTATTTCACCGAATCTGTGATATATTTTTGGGATAAATTTTCTACTATTTATGAGGTTTCTTTTTTGTAGGTTTTTTTTTTCGGTTGGAAAATCATCTCAAATCGCGCTCTTGGGCGGAGCGTGAGATAGTGTCAGACTTTTACTGACTAAAAACCCACTCCTGTTCCTGCGTTTCCTTCGTCCCAGGGCCCCGGGTTTCGTTTTCACACTACCCATGGCCCCAGTAGGCTTCGACCCTGCTGGGCCCCTACGATTTGCTGACATCTCCCTGAGGCGCGCGTGGTTTTTTTTGTAGGTGGGAAAATCATCCAATGACATTCCCCGCTCTTACGTGTCAGACTTTTCTTGACTAAAAACCCACTCCTGTTCCTTCGTTGCCTTTCATACCAGGGCCGAGTCTTCCTTTCAGACGTTGACCTTGCTGGGGCCCTACGTTTTACTGACATCTCCATGAGGTTTGGGAGTAGTGCTACATAGGCCACTGCCAATGGACACTCGTCAGTGACAATGTTGCTATCTGTGTTGCAATTTATGAAAAAATTTCGCAATCGGATCTGTATACATTCATACTCCTAGACACCTCTTACAAATACATTACAAACAAAAAAAACAGGCTTTTTATGTGCAAAAAACATCGCGAAGGTTTTTACAAATAAGGAAGAAAAATGGTTTGAATTGTTGTCACAGAGAGTAATTCATTCAAGTCTATCTTAGAAACGACAATACGTAGGTAAATGAACGGTGTTAACTTAGTTTCAGACGATAAACCAACATAAGCCAAAACTGCCTTCAAGGCTAGAGTGAATAGGCTCTTAATAAACTAGTGCGCCTCACCATCAATGATTGCATCACTGCTTACCATCAGGTGGGATCGCAGTCAAGCACTGGTTTATATCGAATAATAAAAAATAAAAAAACAAAAAAAAAACTTTTTCATTTTCAAAGCGCGCGCTGTCAAGGTCACGTCACCGACCAATAGTAAGCTTTCGTTCATATACGGACTTAGTAAGTCCTTTCCCGGCACCAGGATATGTGCATGTACCGTTAAGTGAATAATATGCCTATTACTGCCTTTTTGTAGTGTTAATGAGGTCTATTTAGAGTAGCAATGTATGAATTAACTTATTAAAGACCTTTTGCACATGCCATTTGCTACCGGACATTGATTTTCTATCTTAGGATGTGGATTTAGATGAGTCAAACCGACACAATTTTTCTTGTGAGTGGCCATGTAATCGCCCTGCCGTATAAGTAGGTAAGTATATGCTGTAAACCTGAACCTAAACTGAAACTAGGTAAGTACTTTTTTTAGAGTTCCGTACCTCAAAAGGGAAAAAACGGAACGCTTATAGGATCACTTTGTTGTCCGTCTGCCTGTCTGTCGGTCAGTCTATCGTCTGTCTGTCTGTCTGTCTGTCAAGACCCTTTATCTCGGGAACGCGTAGAGGTATCGAGTTGAAATTAAAACCATATACTCAAGTCTGCGGTCCCTTGAAGCTGTGAAAAAATCAAACTTCTAAATTACCGAATAAAAAAGATACTGCCGTTTATGTCGCAAAAAACGTATATATCGATACTCTCAAAGGAATCAAAATTCATAGGGTACTTCCTGTTGACCCAGAATACTAAAATTTGTAGTTTGTACGGAACCTTGAGTGCGCGAGTCCGATTTGCACTTGCCCTGTTTTTTATTTTGGCTTCACGGTAGAGAATAGAAGGAATTCTATTAATTATTATATTTTGTATAGGCATGTAAGGATTCCTCCTTACATGCCGAGAGCACCGAGAATGATGAGTTAGAAGAGGAGGGTTGAAGCAGAAGCAATGTCAGGCGAGCGAGCGAGAAAGAAGCATGGAACTATAAACCCTATATAGCTCCATCCATTTAACAGTTCAGTTTAGGTCGTCAAGGTGGTCGTCAGGGGTTTTTCCTTTTAAGGTACTGAACCCTAAAAACTAACATTTTAATTGTTCTTTTTTTTGGTTTCACACGTTTTATGCATTTAGCCAGTGTCAAGTTTAGAAAGTATTTTGTATTAAGTCACTCCGAGTTATTTTTAGTTCCATTAGTCTGTGGATGTAACACATTCTAATGTTTCGGCAGTAATTGCCAACAAATGTATCAAGTCAATCTTCTCAGCAAGCTTCGCTGACAACAATAACTGACTGCAATAAAATTATCTGCATTTTACTGAAGCCTGTTTCAATGATTCCACATATTGTCCAGCTATGTATACACTTGAGATACAAAACTACGCTAATTTTACATCACAATATCCGCTAGGAATCAAGTTGCGAATAATTAAAATAGCCATTAAACTTAACTAGAAAAAATCCCGTCAAAAAATTTATCATAATATGTAATAACAGTATAGCATAGTGTAGCATAGTCGGCCTTATCATGTTCCCACTGTTGGGACTCAGGCCTCCTCTCTAGGAGAGGGAATGGGCCGTAATCCACCACGCGTGCACGAGCACGAGTGCGGGTTGGTGGATGTCACATGTCTTCGAATTTTTGGTTCTAGGACATGCCGGTTCCCTCACGATGTTTTCCTTCACCGTTTTGAGAGCAGTGGTGATGAAATAAATTACACAAAGTAATGCGCCTGGCTGGGTTTGAACCCGCGATCTACAACTCCGTAAGTCGGAGCCATTACCACTCGGCCACCACTGCTCACTCGGCCACCACTGCTGTAATAACAGTATAGTTAGTTAAGTATTTTTTAAATGTAAATTATTATGCTCATCGACTTTTTTTTCGGTGGGTAAATCATCCAGTGACATCCCCCGCTCTTGGGCGGACGATAGTTTCAGACTTTTACTGACTAAAAACCCACTCCTGTTCCTTCGTTGCCTTTCATACCAGGGCCGAGTCTTCCTTTCAGAATCAGACCCTTGGCCACAGTAGGCTTCGATCCTGCTGGGCCCCTACCGTTACGGTTGCTGACATCTCCTTGAAGCACGCGTGGAACAGTACGCGCCGTCGACGACTCGGGCTTGGTCCGGACGGTTACCGGACGGTCGGACGGCGAGCTACCCATTGCTCGCCGCCCGCTTCCGAGGACACGACGGTGCTCTGCCCAGGCGGGGCACACCTCCACCGTATGCTCCACCGTGTCCTCCGGGCGGTAAATGCTCATCGACTAAGTAATACTTATAATAAAGGCGAAAGTTTAGGCGTGTGTATGTTTTTGACTCCTTCACGCTCAAATTCTGAACGAATTGGAATTGAATTTAAGATGCTGGTAGACAGACCATATCCTGGAATAAGAGGACTTTTTTTATTCCGAGTGTTTTCATTTTTGTAGGTGGGGAAATTATCCAATGACTTCTCTTGCTTAAAGGCTAAACGAGAGGGCGTGTCAGACTTTTACTGACTAAAACCCACTCCTATATTCCTTCTTTGCCTAGCGTTCCAGAACCCCGGGTTTCCCTATCGGAAGCCAACCTATAGCCCCAGTAGGCAAGACTAGGCCCCTACGGTTATACTGACATCACTTTGAGACGCGCGTGGAACACTACGCGCCGTGGACGACTCGGGCTCGGTCCGGACGGTTACCGGACGGCCGGACGGTAATTTACCCGGGTGTATATTCCATTGGGATAATTTTATAAATTTACCGCGGGCAAAGCCTCTGACAGAAGTTAAGTAATAATAATAATAATAATTTTTATTTCGGATACCAAAAATTCATAGTGTTAGTAACATACAAGAATAAAAACAATGAAAAACTTACTGCCTAGTGTTAGTAATTACCAATCTTCGCATAAACTTCTGAATGATGGGAGAGCCAAAGCTCTCAGCGACAGTTTTCAGGATGCTGTTCCGACTGTCCCTCACTCTCCTCAGTACCGACGCAGTTTTTATACGTATAATCGCATAGAAACCGTCGGTACGGGCTTGCGTAAACATCTCCGATGCGCTACAGTAGCGAGGTAGTCTCAACAGTATCCTGAAAGAATTATTATATTGGACGCGCAGGACATCCAGCGATCTCTTAGTATAATCGACTCATAGACTGCCCGTGTACAGACTTTGGCAATAAGCCTAACCAAAACCAAACCCACCAAAAAACCAGTAATCAAAACCTAGAAAACCTTAAAAAATTTATATATAGTATGCGTATGTGTGCGTGTGTTTGTGTGTGTAGTGTGTGCGAGAGTGTAGTACAGTATAGTGTAAAAGTTTTGTTATTATTTTGGTGTACAATAAAGTTTTATTCTATTCTATATCTACGTATGTAACGTACATACATAAGTGCGAATGATTTAGACTTTCCGGTAGGCGGAAGCGGAATAACTAATGTCTGCAGCTAGCACTCATATTATTTTTATTATTTCTCATTTAACAGCTGCCAATGCTGCCATTTGCTAAACAAAATTAACTTGTAATTACTACAAGTGAACATTCAGTTAGGTTGGTTGAAACTAGCGACTAAGTATATAATGAAATAAGGCGCAATAGAGGTTATTTTTACAATTTATTGCCAAAGGACTTACAAGCTGTGACACTCCGTCTCGCTCCGCCAAGAGCAGTTGATGATTTCCCACTAAAAAGAGTCTTTGGTCAACTGGACCCACTCGAAATGAGCCTACGGGATCACTCAACCTAATCACATTATAAATAGGTCAACTGGACCCACTGCCTAATTTCATTATTAGTACAGTCACGGCGTAAAGCCGGCAACAATTTTCCAACGGCAGAATTAAGTTTGTACCTCACAGTATAGTTTATCTTTTTCATAGTGAAGAATCAAACAATTTACCTACATAGGTAAGTTTTTACGGAATCTTCGGAGACCGAGTCCGTCTCAGTAGGTCCAGACGACCTATTCTAATGTGATTGGGTTGAGTGATCCCGTCGTCCATTTCGAATGATTCCAGTTGACCAAAGACTCAAAAAGGACTATATAATTATGCTAGTGTGTATCTATGTGTCTCCAAATAAAATACATTTCTTTCTTTCTTTTACCTTTCTTTTTTTTATTTCTTTCTTTCTTGCTTATATTTTTAGGTTTATAAGTAGCTTATTACTGAGTAAGTACCTACAATACTGAAATACCTTCTAGGCTGTGTTTATGGCGCCAAAATTCCTGGCTTCCGACTATACGTACCTAACTACTGTCAAAGGTCTACAATCTCGATGGCTACCCATCCACAAACTGCAACCTCGGCCAGCGTTACTTAACCTTGTTAATCAACCCGTGCGGTTCCTTAAGCCCAAGCCCAACAGACTACACTTACCAAACAGCCTCATAGCGCCACACCTCCACATTTTAACGCCGCTCATTCAAGTGCTCTATTTAGGAGAGCATTCACAAGTTACATACGTGGCCCAGTTATGGCTGTCAAGCAAAGGGCGCGGTGACGACAAGGCCGGCCGCCTCCGATTCGTACGTCAGTCTTTACTAGTAATTTAACCTTTAGCTTTGTGAAGGACATAGTGGGATATACACCACAAATTTTTAATTAGTACAAATACTTAAAGGGCTTATTAGAAAAGGTCTTGTTATTATTCAAGTAAAGTCTCAATAAATAATATGCATAAACAACAAAGTTTTAAAGTGTGTTTATATCCCAAAATGTCACCCAATTTATGGAAATATTGTACAGGCCAGATTATGAATGAAAACACAATGGAAAAACACTGCGCATAGTATTTTCTAGTAGCAATTGTTATGATTTTTTGAATCAACTGTGAATACCAATTATGACAAATTTTCGAGGACAATATTGAAATTTCGTTTTTTTTTTACATTTGACTACACAAATATGATCAGTAACGGGTATGGATAGAGTCCCATATTTTTTTTGTATTAATTAAAAAATAGGGGTGTATGAAGAAACACTTTTGACTCTTTCGGAAGTTTGTACTTACGTCGCTAGTAGTTCAGTTGCGACTTTGTTTATTATTTTATTTATTTTTTATGGATGGTGCTGCGAAATGCCACCCGGTAGCTTTGGACTCGGTGGAAAGGCGTGCGAAGAGGTACAGGCGTAGGGTAGCCAGCCTTACGGTATTTTACAGGATGACTTTTGGAGAGTGTGCGCGGAAATTGCATGACTTGATTCCGCCATCTTATTTCTACCATCAGACAACCCGACATACGGCGAGTATACCCTTACGTTGTTGAAACCTCTACGGTCAGGACTAAGCGTTTCGCCTCGTCGTTTATACCGCGAACATCGAAAGATGGATGGGACTGAAACAATTTATAAAATGTTCAATATTTTTTTGTAATGTATGTACTTTCAACAACGTAATTTTTAATAGTGAGAAATAAACTATTTTTATTTTTTTATTTACTTTTGATATGCCTGCTGCCGTCTTCCCGTCCAATTATAATTTAGGTGTGTTCAAGGCTGGCGTGAATAGGCTCTTAATAAACTAGTGCCCCTTATCATCAACGATTGACTGAAAACAAGTTATTGAGTAAGGCTAGCGTACAGCATGACACGCTGAAATTAAAGGAAATTACATTTTCTCATAAAAGGTCGGACACATCTGTAGGCACTTGATCATATCTTTATTGGTTAGCTTCATTCACAAATGCTGATCATTTGTGAATGAGGCTAACTGATAAAGATATAACGGACATTACATCCATTATATTATTATTATTTATTATATACATTATTGTACACCATTACACATACAAAAGGAAACTAAAACACATACATACAATGGGCGGCCTTATCGCATTCCGCGATCTCTTCCAGGCAACCTGGAATGGACAGTAATTGCTTGCACAAGAAATGGGGCTGTCATTGGTATTACAAAACCAGTATTAAACATCTAAATAATAATAGATACACAGATGTTATTATCCTGAAAACATTTTATAGAAATAACATACATGCCCATACGCAAATGCTTTAGATTTCTTGTTGCAAAAAAATCCTCAGAAGGTCGACGAGGTCCGGTTTTCCACCTATGCGTCACAGCATGCGTTACTTTGTTACATTCCTGCCATAGTTTAGAATACTAAATATTATGTGGCCATCAAAGTAGCTACTGTATTTGAGAATTAAGCTAAAGACAAACTGAGCCCACGTATGCCACGCATGCTACGCATTATGACATCTAGACTCTTGAATTCGCTTGAAAACAGACGACTTACGTGGGACGCTGTGACAGCGTTGCGTATGCTGAGATGTTTCTAAGGCATCTGTTTCCAAGTAAATTCAAGAGACTTGATGACATAACGCGTAGTATACGTGGCATACGTGGACTCAATTTGTCTTTAGTTTGAAGGTTGTGGTTGCACAAAAATTTATAAAACCGGGCAAGTGCGAGTCAGACTCGCGCACTGAGGTGTCTGTACAAACATAAATTACCTATGAATACAGTTCATTTCCTCAATCGAGTTATGATTATTTTTTCCTAAACGCAAAAAAAGAAATTGTGACGTTAATATAAATTTACAGTTTTTAGATTTTTTCCTATACTTGGGCTAGGAGACCTTGCTTCATGCCAAATTTCAGGATTCTAGAACAACGAGAAGTACCCTATAAATATTGATTCCCAAGAGAGTGTAGAAATACACCTTTTTTGCGACATAAACGGCCGTATCTTTTTTTTCTGTTAACTCAGAAGTTTGATTTTTTTACTGCTTCAAGGGACCGTAGACTTGAGTATATGATTTTAATTTCAACTCGATACTTCTATAAAGGATACCTAGAAAAAGGACCACAGTGATCCTATAATGGTTCCGTCTATAAGGGTTCCGTTTTTTCCTTTTGAGGTACGAAACCCTAATAAAAAGGATCCGAAACTACGACTACGACCCTAAAAAGTAAAATGCTTGTGTTTCAAAGAGTTGCTGAAGTCCTGGAACACAAAGAACAACTGAAGGAACACAGATGGGTTTTAGCCAGTTAAAGTCTTACAGTACTTCCCACTCCACGTCGTTTACCTTAAAATATAAAAAAAAAGAATAGAACAAAAGCTGTTTCGTAAGTGCTAAAGAATCTTTGTAGAAAGAGGCTTTCAAGTAATCCCACGAAATAATTACTATTATAAGCTTATTGTCCAATCCAAGGTCTCAATTGTCCGGTTGTGTTTCCGACTGTGCGTCACTTTAAAGTACTCATTTTGTCAATCTTTGACTTCGCAAGGTCGTGATCTACAATCTATTTCTCTTTAATAGAATTATTTATCTATAAATAGATAGGTAGATTGTCTCCATTTATTTTTTATCCTGAAATTATCGACGGTGGATTATTAGGTACTTGATTTTTTCTGAAAGGTTTATGGTCATGTTGCCGCGTGAATTTATGTCATCAAGCAGACCTTAAACACAACCCTTTTGCTGCCAAGAATATATTCGTTCGTGTGCCAACAACCCATCTCCTTAGTCATTGTTAGGACACGTAGCTAATTTTGACTTGTGTTCATGCCCAGTACCTGACTGGAGAGTCCAAATCTAAGTAAGCTTTTAACCAGCATACATTTAAGTAGGTATTTTATAGCGATTAAGATTACCAACAGAGAAGCGCACAAAATCCGGAACGCGCACTTTTGATTTCTTGAGAAAAAAAAACTTTTTTTGCGATTCGAAAAAATTTTCGAATATCTCAATTAGAAAATTGAACTGTTTTCATAAGTAAGTCCTTAAGGAACCCTTAGTGCGCGAGTGCAAATTGCACTTACCCGGTTTTTTTATTAAGGTTAGACTCGCGTTTGACCACTATCTCACCTTATATTAAGCGATGATTTGGTCGACGATGGAGCACGCTTGCCAGGAAGTAACCTATTGACTCTTGACTTAAAAACCCCTGGGTTGTAGCTTCGCTCCCTAGCTGCCATCTGGGAAGAAGTGATGAAACAATTACCCCAGCACCATTTAGCTATTTATTAAATTGTAGAATTTTATTATGCAATACACTGTCCATCCTCAAATGTTTTCAGTAATTCTAGCCTGAAACTAGACACGTTATTATACGTGTTTAATGTGTCTAATTCCCACGCCCCGTCACCTCAGTTTTTGTAGATAGCTCGGGTAAATCGTGATCCATTGAGCTACATTCGTGCTGCCAGTTTTTGTGGTAAAAATGTTTATTTGTTTCCTTGTAAGGATTAACTTCTCAGTATGACTGGCTATTCTGTAATTCTGATAACATCTGTCCGTATCCATTGCATTCTTCACAGCGTTTGAAATCTCTTCTGAATGGGATTTATTTAAACTTAGCAGACTGTAGATCATGGCCTGAATAAATATTTTTTTCCAGCTTTAAGAACTTAATGTCCGATTTTTCCGTAAATGGTGCCAGTTGCCATAAGCTAATAGCAAATAACCTTATTTACACCAAAGTCAAACAAAAAGGAGTGATAGAAAAATCTATCTACAATTAAATCACTTTAGTTCATCTTAATGATCTTCTTTTAGGAAGACGACAGACATCCATCATCATCCTTGGACCACCTTTTATGTCAAATAAACGGCATTACAACCTTATTGTCTTCATCAGACTACCTTATTTATACGTAAAATTGCTCGTCATTATTAATAAAATTATTTTTCTGCATCCAACAACGGAATTTAATAACAGTTTCCGTATTGTTTGTAAATATTAAGGCCACAGATGCATTTAGGTACACGTGTATTACTCACACCACTTAAAAACTAGACAATCCACTTGTTCTAGTCAAAACAAATAAGCCTTATATAATCTGTGCATAACTGCATAGAAAAAAAATAATAGAAATTGGCGCCAAAATTAGCGAACGACCGCAATGACACATGTCAAACAAAACATTCCGAGGCTACGGCTATTGGTTATTCAGCCAGTAAAATGTTACGATAACGTGTTGCGTTCCGAAACCGAAACGAATAACTTTGCCGCGGGCCGCATCGCAAATGTAACAGCACAAACTTTCATTTACACTCGCTAAACTATAAATTAAACCATACTCCGCCGTGTTAACGGTCGTTTTGCAGCAAAAAGAGATTGTTTATCGACACAGTTGCTTTACATGCAAGTTGCCTCAATGTATGACTTGTTCTAGATATGTCAAGGACTGTTGTTTTGTAAAAATACTTTCTTTCAATACTTATCTTTGCAAATACGCCGATAAAATCTCCAATGGAATTTGTTTTTTTCCACTGCGCGCTATATTGAAACAGTTTTTATTCATCAGATTTGGTCAATGATTGCAATTATGATTTCTTTAGTGGTATTATTTTGAGCATGTCTGCATAAGGTCCTGAATTAGATTCTTGGTGTGAGTGTCTTTGTGCCCGGTTGATGGCTATCAGCTCACCCCTTTTGTAACATGAGTCTAACTTAAATTGCAAAATGTCTAGTACACGTCTGTCTAAACCTTCGGGCTTTTCAGGTGAGATGGATATAAATGTATTATGGACAGGCTTTCGTTTGATCATTATCTCACCTCAGAGGTAATACTGGATTTAGCCAACATATAGTATTTTCATTACATACTGACTGACCCAACATTGTCCTGCTTCATTATAATCTGTCAAACGCGCGAAGAATCGCCGAAGAGTCGTCGTAGTTTTCTGATTTTTTCTAATTTTTAAAGCAATTCCCTTATTATTATCTTTCTTAAGAAACTTCTCGTGATCAAGGGAAGTAGGGATTAATTTTTATACATATAGATGAAACAGCACCCCACACTAGGAATTACTCCTTCATCGTAGGTGCGTTCACAAATATGTAAACTGACATACACAATACACCCAGACCTGAACACCTATCTGCAGGCCGTACAAATGTTTGTAACGTACGGAAATCGAACCTATAACACGCAGCGGAGTAGCTATTCATTTAACCACTCCGCCAACCGTGCCTGTATGAAACCTGGACTAGCTGTCCCCCGCGGGTCCACCGCGTCTCTGGTAACTAATTGCTCCGCTCCCGTGAGTCGCAGCGTGATGTTATATGTATAGCTTTCGTCGATAAATGAGCTATCCGACATTAACCATATTAGTTTTGGAGATTGGCGCGTTCAAACAAACAAACTCTTCATCATCATCATCATTTCAGGAGAAAGACGTCGACGACGACAACTACTGGACATAGGCCTCCCCCAATTGTCGCCACAATGAACGGTCCTATGCGTCTCGCATCCATCAGACACCCGCAACGGTTACCAAGTCATCGGTCCACTTTGTAGGAGGCCTTCCAACGCTACGTCTTCCGGTACGTGGTCGCCATTCCAGAACCTTTCGGCCCCCATTGCCACTTAAGTTTGACGATTCTTCGTGCTATGTCGGTAACCTTTGTTCTCCTGCGGATATACTCATTCCTGATTCCTGAACAAACTCTTCAGACTTAAATTATTAGTACAGTAAAAAGATAACAAAAAAAAATATGGCAAAGCCAGAAATTATTAGAAAGCATAAGGCACAGCACAGGGTATCTTGAATTCTTAACTTGTTTTTATACTTCCAGTAGTAGCCCACCCTAATGCACAGCGAACCTAGCATTTGCATTTGAAGTCATTGGATGATTTCCCACCTTAAAAAAAAAAAGTATATATTCTACTTTTACTATGAGGGCAATCCGGCACTGGATAGAGAGAGGCACTCAATGCTTACTTCTTCATATTATAAAAAGAAGGAATAATGCTTACTTAGAACCATTGCATTCTCATGTTGCAGCTAATGGCACATTAAGTGGACATACTTTCATTCACACGTTACTGTTCTTACTTATGTAATGCTAAGTTAGAATTGGTCTAACTTGAGAATACAAGGAAAACACTTGACAGATACCTCACGTTCTCACTTTACTTTGCATTATTTAACAAACCATTTGGTAGCTTAGAAAGAATTGGTAATTTTCCACGTACCTAATACAACTCCTTAGTTCGAGCGCTTATTAGTGTTCTAGCACGTTCAATGCGGAACGAAGCCTTGTATGTTACGAAGCCTTCATTGCGATGTGGCTAAGAAAAACATAGTCTTCTCTGCTGTGCGGAAGCCGTAACTTCAATTTGATTTAATTTAGGAAGGAAATGGATATATGTCTAAGATGCCTTATTAAAACCGAATGCAATTGTCTATCTATTTTAAAACAGGGTCCCTTTGACCTCTTACCGCATTGAAGAAATAAACATTTAGCTAAAGCTTTCAGTTTCTTAAACGTTACGGGGTCTAATAAGCCCCTAATCGTCACAATGATAGTTTTCAAACGAGGTCTTAAACACCCCGTACCGTAAGGATGGAGATAATTTAAAAATTAGTGCCGCTGTCAACGGGTTGGAACACAGGAAGTTTTAGGTAGGTATCTATATGATTTTTTTCAATAACCTTGAGTCTAGAATCATGGTCCGTTATAGGCATTACACCTGGTCTACAGATTGCTCTATTATCTACCAACATAAGACCTCTTTATTTTTACATAGCTTAAAATAAAGTCACATTCCGCGTCTGTCTGTTCATTTGCTAACTGCTCCTAAACCACGCAAATGATTTTGATGCGGTTTTCACTAACAGAGAGAACAGCAAACGAGGAAGGTGTATGTTTAAAATTTGCACCCGTTCGACATCCACGGGTAGTGTGAAAACGAAACCCGAGACCCTGGGACGAAGGCAATGAAGGAACAGGAGTGAGTTTTTAGTCAGTAAAAGTCTGACACTATCTCCCGCTCCGCCCAGGAGCGAGAATTGTCATTAGATGATTTTCCCACATAAAAAAAACCCGTTCAGCGTACAGTTTGCGTTCGTTCGTCCGTTCGTTTTGGAGGTATGCGGAACAGAGAGTAAAGTCCCGCAAACTTCTGTGGAAAAGGGAGGATCCTCCGACCACACGGGTGTTATGTCTGGTGAGCAACCGCCCGATAGATGATTTCGGGCTGATCAAATCACGTGAAGAACTTTAATTGCGCGATGCAGGATTAGTTCTTATATGACGCCATAGATGTCACTACATAGCATTTTAGTGATTTAGCTCTACCTAGATATATAGTTATAAGTTATTATAGAATTTCTACTATTGATAGACTCGCGCTTGGCCACTACTAGCTCACCTAATGGAAAGCGAATATCTGGTCGACGATGGAGCACAGTTGCCTAGAAGAAGTAGCCTATTCCGCCATTGTACCCATAGATTTAAGTTTATGTATAAGTTGTGTTACTTTTATGGTGTACAATAAAGTCTATTCTATTCTATTCACTCTCGATTTAAAGACCCTCAGAAACTAGGAATATTACTTAAACTAACCACAGAAGACATTTTTTTTTAGGTGGGAAATCATCAAAATGACTTCTCGCGCTCGCGAGCGCGAGGGCGTGTCAGACTTTTACTGACTAAAACCACACCTGTATCTTTCAATTACCCTTTGCGTTTTTAGGACTACGGGTTTCCTGTTCAGAAATTCTCCGCGGTCCTAGCTAGCGGGCATCGGCCCTGTTGGGCCCCTACGGTTTGCTAACATCTCTTTGAGGAGCGCGAGGATCACTACGCGCTGTCGACGACTGGGCTCGGTCCGGTTAGTTACCGAACAGCCGGACGGCAAGCTACCCAGTGCTCGACGTCCGCAAGCCCGCGTCTACCGTGGCTGGTAGTCGGGGTCAGAATTACGGCGGCTAGGGCGTGAGGACCTTCGTTCCCTCACGCGTGCAGCCTCCTCCTTCGCTAGCATTACTGCTTCGCAGAAGGAGGCGACCGCCTGCCATTCCTCCTCGCTCCGGACCATAGCCTGAACCAGGGCCCGACGCGAAAGGTCGCTGCCACCAATTGCCTCCACGAGGACACGGCGGTGCTCCGCCCAAGCGGGGCACACCTCCACCGTATGCTCCACTGTGTCCTCTGGGTGGTCCGCACAATGATGACACCCGAGCGTTGCTTCCACCTGAATCCGATGCAGGAACCTCCCGAACTTGCCATGCCCGGTGAGGACTTGCGTCATGCGGAAGGTGAGGACGCCGTGTTGCCGCTCCAGCCACTCCTCAAAAACCACAGAAGACATAGTTTAACTTTTACGGTTTCCTAAAAATGTGAAGTAATTCAACAAATACAAAATCGAATAAATCTTGTTTAAAATAAACGACTCAATTCATCTCCGTAGCAGTATCTGTAAACAAACAGACGCAGAGAGGTGATGTGTGTGCGCATTGTTCGCACAGCGGATGTTGCGCACAAAGAATGGGCACTATTTGTATTAGATCGTTACGCTTTCCTTTACCTTGATACATTACGGGGAATAATTCGTTTAGAACACTTAGTTATCTACGTGGGGGATTTCGAAATTGTTTGATGTTGACCCCAACATGTAGAGTTGCCACCCATCGGCTATAATTGTAACTATAGTAATTGTCATATTAGGGTCCTCGCAGGACATGGTCAGTTCGGGAGGTTCCTGCACCGGATTCGTGCGAAAGTGACGCCCGGGTGCCACCACTATGTGGACCGCCCGGAGGACACGGTGGAGCATACGTTAGAGGTGTGCCCTGCTTGGGCATAGCACCGCCGTGTCCTCGTGGGGGAGATCGGAGGCAACGATCTCTCGCACCGGGCCTTGGTACAGGTCATAGTCCGAAACGAGGAGGAGTGGCAAGCGGTCGCCTTCTGCTGCGAAGCAGTTATAATGCTAGTAAAGGAGCACGCACGTGCACGCTCGAGGGCGCGGTGCTCACGCCCCAATCGCCGGGATCCCGATCCCGACTTCCGACCACCATAGGCGCGAGCTTGCGGACGGCAAGCAATGGGTAGCTCGCCGTCCGACTGTCCGGTAACCGGACCGAGCCCAAGTCGTCGACGGCGCGTACTGTTCCACGCGCGCTTTAAGGAGATTTCAGCAAACTGTAGTGGCCCAGCAGGGTCGAAGCCTACTGGGGCCAAGGGTCTGCTTCTGAAAGAAAGACTCGGCCCTGGTACGAAAGGCAACGAAGGAACAGGAGTGGATTTTAAGTCAGTAAAAGTCTGACACGGACGCGCGAAGCGGGGGATGTCATTGGATGATTTTACCACCTACAAAAAAAAAGAGATTTTCGTTACTTTTTATTTAAATTTTCTTTTATAACCGTAAAAAAAAACAATTATCTGTTAAAGCATACAAAAAAAAATTGCAGTTGCATTTTAAAATTAGAAAACCCTTTTTTTAATATATATAAACCAGTGCTTGACTGCAATCCCACCTGATGGTAAGCAGTGATACAATCATTGATGATGAGGTGCACTAGTTTATTAAGAGCCTATTCACTCTAGCCTTGAAGGCACCTAAATTATAGTTTGACGGGAAGACCGCAGCAGGCAAATTGTTCCAGTCCTTCGATGTACGCGATATAAACGACGAAGCGAAACGCTTAGTCCTTACCGTTGAAGTTTCAACAACGTAATGGTGGATACTCGCCGTACGTTGGGATGTCCGATAGTAGAAAGGAGATGGCGGAATCAAGTCATGCAATTCCCGCGCGCACTCTCCAAAATGCAACCTGTAAAATACCGATAGGCCGGCTACCTAAACAAAACTGGATCCCCAATTAGCCTCTTCGTACACCTTTCCACTGAGTCCAAAGCTGCTAGATGGCACTTTGCAGCACCAGCGATCGGACCTGTGCTTTGTATAACATTAGAAGCTGTCCCGGTGTGAATTACCGTCGGACCTTTGCAAGAACGCCTAGTTTTCTAGCAGCTACCTTGGCTCTGGACTCAATAAACTGCCGAAAATTGAGGTCTGAAGAAATTTCGACTCCCAAAAGCTGAAGGCTATATGGGATACATTCCGAAAGGCAGGAATCAAGGTGAACGGGCTCCAAACCTGTACTTCATTCTGTATTGAAATGTTTTTTTTTTTAATTTTTGTCTGTCAGCGAGAATGCGTCCATGAAGAACTAGACACATTTCCCCTTTTTTAATAAGTCGTCTCTGAATGCGTCAATTATTATTTTTGGCTTATTTAACTGTCATACTGTTGCACAGAAATTGGAACTGAACAAAATTATCTTGATTTTTCACGAAAAGCTTCCGCCTTAAACATTTACATAACAAAGACGCTAGAATTTTGTTCAGAAATAGTCTTATAATAAAGCTTGAGTTTCAAAAAGTGGAAGTTTGCAATTAATTCGCTCCCACTATAGCGATAACTTGAAGTCATCAGAAAAAATGACGCGGTTACCCCGGTTGACCTTAATACAACAGGGGGCATCTCTACGTACCTCTGTACTTACTTACGCAAAACAATTACATTTATAGGCCCTCCTTTCTCTGAGATGAATTGCTGATCACAGTTCATTGTTGTAAGCTGAAGGACACCGTAGTTTATTCCATCAACGTGTCTTGAGCACAAATAAATCCGCATTTTCGCAATGTCTTCGTGACATCGGTGGACACCGTAACTCCGTAAGTCTAAGGTCGTAAGTAGCAACGCACTATAAGTGTTTCAAAGTCCATTGCTTCATAGGTGCACGAGACATCCTTCCAATATTATTAGTAGTCAGTCAATGTATCTTTAAATTAGCTAACAGTGGCGTTAAGCCAACATGGTTAAGTATATATTTATCTTCGACGGTATCCACATTTAAATGATCTTTTTAACGTTTTCTCAGCCTGAAATTAAGAAACACTATCACTAAATACTTAAAATACTATTTCTGCATTACGTTTGGGGTTGAAACGCTTGGGTCATGATGTCCAAGGGCACGTCTAGTTTTTAAAGATACTTATTTCACGCCAAGTGATCGACACTTTGGTTGACCAGAGGGCGGGCTCGTTCTTTGCCCATGAATTAGCATTGCCATTCAACGTGGCAATGCTACCAGTCTTCTGGGCACATTTCCGGATGTAAGCGATGTGAAGGAGTACTTCGACTCCTGAGTGTATTTTGTGTTTTCGTATATATTTAGAAATAGGTTTAGCATTTCTGCATTAAAACTCCTTATAACAATTCCTTGACATGACCACTTTCTATCAATAGCACCATTTAAAACGAAAAATAATGTCATATTTCAAAATGTCAGTAAACTAAGCGTGGACCAAATTCATTTTAAATTACAATTGAAAGACTTAAAATCCAGTTAAAAAATTGTACAACAACCATCAAAGATGTCATCAAAGGAATAAAAACTAAAATATCCGTGCAATAATGACAAAAAGATGAATGAAGCTAAACCACACCATGGGGCAGAAAACAGAAGGGTGGAAGTCAAAACTTGGTAGTTCTGTACCAAACAGACAGCCTAAGTTAAAGGTTCAGAGGCAAAAGATAGGAAAAAAATGGATACACACGGATCTGAGAGACAAGTGGTCCTCACCAATGTCCACCATGGTCGCTATGACGGGCGCACTGGTCGTCATTGCTATAGTCATCAGGTCCCTGTACTTGATGTATATAAAACCGGACCCTACTCCTCAAATAGGAACGTGATTAATGAGGTACCTCGACTTTGTGTAATCAAGTAGTTAGTTGTGTCGTGGTCGTTTCGGTGTTGGAGACTCTTTCATTCTGTCCATATGCCATGTGACGTTGGATCAGAACAAAATGTTTCTATTTTTAATTTCCCCTATTTAGCCCACAACCATAGTCAATTAATTCCCTTAACATCAACAATCCTCTTGACGTCTCTCCCGAGGTCAATGGGGACGATAGGTCCTAGAGTGGCGACCACGTACCGGAAGACACAGCATTGGAAGGCCTCCCATAAGATAGACCGATGACCTGGTGAGGGTCGCGAGAATTCGATGGATGCGAGGCACACAGGACCGGTCGTTACGGCGACGCTTGGGGAGGCTTATGCGACGTCTCTCAGCTAACCTTACGTCTTGCGACTCATACCCTATCACGGTCAAGTACCTAACATGGGAAGACTTTTTGGGTGCACCAGCGAATACTACTGCCATCGCTGAATGCTGTACCTTTATTCCTTTCAACACAATATGGATACCTACGATAAGGCAAAGACATCATCGTTCACACAATCTATCCAGTATTGTATGGTCTCCTTTGTTTTACATATATTTTCATCAAGTCCAACACAAGATCCTCTTTCAAAATTTCCATCAGCACATACATTTTTTTCTTTCTTACAGAATTTTATACTTTAGCTCTATAACTATGAGCGGTTTATCAAACAAAGGTGTCCTCATCCTAAATGTTCAGCTTGCTGCTCCACAAAAAGCAAACGCGACTATACAAATTAAAGAAGTCGATCTACATGAGAAACCTGAAGCGGAAGGGAGGTGGGCTTTATGAAGTTTACAACGGCGTGTCCAATATCCAGCTGGGTGACGTGGTTCTGTTCACCGGAGTCTTGTTCGTCATCGCCATCTTGCTGCGCAGCCTCTACCTCAAGTACCGAGTCATACCCGCTCCTCCGTCTCTTATGATCCCTCCTCCAAGACATACCAGTAGACGCTAGTTATTATTGGACATACATTTTGAATTGTTTTGATTTTTAGTCTGTAGTTTTATTTAATAGCCTTCAACCCTTATCTACCCTTTAGTCTTAAACCCTTTGTCATAATGTGATTAAATGCTCTATATTATGAGCCAGGCAGGCTCAGAACCAATTGCCAAAAATATACTCTCACAATAATGTTTTTACACTATAATTATAACGGCGAAAGTTTGTTAGTGTGTATGTTTGTTACTTCGTCACGCTCTAACGGCTGAACGGATTTAGATGAAGTTTGGCACACGGGTAGATCATGTCCTTAGGATACTTTCTATACCGGGAGTATGTTCCCTTGGGACTATTTTCTACTATCACGCGTGTGAAGCCACTGGAAGTAGATCAGCTGAGGTTTTTCAATATTATGTCCTACTGATTAAGACCCAAGTTTTCACTTTTATGACATCTACAGAACACAAGCGGTTTAGGCCAGAGAATACTGTATCAATTACGCTATTACACTATTCTACATTAACTAGGTAACTCGAACGGTTTGGTTCTTTTTAGTCTTCTCATCTATACTCGTGTGTTCGAGAAGCTGGATCGCCTCTACGTTCACAACCTGCGTTAGATAACAAATATTTTTTTTTCCTGGGGGTTTTTTTACCGCGACACGACTCTTCATAGTTATGAAGCTGTCGTAAACCCTTATTTCGTAGCCGTGCGCGAACGAGT
Organism: Mythimna pallens; assembly: GCA_961205895.1. NCBI lineage: Eukaryota > Metazoa > Arthropoda > Insecta > Lepidoptera > Noctuidae > Mythimna > Mythimna pallens. The sequence goes on from OY540832.1 coordinate 25,066,738, forward strand.
CATAAATAATGCGTTTTAATTAGTCTGCCGTGTTTCGACACAACACAAGAGTAACTATACAATTAATAGGTACTTATTTACCTACTGTTGTTTCGACAGCGAGCATGTAATACTGTTACAAGTCGAGCTAACTAGCAAGTGGAGCTTCTTTGTGATTTGAGTTTGGATGGATTTTGAAATGGTGTCCTCGAGTAATGTGCTTTAGAAAATTAGGCTGTTTTCTGGCCTTATGATCATAGGCGTAACGTGGACTAATTTAGACGTAGGCGAAGGCACATAGCGAGGCCTTTTTCTTTCATATTCGAAAACGAGACAGCGACTGTCGCAATCCAGTGTTCGACCACATCGTCGCTTACCATCAGGTAAAATAGTGGTCAGACGCAAAACTATCAATTATAAAAAATACCTCGTTCTTAAAGAGCCGTCGTTTGTGTGAGGCCCCTTTGGGTCCGAGGCCGTGGGCGAGGGCCCACTTTGCCCACGCCTAGCTACGCTACCGCTTATGATTCCTATAGTGAGAGACGCCACAAGAACAGTTAAGTATAGTTAAGAGGGCCCTTCCTGAGCCGTCTATCATCAACGTGAGCATGGGTCAAAAACTTGTTGTTTTATCCAATGCAATGTTTTTGAATCGAACCGATGGTTTTCATGAGGTGATTCGCAAAAAAACTGCATCTCTATTAAGCAGAGTACGAGGAACTAGCAACAGCATTATCAAAATAATAGGGGAGGATATTACCTCTCCAGTTTTTAAGAAAATGGTAAGGACGGTGATCAATAAATAACAATCACCAATATTGTGTCACTTTAGTAACAATAGTCTTAAGTCATTATTGTAATTACTAACACTTTGGATCTTAGTTATCTGAAATAAAGAATTATTATTATTAATGTTTGATAAAGAGGCAACGCGAAAAAAGAGATAACGCCTGAATACTCTGTTGGCATTCGGTAATTCTGTCACTCACTCCAATATTTCACTGAACTTGTTCCAGGAAATACGTGTTTTCTTTTAAACCTTAAAAGTTTTTGGAAAAAATATTCGTCATTCAGAATCTGGGTTAAATGCGCAAGGTTGCTGTAGATATTATTTTCTTTACTTTATTAGTTTGTGAGTAGGTAACAATGTGAAGGCCGAAGTTCACGCAAAATAGATTTTTAGCGGTCTTTACTGAATTAGTTTTACGCAAATTTATAATTTCATTTTAATAGAATGACAAAAAACCTGACATAACAGCTCAATGGGATACGTTTTATCAAACACCACACCAGCCCCCCTAGCCAAGTTACAATCGTATCGTTCGCGCTGAACACTTCGAGTAGGCCACGCCTCCGATTCCTTTGTTCTGACGGCATCTCAACGCTCAGTCACGTGGTCCGAACAAAGGAATTGGAGGCGTGGCCTACTCGAGGCGTTTGGCGTGAACGATACGATTGTAACTTGGCTAGGGGGGTAGTTTCGTATGTATAACTATCTTTGCCAGCGGCTTCGTCCGCGTGAAAATAGGTTTCTCCATACAAACTTTGGACCCGCGTTTCACCCCCTTAGGGGGTGAATTTTGGAAAATTCTCTCTTAGTGCTCGCCTACGCCATAAAAGAAAGCCTTGTGCAAAATTTCACGCTCCTATTCCCAGTAGTTTCTGCTGTGCGTTGATAATATAATATAATAATAATAAATATAATAATATTCCACAAGTATCACACAATGCCGTCTAGTCCCAAGCTAAGCAGAGCTTGTGTTATGGGTACTAGACAACTGATAAACATACTTATATATTTCTAAATACATACATATATAGATAAATTACACCCAGACACAGAACAAATGAACGTGTTCATCACACAAACATTTGTCCTGGGTGGGAATCGAACCCACAACCTTTGGCATAGCAATCAGGGCCACTAACCACTAGACCAACAGGCCAGTCTAAATATGATATGTCAGTCAGTCAGTTTCCTCTTATAAATATATAGATAAGGACCTAATATATCCTAGGTGCTCATCAAACTGCAGTCGTTTCAACGCGTATAATTTTATTATATCATACATATCATTATATCATACACTTTTTCCTAATATGCCTCCTTTACCGGAAAAATTCTAGACAAACAATCTATTTGCAATATACCTGGCAATAAAATATTCCGCCTCACAGAGATTAGATCACACAGAATCCTTGAACTTTAGATAACTTCATACATCCTGACGATAAAAGTTTAATTAGTAAATAAGCATTATGTGTCGGTTATTCGTAATGTTTTGTTACTTCCTAAAACTTAGCAATTTTTGAACGGATTCGGTGAAGTTATATTGAGACTGATTTTCATGGAAGCAGTAATTAACCTTCATTCGGTTCAACTTTTAAAGTTAAGTAGCTGTTAATATTTGCAACGGTTTTTTACGTCGTGTGTGTTTGTATGTTATAGGTATTTCTAATAAACTGCTAACGAAATTTTCGAGTTTCCGGACAAATATATATACACTGGCACATATTTATTCCATAAATCTCAATGTAAAGTAATCATATAGTATTTTTCTACTACTTGAACGCCATAAGATTATTATCTGGTCGAATTAAGAAGTTAGGTTCGAAGAGGATGACGGGGGCTAGAGTGACCGAGGAAAACGATCGATCGAAGCCTAATTTCTACATCACCATAGGTAGAGAATTTAAGTGGAGCTTGTTTGTGATATCCTTCCATGCAAAACTATTCGTATCAAATGACTACGACTATACTTGTACTATTGTTGCATTGAATTTTTTATGACATTAATTTAATATCTCATATACAAATTCAAATTCTATTTTTTATTTACTTTTTAGGGTTCCGTACCATAAAAAGGAAAAAACGGAACCCTTATGGGATCACTTTGTTGTCCGTCCGTCTGTCTGTCTGTCTGTGTGTCTGTCTGACTGTCAATACCCTTTATTACGGGAATACGTGAAGGTATCGTGTTGAAATTAAAACCATATAGGTACTCAGGTCTACGGTCCTGTGAAGCTGTAAAAAATCAAACTTCTAAGTTTACGACAAAAAAGATACGACCGTTTTTGTCGCAAAAAACGTACATTTCGACACTCTCAAAGGAATCAAAATTCATAGAGTACTTCCCGTTGACCCAGAATCATGATATTTGGCATTAAGCATGGTCTTGTAGCATATAGGAATAAATCTGAAAACAATAAGTTTGTTGTTACGTTACAAAAACAAAAAGCTTTTGCGATTCGTAAATGTCTTGGAGACTCCATTGGGCCATTGAGTTATTGACATAAGGTAAATTTGTTCGAATTTGTCCGCGAGTCAGACTTGTACTTGCCCGGTTTTTTCTCATTATTTATCTATATTGTGCTCACATAATATAAGCGACAAGAACTATGTAAGTAACCAAACTCCAAAGATTTATGTAACTCATAATAAGTTTTATAAGAGTATCCATAGAGTTTTTGACGTTCTTCTCCATAGAGATCTACGCTTTGGAACGTGCAATTTAGCTTCACTTTTTTTTGACTGACCGACATTTTGACCATTCAAAAATGCCTGTATAGGGTTTATTTGAAAAAAAACTTTTTGATTTCTGATGATAATCATTTATAATCATTGTTTTGGATTACTAGGAGCAATTCGATTCCCTTTGTTTGCTGTCAAAATTTATATAATTTCATTTTAGATCAATCAAAACTTCATTTTAAGGTTACCCGTTAAATGATAGCTGACCTCAATAAAGCTTTGTTTTACTAATAAATACCTTCGCATTGCGGAGCACATTACAGCTGTAGCTAATAATATAAAACCAGTGGAACAATGACAAACATACAACAACCACACCTCACGCCACCATTCAAAATCGTTAATAACAAGATACATACGAATTCGTATCAACCACGCGATTAGACCAACAATCCTTCACAACGTTGGTAATCTCACAATCTCGGTACGAATGGTCAACCTTTCATCGAGTAGTAATTGTTTTAGCACGGAGCAAAAGGTCGCAGGTCAAGGTACCACCGATGGGCATTGTTCGATTAATCTGATCAGCAGAGGTCACTTCCCGGCTTCAGCCCTAACTGATTGAACTGCTCGATAGTCAGTTGTGAAAGAGTGTGAGTGGCATTTGTGGAGCGACAAAGACGCAGTTGGTAAAGCTTAGTGACTAATTTAACTTCATTAGAATTTGGACTCTCGATCTTATTTTATAATTTATGTACACACATATAACAGAGTTGCCAGTGATGACATATGGTTCCGAAACGTGGACGCTCACAATGGGCCTCATCAGAAGGCTCAAAGTCACCCAAAGGGCAATGGAAAGGACTATGCTCGGAGTTTCCTTGCGTGATCGAATCAGAAATGAAGATATCCGCAGGAGAACCAAGGTTGCCGACATAGCACGAAGAATCGCCAAACTAAAGTGGCAATGGGCAGGGCATATTGCTTGCAGAACGGATGGCCGTTGGGGCCGAAAGGTTCTGGGGTGGCGACCGCGTACCGGAAGACGCAGTGTTGGAAGGCCCCCTACAAGGTGGACCGATGACCTGGTGAAGGTTGCGGGAATCCGATGGATGCGACACGTACAGGATCGTTCGTTGTGGCGACATTTGGGGGAGACCTATGTCCAGCAGTAGACGTCTATCGGCTGAAATGATGATGATGATGATGATATAACAGAAGAAGATAGATCACTATAAAAAATGTGCCAGGGTACTCTTTTTTGGGTTTTCAAATTAGTGAGTACGAAAATTTATTTTTGGAGTGTAAAATACTGCCGGCTCATGAGAGGGTGGTGTTAGCAATAGCTTTAGAACAGTATAATAGTGATATATATAAAAATGTTATTGTACGTACGAGATCTCAGAGGACAAATAATATGAAAAGGTTTGTTGTACCCAATTGTAATAACTATTATGGTCGAAGATGTAGAAAGTTTCTAGTTCCAACCATTTTTAATAGCCTTCCGGTCGATATAAACAGCTGTATTACAAAAGCGTCTTATAAAAATAAAATACATAAGTACCTCTTCAATGAATTTTGTCAAACCCTCAATGCTGAGGATATTTAGAAAATGTTTTGTGTTTACCATGAATGTGTATGTTTGTGCTAGACAAAAGGAGCTACATCTGCCAACAAACTGCTTTGCAGTTTGGCAGAGGTAATATTTGCATTGTTAAATATGTATTTCTGAGAATAAACTATTTTTCATTTTTCATTTTCATTTTTCATTTTTCATTTATTTCAAAAGAAATTTCTTCCAGCAGAAATGTAGACTATAGTGCGAAGAAACTAGAAAACAAGTGTTATGCTTATGATATAGCTAGTTATATAGTCACTCTTGAAATTTGATAGGATAGATCAACCTAGAAAAACATCGTGAGGAAAACATGTCCTAGAACTAAAAATTCGAAGACATGTGACATTCACCAACCTGCACTGAGCCCGCGTGGTGGATTACGACCCATTCCCTCTCCTAGAGAGGAGGTCTGAGTCCCAGCAGTGGAACATTAAAAAGGCTGATTATGATTATGCTTATGCAGAGCAACCTAGACATAAATAGCAAGAAACTTTCCACTAGTTTCTAGTTCCTCTACAAAGAAGCTTAAGAGATGTAAAGATAGAAAATGACAGCAAGCTGAAGAAATTCGATGTAAACCTACCTGAAAAGTCGAAGATTAGGATACTTTAGAGCAAAAGCTCTGAAGTATCTATACCCTAATCTTCGACTGCAATTGCCCGTAACTACCTAGTAAGTAACCATCCCAAATGGGCTACTAAGTTTGTGAACTATTTAAGTACCTACCTTTTTTAGAAGTGGGAAAACATCCAATGATTTTTCTCGCTCTTGGGTGAATCGGGAGGTAGTGTCAGACTTTTACTGACCCCTACGATTTTGCTGATAACTATTTTAGGCGAGCGTGGAACACTACACGCCGTCAATGCTTTTGTATTTCTAATGCTTCGTATTGCCATACGGATCGTCTGATACAGGCAGAAGAAAACGAGTTTTAAACGAATTTAGACTAATGTCTAGGTACTACACAAAACTACGATCAAACCAGATCATGTTTACTCCTATTTAACAATAAGCACGGAACACCTACCAACCATACCAAGGCAAAACGCCGCATTTCTCAGAACAATACAAATACCACATTAAAAAGTTAATCTAACCGGTTTACTATTAAATGTTAACCTTTGACGATCTGCGTGTTACTTACGACTTGTCAAAACATGACGAATGGTGCAGCCGGACAAAAGACTGCTGGTAATATTAGAGACCTTGACCCAACGAGGTCTGCCAGATGAATGGACTGCTTGCGTTCTTGGGATCGTGTTTTACAAGCATTTACAAGTTACTATTTAGATCTGGTAACATTGTACCCAAACAGTAAGTACTATTGAGTACAATGTTAACAGATTTAGATGATATGTGCGAGAGACAGGCATTTTTTGCAATTCAGTTTGCAATGAGCGCGGACATTTTGACAAATTCAAATAATATGGATCTAAGTTAACGAAAGAATGTCCATGGAGATTTTTGCTAGTTCTTCTCCATATAATTTAAGTTAAGTAACTCTTAGTTTTAGTTCCCTTTCTCACCTGGTACCTGCCCAGGGGGCCCAAGGGGGAGCTCCACAAGCACACAGGTATTCACAGCACATGTGACGCTACTGAGAACCTATGGTTTCATCCATGTGAAAATAAGTTACGTCAGATCGCTCTGGGATCTTGGACTAATACATTTTGGACATCTTGGAATTTCCAATTAGCTTCACCTGTCTGACTGACTGACTTCTTGAGAATTTAAAGTTCCTGTTAATGGTTTATATAACAAACTTGTGATTAAGAAATTGTTTTTAGGAGTCCGTACCTACCTCAAAAGGAAAAAACGGAACCCTTATAGGATCACTTTGTTGCCGTCCGTCTGTCTGTCTGTCTGTCAAGACCCTTTATCTCATGAATGCCTGGAGGTATCAAGTTGAAATTAATACCATATACTCAAGTCTGCGGTCCCTTGAATCTGTGATGAAATCAAAATTCTAAGTTATCAAACAAAAAAGTTTGTTTTTAAGTTATCGCAAAACACGTATATTTCGACACTCTCAGGGAAATATAGAGTACTTCCCGTTGACCAAGAATCCATAAAGCAAAGTTTGAAGAAATTTGGCATAAAGCAAAGTCTTATAGCACAGGTATAGGAATAAATCTGAAAACTGGAAATTGGTTGTTACGTCACAACAAAAAGAAAATTGCGATTCGGAAAAATCTTCGAGACTCCATTCGGGAATTCAATTATTTACTTAGGGGAACCCTCTGTGCGCGACACTGCCCACCACTACCACCACTTGCCCGGTTTTTTTTCATTATTTATCTATATTGTGCTCACATAATAGAAGTGACCAGAAATATGTAAGTAACTAAGATTTATGTAACTCACATATATGTAGGTACTATAGTTTGTACGGAACCCTCAGGGCGCGAGTCCGACTCGCACTTGCCCAGTTTTTTTCATGGATCTACTACTTACCTAGGCTAGGAATCGTTAGAATTCAAACTTCTCTCGATCTCATATCTAGCTTTTGTGTCTTAGCAGAGTTTCTAGATGACTGTAAAGTTTTTTGGTGCTGTTGTTTAATCTAACTATCATGATTTAGTGACGACTAGGTGCGCGATGAGCTTGCAAAAAGGAAGCTCTCTTCCGAGCTCCATTTCTCTCTGTGGACATGATTTGCAGCTTTTAACAGCTTTAGCAAAAGTCTGCAATACCTACCTACTCAACATAACTCCAAGCACGATGTAGTCATAATACATTAGATAAAGTAATGTCCGTTATATTGTAAAGTTCAAATAAATGTAAAGGTTAAAGATATTATCAGAACCACTTCTATAGAATTTAATATGGTCGCCGGTAATTTTGTAGATATTACGGGCTTTATGTGTATTTATTGAGGTTGGGATTTATATTTATATAAAAGTATGTAGTGTTGGTCATCTGGCGGCGATTATCTCAGGCGGATGAGGGTGCCACACGTGCGTAGTGAGGACAAGAAAGGAGAGGAAGCAAGATCAACTTTATCGTATTGGAAAATCTTCTCTTCTCATATTTAAACAGGATTCATTTTTAAAACAAAACAAAATGTCTAGAAATACCAGTCTAGGCCTCCAATCGCCAAGAGGGGTTAATCTGTACCTAGATTTTTTGATGTTCAGCTCCAAGAATTATGACAGTAGCCTTTTTTTTAGTGTGGGAAATTACCAAATAACTTCTCCCCCTCTGTGTGGAGCGAGAGGGAGTGTCAGAGTTGGTGACTAACCCACCCATGGTGATATTTTCGACGTCACAGCCCACTCATACCAATAGGCTGAAACTACTTACGCATCACATTTGATCTACAATTTTATTGAATTCCGTGAATTACCACTTAGCTCTCTTCCCCTCTCCTAACTTTGCTGTGCCCGACAGGGTCCATATTATTGATTAGTGTTCAACACCATCTATGTATACATATAGATTGCAATAAAATATTAAAATAAAAATACTTTCTCAAATCCTCTCACCAAGCTTTTCCAATGAATTACTTAATTCTTAAGTTACTCAATGGACTTGCGTACCAACCTGCTGCAAATCTGCAATACCTACCTACTGATAACGGTCGACCTTCACTTACATTGCACACTTCTTACTCCATTTCCCTTAAATACTTACAGGTACCTGTACACCTATAGCAGCATGCAGCTGCACTTACTACAACTTTCGCAAAATTAAGTGTGTCGCGTTATACCGAGGACAGGAAGATGAACATTGCTGCAACCAGTAGGTATTTATATTCACTGTTTGTAAAATTCCTTCTTCCACTTTTAAGGATAAAAAGTACCAGTGTTCTTGGATCCCGAGACCCCGAAACCGGCAGGAACTCTGCCTACAGTTCTGGGTTCAAAAATGAGTTAACTCTAATGACATCATCAATGTAAATACTCTACGCTTGCATTTTTGAACGCGAATATAGAGTTCAACTGTCAATGGGGGTTACCATGACGTTCAAAGTAATATTGTTTCATTCTTATTTCAGTGTGGGTGGACAGAGCTATGCAGGTGGTCTAGCGCCCTCTCTTACCCACACTGGAAATAAGAATAAAACAATCTTACTATAAACGTCACGGTACAGGTCAAGGTCAAGCAAGTGTCATTTATGGCCGCTTACACCAACGTACCCTGCTCAGAGTTAGAATTAGTTGGGATAACTCTAGGGTAGCTACTCGAGTTATAAAAGAACGACCCTGGGTTGCAATTCGAAGCATTTTCGAACGGTTGGAGTAGCGACTCTACTCTACTCTGGTTATTTTTGAACGCAGGGCAGGTCAGCAGGAGTTTCCTCCAGAGTAAGAAATCTAAATAAACCTTTAAGGTTTTTTTTACAAAGCATGGGTAGGATGACAGCAGGACGAAAATATGCATCTTTAAGATGAGAGATAAGGATAGGTATCTACATTGTATGAATCTGACAGCTGTCACCCGCACCATCCTATAGCTATTGCAGTGTAAGTTTACATACAAAAAATCTATGCCTTTTCCCCTTGGGTTAGTACGAAACTATTATATAGCTAAGTGGATTGATAAACTACTATACTATCTGCTGATTTTGTAAACTACTACCTGCCCGCTTACTATGTGTTGTTACTTCCAACTTTGATAACCGTGCAAGGGCGGATCCAGCAACTATGACTGTTAGAAATAAACTTGAAGTAAATAAGATAATTCCGTCTGCTCTTGGTTAGGTACAGTAGTCAATGAGGCACCGAATTAGATAAAATAGCCTCTCTAGGGTCAGCAGATCAACTGGGCCCTATACCATAAGAACATTCCTACATTTGTGGGTTGGCATTTAGTACCAACTATTAAGCAAAGGTGCCTATCAGTTGAATCATAACTTCAATATTATTATAATCTATGCGTCCATTTGAAACACTTGGGCGGGCAACTCTTGCGCAACTAATTATATCACGAGTCCCTAAACGAATCTTGACGTAAGAAAGAAAGTGATGTCCTTAACCGGAGCTAGCTGTATGCGCACTGAATTGTTAAGGTCTTCTGTGCCATGGATTGCCATGTGTGGAAGACGAAATTACCCCAAAATTTAGCAATATAACTCATAATATGATTTAAAAGAGTGTCCCTGGATTTTCTTACACGTTCTTCTCCATAGAGATCTACGCTTTGGAATGTGCAATTTTAGTTTCATTTTTTTTTGACTGACCGACTTTTTGTCAATTCAAAAGTGCCTGTAAATAGTCTATTTGAAACGTTTCTGATTTAATAATGTACTTGATCAAAAAACCAGAAACAAATCGGCATGAACAGTTTTTCTCCACTCCAGCTGCTGTAAAAGCCGCGCGTTGTTCACGGTTCAGACCACCAAAAACAAATGTAATCCCTCTAGAGAAGACGATTGATTGATCGACCACCGTTGATTCGACCATTGATTTATCTAATGGTCTTAAAGCAGGGAATCCTTGTCCTCAAGTATTAGAGATTCTAGCAGAACTATGATCATCATCTTATTCTAGTGGTACGGTCTCTATGGCCTGCCTCTAAGAGTTACCTTCTTCTCTCTCTCTAATCTTTTCCCTACTACAACAAGTCACTTTCCATCAGGTGAAATAACGGTCAAGCGCGAACCTATTAATAAATTAGTTAGTTAAAGTCTGATACTATCTCCCGCTCCGAGAGCGGGGGATGTCATTAGATGATTTTCACACCGAAAAAAAAAACCAAGAGCGCGAGGAGTTATTTGATTATTTTCCACTTAAAAGAAAACGGGAAGTGTCTGTATCTAGCCACCAAAATATTATAAAGCTGAAGAGTTTTTGTTAGTTTGGTTGAACTCGCTAACCTCAGAATCTACCAACTAGTGCGATTTGAAAGATAATTTCAGCTTTGGATAGCCTAATAAGAGCGAAACAATAACCGAAGACCCGGGTGATACCGCGAGGAACACCTATTATAGTAACAATATAAAGTTTAACTCAGTTGAAATATATATATTTTTTTTAAACGTTTCCGACCTTAGAAATTATTCCTGTTCCACAAGACACCCAGACCCGGAAAAACTATCTGTAAGCCATACAAATATTTGTTAAGTGTGAGAATCGCATCCGCGACTCGTAGTGTAGTAGCCGATCACTCAACCACTACGCCAATCGTGCCGTCAAGTAAAAACCTCTGACAAGAGAAGCGCACACAGCTGGGGAGATAGTGAGGCATGGAGCTCTCTATCTACCCAGTTTTGTGCGACAGTCTTCAGGCTAGCAACACTGTCATTGCGTGTACGCCGCAGGAATGCAAGGCGCACGTCCGAATTATTTGAATGTAGGTCAAAATTCGGATTAAGGTGACTAACATAATAACTATTCAATTCATATTTATTACGTCCGTGTGCAATAGATTCTACATATAAAATTAGTTACTCGTGTATATTCGTGAATAAAAATGAATTAATGATTTATTTTATAGGTGACATGATAATTTTAGGTACGTTTATTAATTTAATACCAAATTAATTGAAACTACCCAACCACAATTTCATACCATTGATTGTATGTTGATTTAATATTTTGTTATTGATTTGCTGTTATATCTATTAAATATAATAGAGATCAACTGCTTTTTAAAGAGTATGTTGGTGCTTCTATGACGAATCGAAAAAATCTAACGAATTGAAAATCAATCTCAGGACCTCGAGTTACAAAACTTTTGGATCCAATTTAAGATTATGGTCCTATTTTTTCATTCTGTTCCACAGAACAGACATAGACACAGATAAAGTATACATACTCTGTTGATTGATTAAGTAACTCAACTTACGCCTACGCTTTAGGTCAGGTAGATATGTTGCAGTACTTACAGTTACGTGAAAATATGATATTTCGGACAGGCGCTGCTAACAGCGGTGCCGTGGCGTGGAATGGCAGAGATTCAAAACAAAGTAAAATACACCCAGCTGTGGGTGAAAATAGGTTACCTACAGAAGACGTTCTAACATTTAATACAACTAGTTTCTTCATTTATTGCCTATAATAAACATTATTTCTCACAATAAGACACAAGATACGTAATATCCGGGAAGCTAGCGCTAACACTCATACCAATGAAGTAAACATCAAGACTCGTGATTTTTGTTGGAGATATATAAAATGGACTTTATTGGATAATGTCCAGTCATAAATTGTGGATAAAATAAAGTTATCTCATAATTAACTTCCTGCATCATATTAATGTTTATTGCAATTGCTTGGTTCATGTGTATGTGTCATTGGAGTTGTTTTTGTTTAATTAATTAAAGATGACCGGCATTTCACATTCTGTACGAGATGCCACGAGATGAAAGAAAACGACAGGCTAGCAACTCGGCGTCGATGTTCAACACTTCCGAGTTTTAACTCATCACCACCGATGGTCTTCTTGGCTCGTTTCTCGGTTTCTTGCCCTTTGCGTTTCACTCAAAATCCAAGCGAACGCCCGCGTTCGCTCGTGATTTCGCACCATTCGGTTAAACACCAAGCGAACACCGGCGTCCGCATAGATTATAAAATATTGAGCGTTTTATTTAAAGGGTATTTATCCAAGAACGTAAAAAAAAAGTTCTTCATTAAGTAGTCTGTAAATATCGAAAATAAGCAAACATTTCCTTTATTCCCTATAGCTACCTATAATAATACAAGCTAGCTGCAGTAAGTATTTCGAACAACCCCGCCCAATGCTATGGCAGGCACCGATCCTAGTGAGCCTGGTCCGTTTTGATGATATCTCGGCGCGCGAGGTCTTTGAAAACGCTATCGACCCAGGCTTCGTCCCACAGAGTGCCTTTTTATGTATAGCTTCGTCCTTACCGTACGGCGAGCTACTGATTTATCGCCGTCCGCAAGCCGCACCTATGCTGGCCGGGAATTGCTGTTCGACTCCCGAGTACTCCAGACGCCTGGTGCCTTTCCACATTCTGAGCCTTAACAGATACATCCACATCGCAAAATAAGTATGTTGTATAGATTAGTAATGTTTATCTGTGTCATTCTCGAAACCCTAAGGTACCGAACGTTTAAACCCCGTACGAGAGTAAGAAGCCAACTTGCAGTGGCCCTATAGCAGCAGGAGCGTTGGGGCAGGGTCAGGGTGCAGTGTGGCGACCACCCAAGGGTGCCAGATACGCTCGTTTCGTACAAGCTAGTCAAGGTAGATGAAGAAAATTACCCGCCTTTTATTTTGTTATGATCTATCTAATTATGTAAAGCATGTGATTTTATGTGATTGCTAATAATACTTATTCATTAACTAATTATGATTGTCTGATCTAATGAGATCAGACTAACTTATTTCTTTTAATTCTAAAACAATTAGGTAGTCTAATGTTTTTAATGTAAGGTAAAAAGATTTTTTTTAAGTAAAGGTAATTCTAAGTAAACTTTGTTTACTTTTTTATAATTTATTAAGTAACTAATATAGTAAAGTAAACAAGTTTTATGAACTAGAAAATTACTGGTATGAAATATTTTAAAAACAGTTTTTTTACTAGAATAATATTACAGTTACCGGGCGTTTCTTCCGCCTGAATCTCAAACAGGAACTGTAGTGCTTCCCCAGACACTTTTCAAAGCGGGGAATTACCACCGCGATAGTGGCACGTGCTCGGCGCTGAGTTGCGGTTTAGGTACTTACCTTAACAGTTGAACCACTGTATTGTATCCTACTCTTCGATTGTACCGAAGAAACTTGTCTTATGTCCATATTTTTAATCTACCCTTAACAAATGTTTTCTAGTGGTTTAAATATCCTCAATCTCTTGACAATTGAATAATGTAATTCTAATTAGAATAAACCTACCTTAAACCTTATATAGGTTTCTATCCTCATTCATCATTACGATAACCCCCACAGGTCGTTAATAAATGTGATTTTGAGTTCAGCAGTTATCTGAAAATCATTAGGGATACTAACCAAAAGAGCATAAATTATGTAATGGATTTTGTAGAATATATGAGAAAGAGAAAGCTATAATACGGTCGCCTCGGCGCATACGCTGCACGGGGACACTTTTTGCTACAGCAGGACTTTCAACAGGACGGCATCGGCAGTCTGGCTGGAACCGGCGCAGAGGGCAAAGTTAAAAGAGTGAGCGTCGTGTTGTGTCGATAATCTCGTACGTTTTGCGAGTTTTCTATACATTTTCAGCATCTAGCTTGTACGAAACAGTCCACAAAGCGCCGCCGTTCCTTTAACTTAACTTTCAGATATTTTGTATAGCAGTGCCGTAACAATAGGGTTGTGAAAAGGGCAAAACATCCTGATATTTATTACAATACTAGCTGCTGGCAGCGGATTCACCCACGTGAAAGTGGAAAATGGTCCCAAGGGAACATACTCCCGACACAAAAAAGTAGGTATGTGCTATTCTAGGACAATATGGTCTACCTGTGTACCAAATCTAAACTTCTATACTAATAGGAAACAAAGAGGAAAGATTTGATTTTTTGTTTGTTTGTATGTTACGATAAAACTACTTGACCGATTTCAAAAATTATTTCACCATTAGAAAGCTACATCTTTACTGAAAAACATGGCTATTTATTTTTTCATATAAATCCATTCAGCCGTTAGGTAGATAACAAACTATTAAACATTCACAAACACACGCCTCTAAGACATTACTAGTAAGATTTATGTTAAGTCTTTACTTATAAAATTGACGTTTTTTGAAACAGCGTAAACAATTTATGAAAATATCTGAAATTTCAGGTTTTTTTCCCCGACATTTACTTGCAATTTAAAAATAAGAATTACCATGATATTTTTAAACATACTAGATAAGCATTTCCTTACACTCGTCCATGATTCAGTCAAAATTACTGTCTCAATAATTATATTATCAAATCTGGCTCTGATTCCCGCCTGTAGAGGTTAATTTATTTTTTAACTAACCATAAAAGACACTCATACTTATGGCAGCACCAATGTAAAATCAATAATCAACATTAACACTTACACGAATAGCAACATTAGTATAAATGTCACCAGTAATGTCAAATTTGTAAAAATAATGCTTTCATTCGTTTCACATGGAATTTAGTTTATAAATAAAGTTTTAAACTAGGCTTTGTCCTAATTAAACATCTATACTTTTCCGTGTTAATACGACACATGTGTTAAATCCTTAAAGGTAGTGTTGATTTCATTGTAGATTGAGGTTTGTTTGTAACAATATTGTGTTCTCATTTCGCATATTTTTTTGAGGTTTAATTGTTTATATCTTATCGTTAACTGGAAAGTTTTATGTAAACATTATAATTACTGCAGTGACTTACTAATTAATGGCTATTGGCAAGTTCCTTAGCAAAATATAACATACTAATAAAAGTTAATTTTTCACAGGGTTAAACCAAGCAGTTAGGATGTCGATGCCACATAGCAGCTCAAGTACTACAAGCTCTAGCACAAAACGCAAGGAAATATACAAGTGAGTATACAGTCACCCAAAATTGAACCAAAGTCCAAACTGTGTTTAGTGTAAGTTGACAATAAACTTTCCAATAAGATTGAAGACTTGTTTCTAAGTTTTCCTGAACCATCTTGCCTGTTAGTTTCATATTAAAATGAAAAGACTGAGAAACAGGCTTCTAATGTAAACATTTTTTTGTGCTTCACTTTCAAGTTAAGTTACATAAAGCAATAGAAAACAACACTTATACATTTGAACTGTTTGACATCCACAGATATCAGGCACCATGGCCTCTGTACTCAATGAACTGGTCCGTGAGACCAGACAAACGGTTCCGCCTCGCGCTTGGCAGCTTTGTTGAAGAGTACAATAACAAGGTAAGAAAGGTTCTCTCACTTTATTTATGTTAAGAAGGCTAAATTATATTTACTTATAAACTCTTTTTACATTTTGTGCTTAGACTTTATGATCAGAAGTACTCTTGTGTAGTTCCAAAGGAACTAGACCATTTAAATAATAATAATATTCCACAACTATAACACAACGCCGTCTAGTCCCAAGCTAAGCAGTGCTTGTATTATGGGTAGTAGACAACTGATAAACATACTTAGATATTTCTAAATACAAAAACATACATACATATATAGATAAATTGCACCCAGACACAGAACAAATGATTGTACTCATCACATAAGCATTTGTCCTGGGTGGCAATCGAACCCACAACCTCCAGCATAGCAGTCAGGGCCACTAACCACTAGACCAACAGGCCAGTCAAATCACTCCCATAGGCTTACTGGATCCCAAATCTGTCACTTTTTAGTTTGTTAATTCATTCAATATGACTGACAGAATTGTGGAAGCAAGAGTGAACAAAGATCTAGTGTTGCCCGAGGTAGTGCCATACTTGTACACTTACTGCTTATGTGCTTCTTATTACTCATTCAGTTGTCTGGTCTGTGTAAATAGCAAACCGAATGAACATTCTGCCTTTCTTTGGTTCAAGCCACAAATTAAACTGAGCACAAGTTAGGGGCCATGCAAGTATAATGTAAGCAGATTTTTTGCAAATATTAACTCCCCCCTCCCCCTTGTCAGCAAAAGTAAGCAAACTGTAACCCCCCATGCTTACGTAAAGATTGGTACAAGCATTTGTCAATGTGTTGATTTTGTTATTAATTTATGAGCAGTAGTTGTAAGTCTAGAAATAAGGAATGACTCTAAATCTTGGATGTTTGCTGCTCAGTGATGTTTGTTGTGTCTACTAATTTTCTTGCGACTTTGGAACATAGACTCTTAAAAAACTAAAAAAAAAATATACTGCTAACATAATCACCGTCTGAGATTTTTTTCTATATTTGTGCTATGCGGTCTTGGTTCATGCCAAATTTCAAGATTCGTCGTTTTAATTTTGATTTCTCGAGTGTCAAAATATACCTACGTTTTTTGCGACATAAACGGCCGTATCTTTTTTTTTCGTTAAATCGGATGTTTGATTTTTTCACAGCTTTAAGGGACTGCAGACCTGAGTATATGGTTTTAATTTCAATTCGATACCTTCACGTGTTCTCGAGATTAAGGGTCTTGACAGACACACAGACGGACGGACAACAAAGTGATCCTATAAGGGTTCCGATTTTTCCTTTTGAGGTACGGAACCCTAAAATATATATTTTTTACCTCATTAACAGTGTATATACATGAGCTTTTACATCAAATCCATTATTTTAAATAAGTAACTACTTACCATCAGGTGGGATCGCAGTCAAACACTAGTTTTTAAAAAAAGTAAATTAGGCTTGTTAAAGTTTTTAAAAACCATAGTTACACATATATATAATAATGTTAGACTGTTTCTGCCCCCAGGTACAAATCATATCCTTAGATGAGGAGACGAGTGAGTTTAGTGCTAAGAGCACATTTGACCACCCATATCCCACAACCAAGATCATGTGGATCCCCGACAGCAAGGGAGTCTACCCTGACTTACTGGCTACCAGTGGTAAGTAGGACAAGCATGCTACTTGTGCGTGTTCTATAGTTAATAATAGTCTTGCTAATTAGTCTGTTTGAAGTTTAAAATTATGAGTATTTTGACGTCCATCATAGTTTCGAATCGGTACCCAATATCCTGGGTATCGGTATCCAAACACCTGCTAAAAGTAAAACTGATTGCAGAATACGGAACACAAAAAAAAAATATCCTGGGATGGATGTTAGAGCATATTAGGGTGAGCGTGGATCACTGGACTCCCCTTCCACCTTGTATACGACTATGTGGAGGGACGAAAGGGTCTTCCTAGTGGGTAGGTCACTATGGAAGCTTGTTGACAAAAAAGCTACATAGCGCGAGGTGAACAACTATGCACGTTCAATAAACCATAGATTTTCAAACAGTCGTGCATTTGCCATAGAACCTAACCTAAAACATTTTTTCTTTTTTAAGAAGATAAATTACAAGATCTTGCAAAAGCAAATCAAATGCTACTAAAGTTATCAATCGCCCAACTCATGGTAAATGCCCCTTACAGGCGACTACCTCCGCATCTGGCGTGCCGGAGAACCCTACACCCTCTTCGAGTGTGTGCTGAACAACAACAAGAACTCGGACTTCTGCGCACCGCTCACATCCTTCGACTGGAACGAGGTGGACCCTAACCTCATCGGCACCAGCAGCATTGACACCACCTGCACGATCTGGGGGCTGGAGACGGGACAGGTGCTGGGCAGGGTCAATGAGGTGTCCGGACATGTGAAAACGCAGCTTATTGCTCATGATAAGGTAAATCATTTACTTTGTTCTATTCCATACAAAATCTAGATCACATCGTAAAAAGTCGCGAGATTGTCTTCCCCCAGTTGTATGATCATTAACTTCTGTCCATCTTCTACACTATCAAAGACCTGGAGAAACTTCTTGCTTGTATATCTCATAAGAACTGAGAAAGCACCCTTAGTAAAACTCGACGCGTCTTGATGTTGTGGTGCAGAGCTTGGTAAGGAGGGAACTTTCAGGCTCGGCACTTCCTCACACTCGCTCACTTATTATTCTGGGTAAAAGACAAATTCGCCAAGCGTTAAGCAACTGCTTTCGCAGCAGAAAAACACTTCTGTATAAGTTTTTCTTTTTAAGACCACAAACCAGACAGAACTGAAAACTTCATGAAGGCAAGGTTAATAATACAAAATCGTAAGCGTTCGAGTGAGGTTGGCTCAAGTCTCCTGACCTTACTCGAACTTTTTTAGGGTTTCGTACCCAAAGGGTAACACGGGACCCTGTTTAATCCTCCGCTTTCCGTCCATCTATCTGTCTGCCTACGTTGCATAGCTACTGAATTCTCGTCATAAAGTTGTAATGTACGTAACAGGAGGTGTACGACATAGCGTTCAGCCGCGCGGGCGGCGGCCGCGACATGTTCGCGTCGGTGGGCGCCGACGGCTCCGTGCGCATGTTCGACCTGAGGCACCTCGAGCACTCCACTATCATCTATGAGGTCAGTTGGACAAACCAAAACGACAGACCCCTTCCAATCATACACCCCGCGTTCTGACTCACGATTACATCGATGAGCGTGACCATCGTGCGTTTATCAAAGATTTTTTGACGGGCTAACAGCGATGTTATCGTCACTCGGAACGCGGGATTATCATAGTCATAAACTGTGTGTAGGACCCGCAGCACACTCCCCTGCTCCGCCTGGCATGGAACAAGCAGGACCCCAACTACCTGGCCACGGTGGCCATGGACGCGTGCGAGGTCATCATCCTGGACGTGCGCGTGCCGTGCACGCCCGTGGCGCGCCTCAACAACCACCGCGCCTGCGTCAACGGCATCGCTTGGGCGCCGCACAGGTACCACATACGACCATAATATGTACAACTGTCAACTAAGAATTTATGACTTTTTAATTCTGGCTCAAAGCAGCGACACTGTGTTCAGCTCTGAAAGGTATGGGTGCTACTACAATTACAGGCAAATGCGTGAGTCATTTCGGCCTAGTCTTCAACAGAAACCAAGGTAACCAATATAGCCTGAAAAATTGACAAACTTAAAAGGGCACTCTGCTCATAGAAATGAATAACCTGTCGCGGAAATCCTCAGGTTGCGAATAGCACAAAACTGCTTAATCAAAGAAGCAATGCTTCAGTCTAAACTGAATGCTATGGATCAGGATCATTCTAGGCAAGCATACTCTATCATCGACCACATCGTCGCTTTCCATCAGGTAATATAGTGGTCAAGTGGGAGCTTATCAATAATAATAAAAAATCCGTTGACACTTCCTAAAATGTCACCATAGAAGCCATAAATCGTCACCTTGCTCAAAGATTTAAAGAAACTCTTTAGCTGAAATTATTTTATGTACTAAACACCATTCCAAATAAGATGAGACATTTAAAAATCCGTTTTCACTGTTCGTTCGATCGATTTTGACTTCTATTCCGTAAGCATAAGGATGGCATTAAAAAGCAAAAAAAAAAACTGGTTACAATACCTATTTATCCACAGTTGCTATTTGTCATGCCAGAATCGCAATAAAACTCAAAATCTGTTGAATGGATAGTAAACAAGATTTGTTTAAATGTCTCATTTCGAATGGAGTATAAAGGTACAAGTTGGTAGCCGGCTGCACGCAGCAGCAGCAGACGACGTGTCGCAGCGACACTACTGGTTTCTACGTATTTCTATGAAATTCCCTCCGTAGTTAACGACATGAAGCTAGCGACGCGTCGTCGAGCGGCAGACGGCAGTGTCATCCGACCGCAGATCAGTAGTGCCGCTGACGCCGGAGCAATGACACGTCGATTATTCTCGAACACATCAGACATCTTGTTTCACGGAGCACTCGGAACCAACTGGATGCCATCTGCTGTTGCCGTCTGCAGTCGGGTTCGAAATCATGACTGCAGCGACATGACGCTACGACGTGTCGTGACGACATGTCGTCTGCTGCTGCTGTGTGCAGTCGGCTACCAACTTGTACCTTAAGTTATTTCGAATGAAGGGAACAGGAAATATTCCTAAATTTTCTTCAGCAATTTTAATCAGCTAGTCATAATACCCCCTTCCCCCCCAGTTCGTGCCACATCTGCACGGCGGGCGACGACCACCAGGCGCTGATCTGGGACATCCAGCAGATGCCGCGCGCCATCGAGGACCCCATCCTGGCCTACACGGCGGCCGAGGGCGAGGTCAACCAGATCCAGTGGGGCGCCACGCAGCCCGACTGGATCGCCATCTGCTACAACCGGCACACGGAGATCCTGCGCGTATAAGAATGAACTGATTGCGTATTGGTTTCTGGCTGATAAGGATTCATAGGTAAACTGGTTCTTTTTGTTGATTTTTTGGAGTGTTTGGGCCTTTTTTCTGTCTTATTCGTGCTTTCAAGATTCTCTTCTAGGATCTAATTTTTTTGGAATAATAAACTAATTTGTCCCTGCATTAACTTAACATCACACACACAGCGGTCAAACTTATAACACCTGTTTTTTAGCGTCGGGGATTAAAGTTTTTTATTTTTGGCAAAATTGTTTTAAAAACCACTTTTATGTCAATTTAAACTAGATGTGGCCGGTAAAAATGGATAATTGGATCCACTACTATAACATGGTCCAAACAGTTCACAAACTCAATTCATAAGCTAGTTCATTCCCTAAACGTGTTCCTTATGCCAGAAACCAGTATGATCTGATTAACTTAGTAGTTACATCAGCTTAGTACCAAAAAGGTACTCTTAAAAATTTATGATTCCTATTACGGTTGAGTCGGATCTATCCGCCCGGATTCTGATTTTCCCGTAACTCCCTTCAATAAAAAAAAAGATAGAATTATGAGAAAATGCGAAGTTGAGCGGATATCCTCACCTCTTAGGATGCGTACACATCTACGCACGTACGCCGAACGTGCACGTTTGATGTTCGCGAGCATATTATGTATGTTATGGGCCTACCACACTCACAAGCTTGTACGTATGGTAGGCCCATTAATATAGTAACCTAGGTGCGTGTGGTTGGTAAAACTCATACAGTTTTACGTGGTGTTCCGTGTACAAACCGGCCTGCGCAGACAAAACTGTGGTGCAGCTTGTGCGTGAGGTAATGCTAGGTATTGGGACTTTATATATGTTGATTCGTGATTTGATTAGATGGTGTGCGTGACGATTAGCCGAATAGCGAATTACATGCAGTTGGATAATTCTTTCGGGGTCTTATAAAAGTTGAAAAGCCTCGGAAACTGCCTTTTTACACGCTCCGGTTGGCGGGTAGTTAGCATCGGGTCAGTGTTGGAAAAATAGATGCGTTACGGGAAATTGTCCAAGTAAGTACATGAGAGAGTTACATACACATTATTAACCTGGTACGCAGACTGTCCGCCTAACCAGAGCAGGTGAAAAGAGATTGACAAGTGCGTTCAGTGCGAGCGTAGATGTGAACACGCCTTTACAAATTTGGAATTTAAAAACTTACATGGACGAGGGTCGTGGACGTGGTCCATAGACAACATGACCCTAAAAATTATAAACATTTTGGAGCCGCCTTTGTAGGTAGGTCCTCAAATTATGAATCGAAATACCTTAATTAGGTTTTCGAAAACGTGCAATACTTGCATTAGTAACTTTTAAATTGGAAACAACGACAACCGTTTGCCAAAACGTCTGTCAAATAAAAAAATCGTAAATAAAAAAAATACTAAATTGGATGTTAAATGATATCTCTTTATCAAAAGACTGATGGAAAAATTAACATTGCTAAAATTTGAGGTTTCATAACGAATTTCTTGAGACTAATAGGAAATTGAAAAAAAAATACCTATAAGATTTTTATATGCTATCATGTGAATGTCGTAGCTAGGAGGCAAAGGTAGAAATCTGTTAATCTTCGAAACAAGATTTCGGGTCGTAGTTAAGTGTTAAAGCCTCCTTGGTCCATTGCGAAAAAAGGATGGAGCTATGCATCTTGTATTTTTCCTTCTCTCATTAACACAGAACGAGTAATGGATTTAAAACTAAAAGTTTTCTTCATCTTTTTGATATAAACCTAAACTCCTAGCCGACGCCCATTTTTATTTAGTTTTATCTTGATATTGTAAGCAAGTAAAACTTAATAAAATTATGTAAAAATGACGTTTCTAAGTAGTAATAATAAGTCCTGTTTCTGTCTGTTGCAATTATAATATTCCTAAGTTTTTTTTTTTTTTGTAGCTAAATAAAATCATAAACGGCGTACTTATTAAAAAACGATGCTACGCAATACGCCCGTGTTTTGATACGAGTCTGATTTCTCTGTAAAGACAATACGTGGATTAGTTATTAGATACCATAGTGTGTAAACTTGCATTTAAAAATGTGATTATCTCTGCAACATTGGCGTACTATCGATAAGTGACGAACTTCACAAGTAATTATTTTTGGTCTTGTGTAAATAAACATTAATTCTACTCCAATGACAAAAGGAATACATAAATCCAACAAAAGTACCTACTCTACTAAAAATCAGCTTTCTGGTTTCTCACAGGTATCAAAAAATTAAATCTTTAGCTACGCCAGTGTTCGCAAACTGACAAAAAACTGTTGTGTTGTATAATCCCGGGTGTGTAGGATTGTTCGTGTATTTATTATATTATATATTCATAATTACTCAATGCATAACTTATTCGAATATAAGTGTGCCTATAATCTTCCAAAACCCAATTTGCTGAGCAAAATCAAGCTTTGGGTCACCAATTCATCGTAGAAACCACAAAACAATGGATTGCAAAATTATAATCTCATGTTAGTTTCAAACATTTAATAAGAAATCCATGTTTTTTTTATTATTCACCAGCAAATTAGCAATTCTGTACTTGTCGAGGTAAATGTATTATTAAAATTGATGTGATTAAAATAAGGACTAGATTTAATATTAATTTATATACAAATAGCTGTAAGGATTCTTATTAAATAAATGATTTAGAAAGTAAAGCACTTTTACTTATAGCTAGCTACACAAACGTAAAAAATGCACAAATCACATTGCAGTTAATTCATAATTCCTCTGGTAGCCAGAAGAATAGGAAGCATACAAAGGATAACTATTACATAGTCATAAATATCTATTTTATATTAATTTCTTCAAAAAAACTAACCCTCACTCGATATTAAATAACTGGGTAAGGGTTAGCTCACACCGAAACGCGACACAATGGGACGGTACTTGAAGAAAGCAGCCCTCCTAGCCAAGTTACGATCGTTTCGAACGCCTCGAGTAGGCCACGCCTCCAATTCCTTTTTTCTGACCACATGACAGCGTTTAGATGACGTCAGAACAAAGGAATCGGAGGCGTGGCCTACTCGAGGCGTTCGACGCAAACGAAACGATCGTAACTTGGCTAGGGGGGTAGTTGTTTCCCGTGACCATCGCAACTCTGCGAGACGCAATGCGAAGCCGCGGGCTTTCCTCAATTGTTTTCATTATCTCAGTGAAATATGTACCTTTTCGTGCAGTAAATAAAGTACCACATGGTATAACTATTCTTAAAAAGTGTATTGTCGCGTTTCATTATGAGCCGACTCTTACATTTAATAAATACTTAAACAAATGCAACATTGCGTCAAGTAACATAACGTGAAAGCGGCGATGGGGAAAACTAGTTGAGCGAATCAATCTAGTTTAATAACCAATTATTTCAGACAGACACAGTTTAGCTTCTGAATTTAAAGTAGATCGTAAATAAACATCTGTGTCGTAAGTAATCATCCAGATTTTTGTCCCAAAGCGAATTCTTGATAGATCTTCAGCAGAGACTCAGGAGTTCTTGGTTTAAAATCTTTCAAAACATGTTCAAAATGCTCCATAGTCACTTCTTTGCAGTCTAGGTCTTTTTCTAAAGCCCTTAACGCAGCTTCATGGCAAAGAGCCTGTAATTCAGCTCCTGAAAAGCCTTCACTCCTTGTTGCTAGGTTATGAGAGTTCACATCATCAGATATGCTCATTTTACCGAGTTTCAACTCTATTATCTGCAACCTTGTTTCGAAATCGGGCAATGGGACGTAAATTAAGCGGTCTAAACGACCCGGCCGTAACAGTGCCCTGTCCATTCTATCCGGGCGATTAGTGGCCGCTAATATAGTTACTGAGTTCAATGGCACTACTCCATCTAACTCTGTTAGTAATTGAGCTAGAACTCTTTCATGGACACCAGCTTCGCCAGCCCCTCTTTCCCCACCGATAGCATCCATTTCATCAAAGAAAATAATAGACGGGGCGACCTGACGTGCTTTTGTGAACAAGTCCCTAACGGCCCTCTCCGATTCGCCGACCCATTTCGAAAATAACTCTGGACCTTTTATGGAAAGGAAGTTTAGGCCGCTTTCGGTAGCTAGCGCTTTAGCTATCATGGTTTTGGAGCAACCGGGAGGCCCGTAAAGCAAGACGCCTCCTGGAGGACTGACTCCAAGTCTTCGGAAACTTTCTGCGTGTTTCAAAGGCCATTCTACAGCCTGTCGCAATTTTAGCTTCAAGTCGTCCTGTCCTCCTATGTCAGACCATCTTACATTAGGTATTTCTATGAGAAGCTCCCTCATAGCACTCGGCCTGACTATGGTCAGTGCTGCGATAAGATCATCACGCTCGATGCAATCACTGGACCGTTTTATACATTTCATGGTAGCTTGCGAACAGAGATTAACCAGATCCGCGGCGACATAACCGTGTGCCAAGTCTGAAATTTTCTCTATGTCTTCTGAAGATATTTTATTTGGCAGATTCTTGAGCAAACTATAAACTATCTCTTTCCTCCTTATTCTATCTGGTACAGGAATTTCTATTTCCTTATCCAGCCTGCCAAAACGTCTGAGCATAGGATCTAAGTTTTCTGGTTTCCTTGTTGTTGCTAAGACAAAGACTTTGCTCTCTTCAGCATGTAGATTGTCCAGCATGTTTACAAATGCTGAAGTTATTCTTCTTTCTTGCTCTGTACTGCCTGAAGATCTCCTAGGACATATAGTTTCTATTTCATCCACCAGTATGATACTTGGTTGGTTCTGGATGGCTTTTTCAAATAGACCTCTCATAGTTCCTTCAGTTTCACCAAAGTATTTGCTAAAGATAGCTGGACCATTGATTTCTATGTGAAAGCAGTTGATATTTTCAACAAGATACTTGCAAATTGCTGTCTTTCCTATTCCTGAGTGCCCATAAAGTAGCAAGCCCCTTGTAGGTTGAAAGTTAGCAGTCAGACCATCTGCATTGAATGATATCTTGATGTAAGTCTGTATTTCCTCTAAAATATCATCAACCCCACCTAAAACCTGTGGCTTTTTCTTGGTTTTGACAACTGCTTCTTGCTCCATAGTCCAAATAGTTTTTTCACTTAAAACATACCAACCTGTATAATCTAATTTATCAGATTTTATATCAGTTACCTCAATTTCTAGTTTTCTTCCAAAGTAATAATAAACTAATATGGTACCAATACAAACAAAATTATTGTAAAAATGTTGTTGTAAAATATCACAAATATCTGATTTTGTTTTGTGGTTATTGATTGTGAAGGTGAGACGAGATGCCTTCGGTATTTCCTCTTTGATCACCGAGACTGTCACCTTTTTACTGTCATTACTCCATGCACTGCATAAATCTGTAAAGAAAAGCAAGTCAGGTTTTAATAGTAAATTGTTTCATGAGAGAAATATTAAATTAAAATAGTTTAAAAAAGAAACTATTTCAAAACATAACATTTATCTTTTCAGGTAAAACACTTCATAATAAAAATCATTTATTTACATCAAACACAAAACAGCTCTATATTTTTTTTTAAAGTAGTTTTATTTAAGTACAGAAAACATAAATGACCATCCACAAATAATTTTTACATGGGGTAGTCAATAAATATTTTAAATACTATTTTATACTAACCAGCTGCAGGTAAAATGACAGCTGCCGGCGCAGACGCTTTGGACGGCCACATCCGCTTTACCATCGTAGGAGCGCCTTCTCTGCTCAACTGCAAAGGACAACCGAACACCGCACCTATAAGCAATCCAGCTGAAGGGTGCACGATCACAGAGTCTCGTGGAGCTCCATCGGGCGCCGCTCCCACCCTCTGCAGCCAAGTAAACAACTTCCCATCATTAACATAAGGACATTTCAGCTGATCTTTGTCGCAGTTCAGCTCAACATGAATATTTTTATCGTTTGAAGTTATACTGCAACCACATCGCTCGCAGTCCACCCATAACGTCTTCTTTGGACCTTTTGGTGGCATGGGTACTTTTAGATACAAAAAAAATGCTTCGTTGTTTCTTATTCGAATATTTTGATCACACCGCAAGCTAAAAGTGAGGTTATTTTATTTTAATCATACAAAAAACAACAAACTGACATTTACAATGTGCAAACAAAACGTCATACTATCTGAATAATGTACGTTTTGTTTACTAAATTGTAACTCAGTATAATTTTATTTTTTACAAAGTTATAAACAATACAATACAAATTGTTACCAATCTATTGTGATTTTTTTCATTTTAGTTTAGTTTTTACTTTTAGTAAAACAAAATGTTGACATTAAATAAATCATGTAAAATAATTTATTTGAACGCTTCATCACATCAACTGTCAGACTGACTGTACTGACATTATCTAAAAAACTGCGTTTACTTTTGCTGTGATTCATGATTCATTTATTTTTACACCAAAACATTAATTTATTCGTCCCAAATGTTCTTAATTTAGTAAAACGTGTTAAATTTATTAGTTCTCTGCACTAGGCAACTTCTAGCTTGTATAAGTTAGGTTTACTGTCCATATTATTAGAGAAATCGTGAAGGATGACTCTCGCAGAGTTCTTCAGCTGTTCCCTCCTTGCCTTCGGGGCTCCTTTCGTCATGTTCGCATTCACAGTGGCCAACGACCCTGTGCGGATCATCATCATGATAGCAGCAGCATTTGGATGGTTACTATCGTTTTTAGTATCATCTGTTGTGTGGTATGCAGTGGTTCCGTTACGATCGTATTTAGCGTTTGGGATGTTCTTTGCCATCATATTCCAGGTCAGTAACTGGTATAATTTCATCAATAATGTTGAAAATGAGCCTGTCCGGTTGTTCGTTTTGCTGACAGCTTAGCAGTAAAACTTAATTGTTCTATTTTGGTCTGACAGTTTTAAAAGCTATATAAGTACCTTGTTATCGCTTCTTGTGATGTCATTGTAGGCATGGAATGCAATACTAACGTGCATCATAGTTATGATTGTCAGCTTTGCTCTAGATAAATTGAAATATTTAAGCAAGAGCTCTCTGGCAGAAGGGTAGCATAATATTTCATTGCTGAAATGCCTCAATGACATTATCTTTGACATTCACACAACCACATCCTTTATTTGTTCAACTACAACTATTTTTAAAAGTTTTATGATCATGAGCACAGATAAAATACAAACCTATATATTTTAGAGTTAGCTATATATTTTACTTCATTTATTTTTAGGAAGTTTTCCGGTATGGCATGTATGTTTTACTACGGAAGACAGAGGCGGGGCTTAAAGAGATATCAGAGAATCATAACATAGGCAGCAATAAATTAGAGATGGCTTATGTGTCCGGACTTGGATTTGGGATTATGAGCGGAGCCTTCGCCCTTATCAATGTGCTGGCTGATTCTGTAAGTATTACATCAACATCAAAGTTGACCTTTGTTTAATAATATTACACCTATTCTGGGCAAAATATGTCCTCTTGTTTATTATTGTTGTACTTGTGCTGGGAAAAGTATGATTTCCAGACTTTCCATTTATTCATGTAAGAATCATAGCAGGTGTCAGTTTGTAGTTTATACCTTCAGTAATTTTTTTCACTCCCTTTCGTTTGTAATTGGTCATCAGACCGTAAGTAAATTAGTTTTATAAAATAAATGGCAAGCTACAGTCATGGGGGAAAAATCTTAATGTATTCTTCTTTTTTTGTGTCATTTGACTCCAGGACCAAATGATTTTCGCTTTGCTTCACTCCCATAGCTAATCCCCCAAAATCTTGCACCCTGGATAAATAGCATGATGTAAGTAATAGTGTAGCTCAAGTAATTTTGGCTTTTTTATAACATTACTTTAATACAAGAGGAAAACTGTAACTGAATCAGTTACGGTTACAGGAAATAGAGCACCGATAATATCTATATATATATAAAAAGTACAGTAGATATTATTTTAATGTTTAAAATGTTTAAAAAATACTTAGCTGCCACCCAAGGCGTCACTTTCGTAAAATTTGTATTAGTTGTTAGATTTTTCAATTGTTTTTATAGATTTTTTCAGTTTTAGCAAGAGTAAAAAACAGCAATTTTTAAATTAAATAGATACTCACAAGGATAACTTTACTAAGAACTCTTTCATATCGTTCATAGTAGATGTTTTACTAATAATTTCCCTTTACATTTTACAGGTTGGTCCAGGCACGCTAGGGCTCTACACAGGAACAGAGTACTTCTTTGTGACAAGTGCAGCCATGACCCTCTGCATGATACTCCTCAACACATTCTGGAGCGTCATTTTCTTCAGCGGATTCGACGACAAAAACTACATCAAAGTTGGATGGGTCATTGTCTCCCATTTCTTTGTCTCAGGACTCAGTTTGTTAAACAGCAAAGAATTGTATGCAGCAACTATCTTGCCCTCATATATTGTATTAGCTATCACAGCATATATTGCCTTCAGAACAGCTGGTGGGTCAACTAGGAGCCTAATTCAAAGTATCTCTTCTAGGTCATAGAAATAAGTTGTTGAATTGGAATAAATCTTAAAGAATTTACTAAACTTGTGCTGATTTTTTTAAATGCAATACAGGGATTGTTTTCTTTGACAAATGGATTTAGAATATTGGTTTTACAAGTGCAAAAGTAAACAGGATGCCTAGTTAACTTGTTGTTCCTTCCCCACTTCAACTAGAATAGAATTGAAGTAGAAACAAATTCCTTTTCTAGTTAGGAAAATTATTTCAAGTTTTACCAGTATAGCTATAAAAATGTAAGACTAGAGTAGTCTCTAGAGGTTTGTGAAACAATAACTAGTAATTAAAAATGGCTCACATTTTATTTTCTGCCATAGCAAGAGCTGTATTGCAGAGATATTTATTTCTATAAATTCCTGAGCTTAAGTGCAGAATGTTTATAATTTATTACTGAAATATTACATGTTGCCGTGATTAAATAGTAGATTAAGCCCTGAACATTAAGGGCGGAATTCACCAATAAAACTAATCGCGTTTTAACGTTTGGCTCGCATAATCGCGTTTAGCCGCTGTTACTAGT
This sequence comes from Mythimna pallens, assembly GCA_961205895.1. Lineage (NCBI taxonomy): Eukaryota > Metazoa > Arthropoda > Insecta > Lepidoptera > Noctuidae > Mythimna > Mythimna pallens. The sequence goes on from OY540832.1 coordinate 25,096,507, forward strand.
GTTACTTGTCTGTATTTTCTTTTGTTATATTTTTACAAGTGACACTAGTGACTGCGGCTAAACGTGATTATGCGAGCCAAACGTTAAAACGCGATTAGTTTTATTGGTGAATTCCGCCCTAAGTTAGCATTGTCTAAATGCCAATAGATAAGATTTTGTTAGTGCACAGAGTTAAAAAATAATGTGGGTGTGTATGTGTATCACAAGCGCCAGTTTGCAGTTGTATTCAATTCCTGTTTAGCCATCCTCAAAATTAGTAATTTAGGTTTTGTAAATAGAAACCTTGCGTCTCTCAAATAGGTGTTCATGATTAGCTGATTAGATACAATTTATTGGGTGAGAAACTGAGTATGAAAAAGTTGATGGTAATCTGGACTGACATCTTAGCTGTTCATTATTTTAATACTGTCACCGCTATTGGCGAAAAGTCATGCTGTATTGAGAGACAAGTTAAAAGTCCAGCTTGTTGTATCATTGGTACAGCATACCTGACTGATATATTGTTTGACTGATACAAGAGATGAATTGTTTCCACATGGAATTTAACTACACAACTAATTTTTAATTAGTACAAATACTTAAAGGGGTTATTAGAAAAGGTCTTGTTATTATTTAAGTAGTCTCAATAAATAATATTCATATACAGAAAAGTTATTAGCGTTTGTTTATATTTTATAGAAATTTTGTCTATGCTATGGATTATGAATGAATAAATGACGATCAAAATGGAAAAACACTGCGCGTAGTATTTTCTAGTAGCAATTGTTATGAATGATTCATTCTATTATGAATTTACCAATTATGACAAATTTTCGTGGTTAATTTTGGGATATCGTTTTTTTTTTTTACTTTTGACTACACAAATATGATCAGTAACGGGTACGGATAGAGCTTCATTTTTTTGTACTAATTAAAAAATAGTGGTGTATATTAAATTGACAATTTGTAATATTGATTATCATCATCATAATCATATTTTTAGCCATTGTATCACTGACCCCATTTTTTTTCATATTATTTCTCACATAATGCATCCATCTTTTCTTTGGTCTCCCTCTTCATCCATTCACATGCACAGCCCCCACTAGCCAAGTTACGACTGTTCCGTTTCGATTCTCTTGCGTCGTACCGATTTTTTTGTTCTAACGTTATCTCAACGCGCAATCACGTGGTCAGAACAAAGGAATCGGAGGCGTGGCCTACTCGAGGCGTTCGACGCAAGAGAATTGAAACGAAACGGTCGTAACTTTGCTAGGGGGGCTAAGTACTCATAACTCGGAATCGATCATTAGAATAATTTAAACAATTTGAATGTATTAATCAGTACTATAATAGTAAAGTGATTTTTCACTCTTATCCTATTGTTGACCGGGTATAGTGTTGTAACGTTACGTGCAACGTAACATGAAAGGAGCATTTCATAAACATGGACGCAGCGCGCGCACGAACCGAGCATGTACAGTCAGGGGTCAAAAGTGCAGTTGCACTTTACCAATGCTAAAGTGTCTAAAATTTATTTATAGTGGAATTTTTATCGTCCACAACTAGTTTATTCAATACTATAGATTCTATGCTACAAATCAAATCAGGTATGAACCATTGGCCCTCTTCTACAAAGACACTTCTCTTTAGCATTGATGGAGTGCAATTGCTCTTTTGACTCCTGACTGTACCTACTCACATAATACAAATGCTTTGATCGCGCGTGTAATGTGCACGGTTCGCGTCCACACTGGGAATTCTGTTCCATTGCATGATACAATGTGGACGACAAATATTTTCATTGCGTGTTACATTGCATGTTACGTTATAACAGTCTGTACCCGCTTTAAAGCTCAGAATATTTAAACGTAAACACTAAGTTGATAATGCAAAATAAAAACTACTCAAAAATTAAAAACGAATTAAATATAGGTACAATAACAACAATGATTTCAAAATAAAACTAATTTATTATTAAGTGAGAACAATCATTCCTTAGTGTATTTATAAATTGGACGGAGAATTGGTTACAATAACTAACTGTTACACAGTATGTAAAAATAAATAAAAGTTTTTTACAAATAAAATAATGATGGACAACTTGTGTGTTTTCTTCAATGGTATGAAATCATCAAATGACTTCTCCATCTCTTGAGTAGAGAGGCCGTATCAGACTATGTTCCTTCAGTTGCTCTTTGCATTCCAGGACAACAGGTTCCCTTTTTGGACATTCCTCATGACATGTACATGGATACTTGAGTACCCCTTATACCCCTTGAACTTTAGGGTTTCATAGTCAATGGCTAACGGGCGACAGACATAGGGCCGGGAAGACATCGCGCTGGGTTCCGCGCACGCTCCTCTTCTGCGGTATAGTAAAAAGCACAAAACACTCTCTTGTACTTAATGCAAAACAGTTACACAGTTATATGTCAGCAAGCTATGCTGTTTTTTTTTCCTCTTCTGTTTGGTTATGCTAATGTTGGTCTGTGAATATTTAAAGGCATGTGGAACAGGGTGTAAAATCCCAGAAACCATCATTGAAAAGGGAGGATCTTCCGACCAGACAAGAGCTATGTCTGATCTGGGCAACTGCCCGAGAGTTGATTAGTTCCCCTGTGGCGCCATAGTTGTCGCTACAAATGTACGACATATTCAAATTTTGGGAAACATGGTAAGCCTGTTTTGTAAGTTGGTTCTGCCACATCTTTGGTGGTTGTTGCAGCTCTGCTTAGAAACCGAAAGGCTGATAACCAAACTTACCAAGGGATTTTGTGCCGCCAATTTGGCCTAAATAGGTCAGTTTCAGTTTTATTCAAAAGAATTGAAACTAATCCTTACATTTATAAGAAAATACTGGCAGTTGATGTTTTTCAAATATACTAAACTTGTTTTTGCTAGAAGTACCCAATTCCTCAAGTATTGGTCATCATGTGCACAATTAGTTCAATTGTCTTCTAACACAACCTTCCAGTTCAGTAAGAAATCTGACAGCATTGCAAGAAAAAATTCTTCAAGTCTCATTCCTGGCTCTCTTCTGCCAGTTCCTGCAACAGAGAGTCTACGGTCCACACACTGTCAGCAGAGTCCATTTCCTCCTGAGGTATGTAAGAGTTCAGAACTTCTAGCACTGCCTCAATGCTGTCTGCAGTTCCTGATATGCCTCCCCCAACCTCTGAGAGAGCATTCACTGTTTCTGTGTCCTTGTGATCAGAGCTGGAAAAGGAAATAGAACATAAAGTTTTTAATAAATAGAAGATCAAAGAAAAGTTAGCGTAAATTGTATTTTTTTTTCTTCTCTGTGTTCATTTGCAATCAGTTGTTGACTGTAAGCAAATTTGTGAAGCAGGTTGTGTCATGCCCAGCAGACAGCTCCTTAATGAAAATGGCTAAACATGGTCTGGTTCTAAAGCACAGTTTTAAGTGGATTTCATGCCTGGTACATATTAGCTAGATCATTAAGATGATTTACTAGCCTCTTCTTGTAAGTTTCGAGTACTATATTGGATCTCTTCTTTCACGGTACTGATTTGTAAGTTCCCATGTATCTGAGCATGTGTAACAATCCATGGTACAAAAATTCAGAGCAATTTATTTCAAATAAATAATGAGGCACTTTTCAAAAAGTCAAAAAGTCAGTCAGTCAGAAAAATGATGCTAATTGCACATTCCAAAGCGTAGATCTCTATGGAGAAGAATTTGCAAGAAAATCGATGGACACTCTTTTCAATCATGTTATGTATTACATATCTCAGTTACATTTTCTACTATTATGTGAGAACAATGTAAATAAAATAAAAACTAAATAGAGATATTTAAATAGCCACTGGCAGCTAAGAAATGTCCAGTCTCAACTGACAGCACCCGTTCACGGACATGACGTGAATATTAGCACCACTCAGCTCAACCATTTTGAAAGGAACCGAAACACCATACACTTGTTATATTTTTTTTTTAGGTGGGAAAATCATCTTATGACAAATCCCGCCCTTGGGCGGAGCGAGAAATAGTGTCAGACTTTTACTGACTAAAAACCCATTCCCGTTCCTTCTTTGCCTTCGTCCCAGGGCCCCGGGTTTAGTTAGTGGCAGTGGAACCATAAATCTATGATAGGAGCTTAAGAGTAAGCCGAGACATAAGCATAAGTTACACACAAAATAGACACCAAATTTGCAATAACTATGAATTTAAGCTTGTGGACACTATCTGTCGACTTACGCTGGTGGCATAGATATTTCTTTCTCCAATATATCTTGTAGGTCGTCTAGATCTGGTATAGTTGGTATATCATCGCCAGAATCCGGCGATTTCTTGGGTATCACAAATTCCCTGAAAAAGCATGCAAAATGGAAGAATTAAAACATCGTGATTTCTTTTACGAATTCTTTTGTAGTTAAGTACCTAAACAAACCACATCAACAAGTTGGTTGATCATAGGAAAAAGTAAAAATATGCTCGAACTTTATTCAGAAAAGAAGACACTTACTTGGCTTCGATGTGTGTGCCTTCAGCCCACACTCCTATTTTCTTAGGCTCCGGCACACTTGCATTCATGTCATTCATTTTGAAAGAAGTTTTAAAACTTAGAACTTATTAAAATATTGCATTTCAATGAAAACGACTCGATTATAAGCCGTTTTGTTGTGGCTCCATTGATTTTTGTTTACATTTTTTGCAAACGTTCCGGTTACTAAAATTTACGTAATATTGAGCATTACAATGCGTTCCAAATAAGAAAAGGATCGATTGCCATGTTGTGACGTCACGTCATACTGTCAAATCGAATAATTATTATGGTGAGCAAAACAAGTTAGAAATTAATTTATTTAACTCTGAACGAAAAAAGTTTACTCAGAATCCAGTTCTTCAATTTTACTCATCTCTGAGTTCTTCAATTTTGCCCAATTTCATGCGATTTGACAGCAGACAATATGATGTGATATCACAACGTGGCAATCGATCCTATTCTTATTTGGAACGCATTGTAGGTAGATATTTTGTAATTACATACTTTTTTAGGAAGAAGCCGTCCTTTGAAGAATATTTAACAAAATTATTTCACTTTTACCTACGACGTCGAAATAAATAGAAAAAGAAATCATCGTTCCGGAAGTTTTTCAAGGAAGTACCTAATATATAATTAGGTACTTCTTTGAAAAACTATATATTAGGTATTTTTTTAATGTAAATAAAGTTTAGATTTCTAAAAAAATATAAGTATTTTAAATATTTAATTTTGCTGAGCGCTGGCTGTTTGCGCGGAAGTGACGCATATCCTACCACTTGTAATCTATGTCGTTGTTGTTAGTTTTTTATCAAAGACTACAATAGTATGTTTTTATTTTTAAGGTGTGTGCCATGTTTGACGTAAATAGACTCTTTTTCTTTCTTTCTTTTCTATATGAAATTTCTGTACTGCCGAACTAGCTATTTCAAGTTCATTTTTTTCTTTTTTCCCTAAGAAAAGTTCATATTATTTTTATTTTTAAAATATGGAATTCTTTTTTGAAAATTAGAATTGGTTAGCGTTCTGTTTTCATCGCATTTATACGTTTTTTTTTATCATTATGGACGCCTACGTTAAAAATTCGAGTAATTAAGGAGTATGAGCAGGGGCGCCGGCTTTTAGAAAACCTCATGGGTGTTCATGCTCATTTGATGACTCGAAAAAGTGGCGAAGTATGAGAAGAGAAATGTACACTGATCGACATTTTGATAACGGATACCGGCCTCAGTAACTGGTATCCGTTACCAATATCGTTAATAAATATTAAATTGAGACAACATCACACATTGTCCTGTTCGTAAACTAAGGTTTTTCCTTATATTATGGAAACCAGGAACAACGAAGGTAACACAAACACCCAGACACAACACAAATATCTGTTTCATCAACAAACGTTTGTGTTGGTGCGGGAACCGAACCCGCGACCCTTGCCAACTTGTCGCCAATTTCAAGAGCTGGGCTTGGAAGTTCTCCGTCATCCACTGTACTCACCAGACCTTGCCCGTACAGGCTTCAATTTTTCCCAGAATTTGGATAACTTCTTGGCGGGGAAAAAATTCAATAACCGAGAGGCAGTTCAAAATGCCTTTGAAGAATTTTTTGCCTCCCGTCCAGCAAACTTTTTCAAAAAGGGCATCATTAAGCTAGCAAAACTGCATTGATTGCATGGGGAATTATCGTGATTGATAAAAATACAAAATTTAAAGAAAAAAAGGGCTTTAACTTATTTCATTGAAAAACGGCAATTTCATAGGTCGGACAACCAGCCAGACAACCAGTTTAGTACATTCTACACTGTGTTCAACTACACTTGTTTGATTGCAATCAAACAAGCAACAACTAAGGAACACTTGCTTTCTGCAAACATTTCAGATGGGCTATAGAAGGCATCTCCTCCAAAACCTTTTTTAACTTAACTAACTTTTCCCGCCCAGAGGAAGTGTCAAACTTTTACAGACTAGAAATCACCTTTGTCCCTTCGTTTGCACTTTGCGTTTCAGGTTCACGGTAATTCTACGAACAATCCCGAACATTATATGAATTGCGGGCTTGGCTCTTACCCAAGGGCTAAACGTCGTACTACTTATTACTTGCGGTGACCAGGAATCGCCCTTCCACTCCCAACGCGTCTTATGGCGGTGGCTAGGCCGTAAGGAGTCCTTTCCCTCACGGTTTCCGCCAACTATTTCGTTCGCAGGATACCTGGATTTGATCCAAAGTCGAGTGGTATTATTCCTTCATTAGAGGGACTAACGAGAGCGTGGAATACTGGTTGCTATTCTTTGGTGGTCGGTCTCAAGTGCGACTGATAAGCGTGGTGGTTGGTTAAAAGGTACTCTGAGTGGTTGGTGTTACTCCCAGTGTTATTGAGTTTCCGATGATCTAGCTAGCAATCATTCGAACATTTTTGACGATTGGCCAATCTCACACCAGTCTTGCGAAGGGGTATGCTGGTGCATTACAGATACCGGCACGGATCTTGAGCGCTGACTTCCACTTGCGCAGAAGTAAAATATCAGGTTTCTTTATTAGTATGAAGTGAGACGCGGGGGAGTGCAATTCTGATACCTACAGTGATTGGGTCGCTGATGTGTACGATGCGCAAAGCGATCCCCAATTTTACGCCGAGCGCTCAAGATTCGCACCGGTATCTGTACCCAGTTACTGATTTGTGAAGGTCAGATAAGCAATCGCTCCAAAAACATTTGCATGTGGTTACACTGCAAGGGCCGACACCAACATATTTGTGGAATGGCTAGGCAGATTATTTGAACCAGTTTGAAACATAAGGAGCAAGTTAAGAAAAACTGCGATTTTCATATGATATACTTTTATTGTATTTTTTTTTTCTCAAAATATAACAAAACTGGCATTTTCAATGCGTTCGTCTCATTGCACATTCGATCATTACTGTATAACCTGTGATGTCTGGTCTTACACTAAGATACCTAAAACGAGGAGGTTGTAATGATTATAATAGACATAACTTCTAAAATTAGCTTGAAACAGTATTTGTTCAATGTTTATGTCACTATAGGGAAACTAAGGCCCAGCTTCTGAAACGAACATTCTCCCTAATAAGTTATCAAACGTACCGTACGGTATCTGCTGATTGGTTCAATGAACTATCAACAGCAAGTCGCATAACTTCCTTTGCATTTCATTTTTGCGAGTGATAATTCTTTTCTAGAAAACGAGGGTAAGGGTGTCTCTTGATCAGTTTAATGTTGAGCTCACACAGGCAATAGTGGTGTCTCAGCAGCGCCGGTCAAAACTCCAAGATTGTACAGGAATTGCGTTATTTTATCTGCTAGTGTGAGCTCAGCTTAATATTGGTTTACTTCAGTATGTCAAGTCAGGGATAGTTTTTATTAAATTGTTTTTGTTGAATTGGCGACGATAAGTTCATCACTTTTTGTCGTCAATATTTGTCCATATATTCAAATCAAACTGTAATTCTTGTACAGTTTGCTGTATAAACAACACAGATTATTACGTAGTGTGTCGATTTGATAATCAATTTCCCTAGCTGTACATCAAATGTATTGTGCGTTTTAATTTTATATTGACTTCAGTTAACACGAGTAGAAGCAAGTTGCCGGTAATTTAAAATGTTTTTGTTGTAAACAAAAACATTTTAAATTACACAATTCGTAATGTATTTTTTCTTTTCTTTAAGAAAATATTTACAAACTATTTGGTAACAAATCATAACCAAAATAAGAATTTAATAATAAAAACTAAACTAAATGAGAAGAAAACTTTAAATAAAACTAATTTTATTACAATCAAGATTTATAAAATCTCATCATTACTTAAGATAAAATATTATAAATTGTTTTCAACATATCATTATCTCATGCTTTTGAAATGCTAGATAACAATAATGGAAGATACTTGAAATAATAAATCATTTGTGGTTTTTCAAGAAAGAAAAACCTTAAAGTAACAGAATTTTTAATAGACACGTTCTCTGTTTAGACTTTGTGTTCACTTCACTAATACCATACAATTTACAATCTCAATCAATGTCTTCTAGACAAATTTACTACCTACCCCCATATCACGATCAATACAATTTTCGAATAATCGGAGAAATATTTCGATCCCTTCGTCATGTTACATTGAGTTATATATGCATCTTACAATGTAATCTTAGAGCATGTTACCAGTATACGGCGTGCAAACACAAAACACTGTTTATTTGACTTAAATCACAAACTAAATAGTTGGTCGATTCTTTAAAAGTACGGTTATAGAGAACCACAAAGAAAATGTAATTTTTATATGAAATAACAAACTGACAATAAACACTTTTTATGTAAGTTTAGCAGTCTTTAAGTTTAATAATATTGATCGGCCATTCAGAAATTCATGCTGATGCTAGTTCTCATGCTCTAAGAATAATAAAATTCCCAGATAGTCATTTCTATCTAGTAGAAACGGTATTGGGTTTAAACTCAACATTAATATCAAAGTATGTAATCTCTTAAAAGTAACATATTTCATAATATTTAACACAGAAAAAACATTCTGGTTTCAATTTAAAGATTCTATGATATTTACATGTTTTTTTTTTTTCATTCTAATAAACTTTATAATTTGATGGAATTTAATAAATTAGAATTATTTTCTTATTATATTTTTTTTCTGGTTCAATAATGACTGTGTTAGTATTTGAAATATTAAAAAAAGAAACATAATTTTAATAAAAGTTTCAATTAAAAAATATTTGCAATGCTAATACTTTTGGAGAACAACCACATATAAAAATAAACAACAATATTAAGTGATCTGGAAGAAGATTTGTGATGGTGCCTTTTTACCATAAAGCATTGAAAATAAAATTAAAAAACACAACAGCATAAAAAAGTAAAAGAAAACAAACAAAGTGTATGTGATGTTAATAGTCACACTAAATGGCATTAACAATAACTGTCGGTTATATAAACTGGAAGATCATACTAACTAGTGAAGATATAGACAATCCTGATGAAGCTGCGTCTTAAGATTTGAAACATTTCAACATACACTCTCGCACAGAATCACTTATTATAAAATCCCAGATCGGTAAAAATACAACTATTTAACGTAATTACGAACTAAAGAAGTCACACACGAAGCAATCCCGGAGAATCGGTGACGGGATTCACATCGATCCCGGGATCCAGTCACTCGCCCGTAACTTTGTAAGTCCGTGAATTAAATTCGTAAGTATATGTAGAGTGCGCCACTGTTGCTTGTCTCAGGAAACTTAATTATTACATTAAATAAAATTAATCCCCTATAGCAAACACGTAATGTCAAACATTTTCATAGCAAGAACTATTTATTGAATAATTCTAATAATAATAATATGATGATTGATTGGCTACAGAATAGTACACACAGACACGCTGCACGTATAGTGAATGCACGTGCACTTGCCACTGGCATTAAGTTGTCTGCTCTGAAGTGGGGTGCAAATGACTATGCACTAATGTCATACTAAAACACACAACAATTATGTAAAAATATCACCGTGCAAACTTAGTTGAAAAGAACTGTCAAACCCAAGTTACATTGACAGCTTACTTCGCCTAAGTTTTTCATGGTGAGATTTTGACAGATGTTTCCAGTTAAGACCAGCCGTATTATTCTGTTAGTTGGGCACGACGTGTAAGCTGTGTTCAGTAGTCGAGCGGCTGTGGCTCATGTGTGCGGTCGCCCAACAGCGCGGACAGGCCGGACAGCTCGGACGAGTTGAGCAGCAGCGAGTCGTTGCCGCGGTCCAGCAGCAGGTTGGTGAGAGAGGCTGCGCTGTGCCCCTCAGTCTCCATTAAGTTCTGCTGTTGTTGTTGCTGCTGCTGCTGCTGCCCAAATAAAATATTGAACGATATTAGTACCACAGAAAAAGTATGTTTAAAAAGTAAGGAAGATAAGTAAATACCAAACTCTAGCCCCACTCTACTCTACTATACTCTAACCTACTCTACAGTATATTAATTTAATATACAATGCGTTCCAAATAAGAATAGGATCGATTTTCATGTTGTGACGTCACGTCATACTGTCAAATCGCAAGAATGATTATGGTAAGCAAAACTAGAAATTTTTAAAATTTGATTTATTTACGAACTGTGAACGAAAATAGTTTAATCAGAATCCAGTTTTTCAATTTTGCTCAAATCGGAGTTCTTCAATTTGGCAAAATTGAATACTGTCAAATCGCAAGAAATTATGCCTAATTGACGTATGACGCATGTTATGACGTGACGTCACAACATGGCAATCGATCCTATTTTTATTTGGAACGCATTGTACTATTAAACACATCAACCAGTTAACTACCAAATTGTCAACCATACTTAACCATAGACAACATTACGTTTACCTGTCAGTTGTTATTCCATGTCAGTTGCGTTTTGTTATACCACGTTTTATGCCACGTTCCACGGGAACGTGATAAAAATATATACAATGCGTTCCAAATAAGAATAGGATCGATTGCCATGTTGTGACGTCATGTCATACTGTCAAATCGAAGAATTATTATGGTGAGCAAAACAGGAAATTTTCAAAATTTAATTTATTTACGAACTGTGAACGAAAAAAGTTAAATCCAAATCCAGTTCATCAATTTTGCTTATCTTTGGGTTCTTCAATTTTGCCCGATTTCTTGCGATTTGACAGTATGACGTGATGTTACAACATGACAATCGATCCTATTCTTATTTGGAACGCATTGTATATATGTATCCTATGTCTGTCTCCTGATTCTGAGCTACCTCCCCACCAATTTTCAGACAAATTGGTTCAGCCGCTCTTGAGTTATAAATAGTGTAACTAACACGACTTTCTTTTATATATATACTAGCGGTCCCGGCAGACGTTGTTCTGCCCAAAAGCGGGATTTAGTAAAAAAAAAAAATTACCCTACTCTACTCTACTTTACCCTACTCTACCCTACTCGTTAAAAAGTACCCTATGTCCGTCTCCTGGTTCTAAGCTACCTCCCCACCAATTTTCAGCCAAATCGGTTCAGCCGTTCTTGAGTTATAAACAGTGTAACTAACACGACTTTCTTTTATATATATAGATATATATGTATTTGGAAATATATAAGTATGTTTATCAGTTGTTTAGTGGTCATAGTACAAGCTCTGCTTAGTTTAGGATTGGATGGTGTTGTGTGAAAGTATTTAAACTGCGTATCTATTGTGTGTGTATCTGTATATTGTATGTCCCGCGTTCAGAGTCACGATAATATCGATGTTAGCGCGCCAACCACCAGTGACTCGGAACGCGGGGATTATTTCAACGTCAAACGTCAAGATGACTAATCGACATTGTGACATTTACGGATTTGACCTTTTTTCGATACGTTATGATATTGTATTATCATGTATCTAAAGGAAAGGAATAAATAAATCAATGTGCGTTTTGTTTTTACTGAAATATTTTTCACCTTACAAAAACGGAGGCTTGAAAACTTCATATTTAATCATTATCGAGTAGCGTAATAAATAAGCTTTCTCATAATTTATATCACATTGGTGTTCAAATGTCTTCAGAATAAAGGCCCCCTTTTTTTCTCTCCTTACCGAAAAATATTGTTAAAAAGCATTAAACGCCAGTCTCGTAGAGTTGAGTAGTCTGGGACCTGGGATATTTTACATGTTTTTACATTACATTCCGATTAATTTGAAGACATTTGAGAAAAAAAGAAGTTTGTGAACTGACCTGTTGAGTATAGACAGGCTGCTGGTGCTGCACCAGGTTGGGGGATATATGCCCCATGTTCTGCTGCATGCTGGGCGACACGCGGCCCATGGGGGCCACGCCGTGCATGGCCGGCGACAAGCTCTGCGCGTGCGGCGACAACACGTTCATGTTCACGTTGGGGGACATGCGCTCCGGCGCGCCGTATTGTTGCGCCATATTGGGGGACAGGGGCTGCATATTGGGAGACATAGGTTGCACATTGGGGGACAAAGCCTGCATATTGGAAGCCATGCCCGGCATGTTGGGCAGCACCTGCAGGTTTTGCGTCTGCAGGTGGACGGGTGAGACTTGTCCGTAGGGCTGGTTCTGCCACATCTCTTGCACGGCGAATGGGTTGCCGTGTCCGGCTGCCACAGGGTTCACGTGGCTGGGTCCGGGTGCTCCCAGCCCACCCATGTTCTCTAGACCACCCCAGTTCTGAAAATAAAGATTCTTTTGTTAGATTGACGAAAGTTCACAGGAGCGCATCTTATTCGCGAATACCTGGTAGCGCGCACGGCACACACACGACATTGAATCGCAAAACGCGAGTCGTCTATTCCGGCACTGCGGGCGCAGCGGTTACACAGCTCACACGAATAATTGCTCCGCCACATTGAAAGTCGAATCGATGCTTGTTTGCGACAATTACGACAGGCAAGTAGTGCGCGACTAGTGTCGGCAAAAAATGAACAAAATGTCGGCGTCGCGTGTCTTCGTAGGAACCTCTATGAATTTGTATTGCGGTAGACGCTTAAAGACCAAAATAATCAGGTATCGAAGATTTGCATAGCCTTGTGTACGAAGCGCTTAAGGCATATTAAGATGATAGTACCTGTTCATACTGAGGGGCGTAGGGGTGAAGCGGCGGACTGCTAATGTTATGGTGGGGCGGAGTCCGGTCTGTAACGACACATTCACAATATTAGCACAATAAGCCGCATTACACAAAAGCGAGTAACATTTATATTAATACAAAACTAGCGACCTGATTGAGCTTGCACGGGTGCGGTACAACATTATTTTTAGTATATGCGAAACTTCAATATCGTTTCTTCAGAATCAGTAACTGAATCGATTCCAATCATATTTACACTATGTTATATTTTAAGTAAAAATATTTAAAAAAGGTCACAAGTTGGACACCATCGACACTAAGTACAGTACAGGTCACGGCAGGTCATAGCGGGCATTAGGTACACGAACAGCGCACAGCTGGGTGCAGCAGCAAAACAAACCTTGGGTCGCGCGTATGATCCGGTGACCATGTATTTGTGCAGACAACCAGGTAACATAACAAACTCATAACTTTGTGATTTTTCACGGTACAGTTATGAAAGATCAAAGATTCTTTACATGAAAATACTAGACACGTGTTTCGGGTTTCGCATTTACTAAAATTAATGTTGTATACATAGACCTTTATGAGTTAGCAGATAAACGGACAGACAGACGCTGAAAGTAACTTTGTTTTATACTATTTAGAGATAGAGGTAAAATAACAATTTATTTAGAATAACTACGAATGTTATTTAGAACACATTTTTTTGTAACATAGAGTGTTGGGGTTGTAATGCCCAACAGTGAAAATGTTATGTTCCTATTATGTAACTTTCTTAAAGGATGTTATGTTATGTAAATGAGTAGACGAACGTTTCCCTTGATATAATTACATAATAATTCGACTTAAATGCTATGTTAAATACACCGGTATACAATGTGTGCATTCGTAAGTATGACGCAAAAACTAGCACAAAGTTCAATGTACAGCGTAGCTCGTACACAGAGACGTAGGCGAATGGTATATATAATATTAAATTCGTAACTTGGTAAAAGACAAAAGCTGGCTGTCCCTATATATATGTCGCGGCCAGATCATAGAATTGATCACTTCATGAAATGGCCAACTAAAACTGGCCGGATCGTTTAAACGCTAACATTTGATGATATATAAATCCTCGTTTAGCCATATCATTGATGTAGGATTTCTATGATAATAAAAAGCCTAAAGAAAGTAGGCCAGACGAGGATTGAAATATCATCAAACTTTAAAGTTTAAAACGATCTGGCCAGTTTTACTTGGCCATATCATGAAGTGATCAATTTCTATAATCTGGCCGCGAAATATGCATATATAAATCATGTAGCTACATCTATGGCGTCATATAAGAATTTTACGAAATTCTGCATCGCGCAATTAAAGTTCTCCGCGCAATTTGAATATCGACTGCCTGATAGATGACTTGAGCATGTGTTTATTATGAATAACAATTAGTATTTATTTTAATGACAAGTGCATTTCATGTTACAACGAAAGCTAAGGGCCCGAGCTTGGGTTTTTGCTAGATGGCGCATAAGTTAACATTATTAGTTTATTTTGTTAATAATGCTCCCAGCATTATTAAGTCAAGGAGATGGTAAATCGGGCATTCCATTTTATTAGATTAAGTTATATTACTGCCTCAAAATCCACGTAATTTAACAAAAATACCTAAACTAACAACCGAGTATGACTATAGTGCTTGAGTATTGTAAGTCGTCCATAGGCCAGCTTTCCACAGACGCGGATACGTCATTATACGCTCAGCTTACATACAAAACTATGAAACTAGCGACGAAGCGGTATTTTTTAAGGTGGGAAATGAATCATGACTTCTCTCGCCCTTGGGGGAAGCGGGAGGGCGTGTCAAACTTTTACAGACTAAAAGCCCGTCCTGTTCCTTCTTTGCCTACGTTCCAGGGCCCCGGGGTTCGCTTTCGCACAATCCGTGGCCCCAGTATGCTTCGACTCGGCTGGGCGGCCCCTACAATTTGCTGACATCTCCTTGAGGCGCGCGTGGAACACTACGCGTCGTTGACGACTTGGGCTTGGTCCGGACGGTTACCGGACGACCGGACGGCGTGCTATCCATTGCTCGCCGCCCGCAAGCCTACACCTACGGTGGCTGGAAATCGGATCGGGATCCCGGCGGCTGGGGCGTGAGGGCGCTTTCCTCTCGCGTGTGGCTGCCTCCTTCGCTAGTATTACTGTTTCGCAGAAGGAAGCGGCCACCTGCCATTCCTCCTCGCTCCGGACTCATGGCCCGTACCGGTAGGGATCGGCGCGTTACCGCCTCACATCCCCACGAGAACACGGCGTTGCTCTGCCCAAACGGGGCACACCTCTACCATATGCTCCACCGTGTCCTCCGGGCAGTCCACACAATGGTGACACCCGGGCGTTTTTTTCGCACGAATCCGGTGTAGGAACCTCTCGAACTTACCATGTCCGGTGAGGACCTGCGTCATGCGGTAGGTAAGGACGCCGTGTTGTCTTTCCAGCCACTCCTCAAAGAGGGGACTTATTATGGCGTGCTCAGCACGGGGTTGCGACAGTCGGTCACCATCCCAGCATGAGATCCCGCCGCTACTGTCCGCCACGCCGCGACGGGGCGCGGTTGGGAGCAGAACACCAAGCGTATACTGCGACTCCGCGTCCGAGGAGAGGCAGTATCAGTCACACGAGCCGCGCTTGTCAATGAAATAAGTCTCAAATTGCATTGATATAGACGCGATAGTGAATGGAATAAAAAAAATATATAGTTCTTACCTCTGGGCTCTGACTTGATTGGCGCCTCTGGTGAGTAGATCCCTGAAAACGGTCGAAATCATTAGTTTTTGTGGTCAGCTTGTAAAAGAATTAATTTCTATACTACTATATAACAAATAACACCAACACAACACATGCAGAATTAATTCTAAATAAAATAATTAATTCTAGAAAGATACTTTATTGTATATATAACCACACTTCTAAGTTTTTGTAAAAGTTAGAAATATTTTGGTGCAATTGTTTTAAACCATATTTAAGATTCCATAAAGTCTGGAATTTACAAAAGTATGCTTTAGAAACAATTCTTTTTTTAAATAGATATTTGAAATATCAAACTACCCACAAACTTTCTTTCGAAACTGTTTGTGCCGATTATATATTATATCTTTGCTGATACATCACTACGTTATCGAATTAGTTTCTATATACAAACTATTATGAGGACTACAGGCACTAATAGGGAGTATAACAATGCGTAAAAGTATATGATTCACTGCAGTAAACAGAATCAGAAAAATATATGTTATTCTTCAGGATAAATTTTAGATTAATAGTGTGTTCAATACATAATAAACCTATGTAAATCAGTACGATAGTAAACCTCACGAAGAGGGATTTAAAAATTATTTTCATCGATTAAATACCGGACTATTATGCATGCAATTATTTTGATTGTTTGTCGCAACGTTTTACTGTTATAGTGTTTTAATTTTACAATCATATCTGTAGATTATTAGTAAAACGCTAAAATGCTTCATACTTTGCAAGCATTGTGATGTTATCTAATCATTGAGTTTTATTTATTTCTTTAATTATTATATTCTTTATTGTACACCAAATAAACAAAAATACAGAACAAACATAATTAATAAATAAGTGTGTGTGTGTGTAGTGTAAGTATGTGTGTATGTGTTTTATGTACTTTTTGGAAGAATAAAGAATTATTATTATTATTGTGTCTTTGTTCATCTTTTTCTTCTGTATGCAGTCCGAGAGTGAGCGCGCTTTAGATCCTGTAGTCCTCGTAAAACACCCTTGCAAATAATATTAAACAAACATGCGTTTAAAATCTGCCTAGACTACACCGACGTAAAGCTAACATGAATATGTGTGAAAATAAAATAATAATAAACAAAAGAACAAGCTTAAAAAATAATGAAAAAGGAAAACATCAAAACCATGCCACATGAAATTGTCCGTACCTCTGACGTCATTCGGGATTTAGGGTTCCGCGAACAGTAAATAAAACCCACGTATTTTATTAGCATATTAATATAGAATTTCGCATCAATCAAGCTTCGCTATTCCAACTCTTATCATTTACAAAAAAACGTTAAAAAAACAGATTTTTTATATAATTGTTTTTAAATTATTACAAATGCAAAAAAAATATCGAAAGTTACATACACTATGGGGGCTCTTGCCCAACAGCTTGGCTGCATAAAAGAAATTTAGGCCATTGACAACTAAAACAGACAATTTTGACAACGCTTTCGGCTGAGCCGCTACAGACCAAACGACAACACTGTTATTAATTTGTAAATTCGTCTAAAACTTTATCTAATATCTGACATAAATCTTCAAAGATATGTTTGTACCTTATATTACTCAAAGCAAGTACCAAAAATTATGTTTACAGGGTGCTTTCATCTGTAACTGATTCACAATTGAACTAAAAAAGCTTTACATGAGTTGATTTTAAAGTTATGACGAAAACATCCTGTAAAATAGTATAGTGTAATAAAATTACATAACCAATTTTGTCGAAATAACAATAAATAATAACCGATCTCCAAGATTAAGTACACAAAAAACTACTTTCTAAAGTGACCACATAATTCTTAATCTCCACAACATTTTGGTACGAATGTCCTTTCTTCAAGAAAATGGAGTTAAAACAATATTTAGCTTGTTATTAATACTATTAAAGTGTCCCTTACACACATATCCACATTAGCTCGTTGTTATGTGAGAATCTACTTTGTACTGATAGCACTTTGGTTGAAAGTTGCATGCTATTATAGCCATAGCTGCATTTTCATTTCCATTCAATAATATTTGCCCCTATATTTTTCTCTACACAGGATCGGATATAATTACTGGCGAATTTATCTGAGAAATAAACCTTTTCTTTTCAGTTAACCCTGTGTTAATCTAAAAACAAAAAAAAAACTTCTAATGAAATTAACAAAACGTCTAATAGATATTCAAAAGTTTAACAAAGTAATAAATAACTAAAATATAAGTAAACAAAAACTTCAAACAATAAATAAAGGACTAGAGACTTGTAGGAGGCAAAACAACGCTTATTTTTAAAACAATCGACTTTTAGAACTAGACTGCCTGATCCTTACATTCTTATACATATATAAACTTAGATCATGTTATCAAGTTAGTAATGAATATTAAATTATTTAAATACAAATAAATACATATTTATTAATTAATAATATTATTATTCAACGCAACAGTCGCTACAATCAAATACCATATTAATATCGTAGGTACTTACAATAAATTCATAAATAAATAACGTAGGTGTTAATAATATCATTACTTTTACTACTTAATAACTAATTTATTAGTAAAACCACTAATTTTCGTCTAACTCAGATCTGAACTATGGACATAATAAAAACAAATATTTATTACAACATTAACCTGCGCCATAATGCATGCCGGAAACACAAATAATCGACATGGTAGGTCTATGCTTAGTTCACAAAGTGCATGACATGGGACATCCCACTTCCACAGTCATGATAAAATGATTTTATTTTCGATGGATTTGAATGATCGATTGACACCATATTAGGAATTTTCCCATCACCAAACCTTGTAATCATCCTAGAAATAAAAGTACACAGAGTGTACCCAAACCATTTTAGAACCTTGATTTATAAAGTATATTGTAAACTGTGTTCCCGATGTATTAGACAGGCACAATTTAAAATTTCCAGTATTTTTGTGACTGAGAAATACATCGTTTTTGTTGTAATAAAACCATTCCACAGTTAATTATACCATCGAAATATTGTAAGGCAAGGTTCAAATACACCCTGTATATTATCATAAGTAAAATAAACCTGAACTTACTTTCAAGTTCGTAGTTTCGTAACATGTCGCTTACGACCTTCCGCCGCTTAGTACTCATATTATCTAGAACATTCAATTTGATATTGTTATTACACATCATCTAAATTATGATTTACGATATTAACAATGCTAGATTTGAGAAAAAAAACTTTCAAAAAAACAAAGAATATAGTGAGAAAATTCAAGAGAAAAAAAAATCGCACAATACTTCAGGTAGATGCGTAGTCTACTCAATTGCTTGTACGAAACGCTGGCACAAATTTTTCTAGCTAAGTTGTTATACGTTCAGTCAAACAATTATTTAGGAAACAAATACAATTACAGTAAAAAATGTAAACACGTCGAAAAGCTGTAAAAAAATTAGTAAATTTGGCATCATGGGCGGAAACAGAGAGCTTAGAGAGACCTTTACCGTCGCAGTATATGTTATTAATACAATACTATTAAAAAGATAAGATTCTTCACGAAAACTACTTATGGGTTCAAAGAAACCCGCGAAATTAAATTTAAATTTTCTTAAGTTTTTTTTTTGCAATTAAATGTTTATTAAAATATGATTGGCGGCCATCAATACAATCTTCTTAGTTCGTCTTGCTGTATTGGATGACTTTTTCATTAAATCAACATATTACTTGAGTCTGACCTGCATATTTGCAAAAACTTAGAAAATTTGAATTTAATTTCTGGTTTGATGTTACATTAAACCACTTTCATGGTTTAAAGTCCATTGCTTTTTATTTCAGCTGCCTTCAAAAACGCGCAATGGATGATAAAATAAAAAATCAAAATCTATCAACTCGTAAGTCCTGACTATTGATTATTCTGAAACTTGCTGCCATCTATCGGTGAGTAATAGCAACTAGTTTCGTCAAACTCCGACACAGTGGCGTGTGGTGCGACCGCCATATACAAAGCATAATGTTCTGCGTCAGTCAAATCTAAATCGTCCTGTAACTTCTTGAACTGAGTAGCGTCTAAAGCAAGTACGCTCTCAGCGACGAGTATAGTGCTGCCATCTGTCGGCGGTAAGGGAGCCAAGCTGGCAGGACGACGCAGAGAAGACTGGGAAGCGGACTTCTCATTATCATCGCCATGTAGAGATATGTGGGTGATACTATCCGCGTAGCTCAGGCCTGTACCGGACGCATTATCTTTCAATGAAGCGTGGGATACGGATGATTTGAACTTTGAAGGTCGCATGCCAGAAATGCTGCTCACAGATCGGCCTACAGGCTTGCTCTTAGCCTCTTTCCTCCCTTCAGATTTTACACTAGGAGCGGGGGACTTCTCCTTTCGTCTGAACAAGCGCGAAAAGAACGAACGTTTCTTTACTGGGGGCAACGCTGGCTCGCTTTTAGCTACTGTCATTTCTGTGTTAATTTTCAAGTTATCTGGGTTTCTGGTGACCGGGATCTGACGGCCAGGTTTCAAGATGCTATCTACGGAACTCTGACTGGACTTGAACGGTTCGGTGGATGCTGCTTTGCGAACGCGCTTGGGTGGTAAGGGAGGGGCGCGTTCGTCATCTGTGTCTCGTTTTAGGGGACTGAACTCTATAATAGGGCCGCGGTACGTCTGAACTTGGACGTCTTCGTAAGACATAGGATCCGGTTCAGAGATTTCGACCGGATTTTTAAAGGCAAGTTGCAAGCTTGTATAGGTTCCGGCGTCGTTAAAATCTTCTATCTCCTCATTATCGTTGGTAAGAGTAGAAGAAATATTTTCTAAACGCGTGCGATTTTCTGAGTAAATCTCGTCTAGTTCAGCGACCTGGTCAAGAAGCTCGTTAAGGCTCTTTTCGTTAGTGTCTATGATTTCAACATCCGCGACTTCCAGGTTTCCGTTTACATCGGTAACTGTCGCGGAATCGGTCTCATCAGAAACGTTAACGCTGACGGAGTCGGTTGTGGAGCTGACGACCTCGGGTTTGTCCTGCTTGTTGTTGTTGGTGTCGGTCCTCTTGTCGAGGAGCAGGGAGAACAGAGAGAGGTCGGGGAGAGGCTTGCGAGAGGTACCTGTGAACTCGGGGATATACTCGAACGGCAGGGAGTTGCTGCGCGCGTTGTCTGATGTTCTCTTCAGTTGGAAGTGGACCTAGAAATAGAGAAGGATATTTGAGCGTCCTTCTTGGAATGAAGCATTGCACACTTGAGGAGACTTGAAGTTTATTTTACAAGCTAAACCTATCTGGTAGATAAAGTCGCATAAGTGTAACCTTTCGGACGTAGTAAATAGACCATAGCCATATTAATAAAAAATAGGCCATTTTTAAAAACGAAATGAATCCTTTTTTTATTTAGCGCACAAACTAGAAAGCGCACTACATTTTTCTCCATTTTTAGGGTTCCGTACCTCAATAGGAAAAAGCGGAACCCATAAAAGGATCGCTTTGTTGTCTGTCTGTCTGAAATTAAAACTATATATTTAAGTCTGCAGTCCCCTGATGTTGAGAAAAAAAATAATAAAAAAAAACTATTTTGCGATTCGGAAAGTATTTTGAGACTCCATTCGGTAATTGAACTGGTAAGTTTGTATGGAACCCTCAGTGCGCAAGTCTGACTCGCACTTGACCAGTTTTTTTAATTAAAGAGTGCCATATGGTTGCCTGAAGCTGGTCTTCTACTAGGTCTGAGATTCATCATCATCATCATCATCATTTCAGCCGAAAGACACGGTCCAGTGCGTTTCGCATCCATCGGACTCCCGCAACCGTTACCAAGGTCTGAGATTATGAAGTGGAGAAGACGTAAATCTTAGTAATGGATCATCCTCAGTAACACTTATTGCTTATTCAAAAGTAAGGAGCATCTTACATTTAACTAGCTTCTTCCAACGACTTCGCACGCGTGTCGGAAATCATCTCGGGGAAACATACTCCCAGGATATATCAGAAAAAGTGTCCTACGTCCTAGTGAGAACAAGTTTACTCGCATGCTAATTTTCATTTAAACTATTTAACCATTTAACCGTTAACACGTGAAAAGGTATGAAATAGACAGACGCGAGTTATTCTCGCATGCTAATGCGTTCGTAATCGCGTTAACTATAGATAGGGCATATATTTATTTATTTATATAAATGTGTATACTTACTTGGACATGGTCAGTAGTGTGTGGGAACTTATAAGCCGGTGTCTCGAAAGCGATGGCCACCTGTTTGTGCACGAGGATTCGGATGGCCATCTCTTCCCACACCACCATGCCGTTTTCCTCCTGGAAGAACACCACCTCTATATCTTCGCGAGTCACCTGGAATGAGATTATGAATATTTTAGGTATGAAAGAATCGGAATAATACATTATACAAGATACGTCAATGTCTGAACTACAAGATGTCTCACCTTTTCGCATAGCAGGATGACTTGCGTGCCGCCTCTAGCGGTGCCGGAGCAGTGACTGGAGCGCATGATGAGCAGGTCGCTCATGGCCTTCTTGTCGTAGATGACGTCGGAAACGACGGGCGTCAGCGGGCGCCGCAGCCGTCCCGACTCGTCGGGGAGGAACACTTGGAAGCATAGTCGCACTGCGTTTAGGTCTATGCTCTGGGGGTGGTTCTTGTGGTCGAAGTTTTCTGAGGAAAAGGATAATATTGCTATTAGAAGACTAAATATAAAATTGAAGCACCGAAAGAAACAAAAAGAAAATAATTTCTTTACACTAAACACGCATCTCAGAATTTACTGCAAAATAAATAAAAAATAATAATAAAAGAACAAAAGGTGCGAACACCTAAAGTGTGTTCATCTAATTAAGGATAAACAAAACCTTAGAGAATAATAAAAATATACTAGATGACTATTTATTGTTACTTTTCCTGGTATTGGCTACTTACCTACGCTATTCTAGTATATAACCATAATTACAGGTAAAAAATATAATATTATACAACTATATTAGGAAAATGACAAAAGGAAATTATTGAGCATCAGAATTGAAAGCGTCTTATTTTTAAGCATTCACTATTCTTTATTTGTTTTTTTTTATTGAATTATAGAGGTCAAAAAGTCATGTCCATAATGTCCTTATACAAATTACTTTTCAGTGTAAGAAGGTATTCGTTAGTCACCTTTTATCATACTAAAGTCGTTAAAAAATAAAAGGCCCGTTTTGACATTTGAGAAATACCTACCCTAGAATGTACGAAGGCAAAGAAGGAACAGGAGTGGATTTTTAGTCAGTAAGAGTCTGACACTATCTCCTGCTCCGCCCAAGAGCAGGATCTGTCATAAGATGATTTTCCCAATTAAAAAAAAACCCTAGAATGTAACTTGGAACGAAATTGAAAGAAACAATAAAATAATAATTCATTACATAAAGTGTTTAAAAAACAGCATTTTTGGCGTGTTAAATAATATGATGGAATATATTGCGAGTATTCTTTTTGCGTATTTAAGTATTCGTTTTGACAACTTTAAACCCTTTTCTCAACATGAACAAGCTGTCCATCTTTCTTTGTCTGCGTTGTATTTCCATTTCCCTAACTAACTAAAGAGTGATCATACGTTTGATACGTTGTCATCTTTCGCAGTTAAGAAATACCAGTAATATTTCTTAAGCAAGTAAAGATGACATTCCAAAAGTTGTATGCCCACAATGAACGTACCGAGCTCGGCAATCTGCCGGCCTACGTCACGACAACGAGTTTATTTGTTTATTTTATAACTGCGCGACTGTGGACTGTGGCAGGTGACTGTGTGTACCACAGAGCACCGACGACTCAGACGCCTCAGCAGCTATATTTGAATTCAGAATTAAAAAATCAAAACAACTACACAAAATATTCTGAACAAAACTCTACGTCACACATGATAAAGGTCAAATTCCATTGCTACGCACACTTTTATTAAAACAAATGATCACCTTAAAAGCAAACTTTAATAATATTAATATTCCACAACCTTTACACAACGCCGCCTAATCCGAAGCTAAGTAGAGCTTGTGTTTTTAGTATTATACAACTGATAAACATCCTTATATATTTCTGAATACTCACATATACATATAGATAAATTACTTCCAAACACAGAACAAATGATCATGCTAATCACACAAACACTTGGTGGGAATCGAACCCACGACCTCCGGCATAGCAGCCAGGGCCACTGATACTAGCTAGACCAACAGGCCAGTTCAAAGCTTTAAAATACACAACGGTAGAGTCGACGCTTGAGTTTGTGGCGATGTATCCAAATTATCTCGAATTATAAATTCAAGCATACTGCTAGAGATCGCATTGTCAAAACTTGTAAGTGTCCATTTCGTTCCTGTTGACTCGTTCCTGACAGATTGGTCGGAGAAGCCAAACACGATGAAAGTTGGAAATCTATGGGGAATTTTCCCAGCAGTAAAACAATATAGTACTCGTATAAACAAAAAAACTATGGCTGTTCGATCTCGCCTGATGGTAAGGGGTGGATGAGATTTAAAGCGAGCGAGCCCAGATCATTCTTATTTAAGCTAACGAGTCATTCATAGCTGGTATAATTCAAATTGAATGCCGGTTTTAGTTCCCTCTCCCCAACTGTCATATGATTCTGCTAATGCGCAGCCATACGCTTCAAGGTCCGAGTCGCCTCTACCTGCGGTCGCAACTTTTCCGTGGTCTGTGGTGTAGGCTAGTTAATTCATCGGTCATTGGTACAGTTATGGCGGCAAATGGTGCCGAGTGAAAGTGACCCGGGGTTCCCCGCTCTGACGTCAATGTGACGCTAATCGAATTTTGATTAGCGGCTTGTTTTCAAATGTCTTAGATAATATATCGGTTGTAATGAGAGATCTTTTGGTGAATGTTAAAGTAATAATGGATCCGCAATAGCTGGAGAATCCAAGTTATGAATGTGCGCGTTCGCACTTTCTAATTCCTAAAGAAATTGGGAGAAGTCTGACGTTAGTCCAATATTTAGTAGTTCTGAGTTGAGCTAAACGAATACTGACAAATGCTTGCACTGACTGGACAGGTCCGCTTAGAACTGTGTAGTCCTTTCTTCAAAAGACCATCTCTGACTCGAATCTGCATGGTTCTCTTATGATTTTGCCGTTACATGTATATTTGCGGTAACAGTTGAGAGTTATGTTAATAGTTTTAATGAGTATTATTGTGTAAATACGCACATGGCATTATCGCATATATATATTTTTTTTTACCTTACTTTTTGATATATTTTTTAGGTGAGAAATCATCCAATTATAACCCTTAAAATATTAAATTTAATTTAATTAAAAATACTATTTGATACTAAAGCAGAAATGGCAAAAAAATATTTTTGCAGGCTACCCTGGAGCATTCATCTAACTGGTAGAAAGCTGTCCCAAATGCATTTTGCTTGTGCTCATAGATCACTAGAACGAAGCCACGGGAAAAGCTAGTAAACTAATATATTTCTCTTTCAGTAGCCAAAAATCTTCATGTTAATACCACGATAATCTCACACACATAATACATTGCCGAATAAATATTTAGCGCCATATGCTAATATTTGTTCTGATGCGGAAGTCCAAGTCGCGTCAACAAACACTACACCGCACCGTCGAAACCGCACGAGGTTATTTGCTACTCGGACACAAACAAGTGGGACGTGAAAAGTGAAGCAATTGGATAACATATCGCGTCTTTAATATGATAGCTGTAGGCCCAATGAGCTAAACATTACAGATTATTTTTCAATACACTTTTTTAGAAACCAGGTCCCATCCCTACCACTTTTAGGCACGCAAATTACTGTTTTCCGCACTAGTGCGGTAGTTGTTAATTGCTTTTTGTATTTTTCCGCACTGGTGCGGAAAAATGCGCTAGCTCGTCCCCGTCACAATTTATTACATTAATCTTCTATGGCTGGGTGCCCGCACAGCCTCCACGAGTCGCCAGGCAGCTGCTTTTTATTTATTTCGTTGTAAGTGTATTTAAAAACGTGGAAATTTGTCACTGTAGTACTCGGCTCCATAACACCCTTAGCTGCGGCTCGGGCGAATTCTGTCTCGTCGCCATGACAAACTTTTTTCAATTGTATCAAAAAGTACTATGTATTTTTATTTATTGCCCTTACAGAGTGACTTGTTACCTATTCGTATTTACTATGCTCTATAAGGTCCACACCCAGGTCTAGTTTAAAGTCTAAGCGAAAGTAGAGGTAGTCATGTCCGGTGTGGTGTGGCATAAACTAGTTTCGACTGACAGATCTTAATTCAAAAACCTCGTGCTTTGTCGCCTATTTCTTTTTCTTTCTCTTTGCTGGCACGCCATATCTATTCTAACGCATCAACACAATATCCTGATCGCTAAACGTAGAACTTAGTGAGACATGTTTTGGGAACTCATTGTGCGTACATCTGTAGAATTCCCTACCGGAGTCTGTATTTCTGATAGCTACAACTTAGGGTCTTTAAGTCAAGAGTGGAGATGTTACTTCTAGACAAGCGTGCTCCAACGTCGAACATATCATCGCTTACCATCAGGTGAGATAGTGGTCAAGCGCGAGCCTATTAATAAAAGAAGACATAATGACAATTGTATTATGTCTATGATGGCATGTGGGAGGACAATCACCGTGGTTCGTGGGATACCTACAACAGTTGTTGGACTTGTTGGCAGTTGGCAACAGCGCCCGATCCTCCGTCTTCCGCATTTAGAGTGTTAACCTAGCTACCTTCGTTAGGTCGTCGGTACATTTGGCGAAGCGCCCACCATTATTATTTTGTTTATATTCTCTATTGAGCACTGAATCGTTATTGTGTGTGTGTGTGATTTGCCATGATCATGTTAGAGGAAATATAATGTATCGCCAAACAACATGTACAATGAATCAAATTTATAACATGCTAATAAAAAAGCGGTGATATGGATTGCTACTTGTTTTCTTTTAAGGAAAACTTTAATAATTCTTAGATATTAAAGATTAGGGATAAGGAAAATTGGCGATTAATTTAAGTTGGATATAAATTTTAAAACCTAACAAAGTGTGTTGTGGAAATTCTGTTTCTTAATAGTTCCGAGGACGGAGCACCAATCTACGCTACCATTAGCCTCGGTTAGCATTGTCATATTTGCCGCGAGGGACTACTAATTACTAATTAATGCCATAAATTAATAACTGCATCTATAAAGTTTGGCGTCGACAATAGTAATCACGAATCGTAAATCGTAACGAAACCGGTTCGGTAGCGTGCATGCGCCGAATTGTAAAGGACAACGCTTTCCCATCTTGTAATTTTTACCGTATTTTGTGTCGGTTTTTCCTGTTGCATAAAAAAATCGGATACTTTAAGGTATAATAAAATGTAGACATTTACAGTCTTATATGATAGTAGTATCTTAGTTCCGCTAAGTCGGATTTGTTTTTGTGAATTCAAAAATGTTGGGGTCGATTTTCCTTTTGTTTGTTTTTACGTAAGACGCAATGCCAAAGAGAGAAGGAGACATGAAAAAAAACCTCTTACCAAACAGCATACTCCAATGAAAGATCTTGATGCTATTCTCGATAAATTTATTACACTCCGGACCAAACAAGTACGCAATCCAAATTCTTCCAAACATTTTCGTCACTCAAAAATAGCTCTCAAACTTCCTAATGAGACAGTTTATACTGGTATAGCAGTCAACAAGAAAATGTTTAGCGGGTTAATAGGTCGCTGAAAGAGGCCGGCCGTGGTTTATGAATATTTCTGGTCGCTCGGCTATTTCTGAAACCACGGCTAAGAGAACATTTCACCGAGTTCCAACCGTAACTCAAAGAGTTAAAGTCTCGTTTGTATTGTGTGCAGCTGTTCCAGTCAATCGCATAATACGATCCGATAGATGTGGCTGGCTGGCCACCTGAACACGTTTTATTGTCGAATCTTTCCGTAATGATCGCTGTTGTGAGCTGTTTAGCGGAGAATTTGTGGACTTATTGTAGTCGTCTATAAAAAGTAGCTGGCTATTGAGTTGATGGCAAATAGAAGGAGAAAATGTGCAGCTCTGACACCAAGTAAATTGTATAAGGCGATGACGATAATGATTCATTTTGTTGGGTTTCATAAGCAGAAATCGTGAAGAAAGTTGACATCATATTCTAAGCAGGAAGCTAAGAAAAATTACCAAAAGATTCTCGAAATAAAAATTCGAAGACATGTGACATCCATCAACCACACTTCACAGGGAATTTCTGAAAGGGATGTCTTGGTCCTGGAACGCAAAGGGCGACTGAAAAACACAGGTGGGTTTTATACTCAGTAAAAGTTATTCAGAACACACTTTCTAACTCCACCCTAAAGATGTCATTAAATGATTTCCCACCTAAAAATAATCTACCCGCACTGGACCCGCGAGGTGGATTATGGCATATTGCCGATCATAGAGAGGAGGCAGTAGGAACATTAAAATGTGTGATTATGCTTACGGTTTATGAACTATTTGACCGTGACCACAGACATTGGCCGAGTAAATACATAACGAAACGGGATGCAACAAAAAATATTCATGAATTCGAATATGTAAAAGGCCAGCTGTAGCCGGTGTTACATTTACATCTTCAGTCAATTTGTCACAAATATTTTAAAACATTCATTTTCTGATGAATAATGGAATTTTTATTAATCACGGGAATTGGAATTACAGAAAAAAATCGACAGACTAAATCGGAATCTACAAACTGAATCAAAACAACCAACTATTTATGCAATTTCTGGATTAGTCATACAGATGTGCTACTTCAAATCTTTTCCTAATAGGTTGGTATAAAACGAAGATGTTGAGGGGGAGTGTACACTTTTTCCTACCACATAATACGAGTGATAATACTGCCTCTATGTATTTATTTAAACGGAGACAGAGCTTACGGGATAAAATGTCCCCTGACATGACGTGCAACTCTGTCAAATTGTCTAGCAACATGTCCTGCGTCACGTGAATGCATCGCAAAATGTTGGGGGACAAGTTGCTGGACACTGGGCAACATTGCAGCGCCACGAAGATTGAGCGTTGCGCGTCATATTGGGGACATATTGTCCCCTAATATATATATCTGAGGTTTAATACAGGGAAGTACAAAATAATTCAAGTCTTTCGAAAATCAATATCATCTGGTTTGAAGAGGTGTCTCTAGACTAACAGTCAAAATTGTCTACTTTTTATTATTATTGATAAGCTCACGTTTGACCACTTTATCACTTGATGGTAAGCGATGATGTGGCCGACGTTGGAGCGACGATTGCCTAAGATAAGCCTATTCAAATTCTCTTAGGTAAGGCAGATAAGTATTACTAAAACAAAAGTTGAAGAAAAAACATTTAAGCGTCACTGTGCTCTTTCTATCACATGGGCCGTCGAACCATTTGCTAAAGAACTAAAACATAATAAATCACGCCATACGGTTGTAGCTAGAACTAAAAGAAATAAACTTATCGCTATCCTTACAACTCGTTAGTACTTTCTTATTCATATTTACAACTTCACGCATGGCGAATTTACACGCATTCAACGTTAACGATGAACGTACTCCGCCCGCGCCCGTTCCAACATCGGACCACCAGACGTACTGCGATGCGCCACTGTTACATAGTGGACATCACACCCATACGCATAAAACGTTTTGGGAACACATTCATTGTGTGTACGTACACAGCTATGAAGAAGAATTCCCTGCCAGAGTCTGTTTCCTGGGGCACTTTAAGTCA
This sequence comes from Mythimna pallens, assembly GCA_961205895.1. Taxonomy (NCBI): domain Eukaryota; kingdom Metazoa; phylum Arthropoda; class Insecta; order Lepidoptera; family Noctuidae; genus Mythimna; species Mythimna pallens. The sequence goes on from OY540832.1 coordinate 25,126,076, forward strand.
AAAGTGAATAGGTTACTTCTTAATAAACGTGCTCCAGCGTTGACAACATCGTCGCTTTCCATCAGGTGAGATAGTGATCAAACGCGAGCCTGTCAATAATAAGAAAAACATTTGGGACAGAAACAGATGGAGAAATATCATACGAGTGAAAATGATAAAACAGGGAGGTCACGACTCTCAGCATTGAGTATATCACGCAAGGAGAGAAGGAATTATAAAAAATTCATGCTCAAGAATGATTCTGTACTCAAAGACTAGGGATAAATGTAAGCAGGAAAACGCGAGAACGCATTATCTCGGTCCAATATTGACTTACTACAGCCCTTACGGTCTGAATCATCTTCAAACACTTCTATTCAATAGATTGGGTTGTCATACAAAACCACAGCGACCAAAGTCCACTAAATCTAAAGTAATAATCCTCCCGACCGAATATCTGTCACGGTGGCCAATCTCGATGAAGAGAAGCCAAGTACGCAGAAGATGTTATGGTGCACAAGTGTGTACGCAAACATAAGTGTACTCTCTGTTCCTTTCCTCTCATAGTCCGATGAGACAACTATCCGGCACTACCGGGGAGAGGTCAGGTGAAGGGCCAATAACGGCTTCACGTGCTTTTCCTAAGTGCAAGTGTGTCACATCACCAACTTCCAAACTCCGGGTTACTGTCGAAGTAACCCGGAGTATGGATGTGCTGTTTTAATTTCATCATTATTTTATGTACAATGTGACGAAACCCTAGAGTGGGGGAGTCTCACAAATGTGGCCAGCTGTGACAAGGACGAGGGAGGGAGGGGTAAAAAAAACCATGAAATGTGTGATGGTGTTCGTCAAGGAAAACATCTAAGTCATCAAAAAGGTTAGTCTAATATAATATGATACAGGTAACATAGCAAACTTACCACATAAGAAAGCGGTTAGGTAAGACTCGAGCTAGTCTGTGACACGGCTAGTTCCGGCTCGAGTTCATATAGCAGTCGGCTGTTCCAAATATAGGCGCAATTTCCAACAAGACGCGTATGGCGATCATTAGTGTAATTACTTACTACACGAGTGAATTGCTAAGGAGTTGGGATCTGTCTTGTGTGGTAATGTTATGGTGACCTATTTGGTGAATCATTCTGAGCTTGTCTTGAACAGTAGTCATGTGAGGGGATTTAAAATAGGTACACTTACCTATATTTTTTGGATGTGACAAGGTGGAAGTTAGATATAATTAGGATGGATAAAAACTTAAAACTGAAAACAAAAGTAGAACAAAAAACGAATATGAAAGTAATACGGCTGAGTTTGGGAGTACTCCGCATACTTTGAGCACAGTTTTTTCAGATATTGTCTCTAATAGTAATATTTTTAACCAGAAGTTATATGGATGGGTAGGTTATTTGGGTCTTAGAAATCATGCGATGAGCAACGCTTAAATCTCGTTTGGCACCAGAATCATTTTGGGTATAGTAACTAAAAATACTACAACCAAGAATGCAGCTTAATGCAGCGCATTCCATGGCCCAAAAAGTACAGCATAGCATAATCAGCCTCTTACTGCTGGAGGTTGGATTGGGTTGTTGGATTGTCTCTAGGAGGAAATGGGCCGTAATCCACAACACGGGCCAAGTGCGGGTTGGTGACAAAAAAATCGAAGATATATTACATAATATATCTTCGATTTTTTTTGTTCTAGGACATGCCGCACAGAATATGACTAAATTTAATCTTAAATATTCTCTAGGTATATCAAATAAATATAAAAGAATCATGGGAGTCAGTAGACTAGTTCTACAGCAATTGACTTCCGCGACATTTGAATCCATGCACACGACAAGCTTAAATATCTTGTCGTATGCGAGGAAGAGACAGAGGAGAGGGAAGCAGGGAGAAATGACGAGAGGCAGTCTTTAGTCACAATATCATGCACTCAATGACAGGAAGTAAATAAATCTAGTTTATTCGATGTGTTTGCTCGCGTTATTTTATTGTGCTCGTAAATCTGGACAAGGAACACGGGCTTTATGTTTATTAGCGAGTTAACGATCAATATTAACTAATGTGCTATGAATAGCTTTCATTACTTGAACAGAACACATTGTATGTCTGAGAATCAGCAGTACCGTCTGATGTGACTAAACTAGGAGCATCAATCTTGACAGCACCTGCATAGCTTTTACCGATTACTTTATGGTATCAGCTCCCAGTTTAATCGGACGCAGTTAAATAACTGTATTTTATTTGTTGCGACTGCCTATCTTACCGATTTAGTCCCATCTCTGCGGAAGAGATGTGTATCTATGCGTTTTACCTACAAAAATTGCTCTTCTCTATGCCATAAATCACTCAAAAAAATTGTCTAATTTATATTTCTTTGAGCAGTATATTTGGAATTTGACATTGCCTACGATTAACAGAGTATTAAAAAAATAAGACGATTCCAGTGGAATCTGAAGCGGAAGCTTCGAATCGGAATGGCAGGGGGAGGCTCTTCCCTTTTTATAGATATAAACGCATAGAGGAAGAGATCATAAGGGGATGAGGCACTAAACCAACTAACCTATGCTACTGTGTACCTACCATAAAACCTCTTGGTATTACTGAAGGTCTTTGTCAGACCTTTGAGTTTCGGCAATCGCAAACGCACGAATGACAGCCGGGAGCAATGGCTAAACGAACTTCCCGAGGCAAGGAGGGCTTCCCTACGTTATGAATGGTCACTAGCCAGCCATTCATTGACCTTCGATTAACCCAATCAATCATTGATCCTAATAACTTAACCTAAGGCCTTTTTCACGGTAGGCGATAACGGCACGACATCATGAGGCTGGTAGTTTCATTTATGTGACGATGTAGTTGGTTTTGATCAACGGCTTGTATGCGCTTGAACAGTGATGGTCGAGAGGTAACGGCCCGACTTACGAGTTGTAGGTCGCGGGTTTAAACCCAGCCAGGTGCATTACTTTGTTTAATTTATTTCATCACCACTGATCTCAAAACGGTGAAGGAAAACATGGTGAGGAAACCGGCATGTCTTAGAATGAAAAATTCGAAGACATGTGACATTCACAAATCGCATTGGGCCCGCGTGGTGGATTACGGCCCATTTCCTCTCCTAGAGAGGCCTCAGTCCCAGCAGTGGGAACATTATAAAGCTTGTATGCGTTATGCCACTGACCAGTCTTCAGTACCTTGTCGTACCAGCAACTTACGTAGTTCCTTAGAAAATGTATGAGATTACCAGTTCCATGTTATCGTGTCTTTAGCGTTATCGTTTTATATGTTTTATATGAAAACGTATATCCTGGTTTCTTTTAATTTTCCTTGGCTCCATATCGGCAGACTAATAGAAGAACGTATCCATGTAAACGTAGACCGAGCGTCATCACTCATTATAATTCCATTATCATGAACCTAAATCTTTTCTGATTCATGCTAGTTGGTATTCCCACGCTAGGTTATCAGATCGACTTTCTGTTATCATCGCCGAGCCCCAAGTTCTGTAGCAAACAATGCTGAAGATAGGTCCCATAAAAATGTGACAATGTACGAATCAACCTAAGCCTTTAATCATACATAATGCCTACATCAAGGATTACAATTTACGTATTTTCCTCATCAATGAAGCTAATGTCAATGATCGTGATAATGCCGGCTATCTTAGCGGAGTTAGCACTCATATGATAGGCTATCTCGTCAGATGATAATTAGGTAAGTGTACCTACATAAAATGTGGACCAACATTTGTTTCGTTAAACGAGATTGTTACATTATGCCATTTTATTTGAGAAGCAGTTTTGGTTTTTAGCTCAATGTTTGCTAATAAAAGTTGAAGAATTATCAATTCACTGCGTTTTCATTAATATTTACTCGAGCATGTAGATTTGTGTCAGTAACTCAACAGCTAACTAGAAGTAGTATAGTTCCATTATATTTTCCTCAATCTTTCGATCACGCTACTGATATCGGCTTTATTTAAATCTACTACTACTTGTATTTCGAAATGTTTCAACGTTCGGTCTACGAAAATAAGCTGCGTAACATTACCGTCTGGTGATTAGAACTTGCAGACTACGCAAAGCTTTGACAAAAGTACATATAATTAAAACGACAGATTGAGAAAAGAAAGAAGTCTTAGTTGAAGAAAATTAAAAGGAATCGATAACGCTGTATGTCTCTACAAAAAGTACATGAGGACACAGAATATCGTACTTAACAGGACAGAGCTAATTTCGTAAAGCTAATCACCAGAACACCACCACAGAATAGAAGACAAGACAACAGAACACCACCAGAACAGAAGAGTAGCATCAATAGAAGAAAAATAAACCCCTGAAAAAGTCAATGCTCAAGCGACCTTCCAAGATTTAGAGTAACATAAGCCTGTAACATCACCGCCTACAACCGGAACTCGAATCGCGGTCGATTTACATACAAAAAGACCTAAGTATGTAAGTTCAAGGGAACAGCTTTCTTCAACAAAACAAAGGAACTAGCACACGTCTCAACAGCCATGTGAATAGTAAAGGTCTGAGACAAAGGAGGGGTCACCGACCGACCTTGGCGACTGGTTTTACTGGTCATTATGCGACATTTGAGCTCAATACTGTGTTGTGATGAATGACGGCTGGGAATCAAGATCAAGAGATGTAAAGTAGGCTTGGTGAGTCCATGAAGAGAAAAAAGGGATTTTGGAGCCAATGTTCAGATAAATAGATTACCTAATAATAATCCTCCTAACCGAATTTCGATTATACAGGTAATCAGGAGATATTATAGTGCTCAAGAGTGTGAACAAACATATTTGCACTTCTTTACGTCCGATGGGACGACAATCCAATACAACCGGAGAAAGATCAGACGCAAGACCAACGACTTTACATGCCTTCCGAAGCACAGGTTGTCGCACCACAAACTTCCGAACTCCGGACTGCTATTGAGTAAAGCCTAATAGAAAAACCCAATAGCATTTTTTCCCCAGGAATCGATCCCAGGATGGGGTCCTGGGATCGATTCCTCTCTCTCGGCAAAGAAGATAAACAGGGTAATCATGAGACGAATCTATCAAGAACATAAAGAAGGATAGAATATATTAATGGTAGCATCAGGTAAGCTCTTAAAATAGGTGGAGCAACGATCTTCACAAGGTAGCTGGAGGAAATTGATCGAAACTGAGTTGTACAATTTAGAGGTCTTATGTCCAAAAGTGTACTGGGTTACTCCGGCCAGTAACGATGGCGATAAATGGTAACTTGTCCGTAGCAAAGAAATTCTAACTCGTGTAAGTCTGGCAGGGGCCTTTTAGAATTTCTCTAAAATATCTTTGGCATGATACCAAAGCTTTACGAAGGAGAGCAATGGCAATATAGCTATGGTCCAATTGCGTGACATGTTGCTTTATATTCATTGCAATACCTACTCCGCTGCCATATATTAATGGACCCTTTTACAAGACATTTTAATGCAATTTCAGTGGAAGTGAGTTTTATTAGTGACCGAATGACGTCAACTCGCTCGGATGTCGAAAGCGATCACGTCATGAATTGACATTGGCGCATGCCATTCAAGTGAAACTTCTTATTCACTGAGATGTAATTATAACCCGGCCATTAATTCCTCTCAATTACTGGAACGATGGGCTTCGTCAGAAGACTTAAAGTCACCCAAAGGACAATGGAGAAGGCTATGTTCGGAGTTTCCTTGAATGAACGAATCCGGAATGAAGATATCCGCACGAGAACCACGGTTACCTATATAGCCCGAAGAATCGACAAGGAAGGGTACAATGCTCGTAGAACAGATGGTGGGGCCGAAAAGTTCTGGAGTGTCGACTGTGTACCTGAAGATGCAGCGTTGGAAGACCTTCCACAAGGTGTGAAATGGCTTAGCTGCCTTAAACAGTTGTGGTGATTAATGATATTTCGGTCTCTGTACCCTGAGAGAAAGAAGACCCGTGTACCCTGCAATGGGATGATTACAAACTGGTTATTCAGATTGAAAAGAACGTGGGAATCATGACTGCAAAGAATCTTCAAGTTTTAATTTTTCTTTTCATACCTTATGGAATGTTTACAATCCGTTCCCTATCTGTATTTGGAGTTATATTGTCTCTGGCTGAACGTGTGCGCATTATGAACCTGCGCTTAGCATGTCACGTAGTTGAATGGCCAGATCAACCGATTAACTTAATGTTAGAATGATGGGCAAGAATACAAGTTCGCAGTGATACGTTGTTTCAAAATTATTCAATGGCGGATCCATGAGCTTTCATCAGGATTAATACCAGATTTGTTGCCCATGACTGCTCAAATATATTTCTTGTTTTCTTCGTGAAGCCCAGAGGAACCTACGAAGTATAATCATTCTTACTTCTTTAGTTTACCTTGCTTATTTATAGTGTAATGTTCGATTACTTTGTTACCAGTAGGTACACCACAGACTGCCCCCCTGTATTACATTAAGTTCTTACGATTCATCCCAAGATTGTCTGGTAGATATCGCTGTGACCGATAAGACCCCCATTGTATCCATAGATTTAACATTGTGTATAAGTTGTGTTACTTTTTAGTGTACATTAAAGTTTATTCTATTCTGTTCTACATCTATTTATTTAGTTAGGATATATGGCTGTGCGTGCTAATAAAAACACAAAAAAAAGAAACCATAAGCATTAGAAGGCCATTACAAGTCCTCACATATAACCATATAATACTTTAAAACTTATGGTGTGAGTACAAAAACAAAGACATTATAAGACACTTACTTCTGAAGGGATCGACCCTCAGCTTTTCCCTGACAGTGAGCGCCTCGGCGATGTCACGGCGTTTCACGCACTGGATCCCGAGGTTCTTAAACTGGTACTCGCTGGTTTCCTCCGTAACGCGCAGTGGGATGGTGCACACTCCCCTTTCGCAGCGTTCTCTACCCACCAGGTTGTGAGGGTGAGCTCTGGGGAGGGAAAATGGTGATTAATGATGGTGGTGGTAATTGTATTTTCAAACTATGTTAGCCTAGGCTTTCCTTGTGGAGTTCTTTTTCCATATAAGGATCACGGATGAATATGAGTATTTTTTTCAAAGAACTCTATTATGTTTAGGACAGTAGTGTCTAACAAAAAAACGTATGGACATTAATCGAGTCCTTGATCACTAAATTAAGAAGTGTTGTCCACGGTCAGAGACCGGTCTGCCATCACGGTGACACGGCAAAATATAACAACCATAATGATTACGAAGCTAAATCTAATGAATCTCCATTCCCCATAGTAACAGCAGACTCCTTGCGTTGTTTATCCTCAATGAAGTGACCTCGACGAATAACTTTCTTGTGAATTATATTTCGCCATGTGGTCCTACCTTCGACGATGTGGTTGGCGTCGCAGACTGAGGTCTCCAGTGTAGTACGGCTTTGATCTGACCATCGTATCGGACTTCTGCTGTCAGCAGCGACTTTTCCAAGTTATCACCTCTCTGTCAGGCAATGTGGCCAAAGAAATCAAAGATTCTTCTTTGGCATATGGTGGTGAGGTTCTTTGCCGACGCCGATAATGGGCACCGGGCCTTAGGCTATTATAGAGTCGTTGGTCCGATGCTTTGTATATTTAAAACTGCTTTTAATTATCATTACGTAAAACAAGTCAAACTATGTTTGTACAATGTCTGCGGTAGTTTTATGGTGGAGACCGTTAAGTCAACACAATGCTGGTAACACTGCCGGCTCCGTAAACAGCTGGTCATGAATAAACATGCGAGGTAATTACGTATGGAGCAGCCGCCCCTATAACTTAACACGTTGCAAACAAATACTGCTGGAGCGACGTTGAAGTTAAGTTTTTCAAGTTGAGTGTTAGATTTCCCTTGTTTCGTGGGTGTTCTTGAAGAAAAAACTGGCCAAGTGAGAGTCGGACACGCACACGAAGGGTTTCGAACAACAACATTAAAATAAAGCAAAAAAAAAAAAAACGCCAATAAAATAACGGTTCTTGTATGAGAACCTCCTTTAATTGCAGAGCCAACAGAAATACACCTTCTGTGAAAATTTCAACTTTCCACCTCTTTCGGTTTATGAGATACCTACAGCCCGCTAACAGACAGACTGACGGAAGGACAGCGGAGGCTTAGCAATAGGGTCTCGTTGGTACCCTTCGTGTACGTAACCTTAAAAATTATGCAGAGGTGAAAATCAATCCACTTCAATTTTTTCTCTCTTCACGTAGGTTTGCAATTTCAACTAGCTAATTTTCTCAAGTCATCGTATCTCAGCCCCGATCCAGTCCTTTGATTCTACTGATCCTCCTGCTGAATAAATGCCTTTCTGCTGTATCAAGCAGTAGTCAATGGTCCGACGAATGGTTCACTAAAACATTCAGCCCTCCGTACCCTAATAATGAAACTTACTGTCTACATTATCATAGCGCCTGGTTTTTCTCCCACTTCTTACTAATACCCAAGCAAGATAGAGATTTAGATGTGGTAGTTTATACCGTCAATCTGATCAATTCCAGTTTTATTCCCACTTACTCCATAGACCACTAACCATAAACTTGAGTTGTGCCGATGTTGCCCTCTATAATATTGATGAATAACATAGGGTTTTAACAGTCCCGCCATCACGTTCGTGGTTTGCCGCGACCATTTTGTTTTACGGGCTCATCGCTCGATCAGCATGCGGTAGACATGTCCAGCGGACATACGGACAACTGATATTCATAAAACCAGTAGTAAGTTATAAAATGACAAAATTTAGTCACCATCAGTTAGTAGTGCAACTTACCTGTAAGGTTGATCAACAGGTACGCTAAATAGAATTAGCGTGAGCAGTTCTTACCTATAAGGCTCATCTTTGGTGACACACGACACGACGATGACCACCTGTCCCGTGTAGCCGCATATCTTAATAGTAGGGTAAGTCTTGTTTTCCGAAGTGCTGTTCACGCCGGGAATCGAACCCGCTGACCGCCCTTCACATTCGTAGCGAAATCTGTTGAAAAACAACAATAATTAGAATAACGAATTTATTTTTACAAGTCATATTGACTTCTTAGGCTGACTCCCTGGCTCGGCCTCAGGTTTGGTTGAATGGAGATCTTTGCAAGGTGGCGGTGGCTGCTGGATGAAGGTTGCTAAGCGTCGAGATTAAAGGTGTGCTATTGAAGAAGCTTATGTTCAGCACCGGACTGATGGACGCTGATGATGATAGTTTACATACAGGTGAACTAACTTGTCGAAGGAGCGAAGCTATGCGTCGAACGAATTAACAACCAAGGGCCAGGGCAGCGGGAATGCTCGAAAGAGTCACCGCATCCCTTAAACGCAACAAGCTACTAAAGAAACACGCTCGCTCCACTCAAAGAAAGAGAAGTTTTTTTTTTTTGTTTTTTTTTTTTTTTGTTTTTTTTTTATTATTATTGATAGGCTCGCGTTTGACCACTATCTCACCTGATGGTAAGCGATAATGTGGCCGAAGATGGAGCACGCTTGCCTAGAAGTAACCTATTCACTCTTGACTTAAAGACCCCTAGGTTGTAGCTATCAGCCATCATCACATTTATTAAAACTTTGTACAATGTAAGAAACATTGTACAAAGGCGGACTTAATGCCTTGGGCATTTTCTACCAGTCGCCCTTAGGGCGGTGCAGAAACATAACATGGTAGGTACAACCTAATGGTAAACAAATAGAAAAGAAATACAATCATAAATATATACTTAGATACATACATACAAATTAACAATGTTATTATAAGAAACGAATCCAACAAATCAACGTAGTGATGATTACACCAACTTCCTGCGATTGTGTTCACATGCCTTCACCTTAAAAGTGAACCGACTGGAAGCCGTCCTGATGTTCAGCGGGAGCGCATCCCAAAGAGAGATCGCCTGGACAAAGAAGGAGAACTGGATAAACCCAGACCAATGTGTGAGTTTAATAATTGCCCACTCTCAAAAAAGATGCTCTACAAAAAGTGACATTCAACCACGCGAACATTGTCCAGTCCATAATGTCGCGAACATTGTGGAATGGACAATGTTCGCGTGTTGTTGTTGTTGATGTTCATACATTTTGGACTTTTTGGAAAGTATTATTGCCAATAAAATGTTTGTCTACAGCTTATTTATATCTTCGTCCGCAAGCACGCGCCTACGGTGTCCTGGAATCGCCCTGCAACTCATGGCCCAGAGTGTGATGATCCTCTCCCTCACGGTTTCAGTCATAGCTCCTTTGCTCCTATTATTGCTTCGCAGAAGGAGGTAGGACCCAAAAGCTTATCGTGCAATTTGGTGCAATGCAGGAGACTGGTATTCCATTTTAGCTTAAGGAGACTACAAGAGCGAGCGACTCTATAACATTTATTAATAATTGTAATTATTTATTTTTCTTGCTTTTATATAGCCTCTTTTTTTTATAACGTGAACACTGTGTGTAGACTCCGCGAATTCTTAGGTTACTTCCTATTACTCACCTTTTATTATGATTATTTTTATTGTACTTTTTAGTACAATATAGACCGGTCAGGTCTACACTGTCCTTACATAATATATACTTATACTGTAATATGGAAATATTGTAAGAACAACAATTTTTTTAAAAGAGTAACCATGGTGTTTCTTGTCGATTCTTCTCCTTAGGAAACGACTAATTTGGAACCGTGCACTAGTTTCTGACGTTTTATAAGTGCCCATGTAGGCCTATGTGAAATAAAAAACTTTTGACTTTTATCCGTTTGTTTTAAATTACACATCGCTCTAATGCACTTCTTCTGTGCTTTAAAAATGTTATTTTTCTCGCCGGAATTTGCCCAAAAAATTACTCGAGCGAAATGCGGAATCAACAAATCATTTCGATTGTTTGTCAGATTATTCTACAAGCAACGTTTTACAGTATTTTTTTAATGTATATAATCAAATCTCTAGATTTTTAGTAAATCGCTAAAATAATTCATATTTGCAATCAGTGTTTTGTGACAGTGACTTAGTCCGAGAGTGACTGCGCTTTAGGCGCTGTAGTCCTCTTAATAAAAGTAGAAGAATATTCGGACGCTTGTATTAACTGGCAACCCACTGTTTTCTACAGTATTTTCAGACATGATCTGTAGCTAATTAACGCGTGTTTGTACAAACATACACAAGCATTCCCCACTAATATTAGACCTGAGATTAATACATAAATCCAACATTGTATTTATCCACAACAGAATTGCCGTCTTCTAAAAATAATTGTATAAGTGTAGCGACCTATTTAACAATGCATTCTGGGCACGGACAGCAATCGACGGTTAGTTTGTAGGCGCCTGTGCTTTGCCAAGCGGAACCAGGGGCTTTAGTATAAACATGCTAAATTAAATTAGTTTATGAAGTTTTAGTTTATAAGACTTTTGTATCGCTTCCTGTATTCTGAAAGGCATCTGTTAACATATAGATACAGCTAATACGGCCAATATTTTGACTATTTGGAATAGTTTTTCTTCATAGCTAGATCTCTCAGAGATAGAGAAAGACTGAAGAAACGATGTATGATCTGTGTGATAGATAAATTAGTATGGAAGAAGCACGTGGGGTACGCCCTAACTCTATCGCGCATTCTATTAAGACCGAGCATGTTGCAAATGGGATTTGGCTAGTTTTTTAAAGTCTGCCACCAGCCTGACACCAACCCTCCTTGGGAATGCTTTTGTTGGTAGTTTACCCGCCACCACGGGGTGACCTAATGTGCTGTGTAGTATGCACAGTCTCTAAATATCCCTTAGTCGCCTCTTACGACATCCACGGAAGATATGGGATGGTGCTATTCTTTACGACCGACACCATACAGTACATGGAAGAAGACATGCGCCGACCTCAAATAAAATGGGATATAGGAGGGAAGGTCTCTGAGATGTGAAGAGTAGGTTCTTGTCTAAGGACTTATCTTTTTCGAGCGTTGAGCCTGGTAGTTCTTTCTCAACACTGTTTCATGTGCTCAACAAAAACTAAGCTTTTCGGCCGATCGAGGAATGTTCGTGTTCCTATTGACACATCTTACTAATTGATAGACTGATGCCAACCACCAATTACATAAGATTTACAGTCAAACGAAAACAAAAGTATAGAGCACGAGAATGAGGACAATTTTAGAAACAATAACTCAGCTAATAACACCTTTATCACCGTCCTATGTTTCTATTAGCAGTGATAATGGTTTTCCGCGAGCATTGCTTCTGAGCCTGTCACGTGCGCCGCCACGATGCCTCTGACATAACAATGCAACGTGAGCACTCCGTACATACTAACATGAAACGACCTGGCTCTTGAACTGACCGAGAACGCAGCACAGATAGATACAGAAGAAATGTTTAAAATGTCACACTATCTTGAAGCTCTGGCTCAAGATAATGTGACATTTTAAACATAAGCTATAACGAATATGTAGGTACGCTGCAGGATTGTTTATAATGGGCCTTTTTTTTTTTTTTTTTTTTTCGGGGGGAAACCTTCGAAAGGCTTCCGGACTTTGGGGATAAGTCCAGGGAGTGTGGGATTTTTACCTCACTAAAACCACCCCGGTGATCACCATCAGCACATGTAGAAGGGGCGCCGTTACCTCTTAAAAGACCACTCCGGAACCCCCTCTGTGCAACGCCTGTTAGGGCACATCCCTGAGGAGACTGTACAACGGTCTCCTCTGAGCCTCTTTGTGCACGGCAGCACGTGATCACTGTACCACCGTCTTCCTTGGAATCACTTGATGGGCGGGCAGAGTCCCCACTCTGCACACCCGTGGTTTCAAAGTCCCGTCTGCATTGGATGATGCAAGCGGGGTTTCGGCGTGTTAGGCATCGAGGCGGTTGCCTCCCCGACGCCTTCGTCTCCGAGCAGGATCAGCCCTCTCACGGTCGCGCTCAGCCGCCTCCTTCTGGACCATTACGGTCTCACAAAAGGAAGCAGCTTCCTTCCAGTTTTCTGGCTTTGCCAGCATAGCCCTCACTACTGCTTGTAGAGACAGGTCCTACCACACGCACCAGCTCCACCAGTTTTGCCTGCGCAGCAAATCGGCCAGCGTGTACAAATCGGCCAGCGCAAGCAAAACTGTGGTGAAGCTTGTGCGTGTGGTAGGCCCAAGAGTTACCGCGGCCCCGGAACGCAAAGGGCAACTGAAGAAACATGGGTGGGTTTTGGTCATTAAAAATCTGGACGCTCCTCTCACTCCACCCAGAGAGAGAAAAGTTATTTGATGATAACCACTCTCAAAAAGAAGGAAAGGTAAAGGAATTGGCGAGCACTACCACAATGTCTTGTGCACGAATTTGACATTACAAAAATGGTTGTAAGAAAAATAACGTTCTTTTATCAGACCGTAGAGCTTGGTGCTCTACGGTCTGGATAAAAGAATATACATCATAATTATCTGCTTGGTATTTTGCCAACTGTGTTGAAGTCGGCTTTTTATTCTGATCGGGTGTAACGGTATCTTATATGGGGCGACTGCCTGTCGGACCTAGGCAAGGCCTAACATCTGTCAAAGATCTATGACAGCCCCGATCGTCGGCTTGTCGTGCTTTCCGAAGTACGGCACCAATCGCACAAGCGCACGGGCAAATACCAGTAGTGGCTGCTTATTTATAAGTAGACACACGTGTGCCGCTGTGTGCGAGCGTTTTCGCTATTTGTATGGAGTTGTCCTTCTGTGCCTCTGTTTAGTGTTTGGGCCGATTAGAGCCCTAGCTATGTGTATTGGAACGCTAAGCATTCGATGCGATTGAACGCGCTATATTAGGCGCCTCGTCTATATAGCATTACAGATAGAGAATTGCTGAGATTAATTTAAGTACACATGATCAGGGTTTTGAGAATGAGATCAAAGACTTAATGGTTTGGTTTTGTGAAAGACGAAATGGCTAGAAAGCGGGTACAGACTACTGGCATTGCGATATCTATAACGATACATAGAAACTGAAATTTAATATCCTTCATCGCGGTATTATTAGAGTTCTCAGCCCGAAATCAACTATCGGGCAGTTGCCCGGACCAGACCTAACATCCGTCTGGTCGGAGGATGAAAGGGAGGATCCGTTTTTCATCTGAGGTTTGCAGGACTTTACACTCTGTTCCGCATACCTCTCTAAAAAATTATAACTGATAGAAATATAATTAGGAATGGTTTTATTTATGTTATAAATTTTATTACGGGTCTCTGTCGAACTCCAGTTCATTTTAATGCATGCAATTAAGTAAGAGGACAGGGTTATCCTTCCTAAATTGACTAATAAATAACGCATGAAATTAGTTTTCGAACATTTTTCCTTCTATTGCACCGTCATTATACAACGTTTTGTAATAAGGGTAATGTCATTAGACTCCTGAGAGAACCTTCATTATATTATGTACACACATTTATGGTGTTTGGGTTTTTTGTTGCTATCAGTCAAATGTATGTGAGTGTTCAGTGGGATATCCTAAAACTATTTGTGGAGGTCTAAGTTTACCTCATAACTTGGGTATTTAAAATGGAGATTGTGGGGTTTATTTGTACAATCATTAGCAGTAGTATTTTATTACATACCTATTTATTGAATTATTGTAAACAAGCGACCTGCCCCAGTTTCGTATGGCTGTTTCAAGACTTTGAAATTGTCGGTTTTTCTTTACTATAATATGTTCAGTACAGACACAGAGAGAGAGCAGTGGTGGCCGATTGGTAACGGCCCCGACTTACAAGTTGTAGGTCGCGGGTTCAATCCCAGCCAGGCGCATTACTTTGTGTAATTTATTTCATCACCACTGCTCTCAAAACGGTGAAGGAAAACACCGTGAGGAAACCGGCATGTCCTAGAACCAAAAATTCGAAGACATGTGACATCCACCAACCCGCACTGGGCCCGCGTGGTGGATTACGGCCCATTCCCTCTCCTAGAGAGGAGGCCTGAGTCCCAACAGTGGGAACATTAAAAGGCCGACTATGCTATGCTACAGACACAGAGGGAGACATTGTTTTATAATATTTAAGGTTAAGGGTAATTTGAAATCTTAATGTTATCTTTATGCTTGAAACAAGATGCTACGCTAATTTTCTTTAGACTTTTTGATATTTTCTTAACTTTTCCTCGATTCGTAATACCAATCGCTTATTGATGGTCAAATGAATAAGGGAACTGATAGCGCTTTATAAAAATAAAAATACAAAACCCTGCAATAGTTAATACTAGGTACCTCTACGGGATTGTTCGAAAGATTTACTGCGGCTTTGGAGCGCAAAAGGCAACTGAAAGGATATGAGCGAGTTTTTGGTCAGCCACAGCCTGACACTCCCTCTCGGTCCACCCAGAGCGAGAAAAGTTATTTGATGACTTATTATTATGCTCAACAAAAAAAAAATAGGTAGATACAGGTAAATTTATTTATTTAAATGTTGTGGTTATAAAGGTGTCATGTACAAGGTATTTTTCGAACTTTGTGGGGCATTGATATTATTACCATACCTACGTGATTGATTTTACTGCAGCTGGTGAGCCTAAATCTGTTTTCTAATAAATTAACATAGATTAGAACACTTTCCATTTTATTTGTGCACTTTACCAGAGTTTGTTCCAAATAACTGAAGTGCAACTGAAGGAACAGAGATGGGTTTTAGTCAGTAAAAGTCTCGAGTTATTTGGTGATTTCCCAGCCAGAAAGAAGAAGTTCGGTCTGAATGCAATCGTTTACATTTATATGCACCCGACGCATAACCGACGTACGGCGAAAACCCACCCTTACGTTGTTAACACCTCTACGGTCCGGAGTAAGCGTTTCGCCTGTTTGTTTGTACCGTTTACATCGAAGGATTGGATAAATTTTCCAGCAGCGGTCTTTCCATCCGATTATAATTTAGTTGTCTTCAAGGCTGGAGTGATAGGCTCTTCATGAACTAGTGCGATTCACCATCAACGATTGCACCACTGCTTACCATCAGGTGGGATCGTAGTCAAGCACTAGTTTAAATTATTAAAAAATAGCTTACTATAGCAAAAAGTGTCGTGACAACTTTTCGTAAGAAAGTGTCGTGACAACTTTTCGTAAGAAAGTGTCGTGACAACTTTTCGTAAGATTTTTTTCCGTCTAGCCCCCTTTCACAACGCGCGATAAGGAACTTCGTTCCAAAAAATATAGATACTCATAACTGGAAATGCAACAAACTCTGTAACAATAATCAAACAGATAGCATCAAGCAGATACATAGGTAATAGTACCTAATTATGCATTCTGATTCTGACAAAGCATTTAATTGTAATGCAGTCTGCCACTACAGGAAAACACAAGTTAATCAATATCAACAAACCAACAAAATGTATAGAAAAAATGTCGAGTTAATAGGTAGGTGCAATTATTGTTACATTGCGATTGTATGTAGGCACGTTAGGTACGCTCAACCGCAGTTTACTGCGAATAACAACGTCGCTGTCAAGAAACAAAGGCGTAGTTCGACTCAAATGGTTAGCATGGTCGTGCGGTTGAGTGTACTGCTGTCGGCAGTTATTGTTTTCGTGTGGTGATTTGTGGGCAGAAGACACGACAGTGGCACCATTGTTATTGCTCTATGCTAAATCTATCCAGTGTATTTTCTAGAATTGGTTTTGTGATCGGAAAAAAAACAAGGAAATTATGTGGTGTAGTCAGTAAAAAAAAACTGTTTTTACGTTTATGTAAACAGCGACGGAACTGCGACGATTGGGGAGGTCCAATATTGGGTGTCTTTTAGTTGAAGTGATGATGGTGATCAATCTCCAGCAAGTGTCTCGGTCGCACATGAGCTCAAGTCTGCGCTCAAAAAAGCCGTTTTCAATGATGTTCTAATTTTAAATAATGGATGATGTAATGTCGTCTACGCAAAACACATTGTAGTCTATTCTTTTTTAACCATAGACTAAAAATAGTCGCGTTCATGCCCTTGGACTATTATTTAAAAAAAAATACACACAGTTTTAAATTACAAACAAAATGGTGGTCAAGGACTATATTATATGCAAGAAAGTTTTATTTGGAAAATAATAAAAACTTGTTAGTTGTGAACGGACCGTAAATAAGCAATTTTAAACAGCCTATCTCATTAAAATTAATATGTCTTTAAACAGTTTAATCTCATTATTCAAAATATATATATTTTACAAATAACTCATCTTCATCATCATCATTTTACCCGAAAATCTGCTGGACATAGGCCTCCCCTAATTGTAACCACAACAACCAGTCCTGTGCGTCTCGCCTCCATCGGATTCCCGCGACCCTCACCAGGTCATCGGTCCACCTTGTGGGAGGTCTTCCAGTACGGGGTCGCCAACTCACCACTCCAGAACCTTTCGGCCCCATCAATTATCTATTCTGCGAGCAAAGTCGGTCGTGGGTTCGATTCCCACCCAGGACAAATGTTTGTGTGATGAGCACGATCATTTGTTCTGTGTCTGGGTGTAATTTATCTATATATGTATGTATTTAGAAATATATAAGTATGTTTATCAGTTGTCTAGTACCCATTACACAAGCTCTGCTTAGCTTGGGATTAGACGACGTTGTGTGATAGTTGTGGAATATTATTAAAAAAAAAAAAAAAAAAAAAAAAAAAAAAAAAAAAAAAAAAAAGTGCCCTGCCCACTGCCACTTAAGTTTGGAGATTCAAAAAATTCAAAATGGCTTTATTTCGCATAGGCATACATGGACACTTATAAAATGTTAGTAGCTATAGTACATGATTCTCATGGCCGGCGGTAAGAAACTCCATGGTTAAAATTTCCATATTACAAAATTATGTCAGTAACCTTGGTTTTCCTGCGGATTACTCACCCTAGTCTCTAATATAAGAAACGGTGACTAAAAAGATGTTATAAATAGATTATCCAAAATGAAACCAATAGCTAACTAATAAATCACAAATCGATACGGAAAATAGAGAAAAATCTATATTTTCCTTGTTCAATAATAATTTTGTAATGTACCTAGATTGTACGCAGACTTTCTTGACCAAGTGCGAATACTAAGGAAAACTGTTATATAACTGATGTAAGCACGCCTATTTTACGATGACTACTCATCTCTAACGTGGTAGACTCAAGATAAGTTCAGAAGGCTAAGTCGTGTTCAACTTGGAAAACAACATTGCGCCGTAAATTTTAAACTTTTTTCCTTAATAATGAAAGGATTCTAAAAAGATTATATAGAATACTAGCTTCTGCCAGCGGCTTCGCCCGCGGATAAGGTTTCCCTATACAAACTTTGGACCCCCGTTTCATCCCCTTTGGGGGTGAATTTTGGAAAATGCTCTCGTAGTGCTTGCCTACGTCATAAAAGGATACCTTGTGTCAAATTTCACGCTCCTAGCCCCAGTAGTTTCGGCTGGGCGTTGATATGTCAGTCAGTCAGTTTCTCCTTTTATATATATATTAAAATTAAGGTAAGAATATAAACCGGGCAGTTATCACCAGTATAAGAACAACCTTAATTAAATCAACATCTCATCGAAGCATGACATGACTCATTTAATTTTTGCCGTCACTTTGATACTTTTGTCCTCTACGAATCTTTCAACTGTAATCTGTTAATGAATTCTTGAACAACAAAGTTAAACTTCTAAGTTAGGTTACTCTTAATTTCATAGAACATAGAAACCAAGAATCCAGAAATCATTTTTGTCCAAGAATACGCACGGCGCGTAATATAAATAAAAAACAAGTAACAATACAAGCGTGGGCGCCGGAATGCGTCACAGTCGCGGTTCTCGTTTTCGTATCACCTGAGCTCAGGAGGTAAATCCCCGCCGAACAACTAGTTAATTAAGCCACTTCCTCTTGTGTTGCTGAGCCGGCTGTATAGCAAAAACTGTTCACGCAGCGTTGTGGATGATTCGCGAAAAATTCAAATGAAATGGCAAATTGCTTAGACCTCTTTTATGTACATTTGTAACACCCACTGTATCAGGTCAAAATGTTTGTTTGTAGGATACTTCCTCTCTGGAAGTTATAATCCATACATAACATAACAAGCTTTATAATGGTCCCACTACTGGGATTCAGGCCTTCCTCTCTAGGGGAGGGAACGGGTCGTAAAATCGCCACGTGGGCTCCTTACAGATTAGTGGACTTGACAGTCCTAATCCAATTACGAAAATTTTAAATTAAATTTTAAATATTGCACGGTTCCTGTGGGGAGCAAAACCGCAGGAAAAAGCTAGTAACATATATTGATTTACAATGTATTTTTTTTTTATTTGAGTTCAGTATTTAAAAAGAATCTCTGAAATTAAAACTAATAGATGCACGAAATTAAAAGCAAACCTTTTGATCTTTTCTATGACTTTACTAACCATACAAAATGCCTCGCCAAACCTAATTTACATTAATTAAATTATTTGTTTCTCCGAAGAAGACTCCAACCATGCTCGATTACCTTTTTATCTCCATACCAACCCAACCGTTTAATATTGCAACATATTATAACAACACCAGCTTCCTCGGCCAATACTTGAACCCTGAAATAGCTCAGCGGTGGGCGCGTCACCATCAGAATTAGCGACGAACTAACGGAACAAAAGGCGAGCAGTTTTGTACTGTAATGACCGATCATCAATTCTAATATGTGGAGTGACGTAGGTGGAGCAAATAGACAAGATATCGCCGATGAAACATGGTTTGACGCCAGGTTTAGAAAACATTAAATAATCTGCAAGAACAAAACTATTCTCTATTTAAAACAGGGTAAAGTTAAGACAATTATCAAGCCTCAGTAACCACTACTGAAAGAATGATACACGTTAAGTCATGAGTGAATAGGTTACTTCTAGACAAGCGTGCTCCCTTGTCGGCCACGAGGTGGCCACGATTGAGCACGCTTAACCGCGAGGTCAAGCACAAGCCTATCATTAATAAAAAAGAACATGCGAATCTAGATTATATCAAAACGAAGAATATGAATGCGGTCAGTGAATTTAATGTTTAATCATCATGGTGGTGGTGTTCTTCATGTGTTAGAAGTCACACGATGAACGGATGCTATGGAAGGTAATATTACTAGAAAGGAGATGATGATGAATGAAGAACATATGCTGTATCAACCCTTTATAAATTGGGATAAGAATTATTATGATAAGAAGTCCCAGTTAGAGCTTTTATAAAATAGAGAATACAATAAATTCAAACAATTTCCTATACTGCTCTTCTGCTAAATTGTTCTTAATCTTAACAACCTAAATATTGATTTTAAATCAACCATATTCAATTTCGAATTGCACATTACATTAGCTATCTATAACATGGCATTTGTCCAAATCGATTCGGCTGTTTCAACTGAACTGACCCAGTAGATAAACATGAATTTAACAGATAAAATAAATAATATTGTTAAATGCATCATATTCTTAGCTTGATGTGCAAGGTTAGTTGTCTCGTTAGTTAGAATTAATGAATTATTTCCAAAGACCTTTCACCGAATCCTTCTGGAGCATAATATGCGCATATTGTAAAGGGCCAGAATTACTATAATAATAAAGAATATAATGGCAATCACTAATCACCTATAGATTTTATGTTAAGAAAAGTTATTTTTGTGTAAATGTTAATGACTTTAACAGAAGACATACAATGATTTGATTGCATAGAAAATGAAGTGGCAAGAAAAAGAGAATACTGAACTATCCTCTTCTTCTTTCTTTGCGACTTAACTCAAATTTTGTCCGACAAATGTGTAGCCAACACAACGTGTAATTGCTCAAGCCGTTGAAGGTGCAGGTGGTTGTGCATGCCGAGCAAGAAAGGAGGCGACGCATATCCTGCAGTTGTCCGCTGATCACAGAAACATGGAACGTCGATCACTAACAATTGGATAAGGGCAAATAGGATCGCGGTGGTATTTATGTGAATAGTATGTGAGACTGTGTGCCACCACTGACTGGATGTGTGACTTGTACGGAATCTACACATCATCATCGACACAATTTGCCTGTGTTCCTTCAGTTGTCCTTTACGTTCCAGGGCAGCGATAACTCTATCGAATGGTACCGCAAAACCGGGACTCCTTGGAAACAAGCAATAATAACTTTGAAATATTGATTTACTATTTACATTTACCTGAACTAGTTAGCAGTGTTTCTATCTGCGGTAAAAGAGGTAATGAGTTCTTAGAATACCTATGTTTACATACTGCCTAGGCGATTGCTATGTATGTAAATATTACATCTTGGCGAATGATTCACGTCTTGTTTACTCTTGGTATGTTACTGATATGGTTCTACTGTTTCTTTCTTAGTTCCTATCATTGTTTGACCTTTGAGATGTCTTTTATTAGATATTGACCTTATTAAGTGAGGATATAATATCTGTTATCATATAATATAATATTCACACTACTATTACATAACATCGTCCAGTCCCAGGCTAAGCAGAGCTTGTGTTATGAGTACTAGACATATATTTCTAGATACATACATATTTTAGATAAATTACATCCAGACACCGAACAAATGATTGTGCCCATCACACAAACGTTTGTCCTGGGTGGCAATCGAATCAAAGATTTATTATTAGACAAGACGGAAATTAACACATTTTTGTTATATCTTTAGAGGTATGCGGAACCGGGTTTAACGGCCCGTAAATCTCCGTTGAACAGGGAGGATCTTCCTACCAGAAGGATGTTAGGTTTGGTCTGGGCAACTGCCCGAGAGTTGTTTTCTGGCTGATGTATGTGTTCTAATCGCGCGGAGAACTTTAATACCGCTATACAGGATTCTGAATTTTAGGTCTTTTGTAGCGTCATCGAAGTAGTAACGGAAGCTGGCGTACTATTCTCTAGGAAAACAGTCTTGAGCGCAGCGCTGGCCACAGCGACGAAATCCAAATAGGTACATTGAATTATTCCTAAATCAGTGTACCTATTTGGATTTAGTCGCTGCGGCCAGCGCTGTGCTCATGGCTGTTTTCTTAGAGAATAGCACTGCTGATCTTTAAGGTAATCTCAATATCGTGATCCTTTTACTCCATCTATTAATCATCATCGTTTCCTCCAAGCAGAATATCTTGTTCTACCATAGACTCGTATTACTAACAGTCGTTATCGATTCTTCATTTTCCAAGACCCAAGACTAAGGCCCTGAAGATAGATCACATGAACAGATCAATTCTTAGTATCGACACCGGTTCGAAAAACATGACAACCTGTATGACCATCGGAAACAACAACTAGAAAGCAGAACATTTGGATGTCTCCAACACAGACACGATTGACGAAGAATGTCGAAGAGAACCGACCTAATAATCGATCTTAACCGTACTGTACCGTTTTGTCACACCGTATAGGAATACGGTTAGACAAAAAGAAAGATCGATCAATCATTTATCACATCTGTTTATCGGTTTTTGTGATCATCATCACAAAAGCTCTGATGGTTAGGTTACAAATTACTTAACAATAAGTTGTTGACCGAAGTTGTCAATTGAGATTATCAATGCTAATTGCCAAGGAATAAATAAGGTACAATCAATCTACAGGAATAATCTTACGACCGTCCATCGGTGGCCTGATTAGCTTGGGTTTATCCTCATCCCGTTAAGGAAAAGTATATTGATAAGGTTGCTAAAAATAGTCCACGCGCAGGAAATCTCTGACGTCAACGAAAAGTTGAGAATAGTAAGGAACTGCTTTGAGACAATCTTGGTTTAGTTGTTAAAGGGCGTCAGACAGGACCAATTTAGATAATGCGCCCGGTTGGGCAAAATGGCAGAAGACTGGACACCTAGAAAAAACTATTTGGAGGGTCAGCCTGTGCTTTTAAAATCAAAGAAACGGCTAAACTGCAGCTCAATCCAGCAGGCTTTCTATTATTCTGGGGCGAATATTATCTGTCACCATTAACGACGCGACGGTCAAAAGTTTTTACTGACTAAAACTACACCTGTGTCCTTCAGTTGCCCATTCCGTTCTGAGACCACGGGTTTCCTTTTCAGAAAATGCCTGCGGGCTTAGCGGGCATCGGCCCTGCTGGTCCTCTACAGTTTGCTAATCCGTCTTTAAGGGACGCGTGGAACAGTACGCGCTGTCGACGACTTGGACTCGGTCAAAACATTAACGATGGTCAAATGTCCAATATATTATAAAGAGGTAGTTTGTCTTTTTTTTAAGTTTGTTTTTTTTTGTACTGGTCCGATTGCTAAAATTTTTTCACCGATAGAAAGCTGCTTTATTCCTGCGTGCTATATTTATTAGGCTATATTTTATGTACGCGGGCGAAGCCGCGGGTAAAAGCTAGTGTCCAATATACTGGAACAATTTGCCTGCTGCGGTCTTCCCGTCCAACTATAATTTAGGTGCCTTCAAGGCTCTTAATAAACTAGTGCGCCTCACCATCAATGATTGCATCACTGCTTACCATCAGGTGGGATCGCAGTCAAGCACTGGTTAATATCAAAAAAAAAAAATTTGGATGATGACCATGTGACGTTTTGGACTTCTTAGGAAGTTTATAGCGCTGATGGAATGTCACCTTATCCTGGTCTGCCTGTTTTCAGCATCACAATCACACTGCACCTATATAGAAGCCATTATCGGAGGCTGGCCTCCCGCACATTTTTTACCCGTTATTTGTCTAGGCAGCCCTGACTTCGGTTAATATTGATTCGAATTCCACGCGTGCGTAAAAGTAAATATTCCAGTGATTCATCACAACGGTTTGCTAAAAATAGTTGAATGGAGTTTTAATACAGTTTTCCTTTACACTTGCGTAGTAACAAGTTGTTTTTTTGCTTTGGTAGAGGAACATTTCATTGTAATATTGACAATAATTACGTGCAGAATTTAGATACGAACATGTGTGTGTATGGTTTTCAGAAGAAAAATGAGTAATGTGGGGTTAAGTACCTATTGATTGAATAACAATAGAGACAAAAGCTTAGAAGACCACGGATATGTTAAAACCGGCCAAGTGCGAGTCGGACTCACGCACGAAGGGGTCCGTATCGTCCGTAGCAAAATACAGCAAAAAAAAAAAGGTTTGTCGTAGCCGATTGGAAGTCCCACTTAAATATTTATTTTATTCTGTTTTTAGTATTTGTTGTTATAGCGGCAACAGTAATACATCAAAATCTATGAAAATTTCAATTGTCTAGCTATCACGGTTCATGAGATACAGCCTGGTGACAGACGGACGGACAGTGGACTGATAGCAATAGGGTCCCGTTTTTACCCTTTGGGTACGGACCCCTAAAACAAAGCAGAGCAGATGAACGATGAACTTCATCATTCTCCTGACAATTTATTTACGGTTGGCGAAACATGTCTTCTTCTATAGCCTACGTCTCTCTATTTCGTCATTTTAGTAATCAAGTAATGACCCCCTCTCATGCCAAAATTATCCTTTCACAATTCATTGATCGTTCCTTTATAGGTTATTTAACCATTTCTTACAATTCCATCCTCATCTTAATAAAACTTAAAAATACTTTCTCGTAAACTCCAATGATCAGAGCAACTAAATGTGTTCGAAACTAAACAATAATTATGCACACATTACGACATTCAGGGTCACGATCGTTATCATCGGCCTATTAAAGGGCAATACACGCGCTATCTAATCTTAATAGTGATCAAATCTGATAAGATTTTCGTCTGATAAGACATATTGATGAAGTCACTTAACAAATTACAAATCCTACAAACGGACATGGTAAATCTATAACGACGATGATACAAGCAACATTCGAGACGAAAGTGGAGAGATAAACTTGATTCTTAACAGAAGCATCGAAATGCCGTTTTCACATAAGGCGACAGACACGATATTGTGGCACTGGTAATTTTGTACATTTTCTTACGAACGTTGCAAGATGCTGGTACGATTAAGTACTCGAGCCTGTTCGGTGGCATAAAGCATACAAGCTGTTGGTTAATGTCAACTCGATATTGTCAGATAAATGGAACTACTAGCCTCACGATATCGTGCAGTTACCGTTATCGTTATCGAAAACGGCCATTTACGTCGGAAAAGACAGAAGGCCTTCGCTCAGCAGCGAGATATAACAAGGTGAAGATGAACATGGATATGTCCTTGATATAAAACCGAACATGCGAAATTAATTGAATGGAGGTGAAAACTGTATTAACATTCATTGAGCACTTTATAAGTGCCAAGCTAATTAAATGAACACACAGGCAAACGACTGTATTAAATTCAATTTTAAGAATAAATATAGAAAAGGCTAAACAAGATTAAGTTCTTAAAGAAGCATAAGGAACTTTATCAGTTTAATAAAAGATGATAGTGAGATGTTAATATGAAGAAGCGACATCACCTCAATAGTAGATAGTAGACAGGTGGATGACCTAATGAAATTCGCACAGAATTAACACTAGTGAGAAAACGCCCCCGGCTAAACGCTGCCAACTTGATTTAAATACTCGTAAAGTGGCATATCTAGACAGTTTTTGATACGTTTTATTATGTATGCTGCACACACGCATATTATTATGGACCAAAAGCAATAATAGTTAATTTTATTATTTCTGTTTTGAGAATTTACATTCGTAGTTTTCTCATCCAGATGTATTGATATCGTTTTATATTCGACTGGAATCTTGTCGTTCAGAGGTCCTAGAGACTATATTTTTTTATTATGGATCTGCTATTTTTTTTTTGTTGAACATATTATATGCAGTTTTTATATTTTATTTTTCTAGGTTGGTGCCGATTTTTCACCAATTTGAAATCTTTCTTTTGTGCCTTCTGTGTTTGAAGAGATTTTTAAGAGGTGCTAAACACAATGTAACAGTATCTATAAACTACGTCTACGATTGCTACTAACTCTCATTGAGTAGGTAAGATTACTTTAATTTAACAGTCTCATTTAAAAAATGTCAGCAGTCCAAGCATGTTCGCCTGGCCGATAACATTATCAAGTTCATTAGTTTAGTTCAGTGCGATAAACTTTGACTTGACAATAAAGATACCAAAACAGGAGTGAATAACTCGATTATGAACATAACGGAATCTTTAAGTCAAGAGTGAATAGGTTACTTCTAGGTAAGCGCGCTCCATCGTTGACCGCATCGTCGCTTTCCATCAGGTGAGATAGCGGTCGATAGGTTCACGCTGAACCTATCAAGATTTAAAAAAAAAAAACATTACAAATCCACGCCGAACATAGAACTTCCTTCTTCTTGAAGTCGGTTAAAAATTATGTTGACTAAGCTCAAGATCAATCGTTTTGTTAACTAATAGAAAGTCAAAAGTTCAAAACACATTCCTTTTACACGTAACGGGACTTCCCTGAAAATGAAGAAAAATATGGAATGAATGAACAACAAATGGTTTTCAATTAAAAATGAACCGCATTAGACCACACAGTTTTACATATTGTAATAGATTGTTTACAAACATATTCCAAGTGAAATGACAAAATACCAGTTGACTGAGGACGGTTTAAGGAAAAAAATATACAGATGAGCATTCGATGTCTGCGGTCAACCAAAATCAATTAAACAAAGTTGGCCCTTTTTACTAATCACAGTTGTATTGTATACAATAATAGTGTTTACAATATTAAAAACATGAATGAATTTCCTTAAAAGAAAATTTATTATTCCTGCGAGCGGTTTCGTAAAAATCAAAAAGCATCCCAGTAGAAAGTACACCCGAAATAACAAGCATCCCAGTATAAAGTACACCCGAAATAAAAAGCATTTTTGTCTACCTGTGTGCTAAGTGAAAAGGTAACAAAAAGACAGACGGAGAAGTTAGTTTCGCGTTTATACTATTAGATGGGACCGTAGTGTCCCACTGCAGGTCAAGGCCCTGTCCTTCCACCTTTCCATTGATCTCAATCTTGAGCAATCTAAGCCCAATTCTTGAGGTCCAGCTCGTCTAGACACACGACGTTGTTGTTTTTTATTTTATTTTTTAATTTATTTCCTATGTACCTACTTATTTCTTCATTTTATAAACCTGTGTGTGACCTGACTCGAGGCGATCAACGAAAAGAGAATCGAAACGAAACGGTTGTTAATTGGCTAGGCACGAGCATCATTTACATCACTATCTAAATTATTATTACTTAATATATTCTACATAAGACATGTCGTCGATCATCTTTTATGCGGTTCGATAAATATGTCTTTAATCTAGAAGCAGAGCAAAGTTGTCGCTCTATTGTTGTTAAATAAAACTTATGAAATTTTATTTTTTTTATCTTTTAAATATTTATTTATGACTTGAATCTACATCTACAATTAATTGATAAAAAAACACTTAACTAATTAAAACTATATATACACTAAAGACAAAAACTACTAGCTAAAATATGGCGTCATAAAATTCCTCCGCATCGCTGTCGACTGGAAGTGTGCCCAAAAGGCTGGCGGCATTGCCACGTTGTATGGCAATGCTTAATCTCTGACCGAGGTAAAAGCCAGCCCTTGGGTCACGCGAAGTGTCAACTAAGCGTCTGGATAGTTCTTTGAAAAGCTTATGAGCACTCGGACCCCACGACCCAAGAGTTTCAACCCCAAACGGCTCAAAAATATAACTTCCGACGAGGTTGTTATATTTCCGCCGCTTGAGGTTCTCCGCAGCCGCAGCGGCAGCACCAGCACAGCACGAAGAGCTAGGAAGATGGGATGGCGCAAGAGTGTCGACACAGGTAGCGTCCCACACTAAAGGCCTACCCATCTTCCACGGAAATAAAGACATACCGTCCGGTCTCTTACCATCCTCGCGTGCCAGGCCATTAGGTTCCAAAACAGCCGGAACGCCGACGGTGACAAGGGCTCGTCGGATGATGTCGTTAATATTCGCGTGCCGTGCTATCCGTCCCGCGCTTCGACTGCATGACAGGCCGTGGTGGCCAAGGCTGTTGACAACTTCGCCACAGTGGCAGCGATGAGGAGAACAGCAAGGAGCGCCTAGGCGTAGGGCAACAGCTAGGCGGAAAGTAGTATCGTCGAATAAGGTGCGAAATTTTATTGATCACTAATTCCCGATAATCACAGGATTTGTGAAATTTAATACCAAAAATTTCGGGTCTGGGGTACGACCGGGATCCCATATCTCGAATCATCTACCCGTACACTACAGGGAGAGGTTTGTTAGTCCTGGCTGTAAGGCCAGGCTTTAATTTATTAAGTCTAGTCCGGTTATGCAGACGACCTTACTTTTGTACGTACCATCTGGAATGTGTCCTGAACGGATAGTGGTTTTCTGACGAGTTAATACTATGTGAAAACATTTGGATACGTTTAATTATAATTTATTTATTTTGCAGTATGATACGAATCTGTCAAGGTGTAATTGAAGTAGCTCGGTATCAGATACTACTACTATTACTACTATTCGCAGAGACTTAAGGACCTTCATGTCGTCTGAGTACAGTAAGATATGTGAATTATTGAAACATTTTTTAATGTCCGAAATAAATATAGTAAACAATAAAGGTCCTAAGATTGAGCCTTGCGGCACCCTTGATGGAACAGATCTCCATCCAGATGTGTATCCACGTAAGACCACAGCCTGCGTTCGATTATCTTTTTAAGACGTAAACCAGCGAAATAGGTCACCGTGTATTCCCGCAGTTAGAAGCTTCTGAAGAAGCACACAGTGATCAATTCGGTCGAAAGACTTGCTGTAGTCTGTATAGATAACATCGACCTGGCACCATTCATTCATCCCAGTGTTTATTTGTTCATTGGACAATACCAGGTTGGAGACAGTTGACCGTCATCTGAGAAATCCATGTTGTTCGTCTCCAAAATAGCAGTGGAAAGCTGAGTAAACTTCAGTGTGTACTACTCGTTACAGAATTTAAAAAAAAAGACATAGTTTAGAAATAGACCGGTAGTTTTTTATTATTAATTTATCACCTTTTTTAAAGACAGGTATGATGATGATGCTGATGATGAATATGGTTCTAAATGAATGAAAGCGCGGCAAAGTGCAAGCGCATTTTGATTGACTATATTATTATTGTAGGTATGCATGCATCCAGTCTGTTTCAATTCAATATGTGACGGGTACAGTCAGCAAAAAATGTTGGTTTGTAGAAAACTGTTGCTTTGACTTTTTATACCTCCTGTGTTCTTCAGTGTGCCACAATCGTCGCATGAAAAATATTTTTAATGTTCGTAACTCACCTGAGCGCCTTACTGGCCGGCTGCTCGACGATCTCCACGTAGGGCTGGTCGCGGCGCGCCATGCTCTCGTCTACGGCGCCTGCGCCCACGCCGAACGACGGGTCCGCCAAAGTGATCGCCTCAACTGGTGATGGACAATCAAATATTAATTATTATTACTAGTATAAAAATACGTTCTTAAAGAGGCTGGATTTCTAAGAAATATGAGGTGCAGGACCGATTTCTTCTTAGCATATCGATGGATAATTTACTCGGTGAAGGCAACAGAAAACGCGGCACGCGATATTAGGCGCTTATTGTTTGTAAAAAGTTGTTAAAACTGAAATGGATATAAGTAAAAGTAGTCAGAATATACAATTGACAGATAAAAACTAAGAAAGCAACAATTGTATTATCCAATCAATTTAAACATCCTATACTATTGCAAAAATTACTCATTAAAACGCCTTGTTTCAAGTGAAATGACCCATTAATACGCCTCGTTTCATGTGTAGGTGATAGCAACGTGATGACAGTATCCATCATCATGCAACCACAGATTACAGCAGTCAGATGCACTTTATATTTTTTCTTATCCACGTGATTTGACGACCACGCTAATGACCAATACTATTTGAAATAACAAAAGGGTTCATAGTATTATATTATGAGTAAAAGCTAGCCCTTCGTTGGAGGTTTGAAAAATTAAGGAACATTTCCAGTCAACATAACCCATAAATATGTACATAATTTAATTATAACTTAACGAAAAAAAAGATACGACCGTTTATGTCGCAAAAATCGTAAATTTGACACTCCTAAGGTAGTCGAAATTCATAGAGTACTTCCCGTGGACATAGAACCCTGTAATTTGGCATGAAGCAAGGTCTTATAGCACAAGTAAGTATAGGAATAATCTGAAAACCGAAAATTTGTTGTAACGTCACAAAAAATAAAAATAATAATAAAAGAAATTGTAGACCTAGATGTAGTTAAGATTTAGAATTTATGATAACAGGAAATATGCATTCTTTTTTTTAATTTGATAAATTAAATACTGTTTAGCTTTGGTTAACAAATATATATATAAAAAAATACACCTCCGTCAACAACAAAGTTATAAAGCTTCAAAGCTGCTAATAAGACAAGTGCGACGTGGTCTTTGACGTCAAAGACCATGACACCCGTACGGCCGTTATAGAAAATGGCGCCTTGGCGAGAGAGACAGTACATTAGTTTAAAATTGTTATATATCTCGTTTGCTTTTCTACCAATTTTGACATTGTTTCCACAATGAGTATTCTATTTTTGTACATTTATTTATAAACTATTTAGATAATATTTTAATGCACATTACCCTATTGTTGTATTCTTTTTGTTATAAGCTTTCAGTTTTCCAACTTTAAATACTTTACTTCTCTACCTTTGTAGATTTTTATAACATTTTACATATTTAAGATTGTATAATCACGGAAATAATGTTACAATGGAAAGTCACTCGACAATTTAAAAACGAATTTACATAGTAATAAAAAATATTACCATAACAGGTTTCAGGGAGAAAACCGCAAACAATACCTAAAAGTTGAATTAAAAACAAAACATTTACTGCGAAGGCCGCATATTATGAGTCGGAACAGTTTAGCATATTAAGTTATATTAATAATATTTATTGCAGAGACGCAGGTACTTAAACTAAAAGAAACTAGTTCTGTCTCAGTCCGTGGTTACGGATCGTGGTCACTAGTAGTAGTGTAGTTAGTAGCTAAGAACAGCTCTTCAAGAATTGACAGTTGAATAAATTAAATCCATTGAACTCAAAAGTTTTTTATACAATTTGTAATTTAGTGTTGTTGTCTATTGCAATCTCTTGTAGTTTGAAAGTGGCGCCCGTGATTGAAAAATTTAAGGGGAATGTTTGTCTTGGTATGGTCATGTGAAGAGGAGAGATGAAACGCATGTTACTAAAAGAGTTATGAGTATACATTTGGATGGGTGAAGAGGGAGAGGGAGAGGGAGACCAAAGAAAAGATGGATGGATTGTGTGAACTATAAAAGAAAAGGAAGTCAGTGATAGCATGACGGTTGACAGGATAGAATGGAAGAAAAAAATGTGTTGCGCCGACCCCAAATAAGATGGGACAAGGGCAGGAAGATGATGATATCTGTTGTAATCTCTTACTAAGGTAAATGAACTAAGGGTTTGTACCCTTACGTTTACGTTTTGTTTGTGAAAAACTTTTTATGAACATATTTATTGTGCGCACAGCTAGAGAGTAAAATTCCCTGTCGGTGTCTTTTTTTTAAGAGTGGAAATCATCCAATGACTTCTTACGCTCTGGGCGGAGCGAGAGGGCGTGTCAGACTTTTACTGACTAAAACCACACCTGTGTCCTTCAACTGCCCTTTGCGTTCTAGGACTACAGGCCGATCCTAGCTAGCAGACATCGGCCCTACTGGGACCCTACGGTTTGATGAAATCTCTTTGAGGAGTGCGTGAATCACTACGCGCTGTTGTCGACTGGGCTTGGTCCGGTTAATTACTGGACGGCCGGACGGCGAGCTACCCATTGCTCGACGTCCGCAAACCCACGTTTACCGTGGCTGGTAGTCGGGAATCTTGGCGGTTGGGGTATGAGGACGTCCGCTACCACACGTGTGCGGCCTCCTCCTTCGCTGCATTACTGCTTCGCAGAAGGAGGCGACCGCCTGCCATTCCTCCTTGCTCCGGACCATAGCCTGAACCACGGCCCGGCGCGATAGGTTGCTGCCACCGAATGCCTCCAAGAGGACACGGCGGTGCTCCGCCTAAGCAGGGCACACTTTCACCGTATTCTCCACCGTGTCCTCCGGGCGGTCCACACAATGGTGACGTTTCTTCCGCCTGAATCCGATGCAGGAACCTCCCGAACTTACCATGTCCGGTAAGGACCTTGGTCATGCGGAAGGTGAGAACGCCATGTTGCTGCTCCAGTCACTCCACAAAGAAGGGACTAACCATGATTATGGCGTGCCCAGTCCCTGTCAGTGTCTGTGTTTAACAGCTACAACTTAGGGATCTTCAAGTCAAGAGTGAACAGGTAACTTCTAGGCAAGCGTGCTCCATCGTCGACCACAGATGATACAGTGGTCAAACGCGAGCCTTGATAGAAAAAAAAAATATTGTCACATGAGCTGTGGTCAGTATACACAGTATTTTCTTGCCTAATAGTGAGCATTCATTGGGTCAATAAAAATACTGTATTATTGACACGAAGAAGATAGTGAACCTCTATGTCATTATTTATTATTTTATATCGATAGACTATTTAACGTCCGTAAGTGTGTTCGTGACATCACCGAGGGCCCTAACAGAATACCAGCGCTGCGTTATTTATAGTTTTAAATAACGCAGAATATGCTGAGTTAGGTGCCTTTTTGCCCTTGCACTGATTATACCTTTCTTTTTTTATTATGTAATTTTAGTTTATATGATTGTGTGAGGCAAGAATAAACGTTTTTTTTCTTTCTTTCTTTATGTGTGGACACCTTGTAACATGACTATGATTATTAATAGGTACAGTGCTACTTACAAACATCACTAATATTCAGCTGTTCCTCATTGTGGGGACCGCCTATACATATGGCGCTTTCTGCAAAAAAAAAGAGAAAATAATGTTAATAAAATGTGTCTGGATGTAACTACGCTAAACCACTGAACTACTATAAACGAAAATTATACAAAGACGAAAAAATAAATAATATTATAATTATGTACATTCAAAACTGAGCACAACCACGGATAGATAGCAGAATAGAAAAAAGAATGTTTTCACTACTTAATACAAAGGTGTCTTATTAATACAAATAATTGGTTATTTTATCATATAAAGACAATAACATCCACAAATAATATTTTATTTAATTATTTGTATGATACCCATAGTAACAGTTATTTAAGGCGTCAAAAAAATTGTACAAAAAATTAAAAAAAAACTACAGTCAAAAACTCCAAACGGTTAAATAACAACATGTGAAATAGTAAGTCTATTTAGAATGTTCCAGTTTTTTTACATAAATAAATTAATTAGAAATAAATTAAAATTCAACAGAATAATTTACTAATTTCGCTGAGACAAAAGTGAATTATTAATTAAATTCACCTGAACCATATGACCATACAAGGATAACGTTAATGTTATCAAAGGCCATTTTAATAATTATTATTATACTATGAAAATATTTTTTAATATGCAGTTATTTTTATTTGATTGCGAACATTATTTGTTTAATTTTTTTTAAGTAGTTACATGTTAAATAAAATAAGAATATTTACAACTACTTAAAAATCGTCTACACAGAATGAAAATAATGATTACCTAAATAACAGTAAAAGGTGTACCAACAAAATAATTATTGTGTCAAAAGTTACAACAATACCTTGTAGTTGTATGGTCAACCAAAGAGATAAGTATGCAGGCAGCTAACTGTAACAGTTTCTGTTCAAAATAATAAATAATAGCATGCACAAAGTAATAGTATTTAGTGCAAATATCATGAAAATGTCATGCCTGCATACCGAACTCTTTTAACAACTGTACTTATCGCACGCTCAACAAACAAAAAATAACGTAACTCAAAAAAAGGGTAAGTATTTGAATATTGAACCTTATTTTGGAAATACGTTTTCAGATTCAAATAGGTACCCTTTTTTGAGTTGGGTTTCTTTATAGAAGTTATTAGATTATTTAATTTTTAATTTATCACGAGGTTGACAGGTTTGTAATTGGTTTAAAACATCGTTTACAGGCACGAAGGTATAACATAAAACAAACAAACAACATTTATCAAGCAAAGCAATAAGTAATTAATATACGTGCAGGTGACTACCATATAACTAAGATATATGTTAGATACCATCGTACTAATGTACGGTCTGATGAGAAAGGATACTGTAAAGGTAAATTACAACTACATTGCGCACACGTGGCCCGTCGGTCTGCATACATTTTTCAGGGCAACTAGACTTGTAGGGCTACATTAGATCCACGCCACGCGACACAACTCTACATACAAATCAGACCCGTTTCCCGCTTTAGGGTTGCAACCATACTTTATAATAACGTATTTCATTTTGTCTTTGGTGAATATACTCTATTTTCAATCTTTACTGTGTTACGTAAAATGAAACACTGATATACGTTTCCAAAAATGTTTTTACATACCTAATAAAAAATTGTTAGTTGTGCTAGAAGCACATAAAAAACAAATTCATATAAAAAAAAAAATTAAATTATGACAAAAAAAATTGTCCTTTCAATTCCTTTTTTTGCATAATAAAATATTGTAATATGTTATTTTTCATCAAAACAGTTCGCGATTCTAGATACTGTACAGTCTATATGTTTCCGAATAAATAACCTAAGCTTTCTATCGACGCGGGCGAAGCTGTGGGTAGAATCTAATATTGCAATAATAATAAAAGCGTCAACAAAATTGTCATAGCAATAAAGGCAATAAGTGCGCAGAAATATTTTATTATGGTCATTTACAAGATTCTATAATTGAGGTAAATAGCAAACTAAGTGGACACAAACAAAATATGTGGGCAGAACTGAATAGACACAACATTGGATCTTTAGTCAGAAGGTAAACAAATACTGAATTATCTTTTCCTTCTCAATGACGGAAAGATCTTACTAAGTAATTTAATAAATCACTATGAAACCACCCCGTTCTCGCTCGGATTTTAAAATTGTTTCAAAATCAGATTATAGTCCCCAGATTGTATTGTATTGTGTGTCTACCAGTGCTCACTCAAATTGTTTTTATGTAAAACATGTCAAATCTGTATTTTTATGAAATAAAGATATTATTATTAAAATCTCGCCTGTTCTCTACTATAATATGCATGTATCACTTGAATTCTTCCTCATGAATCACTCTGTCTATAGGTGAAACCGCATGACAATCCGCTCAGTAGTTTTTGAGTTTATCGCGTTCATACAAGCAAACAGACGCGGTGGGGACTTTGGTTTTAACCAACTTCAAAAAAAAGGATGTTCGGCTGAATGTATTTTTCTTATGTGTGTTCACCGATTTCTCGATCAATGATCTTCGAAGATATGGAAAGGAACTCCTCATAGGATCATAGCAGAACTGTCTTAACAAGTAAAATGGCTTTGTTTATACGTGTAGTTGATGACTGACTGAAAGAAGGGGGGGAGGGGATATATCAGTACTGAAACAAAACTATTATAGAAACACCGACTTCCAAAATTGAAGTTATTTTGTACTTTTTTACATCGAAGTCGGTTGTATTTTTTACATTGAAGTTTTCATAAAAACTTGAACACCCTTATACCATATTTTAAGGGTGCATACAAACGAAATTCCCCCTTTTCACCCCCTTAAAGATTGATTTTTCCAAAAACCTCTTCTTAGTGCTCGCCTACGTCATTAAAGAAAAAAATATTAGATTAACTTTGATACATTAGAGAAAATTTGTACAAAATTTCATGTTCATAGTCCCAGTAGCTTCGGCTGCTTTGATATACCAGTCAATCAGTTCCTCCTTTCATATAATATGTATACATAGATTATAGTGTGAAAGGGACATAGAATTACAATGACTTATACTTTCATCATGCGTCCTTTTGGTTAATTCCTGACTCTCACAAGAGAGATCGCGCTGGCTAAAGATAATTCCGGATAAACTAAAAGTAAAAAGGTGAGATTAAAACGAAATGTTAGATAAATAATGGTTTCCGGGACCATAAAAACGAGACAAATAAATTAACCGTAGACTGTTTACCTACTAAAAATATTGTATAAATCGACAAAATATAAAGAGAACAGCTAATCGTACGTCAGAGAGCCTATAAAAGTAACAGCAGTAAATATAACAGTCAACTGTCCGCATTATATATGTGAAATGAAAAGTGTACATTCAACGCTAACACCAGAAAATATAATATGCAGAAGCTCCAGAACCCGATAAAGAGCTGACGCACCATGGGTTTACTTCCGAAAGGAAAACCCGTGGTCCTGGAACGCAAAGGCAAAAAAGGAACATAGGTGTGGTTTAGTCAGTAAAAGTCTGACACATCCTCTAGCTCCGCCCTAGAGCAAAAGAAGTCATTGGATGATTTTTCCAACATAAAAACCAGACTTAACTTAACCACAAATTTTTAAAAACAACGCCTTTTGGAAGATGTCATTCAAGCGCCATAAGATCCAACCCCGACACCAACAAGATTCAGTTCTACTGCCTTTATCTGTCAATTTATTTGCAGTCAGCGCAGTATGTCTTCTTCTTCCATACTTCTCTATTTGCCGTCATCGTATGGTCACCTCCTTTCTAGTCATATGAAGGATCACATTTCTACCCTTGCAAAGGAATCTTTCAGGCGCCTAGGTTTTATTTTGCGAAACGCCCGGGCCTCCCGCAACCCCAGTGTTATTAGGCTTTTATACACCACCCTAGTTAGAAATAAACTCGAGGCCTGTGCCATATGTGTCACATTCATATACCGCGCGACTCAGACACTAATACTTGAGAAGGTGCAGAAAACTTTCCTGAGATTTCTATTTCAAAGGTTGTACACTTTCTTTCCCTACATTTACCCCGCCAATTTCCTTTTAGGGATGCTGGGTTTCAACTCGTTGGAGGTGGTGAGAAGAGGCTTTGATCAGCTCGTAGTGTCTTGTAAAACTCTGAGCGGACGCATTGACTGCCCTGAGCTCCACGAGCTCTTCTGTCGGCTGTATTTGTACCCGATAAATACATTGGACACCGCCAGAGCGGCTGTCACAATCTATTTGCACCACAGCTATCTAGAACTGTCGCTAGAGCCGAATGCCCAGTGTTTCGTACTTTAAAGATGCTTAACGCTCTCCTGAATGCCGACCCTGAATGTGATGTGTTTCCGGACGAATGGAATGAAATAAGACGTTGTGCGTGTTCTGTGTGAGGGACAGTTGTCCACTGTTTCATTTTAATGTTTATTAATGTATTCAATCTTATACTATTAATTTTAAATTATGTGCTATTGAAATAATTCTTATAATTATCAAAATCAATTATTTTCTAAAATTCCATACAATCGCCAATATTACGTAGGTTTGTATAATTGTTCATTTTTAAGTTTTCACAATTCTATGTTAATTAATGTACATACGTTGGCATGTACCGTTTTAATTAACTATAAATAAAATAAAATATAATTTTTCACACAATCTAGTTACCGTTCCTTTGGTCGTTCTGTACTCAAAACTTCTCTCACGATATTTATGTTCCATATGAATATGAGCAGGTTTTCTGAAGAGTTGTACTTCTGTAGTCTTCATTATGCCATATCACCTGCCCACGCGCTGTCACGATCAGACGCAGTCTACGCGTCGACGCGTGCGCCTGCGCATATCTTACGCTAATATCATTAGCTATTCATATTTTTAGTAACCGCGACACTAATTGTGAGGCTCTGTCGAGTGATCTTTGGCACAGGTGGATTTATGTAGCACTAGACTTTGCTAGTGGTGTCGCCCGTCTGAAAAGACAATATAAAAGTATCTTATGTCCAAAGTTAGGCCATGCTCTCCTACATGTGGGCTAATTTCTTCACGATCCGTTCAGTGGCTGAGGCCTGACTGATTGTGACAAACTTCCAGACGCTCAGACTCGCACATTTATAATATTAAAAGGACTTCGACTGGCCTGTTGGTCTAGTGGTTAGTGACCCTAACTGCTATGCCGGAGGTCGTGGGTTCGATTCCCACCCAGGACAAATGTTTGTGTGATGAGCACGATCATTTGTTCTGTGTCTGGGTGTATTTTATCTATATATGTAAGTATGTATTTAGAAATATATAAGTATGTTTATCAGTTGTTTAGTACCCATAACACAAGCTCTGCTTAGCTTGGGACTAGACGGCGTTGTGTGACAGATGTGAAATATTATTATTATTATTTACCAGAATGAGATAAAGATAATGCTTTATCTACACAAAACTCTTGCCGAAAACTATTTTTGATAGAATTTTATAAGTTATAAAACCATTATATAATCAGATAGTTCTGAACAGGTTTCCGATTCTAATTACTTTTCTCATCATCATTAATACTACATACTACAATAGGAGTAAGTAAATACTGACGAAGTAGGAGTTTGGACTTTTGGAACACATGGCGTCTAGGCCAGATTTCAAACGGAAACTTTCAAAATAAGAAAATTAAACAAAGAAAGGTTTTTGATGAAATTCACATGTGATGTACCTTTTTTTTGTTTTCGAGGGGAAACTTTAAAAAGGCGCCCAGACTTTGGATACAAGTTCGGGAATGTGGAATTTATACCTCACTAAAACCACCCCGGTGACTACCATCAGCGCTTAGAAGTCCCTTCGTATCTCTTAAAATACCACTCCGGAACTATGCAACGCCTGCTAGGGCACATCTCTGAGGAGCAACAATACCCACCAATCAGCAGCACTGGGGCTACATAGTGGTTTACAGTCCACTCCCTCTCATGCGGAAGAAACCCGTGACCCAGCACTGGGAACATTATAGGCTGTTATGCTAGGTCATGTGCTAGCTTAAACCAATATCTAATTCTCATCTTCTTGACGAAAGGTCCAAAGTTATGTTCAGCAGAACATAACTTTGGACCTTTTGTTACGAAGATAGAGCACCTTAAGAGAGGCTTTTGGTTTTAGTATTATTTTGTGTTCATTTTAATATCAGCTACTATCAGTGTGCTTCACCCGTATGAAAGTAGAAAATTGTCTCAAGGAAACATACCTCCGGGATACAAAATCCTACGTCCTAGTCCTATTCCAGGACAAGGTCTACCTTTGTGCTTAAATATCATCTAAATCTATTCAGCCGTTCGAGCGTGAAGAAGTAATAAATACACACACAAAAACACACACACACATTCAAAAACTTTCGTCTTTATAATATTAGAGCGTGCGATTTGCTTGTGCGAAACAATTTTTCACTAAGGACGAAAGATGCCTCGATTATTTCTAACCTGCCCGGCACGTTTAACCAATAATAGCCATAAAACTTCCTATATCATCGCTCTTTTTATTATTGAAAACCGTGTCAAAATCCGTCGAGTGGATTAAGAGTTAGCAGATAAACAGGACTTTGTTTAATGGGCCCACTATACACACAAGTTTCATCACGGAACACCGTGTAAAACTGTATACTTAAATAAAAAAATAGAAATGTCCATTTACGACCATACGAGTATTATCAATAAGATATAATCGTCATTTGTCTAATGGTCAAGTATAATAACTAACATTATGATAGGTCATTAATTATCTCCAAGCAATCACAAACCGAACATCGCCATCGTTACGAACATAATTCCTACTGACCTTCATAAATACCGCTGGTTCTGGTACAAATTCAGTTCAACATTGGAATATTTTGCGAATTACCTATATCGCAATTTCAAATTTTTCCTTTATCCTTATCATTTACATAATCGTTATAGTAGTGATACTCTTGGGTTTCATACTTTTAGCTGCCATAGCTACCATATGAATGACTAAGCGTATGCTGTTACGATAAAGGATAAAGTGAGATTTGAGTATATTAGTGTAAAGGACATAGTAAAAAATGGCCTATGAACCAACACGCATGAAATATTTACTATAATTACTAGTTCTTAATAATACATTACTTATATTTTAATAGAACGGACACTTTTTAATTTAGAAAACATTTTAAAAAGTATTCACTTTCGTCCTTAGCTTCCGTCATAATCCTCGGTGATAATTCTATTTTTTTTTTGTTCACTTTGAGGTTTTTAATAGGCAAAGGTATTATAGCTCATACAGTCAAGTCTTTGTAACAGCACTCTTAATAAGAGTTTGACACAGACAAGTGTATTCTCAACACTTGATATACGATAATGATTTTTAGTTACAAACAGTCCGCTATGATGTCGCGGAACCATAATAAGCTTTATTAAAAAACTCGATCGAAAGCGCTGTTTGAAACGAGCAATAACAGTTGATGAATTGATAGATGACAACATTTGACATTTGGTAGTAATGTCACTTGTAATGTAACACACGAAAATGAAAAAGTAAATCCTTAATAAAACCCTTGCAAGTAAATCCTTAATAAAACCCTTGTATGTCCATAAGACCCCCGACTCCTAGAGTTCAATGTCAAGAAGCGCGCATCTGTCGTACTTACATTCAGTAATAAATGCTAAGTTATTCCGACATACCGAATGTTTTTATTGACGTAATTATAACCTCAAAATCCGAAAGTGTTTTGATTTTTTCAGAATTCTCAAAAGTGTCCGTTGTTTTAATTTAGGTTTAATCGAATATATACATTATCTAAAACCCAAAGAGTAAATACCTGTTGGATCTTAGGCGAGCTATGTATGGACGAGGAGCAATGTCCTTTAAGTAGCGCCGGTGACTAAAAAGTTAAAAGGGAATCGTTTGTCTTGGGTATGGTCAAGTGAAGAGGAGAGATGAAACGCGATGGAATGTGGATGTATGGAGATGGGGAAGGAAGAAAGGAACCAAAGAAAAGATGGATGCATTGTGTGAGGAGTGATTTGAAAGAAAAAAGCGTTAGCAATAGCGTGGCGGGTGATAGGACAGAATGAAAAAAACGTGTTGCGTCGAATCCAATTAATATGGGACAAGGGCAGGCAGATGATGATATTACTTAGTGACTACACTATAGCACCATGCAGTTGGAGCCAGTACACGAGCGTCGTCGCAGAGGAAGGCCTAAGAAATGCTGAGTGGCAGATTGACTGAAGAAGACAGCACACCGGCAATAGAAAAAGATTATGGAGGAGATCTTTGCCAAATGTGGGATAACATAACTTGAATAACAACCGCAGTGTTCGCGACTACGTCAGCCGGAAGTGGTAGTACGTAGTGCGTAGATTGGAAAACCACATTCGTCAAACGTATGTTTTGTATTAAATAACGGGATCACGCCGAGTACATAGAATTAGCCAATAAAAATGGCGGTTTTAAAGCTAGCCATTTTCACACTATAAACGAATACAATATACATTATCTTACGCCTATTTATTAAACTTCACTCATTTCGCTAGTTATTAACCGACTTAAAAAAGGAGGTTCTATGTTCGGCTGAATGTATTTTTTTTATAACTCTTATTTTAACGGATTATATTATTTAAGTAGGTACGCATCACAGCAATATATTTACTATACTCTTTAATAATACACTACAAAACTATTTTACGACCGTTGCATCACATCCTTAGGTTCAGTTGAAAACCAGCATGCTCTAATTGTCTGGCAGTCATGCTGAACTGGACCTATTTTAGAGCAGAGGTGAGGCACACAATTGTATTTTTGCTTCTTTTCTCGTTTCGATTTCACCTAACTATTGTTTGTGTGCCGTGTTGTGTCAAATACATTTTTTTTCTTTCTTTCTTTCCATATTGGTTGCTCAGATAAAATTATTTTATTGACTTTGCCCTAAAGCTATCCAAAGATGAACATAGCAACTTAATCAATTCATCCATTACAGAAAAACGGCTTTGGTTATTACATAAACAAACAGATAAAAAATCCAAGCAGATCACTCCGGAACTTGTGTTGTATCATCAATTTCTAATAATGTAGTCTGACTTTTAAGATCATGTTTTGGGCCAGTTCGCCGCGCAAAAACTTTACGCCACGCGTAGATCGAAGGTCAAGAACCTGCTATAGCACACCTATGTATTACATAAACAAGTTTACTGCTTTGTCTGTTTGTTTAGGCTACTTATTTTAGGCGGTTATGGCGCTGTAACTAATCGAATTATAGTGTGAACCAATTTCTGGAAAGGTAATAAATTTTACAGATGAAAAACGATCAAGTTTAAATCGATACTATTTCGCGTGCTTCGATGCTTAAAATGCATTGTGATTCGCGTCTCAAGGACTTAGGTACATCGCCGTACACGACAAAATTGCACTAAATCGGTAAAGCTGTAATAAGGAAAACTTTCTGAGTAACACTCTCGGAATTCAATCACGATTACAGCTAACTCCAAGCAGTATGCAAGTTTTATGGTACAGTAAGAATACCCTGGCCAACACCCGCATACC
This sequence comes from Mythimna pallens, assembly GCA_961205895.1. Taxonomy (NCBI): domain Eukaryota; kingdom Metazoa; phylum Arthropoda; class Insecta; order Lepidoptera; family Noctuidae; genus Mythimna; species Mythimna pallens. Next base: position 25,168,239 of record OY540832.1, read on the forward strand.
ACCTTTAAAATCATGAATAACCAGAGTGCCTCTCATGACAATTCCAAGCCAAACATTGGCTAGATAACATTATTTATTACGGAGTTCCTGTCCCTCTTTTCAGCCTTTTTATCATCAACAGATCAATTCGATGGTCTCATAAAACTCACTAGAACCGTACAGTTGCTTTGTTTGTCATAGTCTGTTAACTATCATAATCGAGATAATGTTATTGGCACTCGTGAAAAATTCATTGAGGAATGGCATCTTCACCAAATGATTCTATTGTTATAATCTGATTGCCTGATTTGTTGATGAAAATGCCAAAATCGCTGTATACACATGTATGCCTATAATACTTGAGGAGTTCACTCAATTTCTCATGGATCCCATTATCATACCTAGATTTTGATGAAAATAGAACCAATCAGGAAGAATATCCTTTCAAATAAAAACTAAATATCCAGGTTTTGAAATCTGTTTCAAACCACAATAATGCACCTGGCTGGGTTTGAACCCGCAACTCGGTAAGTCGGGGCCCTAACCACTCGGCCATATTGGTTGCTCAGATAAAATATTGCAATTTATTAAATCTGTTTGCAACCGAATTGACATCATGCGAATTAAGAACATCCTCATCTTTTTTAAACGCGTGAATCAGTTTGACCCTTCGGTCATTAAGGACCTTACAAAAATCGTATTTAACTTCTAAACTTTTATCTTTAGATGCCTTAATGGCTTCAACATCACAATTTATATCGTACACGATACGATCAGTCTGGTCAGTTCAGAACTTAACAAAACACTGTGACAGGCTTACGGGATGATGATATTTTCCTCATATACGTAACGAGGATAACTTACGGTTACTTCGATCTCGTTTCAAGCATGTAAAGTCAAGGTTCATTTATGTTATTGATATTTTCGTGCGGAACTGAAAATTTGCCTTATAAGCTAGGGGACATAAACACTAGCCGTAAGTTTAATCAGTCTTCGAACAATTGGGTCGTATATGGATTAATGAAACCGCAAGATTCTAAGCAGGATCTGAAGCCTTACCACGAGCTCTTAACGTGAACTATTTGACGACCAAAACGAGCTGTCAAGGGTGCATAGCTCCATACCTATTTCTTGTTCGCACGCCTGACATTATAACACATCATGGTAAGGCCCATTACCCCAACAAGGGTCATTATAACCAACGTTGACTTAACACGTTGGAGCCAAAGTATGGCGCCATCACGAATGTTCTGAGTGCGGTCAGTGTAGGTGCACTGAGGTGAACTTGGAATGTGCGCCGGAGTTGTGATAACAATGTGTAGCAGACCTCATCGTGCGATATACATTATATATTTAAATGTATTATATAATACCATACACGATACAGTTATCCTTTTATTTATTTTTTAACTTGTGACGGAGTTCTTAGGTACTTCTTAGACTTTGTAGGTACTAGGGATGAAACGGAATTGGTTATATCGGAACTGATTGTTACTATTTTGGTGTAAAATAAAGTTTAATTCAATTCTATTCTATTCTATTCGGTCTATCGGAACCAGAACCGGAACAAATACTTGTATGGTCAACCGATAGTTGTTTCGAGTCTGGGAGTCTTGTGTATGTGAGTTCACCCACAATACAGGAGTAATTCTTGAGGTGTGTCGAGACCTGGCGAATGCGCGGCTCGCGAGCCTCTTGCGAACTGCGCGCGTGCTTCTTGCGTGCGGTTACAGCCTAAGTTTGGTGCGCAGCTCTAATGCAAGGCTCGAGAGAGGCGCGCGTGCAGCACGTGCGCACGTAGCTTCTTTCGTGTTTGAACTATGTATGTGTACCGCGCGCGACCCGCGCGCACCTACGGCGCCACTCGAATACGGCGTGTAGCATGCGAGCGAGCGGCGCGCGGGCGGCGCAGGGGCTTCGTACGAACATGAAATGCACGCGCGCAGTTCGCTAGGTCTGGACACGCCTTTAGAATGGGGCAATTTTTTTTTTTAAAGAGAAAAAAAGAATCTGGAAATTTCGCCGCCCAATTTTGTCCACCACCATCATCGATATTATGTAGTGATAAGTCGATGACCACCATATTATTCGCTTTTTGATAGCCGGGTTAGAATGTAAATGTAACTGTCCTCGATTACGTAAAAAAATACCTTGAAACTGCGTGATAAAAGAAACATGTGACTGCGTAATGTTAGTAACCTTTTTTTTTTATTTATTAGTTCTTACAGAAACTATAACATTTCAATATGTGTTTACACAATATGTCTATTCCGTACACCTAACTTTGATTTATATTGTTATAGTCAACATAGTTATGCACTAGCTTCTGACGTTTTATAAGTGCCCATGTAGGCCTATGTGAAATAAAAACTTTAGACTTTGACTTTGAATAAAAAACTTTTTACAAAAAAAAAATAACCGATTCCAAAGTAAAAAAAAATACACTGAAAAGTGCAAAATAACTTTAATATCGGAAGTCGGTGTTTTTATAGTAGTTTTGTCTCTTCCTTATTTAAGCCTTTGAAGTCGCTTGTATTTTTTTTTTGTTTGTTTTTTATTTTACCACCACTAAAAAGTACCCCTCAACCAAACTTAAATACCTTATAGCCAGAGTGCATCTCATAAAAATTCTAATAATACCAAACAAGGTTAGATTACACTAATTTATTACAGAGTTCCGGTGCCTAATTTCAGGCTTCATCATCAGTTCGATATATTCCCCCTCTTCTTTCAGTCAGTCATAGACTAAACGTATAAATAAAGCAATTTTACTTGTTACGACGGTTCTGCTGTGATCCTATGAGGAGTTCTGTTCCATATCTTCGAAGTTCATGATCAGATCAAAACAATATTTCTATGGGACCAAGTCGGAAGCACAGCCTTTCAATAAAAAAAAATACATTCAGCCGAACATAGAACCTCCTCCTTTTTGAAGTCGGTTAAAAACGAAGCCACTCGCAGTGAACGGACAATTCGCTTTTCTACTGAATTTTGCCTAGAGTAAACTCAAAGGTAAAATAACCTGGAAGAAGTCAGGAAGTGCCTTGATTGACTGATGTAACCGAGATATTTGCAACATACATTATATTTGTAAATTCCATGGACACTCCATACAATATGGAGTGTATTTGGAATTTCTTGCACATTTTTCTTCATACAGATCTATGCTTTGGAATGTATAATTAGCATCTTTTTTTTTACTGCAAAGTTTGTATAGAGAAGCCAATTTCTGTGCGGGCGAAGCCGTTGGCTGAAGTTAGTGTTTTAATTTACAAAAAATAGTGCGATGAAACTTATTATTGAACAATAAATAAAAAAAAAACAATTAGGTATATCAAACAGGAGCCACGCTTAATCACTGGATTAGGTACAATCAGTAGACCAGACAGTGCAATACGTATCGTTCCAACACTTATCTTTTAATCCTATTAATCGTGCAAAAGAAAATTTCAGCGTTCTTGTATCATCACTAGCTTTAGATTTTGATTTGATTTGATCATTTTTTTAATCATCAGAACACAAAAAGACTAAGTACATATATACATTTATATTTACTTAGAGTGTAAAAAAAAATCTAAAGTAATTTTATTTTAATATCCTGAGTACCCTAAGAATTCTGATGACCCTACAGTACGGTCACAGTGACGCTTGTCAATTTTAAAATCCAAAACAAAAACATTTTTCTTTTAAATTAGGCTAAGATTCAATGTTCTTCCTAGTATGTCAAAAGGAACAAAAGACAGCCTACCCCGTATCCATGAAAATAGTTTGAACAAAAATAAAGCATCTTAGTCAGAGATACAGATTGCAAAACTACGGTAGGTGCCAGATAAATGAGGTCATTGACCCTCCTACATTTGCTGACATTCTTAATTTCAAAAACGGATAAAAAGAAATAAAGCTGTCTTGAATCGACATCTATTGTGATCTTTTACATTTTCAAGTAATGAAAAACAGTTCATTGTTTATTTTTCGGGTATTAGGAAAAGGTCGGTTGCTATAGTGATAACCCAACACCATTATAACTGCACTGGCCTTATTAGTCTGCTGTCGAGCTTCGGACTTGCTGGAGAATCCATAAGAATATCAAAAGAACGATAGATTACACACGACCGACGACCGACCGATAGAGACGAACGTTCATCATCTGCGGACTGCTTATCGAGTGCCAGTGATTCATCAAGTAACGTAATTTACTCGAGACGACGATAATAATCTTCAAGACATACTCGTAACCGTCTGATCTACTAAGGTTTTGCATAAAAACAGCATAAGACTATCATTTTAAGGTAAAATATACAGAGATATCTTCGTGATAGAGATCACAACTCATCCAAATATATGTAAACCCAAAAGGAAATATCTAGATTGGTCTAAATAAGCTCCCTTCTAAATTGGCGCACTAGATCAAACTTGCACAAAAAGATGAAGATTTAATCAAAGATGGACAAGATACAGCGATAAATTGTACCCAATCTACAATGATACATAGCTTAAGCCTGTTTGTACCAACTTACCAATATTGTAAAAGCAAATAAACGATTATGAATATGAACTTAAAAATGCAAATAAAATAAGACTATTCGTCAGGTAGATTTAGAGCATTCGGAAAATATAAGGGTACGAGGACGGATGAAGTTAGTTGCGGAACATCTAACATCGGTAAAAGTGGTGTGCCATGAAAGAAACTATCACTCAGCGTGGTATAGATATTAAAGTAGAAGAGGGCGAAATCAATGTCAGAAATCAAGAGTACCCGTAAAAGTGATTTGCAATGGAGGACTCCTATACTCGACGTTGGATAGATAGATATTAAAGTATAAGAGGGCGAAATCAATGTCAGAAATGAAGAGCTTAACCCATTTAATGCACATCATGAAGAAGCTGTCAATAATGTTAAATGACTCAATTACAGAATGATGGAAGACGACACTATCTGGTTATTTTATGGTCGATTCAATTACTTGTAGCTCACAGACGTGCCAATCTGTCGCTATTTATACATTGTGACCTTTATAGCGCTTATCGCTGTTTCACAACATTATGTTTAGTATATGCGAAACCTGAATATAGTTCGCTCAGAATCAGCCACTGAATCGATTCCAGTAATTTTTACACCATGTTATATTTTTTCCGAAAAATACTTTTAAAAAAATCACAAGTTGGACACGGACACTAAGTATAACACAGGTCACGGCATGTCATAGCAGGCATTAGGCGTCAGCGCACAGCAGGGTGCGGGAGCAAAACAGCCTCTCAGTCCTGGATGGCCCGGTCAGTCTGGCGAAGCACCCATACAAAAAAACGATGTATGAAACGTGTGTCCTTTTTAATGGCGGCTATAATCCGTCATATTTAAGAAGAACACTAATGACTAGAAAACTAACTTCCCCACACATACCGAATTAAGTTACGTTTCGCGACAATCAGAATAAAGTACGATGATCGATGATAAATCGTACGACGAAAACGATGCATCTGCTTTAAGAAGGTCATTCATTCAGTTCTGTGTCTATTATAATGTATGTTGTTTTGCTATTGTTGAAACGAATCTCTACATGTTTGCTCTTTGCGTGGCTTTGAACCATTATTAGAGCCGACTCTTCCTGTCATTCTTCGACAGACTTGTCTGTATTTTTTTCGTGAAGACTTTAAAGGAAGAGTCAATTACACTTACGGCGGGTTTCTGAATTAAGTATTTCGAGTTAAGCATGTTTCAAACCCTACTTAATGCTAAATTATGACAGATTTTCAGGCTAAAGTAGAGTTTGAGCAATATTCAACTTCAAATGCTTAAATCAGAAATCGAGGGTCAGACTTCAATCGATCTTACCTGGTGCAATTATTTCACCGGCACCACAGATTACCTTCTCAGTTCAACTAGATGAGCAGATAAGGTAGAATATCAATGAAATGTATGCAGTGAATGGACTTCTTTCAACTTCTTTATTAAACAAAGAATCTTACCAAAAGATACTTCGGAGCTAAGAAATTTCACCGTGTCTGCGGCAGATAGGACCAATTCATCAAGTACACGATGAGAATTTTGTCGGAACTGGACATGATTTATCGTGGCAACCCCTCACCTACCCCGTCCTCCTACCGCACCATATCAACTTCACTCGTCGTGTCTAGCGCAGACAAAATTTCTTTCTTGGTCAGCACCAAAGCAGTACAAAGATTTACAAAGTGCGTGTGTAGAAACGACACGAATTCTTGCATGCATAAGCCCCGGCGACTTTTCTTAACTTGTACAAGCGGCCTAAGACGCCTACGATCGTCTACGGAATGACGTCAGTAAAAAGAGCTTCAGCCGAACCCATGTACGTCACACGGTCCCGATGACGTCAAAGGAGCTTGTTAAAGATCCCGGCCCTTATTGATACAAGATTACGAAGATCAGAATGTCTGTAATTAAATTAAACTACAGCAGAATCTAAAAATATATGTAGTAAACAGAAAAAAAGCTTTTTTAATGTCGTCAGATAGCTTTGCTGGCGCCTCATTTAAATTGTACTTATTAGTCGCATTTCGTATGGATAAACAATATTTAGTAAATCTTATGTTTACTGGCTAAAATTAGTTAACTTTTGTCGTGTATTTCAACAAATTTTCGAAGAATATCAAAGAAAAATCTACACAAAATTAATTGCTGATAATAATTTGGTTGATTTTAAATTCACAATTTAGTAATGTATTTGCTATGTCAATATTGTGGTTTAAAAAATCTTAAAAAAACTACTTATCGGAAACAAAATTGCAACTTCCAAGGTAAAAAATATTTTTTACAAAAAAAATACAACCGACTTCAATGTAAAAAAGACATAAGTAAGTATATATATTTTATTTTACACTTTTTAGTTAAGGTACCACCACTAAAAAGTACCCGTCAGCTAAACTTAAATACCTTATAGCCAGAGTGCATCTCATAACAATTCTAATAATCCCAAACACGGTTAGATTACATTAATTTACCTTCCGGCTTCATCATCAGATCAGTTCGATATATTCCCTCCCCCTTTTCTTTCAGTCAGTCATCGACACCACGTACAAACAAAACAATTTTACTTGTTACGACAGTTCTGTTGTGATCCTATGAAGAGTTCTGTTCCATATTTCCAAGTTCATGATTAGATCACAACAATATGTCTATGGGACTAACTTGGAAGCATAAACTTTCAATCAAAAATATAATTTTCAAAATCGGTCCAAAATTGACCGAGATATCGGTGAACAAACATAAAAAAAAATACATTCAGCAGAAAATAGAAACCTCCTTATTTTTGAAGTCGGTTAAAAATAGATATTAAACAACAGCAAAAATTGGTTTCATCTCGTAATGGTAGTAAAAAAGTTGTATGTATTAGATTTGGCCACGCTGTATTTAGGCATGCCCGGTAAAGGGACTATATTCATCATTCTTTTACTACTAATTATCAATATTGTCTCTCTATATTGATCATTAGTAGTAAAAGAATAAGGAAGCTTTCATTTAAGAAAGAAGATAACACAAGTGTACAAGCCACATTATTGTAACGATTAAGTCTAAAATGTCGATGAATTGAATACAATTTAACTCTCCAAATTTAAATGAATTAATGACAAGGTAAACACTTGTTTACTTCGCAGCGTGCGACATAAGGACTGATTAAATCCTTTATCGTTTTCTGTTAACAACGATACTTCCTCAATGGCCGTGGCTTTGAGATTATACGAGCAGCGATATTAGATTATAATGCATAATACCTTACGCGAGACTGGGGGAGGGGAACTCGGACAAATCACATTGGATGTTGGACCTCAGTCCAATGCAAAATTAAACTAACGTTGGATGATGGCTAGCAATACTCTTTAAGACAGAACAGGCAGACTAAAAACTAGCCAAGTGCGAGGCGCACTAGCATATGGGATGAGTTCCGATGTACCCAATACAATATTTAAATCGAAAAAAAAAAAACGCCAGCAAAATAAAGTTTCTTGTATGGGAACCACCTTTATTTTATAACTTAATTTTCATTTTATTATTTGCTGTTTTTGCGGCAATAGAAATACATATTCTGTGAAAATTTTATCTCTCAAATTTCTTACGGTTTATGAGATACAGCCCACTGGCAGAGAGACGGACGGACGGACGGATGGACGGACGGACGGACGGACAGACAGACGGACGGACAGCGGAGGCTTAATAAAAAGGTTCCCATTGGCACCGCAACCCTAAAGATAGAGAACACATAATAACGACGAAGCCAGAGATAGACTTTCCAAAAAAAAGCGACAAATAGCAGAAAATATCGTGTAGGACGATAAAAGCGAACGAAAATAGATCAAGTAGCAGGAATAGTAAGAGCGAGAATGTCATAGGTCAAAATCAGAGAACAATGAATAGAAATCTTTAAAGACGTCTGCTTCTACTAAGTGCAGACTTATTTATCGACGATTCTTTAAAACCGGTTGTAATAAAAGTCAGCTTGATATTAAATTGAATTGATGAATAAAAATAAAGTTCAGTTATTTATAGGAAAATGTAAAGGTCTCTTTAACCAAGTTCAAGTTGGATTTAGTAACGAGTTTCTGCAAAATCTTAGGAACCGTCACACATGGGCCACAGCCACAAACGCCGTTGTGGCCGGTGACTGCTACTTTTTTTTGACCCATACGCGCAGTATCATATTGGATTTAAATGGACTCTGTCAAAGAAGGTTTAAATGCGCGAATAGAGTGCGACGGCGTTGTGTATCGGCGTTTAGTGAGTAGTGGCCGTTAGCCACAAGAATCGAGCAGCGGCGATTTGTAGCGTGTGGCGGCTACCGGCGTCAACCGTGTGCGGCAAATCCATATAAAATAGTATGAAATCTATGGGGAATACACCGGTGGTAGCGTTTTGTGAATTCATATGGCCGGCGGCCCGTGTGCGGCGACCCTAAAGGATGATCCGTGGTCCGTGATGTTAGAGTGATCGAGGTCTTTTGGTAGTTCAACCTTCGTCATACGTAACAAAGAATATCAGTCTCCGGATGGTCACATCAACAGGTTCTAGGAATTTGGTAAAATTTGATACCAGTCACAGTATTATCGGTGTGAATTTGTTATCTATACATCTAAATACATTGTCTATCATAGTCTATATCATCTAAATTTATGTGTCGATTTGTAATATCAAAACATTTTTTTTTATATAATAAATATATATAATATATAATAGTATAATCAGCCTTATTTTGTTCCCACTGCTGGGACTCAGGCCTCCTCTCTAGGAGAGGGAATGGACCGTAATCCACCACGCGGGCTCAGTGCGGGTTGGTGGATGTCACATGTCTCCGAATTTTTGGTTCTAGGACATGCCGGTTTCCTCACGATGTTTTCCTTCACCGTTTTGAGAGCAGTGGTGATGAAGTAAATTACACAAAGTAATGCGTCTGGCCGGGTTTGAACCCGCGACCTACGACTCGTAAGTCGGAACCATTACCACTCGGCCACCACTGCTCTCGCCTAAGGAAATGTCTATTACCAGATTACAATCTGTTGCTAACCAACTTATTAGGGAAAACGCACTTGATTGCATATTTGAAAATTTAAAATAATTATGTATTCGTATATGTACAAATCAAACCAGAACGGTTATGATGTGTTATTTGTTTAGGCGTTATCTTTTAACGGTTGAATTACTGAATTGAAATCGAAATCAATCATTTTGAAAAATTGTACTGTCAGTAATTAACTTTTGTACTTGCATAAAAAAAAAATAACAAATACATTTATTATACGGTTATAGGAAAACATTAGACAAGAAATCCACAACGTTTCTACTCAACTTCTGAAGCGCGTTTTCATGAAAGTTAGAGAAAGAAAGCAGAAATTTTGCCATGCCTTCCGTTTCCGATTTTGTAATTTAACGCGTATACAAAGTGTTAAGGGACAGGTCTCCGCAACTCAGTAGCTTGCATTTTTTCAGGAAACGAAAAAAAATATCGGCCTCCCCATACCTGTCCCTTACAGCCTGTAAATATAAATTAATTTCATCATCATCATCATCCTTTCAGCCGAAAGACGTCCACTCTTGGACACAAGCCTCCCCCAAGTGTCGCCGTAACGATCTGTCCTATGAGTATCGTATCTATCGGATTTCCGCAACCCTTACCAGGTCATCGATCCACCTTGTCTTTGTCTTTCAACGCTGCGTCTTTCAATATATTAATTTATTAAATGTGAATTATTTCTGAGACACCTTGTACAACAAACAGAATCGTTGCACCCTTCTATTTTCATTCATCAACGTGACAGTTGCTACCGAGGAAGGAATGGAAACGTTACTAGTCAGTGTAGGCAAGTGACATTACGAGTGTATGACTATAGGTATGACGGAGACAAATATTACAATACGATGCGCCCGAATAGATACAGATAACGGCATATGAAACGAGAAAATTAAACAGTTCATAATATTTAATTTAAAAAAAGAAGTAAGTTCAAAGGTGACTATGATCGGAAGACAAAACAGGATAACGTACTCCACCTACAGACACCTACTATTCAGAGCTCACAAATAAAAACAGTGCCATAGGTTAGATAATAGAACAAATAATTACAACAAGCGGCCAAAATTATATGTAACCCAGGAAAACATTAAAATGTTTAATATTTTTCCCAAGTATCTTTATTGAGTTGTGACTCTACATGTGGATGAATGGAGAGGGAGGCCAAAGAAAAGATAGATGGATTGTGTGAGAAGTGATATGAAAGAAAAGGAAGTTAGTAACAGCATGACGGGTGACAGTACAGAATGTTAGAAAAAAACGTGTTGCGCCGACCCCAAATAAAACGGGACAAGGGCAGGCTGATAATGATGATCGTTTTGAAATGGCCCTAGAGCTTAGGTAATTTGAACAAGAATTGATCAAGTTCCTTAGCTTAACTGACTGAGACGTGATGGTGGCACATGCTGGGGAGTTTTTTGCGCCCAAAGATTTAATTTCGCCTCTTCATCGTGGACGTTTTGGAACCTGCATTTGTAACTTTTGACGTTACAAGTCTCGGTCCCAATTCTCAGCCCAGAGATCGAACGGAGGAATGACTCAAGCATAACATTACAATAGCGATGTATTAAACGGTTCCCTTAAGTGGAGGTAATAAAAGATAGCAGTACATGAACAAGCTATTGCGTTAGAAAATAGCCCTTATTGCAATGCACAGTGGATGGATGTCTTACTCCTGCTGCATACAAATGAACCCTTATTAGTTTTATTCACAATTCTGAATTTATAAGCGAGCACATTGTACGCTTGTATGATCAGTTATAATTTACACAAACCCACTGTACTTTGTTGAATGCAACAAGGATTTATAGCATGATGAACTTGCCAAGTGCAGTTTGTGGTACATCGGTAAGAAACGATGATGCAGAATTCACGCAAGGAGGTTACCAAACTGCGCTACGGCAGATCGTGTTTCAAAGGTTCGGTGGTAGAAGCTAGCAGATAGGTATATTTGACCTGAGCCAATTGCAGAAATGACTCAGTCTGACTTCAATGAAGTCGAATCATAATGAATGAAATAGGGACCATATCCAAACATAGGTGTCGCGATGGACAGGAAACATTTAAATGTGGACATAAATCAACGCAAAGCGGATTCAAGTCTCAAGACAATGACCTGAGATCAATCACAAAACATATGACGAGGAAAATACATACATGATTAGTCACATTCAGTTACAAAAGAGATAGAGGAAATAACAAGGTAAAGGTACAAATTACAGGTAAAATAAACGACGAGAGATTCTATCTACCACGAGTTCTTAACGCGACCCATTTTACGACCTAAAATGAACTGTTAAAGGGATGGAGCTATCTTGGGTGTATAGCTCCTCGTTCGCACGACTGACATCTTAACACATCATAGTAAGGTCAATGATCAACAGTTGCTAAATATGTACGGCAAACTTTGACTTTGACTGGCCTGTTAGTCTAGTGGTGGTGGTGGACCTGACTGCTATGCTGGAGGTCATGGGTTCGATTCCCACCCAGGACAAATATTTTTGTGATGAGCACGATCATTTGTTCTGTGTCTGGGTGTAATTTATCTATATAATAATATACTTAGCTTGGGACTAGACGGCGTTGTATGATAGTTGTCGGATAAAAAATTAATTTAAAAAAAAATATTCTCCAAAACAACATATTTTGTAATAATATTAATAAATACTTGTATGAAAAGGATATTTGCGGGCGCACGATATTAAAAACACCCTTAGGGTGAAATTGGTTAGTACTTTAGGGTTTAAATAAAACCTAGGGTTGCTCCCTTTGCATAATTTAAAACGCCCTTGCAACAATTTTTTAGGTTGGTGTGATTGCATGGAAATATTCTGGTTGCATGTTCAGACTATTAAAAATAAATGAGTTTTACTGCCAAGGTTTGGAACCCCTTTTTTTATGATTAAATTTAATATTCCTGAAATCGTCATTCTTACGATTTCAGGAATATATCATATGTATTTACTTAGTAGGGTAACAACATTTTAATAAATTCGCACCCCGCCCCGGTGCGACACTGTCACTTTTGCAAAAAAGAGTTAAATATCTAAAAATTATCCTAAAGCACCCATTTACTTGGTGCGATTAATCCAAAAGTAAAGTTAAAAGTTGATGTTGTAGTATAAGCTGTTCAACTCGTCTATTCTTAAGTCATTGTTTTGTGAGGTTTCAAAGTTTTAAATGCTTCTCCTGAAAAACTACATTTTTGCATAAGTGGTATAAAAAAAATTATTTTACTTCAAAATAAAAAAAAATTGCCAGTGTTCAATATCAATCCAACTGACTCGTGTTCTTGTATTAAACAACATCATCATCTTCCTGCCCTTGTCCCGTGTTATTTGGGGTCGGCGCAACATGTTTTTTTCTTCCATTCTGCCCTGTCACTCGTCATGCTATCATTAACTTCCTTTTCTTTCATATCACTCTTCACACAATCCATCCATCTTTTCTTTGGTCTCCCTCTCCCTCTCCATCCATCCACATGTAAACTCATAACTCTTTTAGTAACATGCGCTTCATCCCTCCTCTTCACATGACCATACCAAGTATTAAACAACAGTTTACATAAAAATAAATATTACGACATAACCTAAGTAACTAATAGCATGTCATTTATTACAATAAGATTATTATGACACCCCATAACAATTAATAAATGTTTTGTTAGTTAGAGATGATTTACTGATAGGTACTTTAGAATAAATGCGATGTCAACATAGTTATTTTTGAAAGAGGAATTGATAATAAAAATAAAACAGATTTTTTAAAATTAAGGTTCAAGATCCATTTGCGGAACAATTTACTAAAATAATTTAACACTTTCGATGCCAAAATATACAATCTGCCTTCTGAGCCGTTCTTATACATAACTATCGTTGACTTCTGTTCATTGAATATGCAATACTAGCGTGACTTTCAGTATATTGCAAAGTACTCTGTGAGCGTGACCAAAAGCTAAGTAAGTTGACAGACTGAACGATGTTTTAAATAAGTTTAGCACTAAATGAATTAAATAATTAGTGGTTTAGGTGAGTCTAAGATTATTTTAATAGGTTATTCTAATAAATATTTTTAATTTGGATTTAAAAAATGCACAAAAATATTGTAAATACTTAATTAGATTAACCAAGTGTTATTAGGTAACTAAGTATTTAAAAAACTTTCAAAACCAGGCTTAGGCAAATTAGCATACTTTATTATTTTATAAGTATTAAAAGTAATTCTATTCTAAACAGACTCGCAGCATAATTTCAAATATTTATCACATAGGTCATTTAAAAAATGACTTTTTTAAATAAATAGATAAACTTAATTGTATTTGTTTTCCGGGCTACTGTGCGCAACTCCACGACCAAAGCGCGTATTTTGCGTACAATACATAAACAAAAAACATACCTAAATGCTGTATGATTTTTTTTATCATCTCATTAACATGGTTCAAATCCATCTTTGATAATATGTTTATTGTGGTAAGCACTTTATGACTGATCTTCAAGTTTGGAGCACTGTGTTCACCAGTTTGAAGCTGGATAATAACTGCCAAAGTTTCTTTCAGTAAATAGTTAGGTCAGACAACCAATCCCGAGGCAATAGATAACAAACAGGTCATGCTATCAAAACAAAAATTGGAAAATCCTGAAATCACACTAAGTAGTTATTGATGTGTGAGTATTTTAAGCTGTGCTGATTGGTCTACAGTTAAAAACTTTAGCATGTAGTTGTGGGGGGAGTGTAAGCATTGCGCATACACTCCCCATACACTTGGGTTAAAAGTTTATATTTATAATATGGTTTTGTACCTAAATTAATACTGTATACAACAAGAATAATGATCAAAGTAAATAATATTTAATTTAATTAATATTCATTCCTGACTCATATGTGTATGTTTCAATAGATCAATGTTTAAGAAATCTGGCTATTCATGTTACTCAGCAAGGATGGTCACAGTAAACCCATTTGCTTAATTAGGTAATTTACTACAGGCACATGTAATGCATAGTAAAGTTTCTTTATTGATTTAGTAAAGCCCAAAAAAAAAACTGTCTTTTAATATTTCTAGTGAAATCTGTCTTTCCACCAGTTAAATGGATAGATTTTATTGCAATTATCCATTCTAGATATCAATTATTGTCACTAATGTAATACAAGATGCTTTGATAGTATTATTATCCATGCATTTAGTAACTAACCCTATTGAAAAACTTTTTCATGGAATAGCCATTATAGGGTTAGGTGAACTGAGAGAGCTGTATTGATGATTTTTATGATTATAATTCTGCAAATAAATATGAATAATAATAACTTTTATTTAACCATTCTTATATACAAGTATTTTCTTAAACATAGGTACTCATATAACATATTTACATATTGGTAACAGGAGTTATATTTTACCAGAATTATTACAAAGGCCCCCAAACTAGATGGTGCCTGTATTTTGGGGACTGGTGGGACCGGGGATATTGAATGAATGTAGAACCTGATCCTCACCTGAGAAATGCATTAAACATAAGAAAATTTTAATTTTGTGGGCTGCCCTGGCACATTCACCTTAGTGATTTAAAAATGTTGTTTTTTTACCTGAATATATTAAATGTATCTCATAAAAAATTGCTATTTTAGATTCACATGAATATTTTACATACAAGGTATTTCATTAATAATTATGAGCTTATTAATATTTTTAAAACAAATCACTTGCAAAGCTAATTACAAGCAACATTTAATATAAATTTGCATGACAATCTTTACTATTTAACTAAGAAAACAGTTAAAGAATACTGAAGATTTTTGTTTTTTAATTTAAATAGAACTAGATGATGAAAAACATTGGATTTTTAAAATGTAGATTGCTTTTATAAAATATGTGTATATGCATTGTGTAGCTCAAAACAAAAAGAGAAAGCAGAATTCATTGCAAACATAGATGATAGACCGGCTTCATGTCACTGATACATTTCTACAATGTACGGTACATATTTGCAGAATTATGCATGAAATGTACATCATTTCCGATGAATGAGGTCATGCAACTAGTGTGAAAATTTGCATAGCTCTCATATTTTGTAAGCATTAAAACTACCTTTTTGATTTAACTTCAACATTTTACTGGAATTACACTTTAATGTAATGGTTTGTTAAGGGCGGCCAACTTGCGGTACATTTTATACAACCGTTCTTATGTGATAAGGATGTACACATCTTACTCCAGATATATTGGATACACCTATATCTTTTGGATATTATCTAGGTTTCGATAGAAATCAAAACATAAATTGGTGTAAAACTAATCCAATAAAGACCTCTGAAAATCTGCTATTTTATGTGAACTTTGGCCCTCCATAATCTACTCATATATTAAAAATATAAAAAATTACATCCTTAGATGTGCATTCACTCGCCCATTGTCTTTTTCTATTGTGTCTCTAATTACGGTACTCAAAAGGTTAAAAAAACATGTATTTCCTAGAACAAGTTTTGTGAAATATTCTAGTAAATCACAGAATTACCGAATGCCAACAGAATTTTCAGGCGTTCTCTCTCTTTTTTTGCATTGCCTCTACATCAAACATCGCATCGCATCGGATTATGTTAGATGAAGTAACAAGTTTTGAAACCATGCTTGACGTTGACAATAGGCGAGTGTGAAAGGGCCCTCTTAAGGAGATAAATCTTTTATGTATTTAATAACATCTAGCTTTGAGGAATTAAAAATTAGTCTTTTAACCTGTTGTATGCCGGAACGCATATGTATGTGGGACACAATGACTTTTTAATTGTGTCTGTAACTCCGGCATACAAAAGGTTAAGTCTATTTTTATTCCCATCAGAAATTGAGTTGTACATCACAAAGACCTATATGAATAAAATGTAATTTAGGGATAAGTATATGTATTGACTGGAGCAAGTAAATAAAAAGACGTAGTTCCAGTAATTGCATATATCCCTAAAGTGGTGACTAATGTAAATAAGTACACATACTTGAACATGTGAGCCACTTTAGGGATATATGCAATTACTGGAACTACGTCTTTTTATTTACTCGCTCCAGTCAATACATATATCCCTAAATGTAACAGCATAAACTTTCAACCGGCAAAATGTTCTAAGTATTTAACTACTAAATTATTTATAGTTTTACTAGTAGTTCAGGTAGGTCCATGAAGTTATTTCAATTAAATACAGACAACTCCTTTAAACTACTATTTCATAGCTTTTTTCAAGCTACCAGCCATGCAACTAGAACGAGAAATTGAGAAAAGTTGAAAAAGATGAGAAGTTGAAAAAAGGCAGATATAAAATACTATGTAAAATAAGTGTTTTTTTTATGGCAATTGAGTCGTGTTATCATTTTCCCACGGTTTTGGATTTCAATACAGATTAAAAAGATCATCTGTCAAAACACAAATCTATCAAAATTTGACAATTATTACAAGTTCACGTGGGTCTTGCTTGTGTGATTTTCTTCATTTGAATTTGCAAATAGAAAAAAGAGAACATTTTGCAAATGAAATTACTTCTGATAGAGTAGGTAGGTAGGTATTTAGTGTCTATATTATACTTCTGAGATTATGACCACAGATAATAGAAATGTAAATAAATATGTGCCCAGTATCTTTGTACGAGTCAACGAAACTAGGAGCTAAAAATAGATACAAGGAACAGAAAAAGTATTGACAAAAGATTGAAAGGCAGTGTAAAGAGGCAAGGAAAAGATTAGAATGTGTAAAATGAATTAATTGAAACTACAAAATGGAAATAACTAAACGTACATCGAAAGCAGATTTTATATATTTCCACAGTGTGCGGCCAGCATTTAAGATATAAATAGAACATTACACTCAACCACCCAGCTAACTAGAACATTGAGAAGCTACATAAGTACTGGCTGAAAATGCACCAAAATTAACCAGACTAGGCTGAATGATCTGTTCCCTTTGCTTTTAAAACTTATAAGTGCAAACAACAAGTGCAATGACGGATCGCCAGAAACAAAAATGGTATGGCATATTACATGCATATCGTACAGTTTACCTCCGCCGATGTCCATCGCACGGTACGAATAGGCCGCGGCCGCGGACACCTCACAGCGGTCCTTCCGCACGCGACAATATCAAAACGCACATTTATATTAACTTCGTCATAACTCGTTTCGTTTTAAAACATAACACTTCCCACTTTCAGAGTGTACTTTCATGAACTTTGAACGCACTAAACCTCACTTTTTAACTGAAAACCGATCAACTGATTCGCAAACACACGATGTACTTCACAAATTGTAAACTATAGACGTACCTCCAGCATGAATGATCCTATAATAATAACTGTGAACTGTTTCTTCGCTCTCGCTCGGCCAAGGAACTAGTTATCAAGGTCTCTCGTCTCGACGCTGAGTACTTCCAAGAATTGTCACAGATTATGTCGCGAACTTTAACACTGTATTTTTAACGCGCGGCACTAATTTTGATAACTACGCTTAATTAATTAAATAAAAAATATTCAGGTAACGAACGTACCGTAGTGAAGTAACACTACTCCGGTTAGTGAACGTCAAAAACTACAATGATAAATTTCTATTGGTGTGCGTGAGGACCCGACATCAACTACGAACGACTGCCGGCGATTGGCCGCAAACTGTCACATGGCGGCCGTGTGACGTACGCGGACATGGCGCATGCGTATTCTGAATTATAAACTTTATTTCGCGAGTGCGAGCGAGATAGAAATAGCGGTCTGCGTTCGTGCCATTCATTCTCTACTGACAGATTTTTCCCGCCAAAATTAAAAGAACAGAAACGTCAGTGGAAAACTTGATAAGCGGTTAGTGAGAGTTTTTGGCGGGATTTATTCGAGTGAAGTTCCCTGGCTGGTATTAAGTATTGTATTTGCAAATTGATTCCTAGCGGATATTGTGATGTAGGCTTGGTGTAGTTTTGTACTTCAAGTGTCACACACAAGTAGGGCTGCTATCACCTAATTTGCCGACGCCGGACAAACACGGCAAAAATCCCGGACATTTCGGCAAAATATGGTTTTTTCCCCGGACACAACACAACAAAAATAAAAACATCGTCAGAATTTTTCAATTTTTATTCATTTATGATTTTTATTAAAATCGAATTAGGTACCTACGTATGTAACCGCAACAATTACTTAATAGTAATTTTTCCGGCTTACACTACACACTTTTAAAAACCCCGCCTGGAGGCCCTCCCTCCAGCATCCCCCTACGCCCTTCAAACTAGGACAAATCCGGGGAAACCCGGACGGATGGCAGCCCTACACACAAGGAGCACCTGATGGTACGACCTCGGTAAAATGGAGCTAAGTAGTAGAAAGTAGGCCTGTATTAATTGTAGCATTGACTAGGTACCTCTGCGAAGCTTGCCGAGAAGGCTGACTCAATGCATTATGCATTGTCTACCAAATATTGCAAAACAAAAGAATGTGTTCATGAGAGCGAGCGACTGTAAAACAAGCTATTTATCAGGTTTCCTATTTTTGAAAGACACCCGATTTCAATCCATAGGTTGTAAGTGCCCACTGCCAACTTCTAACCTTTCTATTACTTCAAAAATGATCCATTTTTTCTACAACTACAACACTTGCCTGTCAGCAGGCGAAGCTCGAACCTCTCTTGAATTACGCGGGGGTTATGTTACTTTTAAGTCGGTAATCAGATAATCTTTACATATAACAAAACTAACATCATCTTTCTGATCAAATTGAAATAAATACTTTGAGTTTAAGATAATTTTGTTACAATGAATAATCAATTGGTAATACCTACCTTCTTGTGGACATATACATTATATACTAAAGAAGCCAAACACTAAAGAGATGAGTCACAAATTATGTAATGCTACGAGTCCAATTTTCTTCAGAGCTCAGCATGAGTCACCGAAGGTCTGAATAACATGAAGGAGGTGGGGTAATGCGTCTCAATTTCAGGATGTTTCAGTAAACTCGCCCGGTGAGTCATCGCTCGCGGGGTGCGTGCCAGTGCGTGCGTTACGCATTCTAGTCAAGAATAACGACTTTTGGGGGTACTCACTACTGGTCGTAAATGTTGAATGAAGTTGTTTCATTCAGGGATTTTGTGGAACTTTAGCTTGGGTTTTCTTACAAGTAGGAGTTGTGTTGTTAACACGCACTTTTGATAAAGTAAAGCTTCTTATTTTACTTTCTGTTTCTGTATGTGTAGTTATATGTTTGCTAGGTTTTTATATTTATATTTCACCGTAAAATTGTCAATACCAATAGATTATAATCTACTGAAAAATAATGTGTTAAATTGTAAGCAACATGTTATGGTTCACAATCTTTCGATAATTTACAATATCGCAAGGTAGATTATAATCTAACGGTAATTACAATTTTACGGTGACATAATACAAAAAAAAAATCTGGTTAATAGAATTAGAATCAAGATGAAGGAAGTGAATATTTATATACTGAACCCTAAAACAAACGTCGAAAGGCACTCTTTAGCAGTCTAGAGATGATTTATTTATTAAATTATATCATAACACCCTTACAGACCCAAGTCGATATTATAATTAACATTTAAAATATACCTACGGCCTACTAGTGCATACCCGTAGGTATATTTTAGGTATCTAATTATTATTAAATTAACAGTTCCCTTTGATTAACCAGTACCTACGGCCTACTAGTGCATACCCGTAGGTATATTTTAGGTATCTAATTATTATTAAATTAACAGTTCCCTTTGATTAACCAGTACCTATGGCTCAAAATACTATGAATGAAAATCGCAATACTTCCACTGGCTTTCAAGAAGGAAGAGATACATTCTTACTTAAACTGCGTACCTAATGAAATAAATATTTATTAATTTAATTAACATAATATTATTATTTGCATAATTCAATTTCAAAAGCTTCGCGCCTACGCGGTCGTAGCGCGGTTACGGCGTAGCTCGTAGTCGTGCGGGCGGGCTACGCGCAGTACTAATTATCTCAACCCTCTGATACATCGATAGGACAAATATTATGTTTTGTAATATTTGTAGAGGAATTTTAAGGGAAAATCTCTATTTGTTAATACACTAAGAAATGAAAGCTCCAAAATACCTACATGTTTTTAGAAAAGACCCATATTCATTATGAAAGCAGCAGCAGCTGCCACGAGACTCCATTCCCAGATAAATTACAAAACACCCGCAGGCATTCTATTTTCGTCC